>OX443561.1:92694602-94048584 GCA_949372485.1 Cheilosia soror | reverse complement strand
CCCTAACATCGAAAAAGGTACCTGACTGTAAGAAAAAAAAACTTCCTATCAGTTGGCTTGAGTTGGAACCCAATCTGCAACACCAACCATCAGTTCTAAATAAGTCAAATCTTTTCTTTAATAGAGACCTAAGAGCCAAGCCCATATTCACGCATTTTACGGAATAATTTGCAATTTATTAAATTCGAAAATATCAACAAAATTGTTTTGATTGAACTGTCATTTGCAGCATTTGACAGTTTCTCTCATTCTTTCAATATTTCCACGAATAAAAGTGCTTCCTCTCATGCTGTAACAACTGTCAACGGGTGCGACGGACAGAAAAGTAGAGAGTAAGCCAACTTTATCTGTCGCATCCGGCACGTGCGCTGCTTATGGGTCGCCTTGCATAAGCTGATGTGTATTCTATCAACCTGTCAGTCAAATGCGTTGCCGCAACGGACGCGACGGACTCTATGAGTGGACGTGACTAAACCCCAACAAAATGCAAGCGAAAGAGAGAGAGAGAGAGAGAGAGAGCTTAATAGTCGGAACTCATAATATAACCTTTATGCTGACTGATGATATTGACCAACATTCTACTGTCAGGCAGAATAGCTCAACATTCTCGTCCAACAGACAGTCAAATGAAGTCAGGCAACTAACGTTCTGGAGCCAACCGATGATCGATGGACTCGAGTAAGTCCCCTGTCAGCTAATAAATTTCACTTTCACACGTTCAACTTACGGACTCCGTCAGGGAGGTTAGACTGTTTCAGTTACCCTTCATGTTTTTCTCCTCTCGCAGGCAAAACAGCAAAACAGATTGCTCCAAATACTGTTCCTTGATCTATACCAGCCACCCTTCTGACTAGCGGACTGTCAGAAGCTACCAGCGGGGGGTGAGACTTTTTCGGCCACCCCTCGCCTTTTCACCGAAGACAAGTCGCGTCCTCATTTTTTGGTACCAACCAGTAGGACGGAGTGCTTCAATCAAGCTATTCTGCTCAGCACCAGTCTCTGTCATGTGGACTGATTCATTAATTCATTTTCAATGATCCGCTTGTCCATTTAGTAAGACACGGGTGTAGGTCGCTCAAGTGGATCCTCCATAGCTCTCGATTCTCCGCCATCGACTCTAAATCAGCAAGGGCAATCCCCATACGGGTATAGAAGAGATTATGGACTTGATCTAACCATCTCATCCTGGGTATACCTAGAGGATGCCTGCCTGATGGTAAGGATTCCATATCACGTAGTGGGATTCTGGTTGGGGACATGCGTTTAACACGACCAAATCACAGAAGAATGGACCGCTCCGTGCGGAGAATTAGCTGGTCGATATTGAGTTCCTCACGAATTCTGGTATTTCTAATGCGATCTCTAGGGGTCACAATAGCAATACAGCGGAGGAATCTCATTTCGGCAGCTTGTGGACTGATTGTCAAAAGGAAATAAACGGTTACCCCCATCCATCCGCTGACGTTTGGCCAAGCAGCTGAGCAGACTGGTTCAATCACCCCAGTTCTGTCTTCATCCTTAGTGATGGTCTGTCAGAGGCAATAGGCAGAAGGCAGTTGCGGTCATATTCACCCTGTCCCGAAAACTAAGCCGCAGGAAATGCCCACGAAATGCAAACTTATATAATATTTGACTTCCTCAGTCAGCATCAAAACCTCTTAACGAGGTAAGACACCCAAATTCGCAAGTAACAATAGAGTTCCCACTGTAATGTACGGCACATTGATTTTTTCTGGCCACTGGTCCTTCAATTGACATCGGCTCTACATGAGATTACGCGACCAGGAAACGTGACTTTCAATATCTCTAGTGTTGGAACCACATGCCAACAATACCCAACCGATCTATTTCTGGCCAAACAAACTTAGTTATCATACCAAGGTATCGCTACCGGATATCAAGATCTTAAGAACGACGCGAAATCAGCTCTTGTTAACACTCCACTTTCGGTCGACCGCGTTTCATAGAGGTATTCACAGAATGGTGAGCTCGAAAAGGCGTTCATTATGACGCGTCAGAACGCAACGGATGATAACTATGACAGAACAAAATGATAACAGAATGACAGGAAAATATTTTTTAAATATGGCCGCAGTCCGCTGTCAAATTTCTATCATAATTACTTAATGAAATGACCCTTAGATAAGTGGTTTCGGCTCGTAGGACTGGAATGCAAATACGACACTTTTCAAAAGTCCAGAAAACAAATTTCAGATTCGGTCAATCCGGGCTAAAATCTTCTAATCAAACCCATAATTCCTACTGGCTTAAATGTAATGAATTTCTAGTTGGTAGCAGCACGAAGGGATGTTCCCGGTGAAGGATTGATTCAATGCTGCTGTCCATCTGGATAATTCGATCAAAAACGTACAACTATCGTAAGGAACAAAGAGACTATCGTAAGGAAGTTGCGGCTTTGTTCCTGAAAACTTGTGATTATCGGATGCGAAGGTAGCATACTTCTATAGTAGGTACATTCGATACAAATGAAACGACAGCCAAATACAATATCGTGATACGACAGTCGTAAAGAAACTTTGTTAAATATATTGAAGAAGAATAATTGCAAAGTGGCAGTTTTAATACGGCAATTTGCACGCAAAATTTACGAGGAATTTACAAGAATTGTCGTTAGATTGGGTGTAGTAAAAAATGAGCGACGTGTGACTAAATTTAGTACTATGCCCTAAAATATTTACTTATAAATGTGAGCACAATAATTTTGATTCTATAAGACCAGGACCAGGACCAGATCAGATCACGTAAAATGAAAACGATCGAACGACGTCGTTTCGATACTAGCAGTCTCTGTCTATTGTCACAGATATGATAGAGACAGCTTTAGTGAAAACGATGTCGTTCGATCGTTTTTATTTTACGTGATCTGACCCTAGGTGTCAAAGTAGGGCGCATGGCGGTTGAGACCCACACTGTTGCGCAATCTAATCGAAAGTAAGAAAGACTATGGATCACCCTAATAGTGTGCTTAAAGAAAATACGAATATTAGGAACACATCGTTCCTACTATAACCACCTTTGGACAAATCCTGCCATTCATCTGTGTGAATAATTGACCAAGTTCAAAAGCTAACGCCGTGATTTTGCCAGCGTGGAAGATTATTTCCTAAGATTTATCTGTTAGCAATACCTTCATGAATTTGAAGAGTGATTCAAAAGCATAATTCAACTGAATACAGCAATGAAACGATACGACTATCGTATCTCCCAAGTGAAATCGACTCAAATCTCGCCCAAGAGATTTTGAACCGCATACTGATTATCTGCTTATGATTCAAATCACATAGCTGTCATTATGGCATTAGTAACATTGCTTGCCGAGTTACAGCATTCCCTGTTGGGTACTGCCCTGCACCTCATACTGTACTCCAAGGTTATGCAATTATAACTCGCAAGACCAAACGAAAGATGAACGAACTTTATAGAAAAGAAAGCACCAACAACCAAACCAAAATAAATCCCAGCGATACTTAGATATTTTTTTTTATCCAGCACAAAACAAAATAAAAACGAAACGAACTTTTGAATTTGTTTAGCATTTTTTGTATTGCTATATCTATTGCTCTGTTTCGAAGCAGTAAAATAATTAGGAATCGAAGATAACGGAGGGATAAACTCTGAATCGAAATGTATCTCTCATTCGATTGGAATTCGTCTGTTGTACGAATTGCGTGTTTGTACAGATAAATGACCATCTGGGGGGCAGAATGATTCCCATAACGCTTATCAATTTCTAAGTTGTACGTACACAGTTGTATTTTTTTTTTATTTATGTTTATCACGCAACAGAGTCCCTAGATTATAATAAAAATGTACATCCTCTTCCAGATGCTCTAAAACTAAAACTAATAAATTAGAAATTGTTACAGACCAATCGATTCGGATCGTTTAAATGCTAATTGAAGATCTCCGGTGATGATTATGATTTGTTGTTTCTATTATTTTCCGCATCTATTAAGAGGCGGTAAAGTTCAGCTAATTGGTAGTTGTCATCGTCATCATTAGCTGGTTGCTACCGCAGATGTTTCGAACCCACCGACCGGCATCATCATCATCATCATCATTGTCGTCGTCAATCGTCGGTGTTGGTCGTAAAATGTCTGTTTTGTATTTTAATTTCACTCATTTGGATATTATAAGCTTGTTGGATTATTAAGAGATACAAATGGTGATTAGGTTCAGCGACGAGTGAGTAGAGATACACATAACTTAGCCGGCAATCCGAATTGGGATTTGTTTAAAAAAATAAAATATACAACACCAATCCGATGATTATTATGACCCAGATATTAAGTAGTCTATTGATGAGATATTGGTATTTGCCTTTGAATGAGTAAAATTGTTGCCCTATGGCTTTTGTTTAAATAGTGCTGAAGTGGTTGCACTCTTTCGGACGCGGATTCTTTTGATGATAATTACAGACAAGCAAAGATAAAAGAACTCGATAACAGCATAAGAGTGTAATGATATAATGGTATTGATCATATAACACTTACAATACAGAGGGTAGCACTTTAAAGATAGGCATGTTGAGCTATTCTGTATTACACAAAAGGAGGAGCAGTATTTCTTCACTGTTATCGAATGTAAAGAAGAAGGATACAATAAATGTGAGAAGAGTAATCGGTTGCGTCATACGTGAAAGAATCGTAAGTCAAATGCTTTTGAAAATGTATTATTACGACTGTCGTAAGGACGAAAATTATCTGTACCACTTTGACAGACCACTTGAAATAATGGCGATAGATGCAACTTTGTTACTGACAGCTTGTGGCCGAAATTCAATCTTTATTTTGTGAAATAGCTAAGCTAGAAAAATATCTTACGACTGTCGTAAGATCATGAAAGAAATGTGGTATCTATATGGAATAATTATTTCGAAAAACATGTATTAATATACATAATGCTAAAGTGGTAAACTATGATACATTTGAAATACAACGACAATCGTATGTAATGTCGTGATACGACAGTCGTAAAGCAAATATGTGAACTATTTTAAAGAAGAGTTGTGATAAGGAAACTCTAGTATGACAAAACTCACTCAAAATTTATCAAGAGTTTACTTGCAGTTTCATTCTAAGTTAATTTTTTTAATCTTCAAATGACTTGTCATATATAAACAGGAAAGAAGTCCATAGGACTATGCGTATACTTAGAGTGTACAGAACATAAGTTTAAATCCGCCCGAACTAAGGCGCACCCTATGATGGAGTAAGACAAAATGTCTGTCCACAAAGCTCTTATAATTTAAGAAACAATAAATTTCAATAATGTTTACGACTATCGTCAGTAGACCACCTCTAATAAAAGTTCGGTCAAAAATTAAAACCAATCCATAAAAAAAATGCGAAACCATTTCAGTTCCTTACGGCTTTTCAAATTAATTTAAAATCCTTATCCTATTCGATTGATAGTAGAGCATACCTGTGTGGTATGGAATACGACTATCGTAAGGAGAATACGACTTCCAAGTGTTATCAAACATTTGAACTAACTGAACGGCAAATAATACGATACGAGTTTTGTTGTCAGCTTTGTTGAGACTTTCGAATAAAAATTTGAAAATTCAATCGTACAATATTGATACGATAGTACTGTAAACCTATGTGATATAATTTGTTTCAATAATGATGCTACTTAAAACAAGAACTAGCCAATAGTTAGTTTGGTTACTATGTATATAGTAAGACGAATGCTACGATTTTCGTAAGGGAAATACATGTACGCAACGTATCAAGCCAAGGACTCTACCACAGAATGGATCAACTGTTGTTAACCTAATCACCTGACAATGCTGAAGGTAAGCGATCACTTCATTGACAGTGTGGTCTTAGCCGAAGCTGCATTCTAATATTGCGGCCGTGACTAATGTATGCCCGGTAAATCGGTACTCCATTGATTTTAATTGATCTCCAATTGTGTGTAGCTCTTGATGTGGATGTGGTGAATCGAGCACTGTTCAGTGTCAAACCGTAGTCGAATTTCGCAGACAGTTCAAATATGGTAAAGGAAAGCTGTTGGTGCATATAGGGTCTCAGACTTTTCTTACATTTTACGACAGATTTATTATATATTCAGCAATTTTTCTGCGATTATCGGTTTGACAACAACAACAGCCCTTTCAGATTGACAGAAACTTGAAAGTCGACAACATTTAATGCATTACAAGCACAGTTCTTTGGTTTGGGACTTGGGTAAATTCTGAGGTTTTGAATTACACTAACAGATGGCGTTTTGGAGTATTATTTTAAAGACAGTATAAAAAATAGTTAACATTGGCCGGGATATGAAACCCTTTAAACTATTGAAGCAAGCTAACTTTTCGAGGACTATCATTGGAAATAAAAATAGAAAGATATAAATAAATAAAGAAATAAAATTGTAGTTATCACGTGTGGTATTCCAAGTGACAGTTGTCATTGCAAACCAATTATTCGATCTCTTCTATTGCCATATTATTATGCAAATAATACAACTATATCTCAGGGGAAAACAGCACTATGCACTTTACCCGATTATTTTTTTCAGATAACGTTAGATTACACAGAAACGTTTTGCTGATAGTTCACTCAACAATTGACTGGGATAGTGTAGCCAACCGATTGGCGTACTTACATAGTACGAAGTGCAGATTTGTTTAATTTGTTAAAATAAAGTCATCGGATTTGTTGAGCTCCTCATATCGTTAACATTGATATCGTTATCAAAGTAAAACAAACGTGACCAACTATGAGGTTGACAGTTTGTCCAATTTTTTTGCATGTAATTGTTTAAAATAAATGATTGAAAAAGAGACAAAGATCATCATAGTTATATGCGTATAAAAAAAAAATTTAAAAAAGCTGGTAAGCCGCAATTTAAAAAAAAAACGTTGTCTTTGCAACTTATGATCCAAAAACCAAAGATTATTAGACTTAGGATAAAGCTTTCGAACATTCATACCTTAAATTTGAAAAATTGGTTTTGAAAATATCTGTGAAGTGGTTGGTCACTCTAATTACTATCAAAACAGTTTTCTTGAAAATTGATATCTTTTACAACAATAGTCACGAATCTTCAACATTGAATCGGCCTTCAATTCGAATTTCCTGTTAGGAGTTTCTATCACACATATTGGCAAGCATCTTTATTTAATTTCAAGTGCAAATCAGAGTTCTTAAAGACACAGTAAGCCCAACTTTCGAAGCCGGCAAATAAAGCCTGGATTGTCAGCTAATCAACTGGCAAAAGGGCTGAGGGAAAAAGAAACAACAGAGCCTAGAGGTAGACCCGTAATGGAATGGAATATTCGAGGCATTGATAGTTCTCGAAAAAAAAAAAAATATTTAGCAAAATGAGTGCTACACGAACTATTTAGTACAAGAGAGTTCATTATTTTAGTTCAATAGGTTCAATAATAATTCACATCGAGTCAAAAACACAATTTTAGAAATGCGAGAGCATGAAGACTTCAGGCCCCTCAAGAAAAACAGAACTATGAATAAATAAGTAAAACAGCAATTGTAACTATGGTCTATATAGCTTGAACTAAATGAACTAACTATTAATGGGGCAGTTCAGTAAATAAATTGTAACCAAAGCACTTTCTCATAGGAGACAATATGGCAAGCTTAATCTAACTGCTTTGAATGACAGACATACATGCAGACGGACAGATAGACAGACTTTCGGGTGTTTTTTTCATACAGCCACAAGAGCTGGGACAGGTAGAACAATTTAATTTAGTATTGAAGCCACAATAGTTCAGCACACTTTCCTCTGAGTCGCTGTGTAAAATCTAAAGTTCGAGCATGTTCTTCCTATTTTTAAGTTGCTGAGCCTCCAGTTCGAATGCCTGGAATGCCTTCATGTCCATGACCTAGCAGAGATACCTTGTGCTGTGTTAAAAGAATCGTAAGCTTCACGACAGAACTTCACAAGCTGTTAGATAGATTTTCAATATAACGAACCTTATGAACAGAACTGATTGGAGCAACATGTTGGCTGAGCTTCAGGGCCGCCCCACACTATTGCCCTATTGAAAGTTAAGTTGATTGCAGAAATGTCTGTGTGAAGTATGGAACAACAATAACGAGCTCTAACAGTATTATGGATGTCCGAACGTTCCGAGGGGCCAACATTGACTCGGACCACTACCTTGTTGTAGCCAAGGTACGCCTTCGGATATCCCGAACATCGCCAAGACAAATAAATACTGTGAGGAAGTTTGACGTCGGACGGCTAAAATCGCAAGAGATCACCAGATCCTTCTCCGATCGAGTCTCTCTCAATCTCTCAAGAGGTTCTATGCAGCCAGCAGCAAGCATTGAAGACCAGTGGCAACATTGCCAAAAAGCCATCAGATACGCCGCCTCTGATGTGCTTGGTTTCACTCGACCACCACAACGAAACCCCTGGTTCGACGACGAATGCCGGCAAGCACATGCAGCGAAACAAGAGGCATACAAAGCGGCGCTGCAAAGAAGGACTAGAGCTGCTCGTGAGCTCTACGCGCAGAAAAGAAGAGACGAACACCGGCTTCTCGGGAGAAAAAAAAGAAAGAGCACGAGAAGCGCGCGATCGAGGAAAAAGAGAGATGCTACAGCAGGAATGACGTTCGGAAGTTTTACCAAAGGGTAAAAAGAACCTGCCAAGGCTACAGAGCCCAAACCGAAGCCTGCAAGGACGAACAAGGGAACATCATAGTAGAATCGCAGTCGATGCTGAGGATATGGAAGAACTACTTCTGCAGACTGTTTAACGGCGATGAGGAACTAAATTCCGTTGTCAGGCAGAATGAACCATTCAACCTGGACGATGAGGACCAACAATTCCGTCCACCCGACCTGGACGAAGTGAAGATAGCGATATCTAAGCTTAAGTCCAACAAAGCCGCTGGGGCAGATGGCCTAACCGCCGAGCTATTCAAAGCAGCAGGCGATGACTTGGTTAGGAGCATGCACCAACTCATCTGTAAAATATGGTCGGAGGTGGTAAAGGACTTTGTCTACCTAGGCTCCGCTATGAACTCAGACAATGACACCAGCGCTGAGATTAAACGAAGAATAACTCTTGCCAATCGCTGTTTCTTTGGGCTAAGAAAGCAATTGAGTAGCAAAGCCCTCTCTCGAACAACTAAAGTGGCCCTTAATCATCTCAGTCCTACTTTATGGTGCAGAGGCATGGACTTTATCAAAAGCGGATGAGGTTACTCTTGGTTGCTTTGAGAGGAAAATTCTTCGAGTTGGGTCATGTAGAGCGAATGGACGTGAATGCTCCGGCCCGGAAGATCTTCGAATCCACACCGGAGGGACGGCGCAGTAGAGGAAGACCGCGACTCAGGTGGCGCACGCAAGTGGAAGGGGACCTTTACCAACCAACAAAGAGACGACAGTCTAAGGACGTCCAAGTTATCTGTTCATTGCTGGCTTTTCTCTACTAAAGTGACTATTGCCATATTTCTTTTTACCCATAGATGGCCTATTATTCGAATAGAAAACTGATATCCCCTCCGCAAAGTCCCATCCTATATCTTCTCTCTATTATTTTTCAGCAAAAATGTCTTCATCCCTCACAAATCTATTCGGACTTTCCTCTTATACCAATGACCACAATAACAAAATCCAATTTTCATTCAAAAACCACCCCGTCAACAAGTGCAATTCGCTCTGAGTTTACCCCCCAAAGCACACACATCCAGCTAAAACATTGACCCACACTGCTGGCTGGCACCTTGGTCTTGGCCAATATTGCCCGCAACTTTATAGCGACATTTTGTTTATTTACACGAAAAAGTGAAAACAACGCATAATTTGATTGCACTTTTCTTACGCCCGACTTACTGACCCCCAAACGAGCCAGTGAGTGACCTTAAATAAATTTTTCTTGTTCTTTTTCTTGGTATAATATTTACGGCAAGTAGTGCAAAATATAATAAACACACAGAAAATGTGCGTGTTTTTGCCGACTGGAATCTCACACGATATACTGCTGGGAATTTTAATGAAAAAATAACTGTCGGTTGAATTTTTAATTTAAAAATCAATTAATCACATCGCAGCAGGTGTTTTGTTACTACTCTTATGTGATAGGTGATGACACATTTCCAAGAATGGAGTAGGTTTTGCTCAACGTTCTGAGAACATTGTTGGAATTTTGACTATCATTGGATAACTCTTTTAACGATATATCTCTCCCTCGAGGTGAAAAGGATAACAAATTGTCATACTTTATCTTTCCGCATCCGTACCCCTGGCCTATCAGCACCGTCATTATCTTGATGATCGTTTCAGTAAACCAACCTTACAAAGAGATTTGCTACCTTTTCCCCCATTGGCAAAAGTATTTCCCTGAGAGGGATGTTGTCTCATGAAAAATATCCCAACCGTAACTACTGTGTGTTCACTGTATATGTGCTCTTCCTTTGCGATAAAGTTTTTGATTAATTATTTTTGCTTAAAATATTTTTTTTTAACGATGAATTTAAAAAAATGGGGGCTCTTGGAAAATTTTCTGCGCCAGGACTTGATTCAACAAAGTAGACAAGACACACACACCGAACGCCGACGAGAGAGTAAAGTTCTTTTTATTTATGTAAATTGCTTGGCAATGTTTTTCTTCGTCTACAGCTACTTCTTGTGCTATACTTTTGCATCCTTGTTTTATTTAATTATAAATTTACATAATTTATGTGGGATGCAGTTTTTTTTTTTGTTGGTTGCTGCTGTTTGCTGTGTTGCGGTTTAAGAATGCTAACGACAAAGTTTAAGCACACTATTAAGATGCATTAGGTTCTTTGTCAATTAGGGCGATGTGTAAGATGGGGTGGATGTATCTTTACTTATAAGGAGTGGATAAGACAGACATTTTTAATTCTTATTACGGTTGCAATCTATTCATGGTACTTGCGAGTGGAAAAGGCAGCGAGCTACTTTTTCTGAAGAATAGTTTGGAGTGATAAATAATCAAAATAATTCTTCTTGATAAATGGGGCCACGTTTTGACTATTTAAAGTAAAGGTTATGACTCGTAGAAACTATCCGAATATGGGGATTGGACATGACTCCACGTATACATAGATTCGCTTAGGTCACATAATTTTTTTGTTACCCGCTTGATTCTGCTGTCATATCTCTGGATATCTCTGTGTTTGAAGTCGAACCCCTTAAAAGGGGGCAATTAAAAAAAATTCCGAAGATCTTTAAACAAATTTAGGTATTCTCTTTAAAAGTTTTAATAAAAATTAATTAGGCTTTTAGGTTTTTTTAAATGTTGTAAATGGCCCCTAAAAATGGCAATAGTCATTTTACAACCACTTTGGGGTAGGATTTTGAAAAATTCTGAGATTCATGTTTCATCATTAGTATATTGTGAAGTACTACATAATTAATAAATTTTGTAAATCTGACCACACAAATATATTTCTTCAAATACCGCGATTTACCCCCCTTAGGGGCTGCCCCTTAAATTGAATATTAGGGTAAAAAAGGGGGCTACAAAGATAACAAAAAAACCTGTCTAACAACATGAAACATTTTCCGAGTAATGGTTGGAGGGTTATAGTCTTTTTTTTTAAACTATGAATTAGCACATTTACACGAGCCGATATCTTAAGATATTAGACTGGTTGTTGTGAGAAAAGGTGCGACAATGCTAAGTGCTCTGATGAAAACCGATGATTTTTTGTCGGAGACGAATGGCTTCGAACTTCCAATTCGACCACAATCCAGACAATCTCATGAAACACAAACGATGTCAAAAACTATGAATGGCGCGGCGAACTAAATATAATGCACCACTTCCCAAGCAATAGAAAAACTGATTAGGTACGTAACGACAGAACGATCCAACGCATTTTGCAAAGATTTGAATATCAAATTGAGCAAAATCAAATATTGGAAAATGTAGTTTTTTTGTATTCATGGCTAATGGAAGCCCTCTAAGCAAAGCTACGTTCAGCCAGATCGTTTAAATTAACCGGACTGACTCAACTCGCGTGTAAATCTCAGAAAAAAAATGTTTATTTATTTGAATTCGTTTGAGAAGTCCTTGGCAAATTTTAAATAGCATGAGTTGTCTTCATGGTTCAAATTCAATGAAACTGACATGAATGCTCGGTCTCGGCAAATGTTTTCAAAATGAAATAGGCAAATGATATTTCGAAATTCAACCCTTAAAGAGGTTATATGGGGGGGGGGGGTCAAAGTTTGTATGGGAAAATTCTTATTCCGAGCGAGCAAACTCGGTTTGTGTAGCCTTTATAAGAAATTAAGAATATCTATTCCTCCGATTTTGTAAATTTTGTTTGGTGCCCAAGTTATTGGCGATGATCCCTTTTAAAGGGGCCTTTTTCATAGCTCACGAACCGTATCAATATGGAACTTTGTACATTGACAAAGAAGTAAAAAGTATTTAGTCATAAATCTAAATCAATGCAAAAAAATAAAAAATTGAAAACATTTTTAGCCAATATACTTCCTCACCAGGCACGAAGCGTGACTTTTTGGGAAGCGGAAGCACTCAACTTTAACTGAAATTCATACGGAAGTACTGATTCCCTTCAATATATGGACGCTTCGTTCCCCACGTATTTTTAGTTATCACTGATCAATATTTTAATTTAAAAGAGGAAAATAACTGATTGTGAATGGAATCTCTGTGTACAAAATAAAATACTAAGGGATGCGCGCGAGCGAAGCCTAGAGCAAAAACTAGTATTTAAATAAATGTCGAAATGAATTTGACTGTTTCTGAATTCTTTTGGTATCTTAACGTCTCGACGATCGAGTCTTGAAATAAAGTTACATTTAGCATCCATTATGCCCCTTATCTTGCCTAACCTTTGCAGCAGGTGTAGGATATTCGCATCAAGCTAAAATTCGCCAACATTTGTCTAATATGCATACATATGCCCCACAGAATTAAAGGAGAATGCTACCAATGATAGTTTTACTGGAGTTTCTTAACAAAACATATTTTTTTTAATCGGAGGTATCAAATTTGGGCACAATAGCTCCTAAGGTGCTGTTCCAAGTGACCCGTAACGACTGTCAAAAGGGGGCTTATCTGGAAGCTGGCATCCATGCGACCGTCACTAGAACAGGACCATTCGCGAGCTTTTCGAGCCAAAGTGAAGAGAAGGTTACGATCGAATGAAAAGTGAGATGCTAATGCAGAAAGAACATAGGACAGTTTTGCAAAAAAAAACTTAACGGGACTGCAAATCCTGTAAAGAAACCTATAGAGATGCCGAATCACAGTGAATGCTGAGAATTGAGAAAAAATTCTTCTTCAGTCTATTGACAACGAAGACCAAAATGTAAAAGGAACAATATAAAGGGTGGTTAAATTTTAAGGACCTATGTTGAATGTGAAACACACCTAAACGTCAAGTTTTTTTCTGCATTTCATTTGACATTTCTCAATTTCAGACTAACTCAATTTGAACCATGGAAAGATACACAATCGAGCAACGCCTTAAAGTTATTCAGGCTTATTATGAAAATGGACGTTCAAATCAAAATGCATATCGTGCACTTTGTGACTTTTTCGGTCAATTTAATCGTCCAAATGTGCGTACAATTGGTAAAATCGTGCAAAAGTTTGACCGGGTCTGTAGGATATGTGAAAACACCAGTGCATGCAGAAAATATTGCTGCTGTTCGCGATAGTGTGGCTGAAGAGCCGTCCACCTCAACTCGTCGTCGTGCCCAACAATTACACCTCTCACGCTCGTCGTTGATGAACATTATGCATAAAGACTTGCATTTACGCGCTTACAAGGTGCAATTGACTCAAGAACTCTTGACCATTCCAAGCGTCGTCAATGCAACAGTGGATGATCAATTTTCGAAGAAAATCATCTTGATGAGGCACATTTTCACCTCAGTGGATTCGTCAATAATCAGAATTGCCGCATTTGGGCGATTGATAATCCAATAGTGATTGTCGAAAAACCATTCACCCACAAAAAGAGTGACTGTTTGGTGCGGTTTAACGGCATAGAAACTCAATTATGCCTCAGCGTCATCGAAAATTTGGACCATCGGATGGAGGTGTGCCGCCGATGTCGCGGCGGCCATTTGGCCGATATTTTGTTCCATACATAATTGAACCATACCAATATTATCATAATAAAAAGAAATGGAAATAATTTCCTAAATAATTTGTGTTTTATTCACATCGGCCCGTAAAACTTAACC
Source organism: Cheilosia soror (assembly GCA_949372485.1). Classification (NCBI taxonomy): domain Eukaryota; kingdom Metazoa; phylum Arthropoda; class Insecta; order Diptera; family Syrphidae; genus Cheilosia; species Cheilosia soror. Next base: position 94,034,383 of record OX443561.1, on the reverse strand, counting down.
ACACTTTATTTTAGGCCAAATGCATGTCAATACAATCAAAACAAAAATAGATATCAATATCTAAGGTAAAGATCTTAGGTCACGGCTGCTGGCCGTTCAGTTTTTTCAGAGCAGCAAGGGATGATAATGGTGATGTATAGATATAGATATAGAGAAAATAAAACAATAATTCATTTTTAAGATACGCTCAAATGAATGGAACCTCAGCATCGGTTGCCTGATGTCTCTCCTGAGTTATCTGCAGAGAGGAATCAGTCTCCTTAAAATTCGCGTCCAGTATCTTTCAAACTGCGTGAACGTCTGAAACCCATCGCCGACTACCTTATTGGCTCCTATCAGAGGAGTGGTCAATGGTCAGTGCATATAGTCCACTCTTGAAGATATACTAGGAAAAAACGCAAAATGCTAATACCGATACTCAGCATCACTTTATCGATTTCAAAGCCTCAGTCTCATAAAATAGCATTTATATAAAGGGTCCGCCAAATAACTTTTTTTTTTTTGAAAATGCTATAAAAAAAAACTACTGAATATTTTCTTAAATTTCTTTTTTTATTTGAAAGTACTTTCTGCCACAGCAGCAATTTTCTCGGGTGTACGCACTGTTTTTGGCTTTTCACGCTTATCGATGAGGATGCCAGTTTCTTTCACTTTTTTCACAAGATAACGAACATACGGAGCTGACGGTGCTTCTCTTCTTCCAAAATCCGTACGCAATTTTCGCACACATTCTGCAACATTACCATGATTTTCCCAGCGTTGTTAAAGTGTATACACAACCATATTCGTTCAGCGGAAGGATAAAACTAATTATCTGTCAAATCAGACATGAGCTAAGTGTTACCATTCGCGAAATAAGCACTAGTTGAAAAAAAACGTTAGATGGTGGACCATTTATATAGAGAGACAACCGGGATCATGTAAAATTTTCGGATCTCCGCCAAACTTCTCTGTCTGTGTAATATGACGATGAGGAAAGCTCTTAGCTCTTCAAAGAACTGTTCAAAACGAGGTAGGATCCTTCAAAGTCTGCCCAATTATCAACTTTTACGATATTGACAAAATTTATAGTATAAGTAGATATTGTCCATAATGTCATATATTATACAACAAGTTTTATACAGAACTGTCTAAAAAAGGACGTAGAAATGGACCTCACTCAACTTGAAGTGCGCCAATATAAGTTGAGTTTTTATGAAACCTCCCCAGCCAGTAGTTGACAGTGGCAGTAGTTGGCGCTGAAAGCAACAAGTGGCTTTGAATTTCCGTACAATTTGCTTAAATCATAATGGCGTTCTTATCTCATGCACACAACATTCCAGAGGAAAATGTCAGAATTTATCTAATATTTCTACCGAATGCAAAATTTTATACGAAATGCTGGTATGCTTTTAGGCTTATTGCCATTAATTCATTCGGCTGGCTTCATCTTGCTGGCAATTTTGCTGGCAACTGTCCAAATTACCGGCTGGCTGGCGGGGTTTCAAAAAATCTCATCAAGATAACTGGAGAAGGGTTAATAGATCCCCACTAATGAAAATAAGTAAATCCAAGCATGGTCAATACCCTATGATCTGGATATTGTTCTCCTTTGGTAACAAATACACAGACAAACAGAGATCATTTTTTTCTGCTGAGTTTATCATTTGAACATCACCTCCCAGGAAAATAAAATTCAACAAAATAAAAGGACATTACCAAATACCAACCACTTTACAGGTAAGTGCAAAACGTGATTCAAATTTTAAGCTTCCTCGTTTAAGGATATCATTTTTCGTTATTTATTGTACGACTATACCACTCGACATTATATGAAAACGTGTCTAATGACTGTTTCAATCGTATTCCTCGTAATTGTACGCTTTGTTAGATTAAAATAATAAAATGTTCCCCCCAGGCCTCCACCCTCGACCATATCGTCCATTAGAATGGAAAAAAATTCTCTCACAAGTCCTTGAGGATAAGGTGGCATTTTCATCCACACTAGAGATGTCATATCTCTTAAGTGGTTTGATTGTAGAAAGCAACACTTTTCCGGTCGTCTTTCCTGCACACACAAACACACACGCATGCATTTACAAATTATTATAATTATGATTGTATCCTTTAGCTTTCGTCATTCCATTCTCATCATTTTGCACATCCTCAGGGAAATAATGAGATCAAAATATAATGTGTAGGGCGGGGGCGAGCAAGACGGTCACATATTAAAATTTATGAAAACAATAAGCACAGTTGGAACGAAGGATGAAAGGCAAAGTTGAAAAGTCAAATAGGTCAAGTGTTGTGCAAACATGCCATTAGAAGAGTCAAAAACTAGAAAGGATTTTTCAGCAAATAGTGCAGTTTTTTTTTTTTTTTGCAAACGATAAAATTGTGGTGACTGGGTATTATTATTATTTTTATTTTTTTTTTTTTTTTTTGGGTTGAAATTTGCTTTGTTCTTCAGATTTTAAGTAATGCCGGATTAATTACTGTGAATGCCAAGGATTTCGAAAGGTATTATTATTGTGAGTGTGAAGTCATTTAATGAAAAATGGAACAATAGTTGAGAGCAAAATGTCTTTCAGTAAAATCTGTCACCCGCAGGGGGTAGCACGGAAGTTACAAGTAGTTTGGGATCGAACGTTAGTTAGAAGGACGAACTAATAAAGGGTTTTCCAAATTTGATAGGTGATTGCGGCCATGTTGTTGAAGCTACACGTGTCTAATTGGTCGTCATTTATTTAGTTTGTCCTGCAAAATCAACATGGGGAGCTATAGCGTTCGACAACATCTGCAAATGATTAAATTGTTTTAAGAAAGTGGGTCTTCTTATTAAGCAACATTTCGCGCGCACATTTTACGGTCGTCATAATCGTCCTTCCCCGAGGACTATTCTAGATGAATGGGCTCGTCAACGAGTAAAATTGTCGAATTTGGGACGACAATAATCCACAGGAGATACACCAAATTGCAACGCATCTAGAGATAGTCACTGTTTGGTGAGGCGGCATTATCGGTCGATACTTCTTTGAGAACGACGTTGGCCTGACCATCACCGTCAACGGCGAGCGCTATCAGTCGATGATAATCAATTTCGTTTGACCCCAATTGGATGATATGGACACCGACGACATGTGGTTTTAACAGGACGGCCGGCGATACGTGCCACACAGTCTATGCCATAATGGACATTTTGCACGAACGATTTCCGAACTTGGTTACTTCACGCGGAGGCGATGTTTATTGAAGTTCATAGTAGCTTTACGTAGACATCGATTCTTTGGATTCGTAAAATTTAGAGACATATCTATGTACATTTAAAAGGCTTAAATATTAGTATCAGGCAGTATGCTTTCCCTGATATTAAAAATGTAACAAATTTCCCTCTTCTGGTTCACCTGCTATGACAATCGCAAGGAGTCCCACAAACAAAGGACCGATACATTTTTTTTAGGTAAATACGCAGCATCTTTGTGCAGATTGACTGTATGAAAAGTAGGTAATTCAGGCTTCAATATAGTTCGATACGAAGAGGCAATCGAACATGTATACAAAACGCTCTTAAGATAGTCCCAGCCAGGTGTACAAAAAAAAAAAAGTCTTTCTATTAACCCCAGCAAGGCTGCCGCAGATTGTTTCACGAAGAGCAGAAATTTGAAACCAAAATAAATTTTAACTAATGAAACAGTCATTTAGAACTCCGGAAAGACTAAGTTCCAAAGATAACTTACTGGATCTATACACAGACATAGTTAGGTCTATTCACTTCGATAGTATGGTGGAACAAAGCTACCCCAAAAACAACCATGAATAAGCTCAAAAAGGTAGGTACAACGATTCGCGTGTCTGATCTCTTGCAGAGCCATGCGGACCTATCCCACGGGGGCTATAGAAGCCTTAATAGGACTAACTTTTCTTCACATTTATATCAGAAAGGTAGCAATATGTAGTTAGGCAAGTTTGACACAAGTGAAAGAGTTAATTTATCAGTGAGCACCCAGAACTAATGGAACTACTTTCGGAACTTTCCGAACTTGACAATGATCTGCGACAGACCACCTCCCACCAAATGCTTCAACAAAAAATTCTGCATTAAAATCATAAACACAGAAGCATGGGTTCGCAATAGCCCACCTAACTGCAAAAATAGGCTTAAGTAGTACACGGATGGGTTCCAAAATGGACACGGCTGTGGGAGCCGGCATTTATGGACCTAACCGAAATGTCTCAATATCTATGGGGGAAAAGCCCCAGCATAATTCAGGCATAGCTCCATGCCATTAAAGAAAGCGCAAATCTTGTCAACAGTTCAGGTATTAAAGGCGCAAACATCCACATATTCGCGGACAGTTAATCAGCTACAAAAGCCCTTAGCTAAATATTTACCGACTCCAAATCAGTACTGCACTGCTTTCAAAACCCTCCAAACACTTAGAGCCAGAAACAAAACCAGAATGTGGTGGGTGTCTATGGCCATGGCCCATGAGGGAATTTAAGGAAATGAAAAAAGCTGATGAACTTGCCAGAAGAGGCTCGGAAATTCCCTTTATAGGACCTGCACCTTTCTACACAATCCTCAAATCATCTATAAATTCGGCTGGGAACAGAATAAGTGTTGAATTGGGAGAATATCCCAGGTCTAAAGCAGCTTTCAGCCCTTCAAAAATGATACGCAGACGATATATCAAAAATCTAGTAAGCTACCTAAAAAATTAGGGATCTTACCGCTAGACTTATTTATTAAGAAAACAGCGGCCCTAACAGCACTTCGTCTGCATCGAGATGCGAAATGGCACAATAGAGGCACCATCTATGGGACCCAGAAGGATCCTGGAGCTTGTCAAAAACGAGATTAGGGAGCTGAATATGCCTATGGATGGTATAACAAAGGTGCGTGTTATGGAAAGCAATCACAAAACTCGTATTGAGAATGGATTACTTCCAGAAAAGAGGAATGGTGAAATCGTGAAATCCATGATGGATGGCGGAAGGGGGGGGGGGGGGGCGGAATCTTTTCAGAAGATCTGGAACTAGCCCGTCACATTAGCCTCGGGAAACACACTTCAGTATACCAGGCTGAGATGATTGCTTTGCTGCATGCGTTGGATTACTTGCTTGAGAGTCAGGTGGAAGGAAGAAATATCCTAATAGCACTGGACAACCAGGCGGTGATTAGATGCATGGAGCGGATAACCATCACAACATCACTGGCACTGGAATGTGTATTCAAGCTCAATAAGTGTTCATCTAAAAATCAGGTAACACTGACTTGAGTACGAGGACATATAGGGATCGACGTCAACGAAAAGGCGGACTCCCTTGCAAAAAGGAGTCAACTGAAAAGTTGCTGGGACCAGAACCATTCTCTCCAATTAATTAGAGGAATGGTAGAACAGCTGATTCACAAATGGATACTTGTAAGCTATGTCTGGAGGAATCTGAGACAGCGGCACATATATTGTGTCAATGTCCGGCTTTGGCTGGCAGAAGAATGAGGATCTTGGGAAAACATTGGGTCGAGACCCATTGGATGAAACAGATCTTATATAAACAGATGCTAGCGTTAACACTAGGAATCGAACTCAGGGAAGAACTCTGGAGAAGTCCAGATAGTCTCTCTGGGTAGGGTTTATAGTGGTAGGGAGACGAAAAGAGACCCAACAATGGTGGTCTGATTCGAATATCTCTCGAAAGTTATATATAAGCTACCTAAAAGGTCACCACGGTTTGTGATATTTATAAAATCCAATTTAGTCGACTCACAGGAGTGAGAACTAAGTCTTGAGAAAGACGAAACAGCTGAGCACATCCTATTTCCTTCAATTGGTAGGACAGCTGGTCGACAAATGGATCGCAACAGAACATATGAGAAGGTGGTCAACCATGAAACAATATAGACAGGCTAAGATCGCCAGTAAACATAAACTCCACGAATGATCCTAGGGTACTAGGAAACCGTTGCTACTTCCGTTTTGGCTTAACAACTGGGTTCAAAACTCCTAACTCGAAGAGGACGAAATGTGTGCTCTCCAAAACCCTTACACTGCCAGTCCTGCTTTACGGCGCCGAGTGCTGGACGATAAGCAAGCAGGGAGAGCTGATACTGGGCTCCTTCGAAAGAAAAATACTTCGGCGGATTTTTGGTTTTGGAGGAGAAGATACAACCGCAAACTCCATGAGCTGTAATAAGATGTGGATGTAGTCCAAAAAGCCAAAACACGCCGACTACATTGGCTTGGCCACATCGAGCGAATGGACAATAATGCTCCAGCTAAGAGGATCTTCGAATCCGAGGAAGACCGAACCTCCGTTTCAAAGACGAAGCCATCGCGGATGCCGGAGCGCTTGGTCTGGCCAACTGGAAGCAGAGTGCCAGGATGTATGATTCTCAAATCTGCGATGCGTTTGAAGAGGTACACGATACTTTGAATCACTTACTTTGTTATTTTTTGCCTTTGATTGGATTAGATGGTAGATCGTCGCGTCGCGTCGGTGGTGATAATGCGAGCTCACATCGCTGATATGAAAAAAAGTCAAAGAATTTCAGTAAAATATGGGTAATACTGAATTTTGCTTTCTAGTGGTACGAGGACAATGAAGCCTAGTACATTATTTCTTATGTTGAAAAAGTAGCATTCTACCCATTTAATCAGTCAAATTGCCAAGCTAGAGAAATGGCCGCCATGCTCATCTCTTCTCTAACAAAGTGGAAAAGACTGTTTCCCTCTGTCGCTCATAATTTTCAACCAATTTAGTTGATTTTTTTTTAAATGTCGGTAATTACGATAGGCTGAACAAATTCAAAATCGAATAAAGGGGCGTGGCACCGTCCATACAAAAAAAAACACATTCAAATCGTATATCTCGAAAACCACAAAATCGATTGAGCTCAAACTTACAGATAATCTTAGGTATTGGCCCTGGAGTGCTTCTGTGAAGATTGGTCAAAGTTGGACAAATGGGCGTGGAACCTCCAAAAACTAATTAAAAAAGCAAAAAAAGGCCTGGCGAAGCTGCCGGTTCAGCTAGTTATACATACATTTGAGTTCTGTACTTTAAAAAATTAGTTTGCGTTTTATTCTACAAGACCTAATTCAAGTGGAGGCCATTAAAACCCTGACAGCAGGGCGTAGCTCGTTCTTCCATTGGTATATTTTGTTTATGTTCCTTGCACGTATTGCCTTGATAATTGCTATACTAGTTCAAGTTCTTAGGAGGAACAGGTACTATCCAGTGATAGTCTTCTCGGAAACCTGCATATATGAGGTATTTCTTAAATCCCTTCAGCATGACCACTATAGTGGTTTGGATATATCCAAAGCCTAAGGAGGTAGCTGTAAAAGCCTAAGTTGCCCTAGATCTCCCCCTTTAAAGTTGGTGAAGTGTCATCTACATACTTAACTTATTCAATAGCGGTGAATAAGAGTCACGGGCATACTTGCACTGTGCCCCTAATGTCAACCTTGAATGCAACCAAGTTCAACTGTACACCAACCTTGCAAAGTTTATATACACAAAAACAATACTCGCGTTCATGGCCGAAACGATTATTTACTCAGCTGTATTTTTTTTTTTTTTTGCATTAATGTTGCACTTTTTTCCAGCCAATTTTCGCGGCAAAATAATGTACAAACAACAATACGCTGCATACTCCGCAAATTGTTTGGCCTCTCTATGTGTAGTGTGTACCTACCTATTTTTCAAATTTAATAGAAACTTTGAAACTTTCTTGATGACTTTGCAAAATTCTATAAATACATGAACAATTCGCAATGGCTGAGAATAAATCACAATACCACTCGAAAGTACCTGCTCCAAACCGAAACGAGATTTTTTCTGCACCTGATGTATAGTGTAAAATTTACATGAACCAAAAACTGGATTAAAAATATAAATAAATAAATCAAATACCTTGGTACATGTACGAACGTGATATTAGACAACATCCTGGCAATCTCATTTTACATTCATCTAGTAGAAATCGCTACAAATCCGAGCTCGATGGTGGTGGTGGTTCGTGTTAGACAGAAATGGAACCAACGACCCTCCCATCGCTCTTTCAGAGGGGTTACAGTTCATTAGGGCCGAATTGTATTGTTTTTTGGAAAAAATATTTCTCACTATACAACACAATCTATATCCTTGTTAGAAAAAAATAAAATATACAATAAAAGGGCAGAGAGAATTTCATTTTTCCTTTTTTTTTTCATTTGGAAAAAAAGGTAATAAATATCTAATAAATGAAAAATATTTGCCATTGAAAGCAGAGCTCTGGAAGGATAAGACTTTAGACTTGTCTGCTTTGGGGGGGAGGAACGGTGAACGGGCGATGTGTTGAGAGCGTTGTTGTGAAAGACATTTCCTTTGTTAGGGAGAGAATTCTCATTGAAATGGTTTTATTTTTTTCTGTTGTTCGTAAAAGAAAAGAAAATAGCCGACGAATGAATGAAGAAAAATGCTTCTGATGGGCAATAAAAAAATAAATAAATAAATGCTTATTTTGCTTTGTTGAAATGAAAATTATAAAGAAACAGTAAATTAACTTGAACAAACGCTTTTGAAAAGTGTTTGGAATTAACCTTTCAGTTTGTAATGGAATTTTTTTTTTGTATATCCATTAAAAGCAGTCAAAGAAAAGTTGTTAATTTAAACAAGGAGTTCACTCACCCGAGGGCAAATGAGAAGTCGTACCTAATTGAGATATGGAATTAAGACAGTTGACATCTTGTTGAAAAGGTATATAAAGCTATCGATCCATTTTTCTAAGAGAGGTACAAAGAAATCAAATTTGAAAAGATAAGTAAAATTTTGCCATCTATCGATGGTCAGTCATTATTGGTCATTATTCTCTTACTGAGCAGACACACAGGCTACTCCTCTTCGGTGTGCTGGTGTATGGTTACAAACAGTGGACCTGTGACCTATTTTACCAACGTACAAATTTCTATGTATGTACATACATGTATTTTTCCACAAAATTTATAGAAAAACCAGAGCACCCGGCGAACTTCGTCTCGCCCCAATTTCAGATAAACCCTAGAGTGATAATAAAACACAGATATGTAGTTCAAATTTCAATAAAATTTATTTGAATGGAATCGAAATCAGTAGAGAGCGATGTGATAAACAATGTTATTCGAAAAACAAACAATGAAGACGGTTTGTCAACACGCGAACGTACAGCTGACCGTGCGAACAACAGGAAAATCCGAGATTAATCCCACAGACTTCCAACGATTGGCCTTGCGATTTATAAATTGTCATCGCAAAAGCTAATCGAGCGGGGAGCCGAATCCGCTTGAAATGGAATGGAAGATCAGTTGGAATAATCGGAATTCGTGGGATAAGGACTTTGTTCCTGATGATCGTCGCTTGAATCACATATTGCTCATCAATTTCTTGACTTACAACTGCGTACCTACCTACCGTTGCACAATTTCGGATAATTTAGATTCCGCAACATGATATTATGATCGATCCCACCTTCAGCTGTAAATTATGCGGTGGAGTTCCTGGCACATCAAGCGAGTTCAAAAATTCCGTCGGATAGTTGGTCGCTTCATCCTCGTCGGTAACGCTGTCAACGGATTTGTATGAATGCAGTTCTCCAGCGATTTGACTTTGAATGATGAAATTCAAGCTATCGACTGCTGCTAGTATTTCCCGTTCACTAATCCAATCGAGATTTTTATAATTTTGTGCAATACCGGGGAACCTTCGACGATGTGAACTCGCAAAAATTTGCCGGGAATCCAGTCGAAACATCAAAGGGAATTTGGCCATGGCTAAGCGACAGCAGGTTTACATCTCCACACAAAATGCAAACGTCTTTTATCACAATGAATTTTACATTTATCCAAAAATTTTCCAAGCTAAACAACGAAAGTCATCAAGCAATAAAATTCAAAATTCCGTCAAAAAAATATTCAAAATTTTCGCGTTTTTCAGGAATTTTCCGAGTTTTCCACTAAGAAATTTCCATTCCATTCGAAAAGCCATTCCGGAACAATTAAACACAAAATTCCATACAAAAAAATTTATTTTCGATTTTTTCAATTTTCCGACTTTTCCGGAGGGTTTTCCAACATTTTCTTTCAGAAGAACTTTCTCTTGGCAACTAAAAAAATATTGAACCAAATCGCAGCCATTTTCAATTTTCGATTTTTCCAATTTCCCGACTTCTTCCGAGCGTTTTTCCAACATTTTCTTTCAGAAAAACCTTATCCTGGTAATTACGAACAATTGAAAAAAAATTTCAGCCAAATCGGCCCGTTCTCAATTAATGAATTACTATACATTTTTGCCACCATTTTTATAATTACAGGGTTTTTCAATAGGGACGCTACAAAAGTAGAGCGACAGGGACAGCAAACGAAGCCGAATTTCTTGCCGCTCTTTTGACATTTCTCTTCAGTAAGGTTTGCCATTTCATGATGGAAAGATATACGAGCCAACAACGAGTCGAAATTATTCAAATTTATTACCGAAATTCGGAGTCAGTGGCCTCAACGTTAAGAGCGCTACGTCCAATTTATGGTCGTCATAATCGTCCTAGCAGATCAACAATTGAGCGTCTAGTGGAAAAATTTGAATCCACAGGCACAGTACAAAATGTTCCCGTGCCAGAAAAGTCACGATTAAGACTTTCACTCGTTTTAAACCGACAGATGGCTACAATACCCGCCAACTTATGGGAGTTGACCCAAAAGTAAAACTAAGTTGGAGGGATAATGTGGGTTCTTTCACGTTCAACTTTTCGTCCATCCCTGGGTTGAAACATTGAAACGCCGATCACAGTACAGTGCAGTCAAAAAACAATCTATGCATCTGTGGAATTATTGTGTAGAAAAAGGGAAAAATAATAATGTATGCAACGAGATGCGATGGATTTGACGGGACTGTTTGTTAAGTTAAATATGTGAATGTTGAAGTATTTTTCTACGACTGTAAGACTCAGAGGCTTTCCGGAAGTAGACAAAGGCCCGTTATAGCTCAAAGTTATAGCTGCCTATCCTGACGTTTTGACCGATTCATCGATGTTGTGTGTCCCTTCTTGTTGACAGCATATATTTTGTTTTGCCCTCATTCACTACTAACCACCAGTGACAGCTCGCTGTGTTCTGCCAATGATGTCGAGTCGATGTCGTCAGAGTATGCAAGAAGTTGCACAGTTGTAGTTGCTTGCGAGCTTCGCACAATTTTCTCCAGAATGATGTTGAAAAAGTCACATGCGCATCACCTTGTCTAATTCCTTTTTTGACATCAAAGGTAAGATTGTTTTCGACCAAGCGTTCTTCATCGACATTCTGCATTTATAGTTTAATTGGGCAGTAATTTCGAACTCAGATGAAACGAAAAAGCGACAGGAAACGAAAATATAGTACGCGTGGTTAGGCAGTTCGGGCAGAAGAAGGACGACAGACTCGGAGTAGGGAACAAAAATATAGGGAGCGACACAAGTAGCCATAAGCGGTAAGCGTTGCTTCGTGTGTATGTGCACAATGAACGCGCGGTAATGCGGGCTACTGACACTCCATCTCGTGTCGGTTCTGTAAGACTATAATAAACCTGACTATAGGCACAATGCACATAGAGTAAAGGCTGGCTTCGTATGAGTATAGGGAGTTCTTATTAGAGTTTGCTGGGACAATAGCTGTGTAGTGGAGTACACCATGTAAAGAATACCGGGATAGATTGCATGCTAAAAATTCACTTAATAAAGTAGAAAAAAAATATAATTCCGAAGGTGTCCTTAAACAGAGGACAAGGCTAGACAACTGCCTCCGAAAAAATCTAAAATACAGATACAGATGAGTGACGAAAGACGTGCCTTCAAAGACGCAGGATAGTACAAATAGAATTTTTATGAATGAATGAATCTTCTGCGTGTCGGTAGAGACATACCAGCACGGTAGGACGATAAACAAGGAGCAAACGACTTTAGAGAAATCAAACTGAATACCTTCCTATTTATCGAGGTTCATGAACTTTTACTTCTATCGTGTACCTTTCTAGGCCGACAATATTTTGGTTTTTACATACAGCTCGAGGGAAAGGTGAATCTATAACTTTCAGCAGCGCCCCGGGAAACAAGCTTCAAGTTTACTTGTAGTTAAATGAGTTTTTGAATTGTGGTGTTGTTGCGATTGTTATGAAATCATTGCGACACTCCCGCGTTTATAGCGCAGGAATCCGAAGATACATCATCAACAACTTGAATCTAGTTTAGTAGGACTCTGCGCCATCAGAACCAGTCACAAGTCGTTCACATGTCGAACTCTACGCCTCTGGATTCGCCAAGTTTTTTAATTTCATATTGAGTCAAATTGTAGGACCCATCAGTAGCCAACTGCGTCTTTGTTTGTGTAATTCTGACGCCGCAGAACCATTCGTCAACCATCAATATATCCATCCAGAGAAGGAGAAACGAAAGTTCCTTAAGAATGATCAAGGCCAACTTCTCAAGAATGACAAAAAAATATGTCACACTTGGCGACATTAGGACAGAAGGACTTTTCAACGAGCAGTCTCCTCGCACACACTTTACAAATTCCAAGAGTCACTCCTAAACTGTGAAGAAGTGCACGACATTACAATCGAAGAAGTTAAAAAGGCGGCTAAAGACGAAAAGTGGAAAATAAAGAAATACATCAAGATGGCTCATTTGATTTGGCTTTTTTTTTTTTTTGAATATTTTTTTTTATCGTCTAGATTTAGGGGAAGACATGGCCTTAGATTGCGTGCAGAAGAAGGGGAAAGGGATAACAACTAAATTAAACTGACTCAACGCCATTAACTCATTTTGTTCCGACAAGGCTTTGGGACAATCTATTTCCCTTTGCGATGACAAGATGCGGATGAGTCCAAATTGATCGAACAACATCTATAACTGTGTTTGTTGCACCATACTTACTTATTTGGCGCTACAGTCCGGGGTGGACACTGGACATGGGCCTCAACCAACACGCTTAACTGCTTCCAGTTGCGGATGTTGTGATGATTCTTATCTCTAAACTTGTGAGGACGATTGAACGATAATCAGTCGAGGGAAAGTTTTAAATGTAATCTTTCCTTTTACAAAGAAAGACAAAACGATACAGCATTTAATTGATCTCAACGATGAAGGAATCCCTGCAATTCGTCTTGAGGTCAAACCGGCGAACAGGCTGACGAGTACGGTTGCAGTGAAGTGAGGGAGGGATATGATATGACCCGATTACTTAAGATTACAACGTCCGCCATCGAATGCATTCCATGCACCTTCAACCTCAATAACAAACAACTTCACTATAACCTCAAATCGCGTTTTGGTATTTTAAGTGCACCTCCATCACGGACTGACTTTTAAATTAGTGGGCAAATATTCAAACGAAATGGACTAAATCAAGAGAAATATTGCCGCGATTGCAATTTTAATTGATTTTCAATTGAACGAACCAGACACATGGACTGCACACATTCAATCTGCAATTAAAGTCATATTAATAAATTTGCCTCCTTCCCCCGCCGGATGCGATTCTAAATAGTCGACTGCAATTCAAACTGACAGTCGAAAGCTGGAGGAAATGCAATTCATGTTTGTAGATGACGGCGAGAACGCCCCCCGAGAACAAAACCAAAATACGAAATGTTGAGATTTCCTTCAAAATGCAACCGTGTGATGATTTTTATTATATTTTTAGAAAACCCAAGTGAAAATCTGATGGAAAGTTTGATTTTTATGCACTTAAGAGTGACAAGAATTATTTTTTTTTTTTTAGAACAGTTTGAAGCGTACCATATGGTGTAATGTAGTACAAGTAAAGTTTGACAGAGAAGGTCTTTGATCTTGAAGGGGGATTCTTTTCTTGTTTCCTTTGTCTGATTGACATTTTGTTAATAAGTTTGCAAGAAATATAAAACTGAAAATGAGAAATATTTGCATAACAAAAAAATTGGAATAGAGTAACCTCGAGGAAGATTCTGAAGACGCTTTGTTGTGTACATTCCTGGGGGTGGGAAAGTGATTGAATTGAGTGACCAAGGGATGTTTAAATCGCGTGACAATGCTTCTGAATGTTTGCAGTTGGTGGCAGAAGAGGACAATTTATTTTTTGCAACATTGTGTTACTTATTTCTTTTGTAGAAATGACACATGAATGACGTGAATGACCATTTGTGCATATTGAGTTTAGCTTGAAAGACGTTGCATTATGTTTAACCATTGAATATAGAGGTTGAAGTTGCATCTAGTGCTATAATATGTGTCCAAACTTGGAGTACCTCAAGACTCCACTTGCAGGCCTCTACTTTTTTACGTTCGATTTTAATTTGTTAGATAGATCGTAAACGACAAATATTTGACGAAATGTTTCTTTTACAAAATTGACCTATTTCCATGAATGAATAGATGCTATTCACAGATGCACAACTATTCGGCCTCTAAATACACCTAGTGACCATGTCAGTTTCATTATGTTATGCCAGAACACCCAACCACTTCAAAATGCAACCACAACATCTCTTAATCCCCATCAGATACCATTTTCATTCATAATTTCTGAAAATGCATGCTAAACACTTCACTTTGCAACAGCAGAACAGAATATAATTGAATGGAAAACAAGGCAGAAAAACACGATGAACAATCATGTTCATCTCACAAGACCACATGTGTTTTCCACACTTGCTCGCCACATATACGAGTATATGCAATTTCCGGCAGTTTAACATTTTTCTGACGCTCAATTCTCTTGCAATACGCCAACAAACAAGTGTAACAAACCGCAGATTTTGTAGATTTTCCAAAAATGATTATTTTTCGCCTTTACAGATGTGATGGCTTTAGTAATGAATAGAGGAGATTGCTTGGATGTGAAAAATGAAATAAAACGTTACCATAACCCGTGAGAAGATAAATCAGATGTTAAGTATGATAGATACAGACTGATTGTAGGTATAGTTCATATCGGTACAAAGGGAGTTGCGTAATTCGCTTGATTTACGACGCGATGTTATATATGAGTTTCTACAAGATTAGATACAGATGTGAGGGAGTTTTCTTAAAGGCTTTAGTTAATTAATAGGTAAGGAGCATTTTGCAGCAAATGGTACATGCAAGAAAAGTGACGGATTTGAGAGGAATGCTTAAGAGATGTTTGACACATTTTGTATAGTAGGTATAGGTATAGGTAGTAGGTATCTCAGGGGTAGGTCTGCAGCACTGTCGCGTCGGTAAATATGTATATATCTCACACTTCGGAATTGACATTCAAATAGAGGGGGATGTGGGGATGTTGATTTTACGTCGAACAATTAAAAACAACCCTGACATATAATTCAAGCTCGATGGAACGACAATGCGGGTGATGTTTGGAGAGCATCCCTCTAGGATGATTTGTTTGTTTATGGCTATATGAAGGGCGCGTTTAAATAAGGAAACCACAAACAATTCAAAGCAAAATATTGAAGCAGAATATCTAGTACAGCCAAAAATTTAGGACTCTCGAGCTAGAATCGACAGGACATAAAGAGAAACGAAGTACAGCGTAGTAGACAAGAAAAGTGTATCAACGAGATGTAACTGGCGTCAAACTACACCTAATAGAGGGATTAGTAGAAAAATTGCTGAGGATGAGGACCACGTTGCCACATTGAGGGATAATTCCGCAGCATCGTCATTGTATTCAAACAGCAGCTTTTGGATCATAAACTAAGATAGAAGCTCTACGCAGTAACAAATTCAAGCCTCGTATGTTCGGCCATCAGAGCCACTAAATCAGTTGGCATAGACGGCGTCCTTGTGGATTATTAGGATTATTATAGGCAAAATATGGAAAACCGAAAGATTTAAAAAAAAAAAGAGTAGCAGATGGAAACTATTGTCAAGCTGACTATATTCTGGCGAAATGTGACAACGGAGGCACTTACAATACATGCTTCCAGCGGTAGCAAATATTTGGCCTGTTTGAATTCAAAGGCATTTTAGTTCAATACTCGGCAAAGAATACGCATAGACTCCGATCGCTGGTTTATCGCCGAGCAGGTCATTATCGTCATGATTTGAACCATTGCACTGAACACATTAACACTTAGCGTAAGTGTAGGTCTCCATCTCACTCTTAGAAAGCATTCGAGATGTTCAATCAAAATGGTATATGATGGGTGATGCCTTAGAAGCGATGTTAGAAGAAGTATTATAAAGGCTACCTACAAAGGCATAATTTAAGATCACCCCCCTTCACGATGCCAATGAACGGTTTTCTTGTTATGAGTGATTTGCTTCGGTCATTCATACTTCAAACACCTGATGGCATTTACCAGCTTTCACATTGGACAAAGGGCTAACGCTTAACTCAAGACTGACGAAGAAGCAAATGGAGAGGGCTGCCAACGTTACATAAATGTTCGGAAAGATGTTCCGAGTGGCGCCAAATGGCTACACTTTTTATAATGGATAAAGATATCGGACTTGAAAAAACCTACCGAATGACTCATGATTACACGTCTTGGAGTCCTTGTTGGAAACGCTTAAAGTAATGTATAGAGCGACCCCAGCAGCCCGGTTATATGCTGCTTTGCGAGCGCCTTGGACTCAAATCTGCTTTGGGGTAAAATAAAATTATTTAATTTCAGTCTAAAGCATAGACAACAATAAATTATGACGCTCGCACAAAGTACCAGGAGTGGGACTTCCTTCAACCGTTTCGTTTGCACACATTATTTTACTTCATTTTTTATTTATTTTTTTATTGTTAAAAGGGGATTCCAAATCCTGGAGCACTCAGACGAATCTCGGTCCATTGTACTCTTGTACTACCAAGCAGAAACCCCTTTTCTGGTGTAGTGGTGGAGAAACTCTGATATTATTCGTTTCTCTTTATGATCGGTGGCAGAGTATTGCTGTCCCCCGCCGGGGCTCGAACCAACGCCGCTCGGGTCACAAGCAATGACTCTAACCACTACACCACCAAGTGGTTAGTGTGCTTGGCTACTGTGCAAGGGGTCCCAGGTTCGATCACCGGAAAAATATAAATTACATCTTAAGAGTGTCCTGAAAAGCTTCTCAATTCAGCCGTTCGCACTTCGGCATAAAGCTGTAGGTCCCTTCCATTTGTCCCTTCCATTTGTCCCTAAATAAAAACTCAAACAAACGAATGGTTATGAGAAGATAGGCCTATGATGCAGACCTTTTGTGCCAATTATTTATTTTCTTTTTTTTTTTAAAGCAAAAAAGCGAAAGCTACGTCACGTTTTCTTTTCCTTTATATGTAACTAAAAAAAAACAAAAAAAAAAAAATTAAAACATCGACTTCATTTTTATTGACGTTTTTAATTTTCTCTGATAATTTTAACAGAAAAAAACGAAAGAACTTACAAAAAGAAAATTTTCGCTTTCGCATGATTTCTTTCGTTTTTTTGAAAAGCGAAAGTGAATTTTTTTTCGTTTTTTTTTTTACAAAATCCCACCCCAGCTTGTTAACACTACAAACATTAATCCGCAAGACAAATTCCAATAGTGAAAGACGTCAGGATCATCTCTGCTCCTATTCGCCAGCGATTCGATAATTTCTCGTATAGCGATTAGTTTCAAAATAACTATATCCGATTAAGTTCGCGAAAAAACGTATATCTACTGTACCCAAATACCACCCCCTAATCAGCATAATATCGTAACATCAATAAATGTCCTCACTTTATCCTGTCACATTTATAGTATTATACTCCACATCCTGCGATTCATACTAAGTAATGTTGATGTTGATTTGATCATATTAAATTACCAAACCAAATTTTGTCCCATCTACATATACATATGTACTTGTCCTAATGTTCATCCCCATGCGAGACCTTCAGAAGTTTTTTTTTGTTACTTGTTTTGTTGTTATTTTTCTTTCTTTTCTTCTTCCCATTCTATCAACTGTCAATTGACAACTACTGTCGGCATCATTAATTTCACACCAAAGTGACAGTAGGCAATAACGATTGTATTCTCTGTATCTCTCGATTCGTTCTATTTTTTCAAGTAGTTTACTAGGGGGGTTGATAAAATAAAATAAGCACTAATTCCACTAATGACCCAGCTGTCGGCGGCGGGTGTAAATATTTGCTCAAAGTTTAGTTGGTGATGTTGATTACTTGAGGGCGACATATGCAGACGATTATAGTTTTGTATGGTAGATGGAGATGTGTGGATGTTTCGTGATAGAAGAAGTTGTAATATGTACACTCCGTGCCACTTGATTAGGAACAGGCAGTTTTTTGTTTTAATTTTACGATATTTTTTAAACCCTTTGCTATTCTGGGAAAAACCGATTGCAGAAGGAATGAGGGATATATTATGTTTATATTGTAAAAAGAAAAATGGGATTAAGTTGATAAATGCAACTTTTATGACACTTTTCCCAAAGGGGTCATAAAATTGACCTGTTTTTTTCGTGTCACTTGATTAGGAACAGTAGCTAAATCTACCTGTTACCATGATTTAAATCAAATAAAAGGATACTTTGAGTATTAGGGAGCTTAGTTTAAGTAATAACTTCATACAATCAACAACTATGGGTAAAGGAAAGACATTAACCAAGGAGGAAGTTGGCCAAATTCGAGCTTACCGGGAACAAGGACAATCCATCCGTTTCATAGCCAGAAAGATTGGAAGAGGTTCCACTGTTGTACACAGATTTATTAAGGATCCGGAGAGGTATGGAAAAAACCGCAAAGGAAGAGTCAGCAAAGCAACAACATGTCAGGAAAGGCGGGCGATACTGAGAGCTGCTTCAAATTCAAGGCTCTCCGTAAGTAAAATTAAGGCAGAAACTGGAGTTACAGCTAGCAGATCGACTATTTATCGCGTGATAAAGCAGGCCAGCCATATTCGCCATAAAAAAATGAAGAGGAAACCACCATTGAATGCGGCACGTAAGATCCAGCGGCTTGATTTTGCAACAAGTCACATCAGGTGGAATCGAGAGTGGCATACCGTCGTCTTTTCTGATGAAAAAAAATTTAATTTGGACGGACCTGATGGATACAGCTGTTATTTCCATGATTTAAGAAAAGAAGAAATACATATTCAAAGGCGGCACAGCAAAGGAGGTGGTGTAATGGTATGGGGAGCAATAAGCTATTACGGAACTGTGGAGCTGGATTTCCAAAGCTCCAAAATGACGGCAATCACCTACCAATCGATACTGGAAAGAGCTTTTCCGCAGTTTTCGGAGATATTTGGTGGACAGAGATGGACTTTCCAACAAGACAATGCACCGATACATACGGCACGGACAACAAAAGCCTGGATTCAAAGCCAAAATGTAAGCCTACTTCCATGGCCGCCATATTCACCCGACCTTAACATCATGGAAAACGTGTGGGGTTGGCTTTCAACAAAAGTCTACGAAGGAGGACGGCAATATGAAGAAACGGAAGTGATTATTGAAGCCATAAAACGAGCCTGGTCTGAAATTTCGCTCGATTATTTGACAGCACTCTATGAATCTCTACACAGCAGGCTACTTGAAGTGATTCAGCGATCAGGAGGTAGTACCCATTACTAAAAACTATTGCCACTCTTTCAATAAAACCAACATTTATTTATACAAACAAATTTTGTATTGTTTTTTTACCGTATAAGCTTCTAACAGGTAGATTTAGCTACTGTTCCTAATCAAGTGACACGAAAAAAACAGGTCAATTTTATGACCCCTTTGGGAAAAGTGTCATAAAAGTTGCATTTATCAACTTAATCCCATTTTTCTTTTTACAATATAAACATAATATATCCCTCATTCCTTCTGCAATCGGTTTTTCCCAGAATAGCAAAGGGTTTAAAAAATATCGTAAAATTAAAACAAAAAACTGCCTGTTCCTAATCAAGTGACACGGAGTGTATCT
This sequence comes from Cheilosia soror, assembly GCA_949372485.1. Lineage (NCBI taxonomy): Eukaryota > Metazoa > Arthropoda > Insecta > Diptera > Syrphidae > Cheilosia > Cheilosia soror. The sequence continues at coordinate 94,014,529 of OX443561.1, read as the reverse complement.
GCCGGATATCGATTTATCAAGTTGAAGTTTGTGGTGTCTACTGTGTATGTACATCTTACATGGTTTAGGGAAAGTAATAAATACTATGGTCAAGAAATGAAGGTAAGAAAAGGGAAAGGCTATTGAGTTGAAGGCAGACAACAACTAGTGTGCATCATCAAACAGTACAACCTTAGAACTCTAGCTTTCTGGAAAGAGGAAGCATATTTCACAGGACTATAAAACTTACAAAACACTGGATGCAAAAGCAATACCAAAGGCAAAAACGGGAGGGAAAGAAATAAGTAAACGCAAGCGTATTGAATTCACTCGTATATTCAGACATGCATTTTAGTCCATTTGAGGTTAATTTAGTTTAAATCCTCCTGAACTTAGTTCATTTAGTTCAAGTTAGTTCAACACCCCAGAGAGCTGTGTTCAAAATAGAAAATTTAAATACACTAATGGTCTCAATCAATTATACGGATTATCGAATAACTCTGCTGACCGCAAAAGTCGACATACTTAGACTATTGTAAGACATGAATCCGGGAGAAATTATAACCCCCTACCTGTTTAACCAGGAGTCGCTTTATTATTCTGAATTTTGCTACGAACCCCGAAATAACTGTCGCAAAATTCGTTGTAGTGAACATTTTTGCAACGAATTAAATTTGTAGCAAACATTTCTACTACGACAGATGTCTTATAGGCGACAACGCACCAGTGATAGCATAAATTGCAGGGCTGAAATGTAATCTGTCGAGAGAGACATAGATCAAAATCTTAAAGCGTTTTAAATCCAGCTTTGGGTAAAACTGCATTTGTCGCTTAACAGTTTGTACCACTCGTCTAAGGTTTGATGGCATCCAGCTTTATCATCACTTCGCAAGTAGCAATTGCAATTTGCATTTACAGCATTTTGGATATATGTGTAGTATTTTGGATACACTGCATTTTGAAATACAGAAAATTGTTCATACAGAATTTTGTTCATACCGAATTTTGAAATACAGCGTTTTGAAATACAGAATTTTGACCATACAGTATTTCTAGGGCTTGATTGCCGTTTGGCTAACCGGGAAGGTACGGATATCTGTAGCGGATATCACGTTTTCTTCAAGTCACGTCTGTAATCGCCATTATTTCCACATGGAATACACAGCAGTAATCAGGACAAGATACCACCACCTACACCCTTCACAGTTGTTGAATAATCTGCAAAGAAGTAAATCGATTCCATCCAAGAATGCGTCTTTCTCACAGAGTTGTTTGGTTGGATAGGGTCTTGAAAGATTTTCTCGAACTGTAGTTGGGATATGGCGTAGTCCGAATTTCTTGGAGTCCTACAATGTATTTGGAATAACAGGAGGTGATTGCTAAAAATGCCAATGAGTTGTCAGCTAAAACAGAATGGCTAGTCCAGCGGAAGCACAAAAAAACTGTTCATTGGACTTTGTTCAGTTTATTGCAATTCATCCAACACAGTCCACCAGACAACTGTACGATACGTAGGACTACGACCGAGACGTATAATGGCCAGGAGGTGATACCAGGTTGTTGGGCCCTTTTATATCATATGGCTTCTTCGCCATGGACAAGTGCAGCAGTAGGCTCTTTATGTGGTAGGTTTCTAGCTTAACTTTGCTCTCTAAAATAAGACTCAAGTATTCAGCTTCAATAGAAAATCTTGTCCCATTCGTAGATGGAGGCTCAATGTCTGGAATTTGGTTCAATTATCCACTACGTCTACGATTTGTTCATGTTATTAGTTTGTTAAGAATATATTGTTGAAATTAATTTAAGGTATTGAGGTGCTTTCCTAACACGACAATAGCAACGTCGTTGGCATAAGCAATCATTTGGAAGCTCTCATCATGCCAGCAGTCCATCAGCCACAAAGTTGTAGAAAAGTCGGCTCCTCTACTGATAGATCTTCTGGTAGATATACGACCCAGCTAAGATTTGATAATCCGGCTATAGTCACCAGTAAATTACCCAACCGACCAAGTGAGCTATCTGCATTTAAAGCTGACAGTCTTTTAGCGATTGCAGATGTGTTGACGTTATTAATAGCGCAGTCTATGATGAAGGGAATCATCGATAGTACGTGCTAGGGTATGCAGTTCCTACATATTTTTAAAGACTAAACTGTTCAAGGAAAATATAATTTATAAATATTCACCCCTAACGTGGTATCAGCCGGGGGAATTATTCACGGAAAAGAATATTTTGGTATCGTCGCATCCGTGAACAGTTCCTCGAGTGGCTATACTGTAAATAAGTTTCACTGTATCGTTAAAAACGTTCAAATCGAATTTTTCCCGAACGGGCAACTGTTCACTTTGCGGATTCCCCCCGGCGGATTCCACGATAGGGATGGGATTTATCTTTTCGCGTAAAAAAATTCCTAATTAGTCAGTATATTTTCACTTGTGACTTATTAATGATGGCTACCAAGAAAAACTAGAAAATTAAAATCGTGTCAAAGGATCGAACGAAATGTCATAGTTTAAAATATTTTATTTAAGTTTTCTCTTGAATATCAGTTATCAGAACTTAATTTCGCCCTTTCGCGTTGTTCTTCATAATAAAAACAAGCAATGATACTTATCCACTTGTGACTTTTTTTTGCATCAGTTTAGACGACATTACTCTAAGGCAGCGGTTCGGAATCTTTTTTGATCTCGGAGCACTTTTCTGGAGAGAAATTCCTCACGGAGCATTTCGTTGTCTTTCGATTTTTTTTAAATTTTATTAAATTGAAAAAATGGGTATGTGATGTCACCTTTAGCATTTTATAAAATATTTAATTCTAGTGGATACATAGTTAAAACAAATTTAACTCATTTTCGAGTTTGCCACAGAATATCTAACAAAAGCTTTAAAATTACAGTTTCCGAAATTTTTAAAAATTACCAATATTTAATGGAATAATAGCCGACAGTGAAAACGGCAGTCAATTTTTTTTAAAGACTTTCCGTTTCCACTTAAATCTGGCATCTTATATAATATATTTGGCGCAACAGGTCCGTATAGGCACCCTAGGACTAGCTTCTCACAACCATTTGTTTTGTGAGTTTTTATTTTTGGGACGAATGGAAGGGACCTATAATTTTAAGCTTTTTTAGGACAGTTAGAGTCTCGATGTGGTGTTGGAAATTATATGTTACTGGCATGAATGGAACCAAGGGTTTTCCCTAATATGCTTTTATAAGCATGTTGATCAAGAGTCGACCCTATCAATGGATCAACATCGAACCAACAGAATGCACCGCAGACCATGACCATTACTTTCTCTCCTCCATGCTTTGTGATCTGAACCGTGTACTTTGGCTGCAGTTCTTTGATTGGAGGAGGACTTACATACACTTTTTCATCGGATCCAAATAAATTACACTTGGATTGGGCACTCCAAAGAACTTTTTCCCAAAATTGCAATCGTTTTTGTAAGTGGAGTCTTGAGAAATTCCAGCTCTTTCTTAGGTTTTTGTTAACATAAAGTGTTTTTTTTTTTTGTGGAATGTGCATCCACGAAGATTTTGTTCTACGACACAGTGCCTAACAGCCCTGGGCGTGAGTTCATGATGGAGTTCTTGATGGAATTTAGGTGCAAAAATCTACCTAATTTTTATGGACTCAAAAATGGATTGGCTCTACTTGTACAGCAAATTTGTGTCCAATCTCGTTTCTTTTGCGGTTCTCAAAACTTCCGGTATTTCCCCAAGCTTCGTAGAACAACCAAATCTTTTCGCTTTTAACGCCATTGGTTTGTTTCCATTTTGATAGCTCTGATAAGTTCTGTAGTACACGATTTATTTTTGTACACAAATTTCATCACTGCGAACAAAATGACAAAGTTTCAGAAGCACAAAATTAGCTGGCTAGTCTGATGGAATTTTAAAATTTTTTTCTCATTTTCCCTCGGAGCACTTGGATTTTTACCAAGTGCTCCGCGGAGCACACTTTGGGAAGATCGGCTCTAAGGTAGATGAATCATAGTTCTGTTGTGACGACCACTCTGAAGAATAGGGTAAGCACTTGCAACAACATCTGATGCATTGAACAGATTTCGAACTTAATTTTTAGATGTGGCCCAAGATTCATCTATAGAATATTCAACCTACATATACGCACTTAAACATGTAGCCACCACCACATAAGTTCTCCAACAATTCAAATTTAAAAATGTTTCATTAACCTATCGTTTAGCTCGCTCATCAATCTATTTATTTGTGTACTTATTGTGGCTTTCTCAACCCACTTGCCGAATAACAAAACACAACTGCCAATTTTACAACCACCGCCACCAACAAAAAATTTCCATACTCAGCTTTAATTCATCTTAACGTGCGCCCGTCTAGTCGGCTCCCCAATAACAATAACAATAACATCAGCAATCCCATTCAACTGACAATTCATCACTATAAAAATATTAAAATGCCCATAAAAACACGCATATATACAAAATCCTCCACACTAATTCGATATTAACTATAAATCCAATTTAATTATCCACAAAAAAAAAATCCGCTCTCAGCAATTTGCATCGAAATGCCGCCGCCAATGATCACCTCCGCGGCTGCAGCCAGACCACCCCCCACAAACACAAACTTGTATCTAAAAAAAATACGAAAAATTTGTATCTGAAAACGTAAAAGTCGAAAACCACACCAAAATATTTCAACACTGCTACGTCTCTATGCGAGAAAAAACAAAAACACCAACACTCAAAAATCCATTAAATTCTTCGTAAACTTTTCCGATTGCAGCATACAGAATCAAAAAGATACAAAATGAAATAAAAACTTGGGCAGAAAGAAAAATAAAACCAAAATGAGATGCGGATCAACCCAGACAAATGCCATGCTGTAGTCGAGATTGCCGGTTCGCGTTCTCGTCAATGCTATTGGGGCTTAGCGGCTGGATTCGTTTAGAAATTGCGGGGCACTAGGTGGAGGAGAACCTGAACATTGGCTACACAAATAGTGGAAAAGTTGATGTCGTGGATGGGGAGGAGGGATTTTTTGAGAAAACCGCAAAACGATTGGAAAATGTTTACGATGAAAACATCGAAATGAAATATTAGTGTTGTTTTGAGCATTTTCACAGTTGCCGTGTGTATTCGGCGTGAATTTACAAAACTGACTGATTTACCGTTAAAAAGAATGTAATGGAAATTTGAGGGAATGGTTCATTACAAGGTGGGTGTACTTGCACTTTGTTAAAATGTAACAACCACTTTTGGACACCTTCAAGACGAAAGAGTCACAAAGCTATCTATACGAAATATACTGTAGGTATCTGTTGTAACTACTCGTATACGACACTGATTTATGTGTCTCAAAATGTAATGAAGACACAACTATCTCCAAATGTGTCTAAGTAGATAAATTCAAAAGGCTACCAAAGGAATGTGTTTCAAAATGAACCCACCAGAAACGTGACCGTCTTGTTTCGATAAATGTTCGACGTTAGGGGGCGCGACAGTCGGAAGTAATAACCATTTTTAACCTTTGCCGTAGGTTACTATAAATTTCACCTACACGGTCAGATTTCACCGTGTAACTAAAAATTTAGGTGTAGTTTGTATTTTTTGGGGGTTGAACCGGGAAACTTTCGGTCTGTCTTCTAGGCGCTCAAAATTGGGGCGTTGTGTTTGAGAATGCACCCAGAAACGTGACCGTCTTGTTTCGATAAATTTACGACGTTAGGGGGCGTGACAGTCGGAAGTAATACATATTTTTAACCTGTGCCGTAGGTTACTATAAATTTCACCTTCACTGTCAGATTTCACCACCTGTCCCACCGTGTAACTAAAATGTTAGGTAGAGTTTGTATTTTTTTGGGGGTTGAACCGGGAACCTTTCGGTCTGTCTGTAACAACCATTTTTTAACCTTTGTCTATTGTTACAATAAATTTGACCTGAACGACGACTGTCAGATTCTACCAGCTGCCCCACCGTGTAACTTAAGCTTTAGATGGAGTTTGTGTTTTTTGGGGTTTGAACCGGGAACCTTTCGGTCTGCGTTCTAGAACACAATTCGCTGAACAGTTGCGCCTAAAATTGGGGATAAATTCCTTAGAAACCGAAAAAAATGTCTTTGCAAAGTATATAGAAAATGCTTTTCTCGACACGGCCACTTGGGGCTTTTTTGATCTGAACAGTAAAACTTCGATTTCGTCAACAGAAAACCAAAAATTAATTTACAACATGGACAATGGCAAGCTATTTCTACGATATGGATAAAACATCAGCCAGTACGAGGATAGGTAGTCTTTCAATATGTGGATACCTAATCAATACCTTCAGGTTCAGATACTGCTACTTTCATACTTAGATCCGCCGAAGTGGTGCACCCAGAGTTTCTATTAATGGCAAAAGTGATACACAACAATTAGGAATGGTTGGCTACCTTAGCGATTAAAATAAACAAACCCTAAGGACAACAAACATTGTTGCCGTATTAAATTGCAAAAATTAACTAATATGTTCTTGGAGACCTACTGTTTATTTAATTGTTGCACCAAATTATATTCGCTATTCGCTATTTTAATGTAAATTTCATTCATGAAAAGAAACATATCAAACGTGTCCAAAAAGAGCAGGTACGAGTACAGCCCCCTGCGGTACCCCAACTCAAATGTATTTGCAAATCTAAAGCCTGTCTCTACTAAATCTGTAAATACAGTGTCGTAATTTAAAATAGCTTCACGCTGAATTACTACATCAAATTGCAACAAAATAAATCAGCAAATAGCTCAGATAATGACAGTATGACCATCGCATCAAAGTTTCACTTTTCAATTTCTCGAGAAAGTTAAAAAAAAAAAAATCCAAATAAATTCCTCATCGCTTGTTGGCCAATAACCCCACCACCAGTTGTTGGGTTTTATTTTTTGCCCATTTTGCAACCGAGAGTCCACTTTTTCCAGTAACCACACGCTATGTCCAATTCCAGTGGTTTAGCTGCACACACATGGTCATTGATATTTTTTGTTTTATGTTTTTCCTTTTTTATTTCGACTATAAGCCGAAGTGAAACTATCAACGATTTATTATTTTTTTTTATAGACCACATTAGCTGAAGAACGAGATCAACTTTGGATACATAGATACAGTTCCTGTTGCAGTAACTGCTCTCTCGGTCCACATATAGTTGGTGTTTCACTTTTACTTGAGGAAACGATAGGATGTTGGAGCTTGAAGTCAATGGCCTATAATGTGAGATACAGCTTGAGTGAGAGGTTAAGGTGAAATTAACTTAGATTTCAGTTTTATCCCTTTCTTTGGGGGGCTTGCTTTTGGATTTGCACTGCTGCAAAACAGATTTCTCTCTTTAGTGAAAGAAAATTTGATTTTTCACCTTTGCGCAAATACAATTGATCAATTGTCCTTGCTGTCGTTGAACGGTGAAAAATGTGTATGACTGTCAATAACAGATCGACACAAGAATCGTTTAAGGATTTCTAGTTGTGTGTGATGGCGATGGATGAGCGACTTTTGTTAGCGCACAGACAATCGAAGTGCGCTCCTGTCAGAATGACATGAGACATTTTGGGCAGACTGACTATTGTGTGGAATTGCAGGTGGGTGGTGATGATGCTGATGGATGATGGACATTATTTGTTGTTTGGATGCAATAAGGACGCTTGATGGTATCGCCTAGAAAATGAAAGACGAACGCTGAACGTTTAAGCGATTCGCCATAGAAATAATTTTGTCAGAAAATGTGATGTGAATGTAATCGAATGAATGACTGAATGGACAGACAGACAGGAGCGTTTTCGGGTTATAAAATGTGAAAAGTTCTCCAGAGATACGATTTGGAAGACTGAGACGTCGCCGTCGTTCTTACAATATAAAAGTAGATCGACTTGATAACAAACAGAGATTTTTTTTTTAAATTTTAAAAAGCTTACAATAGCTGAGGTCTTGAGTACAATTACGCACCTTTATCTTGCCGAATATATAAACAAATTATCTACAAGTCGGACAGCTTTGTTATTTAGAATCGTAGGTAAACAGAAAAGAGCCAGTTGCCGTCAAGTGTTTGTAATGGTTGTGCGAATGTGAAGGATAGACGGGCTACTCGGACATGATATTCGCATAGATACTCAATTCAACTGCTACTTTTCGGTACCACTTGGTAAAAATTAGAAGTATTTGCCATATGGGCTTCAAAGGCCTGCAATACGTGTCTAACCCATTTCCAGCTTTAAATTCTAGATCGCTGTAGGTTTCAAAATGTTTCAAAAGCAATAATCATCAGCAGTCCTAACACCTTATTCTTAAAAAAAAAAAAAGACTGCTTTTTTATGTCAAAAAGTTTTCTCGTGTTCGATTCAAGAACCGGCACCTAAGAACCTAACGCTTGGGATAGATATAGGCTTCAAGGGCATAGCAATATTCAACCGTCAAAATGACTCATTATTGGAGTTGCCTGTGATACATATTGCCAGACAAGAAGCACGAATATGAAGCCCTATATCTGTTTCTGCCACCTGAACATTATGTAAAGCCGTATGCCGAATCGTGACACATATCTCACCATCTTACTCAAGTAGGTCGTGGAGTCAACCCTGAGTTCACTTTTGATGCACCGCACTCCGAGGGTAGACTACAACGAATATTCGCTTGAGGTACCGCTCCGTTCTGAACAGCTTTCTCAATCAGAAAGGGGCAGTACCTCTCTAGGAACTTGCATACCTACTAATTCCAATCTATTCTCTGCACTCGAAGCGAGAGTTACATATGAAGAAGTTACATAGAAATTGCAGTCGATATAGGGCGATCAGATCAATATATGTATATCGTAAAAAGTTTTCACACAAAATTAAATTCAGGGAAGGAAGAAGTATAGCGTCCGTCAGTTGGAAAGATAGATGGCGCTTGAATCGATCAAATGAATTTTAAGTACTGCCGAAAACTGAGGCATTTGCATCAAAAACTAACACGGTCAACCACAATTGGATTAGGTGGGCTTAAGAAGTCAAAAATGGATGAACAGTAACAGGATTAAGTGGGCTTAGGGTAGTGTCAAATAAGGATTCATATTCGATTATTCCGTTCGGCGCTTTAGCATAAGTCAATCATCTTATTATCGTTAATTTTGAAATTTATGTAAAGTCGCATGCTGGCTTAAGTTGGATTACAACGACGTAATCATATTATGGATTATCGTCTGCTATTGCCCGGTACTATATTGGCAGCTTACTTTCCATAAAGAACCACTTTCTCGGCGGTGTTAAAGAACTCAGCCACTAAGAATTTACCAGGCTTTCTAAGAGATACAAAAGACATTTTAGGCCCCTACATATGAGTGTCATGGGCGAGGGATTGTAAAAAAAATCCAAGTCTCACCTTGCTTTTATAAACGAACTATCAAGTTAAGAAGCATAAAACCGAAAGGCCTACATAATCCAGAGAAATGACACAAGTGTTGACCAAACAACTGTCATACGTTAGTCGCTATCTTCACACTGCGTTCTCGTCAATGTTATTGGTTAACTGCTGGACTAATTTAAAAATTGCCGGCTATTTCTATATTAACTCAGTCTCGATCGATATTAATCAGACTTGCCAGAAGAGGCGGACAGCCTGACTTCTTCAAGCCATGTTCTTGTATAGTTTTTTTTTTTTAAGATTGTCTAAAGACACAGTCGTTCTTGTGGAAGCTAAAAAAGAACTAACTTCAAGTTGAATGGACTTGACTCAATACGTTCATATTAGATGTTTTGATTTCTAATTTCGGTTTTGCAAGCTAGACGGGTGTTTCGAGAATTTTGATCTACTCTATAGTTTCAAGAGACTGTCGAAAAGTGGAGCTTAGTTTCGATAGAACGAATGACCCGCAATATCCATGAAGATGTTCGCAAGACATAGATGGCATTTTTCGACAGTATCAAAGGCTGTTGCAATTTAACTAAAAATGTAGAAACACGTCTTTTGAACTTAGAATTTAGGAGCAATATGTAGGTAACAATGGGACCTTCTCAAGTGCGGTTTGCAAAGAGTTGCATTAAGAATTTGTAACTTATAGGAGTGTAACAGACAATTAGATATGTATCTACGTGTTTCTAGATATTTAAAATTGAAACATTTAGAGTGCTAAATATGGACCCCCAAAGGGGGTTGATGAATTTTAAATGAGAAGAACTCACTCTGATGAGAACTAGGAGATCATAAGGCGACAACTTCTAAAATAGTACAAAATTAAGACATATATATGTATCTACAAATTGTGTATCACAGTTCGGGGATTTTTGAACATAATTTTCAAAAAGGGAACAATACTATGTAGTTGATCAGAGATCATCCCTAGATGGATGTCAAGCACAGGCTTTGAAATCGTCACAAAGCTCGACAGGACAGTAAAATAATTTCGCTCCTTTTAAAACTTTCCTTAAGCGATGTCGCAGCAAAATAAGCCTACAAAGACAGGTATTCTAACTACCCGTATAAGGCACAAGCAGGCCTATGCTGCTCGAAAGGATCCGTTTTTTTGTGTTACGCATCTAAAAACATTTGGAAAAGCACTCCCTAATAGATACTGCCGAATGCGTCTCCCAATCAGTATCACAATCTTTACACCGAACCCATTTTAGACTCGTTAAAATGAATGGCGCCCAACGTGAGGTAGTCGTACGTATGATTTTAAAAGCCTACTTCTACTGAATGTATCGTATTTCAATCATGACTACTGGTTAATTTAATAGTCTAATGGAATTATTATCCGTTCGCTTTAGAGGCCATTATACGAGTATATCGACGTCAGATACATCGATTTGAAGGTACTACGAGAAATACCTTCTGTAACTCCTTCAAGCACAGCGTTAACTTTAATCTCCTTTTGCAATTTCTTAAATGAAAACCACGAAAACCATTAAAGCCAAAAATCCTTCATATATACCGCCCTACTTCCTTCCGCGCATCACAGAAGGTAAACACACAAAATTGCCTGGCCCCGATAAACTTTTTGCACTCCGACAGATTCGACTATGACTACCATCATTACATAGATGGCAGTGCTAAACTGCTAAACAAATCCTAGAGAACATTTACTCGGGCGCATATCGACAGTCGACACTGGGACAAAAAGAAAGTTACCCTAGTAATATCTTTCCTAACGGTGCGACGATGGCATTTCAATTTGCATATCTTCTCCCTCTGTCTCTCTCTCTCTCCGGTTCCGCAATTCAGAAACAAACTTTGCGCTAAAATCGTTCGCTGAGTGAACTTTTTTGATTTAGACTGCCACCGCCATCATCATCATCGTCATCATCATAACGATAATCATCCGCACAAGAGCTTATGCACCGTCAATGTGCATTTTCGAAAGAAGCGAATGCAAGCTAAAAGGATGAAGGCGGTGGCTATATAAGCGAAAAACTCATCATAAGTAATTATAACAGTTTGGTTTCTTGGTTACTCTTGTTTTCCTCACTACGTTTGGTTGCGATGGAAAACATTTTCGAATGAAATTAATTTTAAAGCAATTAGCATGACGAATTAAGTGCTGAAGCTGAAAGATGTTTAAAATTTATAGCCAAAGAACTGGGGGAATATGGCAAAATCCAGGTTAAGTTCTCAGAATCGATTTAAGGAGGGGGAAAGTCAACAAAAGTCATGACAAGTCAGTGCCGAGCAACAATTAGATTTGTATTTTTTGAAACGGCATGTTTAGCGAGGTTGTCCGCATATTGAAAATGTACAAGGCTGTCAAAAAAGTGATGGATCCATTTTCCATATCCCTTGAGTTGGTGACTTTGTGGGGTCTAGACAATTCAAGTCACTCTTTTGTAAAGAGTATCTGTCAATCACAAAGTTTAAAATGGACTCTATAACACGAAAGTCCACAAGTTTAACGAGTGCCTGCTAAATTTTTCAACAAGATCAGCAATGGGTTTGTAAATTGCTTTAGAAAAATCGGTTACACTTGTAGAAATCTATATTTGGATTACAAGTATTTGTGGTACCTATTATTTTAAACGGCGATTATAAAAAGGGACAGTAGTTTCACATATGTCCACTGTTTCAAGACGACAAGTCATTTTTTGGCGTTAATATGACGAAAATGTTGGACTTTCCTAAGCTCAAGGCTTTGAGTTATCAACTCGGCTCCGCTTTAAAGTCGGGTGGACCATAACGTATGCCGGAGTGTGAGCTGGACGACTGGATGGCCAATCAGCCCTATCATTAGTAGACTTTTGAGAAGTTCTTTCTGGAAGGTCTGGAATGTAAATCCACATATTTACAACAACCATCGGCTAGTTATAGTCATGTTTGACACTGTGCCGATACGTGACTTAAATGTCATGTTAGACAAGACATAGATCGAGAAGCAAAATCACAGTAACGTCGTGGACATGGCGGACGTCGAGGAGGTTGGAACCTAGGACATATCAGAAATGAGCTGGTTGGCCGACAAGCAATCAACGATCATTTAGCGATCAGTCGACGTTTAAGTAATTTCAAAAACATTAGAGGTCGACATGTGGACTTTCAGATGATCGTTGAAGAAATCAACGCCAATGAAAAACTTCGACAGGTCTTCTTAGCTTGCGGTGTACGATGCGCTGTCGAAGAGGAGGTCTCGTTAAAGTTACAGCCTTACAAGGAATAAGTGGTGCGTCAGTGTCTTCGTGGAGCTCAGCAACAGAGATCCTGTATCTGAAAGTAAAAGAGCTGAAGAGTATCTCTTTCAGTCAGAAGAGCGGAAAAGGGGGATAATTGCCAAGTATTTAGAAGAGGAGTACGAACAAGAATACCCCTGATACGCAGATTTTCTTTGAATTCGTTTTTATCAACCGCATCAACAATTTGGCAACAAATATTTGTCGGAAATTCATCAAATTTGGGGCAAAAAACCATAAGATGAGATTTATATTCTTTCGGGGTTTGAACCGGGAACCTATCACTGATTTGTTCAACATACAGCAACTAAAACACTTCCCCGACAGACAATAGGTTTAGCTAAGGATGTATAGAACTTAACGCTGTCATTTAGATTTAGGAAAGAAACGCTTTGCGCCCTACGTTTGTAAATGTATCCACCTGTCAATTATAAATTGGCATTCATAATAGTTTTTAAGGTATACTGTGTGAACAGGCCATCACTTCGCAAAATGACATCGGCGCAGAGATCAAGCGAAGAATCACTCTTGCCAATCGGCGTTTCTTCGGGCTAAGAAGGCATCTAAGAAGTAAAGCCCTCTCTCATGGAACCAAGAAGATATTATATAAGACCTTAATCATCCCGGTTCTGCTGAATGGTGCAGAAGCATGGACCCTGTCAAAAGCGGATGAAAACCTTCTGGGATGCTTTGAGAGAAAGATTCTTCGAGTGATATTCGGTCCAGTTTGTGACGATGGAGTGTGGAGAAGAAGATTCAATGACGAATACGGGCTATACAGCGACGCTGACCTGTTCAAAAAGCTAAAAATACAACGGCTGATATGGCTGGGACACATGGAGCGTATGGATAACAACGCACCAGACCGACGAGTCTTCGAATCCACCCCTGAAGGACAAAAGGTAAAGGAAGTGTGAACAGGCTTCACTCTACTCAATATATAAACATCCCAGACTTTCAAAACGATACTGATTTCACAACTGCAGCTGGAAAAAACGGATTAACATAGTCCATCTAAAAGCCAGTAACTAAGCAGGCCACTTAAATTGTTTCCAATTAAACGCAACTAACCCATTTTCTCAATTAAATAGTGCAAGGCACAACAGTGAGCATAGCAGATACAAGAAATTAGTGTTGCGCGCAGATACATACAGAAATTGACAAAGTAATCGCCTGAATAATTCACTGCTCCATTTCCATACATTTATTCTGCATTTTCCTGCAATTATCTCAAGCAAAATGCGATGGGAAATCTGATTACGTATACATTTGCAATTGCAATCCTTAGCCGTTCAAAGTGGATGAATGGGGGAAAAAACAAAAATTTCGCGTAATTCACCATGCTGCATAAATTGTTTCTGTTTTTTGTTATCTCTGTATACCAAAGCGAATAAAAAAACATTTGCAATTCACTCAAAAGATACACCTATCTATACATTATATAAATTCACACGATTCAGATAAATTGTTTAGCGCGTATTCCTTTGATATGTATATGCAATTCTTCTACCACACAACAAAACACACTGACACCTAAAGCATCTCTGAATTGTTTATAATTTTTTCGTGCAATTTATTTAATTTTGCTTAATTGCAGCCTGACATACTGCATACAGAGGCAGACGAGTTTTTGGTTCCCTTTGCTAGAGGAAATACATTTTTCAATTCCGACATTGTGTGTGTGCGCGGAATCGTGGTTTTATTTTTTTGTTGTCACACTTTTTCATTCCTTTCGCTTTAAGCTAATTATGCAACATAATTAATTTGCTCGTATGACATTGATATATGCACTCACACTCACACACCCCCTGCTCGCATCTCTCACAATAAAGAAATTATTAATCGAATATTGGTAGCGAGGGGGAAAAACCCTTCTGTGTAAAATCATCGACGCTGGAGACACCACATTTACTGATCGGCATAATCCTCCCGAGGCGGTTCGAGGACGGCTTTTATTTATGCAAATGCACGCATATTTGTGTTTGAATTTTGCATATTTGATTCTGATTCAGTAGTGAGATACTTTTTTTCTCTCGCCGACAGAAAAGTTACTCACATAAACAGAAGCGAATGGGGGAATTTAATTTTTCAAGTGGTTAAAAGTTTGAATGAAAAGCGAAAGTTTGTGCAGTTAAATTTTTATATACCTATACCTACCTACACTTTGTTGCGGCACCTGTTTTGCACAGTTTGAATGAATTCTAAAAAAAATCGTTGACCTGGATTTGATTTGGAAAAAGGAAGTGGTTTCAACTTTTAGATGGGTAGTAACATAAAATCGCAAATAAAAGTCATCGGGATCTATTGAGATACTTTTAATTCGGTTTTGGAGAAACCTTGACCATAAGACTTTTTCAGAGTTGCAATGCAATGGTTTGGGATATATTTTTTTTTTTTCATCGAAATGAGGAGGTGTAAAGTGATGTATGAAAACGAGTCATTTCTGTCAATAGATACAAACTGATTCAACCGAAAGGCAAACTGTTGGAACATGAATCTCATTCTATCTATATAAATAAAAATGAAATGATGTTCGTTGGTAAGGGCATCACGAGAGAACGGCTGGACCGATTTGGCTGATTTTTTTTTTAAAATGTTCGTAATTCTCCTAGCCAGGTTTTTACGGAAAAAAAATTTGTCCACGCCCCCTTCTACGCCCACTTTTTTCAATATATCTAAAATTTATTTTTACCCTTAAAAATCATGAAATAATGTTTGTTGATACGTGCATCACTTGAGAACGGCCGAACCGATTTGGCTAATTTTTTTTTCAGAATGTTCGGAATACCTCTAATAAGGTTTTTGCGGAAAGCAAATTTTTCCACGCCAACTTATTTCCACGCGCGTTATTCTATTTGTTTTGTGCCTAATATTCCTGAAGAAGTTCTAAATTCGGACAAACTTTTTTGATCGCATTGATTTTGGCAACGATTCGCTCGCGGAATGAAATTGCACTTGCCCTTGCTTCGTCAGGAATTGCAGCTACATTGTTGGAAGGCGGTCGAACTGCTCATTCAGCACTCAAGTTGCCGTTGAATATGCAAATCCATGAAATTCCAACGTGCAACCTTTCGAAGAACTGTGCGATGGCCAAAGTTCTGCAGCAAAGCAAATTGATAGTTTGGGACGAATGTACGATGGCGCATAAAAAGTCTTTGGAGGCATTAGACAAAACGATGCAAGACCTACGAAGCAATCAAAACCGGTTTGGTGGTGCGATGATTCTATTAGCAGGCGATTTTCGCCAAACATTGCCAGTGATTCCACGGTCAACGCCAGCGGACGAACTTAATGCATGTTTGAAGTCGTCAGTTTTGTGGAAACACGTCAAGAAACTCAAACTGAGTACGAACATGCGTGTCGAGTTACAGAACGACCAATCTGGACAATTATTTTCAAAGCAATTGCTGGACATTGGCAATGGCAAAATCCCCGTTGATATTACAACTGGCTACATTCAATTCCCCGTCGATTTTTGCAAGTTTACCGAATCAAAGACCGAACTTATACAAAAGGTATTCCCAAACATTGCACAAAATTACAAAAATCATGTTTGGTTGAGCGAACGTGCTATATTGGCTGCGAAAAACATTGATGTCGACGAATTGAATTTTAAGATTCAAAGTGAAATTGCTGGCGAATTGATGACGTTCAAATCGGTGGACTCAGTTTGTGCCCAAAATGATGTCGTCAACTATCCAACCGAGTTTTTAAACTCGCTCGAATTACCCGGATTACCGCCTCACAATCTCCAACTAAAAGTCGGTTCGGTAATCATAATGTTACGAAATATCAACCAGCCACGTCTTTGTAATGGGACCAGGCTTGCAGTGAAAAAACTGATGAACAACGTTATCGAAGCAACGATACTAAAAGAAAAGTACGAAGGAGAAGACGTTTTGATACCACGAATTCCAATGATTCCGGCCGACATGCCATTCGACTTTAAACGCTTGCAGTTTCCGGTGCGGCTTGCATTTGCAATGACAATAAATAAATCGCAAGGACAGTCGTTGAGTGTATGCGGCATAAATCTTGAAAGTCCATGCTTTTCGCACGGTCAATTGTATGTCGCCTGTTCCCGTGTCGGAAAACCATCCGATTTGTTTGTTTACGCGCCAGACAACAAAACAAAAAATGTCGTGTATCATAAAGCATTGCAATAACAGAAATTGTGAGGTCACAGCAAACCAATCGAAAAAAAGTCTTTCTTTTGCTTTGGTTAGTTACTTGAATATCGACGATACAATCGAAATGTAAATAAGTTACCTGGAGATTCAATTTCAACTCTAAATAAAACATGACCAAAATCTATATAAATAAAAATTAAAATTCATAAAACTATCTCTGAAAAATATGTCTTTTCTTTTTTTTACTTTGTTTACACATTTTCAATAGCTTTTCACAAATTCACTAAACGATCACAAACAATTTTTTTGAAATTTGGACAGGACAACGTCTGTCGGGTCTGCTAGTGATATAATAGAAACGAAAAGCAATGACCAAAAAATATGTAAATTAAATGTTGTAGTGACTGCTGCTGCCTACCCGTGAAGAGTCTCTGCCTGAGACAGTGCAGCCTTCCATCCTCTACATCCGTATTGCTGTATTTCAGGTTTATGACATAAACAAAAAATTGGACAAAGGGGCGTGGCACCTCCATCAAAAACATTTATAATCGCATACCTATCTCGAAAACCCCTTAACATATAGAGCTCAAATTTCAAAAAAGTCTTTGTTATTGGCACAAAGGCGTTTCTGTGAAGTTTGGTCATTATAGATAGTACTATTGGACCTCAAATGGAGCAACATTTTAAGACTGCGACCTAAATTTTAATCATACTGCGTGAAGGGATTGAAAATGAAAAACTGCCTTCGTTTTCTCATAAGAAAAACCACTGAGCCGATTTAAATGACAATCTGTTAGACAGCGATTAAGAAAATGTAAAGGAGACCGATTTGCAGAAGAAAAAGTTAGTAGTCGGCCGTATGCAAAATCAGAATTTTTATTACATATTTTTGTAGAAATAAAAGCTGCCTATGTTAGAACGGTGATTTGTTGATCCAGAGGATTCCCCTTTTTACTAAAACCTTACCCATAAATTCGTCTACCATCAGCCTAACGAAATATTGTTAAGCGCACACGAAATGTGCGTTTAGTCAATGTTGGCTCTTATGATTCATTTAGCTCCAAGAGCAAATAACATTATGGTAATACATTAGATACCCAATATAATATAGTAAAAGCGTAGCAATCGAACTCGGCTTATTCCCATTAAATACAGTTTACTTGCAGACTAAGCTTGATGAAGGACATTTAATATGGCTTTTGTGGTCTATAGTTGAAAAGATCACGTAGGGTCTGTGGCAAAACGAATCCGTTTTTACTAATGCCAGGGTAAACTCTCTCACTCAAGTCATTTGACACTTTGGCGTTAGGGATGCAAGGTCACAAGATATTTAAAGCAAATGGGTTGCTGGAAGCTAGGGTTTATATATACCTGCTGCGCCAACTATTCATTTATTTATTTAAGTCTTCTGGTAATCGCGATAAAAGAAAAATTCAAAGAACTGAGATAAGGATAGTGCAACGATTCAGAGAAGGATCGGCAAAGACAGTTGACTTTGGCGCACACCATACGTTTTTCTTATTAAGTCAGTTTCTATCCGATTCTTCAGTTGACCAATTCGCACATAGAACTGATGTGCCTACAAAAGGTGTGCGCAAACACATTTTGAACACACAGCCGCTTATGCGGAGGTATTATTACCAGCACATGATTCGACCGCAAGTGTTTATTGAGTTAAACGTATGTGCGTTGAAAAAAAAATGTATACATGAATAAGCCAGGCATGGGCAAAAAAACAAATCCTCTCGGCGATAGTTTTTGAACCTGGATTTGAGGTATGATTCACAGTCACTTTTTGATTGGAAAATCATAATTCTCGGTGAAAATCGGTGATCGTCTACTGATAAGCCCACCCACCACATCGCATTTTTGGAGTAGAGGGAAACCCAAATTTAAAAATTTGTGAAAAAAAATCTTAGTTAACACCAACGCAGCCGATTAAAATGGTTGTGCGTTAACAAATCTTGAAAGCGCTCACTTTTACCAAAATGCTTGCCACTTGTGAGATTACGATAGTTGACTTTCGTTAATGTACATGAAGTACATGAAGTTGCAACAATTAAACCCCTAAATAATCAGAAAACTGTTGGTACCTTCCTTGGTTTTTCAATTGCGCACATTATATGTGCGCCTTCATATTTTGAGACCCTGCTATCAAGTATATCTACCCACAATTACAATTCCAGAGAAAGCACTGTCACAGAACGCTAACATTCGCCAACATTCGCAACCTTCGAATCCAATCAATTAAGTGCCTCTTTCTATGAATCATCATCGGGCTTCTCCCATAAAGAGCGAAAAGACAGATTACTTTTAAGACATAATTAAGCAATTTTCTCTGGTGAAAATAAATTTTAATTTTCACCATTCTACTACCTAATGAAAGGACATTAATTGAATGAGGCAGGACACATGAAAGGTGCTGATATAGCATGAAAATTCACATCGCTGAGCAATTAAAATACTTGCAGAAAAAAGATGTGCAAGCCAATGACATTTGCTCAAATGGATTGTCGTAGATGGTGAATACTACTGTTGAGTGGAACAATTACTCTGAGAAGTCACCCGATTATACGCGTGTCGCTTTTAAAAAGTTGATGAAAATCGATGTAACACGTGACAAACGAATTTGAAAACGACTGTCTTTCTGGGGTACCACAAGGTTGCGCATTACCACCCATACTCTTCCTCCCTCTCAATTTGCATGCATTCATGTTGCAGATGATGGGTTCCACATGCCGATTACGAAATACTGCCACATTTGACCGAATTCTTTCACACTCGTGTCCCACTTTGTATATATTTATTACCCAAAAGACACATGGCAGATTCCAACTAAACTCAATTTCATTGCTTGCACTATCGGCTGCCAATTGTTAATTTTCTCTCAATTTATTTTAAGTTCACAAAACGAATATTGCCCATTTTGTATCTCTCTCTCTTTGGCAATTATATCCCATCCATGTCCAACTTCCTCGAAAAAAAAGTGCCACAAATTGACAGAGAAAAAAAAAACACCAACAACCTATATACATTTAAAATTAAGCGGAAACGACAAATTGTCCAGCACTACATATATATAATCGTACACAAAATCTGTCTCAGCCAGACGAGAAATATAAATTAAAAATAAAAATTTAAATTGAAATCAGAAATTATTTCTGAAGGGGAGTACAAAAAAAAAAAAAAAATTCATTAAATTTATTGCAACCATGCGGATGCACATCAACCACTGATTAATGCGGCAATTTTATCGCCACCACCCAACCGATCTGAGCTTGTCAAGGTGCGAAAATACCACACCCGCCATTCGCCAAAAAGGCCGTAATTGAAAAAATGCGCTCTAGTATTCCCAAATGAATCTCTCAAAAAGGACGAATTAACCAGAGGCACTAAAATTATTGTGCTCTCCTTACACAAAAATAAAATCATCGCTTAATTTTAAATTTAAAAATTTTAACTATCAAAAGTGAATTAAACGCTATAACAATCAAAATAAATTGTTTTATGTTCAGCAGTTTTATTACAGTATAAAATATATTGACCCACGGAATTAGAAAGACTCGACGAGCAAAAATACACTCAATTAAAATAAAGAGTAAATATGCTATAAATTTCCTATAAATTTGCTTTTATAGATCGAATGGGAAAATAAAAATAATTTATCCCATGGGGGATGGACAGTACTAGTACTCGATTGAGTCATCGTTTACTATGAAAATAGTGAAATTTATTGACACAGTGTCTGGTGAGGATTTTCTTGTCGTAGAACATTTAAAATTATTATGATGATGGGGTGTTGTTGAGAATATTATTGTGCGGGGGTGTGTACTGAAAATATTGCTCATGCGATTTTTAATAGATTTTAAGACGACATTATGTATTCGTTGTGGGATGGTTGAAACAAAATGTCGACGACAATTGGATTTTATTTTGTTTTATTTTATTACTTGCACAGATGATTTTTGGGATAATACGATAAGACATTAACACAGTTATTTCTGGGGTGATTTGTAGGCCGCTACTGTTATACATACGACCGAATGATGGTGTTTTATAGGCAATTAGTTATCGAAAGGTTTAAACAAAGTTCATAATTTTTAATTGTGTCAGAAGGGTATTTTTTGTTTTATTTGACGAACTTTGTAAATTGGTCCAAAAAACAATCTTTATGCCCAGCTTTATGGGCATTATAAGATTTTGTCAAGAAGCCAATTGTGTGGTCGGGAATTTAATATTATCAAGTCATAAGTGCCTAACAAACATTCTCCCATTTTACTGTTTGCCAAGAAGGATAATTGACCATTTAATGGGGCAGCGGCCGAAGTTATTATGATGTATTCGGTCTAGTGGGGAAGTGTTCAAAATTGCCTTGTCAGCACTTTAATGTAGGCTATTCTTGAGCATTCGTCGAGATTTCGTCAATTTCGAGAAAGTCTTTGACGATATAAAACATATACAAGATACTTCTTCTCAGAAAACGTGAGGTGTTTCGTTTTACTCGCCGCCACGGTGCTCGGTATTTAAAAAAAAGGTGGCCCAACTGGCGTGCGGACACCCTAGACTTTTCAGGACAGTTATACTCTCGGATGTTTGTCAGACGTTCACGAGAGGTGTCTGGTATTTTAATTCCGGGTGTCTCATATTGTAAAGGTTATTTGGGAATATATTCCGATTGGGACTAGAACTAAAAAAAATGTAAACCTGCAAACTGCAATTGCTGGTATTACTATTTGGACAGTTTCTCCAAAACTAATCGTAGCTTTAAGATACGAACCGATAAAGGTTAAAATCGAGACTGCACGGATCAAATGTTCAGTCGCAGGGGTCGCAGGATCAAATGAGTTTAGAAATTTCAGCAAATACCTAGAAGGCCACCGATTAATAAGCGACAGGCAATACGGATTTCAGAGCCGTCGTTCCACTGGAGACCTGTTAAGCTACGTAACGCACTTATGGATGCAATTGCAATTGAACAACACGGCGAATCCAGAGCAGTAGCCTTGGACATATCAAAGGCATTTGACCGAGTCTGACATACAGCTCTATTAGACAAGTTAACCTCTTATTACCACAACAACTCTGCGGATGGATGCAAAATTTTCTTCTGGGAAGATCGATCCAAGTTGTTGTAGATGGTGTATCATCTAAATCGTTTGCTATAATTGAAGGAGTGCCCCAAGGATCTATTCTTTCCCCAACTCTATTTCTTCTCCACATCAACGATTTGCTTGGATCAACAAATAATAATATCTACAGCTTTGCTGATGACAGCACTCTTATATCCTCTATCTCGAACAATGGGCCTGTGAATGCGGCTACATCACACAGTCAGAGATGTGAACAAATTAGTTCTCTAAATGATGATCTGGACAAAATTTTGAAATGGGGAAAAGACAACTTGGTTATATTTAATGCAAAAAAGATACAGCGCACAACATTTTTTTAGGAAAAAATGCACCAACAGTTCCTCAAGTCTGTTGGTCCAACCCTTCCAAGTACTCAATGCACCTTCTTGGAGTCACAGTCAATTCAGGAATCACATGGCAAGACCACATATCTTATATCGCAAGATCAGCGTCCGCTAAGTTGAGCTACCTATTTACAGCAAAGATGTACTTTAGCCCCAAGCAATTTCTCCTTCTCTATAAAGCACAGATTAGACCAGGCCTGGAATATTGCTTCCATATATGGAGCTCGGCCCCAAAACATTCACTTAACCTACTTGACAGCATACAGGGACGAGCAGTTCGACTTATTGGAGACCCTACAATCACATCGAATCTGCAACCTTTGGTGTACAGAAGACAAGTCGCTGACCTATGCTTGTTCTATAGGTACGTCCATGGCAGATGTTCCGAGGATCTCAAAGACATTATCCCTCGAAATGCAACTTTTGGGCGCCCCACGAGACAGGCAGCTAATGCTCATGACCATACAGAACACTTGACAACCGCGAGGACATCAATTTTCCACAACTCCTTCTGTTACAGGACAAGCAAACAGTGGAACTCGCTTCCTGCAACAATTTAAGTGCAGAACAAACATATATCTGCGAGCATCTTGGGGCGCTGATGAAGCGTTATGGGTTTGCCTTTCCCGGGAGAAGTATTAAAAAAAAAAAAAACTATATTATCTAAAGGGAATCTCCGCAGTCTCTTTCCTTCTTCTGTTTGTTTTGTTATGGAAAAGTTTTGACGTTAGGTCTTACGGTGTCAACTTTTCGAACTCCGGTAAGAAGTATGTAGAATAGAAACATAAAAGTTAAAAAATTTAAATGGTTCTTGAAATATGGAAGAAGAAAGAACCAGACAGAGCTTCCATTTAATATTGTAGAATGGATTATGCTTGCGTCTCCACTTGCGTGTAAGTAATAATAAAATCAAGTAACCTATACTGAACCGGGGAGTGTGCTCGAGTAGTGAAAGAGATACCCCCTACTTTCTCCCTCTACCCCTATTCAAAAAGCTATATGGTTGAAAATCGGATAAATGGTTCTTGAGTTATGGATGGACCAACAGACAGACGTTGCATTTTATATATTAGCATGGATATGGAATCGATGTATTCAAAATGTGCAGGCGCCAGCCCTTTTGTCTAATCTTTTCTTGAGCAATCAGCAGAGTTCAAGTTGCAGCTTTGCTTCATGGTTGTGGATTTCGAGAAGTCCTTTGACCAGGTGAGTCAAGAAAGCATGTACAGATCTAATCTAATCTGATCTTCGGACAGGAATATACTCAAAGATAGTTCTTTCTACTGTTGGCAGACGATATACTGACCAGTGTTAGGGGCCGTAAGAAATGTACCTTTTCGTGAGAATTTTGATGGAAAAAAATGGGGAAACTGGGCACAAGAAATTATCCTACAGTGTAGATTCCTTGTATTTTGTTATGAAAATAAGGGGACATTATGGGAATTTCAACAATTGGCGTATAACAAAACCAAAAGTGAATAGGTATAACAATTTTGCATGTAAAACCAAAAGTGAGTAGTATAACAAAACTAAAAGTAAGTATAAAAGTTTCGCATGTAAAAGTAAAAGTGAGCTAGCTATAGATTCTCAAAAAATACGCTTAATTTGTGGAAGGGAACAAAAATTGTCCGAGTGAAAATGACATGCTAACACTGGTGCTGAATGCCACTATAGGTGCATTTAAAAGACATGCCATCGAAGGGAGATCGTTTGAAAGCCAATTTTCTGGAAACTACCATGTGAAAGGTGAACTAGAGGTGTCAATTAATGCAGGTTAATGAAAAATCGGTCAGTCCAAGTATTGGCGACAACAAGACAAAAATAAAACAAGAGTCCGCTTCACACATCAGCGTGTCATAAGCAGAATGTGCCAATAGATTAGGTTAAACAGTTTAACTGCCTGCCAAATTTTGTATCGTTGATATGACTGAAAAGACCTAGGCATGGAAAGGAGATTAAATAAAACTCTATCTGTCTTTGGTACATTGTCATTCTGTCAAATCTTTCAGGGTGATAGCATTACAAAGTCAAATCTGTGCTATGTCGGACAACATCACGAGAAGGTAGCAGACTTTTATAAACCACTGATCCTAAAGACTCATTTGACGCAAATTGCATTTAAGAACGAATCGTGGCGTAAAACGAGCCGAATAAAATAGCTATTGCACACAGAGATAAGGTAGAGTAAAAGGAGCTAGATTGGTAACACGAAGCAATACGATCCGCTGCGCATTTGGGAATAACTCCCCAGGTAGTTGGCAAGAAAAATGGAAGAAGTTTGTTACTCTTACGCCATTTCCGGGGATCAAGAAGGGCTAAATTCATATTATATCAGAATGATAGGCAAAAGTCAGCTCTGGGAATTAAACTTTGTCCCACAAAGCAATAGGTCTAAAAAAATAAAATATATAAAACCAGCAGCTCCGTACTTTGATGTAGGTGTCAAAAACTACACAGATCATTATTATTGTTATTGAGGTGGATTATTCCAGCAGGTCTATTAGCGCTGCACTGATAAGCAAAGGCGCAGTTCAAACCCCGGTTCAACCCCTAAAAACTAAAAATTACACTAAAATTGTTTTTTTCCATTGCCCTAACTGTTGCTTATGTCTGTGAAACATTCGAGGTATAGCTATTCAGGTAAAGCTTCTCAATTGAGCCATTTGGATTTGAAAGTCCCTTCCATTTGTCCTAAAAATAATAAAACTCACAATAAGTTGTAATAGGCTGGATACGACAAACTCAGTTTTGTTGCACGTGCATAAAAAATAAAGCAGATATGTACTTAATTCAGTACCTAATTTAGAATCATAAATATAGAACACAATTCCTGTCTGTCCTAATAAGCCTTTTGTCACATATTTAAACACGTGAATCCATTTTTCCCCCAAATTGCCGGAGATACTTTTTATTTCACACCGTTCTGCACAGCATGCAAAATCAATTTCATTCATTCCGCACAAATGTGTCCTGCTGTACACGAGACCCCCCGTCCCTCTTGCAAAAACATTCATCTTGTGTGGGAAAAAAATGAGGAAAAAATAAAATATTTCCCCGAGCGAAAATTGCTTAATGATATCTTAAAAGCACACCACCATCTTCGTGTGATGCTGATTCAGAGAAACCGAGCAATTTAATTGATTTCGATCGACTCAATGTGGTGTGTTCAATGTTTTTGGCGCGACAAATGGTGCGGTGTCCTTTATTGCCACGACATGACTCGGCCCAAAGTTGGTAGGTGTACTTACTACATGATATTGCTGTAGCTACCTCTGTGGGAGGGGAATGTAAATATTATGCACATCTTCGTATCGCTCGATGTAGAATGGACACCTTAAAATGTGTGTCTCTCTCTGTATGTTTTTTTACAGATTGACGGTTAAAATAAATCTTTCGATTTTTATGGAAGTTTCGTATACTCGTAGTTGTGTAATAGCGCAGCTCTCTCGAATATGGTATAAACTCCTTTCTTATGCAATCCGTACACATTTCCTTAAGCATCTGTAACTCGCATGCCAAATAAAGAGTAGGTACCTTAAAAAGCCAAGCACATCACATTCGCATCTCATCAATCCACTTGATAGCGCATTCCCCGTCGTCACCTGATTGCTATCAATGAATCGTATTTTTCTCTGCGTCTTGTTTATTTGACTTCAAAGATACAGATACGAGTTCGAGTACGACGAGTACTTTCCTTTCTAAACAAATAGAATTGCGATCCATTAAATCACATGCGATTGCAAATAAATTCACGATGACTATAGAAAATAAGGAAGACAGGGTACAGAGTTAGTTAGATACACAGGTCACACGTGATGACGCTGTTGACGATGATGTGTGTTTCGTTTTCGTTACTATACACTTCATTCCACTGGATAGCTTATGCATCATCATGTTAGCTACTACATACAGCTCAAGACATCATCATTTGTTTCCCAACGGTTGCCTACTTTTCCTTTTCACAATCTGCCTCTGCCTTGAAAGCTATACGTGGATGCTCGAGCTCGTACTTTACCTGATGTGAGTGTAAAGTATAAAGATACAATTTGATGGATTCGTCTTTCTTGCTCTTGCGCTGGCGCTGGTGGGGTAGGTACCTACTTTCATTTGCGCGTTCTAGTGAAAGTCATTTGTCTTGATGACAGGTCCCACGAGGAGCCAGCGAATGCATAATTTTAATTAAATTCTTCACGAAACCATAAACGTTATGCAACATGTTGCCAACCCCAGTTGAAGGAGATATAAAGTCGCAGATATGCAAACTACTCTCTCAATTATACAGTAGTTATGTGTGCTATATCTGCGATTCTGCATCTCGTTTTATTTTGCATAAAATTGCATGTATCTGCTGGGACAGTACGGTGTGTGTCTAAGCTGAAGGTCAATTGTTGAATATCTGGTTTTTATTATGCTTGCGCGACTATGCAGCTGTGTTTTTTCTCTGTTTTATTTTTGCAGAAATTAATGAGGTATCATAAAAGTAAATAAAAGTTAAGCTTTGCCTTCAAGGATGGCGTTAACGTGTTACATCGACATTGGAGTCAGATGTAAATTGCAGTCATAATGGTGTTTGTGTGCGTTGAACTAGACCGCAGTTGATGAGAGGGTCAAATGTTTTACGAGTGAATCTATATATAAAAACTGGGTTAGGAGGTGGAATGCGGTGGAACTCAGTGACTCAGTGAATTTTGTGCGATTGTGAGATAATTTGGCTTCAATTTGGGAGGGTCGGGCGGATCGAGTGTGGGTTTAGGGGACAGCCTTCAGAGTCTTCCTCCCATGCACCGAAGTTGTTAGTTAACAAAGACTACTTTCGATTGATATCTACGTATATAACGTTAAGTATTTAGTCGCTCTACAGCATATGAAGGTTCATATTTGTCACAAATTACTTTTCGTTCTTCCAGGTTTTGATACTGAATCAAAGTGACGCATCCACTTGTTACGAAATACATGAGGCAGGTTATATAGATACATGGTAGATATTGTTGCCAGAGAGTATCTAAGAGAAGTAGGTACAAATAAAAACGTTTAAAAAAAAACAACAAAAGGCGGAAAAGGTGTCAAGCAAGACATTAGAAAACGCTACAAAAAAACAACAAACAAAGTGTCAAAAAGCTGGCCAAGAAAACGATAAAAAATGCGTGAAAATTCCCTAAAAATATGTGACAAAAATGCGACAGAAACCGCAAACAAAATCCGAAAAATCCGACGAAAAATACACCAACAAAACGAATAAAAGGGACAAAATCGCCGCAAAAGATCGACAAGAAATTGGTCAAAAATTCTGTTTAAAAAGCCTTAAACTGGCTTTTAAATATGCGTCTTCAAATCACTTGTTGTGGGACAAGAAAAAGATTAAAAGCTTGAAATACACGGGCTCGAGTGACACGACGGAATCAACTCAATCCGCATATCTTTCTTTAGAGACAGTGAAAGCTGGTTTAAAATTACAAAAACGCGGGTGCCAATTATTAATGTAACTTTCTAAAATTGTGAAAAACTGCTTTATCAATAACATTCTTCTGTGCAACACAGACTGTGGAAATTGGAAAAATGGGGGCCCAGAGGCGTACCTCCGGGATGCCCACTAAGACCACTGATATTGAACATATGCTGGTGGACTATGGTTGCAAAAACTCGTCCATAGTCCAGGCTGAAGTCCTTGCCATTAACTATTACGATAGAATAAATCTAAGTTCTAATGCACGCGGCAAAACTATAATTATCTTCCGAGACAGCCAAGCAGCTATCAAAACTTTTGACTTATCTGTCATAAAATCGAAGCTAGTCCTTGAAACATCTAAGAACTTGGAAAGAAAGACCTATTGAATCTTTACTGGATTTCAGCACGCAGGGACTTTTCTGGCAACGAAACAACTGACTCCCTTCATAAAATAGGCTCAATAATACCATTCATCGGAGATGAACTCTTCTGTCGTGTCAGTAAAAAAAAACATTTTAGGTTCAATACCAAGAGCCTTTCCCTAATCGAATCTAATGAAATCTGCCTTAAAACAGCTGGACAGGACTGCAACAGATAATTCTTTCCAGAATCCTCCCCCAGAAAACCCAATTCTGGCATTAATCTGGACAGAAATAGTCTGGGAGTCCTTACACTCTTACAGGTATAATTAGTGACCATGGCCTCGCATGAAAAAACATTGTAGACTCTGCCTTGAGAGTGACGAATCCTCTCTCTTCACATGCTCATGGAATATCCGGTTCTCTTTCGTCTTAGAAAGAATATCCTTGGCGGAGAAATCGTTACTTCAGAAAATCTTGCTGACATATAAATATTGACTGAATATTCTTGCCTTCCTGACTGTCTCCGGAGTAAAAAGATGGCTCTGAGACGTCACCAGAGAAGGCACAATAGGATCCTTTTAAAGAGGCCGCAGTGCCAGAGTCCCATTAAGGCTTTTCCGACTTATAATCTAATTGTTTTCTAAATCATAAGGCATCATTTTCCTCTTGAACCCTGCAGCTCATATAGAAGTACCTGGACCAGGCAATATAGCCAACTTATTATTTTAGGGTGTTTTTGTATTTTGACTTGACTTTGACTTGCGAAGTGACTTATAGCTAATTTAAGCTGTTAACAGATATATCTGCTCAGTTTGATGTTACGATAGCAATTTCACGATTTAAAAATAAGCTCCAAACCCTTCTGAACATATTGAGACTGTTTAAAGGACTGTCTGTCACCCCTAAACTGTACTAACTATGCGAATATATTTGTAATTGGAGTACGTTCAACACATTGCTTAATAGGCACTTTTGTGCGCATCGCTATACAAGGTACGAATAGTAATTGCTCCACTAATCATAGAACTGAAGAGCAGGCAATACCACAATTGTAGGAGCCATTCGAGTGGCGAAATGGTCAAATAGGTGTCAACCAGAGCCAATGATGCCATTGTTCATTTTAGTTACACATGCAACTGACACTGCATTGCCTGTAAGGGGCAACCTGAGTAACAGCTCCACACATCATATAACTGAAGAGGAAACAAAAGACCATAAACTGGCGCCACAGTTAAAGTGCCTGCAAAATCACATAGTACCACATCAATCGCATAGAGTGACGCGCATAAGCAGAAAATGATGTCAAATTGTCAACCAATCAAATGTTGGTTGAGGTTGATATCCTGGCTCACCCTGAATTGTAGCGCCACTTAAGTAGATAGGTAAGTAGGTTTACTGGTTGCGGCAGACCCTCCCTAGCTCATTATTGTACGAGTGGCGTCAATTTGCATAGGTAGACAGAAAGTGCAATGCATTTTGGTAGTTCCAAAAACATTATAGATCGTAACTAATCAATTTACGCCAGACTTCATATTATCTTCATGTGATTTGGTCGAGAGATTTGGAAGGGAACTAATCAACTCATGTAGCGCCACTTGACAAATGCATTTTAGAAGCCATCATAAGTTTCAGACTCGTAGACTGCTTATACCCAATTGTGATCAGAAAACTCACACAAACCCCGATAGTTTTGAAAATCTAGGCATTGGGTACTAAATGCGTACACTCGAGATATATAGATAGTATGATAGAAAATCTCTCATTGTGGCGCCACAGTAAAAGCGAATTAGGGTAGATCATATAATGAAACCCAGTTGTTAGTCCCCAAGTTGCTGCGTATCCATTGTAGTGGATAGATTCCCCAAGGTCGAGCGTCAACAACATCAATGCACATGCTCAGTCATATAACCGCTACACATATGAAGTGTTTGGTCCAGCGCTGAAAAAGTAATACCACTGTACGCAGACTTTAAGAACACTTCCTAAAGTCAATACAGTTCAGTGTGCCGCCAGAATTATTACTATGAGTTGACGCGCCAGTGTCCCAGTGGTAAAAAGAAATATTAATTGAATTGAATTGGACTGCGATGCGATTGCCGATGTCGTGTCAAGTGTATTACGGGCATTAAATCGTCTAAGTTCCTAAGAACAAGAATTTCATTTGTAAAATTTATTTAAATAAAATGAAACGTCTTTTGAATGGTAGATGTGGGTGGAGCCCCACTAATTCTACCTACACCTACTTTCATCGAAACTTGGTCAATGGCGGATTCTTTTCGCGTCCAGTTACGCCGCTCTATCTGTGATACACTTCTCTGTAGCTCGGAGGATACAAAAAGTCACAGTGTGGAGCCACTGAGTGAGTGGTTCACAAAATTGTGTTACTTCAACTGCAGGGCAGCCCACTTAAGGTGGGTTTCCACCTGTCGGTTGATTGGCAAAGTTTGACAGCCCTCGGGTTTATGTAATTGAACGACACCAACGTCAGTTCATTTCCACTTATGCCAATTATTGGCAAAAAATCGTTTGTCAGTTTATTGACCAACTTATGAACTCAATGCCAATTAATTTTCACTGTCATTTATAGACAATGTGACATTTTGTTTGACAATTCAGCTATTTCCACTTATCCAGTGGTTTCATTGTCAGTTATTGACAAACGCTGTTAGTCAATTCATTGACAAGCAATATTTCGCTATTTCCACTTGCCAATTGTTTAATTAGCATAAAAATACGTCAATTGTTAATTTCAAATCGACACGTGAAAACCCAGCATTAGTCGGCTCTCACATTGAGGCAACATTCAATAAGCAACTGGCAATAGGAAACACGCAAAATTATCGCTCACAATTATTTTACTTTGAATTAAATTAGAGGTCTCACATCAAAGCAACTAAATATCGCTCGAACTAAAAATGTTGCTGATTGCTTATTGGCAGTTGCTATTGCTGGTTGCTTATTGCTTGTTGGTTCAAACTGGGAGCCGCCTTATTATTACTATTTTAAGTTGCTGCAGACGAAGTTTGACGTTTTACTTCTGAACCGATGACATTTTGTTAAACCTGGAGAACTCCGGGATCCTGTGCCGCCATATGAATTTTGAAGCCAACAGAAAATGCATGGACTGAAATTCGATAAAATTTCATAACAGAAACTGTCTTGAGGTATGATTCACAGTCACTTGTTGATTTAAAAATCAGTCTCGGTGAAAATCGAGCAAGCGTCTAGATCAGGTATATAATCTTTAATATATCCAATATCGCACGTCGTCCAAATCTGACAGTAACCACAAGCAGGGGGGTTGCATGTCCCCATACGTATTAAGCTTCAAATTATTTTTGGGCTTTATTTCCATCTTGTTGTTTATTTTTGGGCTATTTGCATTTTTTTTTTGGCGATATTTCCAAATCGATTTGGGTGCTATTTCCTTGGGCGTTATTGCCTAACGCCGTGGTGGTCGTCTACTGATAGGTCCACCCACCCACCATGCGAAACGCATGACTGGAGTCGAGGCTACCTCAAATTTAAAAATTTGTAATGTCAATCCCAATCGCTGTTACTCCTCGCTTTCCTACTAAGAAAATTTTGTACTTTATTCCAAGAAACGTCAACATTTTCGTCAACTATCGAAGAGGCCCAACGTAAGTACCTCGAATTCAAAAATAGTTGACAATCAAAGCCTATGTAGACCTCTTTAGTACCTGTTGCAGGACTTAGGTTAAACAGGAATACTAGATACCATATATTTAGCCCATTGGGATCATTGCTTGGTCGTGAGCGTGACACTGAACTGATTGTAAGAAACAACTTGTGTGGCTATCCCAAACATGAGTCAAAATCAAAGTAATCAGACAGTGGAGTTGATCTGTAAATTCCAAAGAAGATTATTTGCCCAATCGAGCGTCAACAAAGGGATTAACAGAAAACTGACAGCTGACGAATTATAGACTTCAGAAACGGAACAGAAACGAAAAGTAAAAAAGAATCTAGTGGTGCATTATCAAAGCCACTTTATATCGAGAAAAATCTGATTCAATCTCGTCACTTCTCTCTCTGACAATGAGAGATTGACACTTCAAAAGTATTCACATCAAAATTGTATTTCAACATTGACGTGCCTGGTAATCCAATAAAGAATTGTACCATCGTCACATCATGCTCATGCCCATGCTCATGACCATATATGACAATAATTTTTAACCTCTTCAACCGGATGCCTGTGTTGCCAATAATTTCTCATTCACAGGACATCCTGACCGGTTAACCGTTGCATATTGGATTTTGTCCCCCCACCCTTTATTTATTAACTTATTATTTTTCTTTCTGATAAGCGAACGATGGTGATTTATGCATTTTATTAAATAAACAATAGCTGTTGGGGAAAGGGTTGAGTTTTAAGTTGAATGGGACGGACAAAAAAAATACAGTCATGTCATGACCAGACCATGGGTTAAAGTGATTGTGATTTATTGATGTATTGAGTTGCTGTCTGAAATTATTATCTATTAACACGAGCGATGTCACCAAAGGGAATATAAAAATATCTACCATTTGCACATCAGTCTACAGGCATCCCCTTATACAAGTCTTGGGATGAATTCCTAAAATGAAGATGTATAGTTAATCCTGACGTCTGTCATGAAAATGTGTAATTTTAGGAACGATATGAAGTAATACGTGTCTACGTGGATGATGGTGAATTAGAAAACTGTCAAATATTTGCTACACGTTATTGCAGAATGTGTCAGGAACTTCAGGGTAACCTGCGAAGTGGATTCAATTCGTTAGTATTGTCATTTGCAATCTAGGGCATAGTAAGGAAATTTATTTTGACATTTTTGTGATGCGCAAACCTGTCGGTTATCAAGTAAATTAAAAACCTTCATTGAACTAGAGCACCCGATTGTGTTGTAGTATCTTAAGCAGTTTTGTGCAGTGGTTATATTTGACTTAAGGCAATTTTGGAATATATCTTGATATTGCCTTAGTTCTTCCACTGACGACTTAGAAATTCTGAGTTAGTTGGGGGGAGGGTAAGGCAGATTTCACATCATTTAAAAATTTGAAAAATGGTGGATATTTTGGTGATCTTTGGAATATGAACTTACTAGCTGAACCCCCGCCAGCTTCGCCAGGCCTTTTTCTGTTTTTTTTAATTAAATTTTTTTTTGTTTTGGACGTGCCACTCCCCTTTGACCAATCTTCACAGGAGCACTCTAGGGCCAATACCTAAGATTATCTGTAAGTTTGATCTTAATCGATGCGGTGGTTCTTGAAATATACGATTTTGTATGTTTTTTTTTTGTATATGTGGTGCCACGCCCCTTTGTCCGGTTTTAAATTTGATTAGCCTATCACCCGATCACTGTAATTAACGACATTAAGAAAAAAATTAACAAAATTGGTTGAAAATTACGGGCGACAGAGGGAAACAGTTTTTTCCACTTTGTTTTATGTATATAGAGATTCGTATGTTATTGTGTAGGCTCTACGCCAAAGAAATTATACATACGAATAAGTTTAAAAATTTGTTTAAAGAAAAATTTCCGAAAAATTGCAAAGCCCTCTAGATACTTATGCCTAATTATAAACACTCTTATTCACTCTCAGAATGGCACCTGAGAAGGCTTGGGACTATGCTATACCTGTTTACGCATATGCTTTATAGAATTGGAGAAAGGATACGAGCGAGTCCCTCTGCGAGTCCCAATGTTGACTTTTCCTGTAAGATTGGTCAGGCTCGGCCAATTTTGAGACAGCTTGGTTATAGTGTTATTAGGAGGGAGGGCTGAACTTGGTGTCAAAGCGGCCCATGCTTCGGTAGTTTTGGTCATGTTAAACGCATGTCCTCAACGAGGATTATCGAAAAAAATAAATTTAGACGAGATATCTGGATATTTTTTTTTTTTTTTTGACAGAAAAGGCTCTTTCCACCAGAAACAGTTACTCTGATGAATAACATTTTAATAACGAAGAACGTATTGTGGGAACTTATTGATAAAAAGAAAGGTTTAACGTTCATAAAAATCTTTAAAAAATGTTAATACGAAATGGGATGAGTATAAGGCTTCAACCTGAAATTCCTCGAAATGTTGGCACCTCTTACTATGTTTAGTGGCAATGAAGGCTTAAAAAAGGCCCCAATGCGGCATACGGAAGTGGACAGACCCCCACTAAACGGACATAGAAATTCCTAAATAAACTTGTTTTGCCCAGATTTAATACATTTAGGGCCAGTCTCAAATGTTCCGGATAAAGTTTCGGATAGTTAGCCGACACATAATGCTATCCACCAGAAAAAAGTTTCTGATATTTTTTTTCTGTTTCATCGTCAAAGTCTCTGATAAACTATCCGGTAGAAAAATTTATCAGGCACTAATTGTTTGACAGGAATGGCAATGATGTTTTTTATCGTTTATCACATTTTTAAGTGAATCGTGTTGTTCAATTTTTTGTAATTTAGCAGGGACAAATTGATTCATTCATTAATTTTCGATGGCCCTCTTATCCAGTTAGTGGGTCGTGGGCGTAAGTTGCTCAAATCCACGTGGACCCTCCATAGTCTCGATTCTCCGCCATCGACTCTGAATCATAAAACGCAATCCCCATACGGGTAGAGGAGATATTATGTACTTGATCTAACCATCTCATCCTGGGTCTATCTATAGGATGCCTGTCTGATGGTACGGAATCCTGATTGGGGACATGCGTTTAACATGACTGTCAAATAACACACCAACACAAATGCAAACAAAAAGTAATCTCATTTCATGTTCCATTGGGCAGGAGAAATCTTAGATTTGAGAGCAAAACGGTAAAAGCCCAATGGAAATTGACATACCTAAGATCTCAAATAAATCCTTGATAGGATTATTCTGCCTCTGAAACTATATTTTTTCCAGCCACTTCAAATAAATATTTTGTTTATCTTCCGGATAGGGCTTTAACAGTCAGTTCAAGCGGCTGATAGACTATCCGAGACTTTATATGTCAGATATCACTATCCGAAACCTTTGAAACCGAAAGTTGAAGTTTATCTGACATATAAATTCCGGAAAGGCTATCCGAGACTTTATCAGCTAGTCTTGAAACTGACCCTTAAACTTTCCTGATCTCTTGGCCGGACAAAAATGTAGGCACCTACGAGTACCTAAATGTCGCTAACTTGTATAAAAATGCATTTAAATTTGTACTAACGTCTTATCTATAGCTGTGCCTTGTCTCGCACCTTGCGAACAAAAATGTTTGTATTTGTATCGTGTCACTGTCCGCCTAAGGGAGATTTCGATAAGAAATTGTTTAAGTACGATAACGAATGTCGATTCAGCATCTGGGGCGAAATCTTTGCCTTGTAGGTCGACATTACTTTTAACGTTAGTGGAATTGGTAGCTAAAAATTCAATTGAAAAAAAATTTGAACATTTTTTGCTACGAACAGTACGGTGTAGGTAGAAATTCCTAAGTAACACTGTGTGACGTTTTGTTACCGCAAACTCCTTTGACTTGGTTGTTGTAAGTTTGTCGAAAAGGTTATCAGATCTTTAAGGCTACTCTTCGAAGAATGGTTTTCCTAGAAATTGCTGTCTGGTCCTGGCTATTGCCGTACAGGCGCATGGGTAGTGAGTGAGGGTTTATTTTTCGGCGACTTGGTTGAGGCCCAGGTCCACTAAGTAACCATTATCCAAGCGCTCGCTTGAGAGAAAATACCGCTGCCATCAGTGTAAGTGTGGCCGAAGACACACATTTTTCGATTACTTGGATTTCTCAGACGATCATTGAATTTTGTTGACCAGAAATTGAAGATTTAGGTGTGACGTCTGAACGTCTGACGTCTGAACGATATTCATATGTAACAAGAAATCACATCAACAGCATGACAAATTTTGACTTTGGATGACCAATTATTTGGATATGCATTGGCAAGCTTTTTCTATGATGTATGGTTGGAAATGACATTTCTGGTAGTAGGTGGTTAAGTTTGAATATACTATTTTTAAAATCTATGTGATTATTTGAAAATGTTAAAGTGCACATGTAATTTAATTATGGGGCTTGAATACTAATTCCGTCAGGTTGGGACCTAAAAAGTGTCATTCCTCGAATTGCGACATATGAGCTTGAGCAGATTACAAGAGACAACAAAGGCACAAGCTCATCAGTCATCACCGTTTATCTGGTTACTGTCGAAAAATCGTCAAGTGCTACATGCTATATGCATCACAAGATTCACAAGGTACATTTTCGATGTCAAGTGATAAGTAGAAAAACAAAAGCAATATCCAAATATGGGAGCAGATAACTCTTAGATCTTTATCAGGATGTAGATCGAGTCCAGCAAGCTGAGCTACGGCATGAATAGATCAAGCACATGCACTTTAATCCTCCAGACATATTGACTAGCCCTTGTGGAGTATACAATAATAAATTACAATATTAAAGTCAGCATACTTCAAAAGGCGGAAAGACTCTTCGCAAGCCAAAAGGTCAATAGATTCTTTCTACTTTTTCCTTAGAGCTGGATACAGCCAGATGTTAAAGCAGCAATAGTATGTGATCGACGTTTTCGATTACTTGGCATAGCTTAGGTGTACGTATTGCCTGATCTGTGCGGCTTTCTTCAGATTGAGGACTTTAAATTTCGGCAGCACAATTTAATGATTTATATCTCAAACACTTAAGCAATTAGCGCTAAAATCTGGTAAATCAATTATACTCAAATGGGATCGACCAGTTCAAACCACGGGGTAGCGCAGTCCTTGACAAGTACAACCCATATCAAACGAAGAAGGTATACTGACTAGTTCTCGTCGCGTTTTAGGAGCTTCAATTTTAAGACAGCTAGAGCATTCTGTTATCAGTTAGCAAAGTTATCTGTCTTTTTTTCGGTTAAAATTTGTGCATATGGTCATGATCATAACATTTTAGAATTGGCTGAAAGAATGAGATTGCGGATACAATCTGTGTCGAAATCAGATTCCTTCGTTGTACTGCTGGGGTAATGTTGGGTTTCCACTTGTCGATTTGAAATTGACAATTGACGTATTTTTATGCTAATTAAACAATTAACAAGTGGAAATAGCGCAAAATTGCTTGTCAATGAATTGACTAACAGCGTTTGTCAATAACTGACAAAGAAACAACTGGGCAAGTGGAAATAGCTGAATTGTCAAACAAAATGTCACATTGTCTATAAATGACAGTGAAAATTAATTGGCATCGAGTTCATAAGTTGGTCAATAAACTGACAAACGATTTTTTGCCAATAATTGGCATAAGTGGAAATGAACTGACGGTGGTTTCGTTCAATGACATAAACCCGAGAGCTGCCAAACTTTGTCAATCAACCGACATGTGGAAACCCACCTTAACTCGTACAGATCGTATAAGCAACACCAGAATGCGCGATACGTAGGTACCTAAACGCATGGCCAAAACTCGGAATTTCAAGATGTGCTATGGAATCCGTGCCATCAAATAGACGTCCTTTAGGTGGGCCCACGATGAGGTGGCTAGATCAAGTTCGACATATCTTCTCAGATGGTTCAAAGTTGGTGGCGGCAGATCGAGAGTTATGAAGGGCCAACTTATGCACTTGTATTCTTAAAAATTAATAAATGATGAAAAGAAAATATTGAATTCGAGCTCAAATCTATGACAATCCTTACGCGGAACTTATGTAGGTTAGGTATCCGCAGCTATTTTGGAAAACGCTCACAATGACGTAAACAGCTTCAATCTATGTCCCGAATCTTTAAAGAACTAATTCGAGTGGAAATTTGTTCCCGGAAATGTGTGACGTGAATGCCAATAATCTCCTTGAAAACCTTTTTCTATCAGCAGGGCTAAACAAATGAATCTCCCCAAAATAGCCACAGCCACTTCACATATGACACACAACGCACAACATAACTTTTGAAAATATTCCCGTATACCGAAAAGTGTCTCCTTTAGAATTAAGCCTCATCACGGAAAAGGATTTCTATCTCGTCTCGCAAAATTTCATTTTCATAAAAGAAAATACGATAAAAAGAACAATAACAAAAAAAATCTCTTATAAGTGTCCTTATTGTTACACAATAAAAAAAAAAAAACAGTTTTTCCCTTATCCTGTTGTGTGCGTGTTTAAAAAAAAATCAACTGATTCGACAGGATTTTCAGCTTTTATTTTCTACAAGCTGTGTTTCCTTCTTTCACATCCTAACACAGCGCATTCCGAGGACGAAGAAAATCCTTTTCTCGAATGAAAATCGAAAATCCAATCATATCCGATTGGAAATTTCAACAAGACAAATTTTGTGAGAGCAAGTATAGTGTAGGTATGAGTTCTTAATTTTTAAAACGTCTCCAAGGGACTACTATCAAAGGATATATACGAGAAATCCATAAGCGAATTGCAAACGCATCCTGTCGCACACAATACACTTTGCGAACAATGAGATCATCATCATGATGATGATGACGGCTTTTGTGCTTAGCAATCAGTCTCGTTTCTCGCTAGATATAACAATAGAATATCCTTGAAGATCAGGATCAGTTTTTGATGGACAGGCGCCAAATTTCACACAAACAAATCTTCAATTAATCTTTAAACAGCATCAAGTCAGTTTGCAGCAGTTTTTTTGACTATCAAATCGATGTGGGTGGATAGGGATCTCCAACACACACACCAACCAACATGCGACTCGTATTATCCTTTTTATTCGAATTTAGCGAGTCATATCGTATAATTACTTCTTTTGAATGCAAGTCATTAGGCGATGTCCATGAAAAAAAGGAATGCAGGATAAACTCGTTGAGAATGACACTCGGTCATTGTAGTCATTGCTGGTTAGATGCTTTTTGTTATTGGCTAATGAGTAGATACACAATGTGTAGAGAGGCGGTTGCATCATAATCTAATCAAACGCCATGTGTGTCGCCATCCATGCTCGACATGAATCACAGGATGGGGCAATTTTGTAAATTGACGTTGGCAATAGAGCGAGGCAGAACAAAAAAAAATATATAAACAAATAAATTGCCGGAAAACGAGGCATAAATACAAACGGAAATACACGTCTACATGTTTCAGTGCACACTACTGGTTGTAACATACGTACATTCCTGGCTGGTTTGATGTTAGCAATTTACAAGAGCCTCCTCAGTCTGATACAGTGGAGGGAAGTCTCGGCATATACTATATGGTGAAAGGGTATATACGAGACTATGAGTTTACATGGTGACAGGATTGTGAATTTACTGTCGTTTGTGGCTGATTTTGTTTTTGTTGTTCGTCCTATAGTGAAGAGGACGATGACATTTCCTTTAATGTTGGATGTCGATGTCACATTATGTTGGGCGTAACATGTTTACTGTTTGATGTTTAACATTACACGAAGTGGGCTGTATCTATAGATTTAATGAGCCAGAAAAATTTGACATGTCAGAAATTTTTTATTTATATGAACACAAAAGGGAAGCTTGTTTCAGGTTTCATATTTTAATAGGGACTAACATTTTTTTCTATTATTGTACTTTGCTGACCAAGGACAAGGTATTGTCATTTGACTGAAGGTAGCAAATAGGTTTATCAAGTGTCATGGCGAGTACATAATCAAAAGCCGGCCATTAAAGAGGTTTGGTTTTTAAACTGGCAACACTGTTTCTAAAAATTGTCAATTTGACAGTTCCAAGTTGATTTGTGGTTAAAAACACGTAGTTTGACATTTTACGATAAAAAGATTAAAGCCAGAACAACGCTTGCAAATTGTACGAAAATATTTTAAAAACCATGGTTCGGTTCGCAAAACTTATCGTGAGCCAAGTCCATTTTACGGTCGACATAATCGTCAAGTTATTCGGCCCATTTTTGGTTAAATGGATATGTAACCAAGCAAATTTGCCGAATTTGTAGTGGAGAAAACCCTGAAGACTTTTTCAAGATGCCATTACTCTCGCGAATTTTAAATTTTCACACCCCAAATCGATCCTCCCTTGCTCAAAATTTTTTCCGGCTACGCATTTACGTTGATTGAAAATCGATTATCCCCTTCACATCGTTTCTTGGCTACGCCTTCGGTTTATTTACATGTCCACGCTGAAAAAGTGAACTTATTTCCCACTTGGGGTGGAGTAAATTCCCATGTGGAGCAGATTCCCGTGGACTTATATCCCTGCCCCCTTTAGTCTATGCCGATAAACCAGAGACGTTAGACGATTTGGAAGTCAACATTCGCCGTGTTATTGCTGATATACACCCCCAGTTGTTCGATGAAGTTGTCAAAAACTGGACTTCACGACTGCGCTTCATTCGAACTAGCCATGGCGTGCATATGCCAGAAATCATTTTTAAGCAGCAATGGCATAGTGATGTATGGAAAAGTTCAGTGCTAGCCACAATAGGACTAAATAGGCTTAAGCTATAGGGTTAAATATTGACGAAATCCACTTCAGCTTGGAGAGGGACATATAATTTAATGTAATCTAATCATACTTTGGCTTAAGCTATCAAAAAAGAGATCAAAGGAAGGTACAAAATTATATTTACATAAGTAGGTAGGTACCTACATAAATAAAGTGGCAAAGCCCAACTCACCAAGTTTGGTACACGAACGAGGAAATTCTTAGGGATCACCCAGAACTAATGGCTCTGTTCTAGTTTTCTAAATTTCGGGAACTTGATCCGCGGTTACTCATTGCCTCGACGAATGGTTCTAAATTAAATAGTAAACTGCTAGGTTCCAGAAATCGAGTCAAATCGAAAATGCAAATCGAGTGAATTCATTTTCAGTATTCTGCATTTCGAGCGATTCAAAAACTCTGAAAATTTTTCGAAATCACAATTTCACTTTGTCTAAATTCAGAAAATTTTGAAATCGAATACAGTGAAATGTAGAGCACAAAAATTCATTTCCGATTTCATTTCGAGTGAACGTGAAATGTGGAACCTAGCAGAAAGAGTAAAGAGCATACGGATGGTTCCAAAATAAATTCGTTTGTGGAAGTACGGCAAGACCAATAAAACCACACTGCATAGAGCGATGGTAGAATATAGGCACTGGTGGCAAGTAAGAAAGAAGATCTCAAAAAAAGGTCTGTCTACAAAACGCCTTATACCGTCAATAGAGAAATGATTAGATAAGAAGACAACAGGTTTCATTCGACAGTCCATAGGCAGGAGTGCTTCGGCATTATCTATATTGAAGCAGTACAAAATCACAGGTCCAAGCAGGACAGACGTCAGTGACGAAAAATGTAATACTCAACGACCCTTGTTACGAGACATCCGAAGAGTGGAAGGAGTTACCTATATTGAAGCAGTACAAAATCACAGGTCCAAGCAGGACAGACGTCAGTGACGAAAAATGCAATACTCAACGACCCTTGTTACGAGACATCCGAAGAGTGGAAGGAGTTACCTATATTGAAGCAGTACAAATTCACAGGTCCAAGCAGGACAGACGTCAGTGACGAAAAATGCAATACTCAACGACCCTTGTTACGAGACATCCGAAGAGTGGAAGGAGTTACCTATATTGAAGCAGTACAAAATCACAGATCTCAGCAGGACAGACGTCAGTGACGAAAAATGCAATACTCAACGACCCTTGTTACGAGACATCCGAAGAGTGGAAGGAGTTATCTAATAAACTGTTCTTGATAGTTTCAGTTTTTGGCAACTTATGGCATATGATAGGTAAGCCTTCGTTGACAAAATTCAAAAAGAAGTATAGGTGAAAGGAGGCAGCCCTGAGGGGCGTCCGCTAATTTGATATGGCACTCTCTAGCAAGAAGAATGAAGTATAGGTACCAAGATATATGAAATGCATTCTAGATGCCAAAAGCTACGATTCCCAGTTTAACAGTCTTTTATGTAAGTGTATTAAAAAAAAAGTTTTTTATTTAAAAGGCAATCATCAACATTTAAGAAGAGTTAGCTTTGGGTCCACGACGA
Organism: Cheilosia soror; assembly: GCA_949372485.1. Taxonomy (NCBI): domain Eukaryota; kingdom Metazoa; phylum Arthropoda; class Insecta; order Diptera; family Syrphidae; genus Cheilosia; species Cheilosia soror. Next base: position 93,972,569 of record OX443561.1, on the reverse strand, counting down.
CGACCGTATTCGTGCACAAAGCTGTGAAACGTCGGTTGTATTGGATTCTCCTCTTTGCGCGCTCAGTCTTCTTCTTCTTCTCTTGCTTCTCTACTTTTGAAGTCTGCCCCTTGAATTTACCAGCACCAAAAAGTGGCACAGTCAAATCCAATTCAAAGCATGGCAGGATGCCCACACACACTTCGTTGTCTAAAGCATCTCCTTGGCAGTTGAGAACAAATTCTTCAGCAACTTTTAACTGAGTAAGTTGAGCCTTAATAGAGGCAATAGTATCATTTTGGGAAACCTCTAGGCTTTCGATATTATCCAGACCACAGACGAAAAGTTGCATGTTAGCTACTTTGTGGCAAATTATTGTCACTACTAAGAGGGCCTACGAAAAACGGGCTTCGATAAAGATGTAGACTTGCTGGCCAATTAAAAAATCAATTTCAGTCGATAAATGGCTTTTCGAACTACTGAAAATAGGGTAAGAGAGAGGCTATTGGAATCGCATTAAAGAGCAAAATACCAACCATCTACAAATAAAACTGCAACTTTCCATCACAACCATTCCTTATTTTTATCGAATTGACTATCAAACTTGACCCCAGATCGCCATTAACTGCGCTCCAAATTGCCCAATCCAATTATGTAACATTGTACCATCATCATTACTCTTAGCATACAAAAAGAAAAATTGCAATAATGTCCTTGCAACAGTTGGGAAATTGCTCATCAAAAAGTCGAAGCTCAAAGTTCAGTCCCTGTGTGCATCATCGCCAAGATATGATGTTAGACATTATCTTTACCCCTGCTTTCAGGCAATACCATAATCAGATCAGACACCATGCATAGCCACCCCATAGAAGGGATGTCATAATGGTCTTGCATTTTCCTTGCTCTCTCGCAAAAAAAAAATCCCTCGAATCGTTATTATCGCACCGTAATCACATTCCCCGAACGCCAGCAGCTATATACATTGGTGTTTTTGGGACCATATAACTCCAGTGAAGGGAACTTTTCCGGCATAACTTTCTTATCGCTTTTGCTTCAGAGAAATTTAGATTGTCTGTGCTGCTACTGCTGCTGCGAAGTGGCACTGTGCAGCGGTGGTGGTTCCTCCGAGTGAGTTTTCGTGATTGAATACCGTAAGAGCATTTTCATTACACAATAAAAATGCAAAGGAAAGAAAAGACAAAAAAAAAAAGAAAAAAAAAAGTTGAAACTTCCTTCCACACCCAGAAGAACCACCCAAACACAGAGGAAGAGGTAGAGGACCCAAGTGAACATTTTTCAATAAGGCAAAAGGAGATATCCTTCATTCTTACTGAGATAGAAAGATTAGACCGTGTTATAGCCCCTCTGTTGCACGAAGGAATAACTTTATTCCACAGGGAGTTTCTCTTATTTTTTAAAGTTATAATTTTTTTTTTTTTTTTAGATTTTTATTACCCAGAATACAGTCTTTTCAGCCGCCATTCACTGTGAATGGGTGTGTGTGTTGGGTGAACGAATGCGCATTTTGTATTCCAGCAAATTGGTAACTTTATTTTCTTCGTTGCACTTCCTGTGGGAAATCGTTAGTTTTGTTTTTTTTTTTTTTTCCTTTTTTTTTGGCAGAAACTCAATTCCGTGCATAATTTTTGCATTGTTCGAGGCCATAGAGTTGAGAGAGGGTGGGTGGTAAAAACTTGAATTCAATAATGCAATTTGAAAGGATGTAGGTGCAGAAGAGATAGGACGTTGCACACCGGAGAATAATAGATAGCTTTTATTTGTTAGGGGTTTTCACTCGGTATTTTGCCCATGAATAGAGATAACAATGGCTGGAAGTGGATTAAGCGAAAAGAATTTTCAAGAATGCAATTTTTTTTGTGTATGGTCCTTCGAGCCGGGTTGTGGAAGTATTTTTTCTATTCCTTTGGGTTTTTACTCGCCGGAATATTGGTCGGTCATTGTACCGAGGTGGTTTGATAGTGTGGCATCCCACAAATTGTTATATAGATACTTACAATTAGTAGCAATTTAGAATGGTTTCAAATAGGGAACTGGTGAATTGGACGTGACTAGACACTGAAGAGTGCGTCTATAGTACAGACACCCTTAAGCTTGTGTGGAAAACGTTTGAACACGTACAGCGATTGGCTTTAAGGGCCCATACCACGTAAGTCTTTTATTATACTCCGCAAATAGCAGGGAGACCGAAAAGAAACCTACGAGGTTTTCTGTTCAATCGTTTAGAATAATATGTAGCTTGAAACTTTAGGTCGCTGCCATTCGTCACCAAAATTAGTGTAAGCCTGATATCAGCTTAAAGCTGTCCGCAAAATGGAAATATTTCGCTATGTTGCGTCAGCCAGTGTGTAAGGTCAATAGCGCACTCTATGCAAGAAAAAATGGAAGTAGACAGTATCACGACTTTCATTAGAAAGTAACTATCCGAAACTGGAGCATTGGTCTAAACTCTGTACGTACCTATCTAAAATGTACCTCCAGACGCTGGTCAAAGAGTTGATACAACTTCCAAATCGCATCAATCGATTGTATTGCGTGTGGGCCACCTTAAAATTGTTGATAGTCTGTTATATTTGTCAACTTGTGTAGGATGGTATTTAAAGTTCAAGCCTTATGCAAACTCCAAAAGCCTTCTCCATATAGTCAACCACATAGTAAGTTAAAATTCGAGTTCGAAAACAGGTTACACGGTTGTAATGTGCGTGGGCGAACTTAGAGCGTTGTTTTTAGACTTATTATCAACTTTAGCTAAATCATACCTATGGTAACCGGAAGGGGTTATGATCCCTATAATCCTGACCGTAATCTTACCAAACGAGAATAATGAAGATGAAGATACCTATGACAAGTTGGGTGGATTCCGGCATAGCATCTGTCGACTGTAACTTGGTCTAAGGGGGGTTCCCCAGTCAAACCCAGATGAATCGGTGCGAGCTTCAAATTGAGCATAAGTCACCTAGATTGTCGGATAAGGAAGTACAGAATGGGCGTTTGTTTGTTTCTTTTTCGTACGATCGATCGCGGCCTCTCGTAACTCAAGCGGCTTTACCCGGCGGTTTATTTATCATGTACGTTTGACTTTACTTTTTTTCTCTTTTATAAACTTACAAAATATTTATCGCAATGCCTAAGCATTAAGCACAACTGCAATCGAGAACAATTCTGTTCGCACTTGGCCAAATAAGATCTACTCTCTGGATGGACCAAAAAGATTAATGTTAGCTCAAAATACTCGGTGAAGTATTGCCTAACAAGTAAAAGCATTTCTTGAATTGGTATACATAAATTTATTAGTATAATGACAAGTTAAATGTAGTAAGGTCAAAAGAGAAAAGTTGGCACCCCCTTTTTTCAACCCTTATGGGATGAATTTTGAAAAACGATGAATGAGGCATGTAATAATTTTTACTTATCTATCAACAAACAAGCTTTCAAGTTAATACGGCTGACGGTTAGTGAGACCCCCCTTACACCGCGTGACCCCTTTACTCCTCAACAATTGTCACCAACCCTTCGGCCTAATTTGGCCACACATCTATATATCAGAAAAAAAAAATGGAATTCGGATGGCTTAAAGTTGATAAAGAAATCAGGAATTCGCGATACACGTGAACGAGCAACACGTGAGGGGGGAACTGACCAAAATCGGAGAAATAATGCTTGTTCACGGATGTGGCGATTTGACCGCAAACTTGCCATTTAAAGGGCCAGATGTAGCCTGACTAAAGTCCGCATTCAAACTTACACAAACGCAGAAAGATTGAATCACATAAAAAATGTTCAACTACAGAGAAGGAGCCTTCTAAAAGAACCTTTGATAAAGTCAATTAGGTCAGCTTTATTATAGGCAAATGAGCAAGTGCCCACACAATCTTCAATCAGCGAGTGTTGTACGCTAGATCTTTACCTACAAAATCTGGACAACCATTCATCGACTGGCGAGAAGTCAGTGGATGGGTATTGAATTGAAAATTGACGTGATCAATGGTTTAAGTGGAGAATTTCTAAGAATTTTTAGCGAATTTTTAGCATAACAAGAGTGTGGTTTCAAATCAGCAATATCATGCTGATTGTACTAAAGTGTCTATAATAATCGATAACATTCATCGAGTTTGAAAAATCTGTGTGGATGGGTATTGAATTAAAAACACTAATGATTTCACTCAAGAAGTTCTAAAAATCTTCTACATCGAAGGAATGTATAGTTTAAAATGCACCAGATCTTGAGCTGTGAATTTGTTTGCTGCAGTAGCTCTTAGAATCGATAACCCTTCATCGAGTGGCGAGATATCAGTAGAGGGGTGTTGCATTAAGAATACCGTGCTAATGATTTCAATTGACTTTATTAGATATCCATTCAGTGTGGTTTCAATTCACCAAAATATTGAAAATCTATGGATCATTCTGCCGCGTCCTTCATTTCAACAAGGTATAATAAATTAATCATCGAGGTGACACGTCATTGGATGGGTGCTTAAAAAAAACAAATTAATTTTGAAAGTAAATTTTACTGAACACACTTCACAATCAAGTGCCATCAAGCCAGTGGATATGTATGGACGTCAACCTCAATGCGACTTTAAATAAACATACAATTTGTATTTATTAATTCAACCGAAATGGCAGGTTTAAATTCAGAAATATAATTTTATTTTATATTTGCTCACAATACAACCAAACCAAGGATAATAGTTCTGTTCGCACAATAAATTCAGTATTTTCCATTTGAGTTAACCTATTTTCGCTCAGAGAAAAATATATACACAATAAAAAAAAAGGCGTTACCGCCTTCGTCTGGTAGCAGAAGTGAAGCTTTATCGACAAAGGATAAATAAAATACACCACAACACTGTCGGAAGTTGATCCTGCCACTAACATCAGCCAACAAAAGCCATCCATTGAATCTGCTACAGAGAAGAGAAATACATTTGAAAGGATTATCTGATTTTAATTGCCATGGATTATTGCCATCTCGTACATATAGACAGATGGGTTGCGGTAGTAGGTGGGCAATATATTTTTTTTTTACCAAAGGACCCGGAACGACTTTTATTAATATGTGTTGCGAATGAGGATATTTGTATCTTTTTATCCTGATATTCTGCTTACACAAAAAGATAGTGGGAGGTATTTTATAGATTTAACAAGTCTATTTAGATTTTTGTTTGCCTCTACAGTGGGATTATGGATCGATCCCCAAACGGTTTTAGCAACACTACAAAATCCTTTAAAATTATCTAACCGCACAAATAGATCGCCTGTCATCGAGTTAATTAAAATGTTCCCATCCATTTCAATTATGTATTCCCATCAGGCAATCTCAGGGCACAAATTAATTACAGCACACCAAGTTCGAGAGAGAAAATTCATTTGCTACAAATTGGATTGGCACAGAAGAGACACTCGCATAGGATCCAACCAACTAAGCCCTAATCACTTTCATTTTAAATTTCAACCAAGTTTTAGATGGATAAGAATAGAAAAAGGTTCAAAAGGATAACCGGCGAGAAAGAAACTCTTTTAGGTAATTACATTAAAACTTCTGACCATAATGTCCAATTACTGACATCCTTTCATGAATAGATACGAGCACTCCATGTGTACGTAAAATACCATTGAACAAATTGGTAACGCAAACTAAAATCAAAGGAAAAACTATTTTTGCCAGACACTCTAGAGACTCATTGAGTATGCAAACGACATAAGTGGACCGTCGCGTCGTCGTCGGTCGGTCGTAGGCCGAATAGTATAAGTCTGAACGTACACCGGCTGCGTGTTGGTTGCAATTTAATAGCCAGTGTCAAACACGTCATTAAAAATCCTGTTTGGGCGCTTTCTTGTAGTTTCCGGTTGATTGCATGAATGCCACACGGAGGTGCTAAATAGACCGATGTCCGGTGGATATTATAAATTGTTATTAGATTACACTGGAGCGTTATTGGTGGCTTGTTGGTTTGTTCAACTTATGGCACATTAAATGCTCGTCAAGTTGGAAATTTAAACCGGTTATGGAGAGGGTTGTAAAATTTGAGTACATTTTCACAAAACGTTTTGCAACTTCTGAGCAATTTTCTTAGGGGTTCTTATGCAAATTTAAATGGGTATTCTTGCGTATATTGATCCGGGTCTGGATACTTCGTCTTACTAATTCTAAAGGAATCCAAAAGTTTACATTAAGGTATCTCACCACGGCTGTACTTTAACATGAGTTCCATGTAGATAACCAAAGCGGCCCATGATGGTGGTACAAGTAATCACCCATTTTCGTTTACGACTGAAGATTCTAACGAGATTGAAGTTTCTAAATGCTGACAATTAACAAAGTGATGAAGTTTTCGAAGGATTTGTCAATCGTGTATGGTATGCCTTATGACATAAATCTGCAATGTGGTTACCTAAATATTATCATAAAATTCTTTATCAAGCTTTTTTATTGGAGGACTGACGATCTGAAGAGCACATAGTAGGCATGTTTTTTTTCATTTGGACAGTTGCCAGCACAAATGCCAGCAAGATGAATCCAGCCGAATGAATTTAGGCAATAAGCCTAAAAGCATACCAGCATTTCGTATAAAATTATGCATTTGGTAGAAGTATTAGATAAATTCTGACATTTTCCTCTGGAATTTTGTGTGCATGAGATAAGAACGCCATTATGATTTAAGCAAATTGTACGGAAATTCTAAGCCACGTGTTGCTTTCAGCGCCACCTGTTCTTTTATTGTGAATTGAACTTAGCCAACTGCCAACCAGCAGCTCTCCGGCTGGGGAGAAAATCAAGAGTTGTTGCCAGCAGTTTGTTGTTTTAATTAGCATGTGAAATGTGCCTCAACTGGCAACTACTGGCAACCACTGGCTGGGGAGGTTTCATAAAAACTCAACTAGTGTATCGTACACCTTACTCTATGAACCTGTGATGTATTTTTCTCCGTCTCGGAGTTATGTAAGAGAATATTTGACATCATTTTGTTTTCACACGGGCCTTATTTTGCCCGCTCGACGGAATATTGTGCTGCCCATGATTGTTAGTAAAAAAAAATACTAGCATGTAGGCACCGACTGCACTCCTTCAAAACGGCAGTCTCTGAATGTCTCTCTTACCAGTGCATTCGACTACTGAAAACATTAGCAAATGACAATGCAGAATCGATAAGGAACCAACATTGCATAGTGAATCTTTTAAAAAGTAGTAACTATGGAATGGCTTGTATAATTATTGTGTATATAAAAACTTTGGGGCAGAAGTGACATTGCTAAATTACCCGGAATGATTGTTTATATTATTTTCGCCGTAACATATTGCCTAGAAAAAATTAATTACAAGTTTTAAAAAATTATTGAATTAGTCAAATTAGGTCATCAATTTGACTCCATACTATAGAACACACTTAGGCAAGGTGCGCATTGAAGTGTCAAGCAAGTGACGTTGTGACCAAGTAACATGTGGCATAGAAGTGGTGAACATTTGATGTGGTGATGGAATGGCGGCGAAATGGTATGAATGTCATTAACGCGCACTGAAATGGCAAACAACGTATGGTGCCACCGATTCATCAATTCTTAAAATGTCGTTCTATATTGGAATGTTAATCGTCTCGTATGGTCTTAGTTTCTGGGTAAAAAAATAAATACACAGTGGCAATAACAAAATCGACGTACGTCGTCACAAGCATCTACAATATGATATGTTCCTACAAGGGATAATGCCTCTACAGTATACACCACCGTCTACCACTCGAAAATTAAACTTTTTCAAGATAATGTGACACCAGACTGACTACATTTCTTTACATAGGCTTTAACGATTCCATCTGCTAATGAGTCACGGCACTACCACACCACTGTAATGCGTGCCTTGATTTACTACCCGGTAGTAAATGGTCTCACGGGTTTCTTTTGAATTACAATAAAGGTGCCCAATCTAGGTATAGATAAGGTAATGTATAGGGCCATTAGAAGTTACAGAATTGTAATTTTAAATAAAAAAACAACCAACTTATGGTGGATACGGCTTTGTTTATACTGACGCCCACAATTGCTGCAATTTTTGACACCCAATTCTGAGCACCCTCGACCATTGGTTATATATTTTTAGGTATATGTAATTTTTAAACGGGCTGAAAGCGTCATACTCTGTACTATGAAATTTCATGCTATACTGAATATTTGGAATATATTGACCACAGCAATACTTGATATGGACACCAAGTACGAGTATAGTGACACTTGCATGCTTATAGCTATTGCCAATGCTTAAATCTCCTCACTAAGCAATTGTTGGTTAGTCTTTATGATGGCTTTTTGGTTAAGTTTTGATACCTCAGCTAATTCAAAAAAGCTCTAGCATAGCTATGCACTCTCTCCCGTAAAATATGTCAAAAACTTAGATTCTTGTTTTTGGATATACATAATTTGCAATGATAGTTAGTCGTAGCGGCGTAGTAGTCAAAATGTATCTTTAAGAGGTCACTCAGAATAGCAGCAAAGCTCAAGACAGAATTAAGTATTTTGGAAGATTACTATAGGTTTCTGTCTCGGATAATGTGTGAAGAAAGAATTATTTTGAATGACTGTGGATTGCTATAGATTTGCCTCCTTTTTCACTTCGATGAAATCCTATAAAACATCCATCTGAAGAACCAGACAGATGTTAGGCTACTGGTGTTTGAAAAATTGGACTGTTTCTGAACAATTGGCCAAGCGAAAAATATTGATTTCCAACAGGAACTGTTGACCAAAATTAGAAAGAGCTTTAATCATCTCTTCCCTTATTTCAAATCGTAACCAATGCGCAACGATGAATGTAGATACTTTTAGCTATTATCCAATGGCTTACCATTCTCGCTAAGTATTAAGAAGAAAACTGGTTCTGTCATTCACATTTCCTACATTCTACTTAATGTATTCACAACTTTTACCTTTTCTGCGACTCTACAATGTACAACTTGCATACAAAATACATATCTTAATTAGCTCTACGTCATTGCATGTCGGCTATTCTGTCGTTGTCATCGTCGCCATAGTCCATCTAACCCAATTAAAAACAAAGTCAAGAACACCAATATTGTTCACGCATAATTAGCTAGTACCTATACTGCGTATCTAAATCGTTAATTGATATAAAAAGGCACACCACCACTTCGCCATACACATAGAAATTCACGAACACAAAATCCATCTAAGCAGCATTCCCCGTTCGACACCACCAAAGTTGTTATTGGATTTAAGTAATAGAATATCTAAAAGCCTGCCTCAGGGTATACCTGTAAGAATACCAACCAAGCTCCAGTCATTTACCACCTATTGCCCTCATTTTGTTGTTGCCTATGTTCAAATAGATAAACAATTGTGCTGAGGGTACGGGCTTAGCCAGTGTGAATAGACATGTACCTCGTCGTAGTCGTATGTATAGGCCAGCAATCGAAATTAAGTCGATTCCGTTTTTCCACTCTCTTAGGCATGTTAGCTGAATGCCTTGCTACCTAATGCATATAGCACATGCCTTAATTCTTAATGAATGTCACGTATCGAAGTGGAAGTGGTATAGATATGTAGGCAATGGAGCGTTCTCCTTCGATCCGAAAAGAGAAAATTGATTGAAGTTCTTTTTTCGGACTTAACCGATATCAGATGGCGATACATTGTCTTGTGTTTTTTTTTTGGGGGGGGGTAGTGGGCTTTGTGTAAGACTGAAAATCAATTCCTTATTGTATTGTATGGGCTGCTGTCTGGTGAACGTTTGACATTTCAATTGGAGTTGGTGGAAAGCTTTTTTTTTGGTTGTTGTTAGAACGGAGGGGTTGACAAATTATGTGGAAAAAATACGTTTTACCAGATTGATGTTATAAGTAGGAATGTTTTCCTATTTTTCTTTAATGTCGATGGTCTAACGAACTTAGTAACTAATTCTGGAAATTCATTATGTGTCCTTTGATAATTTTAATAATTTAAAGGAGAGGACGATCCAATGGATTAGGTGTCCCAAGTACGGATTTTTTTTTTCTCGAAAGAGAGGTTACTTCCTTTCCACTTTCATATCTAGATATCCAACGAAAATATGTTGTTTTGATCAAATTTTCGCTAAGCTAGTGGGAGATTCGTCAGCGACTAAGAAACTGTCTTCAAATGTGTAGTTATTGATGCCAGCTTTATTTTACACGCACTAGAGCCTTAAAATGCTCGAGGCAGCATTAACCATCCACAAAGCCACAAAAGAAAAAAAAAATCTGTTTTGGTCCTTCGAGCCGGATACACATATTCTTCCATACGATCTTTAAGTTATCGTGTGGAAATGTTTTCTAAGTTATTGAACAAATAAGCTGGCTTAAATAGAACCTATTAGTGAGCAACAACAACGACTTACGGCACAAACAGTTTAGCAAAATTCTAGTCGAATATATACCGACAAGTGAAGAGATGAAGGCTACATCTGCATCCTCTCGGTAATGCATAAAATACCGAATACAGACACCGCACCGACAAATGAGACAAAGAAGTACATACTAGCACGTCACGTCATAGCATTGGCGTATAGAGGTATTTTACAAAAAAAAAATATGTGGCACAACAGACGGGTAGACACCCTAGGCCTAGCTTGTCGCAACCATTCGTTTTGTGTGAGTTTCTATTTCTACGACGAATGGTAGGGACCTACAATTTTATGTCGAGTTCGAACGGCTGAATTGAGAAGCTTTTTCATGACATTCATACACTCGGATGTTTGTCAGACGTTCGCGACAGGTGGCGCAGTAGAAAAAACATTAAGATGTACCAGATGATCGAACCAGGGATCCCTCGCACAGTAGTCCAGCACACTAACCACTGCGCTACTGTGCCCACACACAAAAAAAATAATATTAAATATTGGTCCTTCGAGCCAGATTCATTGAGAATGAAATAGTGAATTTCGGTTTTATTTCTTAGATACATGCCAGTTGTTCATAAGCACCAAAGTAATGAACTACAAGTAAAAAAAATCCACTGAGTATAAAATACCTCCTTAACAACTAAACAATCAAACAGAGGCCACTAAGTCTTGTCTTCGTTAGCGACATCTAGCTACAGAACGAGCAGAGTGGAAAGGCATGTCGGTTAAAGCCCATGTCCACACAGACTGTAGCGCCATCAAAAGTAAGTAAGACTGCTGAATTAAAAAAAAGTAATATTGGTCCTTCGAGCTGGATTCATTGTAGAGATTAGTAAGACCAAAACTCATCTCATGAGTTTACTACAAGTAGCAAAATATTACCAGACATAAAATTTCTTCTGAGCAAAGGCCAATAGATTCTTGTATAAATTTGTACTATGCTGTTTCTCAACTTAACACTAAAGGAGGACGCGGCATATTGTCACCGAGATGGGTCTAAACTGAAAGAATAAGATCGCGGATACAAGCTGCCGAAATGAGATTTCTCCGTGGTATTGCTGGTGTGACCCGTAGAGATCGCATTAGAAATACCAGAATACGTGAGGAACTCAATGTTGAGCAGCTACTTCTCCGGACAGAGCGGTCCATGCTTCGGTGGTTTGGTCATGTTAAACGCATGTCCCCGACCAGGATTCCACGACGTGCTATGGAATCCGTACCATCAGGCAGGCGTCCTCTAGGTAGACCCAGGATGAGATGGTTAGATCAAATTCATAATCTCTCCTCTACCCGTATTTGGATTGCCCTTGATGATTTGGAGTCGATGGCGGAGGATCGAGAGCTATGGAGGGTCCACTTAAGTAACCTACACCCGCGACCCAATTAATGGATAAGCGGGCCATTGAAAATGTATGTATGTGTATGGGTCTAAACGAAGAAAAGGAAGATCGCCATGCTATAGTTGCGATGATTGGAACAGCGTACATAAAGAGAATTATAAATATTTTTATAGTACATATCTCCATATGTGGGCCTTCGGTGTCCTAATCATGGGAAAAAAATAAAGCCCAAAATGGTCCTTCGAACTGAATTCTAATCGACAAAAAAAAAAGAAAAACCCCTCTTCAATCAAATCGCAAATTAAATCACAATCCATTAAGACAGACTACAGCACATAAATGACTTTCAATTAATTTAATGAATCAATCAAGTGCAATCTCGAGAATGTCACAAAAAGGCGACACACACCCACATCTCGTCTTAATCAATATTCAAATTGAAAAACTCAAAAAGGGGAAATGTTCTCGCCATCTATACCATCCCCTATAATAAGTCACCAGATAATCACTTGATTGACACACTGAAAACTGAAGATTCATCTTCATTCTGTATAAATTCATGTCCAAACAGTGAAACAGCGCACACGCCAAAAAGACAATTTGATGATATAATGTCGATTCGTTGAAAAGACAAATCGATCAATCCAAGCCAATGGCAGGGTATCTCTATATGAGTTTTAGTTTCATTGACAGAATAAAATTGAAGGAACTACTCAATTCAATGAAAATTCATAGCCACTTGAATCTAATTTAAACAACTGTGCCAAATTGGCACACACAGATACGCTGACTGGGTCACTAGTGACTGGAAATTTAATGTGATTACCGATTGGTCCAGGTTGATGAGAATTCTATACGAATATTCGCTGAAAGGTACTCGTCCGTCGTCGTCGGTCGTATAGAATGCGAATGATAAAATGAATTTGATTTGTTGTAAGAAAATTGAATGAATAATTTATTGATGAGATAAGTCTCGAAGGATATTTGCAATGGAGATTTGCGTAGGTATTATGCGATTTATGTAGAGTAACAAAAGTGTCACTTTTGAAATTAATGCACGATGTACAATTACGTTGGTCCTTCGAGTCGGATTTCCTCAGCAAAATATTGAAAATCGTGACTTGTTTCAATCTAAATTTAATGAAACATAAACTTTCAACCATAAATTCAGTCCTGCACACAATGGAGCTGTTGTACACCGTTTATTGGCTGCCCTTGCATCGGGGAGGTTTTCTCAGATACTATCATCCAAGGTATACCCTCTTATACATTTCATATAATATCCATCGTGTAGCTTCTGTCAGGATCAATAAAATGCAATGCTCTCACCCTCATACAAAACATAACAATATTATTACTTGCATTGTTTTCCTTCTGTATAAATATTGTTCATTGCGAAAGTACGGCTGTGCTAGGTGAAGGAAAACTTTATCCATTTCCATTGGAAATGAAAAGAAGTCAATTAAAAGTTTTTCGCCGCGTGCTGGTCGTATTTTTTCGCTGTCCTGTATCTTATTTTATTCTGCATCTTGTCGAGCTAGAGCTATCCTTTGTGCAACAAGAACTTGATTTGCTTTTCATTTAGAGCAAACAATGTAGTGACTGCCATTAAAAAGAGTAAAGTATCTTTAGCGTTAATTAAAAAGAATATTTAAGTTCGCTGAGAATGAAAGAAAATTGTTAAGAGCACATTTGCAATGAAATGCAAATGGGTAGTAAGAGTTTGAAGGGAACGCCAGTAAAGACTATTAGTTGTAATTGATATTGTGTAGGAAGGGAGTGCTCTAATAAGAAATACAATGAATGTCATATTGTTGGGGGGAAAGTACATTCTTTTATGCGTAGAAACAAAACGCCACTTTGCCAATGAAGAGTTTAAAGTGGGGTACCACAAGGTTCTGTCTAAGAACTTGTACTTTTTTGTTCAATGAAGATTAGGAGTCAGATTAATGTTTTGTTCTCGCGTGAGTCCTCTCACTAATAAGGCTGACTAGCAATTGTGTGACTAACTTATACTTTTTTCTGATTTCTAGAGATGCCAGGTATACAAATGATAGTCATACGCAAGGTTGCTAGCAATGATTGGCACTTGCGGTGTTAATTGTATATTATTAGTGGCAATCCACTATGACAATTTAAATCGCAATAGGCCCACTAGAGTAACTAGTTTTTTGCCACGCGACGGTCCTTTTCACAACCTTGTGTTTGACAAAAGATGCTAGAAGACCAAAGACCATCAGCTGGTGGTATCCTATCGTTTATTTTAAACGATCAAGAAATATTTATAAATATATAATTATAGATGGATTCAAGGGAATCAAATCGATCACTCTCAGATGATGCTTGACATTTGTCGGCTATTTGTTAAATTTTTTTTTTAAAGTCGATTAATGATCTAGACCTTATTAGCTTAGACGTAGAGTTTCATGAGGACACATTTTACTTCCTCTGTAACTGCCCGAGTCTCTGTCACTTGAGGAACAGGACGCTTGGAAGTCATTACTTCCATGACCTACAAGAACTCTATGATGTCTCACTTGCTGAACTTTACGGATTTCTGAGGACATCAGGATGGCTGGGCGGAATAGAGTAATCACGAGAAGAAGGGACATGAGGCTAACCATCCCAAAATCAACGGTTAACCCCCATTTTTCAAGGGCATCACAATGAGTTCACAAGGACCTAAGTGTGGCACAGCAGGATGTACCCGTAAACATAAACTAACCTATCTCAAAAGAAATTAAACGAAGAACAACTCTTAACAACCGCTGTTTCTATGGGCTAAAAAGGCAATTGAGTACTAGAGATCTATCCCGAACAACTAAAGAGACTTTGTATAAGACATTGATAATCCTAGTCTTGCTTTATGGTGCTGAATTTTATCTATCTAATGCGGATGAAGATATCATCGGACGCTTCGAGAGAAAGATTGTTCGTAAAATTGTCGGTCCCGTTTGCGTTAACGGGCTTTGAGGAAGGAGATTTAACGACAAACTATACAAGCTGTACTGCGACATCGACCTGGTGAAAAATCTGCGAGTCAGTCGTCTTAGGTGGCTAGGAGTTTAACACAGAGGAATAACGCAGTAGAGAAAGACATCGCCATAAGTTGCGCGCGCAAATAGAAGGCGACCTAAACCGACTTGGAGCGCGCAACTGGAGGCAGTTAGCTAAGGACGTGCCAACTGGAGAGGCTTGTTAGTTAAGGACTCGGTCCAGCCCAATATGTAGAGCCGCCTACGTAAGTAAGGAGCTGCTTGTCCCTGCTTGTCCCATAGCAGAATATAGCCCCAATCGAAAGTTATACTATTTTGCACATATGACATTCATTGACAATTAAAGAACCGTTGGTAGGTGCAAGAGCTTTGAAAGGTTTTTAGGTAGCTTTGTGATGTAAAACTTCTTGCACTATCACGGTTTAGTCCAATAAAGTCGAATTTTTTTCGAATTGTTATTCCAAACTGTTTATAGTATTACGTTTCGGGGATTAACATCCCTGGATAAAAATAAATCAGACATTTTGAGGTCTATTTTAGATCTGTACAATTGAACTATGCAGAAGACTACTACCTCAAACCAAAATGTTGCTTCGATTCTGACAGAGATGACACTTCTAAACATATGTGCTATAAGCCACCTTTGACTAATTGTTCTTAAAAATTGTACTACAATCCCCGACCTCAGATGAAGGATTATCTCGGCCAAACTTGCTTTTAACATACAGTCAGTGTCAAAAGTGGGTAAATACCAATGATGCTTTCACTTGTCTTTGGAAAATATTTTGAATAGATATGACATCCCTGCAAAGTAGTACTAAATAGTAGTATGTAATTTTCGACTGTTTTGAGATGTGTAACTCAAATTAGGCACAATCCCACAACTCACCATTGGACAAACTTGAAAGTAACATCCCTGGGCGGAAGAAGTTTTCCTTTTAATAAATTTAAGAAGATTGCCGCAGTTAGTTAATTGCTTGTTAAATATGAACATAAGTATAAAGTATCGGATAGTTCACATTAAAGCTGTGGGACATACACTTGATGGTACACGATTTTAAATAGATATAACATCCCTGAAAAATATTAAAAAAATAGTAGAGTTGCTTTTGACTTATTTATGGTATGAAATTCTTTACAATCGCACAACTCTGAATTGAGCAGACATTTTATGTGCAACCAACTGTTCCCAAATATGTATGTATAACATCCCTGGACACAAAAACAAGCTCCTTAGACTAAAAATATTGAAGAGAACTCCATCAGCTAATTAATTTACAATATTACAACCATCAGAGATTCACAATAATTCCTAAGTAACCAACGACATCCTTGAAATGTCCTCACTGTCACTAATGTCACTAAACTAAATGGAACAGTTTACTTTGATGACATTTCCGGTTGTCATCAAACGAATGCCATGTTAGCGTAATAGAAATAAACATGTTCTCCTTGTCCGAGGAGAATCCTTGCTAGTATTTCAAATCAGGGTACTCGTTTAAATTTAATATTAGAACTGAACATCTTCGAAGAAAAGTCAAATCAATGATGATGAGCAAGTTGGTCTTTATTTTTACCGCTCGCCGACACACAAAAAAAAAGGGTCGACTTCCAAGCTGAATTATATTACTTTTCTTCGCCCGCTGTTTAGAGATCATTCAACCTTCAATTCCTGTGCGGAAAATTACGAAAATTCCTAGTTGTCTGGGTCAAATTGATGGGGAAAAAAAGGACATTCGGAATGAAAATGGTACTTGAAGAAAGATAGGACCCCCTAGTGCATAACACTTAAGGGTGGTAAAGAGCGCAAAGGAAACCAACACTCTGCCACCCAGCACTATGTGAAAGACAGGATCTTTGTCATTTATCCTTCCAGCTAAAGTTGGTATCTGTTACCACGCAGAAATGTCCGTAACTACTTTGGTTTCCTTTTTTTTTATATAAATGAAAATGATTCCCTCTCATACTGGTTGTTACAATTGTGTGCACAATCTATGCTCTATAGAGTTCTTAACGCAGGTCCCTTTAGGGCTTGTAACCAAAGGATTTTGTCTTTTTTTTCCCCCGAAAATAAAGGAAGGAATGAAAAAAAAGGAAAATAATATCATTGCAGGACTATTATCATCAGGATACAAGAGTTTTGCGTTGAAAGGATGTTAAATAAAACATTGGACTTTGGAAAGATTTTTCTTTTCATTTTTTTTTGCTTGTTTGCGTTGTTTGTGTAAGGTTTTTGGGACATCTCTTAAAGCACTTGATCCCTGTTTTTTTTTTTATATATTTTTCTTGGAAAGAAGGATATTGCTGTTTTTTGCAGGATATGAAATGCAATCGTTGGAGGCTAAAATGACTGAAATCAGAAGTGAATTGAAATGATACAAGTATCCACTTGGAGACTCTCGAAATATTGTTTATCCTTGTGCGTTGCCGTTGGTTGTATCGTATTAAAGCATGCAAACAAAAACAAGAAACACAAATAAAATAGAAATTCCTTTGCTAACGAGATTATGTAAGCCTATAAGGGGTACTCACTATATGGCTGAGGACGAGTTCCATAAAGTGGCTCCTGCAGTAATGGCGAACGACCGTTGCCAATTTCCTTAACTGGAAGTAAAAACAAAAGTTTAAATGTAGAATTGTGATTGAATGGGACACAAACATAAATGCTAGTTTGAAATTCGTCCTTGAAAATTTTACTCTTTTCTAAAAATTGTATACAGGTTGGATGGGAAGGGGTGTGGAGGGGATGCGAAAGGGAATAAAATATATCATAGATGCTGAGCTGCATATAGGGACTAATTTCGACTGTTGCAGTAATTGCCTCATAAATAGATGGAAATTATATTTGTGAACTCATGTAACGAGCCATGTGAGCATTAATTGAATGAAAGTCGTTCAATGTATCCATCAATTGTGCGCAAACTTTGAACAGCTGTGGACCTTAAATGACTTTTATGTAGACCTTGCCTGTCGATATCGAGGAATTTATTCTGTGTGTGGTCTTATCGCCCAAAACCATAACCATGGCATAAAGCCCAAAATATTGTTAGGCTATTTGTTGCTGTAAAATCTTCACACAAATTTGGGCGATGTAACATTGATTTTGGGCGTCATGGCAACAGTGAGTCTAAGCAGAGGGGTTCGAGTGGGCTGCAAATGTTTTTGAACCTCATTTCCATATTGTTGTTTATTTTTGGGTATTTAACTTGTTTGGACGTTATTTCCAAATTGATTTGGGCGTTATTGCCTAACGCTATTCATTCTTATATGAGCTTAAACTCGCGGAGGCTATAAGAAATGTATTGTGATCTACTGCCAAGCGGATGATGTCCCGGTCTAGGTTTAAGTCAGTTGCTCGAATTTATTGCCCTGCTCCGGTGAATCCTTAAGAAGCAAAGAGAAGCTATTTAAAAAATAAACAATCAAGCATTCCGAGGTAAGAACGAACTAAATCAGTATGGCTAAGGATCACTAGGTAGTTGCTCTATTCCTGTTGAAAGAAGTGAAGTATGTGTTGTGCTCATTTTGCTTATAGGCAGTTGCTAGTTGCTTATTGCTTGTTGCCTCAATCTGAGAGCCGTCTTAAGTCTCTAAAACGCCTGTCAACGCACGCAAGCGGCAAAGCGGCATTGTGAATTGGCTTTTAGAGAATATCATTACGGGCAGGAGGACAGCTTTTGTTGTCCAAACTCTAACTGTAACGGTAACAAGTGAAGACACGAAACACATCATGTGAATGTGATATTGCCTTCGGTTTGAAGAAGATGGGCATCTACTGGAGAAGGAACTGCAAGGGAAATTAATTCCAGAAAATATAATTTAACAAGCACCTTCATTCCGATACCGATTAAAAAGTATAAAGATGTTCTTTTTAGATTGTGTTCATGATGGCATTTCTGCTCGAAATAGTCTGGGTACTCATTCCGTAAAATTAAAGACGATAGTCGTCCAAGCGCAGTAGCGCAGTGGTTAGTGTGCTGGACTACTGTGCGAGGGATCCCAGGTTCGATCCCCGGAAAAACACAAATAACATCTTAATGTTTTTTCTACTGCGCCACCTCTCGCGAACGTCTGACAAACATCCGAGAGTATGGCTGCCCTGAAAAAGCTTCTCAATACAGCCGTTCGGACTCGGTCCCTTCCATTCGTCCAAAAATAGAGACTCACAAAAACGAATGGTTGCGAGAAGCTAGGCCTAGGGTGTCTACCGCCTGTTGCGCCACCTATTTATTTATTTAGTCGTCCAAGCGATAGCAGTGCACGAGATCGTCTTTTATTTTCTTCACGAAACTCTACCACAAAGTTTGAGAACTTTCGGTACCTTTCAGCAGCTTACAAACTGTAGTTGAAATAAGCACTAGATGTCATCGTAATTGTCATAAATGACATTTGACGAATTACAGTGGCCTACAAAATATTTAAATTACAGTCACCCACAAAACTTTGCTCATTTATTTTGTTTTCAATTGATTTACCATATCGGTTGAGTTATTATGTAATTAAAATCGTAAAAAAATCTGAATTCAATTGCTCGCTTTTAAATTCCTGTAAAAAGCTTGAAATCGTCCCCAAAAATATACAAATCAATGCAAGACGATACCTTATTAAATTAGCTATCGTGCAAACGCTATCGTCTTAACGATAGTGCTATGTCGAGACGATAGCGATTTTCAATGTTACGTGATGCAAGGCTATCGTCGAAACGACATCGTCATGCGATTATTGACTTACGGCATGAGTGCCCTGGTAAATCATCATTAAAGGACTCATGGAGAACCACGGTATGGGATCGCCATCGCATGTGAGCAATCTGATTTATAAGCCATTGTGCGTTTACATTGTAATCGTATTTCGTATGTCGTGTCAATAATATAATTAGTGGGCCAATTTAAATCAGTCGGCAGATTTTAAGTTATATTTAAGTTTTACAAGGCCCAGCCCACATAATCTCATAACACACGACTTTTACACTGATAATACTTTTTTAAATGCCGAACAATAGCGGTGAGGTTTTTTTTTGTTTTACGAATGGAAGGGCGGGTGCCGTATCTGAACGGCCGACTTGAGAAACTCTTTACGTTCGCACGAAGTGCCACAGTGAAAAATATTCGCAGGCGAGTGTATTGTCTGCAAAGGCACTCATTTTCCTTTAGTGTTAATTCATGGATATGACGCCCATCTGAAGCCCAGACCTATAACAGACAAAATCTAAGCCACACTGCTGCTATTCATATTCTAGCCACTATTTAAAATTTGCGTAGTTGTGAAATTGCAATCTCTAGTTAAGGCCGGTCACCAAACGAGTGACTCGTAGGTGGGAATATGACAACCACGACTACATAGATAATTCAAAAGGGGTCATGAACAACATTTTCAATGTTCCGCCAAAATGTTAGATATAAAGGTCACAGGTGTAGAATGTTCGAGCAGACCCAAAGTAACCCTCGATCTTGATTTTGTCTAAAATATCGGAAATATGATCCATACAGGGGCAATATTGGGCAATAAATAAAAACCCACCCCCGTATTAATAAATACCACATAGCGGCGAGTTAGCTCTAACACATCTGTTAACTCGTAATTCTTATTAATAAACATATCTTAACTCACCGAATTCGGCGTATAGAGAGGGGTTAACTTACTCACACACAGTCCAACTGCTATACTGCTATACACATACTTTAAATACACGTATACCAACAAAAAGTTCGATTGGACGCGAGAAATACTAAAGCTGAAAGAGATGCCCCTATTGTGTAAGACAACTCAACTAGTTGAACCACACGAACCAAACTAATTAACAACTTATATACAACTACCATCATCTTTGTTGTGTTTTGACAGACAACTTTTCTATCCAGGTTGTGTATGACAATACGGACAATACTGAATTTTGAATTACATAAAACCAAGAGACAACTTAACTCAACTCAACTGTAGTTACACAATAGGGGCAAGAATTTCAGAGAGAGAGAGTCTAAAAATCGCAAGCAAAGACTCATAACATGCTCTGAGCATGATAGTGTCAGCTGATGGAATATGACAGATTTACGACCATTTTTAGTACAGTTTGGACGCAGTGCTGCCGTGCGTTTAATGATAAAGAGTCGATAGCTAATAATAATATAAGATGTATTTATGAATAAATAAAAGTTATCAAACGAACAAGTCCACTATCCGTCTGCTAGCTAAGAGATGGAATAAAGAGCGGATAGGTCTTTTTATTAATACCGCTGCATTAGCAATAGTTCTGCTAAAGAATATTTGTGTTTCTACTTATTGAGAAATCTATACGCAGTTGATTAGGTGGTGAAATTTCATGGATAAAAACAGTGATATCAGATCGATGGGTAATTTCCCATTTTGTGAGAATTTCACTCCCATAAGAAGCTAAAGGGCAACATGTAATTTTCGTAGTTTTCAGAATAAGAAAAAGGGAAATTTAAGTGCTGTAATCTATTTCAGTTATTGTGAGTATTTTTATGAGCATCTAATTTGCGTATTTTGTTGTAAAAATAAATTGTTATTGTTATAGCACAATGTCAACCGAAAAGGGAATTAAAAAAAGACTTTGTACGTGCATTGTTCTACCTTGTACTTTGCTGATCTTCCATAACACAATTAAAAGACTGTAATTTTTAATTATTATTTTTTGTATTTTTTTTTACAATTCGTTTCAATATGTATTCATATATAATGTGAAATCTCCCATTGCGGAGAGCTTTCTTAGGTAGACAGATCCTTTGGACGGAAAATGTTCCCAATCAAGCTTTTATGTTTTAGACTGCATACACCTTACATTCCCTTAAGCGGACAATCCCTTGACCGGCCGTGGATAAATTATATATGTTAGAAATTATTTCATTAAATTTCCTTATACGGGCAAAAAAAACATCCGGTGCTTTACGGTGAGTATATTTAAAAAGTTTTTATTTATTTCAAGCCTTTTTATACCCTCCACAGGAAGGTATATTCACTTTGCCATTACGTTTGTAACGCCAAGAAGGATTCACCGGAGACCATATAAAGTACATATATATATTCTGAATCAGGATCACATTCTGAATTGATTTAACCATGTCCGTCTGTCTGTCTGTCTGTTGAAAGCACGATAGCGTCCAAAGGAACTGACCTAGGTGAATGAAATTTTGTGAGACGACTTCTTTTTACTATCGCCAGGTTGGTATTGAAAATGGGCTATGTCGGTAAAGTAGTTCTGCTACCTACCATACAAAACTAATATTAGACACATATTAACTCGCATGACAAACATTTTGCATGATTTTTATGCAGTGGAGGGTATCAAAGCATCGGCCAGGCCGATGATAACACTTTTACTTGTTTTATTTTAAATTTGAACAAAATAAAAATCAAAGTCTTCTGATAGATTTTTTTAGCTCAAATAATTATAATAAAGGCTGCAGTTATAACTATCAGTAAAATGCATCCGTAAAAAATTTTTTTCACTTTTTTGGAGCACTTAAACTTAATCGTTGAACTCAATCTTGAACTTAAATAATTGCTTTTGAATTATAAAACTAATTCGTCAAAAAAAATTAAGCAATTGATCTTTAAATTTTCTAAAAAAATATTTTTTTTATTTTTCCGTACGAAAAAACTTTTTCTGTTCAATTTCTCAACCAGTTTCACGAAGTACCTATTCCACTGAATTCCTATGATGTGCTATGGTTAAATGTTTCAATTTTGTTCTGTTTCGTGTTTTTACGGATGCATTTTACTGATAGCTATAAATGAGGCCTAAGGAGGCATGTTAGAAATTTGTTTCTAAGGCCCTGGTTATAGCTATCATTGAAATGCATCATTGGAACAAATCAGTGGAATGGTGGTTTCATTTTTTTGACAAGTCGGTTATAGCAATCATTGAAAAATTCCTGTCAGTGAAAGAAACTGTCAGTGATTTTTCAACAAACGAGTATAGCTTTTGAGGTTAGAGTTGATCATTGAAAGCAAAACTGACAGCTAGGAATTGGAAGAGAATCGAACACATCAGTGAAACGATTGGGTTCCAAATTGGAGAAACGAGAATCAGCTGTTCATTGAAATCGATTACGATCAGTGAAATAATAAAATTGAATTTAAAGAAAAGTTTTAGTCAGAATTAAGTAATTTCTTTCGTAAAAAAATTCCACAGTTGACTACCTTTATTTTGATACCAACTAAAGGCAATATTGTTTGATTATTCGTCTTAAAATCGGAAAACAAAATTTTCAATGATGCATTTCAATGATAGCTATAACTAGGGCCTAAGACTGCTATGTTTAAGAATTGGAGTTCCATTTTGTGCCATGTTAATAAAAACAAAAACATATTTAAATATGCATAAATAGTTGCATGTTTTTTTTTTTTTTCTTGGACGGACAACTCTCTATAAGGCGGACAAGAATGTTGTCATTGTCACTGTGCACCTAAGAAATCTTGCACTTTATATTTATTTCCGTGCGAAACGTTGCGTGGATAAAAAGGGAAATTTTGGTCATCGTTATTCGAATTGCATGCCACAAAGCCTAGCATTACTGGACTACGACGTAATTTCCACTGAAAATATCTGTCACTGATCTATTAACAATGCAGCTTATACGACACAAGAAGGACATATGCAAAGGCAACGTATGCTCTGTGTAGCAGATCAATTGCTTTTAAATGTAGTGGCATGTATTAAAGCATCTATATGGAACTGAATTTACTGAACATGCGGAATTAGAAAAGTAGTTACCTTTATAATGAACACTTTGGTTCGATATAAGGTCAAGAAAAAATGTTCGCAAAGCCATGTTGAGTTCTGCTAAATTTAATTAGAGCAGAGTTAAGCTTCATCATAAATGTCGCTCCACAGTAATCAAGTCAAATAAATAAATGTACAATTCAAATTGCAGGACAAATACGTACATGAACCTTTCCATTAAATGCAATAATGTGACGGCCATTCACAAGTCAATTGAAAATCCATAAAAAATACCTCTAACAAGCCTCTTGTTATATAGGGACTTTTCCAGTCCAATTTATTTCAATCATAACACTTCAGACCATAAATGGACCGTGTCACAGAGAAATCTCGCCTCATCGACCAAAGAAAAAAAAAATATCAATTTCAATTAAAAGATTGGCAATTTTCTTTTAACACGACATCAAAATCAATCTATTCCTCTCATAAAACCCCATAAAACGTAGACACACACACAGAACCACAGTAGCGAGTAAAATGTTACTTCTAATCCCGTGTCGTCGCGTCGGCCGGCCTGAAACAAAGCACACGATTAATCACTCTATCATAAATTGAGAAGCGTGCACAAACCGGGTCCATAAAAGGCAATATTGTCAACGCCACATGGCCGGCCATCATTCAAGTTATTCCCCTGAAATCTGATTGGATACGTGCGAAAGTGGAACTCCTTATCAGAGGCAAGTCAATAGAATATAACCTAACGACCGACAACAATACAAAAAAAAAATTTATAAACAAACCATGCAACAATTTTATCGAATCCAGAATGTGTGAGTTCATTTGTTTTCCTACTTCAGGGGGGTTCGACTATCGTATCGACTTCTATACTATAGACTTAACCTTGGATGTAGACGTAAACTCAATTTTACTCTCATTGCATGGCAAGAGAATCAACTTGAATGTAATTACAAATTTTTTTCTCGTTCATATCTACCGGTTGAGTGGGTAAATAGAGTATCACGTGCGATGGGAACAAAAATAAGTAAACAGTGCTTGGTTTTAATTCGAACAATGAAAAGTTGTTGAATGTGGCCTATTAAGAGATAAAAGACAAACTGATGGGTTTAGATACAAATTCCATCAATTATTGTTACTAGAATGCACGTATCCATGGATTCGATGAGTGAGATACACGTTTGTAATTAATTTCTGTGTAAAGTTAGACGAGATATTATTGGTGTCAGATGGCGTTTACTATTATCTGTCAATTCGTCTACATTCGAGAAAGGCAATGGGTATAAATTGATAGAAAAGTTGTAACCAGAGCTAACAGATTGTGTATTTGTACCTATAGATTAACGAGGATTCTAATACAACACTCGGTCCATCCTTAAAAAATTGGTAGGTTTTGAAAGATACGACACTCATTTAGATAACTAGCAATGCACACGCCAATTTTGATCACCAAAAAAAAAACAAATCAAATCGGACCTGCTCTAGATCCGCAAGATTGATGATCTGATTGAGGACCTGAGTGGGGAAGCGAGGACGAGAAGTAACAACGATTCTCGCTGGTTGGGATTGACCCTAAAACTTACTGTTGGGAAATTTTGTCGAATTTCAGTCTATGAAGGATCGTTAAAAAGAATGATATTGTACATCGACTAAAATATTTTCATTACTTTGGGAGCACCCTGGACACAAGTTTCTTAGTCGCTTAGTCTGGGGAAATTTACATTTTCGTTGGAACTTTGAAGGTATAAACTGTCTCGAAGAGAAAAAGGGAAAATAGTAATTCTCCAGTGTAATGCCGACAGTGGGAATTTCGCTCAGACGTGTATCTAGATGACTGAAATGGAAAATTACTGTGTGTCCGCTAAAATCTTACGAATTAATGCACCGATTTACAAATTTCCTTTTTTTAAATGTGTGAAGAAATGATCTGCAGGATATAGGCTACTTTAGTTTCAAATATACAGAATTTTTCATTAAAAAAAATTATGTCGAGCAGCTACTTCTCTGGACTCTCAGGTCCATGCTTCGGTGGTTTGGTCATGGTAAACGCATGTCCCCAACCAGGATTCCACAACGTCCTATGGAATTAGTACCATCAGGTAGGCGTCGTCTAGGTAGACCCAGGATGAGATGGACTTATTTTGAATTTTAATAATTTTTAACTTTCTCGTATACGTAACGTATAGTAAGAGAAAGATATTGTTTTCGTACAAAATTTCGAACTCGAGATTTTGATCAATTCTGATATTACGATGATAGGGGAACTCAAAAAA
The DNA here is from genome assembly GCA_949372485.1 of Cheilosia soror. Classification (NCBI taxonomy): domain Eukaryota; kingdom Metazoa; phylum Arthropoda; class Insecta; order Diptera; family Syrphidae; genus Cheilosia; species Cheilosia soror. The sequence continues at coordinate 93,946,899 of OX443561.1, read as the reverse complement.
GTGGGTCTCGCAATTCTGTCCGTCCGTATGTCTGTCTGTCCCACCCCTGGGGAATCTAAACGCTTGGACGGATTTGCTTCAAACTTCGTATTTAGAGTTTTTGGGCTTCCCGCTAGGAACGTTTTTTTTTTATGCTAGCCCTAATATTAACGGTACCTTCCATACAAAAATTTTACGAAATATGACGAAATATGTCTAAATTTAGATTTTTTCGAAAACGGCACTACCGATTTGAACCAAAATGATAGTTGAGTTAATGTAAGTATGCTTTACATGACTGCATACCCAGTTTTTCGCTAAAAAGTCCAGCAACGGCAGTTTAGAAAATTGGCTTTTTCTCGAAAACGGTAAAAACGATTTAAAAAAAAAAATTTTTTTATGGTACTATTGTCATTCTTAACTTGATAGTGAACTCAGTTTTTTTCTAAAAAGACTGCGTCCTTTGATATCCACCCAAATCAATAATAATAGCACTTTAAAAAATTGCTCATATCTCTAAAACGCCATTTTCGATTATGATAAAAATGTTAGTGTCAGGTAATGCTTAAATCCATAGTAATATAATTTGCTCAGTTTTGAGCTAAACAGTTGAAAAACAGTGTTTTTTGAGCCATGAATGCGTCCTTCTCGATTTCCACCCCAATCGCTAAAAACGGAGTTTTAAAAACTACACATATCTCGAAAGCGCCATTTTCGATTTGGTTAAAAATGTAACTGCTAGAGTGCTAGGTAATGTTTATATCCTAAAGAATACGTCGTACTCAGTTTTCAGCTAAACAGTTTAATAACAGTGCTTTTCGAATCCAAATTGTAACATTTGTCAGCATAATTTTACAAAAAACCGCTCTAACAACATAAGCATTCTAAACATGATAGTGAACTCAGTATAAATAGATTTTATTAATATTTTTTTGGGTTTTTTTTTTAACTTACTCTAGTAACCTGAGTATCCTCTACTATTTTTCAAAACTTTTTGGAGTCGACGTGGCATTGACACTACCAATTTCTAGCATGTTTCGGGAGGAATGGAATGCCATTTCTTTTGCACTCCTTCCCACAGTTGATTCCCATTTGTGAAGAACTGACCCCTTAATTTTCTTTTCAGTTCATCCCACAAGTTCGCAATGGGATTGAGATCTGGAGATTGACTTGGCCATGCAACTACAGAGAAGTTTTGATACCGAAACCAGTCTTTCACAATACCGGCCGTATGTTTTGGATCTTTGTCCTGTTGGAAATGCCATCGGAGGGTCATGTTTTCCTCGGAAAATGAAAGCATGGCATTTTCCAAGATGTCCCTATATCCATATTTCATCATGATGTTATTGACACGAAATATAGGACCGACACCATACCAGGAAAAACAACCCCATACCATTATATTTCCTCCACCATGTTTAACAGTCTTCAGTGTATAGCGGGAATGGTATTCTTTTCCTTTTGGTCGCCTTACGTTACGCCCACAATGCGAGGAGAACAAATTTATTTTTGTTTCGTTACTCCACAGAATATTCTCCCATTTTTTCACTCCTTCAGATCCGTTTCAACTTCTATGGCTTAAAGCAAATTCTTTTCGGGACCTTACGTTCCTAGCTCTTAGGAGTGGAACTTTTCTTGCTACTCTTCCTGGGAGATTGAACTTCTGTAGTCTCCTGCGGATTATGCATGCACTGATTCCATCCCCAATTTGTGCGCCTATAGTCCGTGACGAAACAAACGGACTAACTAACTAACTAACGCTAGAAGTAAAATGCGGCGGTCAGTAGTAACTGTGTTTTTTTCGTCCTTTATCATTTTCTATCTCTAATTTTGGCTTAAGAGCATTGGTTACGAAGTTCTGTGACCTTCCTAGGGAATCTGCTATTAATTTATAGGTTTTAACCTCACCTTTTAACTGCTGTACTAGTTGCCTTTCTTCCGCAGAGCAGTGGACTTTTCGACCCATCTTAAAATATGATTTAACAAAAAAACTTAAACAAGAATTGTGATAAAGTGAATAAAAAACAAACTCATCTTTGAATTTAATCACTTTTTAATAACAAAACAAATCGACAGATTTAAACAATTTAATTAAGCACACCTATTTTTATGTCCAACTTTTAAAACGTGCAAAATGGTATTGCAACGAAAATTAATAAAATACTTAACAGTACACTTAGTAAATGCAATAACCTTGACGTCATATTAACGGAACTAAGCATTTCTTAATAAAAATATATTTTGTTGCAAGTCTTGTTGGCAAAACAACTTTTATTTAGCAGCAAGAAAAAATTAACTAGCAACAATGCTCCTCACACCTATTTTTTTGACCAGCAGTGCATATTACTTCCGCCTGAATATCCACTCATTTGGGCAATTCGAATATCCATGCAAAGCTGGTCGAAATGCAGTTGTAAATCGCTTCCCCAACGACAAACAGATATACAATTTTAATTTCATCAATTGATTTGTATTGCCATTGTTGATACATATTGCCTACTCAGAGCTCTCAACTATTCAGCGAGGGCACACTCACATCAAGTGACGACTTCATTTAAAATTTAAATTTACAATATCCCACTCGACTTTACAGTATTGATACCAACTTGTGAACACAGAGACATTAATTATTTTTCAATCAACAGATCAGTATGCCCGTCGTTTGTGTAATTAAAAGGTCAACGATTATGCTCTCATCAGAGATCGACAAAAGCAACAACATAGCCTCACTTCACTATTTATGACAACGACATACTTTACAGGAAAATTTTCATTATACAGTCACAATCACAATGAGAAATGAAAAGAGAGCAAATCTCATTCACATCCGAAAAGCGAAAATATAATTATTTCACTTGGTCCACGTTTTCCATGGCGGCGGGCGGAGCGGCGGCGGTCGCACTATGCATTCAGCAGTCAGAAAGTACACTCAATACACAAGTATACTTGTACAAGGCCCGCCCTCTTTGCGGTGTGCCCCAAAGGCAGAATGAAATTCAAGTTTGTGCGGCGAATATATCTACAGTCAAATATCAATTAGTCATAGTTGAACGGAAGATACCTTTTGAGCTATGACGTCGATGTGAATGGATTATAAATTGGAAAAAAAAGAGTATAAATAGATTTTCATCTAGATGAACTCACAATAGCATTTGGATGATGATGGATCCAATGGAATTTGTATCCCATATGGTCTAGTGGCTAGGATATCTGGCTTTCACCCAGAAGGCCCGGGTTCGATTCCCGGTATGGGAAATATTTTTTTTTTTTTTTAAAGACAATCTGTGTATCTACGTAAGCATGTTGTTTTTGACGCACTACAGAAGTGATGATTTGTTGTTCGCTGTATACCTGAGTGTATTTTTAAAATTTATTTAGATAAATGTGAAAATGAGTGAGTGGCAGGTAAAGTGCGGGTGGAAGGTTAGCCGAATTTTCTGTACTATATCAATATATTGAACTTTTAAAAAATGTTATTTCGAACAACAGATGTTGTTGAAAATCATGTCAATCGCATAGTATATGAGAATGCACAGAACATGTTTATAATGAGCAGAAAAAAAATAGTAATTTCGTGGTGGATAAACTTTGAGATACATTTATAGTGAATTTTTGTGAGATAAATATTATTTCGAATTGTGGTTCACATGTTGCGTTAAAAAAGTGTATTATGTATTCGTGTGTATTACACAATGGAAATTATGTATTGAGTACTGCTCATGATGGGATGTATGAGGTTATGATTCATTAAAGACAAATAAATGGGTTTTAATGTTTTTGTTTTAAGCCATATGCGGTTCGGATGTGTTGTTTTTTTTCTTTTAACCCGCACTTAAAGGGCTATGGATATTCTTATAATGTGGCGCATAGTATTTTGATTACGCGCATGAACTTTGTTTCATTTACCAATTGCAGGTTGTCTTTAGTTGGTTTCGGATTTAGAAAACTTAGAGGAACAACCGACAGATGGTACATTTGCTAATGTGGCTATAGTGTGCCATAAAAAATCGATTTATTCACGAATGACGGTAAGACCAAGTAGGTATGTGCTGACAACAAAAAGAGGTAGATGTCATAACATCGACGAATCGGATAGAACCTCATAGTGAGCAGCTATAACTTTGAGGTGGTTAGGGTTAGATGGTTAAGCAATTTTGACCTAGACAACTATGAAAGGCCCGAGCTATAGATTAGACACACGTAAAATAATTGTCGGCTAAAATATAAAATTGGATAGAAAAAGGATTTATTTATGTTTCTGTACATACAACTTTTTCGGACATAATTCTCTGTCAATTCCACAGAAATTGATCAAATCGTTTCACTAATGTTTCACATTCCATTATACCATGTCCATCGCCAACTGAATTTGCAACAAACAATAATCGTTTACGTGGACCAAACGCCCCACGTTGGGCGCCAGCTGTAACAAACGCCACATACGATTAACGACCCAAACGAGAACAATGAAAAAACTTACTGGGGAACTTGACGTGCCCCTGTAATGCGCGAAAAAGAGCCCAAAAGGCCGCCAAAGTTAGTTATGTCCAAGGCTGAAAACTCCTTTAATCAAATCAAATCAAAGCGCACATGTGACCTTTAGGCCAGAAGGAGGGGTGTCCACCGTACAGGTCCTATGGCTCAGGCATATAATCCTTTACACGGCAGCTCATCGATGGGAATGAGACCTTGCAACGAGGTATCCGTAGTCTTTTTCGAAGATGGATACCTCCGACGGAGTATGCGTTGCGGATAATTTTCCATTCCAACGGATACCTCGCTAGGGCCGAATATGAACCTTAAAGCTTCCAAAGGGGAAAATGACTTACCTATACATACAATCGCAACCTTAACAAATGCAAAAAAAAAAAAATAAGCGTTTTGTCAAATTGTTCTCCAGAATGATTGAAGATGTTTTGAATATGAAAAATTCACGCAAATTTTTAACTTTTATTTTCTCAAATTTTCTAAAGCTAAAATTAAAAGTTGCCTATTTTAGAAACTTAGCTGATTGCTGAAGGACACGAAAACTATAGGTGTCCTTCTTGTAGACACATTGTACAGGACACAATGCAAGTAATATTTGTATGATGATTCGGTCTGCATTATCATTTTTGAAAATATTGAATAAACCAAAAAAAAAAGAAGAAAATGTTGGAGTTTCATTTAATAACAATTTACCCCAATTTTGGGGCCTTCTTTCGTTTCAGTGGAGCAAATACCCTAATTTTGGGGCTTTATTTCATTTTTACTTTTGGGGCCTTATTTCGCGGAGCCATCAGCATCCTGGGACAGCGTTTTGATATTTTCTAAAAGTAATTTCCATAGGATACGAAATATGTCTAGTTTCTTGCCGAAGATAATATTACACAGCTCTGTGATCTAAGTATCATAGATGACGAGATAAGAAGCCAAATGAGTGCATTTGATGTCCTTAAACGAGTGCTTTTAAGGTTGACTGAACGTCGACTAGTTAGCAATGTCTGAATTCATCTTTCCTTCAAAGCAAATGGCAATAGGAAACACGCAAAATTATCGTTCACAATTATTTTACTTTGAATTAAATTGGAGGTCTCACATCAAAGCAACTAAATATGGCTCGATCGAAAAATGTTGCTGATTGCTTATTGGCAGTTGCTATAGCAACTATAGTTGCTTATTGCTTGTTGCCTCAGTCTGAGAGCCGCCTTAGAGATTATGGAACCTAGAAGATTCGAGCTCCCACATCAAATCTAATCTTAGACCTATAATACAAATAATCGCTTTTCAATCTTGTAAAGGCACCAAGTGACAAAGAACAGAAACTGAAACCAAACAAAAAGCTTTTTCAATTTTTAGTAAATTCTGGTTCTGTTTACGTTGCTCGCTCAGCTACAAAAAACTAAAACTGATCCAGAAAAACATGGCTGCCGTATATTCTGTCAAACACTATCATGAAATTATGTCCGCTAAAAACATTTTCGTCTAGTATTCGAATTTGCAACTCAAACTACCTAAAGCAGGCAGTCAGATGACAGGTGCAGAAAAATGCAAACAAAATATCCCTCCCACGACAACTTGGCATTTCTGTCGCTGGCAGCAACAGAAGCAATCAATGAAGACTAGTTTACGTTCTGTTGTCAAACAGCCATTTTTCTGTAGCTAAAAATTTCTGTTCCTAATTCTGTTTCTGTTGCAAATGTATGGGATTCGGTTTCTGTTCTTTGTCACTTGGTGCCTTAAGTTCATAAAATCTAACCTAAAATTATTCTTAGTACCGCTCCTAGCTCGTAACGTTTATTTTCAGTAAGCCTAACTGTTTGTCAGTTGTTAAAAGTACTCACGAATGGTTGTCCTAGATGAGTAATGACGAGGATTTAAAAACATTTCAAACAGACAATACAACACGGGTCTATCTGCAAACATCTTGGAGCACTATTGGGGGGCATTATAGAAACGCCTTTAAGGCAGTAAAAAAAAAATAAAAATTCGGACATTTGTTACTAAAAGAACTGCCTACTACTTCGTCATTCACTTAGGACCCAGAAAAATGCTTCGGGGTGGTACAAAATCTGTAAACTTATGATTTGCTGGGATTTCACCAAAAATCAAGCTTTCAGTAGGGAGAACTGATCTGATCTAGAAACGTTTTATTGGTATTTTAAAAAGAACAGCATTCGTAGTGTAAGAGAAAGAGACTGACAAAATTTTAAATCGTTCAGGGTTTCGAGAAAAACCATTCTAAAACTGTTAATGTTTGCTCTAAAAATCCAATGTCAGCAGAATTCATAGCGATCGGATCCAAATTTCACAAATCATAATTTTACATTTTAAAAGAGTAGATAGTATTTATTTTATATTTCACTAAAAAAAAAAAAACAGAGTGAGTCAATAGCTGCTAGAAATGTAAATTCCTACACGATTTGTTAACCGTGGCGCCCTCTAAAGTTAATTCCTATCTGCCTAAGAGTAATGATCGTCGAGACAAAAATTGGCATACCCATAATATGGACATCAATATTCTGCCCTAGAGAATATAAGACTTTACTCCAGAGGGACCGAGGATGGCCTTACTTAGTATAGCGTTCAGCTTGAAGGGCACCTCAAACAGAATGGTGTGTAAAATTGGGGTCAGTCAGCTAAAAGCAGAGGTATAATGGGTGAGGTCCAATAGTGACGCGGATTCATTAAAAGTAAATAATGTAAGTTAGTATCTTTATATTAAATAAAAAGCCCGGTTGCACCCCCAAAAGTAAATTTAAGAAATTTTCTGCGAAACCAGGGCAATTCCTCATCCCAATAGGTGGGATTAAGAAGATTATGTGCTTTTCCCGATATTGAGTAAGCTCATACTAGATGACGTTACCGGTCACCAATAAGGTAGTTAGTGCGAATGTGTGTGATAGTGCCCCGCATCAGAGCACCAATTTGCCGATCAAGAGCTAGGCTTATTAAAAAATGCTCGAATAGGCCGATTACAATCTGGCATTTAAAAACAAGACGGCAGATGGCGCCACAGTTTATAGAAGTTATCCTCGGTACCTTAGTTCACTTTTAAGTTTATCCATTTGCGGTTCAAAAATAAATGAAAACCTCACAATCGTATAAAAATTGAGTCTGCAAGTTTAGCTTATTTAGAGAGTAAGGTTAAATTTTCATCACCAACATAGTGGACTACCGAGATTACTTAAAACTAAAGACATTCTTCATTTGTGTATAAAAATTAGTTAAAAATAAAATCAATGCAGCTAGAAAATTATGATATTTAACATAAATTTAAAAACAAGAAAGAAAAAAAAATTGTGCACTATAATTTATGACGACAGTGATATTACAAACAAATATCCTTTAACTCACCACCAGTTGGAAGAAATAAAAATAGTTGCCGTTGCATCTTGAAGTCACTCCATCGATGCACCTCCCTTGGGCTTCTTCTCATCTCCTCACAAGCATCCTTCTGCAGTTGGTGTAGTGAATATGAACAGATCAGATTTTTTTTTTCTTTGTGCTTTTTCAGATTTTTTTCTTTTCTCTTATTCAGCAATGCAATCTTTTTTTTTTTTCTTTATAAAAACAACACATTTTCAGCATCCAATCATTTTGCAATCTTGTAGTCACTACACACCTCTCTCACCTCTCACCCTCCTTCAGATTGCCTTCTAAAATACATGGCTTGTGGGTTCTGTACTTCTCAATATACCCTAGATTATGCTCTCGTTAGATTGGCAATCATTCATATCCTTATCAAAAACTACAATTCGTCTGATTTTATCAGTTTTTGGGTAAAAATTTCCAACAAAAAAAAAATTATTTTACAATCTGATCTGTTCAAGTGATATTCACTGGCTGATAGTATTTATTCGAAACGAATCCATCTCGCTCTGGGGCGTTGCTGAACGGGGGGGAGGAAATTAGGTACCCGGGGCGGGGGGACTCTCTGTTCAGTCCGTCACACGTCACGACCGTAAACCCTGCACACAGACAAACAAGCGATATTGGATTTTGTTCAGTAAACAGCTTATTGTTTTTCAAATTTGATTTTTGAAAAATTTTGTTTTTGTTTTTTGTTTATTACTTGAAAATTTTGGGATTTATTTTTTTTTATTTGATCTGTTTTTCTTGTAGTTTTTGAGTTGTAGTAGTAGTAGTAAATAGTAGTAGTAATAGTAAAAAAGTAGTAGTAATAGTAGTAGTAGTATTAGTTTTTTTCTGATTTTTTTTTTTACTTTACTGTCTGTATTTTCGTGGATGTATTTTCATGTATTTTTATATATATATATTCTGAAGGCTGAAGGAGAGGGGGTTAGTTTATCTCTTGTGAAATTTTTTTTTTTGGATTTTGCATATATAAATTTTCTATCTTCTCATATCATAATGAATATCGGTTTTGTAAAAAAATTTCTTAATGTTTATTTATGTGTGATAAGATTCAGATTGTTATCTCTTGCAAAATGATATTTTTCCCGGAAGAGGTGTGTAGCTTGTGTCCATATATATTAGTAAAAATATTTATATAGATTTTTTTTTATATATATTTTAAATTGATGTTGTAGTTGTTGTTGTTTTTTTCTGTAGTTTTGTTGAGATTGTTGATGTTTATATTATATTTTTTGATTTTGATTGTAGTTAATTTTTCTTGTTGTTTCTTGAGCGGAAGTTTTATTTTTTTTTATATATATATATAGCAAATATAACTTAGGACTTAAAATTAGTTTAGAAAATAAAATATATATATGTATATAGTATTTTACAGTTGGAACTAAAATTAAATATGCACTACATGTAATATAAATAAATGAAGTTGGTTATGTTTTGTGTTATGCATTCAAGCCATTAGTTTAATTTTAGTACTTTGTTAAATATATTAAAGCTGACTACTTAAAACAAGGATGATTATAAAAATAGAGCTTAATGGGTAAACAAAAATAAAAAATTAGAAAACTAATAACAACATACTAAAATTTGGGTAAATTATATAAAATTTCGAAGAGGAGTATATTGCTTACTTACCATAATCAAAAAGAGTAGAAGAAAGTGAACGTGATTCATGTAAGATCTTACAGGATTATAAGGTTTCGACACTATCCAAAAAATCTGAATTGATCAATTGACTAGGTAGGTAATCGTGTGACTTATGACTGAGGTCGGTCAAGCGAAAAACAATCCGTATACAAACAAAATATGTATCTAAACATACACAGTTGTCACAAAAAAGAAGAAAAGAAGATGCAGCGCTCCGGCTAATAGGACCAAAGTGCAAGCATTGTTTTTCGAGGGAATGATGAATAATGAGAGCGGAGCATCAGATACCCTAGTACAACTAACTGATCCAAGCAATCATCACAGGAATTTCTAATAGAAGGGTCGAACGTCAAAACACTGAAGGAAGCTTTCAGCCCTTCCAAGCCCGCCTCAGAAAATAAAACAAAAATTTCTGACTAACTAAACTACTTCAACTTGTCTCTCATTAGAAACACAATTTCCTGATACCGCTTTTTTCTTGGTTTTCTGGTCGCTGTGAATATAGAGAGTACGTGACTTCAAATCCCTTCTTTTGGCTGCCGAGGAAGCTCAACCTTATTGGTGTCTGGCACAATTAGAGAGCGACCTTAATGAGCTTGGTGCGCGTAACCTCAGTAACTGCCTGCCTACGCCGTTGTCCACCATGAACCGTGAACTAAAGTAAAAATAAAAATTTAGAGACCATCAAGGGGAGTTATGACTGAGACGGGGATTGTAATTCCTGGGGCGCAGAAATTGTCAAAATGTTGCGTCAAACAATTACTGGTACTATATGGTATTTACTGATAGGTTTTTTAAAAGCTTAAAACTCGCCGCGAAATACGACATTTCGTACCGGAACTGTGATGATCAACCGATTTTTACGGCTTCTTAAAAAATTAGGACCGACTTGCAAGAGGGACATAGAATGCAATGGTACAAAGCGATGGCAATGGCAATATTGTCCACATGTACCTGAAGTGCCACAGTTGGAATATGCAAGCCTTAAGGCAAGTTCATTCGACCCAACCAGTGCGAGTTAGAATGACTCTCAAAAGTTTTTAATCACTTTGTAGACATGGTATCACTATCAAGAATAGATTGGGACTTATGCAGTACCGGCTAAATGTGCCTACGTTCGCTGCCAAGTTTGAGGACGTTTGATCCCCCATTTCTACAGCCTAGCCCAAGACTTAGATGTGTGAGAAAAAGTGAGGCTGGGATCAAATCACGTATGACAATAATCGGCTGGACGATATCGTTTTCAAAATTCTAACCTATTTTGTTAATGAATTATTTTCGATTATAGGCGGATGATATTATATTTCTGGGGACTTAGCTGGATACAGCGAAACTTTAGCTGTTGAGTTGTTAGCTCTGGAGCTCTAATCGTTCGATTAGGTCCCTGGCATCTCACTCACAAAGCGAAATAAGGTTCGATTGAGTTTGATATTTTCCACAATATTTATATCTGCTCTAAGTACCAAGGAATTCAATTCTTTCGAAAAGTATCATGTGTTTTTAAATGGTTAAATTATGTACACTAAAATAGGCCGCAAACAAAAACGTACGAAACACTGTGTGACGTTTTCCCCTTGTTTTTAGAGTCGGTTATGATTTTTTTATTGTTTTGGGTTTTTCTGCGGATTTTTTTTTTTAGCAAAAATCGTAAAAAAATATTTTATTGTAATAACGTTTTCTTTTTGTGTGGTATTTTTCTGTAACCAGTCAGGACAGGTAGATATAGAGACACCAGAATAACAGTATAAAATACTCGTCTGGACAGAGCAGAAAGATCAGTGATAGCTCAAAATACGTGGGGAAATGTTGGCTAAAAATTGTCAAATTTTTTTTTGTATTTTGATTTAGATTTATGACTATTTTTTACTTCTTTATCAATGTACAAAGTTTCAAATTGATACGACGAATAGTTCGTGAGTTATAAAGAAGCCCCCCTTAAAAGGGGTCATCGCCAATAATTTGAGCCGCAAGCAAAATATCCAAAATCGGAGAAATAGATTTTTTTTTATATTCACTACACAAACTAGTTTAAAGTCAATCGGATGAAAAATAAAAATTTGTCCATTCAAACGTTGACCCCCCTTTTTACCCCTTTAAGGGTTAAATTTCGAAATAGCATTCCTTATTCCTTGTATAAATTATAAAGGAAACCTCTGTTCAAAATTTCCGCTTTCTATGGCAAAGGGTATAAGCTGGGCGTTGATGAATCAGTGAGTGAATGAACCGTAATTTCCATTTGTATATATGAGAAGAAGAAGATACAAATTCAAACATCAATCTCCAATTCGATCTTACAAAAGATGGAGGGGCGCAACAGACCACTCGGTTGCAGTGTGACAGATCTAGATAGATTATTGTCAGATACTGATAGTTTTCAACATAATTGAACAACTTTTTAAACAGAACATTAAAACATTGAACTGCAGTTAAGATTTTCATAAATTGCCCGTCGCCCTAAGTCATACATGTATTACACACCAACGTAAAGAAGTTTCATAGCTCAAAATCGTAGAAAACGTTACACTTTTTGTAACGCAATCTATTCCTCGTCTGATTCTAGATATTTAGGTGTTATTCGCGTAAGATGTAACCCTTGATGTGAAACTTCTTATGGCTCATTGGTCAGTAATTTCGAACTCAGATGAAACGAAAAAGCACTCGAATGTAACGAAACAGCGACAGGAGACAAGAGGAAGGTTGGTGCCAGCGGGTAGCGCGGTTGTAGGACAGCTCAGATTAAGACAAGGGAGAGACAAGGAAAGGCGACAGATTCAGAGTAGGATGGGACTAACGCGTGTGGTGTGGCACTTACTTGAAATAAGCCATGAGCGGTAAGGGGGGCATCGGCGTCGTGGATGAGTGCACAATGGGGTATTGACCTGACACTATACTTTGTGTACGTATTTTAGACCATATAGACACATAAAGTCACAGCTGGGTTCATATGAGTACGGCGAGATCTCATGAAAATTAATATGAGAATCAGCTGGGTAGTGGAATCCCTACCAGTAGTCATCAATCGTGCAGCATTTCCTATTTATCGAGTTTATGTAGTCTGTCGAAGTTATTGATGTTACAAAGAAAGAAAAAATACTGTTAAATTGTGTGTAATTTTTCTAGATGTGTAAATCGTGCCTAAATCAAATGCTCAGTTCTGTAAAAAATACAAAGGTCGACTAAAATAAAAAATTAGTTGGCGCAACAGGCGTGCAGACACCCTAGGTCTAGCTTCTCATAACCATTCGTTTGTTTGAGTTTTATTTTTGGGACGAATGGAAGGGACCTACAATTTTATGCCGAGTCCGAAGGGCTGAATTGAGAAGCTTTTTCAGGACAGTCATTCTCTCGGATGTTTGTCAGACGTTCGCGAGAGGTGGCGCAGTGGAAAAAACCTTAAAATTTAATTTGTGTTTTTCCTGGGATCGAACTTGGGATGGGACCCCTAGCACAGTAGTCCAGCACATTAACCACAGAGGTCGACTGGCATGCTAAAAATGCAAGACCATGTGAGACATAAAGAACCTGTCTTAATAAAAAAACAAGTAAAAGTATTATCATCACTAATAACAAGGTGAATATAGCTTCCTGTGGATGAAGGGCATAACAAGGATATCGTTAATTGCCACAAGGCAAAGCCTACCACCTCGTGGGATATCCACTCTTCTATAATGTACACTCAGTAGACCAACAAATATACCCACTCTAGCATGCCTTAAATTTGGGTTAATCCCAGCATCGATACAAATTTCTATTTTTTTTATTTATCTGTCCCACTGGACTGTCACTCTCATGGAAAAACCAACTCTCTATCGGAGTGGTAAACAAAAAGTTCCTCCTCGATAATCTCACAGAATTTAGTGAAAAATAAGATAGCCAGAGTCACATACTGTCCTCTGGCTCTCCTCAGGGACTCGACATTCGGTTTGCTATCTAATTCTTTAACCTTTCCTTTACGGCATTTCGACTAAACAAAAAACCATCCTCTCCGTCTATTATTATCGATATTACGGTTTGGGGACAGCAACTAACTGCTTGTTTGTGTGCGTCGTTATCCCTTTTGTAATTTCCTATTACGCAATATTACACATAGACGTACCACCATACAAAAGGTCATATATGTGATTATGGCTAGGACTGGAAATGGAATTTAAAATAAGCCTCTAATGTATGGCAGAAGTTAATAATCCAAAAATCCCTTCGAAACATTCACTACCACCAGCCTTACATTTGAAAACGTAATGAACCCTGAATTCATGCTCCATAGAGCGGGGCTACACAAACGGAACAAATTGCTGGGAAGGGGCACATTCACAAGTCGTACGTACAAAGGCCCCCTAATGTAATTTTGAGAATAAATTTATTAATTATTCATTAATTGTTTTAATTGAAGCACAGTGTGTGTTGTGTACACACAGTTGTGAAGTAATTGACTGCAGGTGGAGGTGAACAAAAAAGCAACGCTTAAGCGAGCGTAACACATGTAGCTCTATATTTGTGAAGGTTGGGCGGCCGGAGGGGTTGGCGTGTATTTTCGCTTTTAGGCGAAATGATTACCAGGCAACCATGCATATGCATTATCTTGTTAATGGCTTCTTAAATCGATTTGTTTTCTGTTTCTCAGTGGAGTAATTGTTGGCGCAAGCCGTAAAGGCGATTGGAAGGGTTGTTTCTGTTCATATCGATTTGAGTCGGCATTACATTGATTACATTGTTCTTTATTGGTGTTGTAGTGACAATGAATATTTCTTCTTATCTAGATTTAAGGGCTTTTGAATGGTTGACACATTTTTCGAAGCCATCGGAACAGAATACAGGCGAGGGGACGTCGCGTAGTTTGGTTAAAAATAAACTTGTCAGAAGGGTGGCCTTTGGAGGGTGCCAAAAAAGTGAGAAAAATTACAGTGAAAGATGTCATTCACTATTTTAGCAAACGCAGGCTTCCTGAAAAAGAGAGACGAACGTATAACACTTTATCGCCCCAAAGATGTCTGCAGATAAATGTTAGTTCTGCACTTGAATCGTTGTCCTATATGGAAATATGTCTGCAGGGGACTTATTCCCAAATGCGCGGCCGATCGCTTTTCACGGCGGATTTGTATTTTTGTATTTCCAAAAGCGATATGATCCAATTAAAAGCGACAGCTATTTAGGTAATCCGTCACCTGGAAGATTTATTGCGGATAAAAAATAAACTAAATTCTTGTGATGGGAAAAAGCTGTCAAACTTTTGGGAAAATAAATGGAAAATTGGAAGTCTAATTGGAAAAAAACGAAGATGGTCGAAATCGAAGTATCGCTTTCAATACGATTCGCCGCGCTTTTGGGAATAACCCCCCAGGAATTAGTGGCGGGAAGCTGAGAGTAACATTTAGACTTAAAGTACACACTTTAAAGCTAGGACATGAGAAACCTAAAAACTAAGACTTAAGTCGAGCGGGCAGTGGTACGCTTCAAATCAAAAACTGAAAGATTCGAGGTATCTACGATATAAGACACGAGGACAGCCTAAAATATTGGGATTTGTGTTAAAGAAAAAATAGAGCTGTAAAGAGACTCGCAATCTACAGATCCTAGGAGAAGACGATAAACAAAAAGAATGTCCGAAGCGTCCCAGCGTTCCTCAATAGTATTCAGGTTAATGAGATTGGGGCGGTCTGTGTCTGAAGACAAGATAAAGGGATCGCCGCAGGTCAAATCTCTCGAAGCGCAAATCGAAGAAAGAGACGTTGGAAATTCTCGATTATGAGCAAATACCTAAACTTGATGAAATGGAGACCACGCTTGACTAGCGTATACTCAAGGATGGGACGACCAAAGGTGATATAGAGGGATTTCCCCACGGGTTAGAGAATTCTTTAGACCAACGTTTAACAAAGCCGAGTGATCAGTTGGTCTTAGAAGTTATTTCGTCAACATGCGAATGAAAATTTAGATCCCTGTTGTACAATATGACAAGATTACAAAGAGATTAAACAAGAGAGATTGCTTAAATGTGGAAAAGGTAAAGTTGGAGAGGTGACTTGTTGCGCGTGATATGGACATGGTAATGGATTTGCATTTGGTGACATTGAGCTCTAAGCTCTAAACAATTTTTGCGGAACAAGGTCGAAAAAGGTTGAAGGAGATAGGAGTCTTGAGGTGAAGAGATGATTTTGAAGAATTTAGTATCATCCGCATAGAGAGAGGGGAAAAAGTGTTCAATTCCCGTCTCTAGATCATTTAAAGTTAGGATGAAGAGAAGGGGACCTAAATGGCTGCCTTGTGGGACACCAGATGTTGCTAAGAAAGGGGACGATATTATCTACGGACCTGAAGCGAACACTATCTGCTAGGTTCCACATTTCACTTTTACTTGAAATGAAATCGGAAATGAATTTTTGTGTTCTACATTTCACTCTATTTCGATTTGAAAATTTTCGGAATTGGGACAAAGTGAAATTGTGATTTCGAAAAAATTTCGTAGTTTCCGAATCGCTCGAAATGCAGAACACTGAAAACGAATTCACTTGATTTGCAATTTCGATTTCACTCGATTTCTGGAACATAGCTGTATATCGCTTTTTAAGGTAAGAAGATATCCATTTTATCAATAAGGGTTCAAAGCCAAGACAGACACTTTGAATAATTGATGAGATAATTGAGAGATGAGATGACGTCGCCACTCTCTAAAGATGAGAGGGCAAAAGGACGAATTTTGTTAGTTGATCTACTTTTCGGCAATCCATAACGGTTAGGGGAAATAAGAAACTGGCTTCATTTAAAATACATACTTTCAAAAAGTTTGGCTTTATGCGAGAATTTAGCTATTGAAGTGTAATTATTAATTAATAACTTGATTTTTTAATCCTTTTTTGTGTCTCCGGGTTATGAACGAGGTCTTCCCAAGAGGGTTCCATAACTTGCTTGTCTTAAGTACGTGAAGATGGTAAGGCTATCCAACGGATATTTAAATTTGCTAAAGTTACAATGTTTTTTTTAAACAATGTGGCTCATATTTAAAACCTCAAATTTAAAAAAAAAAATTACAGGGTGACCAATAGGTAGCCAATTTCCTACGTGAGCAATTTATTTATAAATATTTTTTGATTTCATTATTTATTTTTCCAGATATAAGGCTTAAGAGATTTAATAATAAAATGCTATACGATTTTACAACGAAAAAAAGTGTCGAATTATTTTATGAAAATTACTGGTTAATAATTTTCAATATGTTCCAACAGCTCGTGGCATTATTGACATATTTGAGCAATATATGAATGTTGGAGATGTTTGGATATGGACGCTCGGCCAAACACATACAGATCGTTTTTTAGAGTGTTGCAGCTACTCGTAGTCCTGAAACATTCCTACGACGATGTTCAAAACAATTAGGTATACGGATATACCGCGTAGCAAGGTTCTTCGGATCTACACCGATACCCTTACAAAATCTAGTTGATCCACCAGCGCGACCAAGACACAGTTTTGGTGTATGTCCTCAATATTGCCGAGACTGACAAAGCATTTTTAGAAAATTTAGACGAAGCGCATTTTCGGCTGAGTGGAACAATAAAAATTTTAGATTTTGGGGCTGACAGAGTCACAAAATAAAGTCCACACCAACGTTCCGGGTATATCTCTTCGTGTTACTGTTTGGAGTGACTTAAGCTCCCACAAGCAAGTGTTACCGAACAATAGTTCCGGGCATGCTCTTCCCCTCTAAATAAATAAATAGGTGGCGCAACGGGCGTGTAGAAACCCTAGGCCTAGCTTCTCGTAACCATTCGATTTGTGTGAGTTTCTATTTTTTGTGACGAGTGGAAGCGACCTACGAATTGTATGCCGAGTCCGAACGGCTAAATTGAGAAGCTTTTTCAGGACAGTTATACTCTCGGATGTTTGTCAGACGTTCGCGAGAGGTGGCGCAGTAGAAAAAAACTTTATGATGTAATTTGTGTTTTTCCGGGGATCGAACCTGGGATCCCTCGCACAGCAGTCCAACACACTAACAGATAATATAACTCAACCCTATATTATTTGGTTTCAAAAAGACACTGACACAGTCCACACGCCCTCGTAAGACAATTAACCTGTTGCGAGAACAATTTTCAAACCATGTCATCTAAAAAAAACCAGCGATTTTGAATGAGGTCGGCGAAATGTTAAACAATGTCCATCCAACTCTGATTTACAATAATTTATGCCATTCGTTTCTTTTTTTTTTTTTTGTTATATAAAAAAACCTTAGGGTCTCTTGGCTCACCTTGTACTTCTTAAAAGATCGTTTTGGAAAAATGGCATCATTATGATTAGTGATTAGATTACTTAATGACGATATAGAAGCAAGCGCCTTCTTATATTGATTCCAGGTGGATCACGACTAGGTTGTCGTATTTTGGATGAAAAAAGTAAAAAAAAAAAAGATTATGTCGATATCTTCAAGATGGCACAAAAGGTAAGCCTTAACCTACCATTCGAATTTAAGCTAAATGTATGCCAAACCTTATGTAGTCATTTGACATATCAAGTCAATGGACAAATTCTTCAAAATGGAGCTGAATTGCCTTTTCTGTGAAAGAGCAATACAATCTAGAGTTTGTCACTTAATTCCGTGGACGCACAGATGCTAATCCCTGAATCTACGTTCTTAAATCTAATGTTACCACAGAACGCTCAGCTACATCCGACATCTCTCTATAAAAAAAAACAAGACTTACTAAAAGCGGAGAGCTCTCTAAGCTTGATGTATATGTCGGATATGGGCGACAAGAGTCCAAGTGAATCAACCAAAAAGTAAGAGAAAACTTCAACAAGAGGGCTCTTAAGGCAGGTGCTTAAATCTACAGCAGCTTTAATCTAATTGTTTTTGTGCTTCATTTGCCATGGCAAACTAACTTGCTTACAAAAAATGCGTCAAAAGTTGACAAAAATGTTTCCTTTTTATAAAATAAACTGAGTTTCCAGGAAACTTTGAAAATGTAGAGTAATAGCAGGCAAAATCGAAAACTGTCCAAGTCCATCTAGCGGTCGATTAAAGTAGCGAAAATAATAGTAAAAAGGTTTGTAGCAATAATGTTGACAAAAACGTTTTTTCATAAATCAAATTGAGTTTCCATTCAATTCTTGTTGAAAGATTTGAATATTCAGAACAAATAGCGGTCAAGACATGAATTTCCCCAAGTCCATCTAGCAGTCGATGGAGGTAGCTAAAAAAATCGGAAAAAGTTTTTATAGTTTTACAACAGTTTGTCAATAAGCTTCGATACAACTGCAAATAACTTTATAAGCAGATAAAAGATTTGCAGTTGCCAAAGAATCTTGTATCTACTTATACGTGCATATCTATGTAGGTATGTCTTTCTAAAGAAAAAAATCAATAATGGATACAACATCTTCCTCAAATTCTCCCTTCCAAAAAACCATTCGTTTTATTTTTGGGATGGGACACAAAAACACAGTAAACAATAAAAACCTTAAAAATATATTTTTAGAGATGGCATAGTATACTTGTCTCTGATGGTTAAGGTGTGCCCCTGCCTTCCTTATAGAACCGATTAACAGCTCAAAGTTTCTTTTCATCGCAACCGCAAACAATCGTTACACAAAAACACAATAAAATTACTAAAAGCACGCCATCGAGTGGAAACGTTTTCTTGTTCATGCTGCCATAGGTCAAGGGCCGCCTTCTAACCTTATTCACCACAAATATCGGCAAAACATTTCCACAAAACTGTTTACTGGCCCCCCATATCCCCAAGACAGCGTCTCACAACGAACCCTCTGTCTTGTAAACTTTCACGAAACACTCATGTCACCTCATGTCACATGAAACCTCCTATATAAATTGATTTTTTGTTATATCTCCCTATCCACGAGAGTACGAAAAAAAAAAATCCGTATAAATCATATCCTCCCCTAATCAATTCAAATCCCTTCTTCACCCAACCAAAGCACACCCATACACACGACAATGACACGCAGATAGCAAATTATCCAGCTAATTACGATTAATGTGAGCCCCCCATCCTTGGCTCGATTGTTCGCCGCACAATGCGTATAGTACTTTGATGAAGTACTCTCGTTACGCACTCATTCGGCACGCACGCAAAACTCGCATCGTATACTCATATGAGTGTCCTTTGAACACAAAAAAGAGACAAACCTCCCACCCACACTGTTTTACGAGCACCCTTAAGAAAATTCCTATTCAATATGGATTGCGTGACAGTTACATCTAATGGTAGGAACAACAAAATCGAACGTCCTTGATGAGAAAGGATTTCGACGATTTTGTCTGTGTGTGGGAGGCCATGCATGTGTATCGTGTTTTACTAAGGAAAAGCCGTAAGAACTATGCTGGGTAGCACTTTAGCTATATGGCCACGTAGCACTTGTCAGATGTCAGGTCTTCCGATGGGCCCTGGTAAGGCCGGGGCATTATTACACACGGCTTTGTAGAATCTGCAAGACTAGTTTTACCTAATATATTCGACGTGAGCTGAATGAGGCGCGTATCCGTTACTCTGCTTTATTGTCGACCATATATAGCTGAGGGTGTATAAGTGGTTGGGCAAACTCGGAATGAGACACAAAGCCACAGCGCACGTTCGAGTAATTTTGGAAATTGAATGGAATTAGGAAAGGCAGCAAAATTAGTCATTCGATACACTTCGTGATCAATTTTTGGATTCACGTTAATTTAGGCCGCCCTCAATAAAAGGAACTGAAATTGAAATTAAATCCATGAGGAGTTTTAAATGGATGGTGCTAAATTTTAATGGCGCTGAAGTGCTTCGCTTGGATATACTCATAAAGAGCCCCCTTATGATTCTAGAATGTTGTAGGGAAATCAAATTGCAATCGGCTTTTCTTCTACAAACTACGAGGCTTTGAAGCATCTTACCTAAGCTCTTATGTTGCAAACTGGCGGATGAACCCTTAGACCCAATGCAAACGAAGCAACTGGAAAAAAACTGATCAGTGATGCGAATTGGCAACTAGTTTACCTCGTTGAAAACTCATTTGCGATTCACAAAAACCAGTTTGTAACCAGTAACTGGTCCACCAAAGAAGCTTCCATACAAACGGAAGATACAAGTAGTTCAGAAGCAACTATGAGCCTTGGAAAAAAATGAAATTACTATTGACAACCCTACAAAACTACGAAATAAGGAAAATGACCTTTAGCTCATGGAATTTTCGTACAATGAACAGACCACGGGCAACCAAACAAATTGCAGATGTCGTATCTTCTTATAAAAATACAGCCTGCGGTATGTTTTTTCTTGAAAAACTCGAAAACTAACATTCCAATTAAGCCAATAGATGGCGCTGAATATTGGAATATTCAAATCAAAGAATGTCAATATATCTTGACAATGTAGCTATAGGATGGCAGCTATAGCCTTAAAACTTACTAAATATGTAGATATTTATTGCTTGTTAAAGCAAATGTGGGTG
Organism: Cheilosia soror; assembly: GCA_949372485.1. Lineage (NCBI taxonomy): Eukaryota > Metazoa > Arthropoda > Insecta > Diptera > Syrphidae > Cheilosia > Cheilosia soror. Next base: position 93,925,980 of record OX443561.1, on the reverse strand, counting down.
GAATCGCACGAAGGGGCGTGGCACCTCCTATACAAAAAAAGAACACACTTTGGAGCTAAAGTTGTAAAATTTGGAACATTGATAAGCCTTGTCCTGATAGACAAGAACATATTTCAGCAGTATTCGTGGGCACGGACAAAGCCGAGTGGGTACATCTTGTAAGACTGTAAGGTAAATATAACTGCAACCCCAGATGGTCTGAAAATACTAGAACGGTGATTGCTATTAAAAGCAAGAAAGCATTTCTCATACGCGGCAGAATTAGGCAAAAAGTCGGGAGCGTGCCTATAGCTCGTGAACTTTTCATCACAATCCGCATTAGGGCAAAATTCGCCAGCATTAATCTTATTACAGTTTTTATGAGGTCATCAGATTAATGCTCGAATCACAAGATAAAATAATATTAGGCGATTTTAAGGCAAGAATAGGCAAAAAGGGCGTCTTCGATAGCACGGTTGGTTTACCATCTACATTTGGTGAAGGGCTTAGGCTCCTTGACTTTGGTGCGGGGAAAAAATTAACTATAGGCACGAGCTTTCCACATCTCAATATTCAAAAGGAAACAGCATGAACAAACCGTCAACAAAACTGATCACTTTATGATCTAAGCGATGCAGGGAAAGCCTTCACTATTCTGCATGTCCGACCGGTCGAAACCCGCAGGAAATCCGCGAGAAAGTATAAGACGGAAGAGACTGTCAGAATATTGAATGATCGCATATCCCGATGTCTTGTCACGTCAACTACCAAATGCAGCGAAAAAGATTTGTACAAAGAGGCGCTACGAAGGGGGACTTGAGCACAAGACATAAAAAAAATATTTGTTTCGGGAAAAACGAAAGAGTGAAGGAACAATGATCTCGTCCGCTAAGTTTTCGATTCGAGAGGGAGGGTTAACTCGCACTCGAAAAAGACCTCGCTTAAGATGGCGTCGCTGCAGAAGCAGATACTCCGACCCCGTCTGATGTTATCGATTTGCACGAACACACCAGCACCGGAGCCTTGACTAGTTTTGGATGCATCCGTGAAAATACGACTACATCCTAAACCAGGCTCAGACTCTGGCTAAAGCCAGTCCTGAACGAAGAAAAGTTGACTCTAAATTTACACAGCATCCGCAGTTTTGATGTCATTGCATCAGACGGCATATCCATGGAACTAGGGTCGTAGGATAAGGTCGCGCAAAGTCATCGAAATTCCAGTGTGGATTATACACCCGGCTGAGACGGTAGTCTGATTTGATAGTAGAACCCATGATAAAGGTATCAAGGGGAGGTAGATCAAGCAGAGGTGCATCCGTGAAAGCACCCGTGCTAAGACAATCCGTTCCTTCGAGTTTTGTGCAGAAGGCTGTCACATATTTTCGACTTAATCACATTATCAATCCGAAATTGAATAAACTACTAGCTGTGTATATGCATTACAGTCTTCGTATTGTTGCATCCCCGACTTTGATGATATGTTTATCCTATGCACAGATATTCGCTGCTATGCCTTCACCAGCTCCAAATATTTATTTCTCATTTAATACCACTCAAGCTAATTAAAATGTTGCATCACTTTGATTACCGTCAACTGATTTAATTTTGCCTTGTTTCACGCCGAAAATCCTTCCTTCCGACGACACGACAATAATGACGGTAGTTTAATTTCATTCGCCCGCCTACTGTCAAAAACTGAAAATTCAATTAACGAAAAGCAATCGATTATAATTCTAAAGGCTACATGGGATAATTTGCGTTCAATTAATTTAATTTGCATGCTAATGGGCTGGTAATCCGCTGCGGCTTGTGACATTGAGAACTGTATCTGTGAGATAGATCGGCAAAACAAAATGTTACTTTTAATTAAGCGATAATTATCCTGGAGTACTATACGCTCTCACCAAATTTCGACAAAATCAAAGTCTAAGCACGTATTAAAAAAATTGTCGAAACTAAAAACAGACGAAATTAGTTTTTTTTTTGAGTAGGTACGCAATATCCTGAAATGCAACTTGGGTGTATATTTATTTTCGAAGAAATGAAATAAAGAGCGAAACGAATTTATTTTCATGCACTTGCACATTGCTATGCTCGCTATGCTTCGCACGAGAGTTGTTAATTCTTGACTTGTTCTTGTGTTTTTGGTCAGTAGTTGTTTTAGGGTTTCGCCAGCTCCGTTTTATTATTACGAACGATGTAGAAGTTGAGTGAGCTTTGCGCGAACGTGATGGTGTGTACGCAAACTTGGTGAAAACTTGAAAACTTTAATATGGTTGAACGAGGAGATGAGGCGGATTTAATGGCTTCACAGGTCGCCCCCGAGATGACTTTTAGTGGGATGGACCATCAAAAGAGTGATGGGTAGCGTATGGTACTTTTGAAACAAGAGTGCGTCGTTAAAGTTGGCAAAAGTTCCTCCTCTAAACGGATTCAGGAGTAAGTGTGGATTTTTTTATTCCAAAAGCGGCGCCTTAAATTTTAAAGAAATAGCTTCAAGATTTGCCTTTTATGATGAATAACTCTGATTGTGTAAACTCTTTAGCTATTACAAGTCTATTTTTTAAATTCTTGGGTGGCAAAGCGAAAGAAGATAGATTTAGGTACCATATCCACCTTTCTTTCTAGCAAGCGATATGTACCTACCCTAAGCACACGGGTCACACTACGTAGGTACTTATACTTACCAGCATGATGAAGAGCAAATGTTTTTTGTGGCGTTAGGCAATAAGGCCCATTTTGCAACAACAAATTGTACGAGTTTTTTTTGGGCGTTGTTTCCAAATCGATTTGGGCGCTATTTCCCTTTGCGTTATTGCCTAACGCCGTTTTTTTTGTATCTATGATGCTTTCGATGAGATTCAAAGCAAAGCTACGATCCAAAAACAATCGTTGTTCCATTCAATCAAAAATAATCAGTTTTAAATTTATTGTAGCTAAGCCTCTGGATGGAGCAGAGATATAAATGGTAGCTCAAAATACTTGAAGAAATATTGCCTTAAAGCGATTTCAAGCTTTTTTGTATTGATTACGATTTGTGAATATAATGACAAGTTGAATGAGCTTAAGTCAAAATATAAAGCCTACCTACTGCACGCAGACACGTTCAAAAAATATTTTAGTGAAGGTTTCATCAAAATTCGTTTGGCGTTGGGTAGTTTCTTATCTACATAAGAATAGTTGCCGTTGCGTCTCTTACAGGTCATTTGAAAGAAAGCTATCTTCAGCCAAAGTTGAACTCAGACGCAATATGTTCCGTCCACGGTTGCCAGATTGGGCGCTTTGTCGTATTTTGGGCTATCTTTTTCCTTAAAAAACGATAGAAATTTCTTCAATGAGCGCCAAACACAATTTTGGGCTATATATCGTTTTACAAATTTTGTCTTAATTTTGTTTGTTTTATTCTTTAAAAAAAAATAAAAACTCCTGAAAATTATTAAATTTTAAGACAAATTCGGAATTTCGGTCCGATTATCAACTTAAATTATACGCGTCCCGGATTCAGAAAACTTCCGATCAAAATGCTTCCCCAGACAAAGAGAAATACATCCCACCTTGATCTTTTGCAGGATCAGTGGAATAAATTGATATGATTTGACTGGAAAGTTGTGTTTCCGGTTGAGATATCACAAAATCCAGAAAATTTTTGGGCTTACGTGTTATCAAACGTAAGAAACGGACCCAAATGAAGCAATTTTTAAGGAGTTGCGTTTTGCAACCTAAATGCCAACACTTCCAATACGCATTGCTGTAGTAGAACGAGCGTTTTCATTTATGAATTCAATTAAGACCAAACCGCGAAACAGATTGTCAATGGAATCTCTCGATGCGCTTTGATGCGCATACACATCAATTTGACTGTTAAAAATGTTTGTTGTAATTATTTTATACCAACATTGGAAATGATCAGCAAATTTACATCAGACATTTATACAGAGGGTAGTGATGACAGTGAACATTTTTATAACTGAAGAAAGCAATAATTGTTTCAAAGGTTCCGGATAAAGTTTCTGATAGTTAGCCGACACATTACGCTATCCACCAGATAAAAGCTGCTGATATTTTTTCCGTTTCATTGTTTCATTTCTCTGATGAACTAACTTGCGGAAAAATTTATCAGCCACTAAGTTTTTTTCGATTCACATGTAAATTTGTTTATTTCGTGTTTTCTAATATTTTTTGTTGTGTTCGGAAAGCCAAGAGAAAAAAAGACCGTTGATAGATTATTGAAAGAAAAAATGAAAGCAGCAAAAATAAAAAAAAAAATATTTTTAACAGAGGAACATGAGCAGGTATCCGCGGATACTCGGTTTGCGGCTGAGCTATTTTTTAAACTGGGCCCCAACCAGGCTGACTATCGGTACGTGTCGTATGACACCTTCGTCTAGCACAGGGGAAAGGGGTAAAGGATAAGAGTAGTTAGAAGAGTGACTTGTGGTAGGAGTAGAAAAAGAAGGGGGAAGTAGATTAGATACGCTCTCCTTGCTTATCGAGCACTCTAAGTTTTTGGGCAGTTCTTAGTTCGTTGTCCATCAAAACAACCTGTCTGTTATAGGTGACCTTACTGGCGACTAAAGCCGCAGAGACAGCATAGCCTGTTAAATCATAACAACTTAAGCCTCCAGACCAACAACGTCCAGAACACTATATTTTTTCCAGTCACATGATTGTGTACCTGTTTTATAATAAAATACAAGAACCGAATTATTTTCAACGATTTTTGGGCTTCTTTCCCGGCAACGATATTGGGCTACATTTTTTTAAGGTTTGGGCGCTTAAAGCAAACAAAGTTCTGGCAACCCTGGTTCCGTCTAATGCCCAAAATACACGGCAGAATTTACTGTGCAGCAAGATTAGAATACACACATGTTCTTATGTGGCGATACAAACGTAAATTCTGCACCCATCGCAGCACTGCAACATGTCTCTATTTCTAAATTCACTGCATAGCAACGCAGTGAATTAAATTAAACAGACTTGGCAGCACCTTATTTTACGGCACAAACAAAAATTATTGGCGGATTTTGCTTCATATTTGCATAGCATTGGAGAAAATCAAGATAGGAAAGTCACGTCTGTCATGTAGTGTCCACGATCAGCGATGCACTTCTGGAGGTGTTTTTTGAGTGCCTTCCACTTAAATCGCTTCCTTCGATTCTTTCAATGTTCGGGGTTGTGATCGTAGACGGGTACCTTGAGGTGATCCCATAAGAAAAATAATAGCTTATGGATAAATCAGGGGACCGAGAAGGCTCTAAAAGTGCTTCCATCTAACACGCGAAGGTAAAATCGAGATGAACTGCACATAAAGGTTTGTCGAACATGTAACTGGTAAAAATATGCCAAGACCTCGCAAACCTAATGGTGGTTGCCGCACAGCTGTCTTCGCAATAGCCCACCTACTAGCCGTTTCAAAAACGTGCGAGCTTTTTCCCAGATCCTTTATATAGCGGGAAGCAGTTTGTCCACCTAGACCACGTCTCATCGTCGTAGTACCAAAAACACGGATGCGCCTTATTCAGTGGTACCAAATTTAGTCGAAAGTTAAATTGTTCCTTAACCTTCCTGAGAGCAGAGAACTTCAAAAAATCAGAAAATAAAAATATTCCCGGTTCCAAATTACCGAACATTTTTAAGTATGATCAAGTTGGACGAAAGAAGTTCGTAGATTTGGAGAATTTTTTTATTGAAAACAAAATATGTACAATCAATCCAAATTTGAGAAGTACAATCCAGACAACCGTGCTAAACAGTTTAAAGCAGATGTTAAGCAAGTTCATAGAATACCAAGATTGGACAGAAATTAACTGACAAAGTAAGCCTCAAAGTTGAAGAAGAACCTAAGAATCCAAATAAAAAAGTATCCGAACTTATGGAAAAAAATCATTCGGTCAGAAACTACTGAGAAACTCTCAACAATTTCATCATGTTAACAGTCAGATTTATGGCAACATCCAGACCTTGAGAAAAACCTGAATTCTCAAAAATTGTCTTGCACAATTATAGAAACAGAAGTAACGTCCTCTTTGTTGGTGCTGCACCACATGTCTAGTATTTCACTACTCACCACATCATTTGACTCCTCTCAGATCACAGCTAACGATTGCTCAACTGCAGCATTTTACAAAATCATCACTGGTTCTCTCCATTTAGTATACACTTCACTAATAGAAACAGAAACAAGTAAAAGTGTTATCATCGGCCTGGCCGATGCTTTGATACCCTCCACTGTATGTACAATGTACATACTGTATAGGTACACGCATGGGTCCAGGAGCGTAGCGAGGATCCGAGCCGTGGGGGGGTGACTTTCATTGAAATGCCGACTTATTTCAGGAACTTGCCGACTGTATCGGGCCAGCGGTTATCGAGTTATAACGTCATCGAGTTTCACCCCATAGAAGATGTTTTTTGTATGGGAGGTGCCACGCCCCTTTGTCCAATTTTGACCAATTTTCACAGGAACAATCCATGGCCAATACCTAAAATTGCCTCAAAATTTGAGACCAATCAGTTCAGTGGTTTTCGGCAAATTCAGCGATGCCGACAGTCTTTATTAAAATCGAATCGAAACTCGCTAAATTTTAAGGATTTCAGTCTGCAAATTCACCGATGCCGACAATCTTTTTTTAAATCGAATAGAAACTCGCTAAATTTTAATGTTTTCAGTCGGCAAATTCAGCGATGACGGCAGTCTTTTTTTAAATCGAATAGAAACTCGCTAAAGGTACATACAGTCAAAAAAATATAAATTCGCATTTCCGAAAGGTGGAACCTTTGAAAATGCCGTCTTGTATACATTTACGAGCTTGAAAACATATACCTAATGAAAATCCAAACTCACTTCTTATTTTTTAACATTTTGTTCCGAGTCAAATTTTAAAATTTTTTGATTTTTTTTTTTTTTTAATTTTTAGAATTTTTGTTTTAGCTGCTCAAGTTAAAATGTTACTTCCTTGATTTGCCGACTCTTAAAAATGGTGGGGGGGTGTCGCACCCCCAAAACAAATCAAACAAAAAAAAAAAACTGCGTTTTCTCGTAATCCTAACCAAAATGAAGTCTGGGCCTAGGTACCTATATCCATATCTAAACTTAAATTCTTAGTTTTTGAAATCAATATAGGGAATTAGTGAACGTAGTTTCAGCATTGTTTGCTAGGTATCGAAGAAAGGACATCCTTCTTATTTAAACTGTTAGATCCCCCAAGAGGATTGGCTTTCAAGCCGAGTTGTCGCATTCCATGCAGCTTACTAATATATTAGGCCTCATTTGCGTTGACGGTTTTTGAAGGAGACGATTTCTTTTTTAACAAGTAAAAGTGTTATCATCGGCCTGGCCGATGCTTTGATACCCTCCACTGCATAAAAGTCATGCAAAATGCTTGCCATGCGTGTTAGTATGTGTCTAATATTAGTTTTGTATGGTAGGTAGCAAAACTACTTTACCGACATAAACAATTTTCAATACCAACCTGACGACGGTTAAAAAAAGTCCTCTCACAAAATTTCATTCACCTAAGTTAAGTCGTTTGTACGCTATCGTGCTTTAACAGACAGAGAGAGACGTGTGTTCAATAGTGGTTTTGTATGGGAGGTAACAGAACTGCTTGACCGACATGGACCATTTTTAATACAAACTTGAAGGCCATAAATATAAGACCTCTCATAAAATTTCAGTTGCCTAAGTCGATTCGTTCGGACGCTATCGTGATTTCAACAGACAGAGAGAGACGTGGGTCTAATAGTGGTTTTGTATGGGAGGTACCAGAACTACTTGACCGACATAGCTCATTTTCAATACCAACCTGACGACGGTAAAAAGAAGTCGTCTCACAAAATTTCATTCGCCTAGGTCAATTCCTTTGGACGCTATCGTGCTTTCAACAGACAGACAGACAGACGGACAGACAGACAGACAGACAGACAGACAGACAGACAGACAGACAGACAGACAGACAGACAGACAGACGGACATGGCTAAATCGATTCAGAATGTGATCCTGATTCAGAATATATATACTTTATAGGGTATCCGGTGAATCCTTCTTGGCGTTACAAACGTAATGGCAAAGTGAATATACCTTCCTGTGGAGGGTATAAAAAAAATACAAATCGAACTCCAAAGACACAAACCACATTGCCATCCAAGCCAAGTGCGAGATTCCTTTATTTCCCAACTGACCTTCAAGCTAGTCGTCCGGATCCGTCAAGTGGCACATGCCGTCATTATAACCAACGACACTTTGCAGATGCGCTTGTGGCAGAAATTAAGTTCAAGTTGAGCACTAATACAAATAAAAAAAAAACAGGAATAAACATTTCCTACACACACACACACATAAAAACAACAACAGCAACGTAAAAGGTGTCTGTGGCTGATGGAATCGAGCGGCAAAATTTAATCAACGAATATATTGCCAAGGTCGGGTCTTCTTAAAATGCATCTCGTTCTCTATACACTGACGGTCGGCCGACGTTCATAATTTTAGTTTATTTGTCCAAGAATTCTCATTGAGCTCTGGTCTGGGCCAATAACGCCTCAACAAATGTGTGGGCGATGCAAAACCACCGCCACCAACGAGCTTGTTGACCAAACCAATTGCGTATTTATGCACTATTCAGCAGTTCTCTTTTGAAGTCGTCTGATTTCTGTATAATTTTGTGTACCTGTGGTTGACAGGTACAAAACCAGACAGAGACACCTCAGCCAGCGCCAGAGGCACAGAGCTACACACAGTTGTATTGTCTCGTCTAGGATTTTGAGTTGCATGTGCATCTTGCGTGGGTGCTATAAAAAAAAACTGACACTATTAATACATGCACTGCACACAGGTGGTTAACATTACGACTCCTGACGTTTTCCTGTGCCGTGCCGTGCCTCCTCAAAACGCACAAAAGTTTACACTACGCACATCGTACGAGTTCTATATTTTTGGAGGTCTTGTTGTGGTTCGGCGATGTGTGTGCGGTTTCACTGGGGAGAGGCAAAGTTTACGTTTCATTATGCAATTTATAGTGCTTAGGAGGAGGTTGAATAATGAAACAAGAGGACGAATGGCACAGATTGTATGTAGATATGCCATCGGTAGACCTACCTCAATCTATGATAGTTTTTGAGCTATTTGTGGATTGCATGGACACATTAGGTTGCTGCTGCCGGTCTACAGTGATAAATCCTAGCAACCCACCTGCTACATGCACTGTGAAATAGACGAAGAGTATCAAAATTGTGATTTATGGCAGTTTGATTGGCAATGAAATTGGTTCTTCGAGCCGGATATATGAAGACTGAAACACGCATTGTAATGTCCGACAGTTCCATCACCCATAACTATCCCGAACTTGCATTGTTGGAACACTTGTTGACACCTTATTTGACTTTAATTGAGGGTTCTATAAATGTTGTCTAGGCTTAATTTTCAGCCCAAATATTGGTTAGGTAGAAGTGGCATTAGTGCAGTCGATTTACATCGCTTTTTAGGACCAAACTTTTAACAGATTTCGGAGAATATAGAATTTTGAAATCACATCTAATGAACGTGAGAAAAAAAGTTATAACTATAAGTTTCACAGATTTTTAAGAGAAAAGTAGTTGAAGCGTTAAATAACGCACATGGCGGGATTTGGACTAATAATAGCGCCACTTGACATCCACCTACCACCTACGTCACAACAATTTTCATATGAATCATGACGCAGTCCAACAACCAAGGGTACGATGAGTTTAAATATTTCATTCTTTGAAGGAAATGTCTGTCACAAGATTTCAAGATCCATAGTGGGTCCTGGTTTTGTTCCTTTGGTGTGGTTACTTCGCTCTGCTTTGTGGTAGGAAAGTAGTACGTTTTTGGGGTCTTACATTCAACAGAAAATATTTCGCCTTCTTCAATAGAGAGAAGAAGAAGTAGAAGATATTGGGGCAAATAGTTTGAAAGAGGGGGAAGAGTTTCAAATTTGATTTCTAAAAAACATCGCCTCTGCGGGACTGTTGTCCAAAATATTGCGGGCATGCAATTAAATTCAAATCCTCACAAAGATCCTTGACTATACCGTAGAGGTAGTTTCAAATTTCTAAGAAACTTTGTACCAGCGGGTATTTTGTCATAAATAACGTGGGCATTTAGCTTAAACATTTCATTATGCACTACACTTGAAAAGTCACTAACAATAAAACTCTATATATAAACGGTGATACTGATAACCTATAGATAGTTGTAGAGTTTTTGGCCCATTACAAGTCACTATAATGCTATTCATTGGATGTGTCTTTTCGTCCATAAAGGCTAAAGGTTAGAGGGGATAGGCGGGGGGTTAGACTGTTTCGGTCACCTTTCGTCGCTCTCTCCTACCGCAGTCTTCTTAACTGATCTGTACAGCCACCCTCCTTACTAACGGACTGTCGGAGGTAACCAGCGGAGGGTTAGACTGTTTCGGTCACCCTTCGTCGGCTTGTCTGAAGACTAACCGCCAACGGGAAGAGCTGACCAAGTCGGTCAATTTCACCTTCACACGTAGAACTTTCAGACTACGTTAGAGGAGAAAGTCGGGGGTTAGACTGTTTCGGTCATCCTTTGTCGATCTCTTCTACCGCTGTCTCCTTAACTGATTTGTAACAGCCACCCTCCTTATTAACGAACTGTCGGAGGCTACCAGCGGGGGGTTTGACTGTTTCGGTCACCCTTCGTCAGCTTTCTGAAGACTAACCGCCAACGGGAAGAGCTTACCAAGTCAATCAATTTTCACCTTCAAACGCGGAACTTTTGGACTTCGTCAGAGAGGGTAGGCGGGGGGTTAGACTGTTTCTTACACCCCTCTGCTCTCCCCGAAGACTAACCGCCAACAGAAGTAGCTGGCATTCGAGGACCCCGTCAGAGGCTATAGACGGGGGGGTTGGCCTACTACGGTCACCCCTTCTTACTAAAGACAAATCGCGACATCTACTTTCGGTGCCATGCAGCAGGTTGGAGTTTCAATCAGGCCTTTCTGCTCAGCACCAATCTGTTATGTGGACTGATTGTCAAAGGTAAATAAAAGGGAGACAGACTAATACGGTTGCCCCCATCCTTTTTCCAACAGACAATCCATCCACTGACTTTTGGTCAAGCAGCTGGGCAGACTGGTTGAATCGGCCAGCTCTGTTACGCACCAGTCTTCCTCCATAGTGAAGGCCGCCTCAGAGGCAATAGGCATGGGACAGACTGTTACGGTCGCCCTCCACCTTGACCCGAAGACTAAGCCGCAACCAGGGAAAGAAATTTAGGGGTATCGCGAATAAATTCCGATGGAGTTTTTTCCCTTGTCAGCAATGTAAATCAAATTGCTGAATGGGAAATATTCCGGGGGAAATATTATTCGCGATAGGGGTGATTATAAAAGTTCAAAATTCCTAAGATAATGCCCGGCACAAAGAACTGTTTAGGCCACTTCCTCCCCCCCCCCCCCCCCCTACCCCTCTCGTGGTATCACAATGGACCAACATGTTGGTCTAAGTGTGTCCTCTTCGGGACAGCCGCCTTACCTAACCTAACCTAACCTAAAGAATTTTCCATTCAACAATCTTTGGAGTTCGTCAGAACAATAATGATGGCAGTATCTACAGATAAATGAACATGGCGTCAATTTGTATGACAAATTGCGTCACTTGAATTTTAATTCTCCTCCTACGTCATAGCAAAGTTTCGCATTGTGATATAGAAAATATTTGTTTGTAATTTTTTTAATCAGTAATTACTGATGGGTTTTTGTTTGCACTCCAAATTAAACTGGAAGCAAAATACAGCGTAAGAAGATTGCGGCCTTATCGGGGCGAAAGGGATTTGTAGTAAGTCTACGAGACATGTGGAAAGGGCAGACAACAAAGGAATGGTTGCAAAACAACCTCACTGAATTCATGCAGCCGATCACTAAACAGCGGAAGAAGAACAGAATTCTTTTAAGCTTGGAGGTAGGGTTCCGGAAAAATGTAAAGCTTGCAATCGGAAATATTGCACAGGGATTATATTAAGCCCCATACTGACTTATGGCGAAAGGTTGTTTATAATAATTCTTACCTTAAAAATGCATGCTAAAATCACGTAGCTTTTTAGACGGTTATTGTCGAAACGATAAATCTCAAAAACTATAGCAACTCAGTGCTAAAGATAAAAGTTTAAAAGGAGCTGATAATCTGGGCTCTAATCAAACAAAATTTATCAAGGAACTAGCTTTCTGTTTTGGTTAAAATTTACAGAGCGATGTAGTGCGAAAAATTGTAGTTATATTTGATTTGATCCCTGAAAAAGGGACAGAAGTTTTCTTTAGTGGGGATGACTATAATCCAGGCCACAACTAGACCTGAAATTATTATCAAGCCTACCAATCGAGCTATATAAAAAGAGCATGACAGAGCCCAAGGTGCTGAAAGAAAAACATTTGGAAGTCGGGTTCTTTCGGTCATAAGCGCATACTCGAACTCGACATTTTAAAGCATGACTTTGGAAAGAAATTTAAGGTCATTAGAAATACGCATTAGGTAAGGCATTTGCCTAAGAAATATGGAAATTTCTTCTTGATGGCGCGCCTGAACCTGTTGAGTTGAAAACAGTTTACTAATTAACACTCTGACCCCTTTCAAGTAGGTACCTAAGTACAAAGAAGCACAGCTACGCATCTCTTTTTAGGTATTAATTTCGTGCAAGGATTGAAAGGTGGAAAGGCAGAACTGGTAATGAAAGCCACTGGCTTTTATGAAATACATTTGACTTTTGCAACAAATTCGACTGTATATCCAACGATTTTCTTGACGAATCCCTTAGGTAAATAAATAAACATCCGCCCTCGCTATCTTACACCAGTTAACCTTCAATTGATCTAGTAAAATATTCATATCTTAATCAGACCACTCAAGATATAGAGTTCCACCTGAAATTCATTTCAAATATTCACCCAACCGAAGCACTACACTCGTCATCAGAATTCAGAGCCACCCCCAACCCCATCCCCCCACTCAATTCGCAATGAATAACAAAGCGGATACCATAAGCGATTTTCCAAGTGTAAAACAGAACAGAAAATGCCCAAGGAGAGCAAAGTGCTTTAGTCTCAGAGAGATTTTCACATTTCAAGCGTGCTTTGCCCCCAAAACGAAACAAAAACTGAAACTACAACATTTCATTAAAATGCAACAAGTACTCCACAGAGACGACGATGAAACAAAAATAAATAAAACATTCAGATAGAGAAGAATCAGGAAATCAAAAAAAAAAAAAAAAAAAGAATGGTCCTTCAGCCATCAGCAACGTCGACTTTGTATCATTGGGGACCTCTACTACTATAAAAATTCAACAACAGCCCAAAGGCTCTATGGGGGTTACGGAAGACGGATATCCTCCGTTCTTTGTTGCAAAAAAAAAATAACAAAATATCCTTTTACTATGCTCATTCACCTGGCAGAGGTAAGCAATTGAGGTGCAGTTATTCTTTTCTTTTCTCTTATTTTTTCTGTATAACTTTCTTTACATCCTGGGGAGTTTAAGGATGCTTTTATTATCCATTTCACCTTCTTCTTGACTTCCGTTTTTGGGCGCCATTTTTTTTTTATTTTCTACCAACCAAAAGGAAACCTCAGTTGATCCTATCCAACTGTAGCACGTGCAACTGACTTATGGACACTCATCTTAGGGACGACGTACCGAAAACACAAAAAATCCTACAGAACGTTTCAGTTAGCAGTCATGACTGGCATTACTGACGGCAGAAAGGAAATGAAGTCATTTCGTGTTAAGTTACGCGTGCTGACGATGTTCGTTGACATCTCTATCGTGTTGATGGATTTGGAAAAGTCGTGCGCGAAAAAAAAAGTATCCTTTGTGACATCAATTAAAATGCATCAACATCAGTTGTCAAAAATTTGAGTGGCGCCCAACGATAAGCCACCGTTTTTGGAGTGCTTACAATTTATATTTAATTTTTTTTTTTTTCGTGAATAAGGATTTATTATATGGCAAAGAGATTTCCACAGACATTGTTTCAGTGTGAATAAATAAAACAAAAAAGGATTTTTGTCAGCACCTTGCGTAGTTTTTTTTTTTTTTTTTGCCTGCAATTACTATGATTGCTAAAACTACAATCGCGTGCATCACTATACCAAGTGCACTCAATATTGCAGGGATGATAAAACTGAAACAGAAACAATGTGTTGTTAGGGAGATAAAGGATGTGCAGGAATATTTCCAATGTGCTTGAGCCATGATGTGATGGTGTATTGTTTTCAGTATGTTCTCTTGTGTTTTGTGTGTTTTTATTTTTGTGTTTGCTTTATGTTTAACGATGCAAATGGATAGAGATATCCTTCGAAATCTTTTTCAAGAGGGGAGTTTTTTTATGTGTGCTGAGATTTACTACATGCATTCTGGGGAGAGTCATAAAAATAGATTTGGAAAATAAAAACATGGTCTGATGGGGTAGTTTATGGGATTTTCTTTAAATGGACGAAGGGCAGCTGCTATTGGTCTACTTGAACCTTTAAAGGAAAGAAAATTGAAAGCCTGTGCTGGGCGTAGTTCTAAACTTTGTTGTGAAATCACAGCTGGCATCTGTAATCACGTAGAGGTATTTTTTTCAAGTCGCTTTTCTTGAATGCGCTTTCCGACTTAAAGTTGATATATGTGTGGAAATATTTCGTATATCTCTTCTTTAAAACTTCTTACAAAATCAAAATTGTCATCAACTGATTAAGGTGGGTATGTGGTGAGATTAAGTGAATTTTATACCTCGACTCATCGGATTGGATTAGGCGGCTCCCAGATTGAGGCAACAATCAATAAGCAACCGGCAATAGGAATCACGGAATATTACCGCTCACAATTAGTTTACTTTGAATTAAATTATAGGTCTCACATCAAAGCAACTAAATATCTCTCGAACGAAAAATGTTGCTGATTGCTTATTGGCAGTTGCTAGTTGCTTATTGCTTGTTGCCTCAATCTGAGAGCCGCCTTATATGCCATGAGGAATTGTTTGATTTTTTTGTAGTAAGGCGATTTTTGAAAATCATCTTCCTAAAGCCAAGATTTAAATCTGCGATAAATATGTTTTGACGAAGAAATGCTGTAAGAATAGTTACCGTCTTTAAACGGGTTGAAAGTAAGGATCCCTGCTATATCTTGCAATGTCAAATGCAATAAATTCCGTCAGTATTTATTCCCCTTCGTTTAGTCTATATACATTTATCAGAAATTATAACACATTTACTAGCTGCCAGCTAAGAAAACTCAATAAATTTTTTCTCTTCAAGCAGACATATTGCAAACTCCCTTCTACCAGTAGCTAAGAATATAGTTACTGTGATATGTTGCCACTGGCGAGCTGGACAGTGAACCCCAAAAGGGTGGATAATACTCATAGCAGCTTATGCATGAATACAACATATGTACAAGCTGATAGCTAAGAAAACCATAATTTTCCTCAGTTCAATTTACAAAGCAGAAAACTAAGCGCATAACTACCTTGGACTTGTCTAGTTAATCAACGATCGCAACATTGTTAAAGACTATAGACAGGACTCATGGTAGTTGGTACTTTTATGTATAAGCTGCTATCTAAGAGAACCATCTTGACTGCAGATCGGTTTATAGGTATATTGTTGTTTTTAGATAGAAAAAGAGCTACATATCAAACACGGTTTTTCGTAATGTTGCACTGTATAGAGTGCCAAACCCAAAGTAATCAGGTTGCTACTGAAAGCACAAACCAGTAAGAATAGACCGTCGACTCCCCCCACATAATGGACTCTGCCTACAAGCTGCCGGCGGGCCCAGGATTTTTCATGTATTGGTGCTGTACAAAATCAAAGGAGCGCCATTAACGCAGGCATACTTGAAAAATCCTAGGCCCATGGTATAGCATGGAAAATCATTGCCGCCATTAATTTTGACATTTACACGTATTTACAGACAGGGTAATTTTTTCCGCGGAGAATCGGGTAGGTGCACGGGAAGTCGGCGGTCTAGTTCTTACTGGTTTGTAACTGAAAGCATCAACCTTATTCAAACCAAACTGGAGGCCATATTTCGCTTTGACATATTTGTGGAGAGCAAAGATTATATATCATGGCTTAACCATCACGTACTACAGACACCAGATCTTGTCATGCTCGTCTCTAAAAATATCGACGATCATAAGAAAAATGATGAAGTAGGATAAGTTGTGTCATATTCAAAGTTGTGTCATATTCCTGAACCCCGATTAGGACTTTTGAAGGTCATAAAACTCGGTGTGTGCTCAGTGGAAAGCTTTTCCAGAGAATCGATGAAATATAAAAAGAAATAGGCAACCAGGGTTGCCCAAGTCTATTAAATTTTTTTAGTGAAGCCCACTTTCGTTCCATAAAAAGTGTCACTTCAAGGGACTGAACGTAATGGAGCTTTACTAAAGGACGTTCGTAGTGACTACACCTCAGCATTACGCTTAAAAGCAAGTGAGTGCAAATAGTATATAGGAGGGCAAATCGTACAACCCAAATAAGGTGAAGTATGCACGAACCACGATCATGGCTCAAACTGCGGAAGAAACAAAGAATGGTGGTTTTTGCTGAAACGAACCACATCATCATATAGCCACAAGCACCTACGTCCTTCAAATAGTAACGTCTGTTACCTCTCTTTGTATCTCTTAACGAGATAGAGTACAACTTCACCCCTCGCTCGGTTACTGGTCTGGTCACTGTGACATTCATGGAAACTGTGCAGCTGATGAACTAGGCCTAGTCTAGCCCCTTTGGCGTTGAGAAACACCACTGTCATACGTTAAACAAATAACTCAAGCGGATGCAGCAGGCAAAGCAAGTCACAGTCACAGAGAAAAATATCTAGGATACTGAGATGCTGCTAGGCTCAGCTGGCCAAGATCCACCAAGCTCCTGCGACATAAAAGATTTAGCATTATCTAAAGTTGTTAATGTCAAAGACTTGTCTTGCCATACAATGACTTCTGCACATGCAGCTGCAGACTGCCATAGACAAATTAAGAAAGGCTTTGAAGGCTTGTCGTTGTCCGTTTTTTTCATCACATTCAGTATTGGGGCAATCAGTTCAGTCAGTGTAGGAACGCATGGAGATCACACTGATTGGGATAAACTATTGGCAATTTTTGGCAAGCACTGTCAAAGAGTGTGTTACAAGAAAAAAACGAATTTTTGCTCGTAATCGACTTTAGGAAATCAAATTCATTATGTAATTTTAAGAAGCCTTTTAGCAAGTCTCAATTTCAATCATTAGCTACTCGCTTAATTTGACAGAATTCCATCGCTTACAACAAACATCGGTTATAATTATAAGTTATAGCAAATTTGGTTAACGACCGACCAACCGGCCACACACAGTATTCCATAATAACTAATAGAACATTTCTCTTTTGCAAATGATTAAAAATCTAAAAAAGAAACCCCCTTGGTTGTCGTATGCGACTGAATTTCAAATATCTTGTCTCAAAGAAGTAACAGATACCGACTTAAAATCTAAAAGACAGAAAAGTTGTAACGACAAACGATAACGCAAATATAGGGAAGATAGTTTTTACCAAATCTGTATACACTTGATGTCAAAAAAAGTAGTTCCACGCCCACTTTTTAGAGGCGTTTTTTCCATTTGTAAACAAACTCTTTTTGGAGGCACATTTATCAAAAAATCTCTTTGATTATCAATAAATCAACTAAAGAATCAGGAACCTACTAAACGAAAATTTTATACGATCACTTTTATGTACAAATTTTGTTTTAAAATTTATTTTGAAAAAATCCTTTCTATAGGTGCCCACTTGAAAAATTTAATTTCCGTGAATATTTTTTTCTCTTACAATTTATACAAGTAAAATTTTAAACTTTTCAAAAATCAAACAAAAAACAATCATAAATTATTTTTTTTTGTTTAAATTTATATAAACATGCAAAATATGTTATATCTTAAATATATATAGCATTATAAAAAAAAATTGTGTTACTTTCTGTTAAAAAAATATGTTTGTTGTTTGTATTAGGTTTAAAGAAAGAAATAAAGAAAAAACAAATTAAAAAAGAAGAGACAAAATTATACATTTATCTTAAATATTTTTTTTTATACATAAGTACGAGTAGGTATATATAATTAATTTTGCTAATATTTTTGGTTGTTGTTTGTCTGTGTGCAATCAGGTAAAAAGTTGATGGTACGGTAATTGCTTATATTTTTTTTTTATTTATATTTATTATTTTAATAATTAAGTTTTATTATATTTAAAAAGATATATATGCTGTATATATATTGGTTTATCTAAGATATTAAATAATTTTAATGTTAACAAAAAAAAAAAAGTTCGATTTATGGTTAAAGCGTTTGAATGTAGTTACAAACAAAAGTCAAATGAAAAAAGCGTTAGTGACATAAAAATGCATGAGTAGCATGATTTTTTTTTAATTCAAAACAATTTTCTAAATATTTTTTTCTAATAAGGGATGAATTATGTATGTCAACGAAAAAAAAATTGCAACGAAAATGTTAGACAACAAAATAAAATAATAATCTCCTTTTTGACCTGATTTAACTTTTTTATGGAAAGCTGAGTTTAAAATTTTGTACAAATATTTTTTTTTGTGAGATACAGAAAGATGTGTAAATTATGAAAAATGTTAGTGACATAATAATGAATGATGTTGAAGTCGCGACAAAAAAAAAAGTTTCTTTTGTTGGGGTAGAGGTGGTGGGGTAAGGAGATTTTAGGATGTTTTTAGGAATTCATTTTATAAGATATATATTCTTTTTTTCTTTGGAGTTTATTTTTGGTTGCGTTTTTTATTGAAAAGAGTAAAATGTTTTCAAATTTCTTTTGTATCTTTTTTTTTCAGTATAAATTTAAATGTCTGTTTAGTTTGAATGAAAAAAAAAATTATCTCACCTGAAGTTAGTGTGTAGTCCCAACTGGAATCGGGCTCATTTTTGTAAACGTTCAATTTTTCTGGCTGAAAAAAAAATTAAAAAATGAAGATATAGAAGAAAACTAGTTTTTATTTAAAGGCTATGGAAATCGAAAAATGAAATGGTAAGAGGGCCGCTGCCTTAAACATAGTAGTCAGTATTGAGAAACTGAATACCCACGCTTAAATGGCCCATACACGTCACAAAATGTGTTGGAATTCATCATAGTTCCACTCATCTATGTACAATCA
Organism: Cheilosia soror; assembly: GCA_949372485.1. Lineage (NCBI taxonomy): Eukaryota > Metazoa > Arthropoda > Insecta > Diptera > Syrphidae > Cheilosia > Cheilosia soror. The sequence goes on along the minus strand of OX443561.1, from coordinate 93,906,822 downwards.
GCTCTATACTAGGACTAGTTCAATGCGGAAATTTTCTACAATTTGTACGGTATCGAAAAACTTTCCTTAGAGGTTGGTTTTCATTCACTTATTGGACAAAATCTCCGAAAAAATATAGCCCGAATCGCCGCCGGATTGTCGTCCATTTCTGCATACCTAGACTCTATCATTGCTTTAATTGTGAAAAAGGAATCCTCAAATGTATTCCCAGTAATCGGATCTGACTTTTGTTTTTGAGTTTTTTCTGAACGTACACATCGACATCAGGAAACTGTCTCAACAACAAGATGAGGCTGCGATGAAAAAAAAGAGAAGAAGAAAAGTCCAATTCTTAACCTGGGATGGAATAACACCAACCAAGGCAAATCTAACAATTAATCTACAACCTCATACCGAAACTTGATATACCTGTACAAGTCGTAAATACAGGGATTGTAACTATACCAACTAACACAGTTTTTAGCCGACCACTATCAGCATTTGTAATAATTTCTTATATCGAGTTGGCAGTACTGGAGAACTGGTAAGAATAGTGGAAAGTTTCCAAGTACCACAAGTCCCCATCAGGATATAATCAGCTTTTAAGTTTCAACAAGAACCTACCTTGAATCCATTTTTTTGGAAAATTCACCGCAACTATCACAAGAAAAAGTAATAATCACATCTTTGTACAACTCATCTCTGGCCAACTCATCTATGTCCTATAAAACTTCAGGCCAACTGATCCTATTATACATTCACTCTCATTTTCTGGATGGGTTGTTCGCTACGCTCGTGTCAGCCTGTTGATGTAATTTTTGGGCATCATGCTGTTTAGGTCAGACGGTTTTTTCTTAAAAACCAATTTCTATGCGATATTAAAAATTGGATGACATGTTCATGGATGAGTTGTCCGAAACTTCAGTAGTCCCATTCCCATAGACAATTTGTATGGGTATGAGATGACTGTCGTGAAAGCGTTGCGATGACCCCGACATCATTATTTGACGTCGAAAGTGACAGGAAAAAAGACACACGATTAAAAGGCGACAAAACCATGTGAAGCAATGGAATCCGTTAATTCAAGATGGAAGAAGAAAGGGTCGACCGAGTAACACATGGTAAATGATAGTTAAGCAGCATTCATAGCCATTGGGACAATAGCCAAAGAACGCACATAAGAACGCGTAACCAAATATCCATCCATTTAGCCACAATGGGGATTCTTCTTATTTAAGCGTATCCTTTGGAAGTGTCTTAACTTGAACTAAGAGGTTTGGGTAATGACCGAAAGAATAAGATCGCGGATACAAGCTGCCGAAATTAGATTTGTCCGAAGTATTGCTGGTGTGACCCGTAGAGATCATCAGAAATACCAGAATACGTGAGGAACTCAATGTCGAGCAGCTACTTCTCCGGACGGAGCGATCCATGCTTCGGTGGTTTGGGCATGTTAAACGCATGTCCCCGACCAGGATTCCACGACGTGCTATGGAATCCGTACCATCGGGTAGGCGTCCTCTAGGTAGACCAAGGATGAGATGGTTAGATCAAGTCCATAATCTCTCCTATACCCGTTTGGAGATTGGCCTTGATGATTTAGAGTCGATGGCGGAGAATCGAGAGCTATGGAGGGTCTACTTAGGCAACCTACACCCGCGACCACCAACGTTTTATAGAAATGAGGCCCATTTAACAAAAATGCCAGTTTTTCTTCCCTATTGTGAATCGATCACCAGTTATCTGGTGAATCGATCACCATTTTTCCCTTATAAAAACAGAAACGTTTGTCCCTTTAGATTTGACTTAACCATTGGTGATAATTTATTTTTCGAAGATTTAGAGATACAACAGAATTTTTGCCAAAGGTCGTCTCTAAATTATTTTGTTGTTAAGGGCTCTCTTTTGTCATATCGTATTTTGCACTGAGACTGTAAATACGGGTCTACAGACTACCAAAACTGTGCTTCACTCGAACTGGAGACTGGAGCTCTGTTCTATAAAGACTGAAGGTTAGCAGCACTGTACTCTGACGGGCTCTGAAGGTAAGAGAGTTAAGTAGAGCTTCTATTACCAAATTCAGCAGCTACTCGTAAGCCTTGTCGCATTGTGTTATATGTTCCGACAAACGACAACTATAGATAGAATTTGAATGGATGAAAAAGAAATACAATCTATTCGTCAAACAACAATTTGACAATCTGACATTATAAACAGACTTAGAAAGACATATAAGCCGTATCCAAGTGTGAATTGAGACGCTTTCTAATGACAGTAACATACTCGGATTCTTTTATATATGTAGACGCTACTGATTCACCCGAAGAATATTCGAATAATTGGTACTACCTGTAAGTTATCCGCTAGTTAACACAAACTGATATTTGCCACCATATCACATGGCTGAAGTTATCTTATCCAACTGCTTTTCTGATCCCCTTAAAAGTACAACATAAAGTTATCTATCAGATAGGAAGTTTTGCGAAAATTAGAGCCAGTTTCAAAGTTCCGGAAAAAGTTTCGGACAGTTATCTGACACATAACTGACAAAGGTTGTCGATATTTTATTTCTCTTTCATCGTCAAAATCTCTAATAAATTAACTGATAGAAAAATTCATCAGTCACTAATTGTTTGAACGGTTCGATACACTGATGTTATTTGTTTTGTCTTTGCTTATTTTGTGTCTTTTAGAATCTTAACCAGACATAAAGCATTTTTAAGTGAACTGTGTTGTTGACGCCATCTATGAATGTATAAGAAAACCAGTCTAAAATCTAGTACATGTAGTAGTTGTAGTTGTAGTTTAGCAAGCTTCCGGCATCTCGGTTTTGTCTCATTTTCTTTTTGTAGCGACCATTGGTGGCGAGTAGTTCGACCTCTCAAAAAAAAATATTTGACGGGGCCGTGGAATATGCTCGTAATATTCTTCAAATTCAATACTACGCTCGTCAACAAAGAAATGCTCTGAAACTAATTTTTTCCTGTCACTTCAAATAAATATTTAGCTTATCTTCCAGATAAACGCGACTTTAACTGGCGGATATTACTATCCGAATTAGAGACTTTTGAAACCGAAAATTAAAGTTAATCTAGAGATAAGTTCCCGATAGGCTATCCGAGACTTTATCTGCTGGTTTTAAAACTGCCCCTTAAACCGCATTTACTTATCTGGCAGATGATGCGCCCAATCTTAGGGATATCTCTAGCAATATGACAGAAGATTCAACTACAATCTACAGGCATTTCGGAGAAAATTAAAATAAAACAATAGAAATATTGAAACTCACCTTTGCGTAGTCAATTTTTAATGTGCAGCATCCGGAATATATATCGGCACCATTTAAATTCTCTCTGGCTCGTGTGGCGGCTTCTAAACTGTCAAACGTAAAAATCCGATATCTAATGGTTAAGGAAAATCACAAACAAATGAAATCCTAGTAAAAAAAAAAAGATATAAAGAAACAAAAGGATGTAGGTATTTATTTTTTTTTTGGTTTAAAAAGGATATTCAACCATGGCTTGTACTCCGTTCTTTTTGAATATAACAATGCGCAAAACTTGTCCATGTGGATGGCATATTTTGTGTAAAACATCCTGAAAATAGACGAAAAAGCATAAAAAATCCTGTTAGATACTATTAAAAAATGAACGAGACAAAAAAGATACAACACCAAAATCATGGTGCAAATCCCAATCCAAACACACATACACACCGGGGAGGGAATCAGACTTTTGTTTTTGCTCCTAGTCTCTATGCGCACTCGTGAATCTAGCAAATACCGCCCGGGAACGAATTCATCCAATTGACAATAAAACCAAACCAAAGAAAAAAGTAGAATGCAAATCTCAACTGCCTATTACAGGATTCTAGTCGTACGCACGATGTGATGGTATGTCCAGGCTCAGACAGGACACTGACTAGCATATATGTATGTACTTTTTTTTGTACCAAACAGAGGCGAACCCTAAAACTAACCTTGGTTGTGTAGGAAGGACGCTTTAACAGTGTTACTTTTTTTTCAAGTTTTTGGCTTCTCGTCATCAGCTTCATTTGCATATGGCGCGTATCGAATCGATGTCCTCATTGTTTTCGCCTTTTCGCGCGCGCTCGCTAATTTACGCTTCATTTGCATTGCGAGGACACAAACCCCGGATGCGGGTTATTAATGCGATAGACAAATGTGGTTAGTTGCTCGCGTATACGCATAAAGCGGTACCATCATCATTATCTATTTGGATGAGCGGTGGCGGATAATGCAAATGCGAGGATATCGATGTCAGATGGTCCGCTTTTTCTCGGCTAATAATGCTAATTCGGGGTTTCGGGGATAATTGGTTAGCTTTTTGCGGAGCCATTGGATGCATGATGCGGGATAAAATGTAATAATGCAAATTGGGGATAGGGTGGGGTCGTGCTCGTATTTCGGCCTTCATCCATATCGGCCAACTAACCAAATAGTCATAGTGGTGCACACATCAAGGAGTGACCGAGAGACAATGATGGCTAAGGATCATTATGCAGCATGGAGCCGTTTCGGTATGGGAGTTCTATTCATACGATGTGTTTACTCGGATAGTTGTAAAATGTAATTACATACGAAGGCAACGGTTCAGTGCAGCATTAATGAGTGAATTGATGATGGCCTGATGCGCAACATGGGGATTCTGCATCGAAAAATGAACGAGCGGACGCTAAGATAGTCCTTTGCATGATGAGTTGGTAAACGAATTAAATTTGTTTGCCGAAACATGTGCGCTTTATGAAAAGGCTGCGACTGTAATTGGTTGTGGCCAAGGAAATGCATAGTCAGGTCAGAAAGTGGACTCATGTCTGCAATTTGGTACAAAATTCGAGGACCTAGCCACTGACAAACATTGGCAAAGGGAATTTACATGAGTTTAGGCTAAAAGATTATATTGCCAAATCATATAGCCACTTTGCAATGGCTTCAAATGATTATGCGTCTTTTGGGCAGTTTTTACGCAAGATAATCGTCAGAAGGTAGAGAAGGTAGGTGTTGCAAGGAGATACTCAGGCGATCTAGATAAATCGATAGTCCATGTCGGGAGATCGATGTCGGGTTAGTTTATCATGGTCGATACTATCCGATCGATCGATAGTACTGGGAACCCTTGACAGCTTCCAAAATTTAACTGATCTTCGCATGTAAAAATTATTGCATGTGGCGTCCTACCCAGATTTATTTCCGTCACAGCTTAGCAAGACCAAAAAAACCTCTTCATCGATTTCCTTAAAAAAAGGAAGGGACAAGATGTAGACTCCCTTTTAGTCAGTCCTTTGTGTTAAAGTATTTCAAGAATTAGTTATAGAAATGTATAAAACGAGTACAAAGTTGAAATGCAAAATGGAGTCCGAAACCTTCTACTCTTTCCCAACTTATGTATCGCAGCTCTGAGCTCTCTTGCAGTGCTAGCGGTCCAAGACTTCTTATTACGTTCTCCTTGTTAAACTTAGTGAAAAATTACGTTTTTTTAGACTGCCAAAGTGTCAGCTAATATTTGCTGTACTGTAAATCAGATGCTGACCAGACTTGTGTCGCAAGCGGTGTCTAGGAACGAAAGGTTTGAATTTAAAACAAACTGCGAACGAAGGTGCAGATTTATATTATTAGTCACGGCTCGTTAATCTTTACAGCCCTATATAGGTCAACCGATATATATCGACTTTTTTGGCTCAACAAAAGTTGTCAGAGAATGTTTTACTGATTCAGAGGACTTTCTCCAGATTTTTTAAGAACTTGGTCAAACTATCAAGACCGACTTTAGTCAAAAATACTGTGTAACCACACAGAATCCACCTCAAATCACAACTGGCCGCGAAAGGATAGTATATCTAAGAATGTTTCTACCAATTGAGGAGAAAGCACTTCGAAGCAGTTGAAGTTGAAGGTCCACAGGGCGTACTAAAACGTTGTATCGAAGATACCATGGATTCACGCGGAGTCTACAGTCTAGAGGACGATACTTCTCAGAGTGTTATATAGGCTGAGAGGAATTTCGAGAGTTCTCTACTCTAAGGCACGTAAACGAAGACAGGCTTATTCGCCACCCGCAGTTCATCACATAAGCCAGGTTGGTATTCATTTGATAATGGTACAAGAAGATAACAAGTTCGTAGTAGATTAGCCCCATCGTCAACTGCCGAGGTTCATCATCGATCAAATTCGTGTTCAACGATCAGACACTCAATATCAACAAAGTGAAGTGCCACAGATAGTTCATCAATCCGCCCAGATACAGTGTATCGATCAGAGGGTTGGTATGTCAATACGACAAGATTTCAACCCGTGTGTTCTTTAAAAGAAGCCTTAATACCGAGAGAAAGTACCTTGTTACACGCATGTTCAACACTCAGGACTGAAGCATGTTATCTCATTTCTAAATTCTTAGGCCGAGCACCATCGCAGATCAAACATATATTCATAAATTCTTGATACCGTGCGCGGACATATAAACAGGAAGCCGTGGGAGCAGTTTCAGTCATCGTCTGTTGATGTAATTTTGTAGGAAGCACGAACAACGATCAAATTCGCCTTTCGAACAGTAGAAAAACAGATAAAAAATAAAAAGAAAAGTCACACGACTATCTAATTACCTAATACCAAAAGTGTCTACAGAACTGAAGGTGGTAGCAGGTTAGCGCTATCGCCAATATATAATAATTAAGAACGAGCACCATCACCGATCAAACTCTGGGCCATCGAACAAACACTCAATGCAAAGTATACCTACGGACAATTCATCAACCCATATTAGTGGCATGTTGTCGATGTTGGCAATTCTCCGTAATAGCCGTAATATCGTCTCCACCGTCCGTTTAGTAAAATTTGTATAGATCACTGACGACGATCGAAGTCACTTTCCATACGATTTTATCGATCGGGGTAAGCGCTTCTATTTTGTCCATAAAATAGTGTGGGTATAAAATAGTGTGGAAAGCAGGTACAACAACCACTCTTCGTAATAAATCTGAAGGAGCATTGCCACCGATGAAATTTGCTATGACATTATCTCTATTTTTTTTCAAAAAATATAAATTTCACTATTAATTATTTTTGAAGCTATAACATGCAAACATTGTAAATAAAATATTGTTATACATTTTAAGAAATAATAAACAAATAAATAAATAAACAAAATGTTTGGACTAACAGCAATTAACTCTTATGCCCAGTTGCACAGTCAGAGTTTAAACTCTCGTTTTGGTTTAAACCTTCGTTCAACAAATTTTCGGTTTCACTGTGTTCGTTTAAACCCAAAGTGGAGCTCAACTCTCGGTTTAAGTTAAACGCCTGCATTCTGCCGTTTAAACTTTCGTTTCACATTTTGAGGTTTATTTTGACAGCTGCTATTTCATACAGAGAGATAGAGAGAGAGAACAGAAATGATAAATTGTTTGGGTGCTGCACTTCTTGAATTTATATGAGTGAAAAGTAGAGATATGATAGTTCCAGCATTACTGCGGTAAACCCACTGTTAAAAAATATCATCAGAAAATTTCAATAGATTTTCAACCAATATAATGTAATTTTCAATGAAAACGCCTTTTTTCAAGTGAACATCAGGTAGATCTTAGCCCAAACATAATGTAGACAAGCGTAAATTGTATTGAGGTTTTTTCAATACAAATTATTTATTTTCGTGTGTGGAAATGACGATTATTTTTTTGTAATGCTACTAGTGATTTCTTTAGATTCTTCGCGAACAAAATATATCCATACATAACATACTCAAATCTTTCACATTTTGTTTTGGCTGAAACAAGACACTACCCACTCTTTTCTTTTTACAATGCAATTTGTTTGTCCGATTTTAAACACACTTCTCGGGACAATGCCTGTTCAGTTCAAAGGTTTCGGAGTTCATACCATTTTTATATACAGATCTAGATTACTTACATTTTTGTTTAAAAAAAAGTAAAACCAGAACAAGATAGCGCAGATTTTCGTAGAAACACCAACAAAAAACTTTTCGCCTACCTATTACCAGACAATGACCCTAATTAGAGGCTCATAAAATCCTTTCAATATTTTAATGGCGACGGGTGATTGGATGTGGTAAAAACCCAGCGAGTTGCAAGAAGCAGTACCTGTGATCGCATCCGTCTGAATGCCACATAGATTTCAACAACTAGAATCTAGATATTATTATTGAAAAAAAAAAAGAAATAATAATTACTGCAATAATTAATTGGTGAAAGTAGATGACAGTTCAAACATGTGTCGAAAATAAATCAATTTACTTCGTCAATACCAAAATACACAATGTAATAATATTGCACACATTTTCTTTTATTTACAAATGGTAAAATAGATAAAGTAGAGAAAAGCAATAACCATTTACTTGGTCAAAAGTGCGCTGGTAGAAAAATATCCCCTTAAGGGAAATTGTTCTGCGCTTCCACAACTGCGTTTAGTTAACTGGCAGATTATTTTGAACTGTGAAACTGAACAAGTTAAACCAAAAGTTTAAACTCTCGGTCAGGTTTAGTTAAACTTCCGTTTAAACTCTGACTGTGCAACTGGGCATTAAAGTGGCCGGTGTCTTGTTCAGCAGTCTATGCCAAGGACAAGGGTTGTCAGATGTGGCGATTGCCAAACGCAAACAAACGATTTGAAATTTAATTTGGCGACACGAAAATCGGTTGGGCGACGCACCCCAACAAATGCGATATTTTTAGATTTTGGCGATTTAAATTTGTTTAACCAAAATCCTCATATATATTTTATTTTTTTTGTTTTTATAATTTTCATCCAAGCCTTACATCTATGATGACTGAAGAAATATTAAAATTAGTAACGAATGCACACAACTTTGAAGTTTGGAAGGTTGATTTAGGGTCGGATTTTGAAAGAATGTCGATAGAAAATAATGTTAGCACAGAGCATGTGAATTAAGTTAAGAAGCAAGTTAACGATTTAATTTTTTACTAAAAAAAATGCGAAAAATATTGTCTAACTGCAACAGACTTTTTGTTTATATTTTTCACCAGACGTTTTATTAAGCCAACTGCGACCCGCTGTTTTGAAGGTCTGCTTGTGAGCTTGATTCCACCCAAAAGCTTACGACTTAGTAAGTCTAAAGATAGTAGTACACGATAAGTAGCACGCCTCATATATATGTAGCACTGACGTCATTTTGACGTCAGCGAATGGTCCCAATGGGTACATGCCGTGTACAAGCTCTCTTTGTGCACTCTCTGTTGACGTCAGAGCCACATATATATGAGGCGTGCTACATATCGTGTACTGTCACCTTAAGGCTCAGTCGGAAAAATTAAATGCTGTCAATTGGTCAAATGAGTTTTATCTAGAAAATGTACCCGAAGAAACGTTTTGAAGTTTTGGAACAAGGTGTAAAAATGACAAATGCCTTAAGACAGCCAGAGTTACTGGAGCTTGGGGAATTTGCAAGTTTTTTTTTAAGCAAAAACTACGAGTTAAGCGAATTCATTTGATTTTTATAGTTTTTGAATTTGGAGTGAAAAATTTTGAAATTTGGTGATTTTTTGGCGTTTTATATTTTACGTTTGACGATTCCGGTTTTTAAAACCTGACAACCCTGCCAAGAACCATCACCAATCACTCTCTCTCTCTCTTTCTCTCCCTGCTCGTTTCCATCGATCAGAACGTGAATATTTTTAAAATAAAATTTTAAAATTTTCATTATCATTGTGGTCTTCGTCATCATGCAGGTTCTGGCCAAGAACAGTCACCGTTCATTCACGATTTCAGCTTGCCATTATCAATCAATATGATTTACAAAAACACAAGTAAGCAATTTTTAATTTCGGCTTCGATATCGATGTTTAAGACGTATCTACTCAAGAAATTCCTCTGTGAAAAATGATGACAGTAAGATCCGCAAGCGAATATTGGTGCTGAATGTCACAGTCACTGTCAACCAGCATAGAGATGGTTACATCAAACATGACCTTTCAGCCAAATTTATTAACACAAACAAAACATGGAACTCTTAAATTAGTTTTATCTCCCCTCCAGTATGAATATTTCATTTGCGGGGAAAAAGACTACACACATTCCTACTGACCACATTTCCATCTCATATACCGCCATGGATCCATAACTCATGAAATGTTTGTAGTATTAGGAACCATTTCAGTGAAAAACAAAATCTATCTTACACACATGCACTAGGAGATGATTTTATAGGCGAATCATAAAAAAGTTTGAAATGTTGATTATTTACCCGAAGTAGTTCACTATAATAGCCGACACTATGCCCCCGGCCTTGAATACGATTTTACCCTCAGGGCGGGCATTGCCGTATATTGGGTAAATAAAATCTAAACTTCGTAAATCCCTACACACATTCCTTCACCAAGTAGATGGTATTTCGAAGAATAACAGTGCGAGTTGGAGCAAAGCTATGCAAAAAAAAAAATTAGTAAGAAAACGTGCTTGGCCTTATCTGTATTCGAGAGGGTAGTCGGTGGAGAATGATTGTGTTTTAAATACAAGATTATGGTTTATGATGATGGGTAAGTGGGTGGACGCAAAAGGGATCAGATTAAACTTAAACTGTGTCTGGGACGTGCAGGAATTTCAACTTGGATAAGGGATTTCTCGGTTAGATTTACAATTGAAACTGAAGTTACTTCAGTCTTAATGACCCTCGTAGTGATACGTGGGCCTTTACTGTTAAAAATATTACAGTACGATAAGGATGCTTGTTCCTTGAAGAAGACCTTTTTGACACTTACTATAAAGGATAATTTCTCTCGAAATACATTTTGCATGGAAAATGACGAAAAGATACTTCGGCTAGAATTTGCAATGAAGCAACCATTTAAAGAAATTGTACTACTCTCATGATCATGACTCATGGTCGATTATGAGCGTTCAAATCTAGAAAGGGAATCTATCGATTGTGATTATAAAGACTTTGAGATCATTGAAAAAATAGTTTCCTAAGTGGGCCTTTCTTAGATTGGCCAGGGCAGGGCAACTGCAAGAAAAGTCAGTGACGGATTCGTCCTCCTCTTCAAGTTATTGTATGGCAGATCTAGCCTTTGCGCATTTCTGCCTAATATGCAATGCCCGGAGATGACATAAACGACTTTCGAAATGTTGGATCTTTTAAGTCGAAGAAGCTCCTTGGATCTTTTTGTATCCACAACTGGCCAGGTAAGCCTAGCAGTATCGCAGTATCCTAGATGTTTCCATCTGAGACCTGCTGTGCTTGCTGCGTCAGCGTGAATTATTTGTTTAGCGTAGAAAAGTGGTGAATATACGTTGTGCAGACTTATACTTATAGAGGAGCCCGTTACCAGGAACCCAGCAGAGGGTGAGCTATCTTGTTAAGAGATACGCAGCAATCTTTCACCGCCGTTGATCTTATGTCGCTGGATATTATGGATTTGACTGCATCCTGGCTATCAATTTATATGACGATATCCCTTTGCGATACCGAATTAATCGACAGCCATGCTGTAGAATGGTGGGCGCAGTAGCGCAGTGGTTAGTGTGTTGGACTGCTGTGCGAGGGATCCCAGGTTCAAGCCCCGGAAAAACACAAATTACATCTTAAGGTTTTTTCTACTGCGCCACCTCTCGCGAACGTCTGACAAACATCCGAGAGTATGACTGTCATGAAAAAGCTTCTCACTTAAGCCATTCGGACTCGGCATAAAATTGTAGGTCGCTTCCATTCGTCCCAAAAATAGAAACTCACACAAAACGAATGGTTGCGAGAAGCTAGGCCTAGGGTGTCTACACGCCTGTTGCGCCACCTATTTATTTATTTATTATACTGTAGCTTGACGAATAGCTGTAATTTCAGCTTGGAAGACACTACAGAAGGAGTGGCCCAGATTCGATTCATCTGAAAAGACTCGGGCGCGCGACCACTTCCTCTAGTGTCTTAGAAACGTCTGTGAATATTGACAGTGATTTGTGTCACTGAGTCTTCTCTAAGATGTTGTTCAAGGCCGGCCACCACACAATGATGCCATACAGAATTATTGGTCTTATAACTGCAGTATAAAGCCAATGAATTATATTGGGTTTAAGGCCCCATCTAGAACCGACAGTCACCTTACAGGAGTATAGAGCCACTAGGGATTTCTTAGTGCGTTTCTCTCTATAAAAGCTTCCTATCCAGCCTCAGCGCCAAATATTTAGCGCTTCTAATGAACTCGAGTGGAGTTCCTTTGAACTTAGGGATTGACAACGGGTAGTTTAATGTTCCTGGTGAATAAGTCTAACTCCGTTTTTGTCGGATTGACGCTAAGACTGCAAATATCGATCCAGGAGACTAGTTTACGTAAAGCGAGTTACAGGATGTCGGAAAGTGTTTGAGGATACTTTCCCGAAGCGGAGATCTTCATCGATGTCAGAAGTTCGTTAGGAACTATATTCCATAACAATGGAGATAACACTCCACCTTGCGGGGTGCCTCGTTGTACGAGTTTTTCGACAGCGCTGCTGGACCTAAAAAAAATGCAAAGTTCATACTTCCTTATCGGGCTCCCGACCCGTGAAGAGTCTCTGCCTGAGACACTGCAGCCTTCCATTCTCTACGATCCCGGGCGCACTGGCATCCGCGATGGATTGGTCGTAGCAGTCTTAATAAGAACATTTTACAAGGTTAGTCCTAACTATAGTCTTTCAACGGGATCATTGAAGACTGAGGGAACACCTCAGCAAAATATGTATAGGTATAAAGGGAAGGTCTCTGCTGATTCTACAAAGAGAACCGCCGAAAATCGCAAATCAAATTCTGTAATACTGCACTGCCAATGACCCACAATAGGATTAAATATTTAGGAAAATACCAAATACTAGACAAGAAAGACTGATGCCAGTTGCACGTGCCCAAGATTGATTTGCAACCCCTCAAAAGGAACAGAAAATCCTGCGTGACTGCGCTCCAAAAATCGTGTTTTGTAGTATCGAGCTTGCAATCTTTAATGATACGACTCTTGGCGCTACAAAAAGACCAATAAGCTCGTGATGTTGTTGCTGTCACAAGCTTTTTAGCGATGCAAGATGTCAACGATTCAAGTAGGTAGATAGTGATACCGAGTATCTTCTAGTCTGCACATGAACTAATGTAGCTCCTACCTAAAAATCGACAAGCGAATGGGTGGGGTATTCCCGTGCGGGCAACATGATATATACCACATAAGCAGCCCATCCTACACTGCAACAACAAAATATAATAATAAAAAAAAATCAACAAAAGTCGTTGAGACATATCCTTCATAAAACCAAAATCAATTTCAAAAGCAGAACTTCCCCCTTTTTCAGCTGACGAAAGCACCATCAGCCTTGATCTTTGTATCTAAGCGCAGAGTACCGCCCCAAGTTGCACATAAAAATTCAATTTGTTTAAATAGCTGAAAACAAGGCAAATATGAAGCATGGAGAACATGTTAACTTTTTTTTTCGTGTTTGTTACCCAAAATTTACGACACGATTTTTTGATGGTAAACCCCCGTATATCTGTCTCAAGGGCATCGTTCAGTTTTAATGCATTTGTGCTCCTGATGGATTTTGTATATGGGAGGAGTATATTTGGCACATTTTCAAGTCACGCCGAATGTCAAGTAGATTAGCCGGCGACTTATCACGAATGAGTCATGAGGCCAACAAGGATATAAGAACAACAAGCTCTAGAGATGGGCTAGCATATATTTGACCCGCATTCACATTTAAATAAATATCAATGGAGCTGTGGATATGCAAAATCATGCACCGAGATACAACCTGCAACCGGTGCACGCGTTGCACTGCAAATAAACGATGACGATAAGGTGAAAGGGCAACTACGTGAACTGTGTCAGGTTTTTTTTTCTATCTTTTGCTTTGAAGTACATAGTTTGTACTGTAATGAATGTAGAGCGTAGTAGTAAAATTGAAAAGAATTACATGCAGGAAAAAAAATCTATACGAGGAAGCTCAAAATTGGATGTGGGATAGAGTGGGATAGAAAGAAGTTAGGTGTCAGTGGATACAAGGCCGAGTTGGGGGTTATTGTCAGTAAAGTTATGTGGCCGTTACTTTAATTCAATATCTATGAGGAAAGAAAAATGTAAGCAATAAAAGTCTGCTCAATCCTACGCGAAAATGCGACAGCGGGAGCGAGTTTAGCGAAGGATATGGTGGGATATACCGCCTTCGCCATGAATTCATTTCCCGGCCCGCTCCCGATTTAGCGTTGGTTTGAGAATTCCTTAAATGTATGCGGTATGGGGGTATGCCCATAAAAAAGCAAAAATCCGAAAAACAGCCCCACAGAATGAAGCCAAAGTGTTAAAGACAATTTTCCAATTTAGAAGGTTCATTATAGATTTTTTTTCACTAAGCCTCTGCCTCTCTGTTCTCTGTATGCAGTCCAATTAGGCCCAGAAGGCTAAAACTTGATAGCACCAGGGGTATTTGTTAAAAAATAACCAACTTTCCACTAAAAGTATTGTTTTCGAAAAAATATTATCTCTAAATATAAAAGTGAATGAAACGTGTCGTCTGCCCGTTTGTCCTTTACACGTTTCCAAAACGTTTATTCGAATTGACTTTTATGGACCGTGGAACATTCATGGGTTTGCAAAGAGTGTCCCTAGCTAGCACTATGCCAAGGGTTGCCGATCAGAAGCGTTGCACCTCCAATCCAACAAACGCTAATCTTGGTAGAATGAAAATCTTAAACAATATATTCTCAAACCTGTTGCGCAATCATAGTTGTTACGAAATGGATGTAGATTGTCAGTTCGACGAAGTTGGTGGTATTGGACAACGGGGCGTGGCATTTCCATACAAAAGAACAACATTTCAAACCGCTACTTCCCAAAGGTGTACGTTTTTTAAAGTCCAAAGTACTTTGCACAATATGAGCGGGATTAGATAATAGGGCGTGGCACGTGGTATACAGGATAACTTTCAGTTACCGATGCTTTCATCTACACTATCAGTATAAGCTCTGCCTAAATTATACTGTCGAATGTTATCGGAAACAGAGTCGCAGTGGTAAAAACCTTAAATGCAAACGTTGGCATTTTTAGGAGTCATGACAATCCACCAACTGCTGCAATGTTAGTACAGTACATTTCTTAGCCAAGGTATATTAAACCGTGGCTAATACATATGTGGGTTGGGTAGGTATGCAAAAAAAAACACAAACGTCCTTCACAGACCATTCAACTTATGGTTTCGATTTAAGTTTTGGAACGCATTTGACAATAGTTGTCTCCAAGCATAGGTGCATAGACTCTGATCTGATCTCACTTTCATACAATTCTGATACGATCAGAACCCATAACGGCTGATCAATTTATAGTCGTGCACTGATCCTTTCTGTTTGCACAGTGGTGCTACATAGCTGGTTGAGCTTCGTAGCACACGTAATGTAAAACTTCGAAAGAGGTAGTCTGTTTCATGGTTATCAAAACAACTGAAGTTATCACTGTCACTAAAGACCTGCAGAGCGGACATCAACTAATTCCGAGATGAGCAATATAATGGACCGGACAAAAGTGGTCTTTAAGACTGTGACAAATTCTACGGAGTTTGCTACATTGTGCAGACGTAATTCTGGCTTAGAAAAAACCTTGAGCCAACAACATCAAGGCCGAATTCGTCAAAATAAGTTCAATATGATCTCATTCCCCGACGAATAGGTATATACAAGTTGGCCCAAAAGTTGTCTGTTCTGTGGCTTTCATTTTTTTATGAATGAAAAACGTTGGTTCTGCTTTTGGATTATCTTTATTTGATGTCTTACATTTTGTTTTCCATTATGACGAGAAATGATATCCGCTAAGTGGCCGCCGCCGGCCGCCAGAAATGATGACCATTCGGGCCCGATTTGTGGCATTTTCCATCACTCTTGCGTTGCCAGAACCTCCGTCGATAGGACCTCGCATTTTTGGCGGATATTATCTCTGAGGGCTTTAGAAGTATGAGGCTTGTTCACATATACTCGTGATTTAAAAAAAAACAAAAGGAGGTCTGGAACGTTTAAATCAGGCGCGACCAGTGCAAATCGCCAAAACGAGAAGTTAGACGACTTAGAAATGTAGAGGTCAGAATTTGGGTTGTGCTTGGAACCATCCTGTTGAAACCACATGTTCTCCAGTCCCAATTTATCCAATTGAGGAAGAAGAAGTTGTTCAGCATGGTCCATTGATGTCAAATTGTGTGGCACGTGTCGTATGGTCCACACTTCGGGGACCTCTGCGACATCTTCAGTCATAGGTTAGGTTAGGTTAGGTTGAATAGGGTGTGAGTTCATCACATTGGACTAGGCACCATATTGGACCCATCGCCATCCCTGAGGAACCTTAACGGTCAAATAACCTAAACCACTTCGCCCAAACAATTAATTTCCCTTCAGAACCTGAAAATTGCCTAAATTTTTTTTAGCGAGGCCAACCTCCTCCAAATTGTCGAAGAAGTACCTACCGAGGAATTTCCTCCTATACCGAGCAATAGCTTGACATTCACAGAGGAGATGATTTATGTCCTCTGTAACATGCAAGTCTTCGCAATACCTGCATATGTCCGTATCTGTTAGACCTAATCTCATAGCGTGCTTCCTTAGAAGACAGTACCCGGAGAGTATCCCTATTGCCATTCTTATCCTTGATCTGCTGAGCTTTAGATTTTTTCCTATCTAGCTTAGGCCACAGAGCCTTTGAGACCCTGTGCCCTACTATATTCAACCATCTCTGATCTGCCCTATTTTTGATATCCTCGAGAATAATTCTCTTGGCCACGGCTATTGGTGGTCTTATGCCCTCAATTGTTTCATTAGGTGGAAGCTCAGCTCCGGTTTTCGCCAGAACATCAGCCCGTTCGTTACCCTCAATATCGCAGTGTCCGGGTACCCAACACAATCTGACCTGGTTCTGCGCGCATAGTTCTCTGAGCATTGTGCGGCAGCTCCTCACTAGTTCAGATTTGATGATGAAGGACTCTAGCTCCTTTAGCGCAGCCTGACTATCAATGTAGATAGCGATATTCTTTTTGACATTTACGATGATTTTTCGACACCTTCTCCAAAGACGACAGTTGCAAAATGTTGCTTCTACGAACTCTTGAAGAGGACCTAATGCCAGTGTGACAATTAATGTCGATTTAAATAACCTACGCGACATCAAAAGAGACTACCAGAACTTTTGCCAAAAGCATTTACCTTCAACCTTTCAAGAAGTCACATCTGCTGCCAGATTCAAGTGTAGAAGACCAGTGGCCAAAAACCCATTAGAAGCTGTGCGCCGGTACTTAATTTGTACCTTGTGGTCAAACTTATTGCCTTCTAAATGAATCTAGAAAGAGCTAACAATTATGCTTCCTTTCGTAGTCACCAAGTCCGTGCCACCGAGCTGTTCTTGTTGACTTTTAAGAGATAAATCGCGGCTTTGTGTTCTGTAAATATCGTGGGTCTTTGTGGACCCTTCAACATATGAGCGAGCAAAATACTTCAAATCACTTGAAAGGACCTGAGTTTTAAGTCCATTTATGGCAAAAAAAAGTTGGAAATTCTGAAAACGACAATTTTGTGATCTAGAGATGACTCTTAGAGTCTTAGCTCGAAAAATCCGTGGAATTTTTTCATAGCTCCGTCGACTTTACTAGTTAGATGCCTATTCCTGTCCTTCAGTACTGTTACCTAATACATACTATCTTGAGACTGACTTTTAAAAGCGGTAGTGGCAATAAAAAAATATGTCGTCTTGTTGTGACTTTATTATTTAGAAGGATTATTGTGCCCGAGTCTCACAATAAGGCAACATTCCTTTAGAATTTTGAATTCGCATTTTCTAATTATTGTTGGATCAGATTGATGTGCCAGTGCCAGCAGCTAATGGACGTTGACCCATCATTGTGACTTGTGAGTTCGCTATGGTCACAATACAAATTCAATACAGCACGGGACTCTGCTAGCTCTAAACTCTTCTTAACCGAATTTTATAAAATCCCTAACACAACAGTTAAAAGCCACATCAGTCTACCTAACCTCAAGACAAAATGCCACCTCGCCTCGGTGCATATATGCCACCCAAATGAATGAAAACGTGCCTCGCAAAAATGCAACGATTACCATAAAAGCACGCGCCACTTATACAACCAACTACTCGAACTCGAAAGGTAGATAGAATGCAACAATTATTTTAATCATGCTCACGCTTACGTAACACACAAAATTTCAATAATACCCTCGAGCTGTGCAATATCAACTTACAGCTCAACACCGTCGACATCAGTACCTATACCTAACCGGGCTTGAACTCCAATCCAAAGTGTAAAACAATTTTAAAAGAAACAAAAAGACAATCGAACCGGTGTTGCTCCAAATTTAGAATAATGTATCTTACAGATACATCTGTCAGATAGATACAATAAAAAAAAATCCGTACAAACTCCTATACCTTGGGGGGATAACAAAAACCCGATGTTAGCCAAAATTGGATATACTTTCGTATATCTTCAGCAAGTTGGTATGGCATCCAGAACCACGTTCTTACCTCTCATTCTCCATTGCACTCGTATTCGTCGTTAGTCGTTGTCATTGTCGTTTGCGTGCTCCTCTCTGACGTTCTGTCTGACTGTCAGATGAGACGACAGTGGGGCAGTGGAGTTGATTATGATAACGATAGATACATGCGACGACCATGTTTGCGCGAAAAAGGGTGGCGCAAGGGCAGGGATGTTGCCCCACATGAATTAACCGGTTTATCGCGTTTGCATGTAAAGCTCGCCGTTGCTAGTGTGTGTAATTGCGAAGCATGTCCCAAAGCAATGAGTATGAAACAATGCACCGGCAACGGTTTTTGTTGTACTATACTCTCAGTCTCAGTGTCAGTATAGGTAAGGTACTCATGTTGCCGTTTCGGCAAACTGGATTATGGAAAGTGTGGATGTGTGGATGTGTGCAACCAGGTGAAGTTATGTCTCGAACTTGTTCTTTTTGTGGTGGGCGATCATAATACAAGTATCATCGTCTATCGCTGCTTCGCTTGTGCCGGTCGCACTTACGGGAATGATGAATATGCAGAGCAATGTCCCTGCCGTTGTCCCTTTGGGCGGAAGATGTCTGCTGTGCTGTGTTCTTTTTTTTGTATTAGCCCGTGTGACGGTTGGTTGCATATGAATGTTTAAAATACAAACGAAAAAAAAAAGAAAAGATTTAAATTCGGAATGTGGACGGACCATCCGTCCGTTCTTTTTGTTTGCCTTTCACCATTGCAGACAGGATTGGAAATTATTTGTTATGAATATGAAATGAAATGAAATGATACCCGGACAGAGAAAGAGAGAGAGTTTGTTGTATGTTTTTGCACATGGACAATGGGTGTGCCCCAAGATAAATGGATTTGATGAATTTTGATTTCGCCTGATCGAATTTCAAAACATTGCAAGAGATGTACCTACCTACCTACACAGTTGGTGTACCTTCAGCTGATGTGGACTCTGAGAATATGTAGGTACTGGAGATTTTTCCAGTAAGGATAACCCACATTTGTTTGAATATATTTTGTGACAAGCAATAGCAATTCGTCATTAAAGTTTTTGTCCATGTTCAGACTGAATAGTGAATGTTGGTCAAAAAGGTGTCCTCTTATGTAGTTATTATGTATACCTCTGTGGTGGTGGTGGTTGGGTGTTGTAGGAATAGGTAAAAAACTGATGTGCCTCAACTCTAGTAACAACCCTGTCCATTTGAACACTAGTTGCATTAGCGCAAGTATTGAATATGTGGTAGATACTATAACGCTTTCAGAAGTTTAACATGAGTCCATCAGGTGTTTGATTTCAGGCTGACCAGTATTTCTTCACTCTGATAGTCAGGGTGTTGAAATAGAAATGGTCCCATAGTCTCATAGTCCATAAGGGAGGTTAATGACTCGGATAAGGAGGATCCAAATTCTAGATGAAGTAGCAATCGGAATTAAACTATCATGGAATCCACAAATAGAACGCATCGCAAACAGAGCCACCAGATCTCTTTGGATCTGCCGTCGAGTCTGCTGTAACAATTGGGGTATAAAACCCCGGATGATGCACTGGCTATATTCGCTTGTGGTAAGACCAGTGATCACCTACACTGCCGTGGTCTGGTGGACAAAGACTAACGAAGTCACTACAGTCAAAAAGCTAGAACGGATTCAACGTATAGCCGAAAACTGCATGACGGGCTGTCAGCGCTCCACACCGACCACTGCACTGAATGTCATCCTAGGCTTATTACCTATCCAAGTACACATTCAAATGGAAGCAAGACTAAGCATTCATCGCCTATTCCATTCGAATAATATCGACCCCTATTCCTATCATGGAGGTCACCTGTCTTTAATTGACACTATGGAGCCTGAAAGAGCGCTCAGCATGTTTCTTGACGACATGTTACCGGAATATGGCTTTCATAAAAACTTCTCTATCATCATCCCGCCAAGGGAAGAATGGGAAAAATACATCAATCACTGCGCTAGAATAAATTTATGTTCTAACACAAGTGGTAAAACCATATTTATCTTCTCAGACAGTCAAGCTGCTCTTAAAGCTCTGAACTCATCTGTTATAAAATCGAAGCTGGTCCTAGAAACTTACATGGCCATCTACGAATTAGCAAAGAAAAACCTAATCATCCTACACTGGATTCCAGCCCACAGGGGATTTACTGGAAATGAAACGGCTGACTTTCTGGCCAAAGTCGGCGCGACAACGCCACTCGTCGGACCTGAACCCTTCTGCGGTGTCAGTAAGGGATGCTTCAGGGAATACATTAGGAGCTTAGCTCAAATCGAATCTAATGACCTCTGGCTTAAAACACCTGGGCAGAACTGCACCAAATAGTTCTTCCCTAAATTCTCCCAACGAAAATCCTATTTTCTAACTAATCTGGGTAAAAACAACCTAAGAATCCTAACAGGAATTATTACTGGCCATGGTCTTATGAAAAAATATCTTCACCGAATTGGAGTCTCACCAGACCCCACATGCAGACTGTGCCTAGAGAGTGATGAATCCTCTCATCACATTCTCATGGAATGTCCGGCTCTCTTCCGCCTTAGAAAGAAAGTTTTTGGCGAAGAAATTTTTACCTCGGCAAATCTTGCTGAATTACCCCCAGAGAAGATCCCAAGTTTTTTATCGATTTTAAAGTCGCCTATGATAGCGTATATAGCGACGAGCTATACAAAGCCATGTCACGTTTCGGCATCCCTGCCAAACTCGTTCACCTGTGCAGGATGACGATGGAGAAATCTCACTGCTCCGTCAAAATCGGCAAAAACATCACCGAACCCTTTGATGTCGAAAAAGGTTTGAGACAGGGCGATGCGCTATTGTGTAACTTTTTTAGCTTCATCTTTGAAGCAATTGTTCGAAACTCGCAAGCCAACATCAGAGGTACAATTTATCAGAATTCAGTTCAACTGCTGGCATATGCTGACGATATTGACATTATCAGAAGATCGCAGCTAGCTGTCAGTGGCGCATTTGCAAGTATTAAAACGGAGGCGGCGAAGATCGGTCTGGCTGTAAATGAGGACAAACGAAGTATATGCTGTCAACGAGATAGTCCGACTCGGACAAAACGTCACGATGGACAGATATAACTTCGAAGTAGGTAGAGACTTTGTCTGCGTCCACTTAAAACTTCAAATAAATGCCTTGGAATTTGTAGTCCATAACACAAACTACTAAGCCACTGTACTATTTTCCAGCTGCTTCGGTGCCAAATGCTGCCTCTGATCCTTAATCTATGAACGCATTAGACTTGATGCAGTCTCCGGTTGTTAGTTCCACCAGCAAGGATTGATACCCAAACACTCAGAGAACTAACTAGTTGCTTGTTGCTTCCATCTGAGAGCCGCCTTACACACTGGAATTTGGCGTAAGCAACACGCAAGCGCTAAATGTTCGACTAGTTTTTCTAACAACTGGGGCCTTGTTTCTCATTGTGAAATGGAAAACCAAAATGAGCCTACATCTGCTGTTAGCTGTCAATTTAAAAACCAGACCTACATTACTTCTTCTCTAAAAAAAAAAACAAATTCACTATACCTAACCAACGTTTATTATCAAAAGCATATTGCTAAGGGTCCACATCTTGATGTAAGTGGCTACACTTCGCGTCATCTTACCAGTGGCCTAGGGTCCTTGATTATATGACAAGTACATATGCTAAAATATGCCCATTGGCGAAGGTGTATAAAAGTCTGACATCTTGCTTAGGTATAGACGAACGGGTTAGAAATATGCATGGAACAAAAAAAATAAATAAGTCGGGAATTAATACCATTGACGGCTAGAAAGACTCAGTTGAATATCTTGTACTCCCTAGTGCTTTGATTTTTCCTTCGTTGTTCCATTTGCTACTGGCTTTACCTGGCCCGCAACTGAATTTACAAAGATCTTCCGGCCTTTTGGCCGAAATCATAGCTACCCATTAAAGACCCAATACGTGTCTGAGTAAAATAGTCAATATGGGGCACGACGAGTTCTTTTCATTTAAAAGCTAATACCATTGCTGTATTGAAAAAACTTGGATAAAGAACAAAAAAAATAAGGCACCCTTATCTACAACTCTAAACAGAAAAACGTTCACTTAAACTTCGGCTAAAATTTCACAGAAAACAGCTCTACTAACACCAAACAAATTTCGCATTCCGAAGAAGCATCCAATTATACCTCCCATCAAGGACAACACAAAACCCACCATTGTACTCGATGCCTGATAACATAATATCCGAGATTTTTTTTTGTGATCTTCGATTCAACCCTCGTTTTTGTCGTTTTTCAACGTTCCCTATCATTACATTTCCATAAAGTATATCCCTTCAGGACGATTTTCACTTCATTCAAACAAATTTGCAACTGTTACCAAAACATATTAGAGACTTAATGAGAAAAGTTTTTCTTTTTTTTTTCAGCGCACATTCAAAATTGTTACTCATACGCCTCCGAGTTGAGGAGGGGGAGTCCATTTTTTTTTTCGTATACACGGGAGATAAGGGTTAAACCCCATCGATATTTTCCCAACAATATGAGAAACCATACACTCGTCGGATGGGCGGTTTATCCTTTTTGTGTGCAAGCAGCATATTGCTGACGTGCAAAACACCTTTCGGAACAAGTGAAAGTTAAGTGAGGTTGTGTGAGGGATGGACACAAGGACGAAGACGATGACGACGAGATGAAATTATTGAAATTTCAAAATTGAACCAGAACATTGTTGGAATTTTCTGAGATTTTTTTTTTTTTTTATTGGTAATTTAAACCGAAGAATGGATTTAGGGTTTTTGTTCTGTTTGAAGTTTTGGGACGCGTGCATGATGTTAGGTTTTGCGTTTCTTTTTATCCTTTTACTGACAATTTGATTTGGAATAATCGAATGCAGGCTGGTTGGTGGAAACTTTTTGATCAAGTAATTCGAAGATTGTAGTCCGTTTGAGAAATCACAGCTTATCTGGAAAGAATGCCGAGCTGCGGGTCAACTTATATCTCAAGAATTTCATTTGATTTGGTGATTTTCAAAGTATGGTATTCAATTTTTGGGCATCGCATCAGCTATAACTTTATACTGATGTAAAGCGGTTACGGTTAAGGCTCGATCTTAGCATTCAGGCTGTGTAATAATTTTATCCACGAGTGGATGTGTTGGGTGGCTGTAAGGGTATAAGTTGGTCAAAGATCAGTTGTCTATGGATGAAATGCGAGCTGTAATAGCTGTAGAAAAGAATGGCTCTCCACAAACTGAAATTGGCATTGCACAAGTGTGTGACTACAGGTGGCCAAAAAAGACAACACCGTTTCGGAAGATGCTCTCAATTCTACAGACGGCCTATGACTCCGCGACTCTGTTATTTATGATAAAATGCCACCACATGCATTGTAGCGGCGATTAGAGGACGACGTAAAATTCCACAGATTATATTTTCTCTTCATCTCTACAACTTGGGCATAATTCATTTGTAAAGATACCTACTCTTTTGGCCATGTTCACAATGAAACAGTTTCCGGTTATTACACCGAAGAGCCCTCGGATTTGGTTTCAATCAAAAGATGTTAGAATCTTTGACCTTTTAGTGTCAATTGCGGGCCACAAGCTACGAGTTATAGTACAACCGGGAGTGTTATTCTATTGTTATTTAGCCAAGTTTAATGTGACATTGTCAATGACGCCCTTAGCTGCGTTGTAAGCTGACTGTCAGCTAATAGTATGTCGCATTTCAGAGCCGCATTTGATCTCGTTTCCTTCTACACTAACATGTTCAGGAACCCAGCACTGCATTACTGTATGATGGTTTAATGCTCTCAATGCCGAGAGCCACTTACTTACGGATTTGGAGGCTACCAGATTGGAGTTAATCGCTTTAGGTAAGTGCTGCTTGGCTGTCCACGCAAAAGGTGATGATAGGTCCCCCGCTAAGACAATTTGAGCTGCTTTCTTAACCACGTAGATCTCTGCCTGGAAAACGCTAAACTGTTCTGCTAATCGGTATGAATGACTAATATTTAGTTCTTCTGAGAAGACTCCTGCTTCCGTTTCACTCTCCGTCTTTGAGCCATCTGTGAAGATGGGTATTCTCTCTTGTGACAGCACTCGGGGAGAGCCAGTCCTTCCTGTCCCGTACACAGACTGTAAATTTCTTGTCGAAGTCATACCTCGGTTGTAGTCTGTGAGTGGCATGAGTGGCATAATATGTGGCTGTGAAAATCACATTGAGCCCATTTTACATTCTTCCCAGTCGATTATTAAACGTTTGATGACAAAATCTAAGTCAAACCGGTTTAATAAACAATCAGTCTACACTCGTACCTTCAACAAAACGCAAGACCTGCCAAAAACATCGCCGCTGTCCGTGATAGTGTACAGGAGAACCTGCGGGGCTGTCAATTCCGTGACGCGCAAAACTCGGCCACTTCGCAACAATGTAGGTAATTGATTTCTTTTGACCCAAATTGTATAACATGGATGTGGACCATTTGTGGTTCCAACATGGCCACACACCTGATGCCACAATTGACATTCTGCAGGAGCGGTTTGAGGGTATGGTTGTCTCACACAGAAGCAACCGCGGTGTGGCGTTGTGAGGTTTCCTGAAGTCGCAGATCGATGCACAAACGATCGGTGCACTCAAAGTCCACATTACCCGTGGCATCGCTAAAATTCAGAGTTGTCTATGCGCCAGAATTATCGAGAATTGGACTTCTCCAAGGGTAGCTGTAGCGGCCATTCGAATGGTGTCATATCCCACATGTGATATCATTGATAGACCTTTCAAGTATCAATTGGAGAACCCTTCAGTTATTTACCTCAGCTTGTGTTTAAAGCTAAGAATATTAGCAATGGCTACCACCAGAAAAGCCAAAGGGGTGTACGCGGGCTTAAAAATGCTGCTCAAGCCCCGCTCCGCCAATACGGGTACAAAAAGCCCCTTGAACGTGCGCAAAAGTACACAAAAAAAATGTATCAACTGGTTTTAAGCCCGACTAATCACTGATTCTCTGGTTTATGATTGAACATACCCAGAACTGTTGCAAGTTAGACTTCATCACCTTGAAAAACCCAACTTCCGTCATTCGCATCGTCTTACTTAGCTCTCGAGAAATCCCTTAAATTTTAAATCAGTGAGTTCTTCGCTAAAGGCAGGGGCTAACATCCATAAGAATGAATGGTGAAATCAAATTCACCCCAGACAATCCCAAAATTGCAAATAAAAAAGAAACGCCCAAAGAAATTCCGCAAAAGGACCCGACCCAACCGCTTGTGCCAAAATCAACTTGAAGAAATCTTTAATAAACACGAAACTAAATTAAAACACCCGCTGGGAGGTTTATTTCCGAATGGTTCAGGAAAGCCCTCCAAAAAAAATTAAATCAAAAAAGGACCTTCTCCTACTGCTGCTTATTATTAACCAAATCAAACAAAAAAAAAAAATATACATATCCTTCCAACATACATAAACCCACTAAGGACATCCTCAACGGCCTAATATTTCGTCTTCGTCTTTACCATCGTTCTGCCACTTAAGAGCCATACTTCATCCAGATGCCTTTGCATATCCTTAAGGCACACACATCAAAAAAAACATTTTTTTTTTTGCCTCTACCGTTTTTCGTATATATCTATGAATAGAATAGACCGTCAAAACTGAGAGAAGAATTATTTTTTTACTTTAGTTTTTCACTTCTGCCATATATATTGCTACAATGAATGGACCAGCTCTTAGTTATCTTTCCTGCAGCGGTACGATGAAAAGGACGAAAAGCGACCAACAACGGACAATCTCTCTTGAAACCGAGCCAAGTCAGGCGCGCTATATGCGAAAATGCAAATTGCTCCCGAAAAATGTAAAAGAAAGAAGTGATATCCTTGCGTAGCACTGCTTTGGCATATACAAGACAATGTCCTTAAGTGACTCGCAAGCGAACAATAGTTGCCTCAGTTTCAATTTTAGTGTTGCTGCTTGAGGGCAACATAATTGCCACCGACATACATATACCATGTGCAGTGCGCATCATATGAGTGAGAGTTCAATGGCAACACACAGAAGAGTCCTTATCGTAAATATTTATCCATCAAAATGGCTGCAAGGGTGATAGCAGTCTTTTTATGAGCCCCAACAATGGAGTGGGATTATAACATTATTGGTCTTTTCTCTTTGTATACGAGTAAAGATACAATAACCCTTCTCCTTCTGACAAGATGATGATGGTATCGCTTCAAGGATGCTTCGGTGTAATTTATAGGGGAATTATATATATGAAGACTGTGGTGGGATTACATCTGTTTGAAAATGGGTCACCAGCGAGCGTTTTTTTGAGAAAAAACGAAAAATCACCACTTAAAACCGCATGCATGACTTTTTCGAAGATCAAATAGTGCTGACCAAAGTAGTCAAACGATTCTGTTCATCCTTCCATCACAGAATTTCCACACATATAGCCATTAATGATTCAGGACACGAAATTCTCCGGATGTGGTGATAGAGAGCGCCGCTGATGGCAAATTTATTCATTACCACGAAATATCCTTTCCTCCTTCTTGTTGTTACCTTTTTTTTTTTTTTTTGTTGTTGCTCAAATTGAGTGCTTTGACATTGGATGAGAGGATATTCCAATTGACACTGTGAATGACGATCAAGACCGCAAATAAAATGTTACCAAGGCAAATCGAATTAAATGTGAATTGCTATGTGTGTGGTTGTGTCCCAAAGTTAAATCATCAAACACACGGAAGTGGTTGAAAGTGGAATAAAAAAACGGATGATGATGATGGTGGGCCGGATCTCAGAAAAGTCCATTAGTCAGTGGGGGGAAGGTCGGCTTAATGGCCGGCAATGGTTGATTTGATGTTCGCCTTTAATGGGGGAAGATATTTTTGCATAAAGAACTTTTCTTGTTTTGTTTTAAAGTTCTAAGGATTGTGGGTTTTTTTTGCGGCTATCCTTGATTGAAATTCTTTTAATGGTTGAGACAACGAGACAACGTATAAATGATGATGTAAAGTTTTGATTTTCGACAGAAAAGAGGATTAACCATTCGTTTTTTTTGGATCACTTATGGTAGGTAGGTATCTGGAAGAGAGAGTACCGAAGGAGGCTAAGTGTTAAGCCCTGATAATACCTTCGAATTGAAAATCTCTGTATAGGTACACTTATGGATGGGTCCTTTGAGAAATCCGTATCTTAAGCTGATTTGAGTATTAAATCTTTTTGAAAAGTCGGTACAAACTATGGGATTTATAGCGGACTCATAAGTTTTATGTGTAACATGCCATCTTAATCCAGTGGATTGGAAACCAAATTGTATGTATGTTATTTTCAGAATTAAAAAAACTGGCGCCCAACGTAAATTATGTTATCATCACTACTTCCCTATAGGTAATTTGTTAGCGGTGCACTTTAAAAATAAACTTGTGACTTTAGCAAACAGCCTTCGAGATAGTTATCGAAGTGATTTGGTTCAGGTCCCACATTGGGCGCCAATTTTTAAACTGTCAATTTAAAGCATAAGACAATTGCCTTGCACAGTAGGGCTTGTTTTAAACAACTTCTTGCGCAATGCTTTTTTCTGTGTTCTGAGGAGCCAGTACTAATACACACGCTGTGCAAGTGCAAGTCGAAAGTTCCGAAGAGAAAATATCCGGCTCGAAGGACCAAATGTTTGAACTGAAAATAAAACACCGATTTTTTTAATGGGGAAAAAGAGACTAGCTCTGAAAAAATCCATGAAATTGATTGTTTGATCATTGATGACAGAATGTAATAGTTTTAGAGAAGTAGATACAGCGATACAGCTGTACGCGTAGTAGTACTACAGCACACTTAAGTAGGTTTGTATTAGCGTAGAACTACATCTAGGGTTATTTATAATTATAAAACTCGTATATGAAGCATACGATACAGGTAGAGTTGCCAGAAATCACTTGAAGAAAGTTAGTAGTTATCGAGCATGAAAATCTCGGACTTTCCCAGACAAAATAGGATCTATAAAAGAGTACAAAACTAAGACCAGAATGCGCGTACTATTTGTTACAAAAAGTTTTTGACTTTCTCGTTTTCATTGCGGTAGGTAGCTACTTCATGTTTTAAGGCCGTGTATCAATTGCGCTGAATAATTATTCTGAGTTGATTTTCTGACAAAATTTTCTGGTGAAAAGAAAAAGGGTTCACTCAACTCAAATCTTAAAATAGAGACATTTCCTTAGTCAGATACAAAATAGTTTTGCTGAGAAAGGGGGAAGAGGGAGAGATAAAGAAAATCGATTTCTGGGATTTTAGAAGTTTTGCTTGGGACCCGACTTCTTGGCGACAAAATATATTTCGTATTTTACAAACAAAAAGATTGCGTTATAAACTACGTGAATTTTGGCATTCACGGATTTTCAAAATATTGGAAAAAGTTTTTATTCATTTTTCTGCGCTTCTTATAAAGAGTTGGCAAAACACCCCCTTACCTTCCATTTGACAAGTTGTTTTATATATGTATTCAATTTTAAAATGTAACTTTTTGTGTGACTCAAGTTCCTACTAGTCCCCTTCCCCTATCAAAGATTGCATTTTTACCAAGTTACAGTTTACTTGTCGACGCCCAGCCCAAACGGTAATAGCTAAGAAGCTGATATTTGGAAATATAACAAAGTGAGCATTTAGGAGCAATTTGGGGCAATTCTAACTCCAAAAGAGGGAAAAGGGGGGTCAAGGTTTGTATGGGAAAATTCTTCTTATTTTTCCATCCGAACGATTGTGTACTTTATTTAAAAATAAAAAAAATCGGTTTCCCTGATTTTGTAAGTCTAAATGCTAGTTCCATGCAAAAGAACGTACCACTGCCCCGACGGTTGGACGTCAGTTAAGTACAATTTTTTGCATACTTATTTTTTTTAGCTGTCAAATTCGACAGAACAAATTGTTCACTATAAATAATTGGCCCACATTCAGATTTTAGCCCATCAAAAAGTGAACATCAATTTGCAGCAATTCGTTTTGTTTCTCTAACTCTTTACCTAGAGTCGGCGAAGTAGCCCTTAAATTTTTCTACAACATGACCAAGAACTAATTCATGTAGTAACAAGAGTCTCCCTCCCGTAACAATACAACGTACGAACACAACTCCCAATAGCCTTCTAAAAACATTCAAGTCATGTGTTTGCCTACTGTCGCTCCTAGAGTTAACAAAAGTTGCACCAAATAGGCCCTTTAGCGTTAACTGGGCTAAACACAAAGCACTTCCTGTCAAAACCATTCTCGTTTTCTCAATTTTCAACAATGATGAATTTTTTTTCTCTATTTGTTTACCTCTTCGCGCCATGCTCTATTTGTAGCAAAAGTTAAGAACCATTTACTACGGTGTATGTATCCATATACATAATGAATCGCTTCACACATTCCACTCAAAAGTACAAAAACCAGAAGAAGGCTATTCCAATGAAGAATGAGCCCTCAGCATAAAAGTTCACCTTCACGTTAACACCCCTGTATCAGACAGTGGTGGATGGTGGGCGATGATGGTGTCTTGTAATTATTTCAAAAGAATGTTGCTGGCAACATGTTGGCTAGTATAAAACTTTTTCTGCCAACGTCAGGTGAAAACAAAAACAAAAAAACCTTCAAATGGAGCAGACTTTCAAACTTTACCAATGTATCTACCGAGATGCATATGTGTATATAAAATAATTGTGCTCAGCCATTAATGAAGTTAATTGCTGGAAAATCACCCTCCTCTGCGGCGGCGGCCGTCGGCGGCATGGCAAAGAAGATGACAACGAAGAAGTAGAGTGCGAACGAACAACTTTAACACACAAAAAGAGAGATACATTGTTCAGCTGACTTGGAAGCATTTGATAATTGGACGATTAAGTTTTTTGGAGCAGACGACACCAGAGAAGTCACAGAAAATACCTACCATAAAATTTTGCAGGCTGGCTTCATTGTGATCTATTGAATTAATGACCAAATGCTTACGGAAGCAGAAAAGCCGAAAAGAAGTTTCATAACTTTGTTAAAAAAAAAGAAAATCATTCTCATTCTATTTTCGTTAGATGTCTTAACTGGAGTTGAGTCACTTAGATGGGGTAGATCCGGGAACAACGTCTGGAAATGATAATTAAACGGAATTTTGATTCACTGAACCAGAGATAATGGTGATTGCAGTTGGTTGAGGACGAGTGACAAAACATAAAAAAAAAACGATGCCCTTCGATCTGAGCGGTTATTAGAGTCAAGTCGATACTCAGAAGATGGCCAACCATCAACCGGACATCTTAGGATCCAGTCCATTGTAATGGCCTAACAAACACTGTCAGTTGAGCAATGCTTGTACATCAATTGATTTTTGCTGTTAATTACCTTTATCATGGGCATTTGCAAGTCACAGAACCCTAACACGAGAAACACTACAATTCGTATACAGGAGCAAAACAAGGATGTTCTTTGTCTGGCTGGTTGGTGTGTCCTGACAGTGTTTTATTGAAATCAGAACGTTATGTGTAGGGCACCACACAAAAAGACTCTACCCAGACACTGAGGAGATAATTGCAATGATGACTATTAGGGGACGAGTCTCCTGACTCCTGATAGTAAGTGCACTGTTTTATGACAATTATATGTAACAGAGAGGATTTGAGTTGAGTGTAGAGACACGTAATCGAGATGTAGTGTCAATGCTTGTTATTTGGAGTGGAAACTACGACATCAGAGCACAGCAAAATGCAAACAAATTTGCCGATAGAAGTATTGGCCCAATTATGCAGCCTTATGGTAGTCCATAAATTATGGTGTGCGAGAAACAGATAGACCCATCTTATAAAGGGGTCCAAGTTACCTATTAATGGCGGTAAAATACTCTGCAACGTTTGGAGAAGACAGGCTGTCTAAACTGATGGGCGGGCTAGACTAGAGCTACGGGAATCAACAAACTTGAGCTTGTGAACCTAAATTGGAAGCTATTTAACGATTTATAAGATTTATAATATCAGTACGCAGAACTGTAAGAACCTCTTCAAGAACTATAAAAAGCACTTAAATAAGCCCCAATATTCAAACTGGGTCTGTCAACATTCTTACAAGCAGGAGTATAAAATGCTTTCTTGGGCAAGTTATGTTGGAGTATCAGACACCATGGTAACTCCACACCAGAGTGGATTCATATCCACACTCTTGGGACAATTGGTTATTGACAGTAGCACCCTTGCAACAGCACTGAAAGAATTCAAAAGAAAGAGTTCAAAAACGAGTTTGGATGGAATGATTTGGGGCATATCCCCCACAGATTTAGACCTGTTAATGCCTATAAGTCTGAAACACAAAACGTGTCTTCATATCAGATCTTTTGGCTGTAGAGCTAATACAGATGAGATCAATATCTGGGAAGAGATATCGCCACCTATAGCGATAGCAAGGCTGCGATCAAGGCACTGAAATTCACAAATATCAATTATGAAATAGTCAGCAGTTGTTCCATAAATACCTAGGGCCTAGACATTATACAGTCCCTACCAAGTGAGTCTGTGGGCAATAAACAATCTGATGTTATATAAAGAAGAGAAGGTGAAATTAGAAATTAGTAAATTATAGTGGGCATATGGTATCTAGGGCAGGAAAGCAAGTCCGAAATTCAGAACACTAGTTGGCGCAGTATCGCAGTGGTTAGTGTGCTGGACTACTGTGCGAGGGATCCCAGGTTCGATCCCCGGAAAAACAGAAATTACATCTTAAGGTTTTTTCTACTGCGCCACCTCTCGCGAACGTCTGACAAACATCCGAGAGTATGACTGTCCTGAAAAAGCCGTTCGGACTCGGCATAAAGTTGTAGGTCCCTTCCATTCGTCCCAAAAATAGAAACTCACACAAAACGAATGCTTGCGACTTGCAAGAAGCTAGGCCGTGGGTGTCTACCGCCTGTTGCGCTACCTATTTATTTATTTTATTTTAGTTGGAATCTTAGCAGCACACTGGAAATGTGCAAAAAGACTCGGACTAGCAGACTCGGATATATGCAGACCTCTACAAGCTGAAGAGCGCATGTAAGGGACTATCGCGAAACCGGAGAAAATTCCTTGAAAAATACTACTTTGAGCGTTTGGAGGAAATATGCTGCTACAGGGGGCGACTTCGATTTTGTAGGGCAGTGTGTTTTCAGGGAACGTATTTAAGTTTTTTCATTGGTTCGCCAATGATCGCAATGGGTCCATTATGGTGCCTAATGTAGCATGAGGCTCCCCATACTCTGTTAAACCTAACCTAACCTAAAACCTTTTTTAAAAATTGATAGAGCTCACATTACGGGCTGTTATAGTTCCTTAGAAATTATTTAAGACCTTTATAATTAGCTTGTAAAATCTCTTCAGATATCTAAACATAAATTAGAAGCTTTTATAGTATCGTGAAAGATTATTAAAACCTTTACGCCTTTGTAGGTCTTATTAGCAGGTTCTGGTATCTAGTGAGCCTACAGAGAAGCATTGTCTGAAAATATTTAAGCAAAAGCCAGAAAGTTTCCTGGGTACCTTTACTTTTGACACATAATTTTGGAAATATTATATCCGCAAAATTTTAAAATAGGAACTTTTTTTGAGAAGCGAGAGAAACAGAGCAAGACGAAGGGTGTTTGTTTCGGCCAAAATGTGGGTCGGCTTTTAAAATTATTCCCGCTGCTGTTAGCGGCTTTTAAATCCTCTTCATGGAGGAAGAAACTGATGATTTGAGTTCCTCGCAGTTAAATAAAGGCGTCTGGCTTGTTTGGTTAGTTCATCCGTCCTATACCTAGTTACCCGGAATATCTTGATTTGGGGACCTAATCACAGATTTCAGAGGTTTTATGGCTGCCTGCCAGTCTATGTAAAAGACGAAAAGGCGTCGCGTCTATCGGGTATACAAAGCCAGTCTATAAGCCATAGCAAAGTCATTTATTCCGCCTGACAAATAATCTAGTGGTTTCGGAGTCGTTACTGATTCTTCCATTCAAAACGAAGGCAGTTTCGAACTATGTACCCAGTCGATTTTGTTAGGAATTCTACTAGGCAGACCATTCGTATGAGCTGCTGAAGAAGCCACCAATATTCCGAAGTTATGAACGAGAAGAATAGATAGCGTTGTGTCTAAGGCGCCTGTGGGGTTGACCTATAGACGCCTGAATGCTATAACTGATCGATCTTTAAAAGCAACCAATAAAATTGATACTACAACTGTTCACTAATGTTGACCACCAAACCAACAGCTAGGTTCCAGAAATCTAAATTGCAAATCGAGTGAATTCGTTTTCAGTGTTCTGCATTTCGAGCGATTCGGAAACTCCGACATTTTTTCGAAATCACAATTTCACTTTGTCTCAATTTCGAAAATTCTGAAATCGAAATCGAATACAGTGAAATGTAGAACACAAAAATTAATTTTCGAGTGAAAGTGAAATGTGGAACCTAACAGCATTGGACTCCATTGGACAGGGGTCTGGCGTTCGCTATGCAGCCAGTAAAGCTACTACTTTAGATTATGGGCCCCCTCATGGACTTAAAGACTTTACTTCTGGTGGATTGCAATAGCGGCCTTCCAAATGAGTTTACTTTCTAGTATAGTATACGTACAAAAGTAGTTTGCATCTTTTGTAGATTTTAGCTCATTGCTTTTAAGTCTAGATGGAGCCACGTACCTACAACTGGAAATTTATATCTTTTTGTGAACAAAATTAGCTTTGTCTTTGAAGGGTTGAAGTCAAATGACTATAACTTACTACAATTCAAGTGCAGAACTATATAACACTTACTTGCAAGCTCGGTGAGATATTGCAGCGTTTCAAACAAGAAAAAACTAGCTCTTGGTCGGTATCCAAAAAAATGAAAGTATACATAGAAAGCTCACAAAAATATTAAAAAAAATCAGGTACAACTCAACTCACACAAACGTCCTCAAAATTATTTGCGAATGGGAATTCCAGCTTGATTGTAGAATTTCTGCCTGATCGACTTACACCTAGGATTGTCTAAACTCAGTCAAACAGCTATCCGCCTTGGTACCAAACAACATCTAACCAAATAAGCTAAAAATACTGGACTGCACAAAATGCGCCAATGGTGTTCCGACACTGGACTTAGACAGTATGGTTTAGTACACCGACGGATCGAAAATGGAATCTTGAGTCGGTGCTGCTGTCTTTGGACCCAACACCAAAGTCTCAATACCTATGGGAATATTTTCCACGGTTTTTCAGTCAGAAATCCATGCCATTCAGATCTAAGAAAATGAATTTTTGTCCGAAGACAGATTGCAGGTTCTTTCTTGAGAATAAGGAATCCTCCGAACACATTTTTTTTGATTGCCAGGCACTTCATTAGTTAAGAAAACGTATCTTTAAGAAAGAGATACGTTTATCAGCAGAGTTAAGGAACTCCGCTACTAAGATGTATAGTCCTTCACTAGGGAGGTCAACCGTCTCTTAGAATAACCCTATCCCTCTTTGATACAATATCCCTTTATAGTTCACAGTGTCGCCAAATGAGCAGGGAAGTTATGTATTAAAAAAAACACAAAATAAGCTTCTTCCATCCAAACGCCACCAAAAAAACAAATTATTTAACTTGGTAACCCCTTATAAATCCAATCATGCGAACCATGGTTTCCAAGCGTCTTTCGACTGCCACTTGTCAACAGATAAAATTAGACAAACCAATCTGCATAATGTTAAAGTCATCTCAACGTTTACCGCAAACAAGATACAATGCAAACCATAGAAACCAAGTTCTTCGTTTCCCATTTTCCCCACAATCAATTATTGACCCCTAGCAAATGCAACCCCAAAATGAAATGCAAACCAGAATATCTTTGCCGAAACCCAGAAAATGTAAGTAAACAAAACTGAAATTTTCAATCTCCCTCAATCAGTTTTGCAATGACATCTCAACACTTTTTCTTCTCCTCTGATGGTATCGAGATACATCGTATCTAAGACATTATTGATATTCTTCGAATAGCATCAGCCAAACGAATTGTGTCCCCAATTTACGGTGAATGATTTTATTCAAATTACATAACTGTATTATTAATTTGATCTGCATCACATTTCTGGAGAACGAATGTTTATTGTTGTGCGATTCGAATTGGAATATACACTTGCAAATTGAATTTACGATCATCGCAGGGAAATAAATTCAAATTCGATTGT
Source organism: Cheilosia soror (assembly GCA_949372485.1). Taxonomy (NCBI): domain Eukaryota; kingdom Metazoa; phylum Arthropoda; class Insecta; order Diptera; family Syrphidae; genus Cheilosia; species Cheilosia soror. Next base: position 93,871,193 of record OX443561.1, on the reverse strand, counting down.
TGTTGTTCTGTGGCTCACAGATTAAATAAACAATTTTGTTTCTATTTCGTTTTGTTTTGTACATGTCAGTTGGGCGGCGCGGTGGGTAGGTGGTTGGTTGGTTGGTTTGGCCTTCGTTCTGCCCTTCGGATTGATTACACTGGTGGCAAAGTAGCAATACCGAGGGAATTACTCAGAAATAGCTGACAATAAATTTATCGCTTAAACACGAAATGAAAACATATACCCATAGTTGTTTCAACGTTTTTTTTTTGTGTTCTATCATTTTCAAAGTCGATGGGACTCTGGGGTTGAAAAGAGTAACAGAGGCGACCAACAAACGAAGGGACAAATAATAAATGACACGACATGCATAAGGGGGTACCTAGTTAATTTTTTGTTTACCACAGTTAATTATGAGAATGTCAAGTACATATTAAATCCCCCCTCTGTTGCAGATAAATCAAAAAAAGAGAAAAGTTTTGCTTTTAATTGCCGTATGGGGAGAGGTAGTGTTTTATTTAGTCCCAGAGAAAAACAAATTATTCAATTATATGGCAAGGAATTTGACTTTTCAGTTCATTCACTTATATGTCACTTCGCCGCGCCGAAAAATGAAACAAGGAACAAGAGTAGATCAAATGTTGTCAGACTATAATCAAATTGTTCTCAAGTATCTATAGATACCTCGAACAATAAATAGATACAACGAAATGATCAAAATATTAACCCAGACGTCCTTGTAATAGACAGCGATTTCAGACTGCAACTTTACTTGCATAATGGTCTGCTCAAACGGCTCCTGCTTTCGCATTTTCGCGTTGGTTTGAACGGACCTCAAAGGACTGAATGAATGCAACGGTACGGTCCGTTGGCGACGTCATTTCCAATCCGGAGGAACCAAACAAACTGTGAAACTTTATTGGCATTGCTGGACTTCTGGAAAGCGTTCGACACGATTAATCAGTCGATGCAATGTAAAAACAAAAATTTAGAGACTAATTAGGATTTATCATCTCGCAGTTCAACTCTGAAAGTACTATTTAATTGGTCGTCATCTTTTATTTTTCTTCCTTAAAGCTACGATTGCACGGCAATTTTTTCGAGTCATTTAAATGGCGCTCTGACGTAAAAATCCCGTCACAAAGCAGTCATTTAAATGTCGCTCTGTGTGATCGCCATTTTTGGCAGCGTCATTTAAATGACTAGGAAAATGGCGCACCAAATGACATGAATTAAGTGCTATTTAAATGGCGGAAAAAAATGGCCGTGTGATCGCTCTTCAATGACGCATCCCAACGGAAAATTCGAAATGACTCGCAGTGGCCGTCATTTGATTTTGGGACACAAATGACGATGAGAGTCATTTCGTGTGATCGCCATTTTTTCAACGACGAATCGTAGCTTAAATGTCGCTCTAATGCGACATTTTTTCCTGACGTCACAGCGCCATTTAAATGACTCAAAAAAATGGCCGTGTAATCGTAGCTTAAGGGGTGCCACAGGGCTTCATACTCGGGCTGTCAATGAACTGAATTTCGCCGATTAGCCAAACACTGCCGTCGCTATATTTTTGCAAGCGACTTTTTGGACAGTTAGGGGACCAGATCTGTGTAAATCCTAAAACTATTCATCAAGGCAAAAGTTATCTCTTAAACCGGAAAAGTCTTAAGCCCTATACTACTTACTATTATAAAATGCAACGTCCGTCCGGTGGTTTCTCCATAACTAGAAAACCATTCGTCCGATTTTCTGGATTTGTTTTTCTTATTTATAGATGTATGGCCAAATAAGCCCGTAGGGTGTTTGAGAATTCTGAAGGAGTAAAGGGGTCGCGGGGAGTAAGGGGGTCTCACAAACCGCTAGCCGTATAAACTTGAAAATTTGTATGTTGATAGATAAGTCAAAACTAGTACATCCCTCATTCAACGTTTTTCAAAATTCGTCCCATAAAGGTTGAAAAGAGGGAGTGCAAACTTTTCTATTTGGAACTCGAAAACCATTCATCAGATTTTCTGGATTTGTTTTTCTGATTTATAGATGTATGGCCAAATTAGCCCGTAGGGTGGTTGAAAATTCTTAAGGAGTAAAGGGGTCGCGGTGAGTAAGGGGGTCTCACAAACCGCTAGCCCTATAAACTTGAAAATTTGTATGTTGATAGATAAGTCAAAATTAGTACATGCTTTATTCATCGTTTTTCAAAATTCGTCCCATAAAGGTTGAAAAGAGGTATCAGAAATGCAGGTATCGCCGTGTTGCCGGAGAGCTCATAAAATGACTCAATTTCTGGACAACAAATTATCATACATTGTCGTAATCTTAAACTATTTTTTATTTTTTTTTTTTTTTGTAAGAAAAAAGGAGTCAATAATACCGTGTCGCTACAAAAACCGGATAATGTTGCATTTGCTTATAGCACAGGATGGTAAGCGAGGGTAAGCTGTCGGGCAATTGAAATCGCATGTGTGTACCTAGCCTAAGTCAGGGCAACGACTGTAAACAGAATTTTTAAAAGAATCAGAATAGTACGGTGCTTTGGAAGAGGGAATAAACTTCTCGAAGGCATAATGGATCATATAATGATTGTCCACTAAACATAGTGTCTGGTTATTATCAGTGTCGATGCGCCAACTTTTATGTCCGAGTAATCAAAAATTGCGGACCCGTGTCGTCCGACCGCGCGCTGTCAAGCAAAGCAGCGTAAAGGCCATACGAACGGTAAGGAGGACCTGTGAGTCCAAAATGTGACCCAAGTCGAATTAATGAAGATCCGAAGTTTCTAGAGAGCTATAAAAAGCTTAATATAGCAACAGGGCTTCGGTTCTGATGGTCTACAAGCAAAGCAACTCAAGTAGGTACTGGGGCGATATTCTATTAGAGCTCATGGGCCTAATCAACAACCCAGTACTCGTATTGGTGGAAGAAAGCACGACCGATGACTGCACTCAGCTAGCAGGTACATTTGAAAAAAAAAAAAAAATTATTGCTATCCAGTTACATCGCTGATTAATATCGCATATAAGATCATATCCAACAAAATCTTGGAAGTCGACATTTTCACTTATACACTGGATAGCTTTGCTGAAGCTGTACGACTACCAAGCTTTGTTTTAGGTACAAAATATTGTCAATGCATACTTTACACTCCCGTGCCAAAAGGACAGACAATCCTGTAACATAACTGTTCGCAATTATAACTTCCTATGACTTAACTGTCCACCAAAATGCATGCTCTTCTCTGGACATAATCGAAATCCCCCCGGAGCAAAACAATGACAACCGAGTCCTATAACACTATTTAATTACATGACAAACCGCAAGCCGTTCCACATGAACTTCTGGACAATTTAATCGATTAGAGACTGTACCTGTGCTGTGCCTTGCATTGTCAAAATCAATTACTCGTTTCGTTGGAGCTGACTTCGCCTGGCATCTGTATGTGTATGGGTGTTATATCATCATGCCAACCCCAGGTATATTTGCGGTAGCGCTGAAATAACCCCCTTGGATCCGCATATTACATTTCACAATTTGATTAATGTCGTCGCCATAAATTTGTGCAAACTTTTGCACATTTTCAATTTAAAGTTACTACACGACTGTAAAATATTTTGTCGGAAAGCGCGTTTATGGTCTACTCCTGTGTCACTAAGCCACACATTGCTCCTTGGAAGCGGTAGATTTGTTTGTGTGTGTGTGTGTGTGTGTATGTAGGTGGTTTGCATCTTTTAAGATTTCAATCGAACTACGAGGATGCATGGTGACGATTTGCATTGCACCGGTAAAATGAGTGCTGTGTTGCACACTCGAGACGCGAAGTGTTATACGAATATTTTAGCTTTGTTTTTTTTCGAGACAGAGAGAACCGGGAAGTGAACGTAGAACCGCACATATACCTAGTGAGTCAGTCGTCGCTTTGGCTAGAAGAAGATGTTAACTTTTTTTATGGGCGGCGGCAGGGGGTTCTACTTTAGTTTTAAGCGCGTTTTATGTACTCAAGAAGGCAGAGGCGGGACTCTTATGCAAAAATCGTCCTGGCATATGCCGTACAGTGAACTTTCCGCCGCCGCTCTCAAGTGTAGTTTGAAGTTTTCGCTTAAAGTTCATGCAAAATTCATGAAAGTTTTGAGTGCACAGCAGCCCGGGCCAGGATGTGTTTAAGAAACCGTTTTTGTTTTATATTATGTGGCGGAGATATTTATTTAAAAGAAGCTTCGCTATAGGCATATGCCAAAAATAAAATTGTTCTAAAGAAGAGTTTATGAGCGTTCTTCATAGGCATTCGGTTGAAATTTATACATTTTGCTTGGGAGGATAAGAAGGTCCCTCTTTTTTATTTCGGTGGGGTTTACACATGACGGGTTTAGGATCTACCTACCGTGAGAAAGATATCATTCTTGGGTGGTTGGGAAATTTGAATAAGGTCGTGTTTTGAATTCTTTGGAAACTTATCAGCAGCTATTGTTGGAGCACAGGTGGAGAATACCTACATATGATTTGCAGTTGAACTGCATTGAAAAATCAGAATAAGAGAGAACAAAAAGAAGCAGAGTATAAGTAATTTTGGTTCTGGAAGTTGAACTCACTGCAGCGTTTATTCCGAGAACGGATTGTTTGTGTTCTTTTGGACACACAATCCAGTCAGTTGACCAGTCAGTTAATTTGATATAGAAGGTGTGAGACGATGGAATTGGTGAAAGATATTTCTGGTTGAGGCAATATCTTTCACCAACTCGAACTACCCCACCAATCAGGATTGAGGATCGCATCACAACGTACATGGCACTATATGCCTGTAGGGAAGCATTTGGCAACACATGGGCTTCCAGGTGGCGTGTAGTGGAAGGTCATTGAGAAGAAATACCATCTTTCAAGCCTCGTCAAAGTCCAGTGGGCCACATGCATCGGGATAGCGATTACGAACAGTATACACACCGCAGCAATGAACATCAGGACATTTACTGCAGCAAGGCTGTTAAAACAGGGCAAGAGAGTCTAGACTATGGTCATGGGCGGTGGCCATGGTGTAGTGTTTAGAGTCATTGCCTGTGACCCGATAGGCGTTGGTTCGAGCCCCGGCGGGGGACAGCAATACTCTGCCACCGACCATAAAGAGAAACGAATAATATAGTTTCTCCACCACTACACCAAAAAGGGTTTCTGCTTGGTAGTACAATGGACCGGGATTGGTGTGAGAGCTCCAGGATTTGGAATTCCCTTTTTTTAAACGAAAACTAAAATGGTCATCCTATATCCAAACCTAATGGACACGCCTTCATTGAAATCCAGTGGAGAACGGCGAAAGAGAAAGTGACCATACTATACAGACTACCTAACCTCACTGTTGTTTTTGGAAGGAGATTCACTACCAGAATTCCCAACAAAAGCGAATGGGAGAGCAAAGCAGTTACAGAAGACGAGGAGATAACCCTCTATACTGCCGGTTCTAAGATGGATATCGGTACAAGTGCAGGTATCTTATCTTCAGTAAATCACTTGACCTGCCAGAATCATTCCGAATCAGCGATGATTGCAGTGTCTTTCAAGCGGAAATAGCTGCTATAGCCCCAGCGGCAAAGGACCTCAAGAGACGGCACAAACAAATCACTATACACTCTGGCACCCAAGCGGCCATAAAAGCCATGGAGTCAATCGTGATGAAGTCGAGGGCAGTAAGCCATTGCATCAGGAAATACTTGGATGAAATATCACAAGCCAATGCGGTGACCTTATGCTCGGTACCAGGGCATATGGATATTCCGGGTAATGAACAAGCGGATAAACTTGCAAGAAACCGGTCGAAAATACACGCACCCTTGACCCTAAGGGTAAGAACTCCGCTAAGCACGCTTGCAATAAAGGTTGACATCGAATCCTGGAGTAGAACAAATTCACGAGGGTCATTACTGGACACTGTGCGATATGCGTACATGTCAATGCGGTGACCTTATGATGGGTACCAGAGCATATGGATATTCCGGGTAATGAACAAGCGGATAAACTTGCAAGAAACCGGTCGAAAATACACACACCCTTGACCCTAAGGGTAAGAACTCCGCTAAGCCCCCTTGAAAGAAAGGTTGACATCGAATCCTGGAGTAGAACAAATTCACGAGGGTCATTACTGGACACTGTGCGATAGGCGTACATGTGGAACGGCTGGCAATAATGCACTATGCTATCTGCAGAGCCTGTAGGGACGTTAAAGAAATAAAATCTGTTACCCTAGCCCTTAAAAACAGCAGACAGAGGATTCTTCGATGAATTAGAGGATCTGGAGAATGTAAATCTTAAGGGAATCCTGAGATTCAAACTCAAATCAGGGTGGTTCCAGTAGATAAACAGACTTTACATCCTCGGTTACTCTTAGAGGACAAGCTGGAGGATCTGGATACAATACAGCTTTAAGAACCCCTGAGATTCATACTAAATCTAGGTGGCTCAAAAAAAGAAAAAGGTCGGTATATGAACGTCTCTATAGGACTAGCTTCTCACAACCATTCGTTTGTGTGAGTTTTTTATTTTGTTTGGGATGAATGGAAGGGACGGATCTACAACTTTATGCCGAGTTCGAATGGATGAATTGAGAAGCTTTTCCCGGACTGTTACACTTTCCGATGATTGTCGGACGTTCTCGAGAGAATGCGCAGTGGAAAGAAGTTTAACATGTAATTTGGGTTTTTCTGGGAATCGATCCCCTCGCTCAGTAGTTTAGCAACTAACCACAGAGACCCTGCAGCCATCTTCTTACTTGTCGAAATTGGCAGAAAAACGCATCCCGTAATATTTGCACGGGCTCGGTCTTGAATGGGATGAGGTCATGAGAAGATAATGCAGCTCTGCAAGACCTAAAGTCACAGACTTCCGTAAAGGTGGTCTACTGGTTGTCAGCCAAATTAAAGCAAAAAGTAAGTTTTGGTCACTTGCTTCACTGGATCCAATAAAATATTGCGTCAGCTTCAGAAGGACAGGGGCAGAAATGAAAGCTTATCTTCTGATCAAAATGTATTGTGCTGATATCAGTTGTTTTGTTGAGGTGCATAATTTGCAGAATTGGCTGTCAGAATTCAATCAGTTGAAGAAATCTGATAATAAAGTAGTTGGAAATAGCTACAATTTCTACCAAAGTGTGTGTTAAAAAAAATTGGTGTTCTCCCAAAAACAACACATAAAAGGCTTTTTCCAAAATTCTCTAGACTTAGTATACATTTTGAAGATTTATCTATAAGAAGACGAAACTAGAAAATCAATAGCCCTGCCTACATCTTCGGAAGGTCATGTAGACACGTCCTAGATTCATAAATACAGCAGTTTCTCGTCAAATTTTTAACTGGTTCCGTAAAGGTGCACTTAAATAGGTGCAGTGAAATATTTTATCAAATCAAAGAACACGCTGCTTGCTGATAGATTTTTTTGTTTATTCACAAAGATATTTCCTTAAATTTCCAACGCTTTAATGATAAATGAAAAACGGTCCCTGGGACAATACGAATCTTCAGTAATAAACGAAAATTAAAGCTAATTTTCATTTGTGATGAACGAACTGGGAATAGACGTAGTTTCGAACCGACAAACGCACAGCCAACTTGTATCTTTCACTGCAATCTTTATAGGAATACAAAAGAAACGCTAAAATCCTTTCATCTAATTCTACTGACTACTGTCCGAGAGAGTTGAGCCACACCCCCTTTCTGCCATATAGCATAGCTATTGGGGTACTCAAGCCCTTTTGCAATTCGCATGCCATTCGTAAGCAAACACAACTGACATTCAATTGTGCAACATCACGGACAAAGCAAACATTGCAATTGCAATTCGCATACCTCGACTTTAGATGAAAGACCAGTGCGTGTACTGTACAACACTCCCGAAGCGGAATCCATTTATTGCTCCACTCTGTTTGAGATGTAAATTTGTTCAATTTCAACAATTTTAATTTGCGTACTTTTCTAAATCTAAATTTGGGGGTGCGGTATATTTACACCAAAATCAACCCTCAAACAAGTTTACCACTTTCAAGGGTTTTCTCATTCTCAACTTGAAAAACCGTAATTTGCTTCCTCTTTTATATATTTTCCTGTGGCAAACTTTAGATTATATTGCTCTGCAGATTGCAATAATACGAAATAATATGAACGGGTACTCGTATAGCCTAAATCCAACCAACCAAACAACCCTTCGAATGGTTTCGTATTCCTTCCAGCCCCTAACAAACGACCAAAGTTGCACCTGTCTCGTCGTCGTCGTCGTCGTTGAAGTCGTCGTCATCATGATGGTGGTGGTGCTGGTGGCTGCTGCATTTTCCTTCCATTTCATCTGTCTAGAGTCTCGACTTACTTTATCCAGCCGCCCACACCACTGGAATTTGTGGCGCGCACTCTTATCCGAAGAACGAGGAGGGTTGGTTTATATAATGAAACACACTCTTCTTACCTATAGCTATCGGGATAAGTTAGATGGAGTGGGACTCACACATATGTGTGTGACGATTGCTAGACAAACAAGGAAACACACAGATGACACAAAACCAAAGCTGTCTCGAGGCATTTTAATTAAAAACTACCCTAGCACGCAACCTCCCCCAGAGAAAGCTGAAATAGGAGCAGTCGATTTGTTTGCCATTTAAAAAAAAATATATGTTATATATATATCCCTCTACGCATCCTGCAGGGCTGGTAACACATTCACACAGTTTACCAAACTTAAATGTAAATATATGGACGGATACAAGACTCACCACTGTAATTGGATAAAATGGATTTATTATGGTGAACAGCAGTATATGATTGGGCCTTGTGGTTTCGGGCCTCTTTCTTCGTAGGTCATCGTTTGACTTGTTCAAAACGTTCTGTTGCTGTTGGCTCTGTTGCTGTTGTTGTGCCTGTAAAGATGAAAGAAAATATATAAACACTGTTAGTCTAACGGAAATAATATACATAGAATGGTTGTCGTGTTATTTAAATTAACATTAGATGTTGTGGTTTATGTTTTAGATACAATATATCTCACAAAACAAAAAAAAGTGCAGATAGTATGGATCCTTCTATGTTCCGAAATTGGAGACACTGGCCCTTATTGTGATTGTCGATCAGCGATCGTCACGACAATTGTCGATTGCGTCGATCGATTTTAGGTATTCGTACGCACAAAATGTTTTCACTTCCAAGAGAAAGCATCGATCACACATTTGCAATCGACTACAAACAATCGACAATCACAGTACCTACTAGATCGATCGACAGTTGTCGATCAACGATTAACTATCGACACTCACAATAGGGGCCACTGTGTCTTCTAAGGCTCCAATTTTACCGCACGAATTCTGATAAGACCATTAGTCAGAAGACTAGCAAATTCGAACAACTTCAGAAGTTTTTTTTTTTTTTTTTGGCGGCAATACATGATTTTTTTAAGATATTCGTTCCTGACCTCTGAAAGACGTTATGATGACAACCCTAGACTAAGGAAACGCTCACAACTCCGCCAGGTCGGGGATGTGATGAACGCCTGAGAGAACACTATCTTACGGGTCACGCTGACGAGAAGCTACCTCAGAGATAACGAGTTAATGAATGACAATTATGCCTGGTACCACTCAGGGCTCTTTTTTAGGACCGCACTTTTGAAATAGTATCTACTAGATGAGAGCGCAAACGCGACGCATCTAATCGTGGATGCAATATTATGTACTAGCGTCTACTAGTCTAGCGAGAGAAAAGACCAATTCGTGCTCATATAGAGGCAGATCCCCACTGTCTTTGAGGTGCAGGTAAGCTATGAAACCATAACCACTAAAGGCGTAGTTAAGTACTTGGGAGTGAAGTTGGCAGCAAATCAAGTTAGTGATAGAAAATCTGCAAAGATCAATACAGCGTTGGACACACTAATAGCAATTTGAGAGACCCAAGGCAACTCGCCAAAAATTCTTATGCAAGCCACGCAAGTGAGGGGTTGATGAGCTGAGGGGTTGGTGAGCTCAACCAACAAAATATGGAAAGCAAATGACATCAGTAGAGCGAAGAGAATGCCTCCGGGTGGCGAGCTCATTTCAAACAGTGTCAGCACCTTCCGCTCTGTGTCCCGAGCCCAGTTCGATGCAAGTATGTTTATTAAAAAGGGTCTTCTTTTCGCTGATGGGCTTTGAAGGAGAAGTTTCAACGACGAACTATACGTCCTCGACCTAGTTAAAAAATTGCGCATAAATCGTCGAAGGTGGTTAGTATGTAGTACATGTAGACCCGAAGAGTCGTCGACTCCAACCCAGAGCAACAAGGCAGTAGAGGAAGATATAATTTTAGGTGGCTCTCACAAGTAAAATGGGACCTCAAGCTACTTTAAGTACGAGGACAGTTGGTCAAAAACGGTGCTAACTGGAGAGGCGTACTGATAGAGGGCCAAGCTTACCCTGGACTGTAGTGCCATCTGAGTAAGTAATACGCACGAGCGTGATTGGAATCGATTAGGCTTTCAAATCGAGAAAGTGTTAAAGATAAAAAGAGAGAGAATGGGAGGCATATCTGACAAAACCAGAGAAGATTGGAAGACATAGAGGCTAAACAAAACTACAGCACTCTGAAGTAATGCAAAAAGCAGTTCGGGAGGCTGGTTTCCGTGAAGACTAGAAAAGTTTCGCTGGTAGAGAATCACCGCTGACGGTTAAGGAAGCAGAGCCTCTTATAAAAAAAAAATTGTTTTACAAGGATACACCTGCTGATCTTGATTGTAGAATTAAAGACTTCTTGCCTGTGCTGATTATACTTTCGACTCTTGTCCACTGCAAGACTATTTGTACTATAGAGCGCTTAAAATCACTTTGGGAGTACGGCTCCCCCTCAACCCCTTTTACAGTTCACCCTCTATTTTTCCTCACCCCATGAGTCACATTTCATAGCGATTTAAAGCAACATTTATCTCATTTAAACCATTTAAGAGCCATTCACGAAGAACCATCAAACAAGATATGTCCAACCGAAAGAATCGACGATAAGATAAAAAGACCGATAGACCTGATGCTGATAAGCTTTTTAAAGAAGTATATGTATGTGGTAGCATAAAAAGAAACATATTCTAACTGCAAACTTTAGTCGGGTGACAGTACTATATCTGATTAACAGAATTTCGGAATCTTTTAAAGGCCCCACAACCAAGAGCACCATTTTAACTCTCCCAACTACAGAGGCATCAATGTCCGTAGCATCATTAGGCGATTGGTCCTGCTGTTTTAGGACTGTCACGTATAAAATCCGCAAAATATTAATATTACAACTAAGGATAGTTTATAAAAAAAAGCCGGCCAACTCGTGCACCGAAAGTTCCGTACTTGGCCAGAGTTGGTGTCTTAAAAACGGTATTGTGTTGGTTGTTCTTTGAGCCTAGGTACAAAATTAAACAGCAAAATATTGTTTTGCCAAATTATTAATCCAAAACCAGCATATATAATGTTACAATTGGTATTTGACATTTAACTAGACGTTATACCTGATGTTTTGTGCAAATTTCAGCCTTCTACGTCAATTAGTTCTTGAGATAGAACTAGGAGCAAAATTGGCTTAGTGGGTTCGGACAGACGGACAGAACATTAGCGAAAAGAATAAGGTTCCGTTTGGTCGCTATGGGAACGGAACCTTAAAAATCAAGAACTCAGCCAATGACCACTACTGTTGTATACATATAGTAGACTTCAAGGCTATGATATCCCCTTACAAACCCATTCGGCTATCGCATTCACATGAATGAAGTGTGGAAGGAAAGATTTAATGACCACCCGAACTGTACTTTACCTGAGACCAAATTAAGTGAGATCACCCTCCACTCACCAGCGACAGTGCCACAATGTTTTGTCAAAAAGTTATTCGCCTATGGGATATGGAAATAGAAGGCCAATAAAGAGATGTCCTTGTTTTAAACGCAAACATGTTCATGTCATGTTCCTTCTGGTAATGGTAAAAACTGTGCACGACTGAGTCACGCGAAACTTGCTTCTTCTGATTGGTGCAAGCAGTTTTCTTGGCTAATAGGACGCTTCTTCTAGATTTACTAAGCCCTTTCAATTACAAACTACAAATTGTCAACCATATTCGTGGTAGTGGCAATGGCAACGTTACAAATCCCAGATTATTGGAAAAGTCTAAACCTGATCACAAGTTGCTGCTATTTTGTACCACATAGAGGTACGCTGGTTGTCAACGTTTGGGAACGTTTTAAACACGGGGCTTATTCCCAAATGCGCGGCTGATCGCTTTTCATGGCGGATTGGTATTTTTATATTTCCAAAAGCGATTCGATCCATTCAAAAGCGATAGCTATTGTGAGGATTGCTGGCAATAAATCAGCCAGCAATCCGTCACCTGAATAGCTATCGCTTTTGACAGCTTTTGAAAATACAAAAATACCAATCGGCCATGAAAAGCGATCCGCCGCGCATTTGGGAATAAGCCCCCAGAGTTTATGAGCTTCGTAAAGAAATATGTACCCGCCTGGCACAAAAATTGTTTTGCTTAGACCTTAGATAATACTGTTCTTTCGTAAGATTGTCTGCAAATTTGAGCTCAATCAGTTCAGGGGTTTTTGAGATATAAGATTTTGAATGATTTTTTTCGCCCCTTTGCCCAAATTTTCCCCAATCTTCACGGGAACGCTCCCGATTTTAAGATTTTTTATATTTATATTTTTTATTTTTTATTTTATAAGATTTTAAATGTTTTTTGTATGGACGCTGCCACGCCCCTTTGTCCAATTTTGTTATATGTATAGGTATAGATTGTTTTTTTTAACCAGAGCAAAAAACTTGAATTTTAGTCACATGGAAGATAAAACATTTTTGTCAAAATGCTGGTGTATCTTGCAACTAGAGTTGCAAGTTTTGTGCGTTAATTAGAATTTTACTGACGCAGAGTTTAAGTTGGCGATGTGTAGACATTTGTACAACAGTGTGAGCAAGTGGTAGATGACGAACCCAATAAAATAACGTTTGAAAATTCTATGACTCAACCTTTAACAGGGATAATTGTCCGTCTAACTCTTGGATATTGAGGCCATTTTCTACTAATGAAATGACGAGATTTTTAAAGAAGAAAAAGCATATTCAAAGTGAAGTTTCAAATAATTGATGACAGCAGCACATAGCTACATTTTTGCGAAAGGTAGGTACCGAATATTCAACCACTTATAGATTTGAGAGTGGATTCTCAACTTCAGTAACACTAAAAAGAAAGACTAGAAACCGTCTAAAAAGAGGTGGCAAGATTGAACTGCAATACTTATAGAATTTTTGATCTTTCTTACTTGTAACATATAGATTTGAGTTGAGAGAAATAGGAAATAGATTGGGACTTAGTACTGAACCCTGTGGAATGCCGATACGAATATTTAGGAACGAAGTGGCGAAATTGTTGGATTGTTTGTCTCATGTTTCTTGAAGATAGGCGTTACCTCAGCAATTTTTTCAAACCTTATAAGCATCTTTGTTGAAAATATGGAATTTGCAACAGTTGAAAGTTTGACTTGGAAACCGTTGCATACTTTAAGGCGTCGTCCATTTTAAAAGACATAGATGCACATATAGGCTGTCTTTCAATGCAATCATTTTTATCTGACGTTCAAATCAGTATCAATTTGAAAAAATATGTCGTCACTTAATACATATTTTTAAAATGCCGGAGCCATTATCTGAGGAAAAAATGTATTCATCATCTAACCCACTACCATTCACCCTAAAATTGTGTCTTCGCTCCAAAGGACAAGCATGATTTCCTTTGGTCGTTTCAAACTCACAAAATCGTATAACAAAACTCACAACGCCCACTAAATGACCCACTTACCCCGAACTATAATTCAAATAACCCCTATAACTTACAAATATCTTCACCCAAATGAATGTCAAAGAAAACACCAAGCCAAAGAGTTCGGGAAGTGGGACACGAACACCAGCAGCAGCACCCACAGCAAAAGATGCCGAGAAATAAGCTCTCTTTCTGTATAATGTGAAATAATTGCTAATTACTACTGGGCCGCCCTGAAACTCTTTTCCACACCAAGCCATTCGGTTCCTCTGCTACTGCTTTGGTTCGTATCTTTTTCGGTTTTATTACGCACTTAGGCACAACAATTTATGGTGACACCTTTTAAAATTGTTTTAACCTTACCACAAGTCAGCGGAAAAAGACTGCTTCTACCTCTACACCTTTACAGTTTAACCAGCACGTACATACAGCTGTACCTAAAGAACTGGTGCCCGCCTTTTGTTGGATAATAATTTTTACTCTTGCTCACCGTTTTGTATATATCACGCAAAGAAATCAACTTGGCGTATAGCATTAAGTCAACGTGCCGAAAAATTTAACTCAATAGTTAAAGTTTTAACCCTATAGATACGACTGACAGTGTGGAGTACCTGCTATTAGCCTAGAGTGGAGTAAAGGGGACGAGCGGGACTTTAGTGTATTAGTGTAATGGAACCAATTTACCATCATTAACTTTTAAATGAGTTTCCTCAGAGATTTGGTTGCAACATCTTATGGTCGAATGAATTTGTTTGAATCTCAAAATTAGAATCTAATTTCAGTCAGAGCTTGTTAAGAGAAGATATTTTAATTGTACATGTACACACAGTGGGGGTACAGGGTTCATACTTTTTATTATTCGGAAGCCTTACTACCTTCTACATCTTTGCATGCGGTACGAGCTTTTTGCTTTTTGTTTACTTGACCATCCTGTGAGTGAAATTTTCTCAAGATTCCTTGCCAGTTTAAGCAAATGAACCTTTGTATGGCAAAATTAAGTTAGGAATGCTTTGAGGATTAGGTGAACTAAATAGACAAAGACTTTCCTAAAATTACTTGAAATCAGTACTCGAATCTCACGAAGTAATTCGGTAGGCATTTGTCAAATTGACAGGCAAATACCGCCGGTTGGTGTCCGAACTAAATACTGTGCTCGACAGTTTTTCATAGAATTTTATTTAAAGACTGGTGGGCTAAGAATAGTACAATCGTAGTCTGTAAAACTCAGAACTGTATTGCGAATATATCTCACAAACAGAGGAAACAATAAAAGCTTGGACAAGATGATGCGCAAGCCGGTAGTTTTGAAAAATTAAAACCTCCACGACTTTACATCACAAAAGCAGCCGTTGAATATAAGGGTGTAGTTAAGCAGTTGCTCTAGGCTTCAGCTATCGTTTAAGTGTTAATCGGTTTGTGTCCGAGATAAATACGCAAATTATCAAGTTTGTGAGCTCTCTAATGTTTAATAGAATTTCTGTAGGACCAGATTGGTGGACTCGATGATCGCCTTCGTAAGGGAAACCATTGTCAATATTTTAACGGCTTTTATTCAATTATTGACATTTTTTATTATATTTCGTCAACACCCCTAACTTTAACCGGGTCCCTAACATTGACCAAGTTTTTCAGCGCCTCTACTGCGAACAAACACATTTTTCTCTTCAGAAAATGGTTTCTCTATTAATCAACAGATGGCACGGGTGGAGAAAAATTGGTTTCATTTGGGCAGTGGAGGCGCTGAAAAACTTGGTCAATGTTAGAGACCCGTTCAAAGTTAAGGGTGTTGACGGATTATGGAAACTAAACAGAATACGGATTTGATAGTTTTAAAGGTCGATCGATTGAATTTCGTAAATGTATGGCTTTTTCACGGAAGCTGGAGTTCGGCTCCAGGGCTAAAAAAACGTGTCTTTGTAATAGTGAGCGTGTAAGCCACAACAAAGCATCAAAACTTGGAGCCACTATTAGAAATGTCTTAGTCCTGTTTTTGTTTAAAAGGCTATACATCTTTTTCGTAAGACGTTCAATGATCTAGATTTCAGCAAATTCATCTGCCTTGATAGCTGCAATTGCTGTCTTACCAGATGGGTTGGGTATTGTAGGGTGGTACAAGTCGCTTGCAGGTTACGTTCGAACTTCCTCTTTAATCAATGAAGCAAGTAGCTAAAATCTTCTCCAGCATCGCCTCGTTGACTAGTTTTGCGGCTTGAGTCAACACCTTTCACGATATACCCTTCATCATGTCACGGTGTGATCTCGTACAGAAAGGTCAAGCTTATTAGACGCTCCATCTTTTTGTGAATTTTACAAATAGCCTTCAGCAAATGATGGTGGAGGCATTTTCTCCATAGACTCATTAAGAAAAAATCTATAAAAGTTTCGCCGATATCTGGCAATTGCAGTCGTTGGCGATTAGTTTTCTTACCCCGAGGTTGTGGACATCTTAGTCCGTATTTTGAAGTAGTAATTGAAGAAAGGTGGGCGCAGTAGGGCAGTGGTTAGCGTGCTGGACTACTGTACGAGGGATCTCAGGTTCGATCCCCGGAAAACACAAATTACATCTTAAAGTTTTTTTTTACTGCACCACCTCTTGCGAACATCCGAGAGTATGACTGTCCTGAAAAAGCTTCTCAATTCGGCCGCTAGGACTTGGCATAAAATTGTAGGTCTCTTCCATTCGTCCCAAAAATAAAAACTCACACAAAACGAATGGTTGCGAGAAGCCATGCCTTTGGGCCTAAGGTCTTGAATAATTGCTCCGATCCGCTGGCAACTACAGATTGGATTGACACATTGTTAAAATTTCTGACAGATTCATCGACGAAAATGTGTTTTGTCAGTACCTATACTGTACGACTACAGAACGTGTAGAAAAAAATCCTTACGAACAAGGTGGTGTCGTCAAGAAGGAAACCGCGTTGGCCGATTGTTGTCAGAAAAATTTCGGTTTATGCGGTGCCAAAATCTGTATTAGAGTATGAAACTAAGGAGCTATCACTACACGCCTGAAAAGCCAATAGGGAGATTTGCTATTTTTAGAAACGTGAAGGATAATATTGGGCAGTGTTGACGAAAGAAAAAAATTCTTTAAATTTTGACAACCTTCTTAGATAAGTCTGTAATGTCTCATGAACCATCGCTTTTAGATAGTCCGCGTATGTGAGATAAAAATCTCCTTCTACCGGCCCCTAAATGCCTCTTTCTCTTTCATCAATCACAAAGGCCTGACAGATGCCAGTCTTATAGAGAACCAATTGATTTTGCGTGAATACCACGACAACAATCATTTGGCAACCAAATACACACCTCAGTTTGACTGACAACATGTATCCCAATTCACTGTGGACACTGCGATTATGCATCCACATCGAAATCCCTGACTCTGGGGCCGGCCATTAACTACTTAGTCAACTTGCCCGCAAGCCGTACACACCAATTGACACATTTCCAACCGGAAACAACATGCCATAGGCTCAACTATCCCAAACTGTGATCAATATACAATATCCCCTGATTGAACAAACCAAACACAATTTGCCACTCAATCATTACACACCTCACACACTGTCATCCTTACAGTCTTGACATCGATTTTTCTCTCGTTCACCTTCACACCTTCCAATGACAGTTTTGTAATTATGTTCTCATGCTAATTACCGCCGCAACATGTCCATCATCAGTGTCACAAGACCAATTTGAAAACAAACTATACCACTCCCAGTGTATAGATACATGAAGGAGGCATTGCACAATGGCCACCACAGATCACATAAATCATATGACGGCCAAAAATGTGCACATAGGACATGTACCCGCCGCGCGCCGCCACCGCCGCCGCACAATTTGACCAGAACAAAAGTAATTTTAATTGCAATGCATGTCGGAACAATTCGTATCGAAAGATCGAGGCACACAATGGATTCAAATTTAATTTCAGATGGGAATCCAATTTTAAGAATAATTTTTCACAGCCAAGAAATTCTAAACCGTTTCGGTTGCACACCTCGGCGGTATTTAGAACTCTCTGTCGAGTTCGCTTTGGGTTTTGCAATTAATTTTGTTTTCGGCTCGGCCGGTGCGGGGTGCCTGCTGCCTACCACTCACTGGTGGTTGGTTCATTAGCTGGCTTAATTTATTAATTATCGGGCAATTTTAAGTTCCATTCAGTAAATTAGCACTTGCGCTAGGCAAGTGATAAATAAGTTGCAAACGCTGCCGCGCGCCGCCATCGCATGACACTTTGTCGCATCATTTGTCACTTTTCGAGTTTTTCGCAGGCGCTAAAAATGCCGAGTGCTGCAAGCGCGGTGCACTATGTGCGCGAGTGCGGTATTAAGCTGTCACCGAGGGGTCCAATTATTTCGACAGCCGGATGCGCGGCGTTGCACCGAGGGATGTGTTTGAAATGGGTAAACTTTTTGAAGAATTTTGATTGAATATAATACGGACAAGGCTATATGGCGGCGTTGCTATGATAGAATGCTGTTTCTGTTGTTGGCAACATTGGTGCTAGGATTAGGGTGGACAGTTGAACAACAATTGAAAAATTCTATATAGTGCGACGGTATTTTATTATTGCGATTTGGCACAAATAATGGACATTTTTGGGGCGCTATTTAATGAGAATCCGATCTGTATTCGGCAACATGACAGTTGGATTAGACAATGTAGTGCAACAATGAGCAGAGAAAGGTTGCCAGTAGTTTGTACATTTGCAATTAGGAGGAAGGGAGGATTCGAGGATCAGAAGTGATAGGGAGAGCGAAAAAGTTTTTAACAGAAGTTTGTTTGAATTTAAAGCGCCATCGAGAGTTGGGTAGGTTACAAGTTCAACTCTCATATGAAAAAGTGTCACAAGTTTTTTGACATACAAAATGTAATTTTTTTTGACATTTGTACAAAAGCTATTTTTTGTTAAAATTACATGATTGAAGACACTAGGGCCTTACTGAAGTATTGACATAAGCCATGTAACAAATCCTGATTTACGAGTACGAGGGTTTGGTTTTTAAAGCGGCAACACTGTTTCTAGTGGCAGTCAATTTGATAGCTAATGGACGACTTGTGCGGTGCTCAGTATGCTTTGACTTCTCATCGTAAATAGAACGCCAGTTTGCAAAATTTTTTTTGAAGATCGTGGTGTGTGGCTTACGGACTTACAAGATCCAGCTTGTGCAAGAATTGCAATATTGCGATGGATCCTCATTTTGGGCAAAAAGGCTCATATTTGGTTGAACGGCTAAGGCAATAAGCAAAAGATGATGGCGGCCAGAATGTTACAGTCAATTGCTGACTTTTTCGTTCCTCAGTTGAATGACGTTGATATTGAAGATCTTTGGCTTCAACAAGACGTCGCAGCATGATACTTCCTTTAGGGATGGCTCCAAAGACCGCAATAATTTGACAAGCTTGGCAATATCCGAGCTCGCTTAACTCGTCTGGTTATCTGGCGTGTGCGCTTCGTCAGCCATGTCTAGGTTTCCCGCCACCCTAATAAAAGGTAAGAGCAATATGTTAAATAAAGCGTCCCGGGAATGCCGCCATAGAAATAATGCCCATGTGTTGCATCATCAACTTTTTAGGTCCTTAGCCATTTTGCGGAATATGAGATCAGACCCCCAAAGAAGAATTCTGGAAAAAATAGATAAAAAAAAAGGCAGGGTTAAAATCTGGACTCAGGGCATGAGTGAAGCCAACATACTTCTAGGGCAACATAACGCAAAAATTACTTTTGTATCTTAACAGGCTTCGCATTGGGGAGGAATGGAAGAATTCTGCGCTGAATTTGGGACACTGGATTAGAGAGACAACTTATTTGGCCAAGATGCAGTAAAATTCCAATACCTCTCAACAGGATCCCAAAAACAATTTTAATGCGAAAAGTGGTCTTATAACTCCACATGCTTGCTATAGGTACCGAACCGACTGTATCACATCCTCAATACTTACAACAACCCAGGTCAGACCAGTTGTGGTAACACGAAGGCCATAACACAGTGCTACTTGAGTTTATGCTGAGCCGCCACCTCTACCTAGTTACCCTACCTACGTAAAGTTTTTATAAGGAAACTAGCTGAACCCCCGCCTGGCCTTTTGTTGCTTTTTTAATTTTATTTTTTATTTTTTATTTTTTATTTTATTTTATTTATTGTTTTATTTTTTTTGTATTGGAGGTGCCACGCCTCTTTATCCAACTTTGACAAATCTTCACAGGAGCACTCCACGGACAATACCTAAAATTATCTGTAAGTATGTGGGCGCAGTAGCGCAGTGGTTAGTGTGCTGGACTACTGTGCGATGGATCCCAGGTTCGATCCTCGGAAAAACCAAAATTACATCTTAAAGTTTTTTTCTACTGCGCCACCTCTCGCGAACGTCTGACAAACATCCGAGAGTATGACTGTCATGAAAAAGCTTCTCAATTCAGCCGTTCGGACTCGGCATAAAATTGTAGGTCCCTTCCATTCGTCCCGAAAATAGAAACTCACACAAAACGAATGGTTGCGAGAAGCTAGGCCTTGGGTGTCACCCGCCTGTTGCGCCACCTATTTATTTATTTATTTTTATCTGTAAGTTTGACCTCAATCGATTCTGTGGTTTTCGAGATATACGATTTTGAATGTTTTTTTTGTATGGGCGGTGCCACGCCCCTTTGTCCGATTTGAATTTGTTCAGCCTATCACCCAGTCACCGTAATTACCGACATTAAAAAAAAATCAACAAAATCGGTTGAAAATTACGGGCGACAGAGGGAAACAGTTTTTTCCACTTTGTTTTATATATATAGAGAAGAGATTATATCTCTGCCATGTGTAAGCAAGATACCAAAGACCAAAAAGGTCGCAGTGCATCCAACAGAACCCTTCTCAAAATCTCAGCAATTGCTCCAATTATACGTGTAGGTGTGCACTTAAGGTCACACGGCAAAGTGTTGGAAACGCGCTGCAGAGCGAGTCATGGTTGGCGTAGTACGAGTTTCGTCTGGGAGAAATACATGCGGACAGTTTTAAAGACTATCGAGGTAAACTCTGGAGTGTAATGCAGGAGCTGTCACTGTAGCGTTTGCAAGTATTAGCACAGAAGCGACAGAGTGGTGAATAAGGGTAAAACAAAATAAATGCTGTCAACAAGAAGGGACACCCAATATCGACGAATCGGGCAGAACGTCACGAAAGGCAGCTATAAGTTGGAGTTGGTCAAGGACTTTGTTTACCTCGGCAGTATGTTTCGCTATAAACTCTGACAATGACACCACAGCAGAAATCAAACGAAGCGTTACATTTGCCAACCGCTGTTTCTTTGGCCTATAAAAAGGCAACTGACTAGTACGGTCTGTCCTGCTCTATGGCGCAGAAGCATGTGCGTAAAGGCGGATGAAGATCTTCTTGGTTGTTTCGAACGCAAAATTCTTCGGGTGATTTTCGGTCCCGTTTGCTTTGACGGGCTTTTGAGGAGGAGATTTAGCTGCGAACTATACGAGCTGTACAGCGACATCGACCTTGTCAGAAAAATACGTATCAGTCGACTAAAATGGCTGAGACATTTAGAGCGAATGGACACTTTAGAAGCGTGTTGTTTGAGGCCCAGGTCCACCCCCCCACTGTAGCGCTACCTATGTAGGTTAGGTTAGGTTAGGTTAAAAAGGGGTATGAGATGTTTCATACGCCACTAAGCACCATAAGGGTCCATCGCGATCCCTAGGGGGAACCAATTGCAGTGAACTACAATGGAAAAACACCTAAACACTTGCCCTTGAGAAAGCCCCAATTTCCATGTAAGTAAGTAAGTACTGCAGGAGCACATAACTTCGCGTAATGGACGTGTAAACTGGTCCACGATGTTGTGACAAATATGTGACAAATAAGCCACACTGACGTTGGACTGGAAAGTCAACATTCGATGGGTTATTGCCAATGTCCCAGCTGTCTATATGCCCACACAACAACAGACCAAATATCTGATGCTGCGTATTGTTTTTTTTTTTTTGGGCTCAGTATGGCTTAGTAGTTTTGATCTGGAGGGTTCTCAGGTTCGATTCCTGAAAAGACACAAAATTATACATCTTAAGAATTTTCCATTTCTCTGACAAACGTACGAGAGCATAACTGTCCTTAGAAAGATTCTCAACCGACCTCGGCATAAAATTGTTGGTCCCTTCCATTCGCCCCAAAAATAAAAACTCACACAAACGACTGGTTATGGCTACGGACCTGTTGCGCCATTTTTTTATTTCCCTAAAGCAACAAGATCTTAACATGGAAAAATGTAAGCATTTCGATAGATGAAGAGCTCGATGGAGCGCAGAATTCTAATGCTTGGCGCGATACTCTCTGAACAGAAGACCAATGTGCCATAGAAACTCATGTCGGCCCAGATCCACCGCGCACTGTATAATGCCAGCGGAACAGAAGTATGTCGGGTACTTAGAACTCTTGTCACTGCACAGTAACTCGCTGGCCCATTCAACGCATGTACATTCCAATTGGATCCGCTGACGTGCTAACAAAGTAATTAATTACCTTTCACTCACGAACTGACCTTGTGCGCCGGCTACTGAAATCTACCGCCAGCCATGTATCAGAAACTTTGCGGGCTGCTCAATGTCGGTAGATACACTAATTAATAGTATCTTACGTTTCGGAATCCATCTGAACGATGATTTACCGAGCTCCATCCACCTGTCTCGCTAAAACACATTTCGCTGATGCGATTGCCCAAAGTTCTCTTTTGCACTTTCATTCATAACTTTGAGGTGTGATTCGTGTGTTCGCTCCTTGCATTCGTGTTTGTTTGTATATATGTTTGCTGATTTATTGTTCAACGGGCTGCGGATAAGGAATACGTTTCTTCTGTTTTTGAAGTTTCGTGTGGAATTCAATTAGGAAAATCCATCTGCGCCCTTGAAGCTCCCCCCAAAAAAGGAATGAACAAAATTAGAAATTCCTTGCCTCTGTGTTTACCCCCATCTCCTTCCTCACATAGACAACAAACGTATTTACAGACATATTTAGGATTTTTTTTTTATAATAATTTTATTTTCCAACGATGGAGGAATATGATGAAAATCCCCATTTCGATACTGTTTACGTTATGACGTAGCGGGAGATGATGAGATAGATAAGTTGGGAAACAAAATCATATTTACATTCGTTTTGCAATTTCTCAACAGGTTTACATTCCATTTCTCTGTCTCGCGTTTACATTCAGTCTCTCAGTGTCTTGTGCGATTCCGTAAGCAAGTCAGGCAACCGGAATCGAAAAGAAGAAAAAATGGGATCGGAAAAGGCAGAAACAGGAAACCCAAAAGGAAATGGAAATAAGGAAAAAAACGTTTATTTTTTTTTTCTTGGAAATTTATTTTTCTCTGCGGAAGAAGGTGGGTGGTGGAGCTTGATTGACTGTTTAGGGTTTTACTGAAGTTTCCACTGAATTTTCTTATATAAATTTGTTGATAATGGTTTTTTTTTTAGATGCCCCTTCTGTATATGGCCGTGAGCGGTGGTAGCAGTACCCATTCGCGGCCCGGCAGCAATGGCTTGTGGATCACGTTCGTTTAACTTCCTTTAGAAGTCGCAAATCAGCCACACACGCAACATTACATTCTTGGGAATCGATTTATTGAAGCAAGGTGTATAGGGTTGGGGTTTGTATTCGATACTAAAAATGTGGGTGTATGAGATATCCTGAAGTATGAGCTTTTGGCAGCCATAATTCCATTGATAGGTTTGTTTATAGGTATGGCAGGAGGTGATATCAAAAAATATTAGCGTCATGTATCACTTATCACTCTGCTTGGCATTGAAATGGATATATATTTTATTTTTTATCGAAAAGGTCCGGGCCAACACATTTATTTGTGTTATGGGCGTCTTAACACCCATTTTGCATATCTACATGAAAAGATTTATAACTATGAGATATTTTAATGCAAAATTGTAAAAGATACATGGGGCGGTGAAAAGCCATTCATGCAATAAATCCACGTTTTCACGACATCAGTTTGTGTATTGTCGACTACTTATCCCAGTCGGTCCAGACTCCAGATTGTTGCTACCTCTATAGCATTGGCATAATAACACCCCCTACGTGCCAAAAGAAGAAGCAACAGATGAACATAATGTATAGAAACATTTTACAGAAAAAAAAAGTCTGCGGAAATAGCTCTCTGCAGTGTTTAAGTATTGGTCACATATGTAGGTGCGTACTACCTTATATCTCCATCCTCACCCTAAGACCCTAGCTTATGGCAACCTTTGGTTTACGTGAGTTTTATTTTTGGGACGAATGGAAGGAATCAACAATTTTATATCCAATCCGAAGGACTGAATCAAGAAGCTCCCAAAATAGCTTACTCTGGGAAGTTTGCCAGAAGTTCACGGACAGAATGGCATGGGGTACCTACGGCCGGCGACGGCGTAACTTAAGGGATAGTAATGCTAATAATTAAAATGAAAATGGTGACAGCTCTGTTCTTGCGACATTATACGCTATCAAATATTATCGAAATACTGTACGTCCAACAAAAAAATAGCCGACAAAAAATGTCCTAGTTCCAGATGGTGTGCCCAACAAAGACCTAAAGCCACTAAGAAGGTGAGAGCCTCAATAAACTCCAGCTATGCCTCGAACAAGGTACCTACCTTCCACTTAATTTGGTACCAACAAAAATTATTTTTATTACCAAAAGCAGGAAAAGGTCCCGGTGGACCGTCCACATCGTCAAATCCAAAAACATTAAGAGAACAATTGATATTTATTTATTCCAGAGAGTGCTGCAGAAAACATCTGATGAAGGGGCCCAAAGAGTGAAATATTACCGCTGGCGTACCACAGGGCTCTGTTCTCGGACCAGTCGTTTTAAATGTAATGTTTACGATAATATCTTGAGACTGAAAGTTCCCATATGGAGCAAAAATTATAGGATTCGGCGACCGACGATATAGCGATAGTGGTAGCTAACGACTAAAAACCTAGTTCAGCTTGATGAACTGAGGTTAGAATTATTGATTAGTCTAACATTGGCAGAATACAAGAGGGATGCAGTACTAGGATGATAGAGCCATGGATAAGCAAGTGTTTTAACGAAGTAAATTACCAAAAATTTACTCAATAAAATGGTGCTCACGAAACCTTCCTGCCCACCGATTACGAAAAAATATTAACTAAAAAATATCACCAGAGATGGAGCAGGGGAACAATTGTGAGGTGTAATTTGTGTTTTGGCGGGAGCTGAACCGCTGGGCGCAGTGACGCAGTGGTTAATGTACTGCACTACTAAGCGGAGGGCATCAGGTTCGACCCCCAAAAAAAAAGCTTCTCAATCTAGCCGTTCGAATTTGGCATAAAATTGTGGGCCCCTTCCATTCGTCCCAAAAATAGAAACTCCCATAAAACGAATGGTTGCGAGAAGCTAGGCCTTGGGTTTCACCCGCCTGTTGGGCCACCTATTTATTTATTTTAAACTGAGAGTTGCTATAAATATCTTCAGTATTGAATAGATACTGTATATTTGACGGACAAGCTAATTTAATAATGTAAACTAAGTGAACTAATAGAACTTTAAGAATTTTGACTGAAAAATCATATAGATACACTCGACAAACTTCGAGGAGACAGTGTGAGTAGACATGGTCGTCATCTACTAACAATTGGCGTAAAAACTGCTACTACTAAGCTAGCATTCACTTGAATTCAAAATTTCAGCTAATTCATAAAAAAAAAATGACCAGTAACAAATTTAATACGTACAATTATAAGAAGGAGCTGACAATTTGTTTACCAAAAACAAGAGCAAGGCAGTAAAGAAATTTTATGTCCGCCAACTGTTTATGAACTATTGCACCGATTTACAAATTTATTTTTTTCAAATGTCCCAAATAAATATGTGGTGGTTATAGGCCGCTTTTGTTATAAAAATAAAACATTTTTCATTTAAAAAAAAAATATATGATCTCGCGCAGATTTATGAATGCATATGAACCAAAATGTGTATTATCAAGTCATGTAAGGGATATGCGTAGCAGGGAGGCAGTAACCGCTACTGTAGGACGAACTCGAGTTGAAGAGCTTCGCATGATTAGAGAAGAAATGGATAGGAATCGTAAGTGTTTGCGGAACTAAGTGACGTATTTGGTTCTACAAACTTTAGAAGTAACTCGTCTAGTGAACCAGCAGAATGCTTCTGAAAGTCAATGTAGAAGTGAGCAAATCGCTTACAAAATTCCTTTAAATAATACTCTGGTCTCTGATTCACCAGACAAGAGATGCTACAAGCTTGTCCCAATACAGTAAAAGACCTTTTGCAGCAGCTAAATAAGTTAAACATCAACCAACCGATCGTTAACTCACAATTTATTCAACAACCAATTTTGGTACCAAGAGTTAATGACTTTCATAAATGGGAACATAAATTTACTAAAAAAAAGTATGACAGTTGATGTGAAAGAGATTGAGAGATTGAGATTTTGCAACATTGCTACATGTGGTGAAGTTGTGATGAATTTTCACCAACTTTTAAGTGGACAAGTAGGGAATTGGTTTTGGGTGTGCATAAAATCAAATCCGAGTGTAAATTGGATAGTTTTATGTCAGGCACTTGTCAGACAATATCGTAGGAGACAGTTTGAGAACCCTACCAAATGTTTGACAGAAAACAAAGAAGTTCAGAATCGTTCGATAACTTTTACACAGTCATCCAACATCTACTAAATAGTCGTTTACGTGTCCCAAAATAAGACCGTGAGATAAATGACGTTCTGAAACAAAATGTCCAAGGGCAGATGGGTTAATTGTTAATAGCATTCCGAACAGAGAGACTTGTCGACATGGTCTATGTTTGTAGAATTTTTAACGACCATGACCAACAAAAGATGCGAAATAGTTTTGGACCTGTTTTGCGTAGAAATGTTGTGTTTATTTTGAAAACAACACTTCCGCTTATCCCGAAAGGGATGTTACACTTTGAGAACGTTTGAAGACTATATTCAAGTTTAGCTTATACGAGAATGAAGCTATGAAGCTACGAATGGTGTTCGTTTAGGTGTCGTAATTTTTTCGATTACTTGGCGCGTTCTCCTTTTTTTGTCTATGAGATAGAATAGAACTCCCAAGATCTATATGAAGCACCCATCCATCCCCACATCAAAGTCAGCGGAATACGAAAAAAACACCAAGTGCAGCGACTTTTGCAAAACAGACTGTAAGGCTACTTATCTAAGTTAGACAAATAACAATATCTCGTCTCGTCGCGTTGTCTTCTCTCACCTATATTTTTTTTATTTACTCAATTATCAATGTCAGTTATTTGTCTGTGTACTTATGAGTATGCGTGCGGTGAATAATTATTATTTTTTTTTTAAGTTATTTGTTCCATTCATAGTATCTACCAAAGCGTTTTTCATTTAACGTTGTAATTGTAAGTATGTTTGATTAGCGTCAAGTGATAAGAAAATTGCAATGAGAATTTGTCACGGTAATTACTACAAAATTGACGGTAAAATATTATACTCGTAGATAATAATTTGTCACCTCTTATGTACGTAAGGGTTTGACGTATACACATTGCCGACATTCGCTAGAACTTGAATAATGTAAACTTTGTTGCGTGGGAAATCCGAAAAGAAAATTAAGGTTGAAGTCGAATATTGTGATAGTGCGTCAGCAGAATGTAAAATGTATTCCATACACGCAAGATATGTACTTAGATGTGTTTTTTTTTACATTTGGTTTTACTTTGTATTGTCAATTTCTCGGGTAGATAGCGTTTTTCACAGGTTATGCTGATAGTGATATGTACCCTATAGAAGATGGTCTGAAAAAATAATTCACATTTTAGATGCTTAACATCAATAAAGTTTAGAAAAAAATCAAGGCACACCGTCACATTTGCTAAAGAACTAGACTTTTAAGAACTGTTTGAAATCGGATAACCCACAAAGAAGTGAAGGGCATTCCATAATTCACGGAAAATTTAAATTTTGCGCCATTTAATAGTCAGTAATGCCAACGGAAAAAAAGATAACAATGTGACAGCTGACAGTGCGGGGTTAGTAAAAATGGAGCGCTATACGAAATAACAACGCATTTTCATTGTTGAGCAATATTTTAAAAATAATGACGGTTTGTAAGCTACAGTTCGCAATTTTCGAACAAAATATGGCCGTCATAGTGATTTAAAACCATCAAGTGGGAAGAGAATAATTAAAAAATTCAGGGACACTCGATCAAGTGATCTTAAACACTGGGTGTCTTGTCACAAGTCGTTTAACAGAAAACATCGAAGCAGTTCACGAGAGTATTGCTAACAGTCCAGGAACATAAATTCGCAGTCAAGAATGGGGCATTTCGATAAACTCTCTACAGCGAATTCTGTATATTTCACTCACACTTAATATTTTTCGTCAATATGCCTATCAGAAAGGCAAATCCATTGAAGGCGCTCTTTTGAATATAACAACTCAAATAAAACGCGCATATCAGAGCAAAGAAGTCGCGCTATACGCCTTCCTAGACATAGAGGGTGCTTTTGACAATACTGGATATAATTCCATATCAAATGCTTTGACACACAGAAACATAGATCACCCTACTATTAAATGGATCAAAGCGATGCTTAAAAGTCGGAGAATAACTGCCTCGTCAGCACTCACTTCAGTATCAGTAACAGCCGTAAAAGGCTGCCCTCAGGGAGGAGTACTCTCACCCTTACTATGGTCCCTGGTTATCGATAACCTACTTCAAGACCTTAATAACGCAGGCTTCAACATAGTTGGATACGCCGATGACCTCGTCATCATCATTAGGGGCAAGGAACCAAACGACGTTACTACGCGCATGCAAAATGCCTTTAAGATAGTCGTAGACTGGTGTAGGAAAGAAAATCTTTCTATTAATCCCAGCAAGGCTGTCATAGTTCCTTTTACGAAAAGAAGAAATTTAAATCTAAACCAAATTTCGATCAATGACACTGTCATTGAGTATTCCAACGAAGTGAGATATCTTGGAGTGATCCTGGATAAAAGACTAAGCTGGAACTCCCACATAAACAACAAAATCCAAAAAGCAACAAAAGCTTTCTGGGCCTGCCGCAGCATGTATGGTAGAACCTGGGGGATCTCTCCAAAGATCACACACTGGATCTACACAGTCATAGTCAGACCCATTATAACATACGCCTCGATAGTATGGTGGAACAAAGCCACACAAAAAACAGCCATAAAAAGCTTAATAAGGTACAACGGCTGGCGTGTCTGGGCGCTTCCGGAGCCATGCGTACCTGTCCCACTCCGGCTATAGAAGCCTTAATAGGACTAACACCCGTCCACATTCACATCAAAAAAGTGGCAATAAACAGCTCTGCAAGTCTGATGCAAGCGAAAGAGTTAAACATTAACGAAAATCCAGAACTTATGGAACTACTTTCCGAAATTCCAGAACTTGACATGATCTGTGCGGTTGCAGACCGCCTACCTAAGACACTATGCTTCAACAAACTTTTCTCCACAGAAATCACAAATAGGGAAGCATGGGTTAGCAATAACCCACCAAATTGCCAAAACGGCCTAAAGTGGTATACGGATGGTTCCAAAATGGACTCGGGGGTAGGAGCTGGTATTTACGGACCAAATCGAAATGTCTCAATACCAATGGGAAAAAGTCCCAGTGTATTTCAGGCAGAGCTCCATGCCATCAAAGAATGCGCAAACCTCATACAAAACTCAGGTATAAAAGGCGTAAACATCCATATATTCACGGACAGTCAATCAGCTATAAAAGCCCTTAGCTCACCAACTATTGACTCCAAATCAGTACTACACTGCTTCAATTCCCTCCAAACACTTAGCACCAGGAACAAAACCAGTTTATGGTGGGTCCCCGGCCATAAGGGGATTGAAGGAAACGAAAAAGCTGATGAACTAGCCAGAAAAGGCTCGGAAACCCCTTTTGTAGGACCTGAACCCTTCTGTACAATCCCCAAATCAGCTACAAATTCTGCTATAAGCAGCTGGGAACGTAACAAAAACATTTCCTATTGGGAGAACATCCCAGGTCTTAGACAGGCCAAAAAAGCTATACAGCCTTTCAAAAACGATGCCAAAAAGTTGCTAAATCTAAGCAGGCACGATATCAAAAATCTAGTAGGTTACCTAACAGGTCACCACGGTCTGCGATATCACCTAAACAAATTGCACTTGGTCGACTCACCGGAGTGCCGACTATGTCTCGAGAAAGACGAAACAGCTGAGCATATCATATGTGAATGCCCGGCTCTCTATGGTATTAGAAGGAAATCATTTTTCAGGGAAGTAATAAGTACCGAAGAATTAAGAAAATCCTCTGCTGAATGCATCATCAGCTACATTAGGAAGGTAGAGGCGCTACTAACCTAAACATAAACCTGACAATTTTTAAGCACAATAGATCTTTTAGGTCAACGTGCATCACATCGCTCTGGCGAGTCAGTTTATAAAAAAAAAAAAAAAAAAAAAAAAAATATTTTTCATCAGAATGTTATCGAAAACGTTGAGAAGGTATAGAAAAAAAGCTCAAAAAGTCGTGAAGTCGTGAGAAGTCACAAAAAGGCACGCGCCATGTTTTCTGATTGTGAAACAGAACTATTCAGTTTCCACAATCTCGAAGAAAAGGTAATCGACCTTCCTACTATTTTTCTTTTTGCACACCTAGACATAGGGTTTTACGTTCAATATTTACTACAACAATGTAAGTCCTAAATATTTTCGTAAGCTCTTGGTACATCTGACATTCATAGATCTTGAAAAACCCTTCGCACACATGACTCGGCATGAACATGAATACCTTACCTTAAGGCCCGCGCGGGCCATTCCCCGAGATGTCTCCAATTCAACTTCAACCTTCAACAGTAAGCAAAATCAGGGTTGGAGACGGAGCTCATAAAGGCTCAACTCTCACATACTATTTACGATTTTTCTTAAGCCACTTAGGATATCTAAAAGTCAACATCGTGGGCACTATTCTAGTCTGCCAACGACATGCGGCTCTATCGTTGGTATCCAACATTCAGCCAGTTGCTTTTAAGTGAAACTTCTTTTGGTTCGTTTCCGAAAACCGATGAAACGAAAAAACGACAGATCGGTAGGCATTAAATTCGAACTCAGATGAAATAAAAAAGCGACAGGTTGTTGGACAGTAATTCCGACAACATATGAAACGAAAGAGCGACAGAAAAAAAGTGGTCAGGGGTGCCGCGACGTTAGGTCTTATCACCCAAGGTCATAACGCCCAAATTTTTTCTTAATTGTTGTTGTAAAATTTACTGAAATTTGGATGATGTGACATTGATTTTGGGCGTAATGGCATTATTTTTACTAACGCCCAAAAAATGCATAACGCTCAAAAACAAACAACAAAATTGAAATAAAGGCCAAAAAAAATTTGCAGTTTAATACGTATGCAACCCCCCTGCTTGGGTTTACTGTCAGATTTGGGGTGTATGCGTTACTTTCTATTCTATTTGGGCTTTGCGACGCTTTATTCCTTTAAATTTTGGGCGATGTGGTGGTTTTTGGGCGTTATGACATTTTTCAATTTGGGTGTTATGGTTTTCGGCGATAAGACCTAACGCCGGGTGCCGCGCGTTTTGATGCAGAATAAAACATGGAATAGGAACAAACAGTTTTAGAATTCGTCGGCATACTGTTTCTAACATTCATTGAGCTCCATAAAGATTCACTTTCATCACTTTTGCGCACTCAGAGTCTGGTGTATATCCTTAGTACCAATTTCTGACTCATTTATTTTTTCGGAACAATTTTTAATTCAATTTACGACAGAGAGGTATTTTATGAAAACCCAGGTCTAACCGTTTTGCTCTATTTACCTATGGGCATTTTTCAGAATAGGTAGAAGAAGTAGCATGGACTGAAACATTTTCTTCTGTATTGAAAAACAAATTTGCGCAAGCAAGTTACCTAATTTATTTTGCAGGCCTTTTGATTTGACACAAGCCAAAATAATGAACATTTTTGGGCTAACGTGTTATCTAACGTAAGAACGGGTCCAATCAAGCAATTTTTACGGAGTTGAGTTTACTTGCAATCCAATTGCTAACACAAAAACCGAATTGTTTTCAAAGATTTTTGGGCTTCTTTCTGGGCAACGATATTGGACTAAATGTTTTTAAGGTTTGGGCGCTTAAAGCAAACTAAATTCTGGCAACCCTGCTTCATTCAAGCAATTATGATATGTCCCGTCTCCATCCATCACAAGGACGACTTTATTAATACGGGCGGGGGTTAAGCTATATTCGGTTGAAAGAAAGACGAGCGATCATCAGATACGAGTAAGTCGTCGAATAGGCTCGAAAACACATTCTTCTTGCATTGACGAAAATCACATATTTTGGTACGAAATTGTGCCCAGAAAAACCTTCTGTTTTTGACGTGAATATGTCTACAAATTTGTTTTTCTACTAAGAGCATACCAGAAAACTCGATGATGACGAAATCAGAGCTACACTTTCGTGTAGATTAAATTTTTAGTCGGGAGAACCTCATTTCGCTCTGGCACTGCGGCCTATTGTGCTTGGCGAGGTCCTAAAGCCATATTTTCGTTCCGGAGGCAGTCAGAAAGACAAGAATCTTCTCTAGGCAGTAAGATTCGCTGAAGTAACGACTTCATTGCCAAGGATATTCTTTCTGATCCGAAAAAGAGCCGGACATTTGATAAATATTTGAAGAGCCTCTCACGACAGAGTCTGCACATAAGGTCCGGCGAGGCTCCAATGGGGTGAAGATGTTATTCATGAGGCCACTGATTATTCCTGTCATGATTCTTATGTTATATTTGTCCAGATTAACCAGAGAATAGGATTTCTGGGAGAGAATTTAGGAAAGAATTGTCTGCTGCAGTTCTGCTCAGCTGTTTTTAAGTCAGACTTTATCGAATCGATTTGGCACAAGCTTCTGATGTAGTTCCTCAAATGTCTTTTGCTGACGCCACTAAAGGGTTCAGGTCCGATTAGTGATATTGTTGCGCAACTCAAAAACTATTGACAACATCAAAAATCCAAATACAGCACGTGATAGTTCGAGAATCAAAGATTTTATTTGACTTTGTGTGAATTGTAATGTCACCCGCAGGAATGAATAAAACACGATGCTACTTTGTTGTCAATTCTAGAAATTTGCGTGGGTTATTATTTTTGACTCAGTAGAGCTACGTTGTTTTTGTTTCAACCGATAGTTCTGATCGTATTCAACATATCAGCAAAAGTCAAAGAAGGCTCAAGAGATTGACAAAACAACCTTTGTTGTCAACCTATCTGTAGGGGTAGCTTCTTAAACAATCAAAGTGTGGGTTCACTTCCTGACAGGGAAGAAACAATCATATCCAAAGGGTAAAAACCCTTCTCTTCGGGTAGGGGTTAGAACTTAGAATACACCCGAGGTAGGCATGCCTGTCTTAAGAGCCAACTAAAGATGCACGTCTTGACTTTAACGTAAAACATGCAAAAAAAAAATCTATGGATTATATTACTCCAGGTGGTACTAAGTAAAAATCCATCCGTTGTCTTTTCGACGGCGGTCGGGGCAAGGTTTCTGGAGGCCCCAACCGACATAATGAAAACGGGCTTCGTCTCTTCAGGCGACGAAGAGGTCCGCTTAATCGCTGGAATGTGGAATAATTTTTAGACGGTTTATTGGTTTATGACAAATCCCTTCTTCAAATGACTCGTAGGATATCTAAGACTAGTTAGATATCTTGAGTTTGCCCAAATTGAGTAATTTATGGGACCAGCTTTAAAAATATATGAAAAGGATGTGAACCGTCAATTAAACTTTAAAATATTGACATCAATTTTGAAAATGATGTCTTTCCTGAGGAAGACTCTTTTACGAAAAGTATACAAATCAACATTAAATTTTTATGACATTTTTTTTGTATGGAGTTTCCTGACGAAAATAACGCGCTATATCGACATAACCCCATGTTTGCTATTGTTATAGGTTCAACAGGTTTATCGATTTTAATTCTACGGAAATGACAGGTTTTGATAAGCTTCTTAGAAAATGTGTCACCAAAGAAAATATCGTGGCGCCATAACGCTCTGTGGTAAAAATACGATTTCTTGGAAAGATACCTCTTCCTAATGTGCTATGTATCTATAATGTATTGCTTAACCTTTTCCGAGTGTCATTTCCATCCATAGATACTAGAAATAAAAATAGAGCAAACCAGCAATACTGAACAGTGGCCTTGAAATATCACATATACCATGGAAACATTTAAACACAGCTTTGATTTTAGCTAATTAAAAATATTTTATCCACGAAAGGGATGACTCCTTTCATTTTCTAACCCTCAAAGAGAAAATCCAATCACATAACCGCAGTGCCACTGTGTGAAGAACTTAGAATTGTGTTTATTTTTTTTTCCTGTTTTAACTGCATTATGGCACAACTCAACTCAGTCGGCGTGCTCTAGATACATCATACAAATTTCAGGTGTATTTTTTTTTTTTTAGAGATACATAGATAGTTTTTCTCCTTTTTTTATAAATATGTGTGCACATTTTATTTTTATTTTTTGAATAAGCAGCACGTGTGTGGTATAAGAAAACTATTAAGAAAGTAATTAGGCGCACAAAACAAGAGCACATCTATATTTGTTTTTTTTTTTTTAAGTTTATTTTTAATGTGAGGTGCTAAATCATATTTTTAAATTTTTTTTTGTTTCTATGCGAAGCAGGAAATATGTTACGAATTGTTTTGTGTCATTCATTTTTGACGGAAGGTGGAAAAGAAAACTGAGAGTAATTAAGAAAAGAATTTGGAGGGAAATGTCAAGCGTTGTGATTGCGAAGTAAAATGAAAGGTGAGTTAGAAATATGTACATATAACGGAAAAGCATCTTTTGACAGGGGGGCAACGATGGCCTCTTGATTGAGAGTATGCATGTGATGTAGTAAGTAGGTTACCTGGTTTTGCGATCAAAAAGTTGGGAACAATGAGTGTACAGATGACGCAGGTCATGGTGTAGGAATGCAGTAAGCGCACTTGGAGAACTTGCTTGTGGAACTGAATAAATCAGAAGTTTCAATATTTTTATTAGTTAGGTAGATGCAAATTTGCCTCAGGTATAATTTGGACTGATGCAAATTTCATTCTTTCTTTAATACCAAAACTACCTCCGTAAATTTTCATATCTTTTGCCAATTCGGATAAACTTCCTCTAAATGTTCGCATTTTGTCCAATCGCAATAGTTTTGTCGAATCGATGGTACTGAGAACTAAGACTCCAATCGGCGGCCATATTTTCCTTCATTCTCCTTGCTAGCTCATCTCCAGTGTGTTAAAACAGTTTCGCTTCTAGTCCATCAGCAACAGCTGCTTTATTCAAATTTAGCTTGGCATTGGCTACAGCAAAAATGAAACGAAAAGTTAACCTTGCCAAACACTTTTCCTCTGGCCTAGAAGACAACTAGACTTAAAAGGCCTTGTCAAGAAACACAAAGAGACTCTATATAAGACCCTCATTATTCCAATCCTGCTCTATGGCGAAGAAGCATGATGGACGTTAACAAAAGCAGATGAAGATCTTCTTGATCGTTTCGAATGCTAAATTCTTTGAGTGATTTGCGGTCCCGTTTGCGTTAGTGAGCTTGAAGGGGTGATCTCGGGGGAGATTTAACAGCGAACTCTACGAGCTATACAGCGACATCGACCTGGTTAGAAAAGTAGGTATCACTCGACTTAGACGGCTAAGACATGTAGAGCGAATTGACACCAATGCTCCGGCCCCAAAAGTCTTCGATTCCAACCCGGACTGACAACGCAGTAGAGGAAGATCTCGACTTAGGTGACGCGCACAACTGGAAGAGGACTTCAATCAACTTGGATTGCGCAACTGGAGGCGGTTAGCCAAAGATCGGGGTAATTGGAGAGGCGTGTTGGTTGAGGCCCAGATCCACCCCGGACTGTAGCACCATCTATGTAAGTTAAGTACCTAAATAAGCTTGGCGGTGGCTAATTTATCTTACTTGAGTCGGCCGGTTAAAACTCTTGGCTTGACTGACGTTATACTGGTTATTCATTAGAAAGGTATTTACTGACATTACGATTTAGTATAGCTTGTTGATGTAAAGTCTCTCCCAATGTTAACTGAGATGTTTACTACGCGTCCACTCTGGATTTCACACCACTATCCCAGCAGGCTACAATAGCGCCTCTTCTATAATAGAAGGTTCGCAACTCTTATCTGCTAAGTCATTATCATTCATCTTGAATTTATGCGGATGAGGTTCCTTGTTCTTCAATCTTCTTTCAGTTAACATAGACCGATTTAGTTTTCTTCTAGCGCCACAAACTGAACGTCTCGGTTTTTAATTTGTTTGCCTGTGCGCATTCGAAGTCAACCCATAGGTTTCTTGAAGGTGGTTGTGCGAAGCCCAACACTTCTGATGCAGCGTTTCTAATATAGCTTATATGGATACAGGTCTTCTGGATTCATGTAGGCAATCGTGGGATTTAAATCAAGCTCGACGGTTACACGGTCGTCATAAGCTGAAGCGATCGCTTTCGATCGCAGTCGATGAATTATCTTGGCGGAGCTGTTGGCCGCCTTAAGGATTTCGATGGATATTCGTAAAAGCAGTTTGGCACTAGCCAGACTGTGGTCCGTCACCAGATATGAAAATTGTACTCAAGTTTTGGGGGGCGAATGAAATTCCTATATATATTGTAGCTAGATCAGAAGGGGTCAAATATTTCTTGCACCGTTTGAGAAAATCTATAGAAATTTGGCAGCGTTCTTGTCGACTTCTTAGAACGAAGGTAGACATGAAAGTACATACCGAGAATGGGAAGTCTTTCGGTTTCAGTGATTCAAGTGCTATTCATGGATAATGGCTGAAGGTTTTGATTTCGCTTTAGAGACAGCAGACAGCATAGTGTTTTGGAGGGTCGGATACAGAACGGAGCCTTGGAAAACACCAACATTTCTATAGTGATATTCAGACTTGAAACCATCCAAAACAACTTGAATTGAGCGGCGAGAAATGTAGTCTAATCCATTGAATAAGAGACGCATCGATCCCTTAAGCATGCATTTTCGATATAAGAGCTTGCTGTCAAACTCTGCCCAATACCTTTGAAACATCAAGCGTAGGTTAGGTTAGGTTAGGTGGCAATTATCCATTAATACGGAGTAATTCACTTAGACCAGAAGAGGTCCATTGTGGTACCACAAACAGCGTCGGTTATTTCCACTACGCTTGGAACCATTTCGAATTTTGAAGAAATCTCCGAAACTTCCCGAAGAAGAACTCTCCTAGAGTTTGGTTTCTAATCGAAGATAGCGCCAGGCAGTTACATAGTATAGGTGAAACGGAGTTTTCTCCTCCTCCTCATCCATGCAACTGCGACAGAAGTCATTAGCGGTAACTCCAAGCCTTACGGCATGTCTTCCTAGTACACAGTGGCCTGTTAGTACTCCGACAAGAGTTCCGATGTGTGTTCTACTGACGTTTAACAAGACCTTTGTCCTGCGCCGATTTTTTCGTGGCCAGTTCTGTTTTGCATGGTTACATCAGGTGTTAAGATCCCGCCATTTCTCGTTAGCCTGTTGCAGTGGTAGTGTGGAGATGTTGTATCTTACCGTTTCAATTGGCACATGGGGCTCTCCTTTACCAGTAGACAGTTCCATTTTCGTTGCAATTCCTTGCTAGTTCGTCGTGACCACGGACCCACCACAGCGTTAACGTGCACATACCAACATCAAGCGTAACTATCTTCGTTTAACCAGAGGGATGGAGAAATTGGTTACACTTCTCTGTGCGATAGGCCAGTGGATCTGGTGCCACGAAAACCGTACCTACTGCCGATGATTTAGTAGTTTCCGTGATACAAGATATTCCATAATCTGACGATTTTTCAGCGTTTCAATGACCTTAGAAAGAAAAGAATACATAAAGGCGCTAGGGGTGAATAATTGGTGGAAGAAGAAGATTCACCTTTTTTAGGGACGGTCTGGACAAATGCTGTTTTCCACTTTCTCAGAAAGAGTCCGAAAGAAGAGGACAGATAAAAAAGCTTAAACGCAGTGGTTTTGTTTTGAATTTGGTCTATGGTGAATTCTACGCTCCCGAGTGCAGGTGATGAGATGAGGGAATCGTGTTCTGCAGGTCATAATCGATGAGCTTGGGTCAAGTAGGCTCTGCTACCATAGATATCCACTTTCCCAAATTTGGGGCTAAAATCACCCAATATGCAACTGGCGTGTAGACACCCTAGGCTTTGCTTCTCACAACCATTCGTCTTGTGCGAGTTTTTATTTTTGGGAAGAATGGAAGGGACCCATAATTTTATGCCGAGTCCGAAAGGTTGAATTGAAAAGCTTTTCCACTCTCACATGTTTTTCAGACGGCGCAGTGCAAAAAAAACTTAAGATTGTGTTTTTCCGGGGATCGAACCTGGGACCCTCGCACAGTAATCCAGCACACTAACCTCTGGGCGGTCATTTTTGCAATCATAGTCGCCAAAAATTCAGAGCTCTATTTTTCCGTTTGCTCCTTCGACAGAGGTTTACACTTTTGATATTTTCTTCGTGACTACCTCGTATGGCATGGCCTTCGCGAACATGTACGACATACCCCCGCCATACATCTTATAAGCTGTTACCCCTCTGTGAACTTCCCCAGTCCGATATATGCGCACTTAGTGTCACGGATTATATTTGCGACTTGTTCGCTACTGATTCATTCAAATTGCGTATCGTCGCTTCGTTTTTTTTTTCAGCCAAACACAAAACGTGACTATGAAGATTTACAACATTAATCTCAGCCCAAAGCGAGATTGTCTCAAATGAGCTTGTTTAATGAGTAATTTTTTTTTATCTCAATATCATCGCTCGCCATTTCAAAGGCCTACAAACCACATTTTCCAACTAATTCGTTCATTAATATAATACTCGCGCACACAATAACGAGCAACATTTCCACGAATATTGTACCAAAAAAAAGGAGAAGAAGACAAATTAAATCGCTAATTATTTGCGGCGCGTTCCAAAGGCAAAATAAACAAACAAGCTACATATCCAACAAACAAATAAATCTGAAGCATAGTAGACGCATTCAGAAACACACGCAGCCAGATAGTGTGCGCGTGTGTGTGCGCGCCATATGTTTTCATCCATATTTCCTATAGCCAGGCCATTGCATCAATCCCTTCGCGAAATAAAACTAATCCCCTGAGCAGCACAGATATAAATTTCTTCAGAGATCAAGCCAAAAGTAATCCGTTTTCCTCCTATTATTTGTTATCCGTCTGCACGGCTCTCGGCGGTGAGCATGAGCATCTCCCAGCGGGCAGCAATATGATAGACACAAAATGACTCGAACTCGACTAATGCCAAATGGCCAAATGGCCAAATTTAATTGTGGAAAATTCAATTGCCAAGAATACGTGTATCTGTGAGAGAGACTGACTGACTGACACACACTGGGGCGCGAGTTCAACGACAGACTTTGGGATGATGATGATGATGATGATGATGATGACGACGACGGCCGATGCCGAAGGGAAAAATATGTAAAACGCGGATGACAAGCGCGCGGCGAGTGACGACGCAGGGAGCTGCACCATCGTCGATAACAATAGAATGTAAATTGTTTTTTGGCAGTGAACGCGCGAGAGGATTCTTCAGTATTTTATGTTCTATAGCTTACAGAAGAAAACTGAACGGAAAACCCATGGATTTGGACGACGTCGACACGGTCCAAGGGAGAGGAGAAACAGATTAAAGCCCAAACAACAGCAGAAATAAAAAGAAAACAGTACCAACTATTCTTCGTTTCCATTCTCTCTGAATAAATGAGGTTTAAAGATGAAGATACCATAAGATAATGGTTCGCTTTCGCGTTCGCCATTCGTGCGATTTTATGACGGAATTAGATCGTGAATTTGAGGAGAAGAGAAAACAAATGCCATTGTGTTGAATTCGGAAGGAGAGCAATGCCGATGCCGATACCGATGCTGATACCGATGCCAAAGCTGCTACTGCCTGAGCTGCCTATATGGAAATGGAAGAGATGAAAATCTATCTCAGTTATGTAATTTTTGCATTAGCAACTTTAATTGAGAAATTAGATAATGACGAAACGGTGCCGCTAGATTTGCTTTTTCGAGATAACGATACATTTGCTGTGATTAATTATGTATGGCCGAGAGTCTATTCTGTGGTATCACGATGGAGAAGTGAGATGTACGTCTGCTTGGGTAGGGTATTTCGTACATGCAAATTGAGAAGTAAACTAGGGATATGCATGTTGACATCGAAAGATTGGTTAGTTGATTGTGGCGGCCGGCGGCATTTTTATGAGCAAATTCAATTAAGAGCTGTAAGTTCTAAACATCCAAATCGTTTTGAGGTTTTGAAGTGGTTCTAGAAATTCCAAAAAAGAACGCTGATATGTACCTCATAGTTGTGATTCCTACTAGATATTTAGAACCAATTTGGTTTTATTAAAAGTAGATTCGTGGTTGGGATTTTTAAATAAAGCGCGGCCACAAAAAACATCACAAAGACGTTCGAATATATAGCAACGGAATCAAATATAATTTAGGCTTCAATATTTATAGAACACTAGCGGACCCAGCAAACGTTGTTCTGCCTAAAATAGTTATTTTAAATATTTCAAGATTTATTTTGATATTTTTGTTCAATTATTTTTTAATAGGAATGAAGGCGGATAGCTTCAGTGGTTCAGCGGCCATTATTGGACTTATATATGCACCAACGTTTTTAAATATTACTAGCCGTGCTCGCCTTGCCCGCTCGCACAAAATTATATGTACATATTTGGTTCATTTAAAATTACACTTTGAGTGTTTCAAACCACGCCGGTCCATAAACCACACCAAAGCGTAATTTTTTCGGGATGCAATGATGACTCATGGAGTACTTGTGGATTGCTGCCTGACCAATACCGCATATTTTGTTTATTGACGAAGCCATT
Source organism: Cheilosia soror (assembly GCA_949372485.1). Taxonomy (NCBI): domain Eukaryota; kingdom Metazoa; phylum Arthropoda; class Insecta; order Diptera; family Syrphidae; genus Cheilosia; species Cheilosia soror. Next base: position 93,830,438 of record OX443561.1, on the reverse strand, counting down.
CAGCCAGAAATGAGCCTCATCGCTGAAGATGATTTTTCGATGAAAATCCGAATCATTTTCAAGTTGTTGCTTAGCCCAATTCACGAACATACGACGCTTCTGGTGGTCAAGCGGCTTCAGTTCTTGCGTCAATTTAACCTTGTAAGGATGTAGGCCAAGATCTTTTCGCAAAATTCGCCACAACGACGTCACAGAGATGCCCAAAGCTTGAGAACGACGTGTGAGCGACACATTTGGGCTTTCTTCAACTGAAGCCTGAGCGGCAGCAATATTCTCGACACTACGGGCACTTCTTTGTCTAACTGGCACGAGAACATTTTGTACTGTGCCTGTGGATTCAAATTTTTCCACTAGACGCTCAATTGTTGATCTGCTAGGACGATTATGACGACCATAAATTGGACGTAGCGCTCTTAACGTTGAGGCCACTGACTCCGAATTTCAGTAGTAAATTTTAATAATTTCGACTCGTTGTTGGCTCGTATATCTTTCCATCATGAAATGGCAGATCTTGGATAATAATGTTCTTTCGTAAGATTGTCTGTAAATTTGAGCTCAATCAGTTTCGCGGTTTTTGAGATATAAGATTTTTGTCACGCCCCTTTACAGCAACGTTCCTGGGCCAATACGTAAGATTATCTGTAAGATTGAGCTCAATCGATTCGGTGGTTTTCGAGATATAAGAGTTTAAATGTATTTTTTGTATGGGAGGTGCCACGCCCCTTTGTCGAATTTTGAAAACCGTCACAAGACACTAGGCACCATTGTGAGTCCATTACGATCCATGGGAGAACCGTCATTTAATAAATGGAAAAACATAGAAACAATTCCCGAAGAATTTTATTTCCATACATCACTTGGTCGACAAGCCTTATCTCTTCTATGGTGTTAAAAAAGCAGTTTCCCAAAGCCTTGTACCCCGTACGTGCTTTACCATGACATTCGCACAGTGTGTATGTATGATGTCTGTCTTCCTCGGCATCTAGGTTAGGTTAGGTTGAATAGGGTGTGAATTCATCACAGTGGACTAGGACTAGGCACCATATTGGGCCCATCACCAACCCTGGGTAAACCCTAATGGTCAAAAACCTAAACCAATTCGCCCAAGCAATTAATTTCCCTACAAAACCTAAATATTGTTTCAATGTTGTTAGTGAGGCCAACCTCCTCCAAATTGTCGAAGAAGTATACCTAAGACCTTCCAAAGTGTTTCCTCATGTACCAAGCAATAGCTTGACATTCACAAAGTAATATCCTCTGCGACATGTAAGTCTTCGCAATACCTGCATGTAAACCTAGTGGCATAGTGTCGTGCTTCCTTAGAAGACAGTGCCCGGAGAGAATTCCTATTGCCATTCGTATCTCGTAACTCGGAACCTACATCATTGCAGAATCATCACAGGTGTGTGACTGAATGTCCCAGTTTTTTGGCTGGCTTTCTATAAGAAGACAGTGGGCAGGAAGAATTCTTATTGGTATTCTTAGGCTTACCCTGCTATAAGTTTAAACATTTCCATTTCAAAGGAGGGTTTACTATCCAACCACAAAAATGAAGCATTTGGCTACAAAGCAACCAAGAGCCTCTGAGAAAATGGAGTAAATCCACGACGACCTTGTAAAAAAAAAAATTACGATTAGATTCGGACCTGGACGTGGAATGTTCGATTCCTGAAAAGGCCTCTTGCACTTGAAAAATTAGCGGATGAACTTGACTACCACAAAACAGATATAACTGCCATCCAGGAAATAAAATGACAGGACAACGAATGCAAAACTGTGGCATAAAGAGTAAAGATCGCGCTGCAATTCCAAGAAACTGCCAGAACCTTTGCCGGACGTGTATTCTTTATTGAAAAATCCTACGGACCAATGGAATCGATAACAAGAGGCCATCAAAGAGCAACTGATTTGCTTAATTTCACCAGGCCATCGCTACAAAACCCTTTTGCCCTGGGTTTGATGAAGACTGCCGACAAGCAAAACCAAAACTAAGCAACTCGGCTACAAAGCTGCGCCGAGTTAATATATGCGCAGAAATGTAAAAGAGCGGCTCATAAGCTCTATAGATCTATTAGATCTCTGGAAGATTATGCAAGCTAAGCATGTATATCGGTTTTATAAAACTTCTAAGAGGTAATGATAGCATTCAGTATGTTAGTATAACAACACGTTTAACATGCTGTTAGAGCTAGCTTCCCAGTTTGGCTTACTACCTCTCACAACCTTCTGACAGCTCTGAGTATGGGTACAACAAATATTTTGAAAAGCTATATGACAGCTTCCAATGTAGGCTTATAGCTCTGTTTACGGGTACTGCAGATATTTTAAGAAATTCTAATAGCTCTTGTATATGGGTTCTATAGCTACCTATGGGTGTACTGAAATATTATCCTATGGTTCCCGAAGCTCTTCTTAAAGTAATGTACTCCATATAACGGACGGTATCACAGCTGTCTTATGGCTATAAAAGCCGCAAATAAGCAGTTAATGTACGGGCATAAAAAGAAACCTGGCTCATTTGAGGGCTATCCCTATCGTAGCTCTACAATTTTCTGTATAGGAGCGAAAGAGGGGGGACGAAAAACATATGCTTCTCAAGAAGAAAGAGCACAAGAAGCGTTCGATCAAGGATATAGAGAGGTGCTATTCCAGAAGCAATGTTCGAAAGTATTACCAAAAGGTATAAGGAGCGTCAATGGAATTAAACAATACCCAAACAGAAACTCGTAGAGATGAGCAAGGAAACGTTGTAGTAAAACCAGAATCGGCGATTAGTACATATAAAGGACGTCCTTTAGTTCACGCAAAATGTAATTTTGATAGGAAATACAGATTTAACTAGAAAGCCTACATTTTTTATTGATTCATAGAGTATACAGATTGGGGTTATGTATGGAATATCATATCGGATAAATGGCCGCCACGGCTTTGCTGGCAAGTACGTACTCTTTTACTGAATTTTTCTATGACCGTTTCGCATAAATGTGGCTGAATTTCTCCCAAATTCCTCTTTCAAAGCGTTGATGCTCATGGGTTTGTTTGCATAGACGTTTGACTTCAAAAAACCCCACAGAAAAAGGTCCCATGGGGTAAATCGCAAGATCTGGATGGCCAATTCTGATCGCAAAAAAGGCCGATTACGCGACTAGGAAATGACTCATTCAGCAACTGAATTGTTTCTTTGGCTGTATGGCATGTGTCCACATGTTGGTCAAATACGTATCTTGTAATTTAGGCACTAAAAACTGGGCTATCATGTCACGATAAAGAACGCCATTAATTGTTACTGCCTGACCAGTGGCATTTTGGAAGAAGAGTGGTCCGATAATGCCTCCAGCCCAAAATCCGCACCAAACAGTCACGCGTTGTGGATGGATTTGTTTCCCAACAATTACTCGTTTTCTTAACCCCAAATGCGACAATTTTGACGATTAACGAAGCCATCAAGATGAAAATGAGCTTCATCACTGAAGATGATTTTGTTCGAACAACCCCTTATTACATATTTTTAAAACATTTCTGAACAATGAAAATGCGTTGTTCTTTGGTACTGTCAGCTGTCACATTGTTATCTTTTTCCCGTTGGCATCACTGTACTAATAAATGGCGCACAGTTCAAATTTTGCGGGAATTATGGGACACTCTTTACACAAGTCACAAAAGTTTCACAATTACTGTCAAATATTCCTCTTAAAATACTCATCAGTTATCACCTTGTTAATTTAACGTGCTAATTAAGTCGAAACAAATTATTCAATCAACATGTATAAATATCTTCAATCTTCATAAAATTACATACCAGACGCATATTATTTGCTCTGACATCTAAGATGACATATCAAACGGTTTGAATATCACCGAGTGTATAAAGTATCCACCTGCACGAGTGTGAAATATAAAACCGTCTTAATGCAGTACTTGCGGTGGTCATATGATTCTTTTCATGGGCGCTTAGATGCACGTGAGCCATTGCCACCGCACATGCAACGTAAAGGAACAAAGAAACTTAGATAATCGTATACAGTGTTAATTGTGGTGTGACACAAATAATTGTAACCGATTTCGTGGAAATATGTGTATAGGTGAGGAGTTTTTAATATTCTTTCTTTTTTCTAAAATTTCAAAAATTGTGCACGGTAAAGGGTGACACGATGTGATGAACTTTACGAAGACACTATCGACCCGAGTTATTGCAATTACCTATACAGCAACAACTTCTGGCCCGGACTGCCAAACTAGACCAAAATGCGAAAAATTTGAATATTCGTCTTCAGTGAAGCTATAACTGAAGCCAGACTAGTAATAGTAACCAATACGTATGCCAAGTATTGTTAGTGTTACGGCAAATAGTTGAAATTGTAGTTGAAACTCCGCCAAGAAAGGAGGGGGCTTGGTGCTCACGAGATCGCGCCTAGGTATACCCATCACTACACACGTAGAATTATTCGAAGCATGGAAGAAGGTACGCGATACGAAGGCTCCGGGACTGGACGGTATTCCAAATAGAGACCTAAAAATCGCAATCAAAGCTTTGCCCGACTTATTCTTCGAAATGTTTATTGCGTGACTCAAGGAGGGCGTCTTTTCTGAACCTTGGAAGCATCAAAGGCTTGCTCTACTACCAAAAGGAATGGGGAATCTAAACGAACCATCTTCTTATCGGCCTAATTGTTTACTAGACACGATTGGCAATTGAAAAGGCCGAAAGCCTCTCGGATTACCAATACAGTTTTCGTAAATCAAGGTAGATCTTGACGCAATCAATGCAGTAATAACGAGAGCCCAAGTCGCTATAGAGGTTAGGCTTTGGAAAGGAGGCACCAAAAAATACCCTTTGTAACCCTGGACGTAAAAGATGCCTTTAATTCGACGATTTGGGAGCGTAACATGAGCACCCTTTACCGGATTTAAATCCAAAAACATCTCCGTAAAAAGGTAACGAATTATTTTGCGAATAGAGTTAGGCGCCTCCAGAAAGTCTCCTGGAAGTCAAAGTTCAGCACCATAAACCAATTGCGCTGGTGAAGTACCTGACTCGTTCACCATTGAACGGAGTCCTAGTAGCACGGCTGGCAGTGCCTGAATCCAGTTCTCGGGTAAATGAGTGGTTAGTGCTGTCTTCAATGTACGGTACCATCGCTCAATTATCCCATTTGCCTGAGGTGACATCTGAGGAGCTGGCAAAACCTTTGAAACAGTGCGGACTCAAACTGCCTTACCTGGTCCGTAGTCAGGCGGAACGCGCAGCCAAAACGCGCAACCCAGTGCTGGAAGAAGGCGTCGGCGACTGTTGCTGCAGTGATGTCTTCGACGGGTATTGCCTCTGCCCAGCGTGTTGCACGGTCGATGCAAGTGACGAGGTAACTGAAACCAGAGCAACTAGGCAGTGGACCCACAATATCCATGTGAACGTGGTCGAACCTTTCGGCGGCTGGAAAATTTCCAAGAGATAGTGAGGTATGCCTATGGATTTTGCTTCGCTGGCAGGCAGAACAAGCACGAACCCATTTACCAATGTCTGAGTTCATCGATGGCCAGAAAAACCGGAGCGCGACTGACTTTCGAGAGGCTCGCATTTAAATTCTGCAACTCTGGGTCACTGCATTGGATGTTTGCGATGGCGGCATAGTCCAAAACAGTGGGACTTGCGATCGCTGCAATCCGTGAGAAAGCGTCGGCAGCTGCATCGTTGTGCTTGTGCTTCATCTTGCTTGGCCGTGGTCGAGTGTCGAGTATTGGCGCAAAAAAAAATTATGGGAAAAAAAATCAGACTCAGCGGAAGAATCGTTAAAGGGAAGATGGACACATCGACCCATACCACTGATCGATGGATTAAACAAACTCATAGCGAAACAAATTTCTCTCCGACCTGACCCAGTTTTTGACTGGCCAGCCATGCCTGTTACAGAGAATATCTCCTTAAACGCGGACATGAAAGCATCCCATTTAAAAATGCGGAGCACGTGCTCTTCCATTTTTCACGGTCCAAAACCAAGAGGTTTTGGTTCCTTGTCATTGCGGTGTCACAGGGACTCCTCCGGCTTAAACCCAATGGTTGAGTATTCCCTATAATGTTGTCTGTAGGAGCTGACGAAGAAGTGCAGAAAATTTTAACTTCTTACGCATTTGCCTTGCTCTCGCAGGTAATTATACATACCTTCTTTATACGATGTCGGTAAGGATGAATGCCAAGCTTCATACAAAAAAAAAAATTGTTCCTGAGGTAGACAATGTGGCCCACATCTCGCCGCACAGTACAACTTTTTCCCTCTAAATGCACCCCATCGAGGACCACTTCAAACTAACAATCTACAATCTACTAATTCATTCATCATGTTTTGAAACTCTAAACCCATTTACAAACAAATCGTCCAATTTCTATAACCCCAACCCGAAGTAATAAATCAAATTTTCACTAATACCCATTATGAAACTGAAATTCTATATATCCACATAATTTGTTTATGTTTATCTACACACATAGTGTCGCCAGACAAGCCGCCACAAATCACTGTATACGCACAATTGAGGACTCATTAAACGTCACTTGAAAGCCCCAATTTTCATGATTTGTTTTGATGAATTTATAATCATTAAACTACAAACACACACAGAAACACCCAGTCAAATAGATACAAAAATTATACCTACTACAACATTTCGTTAATTGTCCCAACCCTACCCCACAGAAATGCTATTAAAAAACCAAAACGCCTCTAATCTCGAATACACACACGAGATATAAGAATCAAAAAAAAAATACTTTAAACACTGTAAATTATCGAAAAAGTATACAGAACAACATCGTAAAGAAGAAATAAAGAAAAAGATGAAAAAAAAAAACAAAATGTATCTACACCACAGTAGTGTGTAAAAAATGCCAACACCATGCCAATTATTGGGAGCCAACGACGAGACAATACATTTCTTTGCCAAGAAAATGCGTTAGCTACGCACCCGAAGGATGTAGCCCGATAAAGATACATCAATTGATGTAAATTTAGCTGCTCTTAAATTTAATTCGATTTTCTACAGTATGCACATGATTTAGAAAATAAAATTAAAAAAACTGCAACTGCAGAAAACAAAACATATGCGACTGAAGAACTTTTGGAATTTCAATCGAAAGATATGTAGAGTAGATACACAGGTCTGGTGATGGGCTATAAATATTCATTCGATGGGCAGGACAGACGACTACATCCATGCGTGCTGCGCTGGCCCATTAGTTGCTCTGTTCGTCTGTCGTGCAGATTTTCTTCGACTCACTCCGAACGGAACGGAGACACATTGCGACACGTCGAAAACTCGAAAGACTAAAATTCTAATTTAGAAACTGTACTGCAGATACGAAACGAATATGAGTTGAGTTTGAGTACTCGACTCGTAATAGTTGGAAAAATGATGATTATTTCAGGAGGTGATTGATGGTTTCGCCAAAGATGTCAGTCACGATGTGACGTAGAAAGAACTTTGATGACTTATGACAGATATATTTTGGAGGTTAGGAATATTCACTTTCTCCTCGGGTAGAGAGAAAGAGAGAGAGAGACGGAGGCATTGACATCGATGACTAAGTGAAGTGAGTAGAGGAAGACGATTTACAATTTGCTCTGGCCCAGAGGTATTGTACGAGCAGTCGAAATACGTTCGCGTCTAATGTATGTGCGCGCAGATTGACGATGATGGGAGATGATATTTTAGTTGACAATAGATGGAACGTTAGTTTACATGATGTGTCATTAGTAATTTATTTACGGAAGAGCGAGACGTTATGCAAATAAATTATCTGTCGCAGTCGTCGTCGTCGTCTCCGGCGACAGGGCGCGTTCGCGTTGTGATTATTTTTGTTATATCAACATGGTAGATGTGATGTGTTGTGATTGGTGGGTTGTGCGGACTATGTTCTTATTCACAGGGGGATTGGCGAAACGAATTTATTGTGTCTATACAAGAAATAGTGCATTTGTGATTTACAAAAACTATATTTATTGCCACGGGGTGACGATTGTGATGAAAAGGATTAGCGGATTTGAATGAAACTGAGTCCGAGTGACACCGAGAATGCTCAATGAGGAGCTGGTTTTATTATAGCTAAGTCGGTTAGCTCGGACTCACTTGAAGGTGGAATAAGGATATCCATAACCACAACTTTTGTTTGAATCGCAAAGCAGCAGAACTGAAATCTTATTGGGACGTAGATACGCAGTATAAATGCCAAAGAAGAGGCGCACTTTCCCTGTTTTTAAAGATGATTGAAGATTGAAGAAGAAAATTCAAAGTTGACAGGCACCTACACGCAAAGGGTTTTCCAATGACGACGTGTTGATTTCGACAGTTCATGGCGGCCTTGATCTTTTAGCTGTTGTTATTTGTTGTTTTCTTTTTTTTTTCAGATACTACAGAGAAATTGCCATGGACAAGTCACAGCGTTGAGCAACTTTATTGTCAACATGAGTGTTCGCTTGAGGCAATGACGCGTTCGTTGCGCCAATTTTACGGTTTACACATGGTTGCCCAGTCGACTATCCAACGTTTGTTGGGCAAATTTGAGTCGACCAATTCAGTGAACAATCAGCTAACACCCGTACGTCAACTAAGCAAGATCTAGTGAAAACATCGCCGCTGTCTGTTAGGGTTCTCCTGCATTCGATTCTGCACCGCGCACAAGAAATCGTCCTCTCGCAAACAAAATAAGAAATTTTATGTGGACCGATTTGGATTACATGGATGTGAACGACATGTGTGGAAGCAACAGGACGGCGCTAAGTGCCAGAGAGCTGATGCCATACAATAGACATTTTGCATGAGTGATTTAAAAGCATTCTTAGCTTACGCAGAGACAACGTGAACTGGCCACCGAAATCCTTTGATTTGACTCCGTTAAAACTTATTTTTATGGGTTTTCCTTAAGTCCCCGGTCTATGCCAATAAGGCACAAACAACCGGTGGCCTCACAGTCAACACAATCCGTGCCATCGCTCAAATTCAGCCTGATCTATGTGCCAGAATCATCGAAAATTTGAACCTCTCGGATTAGTGTATATTCAACGGCCCTTCGAACTATGTACTTAATTCCATACATAGAACCAACTTCCACTACCCCAGATGAACTAAGTCCCAACAAATATGCAGCGGGATTCAGTTCATAAATTTGGGAAATAGTCCATTTCGGACGTAGGTCATAATTCCCAAAGAAATAAGTTTACAATGCATGAACAGTGAAATATGTTAGGGAGGCTGTGCTGCCCCCGCAAATCCACCTGCTTGGGGCCACTTTTGGATATGGAGGTTGAACATTATTCAAAATGTTTTCAAATCCATGCGAAACTTAGCACAAGACTCAATTCTCATATTGGGACTTAGTTCATTCTAGAGTTGAATTCATTCATTCATTTTCAATGATCCGCTTGTCCATTAAATGGGTCGCGGGTGTAGGTTGCTCAAGTGGACCCTCCATAGCTCCCGATTCTCCGCCATCGACTCTAAATCATCAAGGGCAATCCCCATAAGGGTATAGGAGAAATTATGGACTTGATCTAACCATCTCATCCTTGGTCTACCTAGAGTTAGACGTCGTGGGATCATGTGAGACTCGAAAGACCTATTCCACCAAATCATTGGAAAGGCATTTCAAATAAAACAAAAAATGCCTTTAAATCTGACACACAACTTGTGTTACCCGTTCCTATTGGATAACCCCTAGGGCTTAGGTAGTTCTAAGCTGGTAAACAACAAATTTAATTTTAAGAACTTACATTCGTTTCCTCCAAAATTATCGGGATGACATCTCTAGATTAACAATTATCATTGGTAACTTACCTGTAAAAAAGGAGGAAAATAATTCGTTAAATTTATGTGCAAATTAATTTTGTATAGAATAATATAAAAAAAAATAAAAAAAAAATCTAAAAATGAATTTATTCGGCCCTAGCGAGGTATCCGTCGGCACAGAGACTCAAATTACATTCGAGGTATCCGCCTTCGGAAAGAATAATTGAAATGCGACGACGCATTGATTTGGCACGATGCTGTTTCGTGGTACATCGGGGTTTCCCTATTTATAGTTCTTGCTTTTGCGTTTGTTTTCGTCCTGGAAATACAAATTTAATCAACAAATACAACCAATTACTTTGCAAAACTTTTTTTTCTTTTATTGCTTTCATTTATCACTGCAAATCGTTCCGCAACCAATTTCTTTCGGAGCATATCGGAAGAAAATTCGTATGAAGCTGTCAAAAATATCAGTAAAAACGCACTTGATCGCACTAAAACGCAAAATGCCAGTGTGCGTTGCATATTTGTCGGAAGAAAGTTCCGAAAAGCTGTTCCGAAGTATACCTCGAAGCAAAAATCCTCCGATTCGTGTATGAAATCGGAGAATTTTCCGTTCCGACGGATACCTCGCTAGGGCCGGTGAATTATACAGAGTGTAGTTTCAAACCTCCCGATTCAAGTGACTGGACTTCATAAGTTCAAAAGCCAACTTTCATCGAAAGAACAAAATGGCATTCTCTGTGGTAGATGGGTGGCCCAGGCTATAGTTCAATCTCACTCAGTTTGGTACATGGACGATTAATAATGGGGTCGGAATTAGTGGACCTCATTGCACTATCTCAGTCAGGCACAGAAAACTGATTTTTCAAACAGACATGGATCTTCTATGCAATAGAACTCTGTGCCAAAGACTTAGGACGAACTCTCAAAAGATCAAAAATTAGCATACCTTCAGACAGCCAAGCAGGGCTTAAACAAAGCTCTTGATTCATATAAATTCAACTCCAGACTCGTCTGAAACTGAATCTCTGAACTCTATTGAACAGCTTGCTGCCCACGAAAAAGTCATCTTCTTATAGGTTTCAGGTTACGAGGTATTCAAATTCAAAGACAAGGAAAGAGCAAATGAGGCAGAGATTTCAAAAACCCCCTTCATTGGTCCAGAAGTTTTATATGCTTTGGCAACCAGAAACATCAAGGCAAGGCTGTAACCTCGGGAGCTACAAATGAAGTTATAGAATTGGTACTACATATAAGCTTGGCGACGCACGGGAGTAATAAGTAACATAGCCTTCAAATACTCTTCAGCAAATGTGTTGCAAAAAGGTTAACTTAACATTCATCATCAATCACTGCTACCTCAAGTACAAGATGGCGAAAAGCATGTTCCCCGATGTTCTTTGGTTGTAACATTTTTTTTTTTGTTAGACAAAAACTTTGGTTCTGTTTGCTTTTGGACTAGTTTATTCGATGTCTAAAATGTTTGTCTATTAAATCGAGAAAAAAATATCAGGTAAGTACCTAGCCGCCGCCAGAATTGATGACCACTCGGGCCCGATTTATGGCATTTTCCATCACTCTTGCCAGAACTTCCGGCGATAGGTCTTCGCTTTCTTAGCGGATATTTTCTTTGTATACTTCAAGACTCGTAACTTCCAAAAACTCCACAAAAAGAAGTCTGGAACGGTTAAATCTTGCCGGGAATACAGCCCTCAAAATTTCGGTTGTGGCTCGTGCATTATGCTCCGTGGCAACATCCTCTTGGAACCAAATGTTCTGAAGCCCCAAATCATACAATTGAGGAAGGAGAAAGTGTGTCCAATTGATGCCCAATTGCGTGGCTCCTTGTCTTGTCGATACTCCGGGGTTACGACATCTTCAGAGCCACAGCTGCGATATTCTCAGTAGAATGGCTGCTCCGGTGACGGACAGACCTGGCATAGTATTTCGTGTTGTACCATACTTTTCTAGGCGAGTGGCTAAACATCGCGGTCGTAGTGTTGGTCCCAGTTGGTGTCGCACGACCGTCAAATCTTCGCCGAAATTCACGCTGCGCTAACACTACCGACGAATTATTCCGCAAAAAAAATCGAAACAATTATTTCGAGTTTTTTAGGACTACAGTATAGCCTCGCTAGCCCGTACACCTCTATATTTTGGACACTTTCAAAATGGTACCTATATACAGTCCGTGCGGTATTAGGTATTAGGGTAGGGTGGCAAGCCGGAGCAGGAGATGAGAATGAAGCAACTTTTGCTTGCATTAGCGAGTTCGCCGAGATTGTCGAAGGAGTATTCTCCGAGATATAGTTTTCTACGAGCTGAGAGGGCTGGGCAGGGCACGTCTCCTCCTCCTCTTCTGTGCAGCTGGTTGTCCAGAGTATTAAAATGCGTATAAAATTTGACCCTGATCCATGGAAATATGTACATTCATGTCTCCTTTACTTGTGTTTCACAAATGCCGCCATTTGCAAAATTATACCACCTTCCGATAGGGTGATGCTGATGACTTTTACGCCACATTGTATAATCTTTAAAAAATCAACTAATTAAAATGTTTACGGTCAAAAATATTGGCACCGTCACTGTCCGCCTAGTGGAGGATTTTTCCCCGCAATGTTTTTTTTTTTTCCATCCTCTCCGAGAAAAATTTACCAAACAAAGTTCCATAGAATTCAATCCTCGATATCATATTCATAATTCTAAATTTGACATAAACATTTTATCTCTATTTATCACTAATAAAACCTTGCATAGTGACAAAAGTCACGTGAAAATCGTGGAAAACTTATATAAATTTTCTCATTCGAAATGAGTAGATATTCCACAGAATATTTTACCCGACGCGTTCGTTTTGTTCAATGCCAAATCATACTGTGTACAACAACATTATTTTAAGAAAGAATGTCAATTTCAACCTGACAGGCCGTCACTTGACATCATCATTATCATCAACTGAGTATTGTCTATTTGTCACAGTCAGTCTCAACCTCAACCTCAACCACCGCCAAAGAGTAAGCGGCACAACGGAATTTTCTTCTTCTTCTTCTTTCTCAAAAATAAAAGTCGTTTTCTTTTCTCTTCATTTGTACGAGTGGTTACTGTCTAAATATTTCCTATCTTATGCAAACAAAAAAAAACGCGATGAGATACATCTGTTTGAAGAGCTATTACATGGAATATAATTAAGTAAGTATTTTCCGACTTATTCGGATCGAATTACCTTTCTGTGTCAGATAACGACTGTCACTTTATTTACCCACTCAGTGGGTAAAAAATAAATCAATCAATGAAACACAGCAACACGCTTGTCCATTTATTTATGCAAAATGCATACATATAGGTTGTCTCCAATTGGAGATACAAATTGCATTTTATTTATCTGTGTGATTTTAATTAACAATGCAGAATTGGCACATTTATTGCAGAATGGGCACATTTTCTGTCGCACATGATTTTCTATACAATTCTTTGAATAAAACCATAAACAATAGTAAATTGTGGATAATTTTTTTTTAAATACATACTCATGTGATTGGTGGTAAATTTGATAGGTTTTCAAGTGAAAATCTACCGACAGACAGAATGTATTGAATTTCCATGATAATGATGAGTTGCTTTTAGTTTGCAGGTATCTTATTTGATTTCAGTTTTAAGTGCAACCGAGCATTGTATGCAATTAAATTAATAAAAAAAAAACTAAAGCCAACAGTATGACTAACATGTTGGGGAACATGTTTAAAATGTAAACAAGCCGTCTTATCTTTGAGATGACAGTTGAAAAACAGAAGCCGATTGTTTATGACAGTTTCTGAAAACAAAAGTACTTTTTAAAGTCCGGTTCAAATAAGCGAATCATCTCCACGACTTGAGTAGGACGTGATGGTAGCCATTCTGTTACCTTTTTCATAAAAATTACTGACAGACTAAATATGCTGTCATTTGACAGCGAGCTATCGCTTTGACGAAACTGATCACAAACCAGATCTAGCAAATGTCGAGTGGCATATCTATACAGTGAGCGTCAAAGTGAGTGAACACCAATGCAGCTTCCAGTTGTCTTTGAAAACATTTATGATTTGAATATTTATAAAGTATTTTTTGCTGTCGACATGAAATATGCTTAATTATTGTTATTTCATTATCAACATTTTTACTGCCTGTTGGTTTTTTAGACCTGTTTCCAGACCCTAAAGAAAACTCAAAATACCATCGGCGTTTACTCACTTTTGACGCTCACTGTAGATGACAAGCTCACCCAGGAAGTCGCGTAAAACCATTTTAAGTAATGCTGAGGAATACATTTTTGTTTTCTTTTTCTTTTTAAATACTTCTCCCGGGAAAGGCAAACCTATAACGCTTCATCAGCGCCCCGAGATGCTTGCAGATGTATGTTAGTTCTGCACTTAAATTGCTGCAAATTGTAGTCTTCTGGAAATATATTCCCAGGAAGCGAGTTCCAAAGTTTGCTTGTCCTGTAACAGAAGGAGTTTTGGAAAGATGATGTCCTCGCGGTTGTCAAGTGTACTGTGTACTGGTCATGAGCATTAGCAGCCTGTCTTGTGGGGCGCTCAAAAGTTGCATTTCGAGGGATAATGTCCTTGAGTTCCTCGGAACATCTACCATGGAAGTACCTATAGAACAAGCATAGGTCAGCGACTTGTCTTCTGTGCACCAACGGTTGCAGTTTCGATGTGAGTGTAGGGTCTCCAATAAGTCGAACTGCTCGTCTCTGTATGCTGTCAAGTAGGTCATGGCGGAATTTTCTCAAAATTATACGAGTAAACATGATTTTGTCATACAGCTTTACCAAAAAGACTCATTCGGTACGAAACTATTACGCCGAGTATCCTAGTAGCTTTATACTTTTAGTTTAGATGGTGATTACATTGTCGATTACATCAATGTCGAGCAGCTACTTCTCCGGACGGAGCGGTCCATGCTTCGGTGGTTTGGTCATGTTAAACGTATGTCCCCGACCAGGATCCCACGACGCGCTATGGAATCCGTACCATCGGGCAGGCGTCCCCTAGGTAGACCCAGGATGAGATGGTTAGATCAAATTCATAATCTCTCCTCTACCCGTATGGGGATTGCCCTTGAGGATTTGGAGTCGATGGCGGAGGATCGAGAGCTATGGAGGGTCCACTTAGGTAACCTACACCCGCGACCCACTTAATGGATAAGCGGGCCATTGAAAATGTTTGTTTGTTTGTTTGGTGATTACAACCCGTAGTAGGCAACGATCTCAACCAATAAGCCTCATTAAGGGCCTTGGTCACTACAAAACTGCCTTCAGTTAAACACTCCAAGTTTGTTTAGGTAGCACTCTAATTGTGTGCGTTACCTAAGGTGGGGCTTTTGTTTTCCTGCGTTGTCTCTCAGCAATAGACTTTACGACTCGTCTATTGTGTGCGTTATTGTCCATACGCTTCGTTTGAGCTACAGATATCAGCCCTAGTATTTTACTTTTCAAAGATATAGCCCGTACGTAAAGCTCGTCGTTAGATCTTCTCCTTCTCACTCTAAACCCGAGTTCTTCAAGTGAAAAATATCCAAATGCTCCGCAGAAAGATGAAAAAAATATGAAAATTTCATCGGATTGGTTAATTTTGTGCTTCTTCATGAAACTTTGACATTTTTTTCGCCAGTATTCGAATTTGTATAGGTATATTGATTATACACAGTAAAAAAATGGCTAAAAATAGATCGTGTACCTACTCCAGAACTTCAAAGCCATCAAAATTGAAACGAATCAATTGCTTTGATAGCGAAAAGATTTAGCTGTTTTACACGGAGCTTGTTTTCGGCACAATACAAGTTTCTCAGAAGACCGGAATTGAGAACACCAAGAGAAAGGAGATTGGATGCAAAACTACTCCAAGCAAAGACACTCCGATTTGCCAGACAAGTAGGGCCAACCCATTTTTGATGTCCAAAAAGAAGTTAGGAAGACTGTTGCACCTTAAGTTCATAAAGATCTTTCGGGTCAGATCATTTAGGCACTGGTTCCTAAAACAACAACAAAAAAAAAAAAACAAGTGTCAACAAAGAACCCAAGGAAGAGGCAGGGTTTCGCAAAACTGGACTTACAAAAACCATTCGATTCGAATACGAACAACAAAATGTTTCGCGAGGAATTTCCCTACTGAAAAGTGTTCCGCAGCTCTAAAGACATAAATTGGACTAAATAGAACGCATCATCATTTCCACCAAACTTTCCAAGAGATTTGCATTCGCTTTCATTAAAGTCCATTCTTCTTCAGCATACTCCATACGGCAAAACGGGGACTGTGACTCGGGGTCTAAGTCGGCTCTCACATTGAGGCAACATTCAATAAGCAACTAGCAATAGACAACACCCAATATTATCGCTCACAATTATTTTACTTTAAATTAAATTAGAGGTCTCACATCAAAGCAACTAAATATCGCTCAAACGAAAAATTTTGCTGATTGCTTATTGGCAGTTGCTAGTTGCTTATTGCTTGTTGCCTCAATCTGAAAGCCGCCTAAACTTACACTCGCCATGGAATCGTGAAATATTTCTGCTTACTTAGGTGGCGCTACAGTCCGGGTGGATCTGGGCCTTATCCCGATCTTTGGCTAACCGCTTCCAGTTGCGCACTCCAAGTTGGTTGGGGTCCCCTTCCACTTGTGCGCGCCACCTAAGGCGAGCTCTTCTTGTACTGCGTTGTCAGTCCGGAATAGAATCGAAGACTCTTCGGGCCGGAGCGTTAGTGTCCATTCGCTCTACACATCCTAGTCATCTTAGTCGAATGATATGCACTCTTCTGACCAAGTCGATGTCGCTTCACAGCTCGTAGATTTCGCTGTTAATTCTCCTCCTCTAAAGCCCGACAAACGCAAACGGGATCGAAGAATTTTGCATTCGAAGCGACTATCTTCACCCGCCTTTGTTAACGTCCTTGCTTCTTCGACATAGAGCAGGACTGGATGATGAGGGGTTTATAGTGTTTCTTCACAAGGCCTTACTGGTCAGTTGCATTCTAAAGCCAAAGAAACAGCGGTTGGTTCGTTTGATTTGAGCTGTGGTGTCATTGTCAGAGTTTATAGCGGAGCCGAGGTAGACAGAGTCCCTAACCACATCAAAATTGTTGCTGTCTATTGTGACAATACTTGCAATACTTGCAAACGCACAAATGACAGCTCTGGTTGGCTCCGGCAACGATGATCAATAGACTTGAGGTTGGCTACTGCTTTCCTCATTTCATTTTGGAAAGGTGGACGGAAGTTTTGGCTTTCATCGTCCAGGCTTAATGGTTTATGTTTCTACTAATCGTACATATTGAAGTAGCAGCTCCTGCAATCTGTGAAAGGCGATGTAATTGAGATAGTCGCCGAATTTTGTCAAACAGTTTTTCAGACATATTCTAACACAGCCCGTTGAATTGTACTCATCTATTGCCTTGTCAGAATCTTAGAGGAGGACTGTATAAAGAACGCGACTGCCTGCGTTGGCTTGAAATTGGCAGCACTCCATCCGGTAAGCGCTTAAATCGTTGCCAATACAGCAGGCCAAACTCGTTTCAACCAAACCTGCGACCTGTGTAGCGATAGCGATCCGATTTTCCCATTCAAAATTGGTGTACCCAATCTTGCGGCCCACACTATAGTATATAACCTAACGCAATCGAACCTGAGAAAATCAGGTGTAACACTGACACCAACATTTTCCAGTTAGTCGCTGTAGGTAGGTAGATATACCTTGTGGTAATGGCGCGGTGAGGCACGACAATGAGGCACATATCTAGATCAATTGTTGCGTGTAACATTCGCCAAAGCAGGTTGATAGATAGCTACGCGAACGGCGAACTCTCAAGTTCTAAAGTTGTATACCTGCCTATCTGTGCCGCGTGCATGTGCAGTAAAACCACAAAACTCCGATTGAATTTAGGTCTTCATTTCTTTCAACAAACACACGCCATGCTGTGCTGATGCGGACGAACAACCCCACAACAACAATAGTGGAAATAACCTCAAAATGTGCACTTGCTTGGAACACATGCAATTTGTTCGATTGGTTAATGTTTAAGTGCTTATGAAATTGGATTTGAAAACTATGTGCATGTGTATGCATTACTCCAGAGGTTATCCTGTTTATTTTTTGGTGAAAGGTCGAGACAGAGAAACAATAATAATAAATTGATGAAGACCAAGTTGGGTAGCAATAAGAAATTGGTAAAAAAAAACGACGTAACTACAAAACACACAAAAAGCGGCTTAAAGAAATAACATCAAACAAGGTAAACAAGGCGAAACAGGAATGAGGATGAAGAGCTAAAAAAAGAAACGATACAAAACAAAAACCGAAAGAAACAGGAAAACCTTTTTTTTGCGTTGCTTTGCAATAAAAAAAACTTATCGCTCGCGCCTGGTTCTGTTAGTAGGTCAGTGAAATTCACTGCCAATGTTCGATGCAAGCAAAAGCAATGCAATCGAAAAGAAAGAAATTGTTGTTGTTGTTGGGTACACCGTTAGGTTTTTTGGGATTTTTGCTCTCCATATACTGTTAGTTATTCCTTTCATTCTTTTTTTTCTGTGACTGTGACCAGTATGAAAAGGAACAAAAAAAAAATTCTGATTGTGAATTGAAATGGAGAGGCAAAATAATGATTTGGGAATCGATTTCTTTTTTGACAATATTATATTTGAAGGACTGAGAAAAATTTGGAAGGAAGGTATGTACAAGGAAAACGGAAGGCCTCATCATCAGGATTATTTACGCTTCATAGCCTCTGCGCAATTAGGACTATATAATTAGTGATTGAAGTTCGGGAATAGTACTTCCGATAGTGTCCTCTATCATTATGAATGGAATGGAAGAACTGCGGGAAGGGATAATGACATGACATCGATTTATTTGTAGACAGATGGTGGGGATGCTAGGGCTATGCTAGGGCTCTTATTATTAGCGTTATTAGCAAACAAAGTTGTTTGAGTCAGTTTCAAATCACGAAGGACTTTTGACACTAATGACTCTGTGACAGTCCAAAAGCTAAGAGAAATTAATAAATTAAAGTGTAAGAAAAACGAATTTATTCTGTTTACTTTTTATCTCTGAAACAGCCTTTTGAGGCAGTATCTGGCCTACCGCAGCAACAGCTGGTGCAGAAGTTGCGACATCAGCGGCAACACTGACGCCAAAAAGTCGTCATTGTGATCGTTATAAAGGGTCCGCCATTTAAAGTTTTTTTTCAACTTGTGCTTATTTCGCGAATGGTAACACTTAGCTCATGTCTGATTTGACAGATAATTAGTTTTATCCTTCCGCTGAACGAATATGCTTGAACAACGCTGGGAAATATTGCGACATTACTTTGAAAATCATGGTAATGTTGCAGAATGTGTGCGAAAATTGCGTACGGATTTTGGAAGAAGAGCAGCACCGTCAGCTACGTATGTTCGTTATCTTGTGAAAAAAGTGAAAGAAACTGGCATCCTCATCGATAAGCCAAAGCGTGAAAAGCCAAAAACAGCCGATATACCCAAAACGAGTCACTGTTTGGTGCGGATTTTGGTCCAGAGGCATAACTGGTCCATTTTTCTTCGAAAATGAGCAAGGAGTGGCCGTTACAGTCAATGGCGATCGTTATCGGGCCATGTTGAACGAATTTTTGTTCACAAAAATTGAAGAGGAGGATATTGGCAACATTTGGTTTCAACAGCACGTGCCACACAGCCGAAGCTACACTCGATGTTTTGCGCTCTGTTTTTGAAGATCGCATTATTAGCCGCAGAGCTGATGTCGTTTGGCCACCGCGGAGCTGCGATTTGACACCGTTGGACTACTATTTGTGGGGTGCCGTAAAAGATAAGTGTTACGCCGACATGCCAGAGACAATTGACGCTTTAAAGGACAATATTCGTGAAGCCATTGGTGAAATACAGCTGCACACAATCGATAATGTGCTTAAAAATTGGACCGATCGTGTAGGCGACTGCATGGCCAGCCGAGGCAGCCATTTGAATGAAATTATTTTCCATTATTAACCTACTTTCAAATAAAAAAGAAATTTGAGAAAATATTCAGTAGTTTTTTTTATAGCATCTTCAAAAAAAAAAAAAGTTATTTGGCGGACCCTTTATATGACCACCTTCGTGAAACCCCTGGTTGGACGAACGATGCAGAGGCGTATAAGGCGGAATTGAACTAAAGCTGTTTGCGAAGACGGGAGGAACATCGGCTTCTAAGGAAGAAAACAGATAGAGCACACGAACAAATTGGAGAGCTTCTCTTGGAACAATATGCTGTATATACCACCTACTCAATGGTAAATAGAACGTGTCAGGGCAGCGGATTCCGTGCCAGAGACCTGTGCAAGTAAAATTACGAGTTGATGCTGAGAACTAAAAAACTATTTTTACAGACTCTATAACGGCGACGAAGACCAGCAATCCACTATTAGGTAGAGGGAACTATTCCATTTTACAGACAAAACTTCCGACTACCTTATCAAAACGAAGTGAGGATAGCAATACCCAAGATAAAGGCCATTCAGGCTGAGATTTTTAGAGCAGGTGACCCGGCACGCACTTGCTAATTTCTAGAATTTTGTCAGATGAATATATGGCAGAAAGACCATAAGTCTCTCCTTAACATCGCATACAAGATTCTATACCTGCCACATTTTGCGAGCCCCTAAAACCCTTCGTAGATAACCCGATTGGCTCCTATCAGTGTACAGTGCATCTTTCATCCCTTTCCAAGACGCCTATGACAGTGTCGACAGAGTCGAACATAGTTTGCCTTAGAAAAGGTTAGGTTTACAGTCTTATGAGGAATACCACAGGCCAATATTGGCCCATTTTCGATTAATGTTGGGGGAAGGCGGTTGTCCCTACGTGTTATAATTTCGGTATTTGCTTCACATGGCTGGAAAGATATCTAACATTCTCATTGAAAATGCTGGTCCTGGTTTCAATCAAGGAGGGCCAAGTCTTTCTTGTAGTAATAATTCGACGGTCCATCTGTCTCTCTTGTGGAAAGCGAAATATTCGTAGAGGAATAAACTTCTTGTAAAACGTCTGCCGACTCTTGTCCTGATAATTTTGCTTTCTCATTGCCGGGAATGCCTTTATGTCCATGGGACCCAACAGTGTTGTGTTCTATAAAAATCTTGAGCTCTTCACAAGCGTAGATTTTTCTTTTTGTGTAGTTACTCCTATAACAGCTACCTGACAGTCTGTAGGTAACACCCTCCGGTAGAATTGTTCCAGACTCACGAGCTGCTATTGTCACTGTCAGGATGTCTTCTTGGAAGACACTGCTGTGGTCTGTAAACACTTGCCAATCACTCTATCGTTGGGCTGAGAAGGTAATCTTTTAGTAAGTCCATCTCCCATAAACTTAGTAGGCTCTGTATAAGGCCTTAATAAATTACTGCTGTAGGGATCCGAAGCTTTGACGAAGCAGTTGAAGATTTTCTTGGCCATTTTGAGAGACAAATTCTTCGTAAGATATTTGGCCCCGTTTGCGTTGACGGGTTTTTGCTGAGATTCAACGACAGACTATACAAGCTGTAAAGCCACATCGACCCAATTAAAAAACAGTACATTGTAGGTACTTTGTAGGTACTTGTATAGAGCGAATAGATATCATTGGTCCAGTCCGTAGTCTTCAATTCTTCAGCGCAGTAGAGCAACACCTCGTCTAAGTTGAAACGCACAAGTTAAAAATGTTCTGAATCAACCTGAAGTGCCAACTGAATGGAGAATCTTTTTAGCTGACGTCTTGGGTTCACCCTGAACTGTATAGATCAGCCTGAGAATTCGTTTCGGAAAATGCTAAGTCATTGAATCAGTTTATCGAAAGGTTGATTAGCCTGCCTGTTCTTCAAGGCATTTGAACTTATCAGACTGAATTACAATATGGATACTGTTTTATCTCTCGTGTTAGCACCGACTATAAGGACTATAAGCAAATTCTTTATCTCAAAATGTAGGGTACAATACCAACAGGCTAGGGTTTCCCCTAGAAGGTAGATGGTAGACCAACAATTTAGGGAACAACTTGAAACAGAACCAATCAGCGCCGAGTTCCGTGTACTATTATATAATTTGTCGGCTAGTGATTGATTTGTAACTTTAACCCCCCGTTTCACACTCGAAGTTTAAACTATAGTTCAACTGAACCTGAACGTGAGTTTAAATTCGAAGTTCAACTCGTCCGGTTTCATAATATAATCTGAACTTCCAATTCAATTGAACTCAGTTTAACGAAATTGTATGAATAGAATTTGGCAGTATTGTACAGTAGTTAGCTTTTATACGACTTTTTCAAAATCGTTCATTGTATTTTCTTTCAAAGAACACAAAAACAAAGTCAAATATTTGTGTTTTTGACAATCGCCTGATCTGAGGTTTAAACGGCAGAATACTGTAGTTTAACTTGAACTACAGAATGAATTCCGTTCTAGGTTTAAACGAAACTCTGAAATCGAATTAATTGCTGAACTGAGGTTTAAACTGAAAGTATAGTTTAAACTCTCACTGTGAAACTGGGGGTAAGAGATCTTTTTTTCAAGCATAAAATGTTGCAGTGATTGAACCTATCCTGGCAAGATTTCGGAAAATTCGTCCCGAGTGCTTATAAAAGTCTATGGGTGCGCCTAAAGCTTTGCGGCAAAGTTAGAAAATCTTCAAAGATGCAGATGGAAACTAAATGTCAGGATTTGAAGGAGACATAGGGATGCTGTAAAGTGGGAGGGTTATGATCCCCATAATCTTAACCTCGTCGAAAAATAAGAGGAAGAAGAAGATAGACTTTCAACTTTAGTTGTAGTTTCAAAAATATATCCAAAACGAATATCCGTTTCAAATGCAAACTGAAGACCCTTCCACGTCAAAGCTGGATATGCAACTGAAGTTCTTTAGCCGCTCAATCTGATAAGCATGGCTGAGTAGGTACAAGCTGTGGCAAAAAGTTGACACCCGATGTTCTTAGGATTTAATTTTTTTATGTTTGTTTGATGTCTTAAATTGTTGTATATTAAGTCGAGAAACTGCTATCGGCTAAGTGACCACCGCCAGAATTGATGACCATTCGGCCCCGATTTATGGCATTTTTCATCACTCTTGCCAGAACTTCTGGGGATATGTCCTCGCATTCTTGACAGATATTCTCTCAAGAGTCTGAAGGCTTGTGAACATATATTCGTGACTTTAAAAAAAAACTGACAAATATATGTCTGGAAGTGTCAGGCAATATTGCCGGTCTTGCAAAACGGCAAAAATGAGAGATTAGGCGATCCGGAAATGCAGCCCACAGAGTTTCAGTAGTGACTCAACTGCTAACCGAAGATGCACTGTCTTCACTTTGTAAGTGAACATCTTACAGTCTTTTAACAAAATTCTCTGTTAAGACCGCCGATTGTTCTTAGCAGAACGGCTGCTCGTGTTGTTCCATTCTCTTCTAGGCGAGCAGCTAAACGTCGCGTCGTAGTGATTTCCCAGTTGGTGTCAAACGATGAGAAATCGACGCCGAAATACATGCTGCGTCAACACCACCGACAAATTATTCCGCAAAAAAATCGACACAATTATTTTTTAGGAGTATCTACTTCAACATTCTGAATAGCAAATGTCTTGCTGACGTGTAGATACTGTTTACTTCACAAATGTCAAAGTAGAATTGACATTTGCCGCCATTTGCAAAAATTATATTATCTTCTGAAAGGGTGAATACAACTTGTAAAGGGTGTTTTTTTTAGAGGTATAGAACTTTGAAATGGAATAAAACAAAGAAGATTTTTTTTAACTGACATGAAATTTACTTTATTCGAAAGATAATCTTCTGGCATTATAATTTAAATATGATTTCTGGCATATGACCGCTACGGCTGGCTCGGACGTAGTCTAATCTGGAGGTCCAAATTTCGATGACTTTTTCCAACATTTGTGGCCGAATAACGGCAATAACGCAGCGAATGTTGTCCTCCAAGTGATCAATCGTTTCGAGCTTATCGGCGTAGACTAGCGACTTCACATATCCCCACAGAAGATAGTCAAGCGGCGTTAAATCGCACGATCTTGGAGGCCAAATCACGGGTCCGCAACGTGAAACTATGCGGTTACCAAACGTTTACTTCAATAAATCAATTGTGGCACGAGCTGTGTGACATGTTGCGCCGTCTTGTTGAAACCACAGCTCCTGCACATCATGGTTGTTCAATTGATGAACGAAAAAGTCAGTAATCATGGCTCTATAGCGGTCACCATTGACTGTAATGTTCTGGCCAGCATCGTTTTTAAAGAAGTACGAACCAATTATTCCACCAACTCATAAAGCACACCAAGCAAAGCAGTCAGTTTTTGTGAATGTAACGGTGTCTCAACATATACTTGAGGATTATCATCACTATCCAAATACGGCAGTTTTGTTTATTGACGTGACGTATCCATTCAACCTAAAGTGAGCAAAAGTAAAATGGACGTAGGTAGTGCGCGATACGTATTTCGAACAGAACCATGATTTTCAAAGCAAATTTGCACAATTTCGAAGCGTAGTTCAGGCGTCAGTCTATTCATGTTGAAATGTCAAACCAAACTAAAAATAAATCACTTGACAGCTGACAAAATGGCCGCCAGTTAAAATAGTGTTGTCAACTTAAAGTTGTATACCTCTAAAAAAAAACACCCTTTATTACATATTATGTACTGGACTTCACACGCCTGTCATTCACAAATCCCACAGATTACCTATAAAGGCTTGCCATTAAAGCTTGCCTCAAATGGAGTTCAGGTCACAAATAACTATTACGATCTGTTTGATTTAGCAAATTATTAGTTCAGGGTTATAATTGAATTTATTAACAAAACAACAAGCCAAATGCAACTGCTACTGCACCCCACCATTTATGGCTATCGGATCTCGTCTCTATATACAAAAAAGAAAAGGAGTATCTTTACATCTATAAATGTACCGCACCTTAAACGGCGATGAGTTACAAGCCTCCGTAAATAAATTCAACTGAATTCAATCAGAAAGAAAAATCAAAATCCAATCACCTTCAACTGGACCTGGCCTCCCTGCAACTTCAAGACAAAAAACTTCAATTAAAACCAAAAAAAGTATCCATTAGATGCACATTTTGCATTTTACGCCTTTACGCTTGTGTCTATATTTATTGTGTGTGTGTGTGTGCATGTGCACTGTTGAAAAGTAAAATCATTCCATATAGTAACCTGTTGGGTGAGTAGAGGTATACGAGTATTTCGCGCGCGTATTCCAATTCCAAGGAGAAATATACCACAGCGTGTACGGTTTACCTCTCTCGTAGGGGTCGGGTTGAGGTCGGGGTATCTGTGAGTAGCCCGCCCGCCCCTTATCACCGACCCGTCGCACACATTAAACACTCGTTGAATGTGAATTTAACCGCGAAGCATTTATTGTGCTTCTGACTGTTGATGTTGTTTAGCATGCAAACAGGTTGAGCATTAAATAAAAAAACAAAAAAAAAAAAAAAATCTTAAAAAAAAAAAAATTTAAATAAACACTGTTTTGGTTTTGGTTCTACTGCTGTATTGCTATATGGCATGGTGTGTATTGTACCGCGAACCAAACGTGTGCGGTATGTAACGTTAGGTTTCTGTTTATTTACTTCTGCTGCCTTAATTATAACGGTATTGTGTTGCTACGCCTCATCTTCGCAGACGGAATCAATTGTTCAATTTAAATTGGCTTTGTACGTACATATTTTCGTCTGTCTTGTTGGTCTGGTCCAATTAGGTAATTTTTAACCATGACCAAGTGATGGAAGTGCAACAAATCATGAAACGCATTTCTGGCATGGCATTGCATGGCATTACTCTTGCAAGTTGTTTATAAATTATAAGTATTGTTAATTTACGTTGAGGTTTCTTCTCGGTTGTAATTTGAAAATCTATTGCAAATAAATGAACACACAGTGGATTGGGAAATTGTCTAATGCAATTGTGAGTTGTGGCTTGTTGCGTGTACTGCATCTATGCGTTGATTGGCATCAATGACTTCAATCGGGGCTAGACGGAACGGTTTTGAAACGAGTTCAATAGCTTTTTTGTATGTTTCCACTGTGATTTGTACACATCTGTAAAATTGCCGTGTGAAACTTATAGAGGTCGTTCGGGATCTCGGTTCTTTTAGGAATCGAAGGATTATGCTTATCGACAGACTTTGATTATATGGAACTTGTAGACAATTTTGGAAACCATCTGATGGTGTTTAGTAGCTGCGTAGATATACTATAGAGGAATTTGGGAGCTTTGTGGGAACATTTTTGGTATATCCGCCACACATGGCCATCACATCAGTTCAGTAACCAGCTGAAGGCGGATCAAAGAGTCTAGTTCAATGAAAGTTAGAAGGGTGGTCGCGAAGACTGATCCAAAAACAAAGAGAAGCCCATTAGAGTAGTCCGAAGCTAAAGGATAGTCAATTCCAGTGGCGGTGTGAGCGTTTCTATGTAAACCGTGCCGAGGGATGAAAGATTTGTGCCTTTGCAGTGCCTGTCGTATCTATCGCCTTACCCCAGCAGAACCGGCTATGTTGGGGCGGACTTTTCTTCACCGGCTTACTCGTGGGAATATATATGGTCCTTCAAAATAATTCAAACAGAAACAAAACACTTCAAAAATCAGGACACACGAAAAGGACAACGTACCGACTGACACGACGAACTATAGGACAAGCAACATCGACGACAACGAATCACTACTCCAATTGGATTCTGATTCCAAATCCATCGACGCGTCTGCTTCGGTTGCGGAAGTTGGAACTAAAGCCAAATCGGCTAGACGGGGCAAAAACTTCACCCCCAGTGCCAAAAATTCCAAACATCTACGCGCAGCTAGGCACAGATTCGCCTTAGTCCTAGCGAAACCAGGTAGTTCCTGGGATCAAAAGGACAAGAAGACCATTCGATGGGCGAGCACGATACTGAATGAGGAGGACAGTCAACCTGGTTAGACTGTTTCGGTCACCCTCTTTATGTTTTCTGAAGACTAACTGCAACAGATGGGGTGTTGGACTGCTACGTCCGCCCCTCGCTGCTTTACCGAAGACAAATAGCAACATCTACTTTCGGTACCAAGCAGCAGGTTGGAGTGCTTCAATCAATCTTTTCTGCTCAGCACCAGTCTCTGTCATGTGGAGTGAAGAAAATAAACGAGAATCAGACTGCTACTGCTACTCCAACAGACAATTCATTCACCGTCTTTTGTTCAAGCAATAAAGCAGACTGATTCAATCAGCCACGGACCAGTCTCATCCTTAGTGATGGCCGCGTCAGATGCAATAGGCAGGGGGAAGACTGCTACGGTCGCCCTCCACCTTGACCCGAAGACTAAGCCACTACCAGGTGATGACTTATATAAGATTTGACTGCCTCAGTCACCACCAAAAAAAAAACAAAAAAACCTCTTAACGATGTAGGACACCCAATTTCGCAAGGAGCAATAGAATTCCGAAGGCCGTTCAGGCCACTTCTGTGGTGAGTCGTTCAGACGGGTTCCATCTTATTTCGGATAGAGGATCAACTGCAATTTAAAAGACTTGAGCAACAAGAAAATGTATCTATTGCACCAGACATTCCAGCAAAAGGGAGATGGGCTAGCTATAGAATAGCTCTCTAAGGGAAGGTATGCCGGTATGCGTATTTCTGCTGTAGTAAGAGGTGACTAAAAATCCAATCACCTCTCCATATACCTTGCAACTTCTGATTGTAACGTATAGAAATACCATTACTGCGGGGTCACTGATATGGCGAACGTCTTTTCCCGCATTACTCGTGGGATTCAGTTTTGATAAAATTCAAATAAAACTAAGAAACGGATCTACCCCGATATGTAGAAAAATATAATACAGAAAACCATAATTTAGAAAAAAAAATACAGAATGAAAAAATCTCAAAACCAAAATCTCGAAAACAAAAATCTCGAAAACAAAAATCTCGAAAGCAAAAATCTAGAATTAATATTAATTCAAGATTTACTCATATGGAAAACTATTTGAATTGCATGTGTATGCAACAACAATTTGATTCACTGTTCATGCAAACAAAATGAGTCAGCTAAAAAATAATAGGGGCCTATAACACAACGCGGCATATCAACAAGTCTTACAAGAGCCTGTGTTGAATTTGTCCGCCGGTGATCATCATAAGATCAGCATTGAACTTGTAACCCAGGTCTTCTAAAACCTTATTGACGGGCTATTGTCAAAACACCGCTCCGACACTATATATTTACATACGTTTGGACAAACACCCTTAATGAAACTAATATGTAAACTTATTTTCTGTTGAATAGTTATAGGTAGTTATGGTTTCGAAGGAATGTGTTTTGTTATATGAGTATGACTATTTGTTAAAAATTTACTATTTTCAATAAAGACGTTGCAAAATATTCATTTTAGACTTGTTTTCCTTACTTTCGGAGTAAATTTAATGAATTATAAAAATCTCGAAAGCAGTTTTATTTTCTAGATTTTTTTCGAGATAGAGTCTTTCGAGATTTTTGTACTTTCTAGATTTTGACCCATTCGAGATTTTCGCGTTCGAGATTTATCAAATTCATTTTCGAGATTTTGACCATTCTAGATTTTAGTCATTCTAGTTAACGTCATGATCCCCTAAGAAACAAAGAACAAAAGAAAAACACAAGAGTCGATAGCGCAGATAGTATGGACTTTTGAAGGCAGACACAGAGACCAAGCCTTGTTAGAGGAGATCGAGGGAGTGCAGAAGCAGAACTCGTATGTTAAGCCTATGCGGGGATGCAGAAAAGGTTGTGAAGTAAAATAGCAGATGTCAGATGTGCCCTATATGAAAAGAACATGTTTTAGATGGCCTTTAATTCGGGGATCTAGAAAAGGTGTGTAAACGCTAAGTTGAAGAATTGAAGACTGCGTTGAATCAGATATCTATTAACTGCAATAATAGTCCAAGAAAAAAATGCAAGTATCAACATTGAACATAAACTTAAACCTCTGTGAATTAGCAGCACAGCATCTCCTGAAAGAAGCTGTTGAGGTTACATTTATCCATCTCGCCGTATATGCAAACAGTAAAAGAACTTCGACAAAAATAGCAGATACCAGAACCTGTGGGGTTTATTTACAAGCTTTAAGGGGTCCGTTGGTATAGGCCATGGGGAATCACTCCACTGACTAAGCTGAGCCAATAGTAGTGTTTTAGGAATCAAGCCTAATAAAAGAATTAGTCCTCTTGAATACTTTTTGCTCGCTTTTCATCGCAAGGCTTCATGTTAGGGTGTAATATTTCTCAAATTATTCTGAAATTGAACTAAAAATCTAGCATAACTGGACAAGAAGAAGAAGAAAGCCACCACAGCTTTTTGTACTTGCAAATAAGATGCGGGACATATGCAGATGACAACAAATATACAATGGCGTTCTGAATCCTATAAACTTTTCTACATGCAGTGGTCTGGTGGGGGTGGCCGATTGTATACACATATTACGCAATAGAAATGTTTCTAAAGCACAACAGATACTTGTGGATCACAGGAGTATCATCAAGACGAATGCAACATAAAGCATGTGCATCCAGAAGCAAAACGATTAGGAGGAAACTCTGCAACAAGACTATATATATTCCCTCGGTCACATTGTAACAATCACAACGTTTCACACTAGAGGGAGACAAGTAGATATCTGATCAGTAGCTCTTTCAGAAACATGAAACTCACGGAAATAATGGAGTTCGTCAAAAGAATAAACAGATTTCCCCCAAGCTAAAACCAAGCGTCTAGGATGTGAAGCTATATGTACATCGCTTACAAGTGGCCAAACAATCGGCTGCCAGTACAGCTCATATGCTAAAAACCTCCTCTCAATGGTGATTATCCGACCGACATTCCACGACCGTAAATCGTTTCATCTTCCTGACAGCTACATATATGGTGGTGTAGTTCCAAATTTGGACAAATTTGAATCCAAGAAGATCAAGGGTTCTGATCAAGATAGTGTTCATAGTTAAAGGACAGTATCTTAAAGGTGAAAATGCCTGAAGGTTAAACCTTTTTTAGAAGGAATTTACCATTCTTGATTCTATAATGTAATAAAAGTGCTTCACTTCGGATACGATGTTCGTAATCATTTTGGTGAATTGGCAACCATAGGCCCAAATTGCTTCCGTAACTATATTGACAGTGGCGCAGTAGTCAGTGTGCTGGGTTACAGGTATTCGATCCCCACAAAACACAAATTACAACTTAATATTTTTAATTGATATTGCGCGGTACAAAAAATCTGTACCTGCCTTTCTTATACATATAAAAAAAAAACTGTAGGAATTTTCTCTGTTACCTCAAAACGCGAAAACTACTAGACAGATTTCAATGAAACTTTTTGTAACTGTTTCTCAAGACTGTGAGATGGTTTTAGGGAGGCTATGTCGTTTTACAGCCACGTCATTAAAAAAATAAATAAAATAAATAGGTGGCGCAACTTTTTGACAGACATTCGCGAGAGGTGGCGCAGGAGAAAAAACTTTAAGATGTAATTTGTGTTTTTCCGGGGATCAAACCTGGGATCCCTCGCACAGTAGTCCAGCACACTAACCACTGCGCTACTGCGCCCACTGCCACGTCCTTAGGAAAAGTGTTTAACCAAAATGTATTTTTTCCTGGCCTATTCCCGAATATATGTTATGTACTTGTTTAAGTGAAGTGCTGTAGTGTGAATACAAATTGAGTGCGTTTCCCCAGGTATTGAAATTACATTTATAATTCTTTCTTCTTTCTTATACTTTCTTAATTTTGGTGTTTCCGCTTTGTTACTGTCTCTTAGAAAAAGACTGGAAAGAGAAGCATGCAATGTGCATATTATGACGATGCAATTAATGGCAGGAATGTTTCACGACGCGGCCAAAGTTTCGGGCTGTTAACATATAATTTGATGACCAACAAGATATTATTTAAACTGAAGGTTAAAAGGCACATTGAGTAGGGTTAGCAGTAGCACACTGGGGCAGTAGTATTATGGTATTACAAAGGACCAACGTATTATCCAAGTGTGTTTTAGGTTCGTATACAGTCCTCCTACCTACGTATAGTTTGGTTAATCAATCGAGTAAGTAGATTACCTTAATTCGCGATTGCAATTGGTAACAAATACCGATGATTATTTCAAACGTATATATTACGTAGGTATCTACCAAAGTAACGCCATGTAACGATGCATATCTAATTTTAAAAAATTTACCTTTTACAACCATCTTTTTGTCGAATTCAAAGTCACGCATGTG
Organism: Cheilosia soror; assembly: GCA_949372485.1. NCBI lineage: Eukaryota > Metazoa > Arthropoda > Insecta > Diptera > Syrphidae > Cheilosia > Cheilosia soror. The sequence continues at coordinate 93,799,392 of OX443561.1, read as the reverse complement.
ATTGGTAAAACCGAATTGAACGACCAAGAATTCCCGTTTAATTCCCTAAATTCTTTATGTCTGTTCCCTCTTCTTATTCTTGGAAAACAATTTCGCTTTTATTATACCAACACAACAACTTAAAGAACGTTTATAGTCGTAACTAGGTTTCTATAGAAGTAGTTATATAAGACATCAACGTGAATGGAAAAAAACTGGTTCCATATAGCTTCATGGAACTCTTAATGATGAGTAAGCAAAGAGGCCGATGATATACTATATATTCTTTATGGAAATGTAAACCAGGAATCGATGTTTAATGGTCAGACCGAATGGACAACCATATCCACTTAATGAATTCTCGACAGATATTCAAACTCATAGACCGCTCTCTGCGGTATAAATCCCTTTCCCTTTTAACTGAATATTTGCCTACATCAAAATCGATCGATTCCACCTTCGATACACAGTTATTTTTATATATATTTAGTCACACAATTTGTAAGGTTATGCAATGCACTGCGCACATACATACGAGCATGCAAGTAAGTTGGTATACTGCATACCCAGGTGGCTGAGTAATTGTGCACTGTATCCGTATCTGTATCGCATTCAGATAAGCAATTGCAATTGCAATGCTGCATGGTAGCGAAATAAGGTTAAAACTAAAAATAACACATTCGCTTATCTGGCTGAAGAGCATTTCTCGTATTATTTTGTTTTTCGCTTTTTTTTTTTCGTATCCGAAATGCCTGAAAATTAATCATGAGGGTGTCTGTTCTTCGGCAAAAGCAATTGTAGATTGTTTTTTTGTTTTTTTATCTTTTTCTGTATACCAACAAAGAAAAAAATCGATTGAATCTATTTTGGATGACAGGCGAAAAACGAAATAAGTAGGTATACGTCACTGTTACGGGTGATTTTTAGTTTTACAGTCATTTCGCATTGGATAAGGGAAGGGCTATCAAAATATAGGGTACATCAGGACCTGAATAGTAATAATTACTTTAAAACGGGGCGCGTAGCTCAATTTTTTAGTAGGAAATATTGAAATTAGTGCTTCTATTTTAAAGTAGCTGGATGTCACTGCACTGGCAAAGTAATTATGTAATGGGCTGGCATTATTAAAATTCAATGATTAATCGAAGTAAGTGATTGGACAGACACTGAGGAAGGAAGTAGGATGTTGTGGGTGTATCACGGGTTGATATAAACATTGTTGTATCTTATAAACGAGACTGCCGTCGCACATTTTATTAACTTATTTGCAGAAACGTATAAATAGGTGGACTCTGTGGAATCTCTCAGCTGCATATTAGATAACAAGCACAAATATGGAACCTAACGATCTCAAGATTGTATGGTTACAGATTGTACTTCAAGGTTGTATCAAGTCTACCTATATAAGTTAGATTATTCTCTTGTGTATCTGATAGGCTACAGATACAGATTTCAATGCCCACAACACGAATTGGCTGCGATATTGTAAAAAAGGTTTTTTTAGAGGTATAGAACTTTAAGTTGGCAACACTATTTTAACTGGCGGCCATTTTGACAGCTGTCAAGTGATTTATTTTTAGTTTGGTTTGACATTTCAACATGAATAGACTGACGCCTGAACTACGCTTCGAAATTGTGCAAATTTGTTTTGAAAATCATGGTTATGTTCGAAATACGTATCGCGCACTACCTACGTTCATTTGACTTTTGCTCACTTTAGGTTGAATGGATACGTCAATAAACAAAACTAGCGTATTTGGATAGTGATGATAATCCTCAAGTGTAAGTGATAACAGCAGCCCGTGAGGGTGTGGTAAGGGCAATACCATCTGAAGGTATTACCTTCTTTATCGACAGCCAGGCAGCAATAAAAGCTATAACTGCACCAGAAATAAAATCGAGATTGTGAAGTGCTGTCGCGAAGAACTCAAGGCTCTTGGTAATCAGCACAAGGTATCACTCTGATGTGTTCCGGGACATGAAGGCATTCCAGGCAATGAGAAAGCAGGCGAATTAGCAAGGCAAGGTTCGACAGCTGTTTGAGAACAAGCTGATCCCTCTGTGGACATCCCGCCTTGCACACTCAAGCTCGAAGCAGGGAGGAAAGCCACAAGAGAGGCGAACGCAAGATGGGCCACCTTAAACACTTGTAATACCACAAGAATGTACGGCCGTCCTTCAACGAATCCAAAACCGAAAAGATAATGCGGAAGGATAGGAAATCCCTGTCCACCCTCGTAGGTATCATAACAGGGCACAACACTCTGCGGTACCATATGAAAAAAATGGGCTTAAGGGAAGAAGAACTTTGCAGAGGCTGCGGTGCGGAGGAAGCTCTCGTTGATAAGCTCGAAACGATGAACTAAAGGGTTTTCCAATGAAAGGTTTTATTGTGAATGGCCCGCTATTTCGGTAGCTGTCACTTTTGAAGCTTTTATTCTTTGACATTTGACAAGTAGAAACTACGTCATTACTAAAAATGGAACGATACACGCTTGAACAACGCATTGAAATTATTAAAATTCACTACAAAAATGGGGAAAATCTTGCAGTCACAGTTCGCAAAACTAAAGCATTTTTTGGTCGTCGTGAGCACCTTGTCGGACCGCAATACAGAAATTGGTGGAAAAATTCGAGCTGTTGGGACAAATGTGAAGAATAAAACCCGTGCACGTCGCTCAAGAACAACTGAGAATATCGCTGCTGTAGCCCAAAGTGTTGAAGAAAACCCAGGTTTGTCCATTCCTCGTCGTTCTTTGGAATTGGGCATTCCACAAACGTCATTACACCGTATTTTTCATAAAGACTTGGGTCTTAAGGCTTATAAAGTTCAGATAACACAAGAACTCAAGCCGGCCGATCATCAACAACGTCTATAAGGTCTACGCCAATAGCCCAGCGTCGAATCGACCTCAAAGATAAATTTCGTGAGGCTATCGAGGACATAGGGCAGCCATTTTGCGATTTGGTTATGGAAAATTTCATGAAAAGGATATGGTCCTGTAAGCGTGCACGTGGTGGCCATTCGGCTGATGCTGTTTTTCATTATTAACGGCATACCTTCCTATTTATTATGAAATAAAAATCCGATCATTTATCTTAAAAAATGAATTTTTTTTTTTTTGAATACCAAAATAACACCTCTTATTGGAAAACCCTTTACTTGGAGGACAACATTCGCCGCGTTATTGCCGTTATTCGGCCACAAATTTTGGAAAAAAATCATCGAAAATTGGACCTCCAGATTAGACTACGTCCGAGCAAGCCGTGGCGGTCATATGCCAGAAATCATATTTAAATTATAATGCCGGAAGATTATCTTTCGAATAAAGTAAATTCCATGTCAATTTAAAAAAATCATCTTTGTTTTATTCAATTTTAAAGTTATATACCTCTAAAAAAAACACCCTTTATGTAGCAGGAAAAAAACAAGCTGAAGACTTAACAATATGGTGTAATCTTACTTAGCCTGTGGAAAAAAATTGCGGGAAAATCAGTAAAGATAACCAGGATCGCCATCGTCAAATTTGGAATTAAAGCAGATCTAATTTAAAAGAGCCAGAGTTGCACAATGACCGCTTAAGTATATCGAGTCTAATCAAATTCCACTTGAGTATCGATTTTCGTTTCATATTGGCTTACATTTTTTTTATATATTTTATATAACGTATGTAAAACTGTAATAGCCTAAGACCATCGCCAAACCTTAAGAAATATTTAAAAAAAATTGTCATTGAAATCTGTTCAGTAGTTTTCGCGCTTTGAGGTAACATTTCCATAACATCTATCTGTTACCTCAAAGCGCGAAAACTACTAGACAGATTTCAATGAAAAATTTTTTTGAAATGTTTCTTAGGACTGGGAGATGGTCTTAGACTATGTCGTTTATACCCACGTCCTTTCGAACAATTTTTAGGCAAAATGTAAATTTTTTTCCCGAATTCAGTGGCTATTCTCAAATATTTTTTAATACAAAAAAATACTTAAAAGTTATTCTTGATGGTGGGTCCACAAGCACATGGAAGTTTTCGTTGTGCATGAAATATAGTCAACAGAGACGAAATGCGTAGGTGGCTGGTCTGGCTAGATGAAATGAGACAACTGGAAGTGCGGAAGTGTGAATACAAATTGAGTGAGTTTCCCCAGGTACGAAAACTATAATCACCCCTATCGGCATATTTTTAGTTCCCGGGAATTAAATCTGCCCATCGTGAATTTCCATCGGAATTTTTTTCCCCGGGAATCAGAAAAGTACTTTCGAAAATATGTTCGAATGTTTTGACAAGAGAGAGAGAGAGTAGAGCGAAATAAACTGTTTCAGCAAAATATGTCTTTGAATGAACAACAACAGGTCAAATTTAGACGTCGATTCTGAACAACTATTTTCCAGCTTTATGGGGTTTTTCGTGCTGCAATTTTATATAGAGGCTTGTCAACAGATAAAAAATCGTTTTAATTTTAATGATGAAAGACTGAAACCTCTGAGGGACGTATATACAAAGTTAGTACCTAGTATACCCTCGAAAATTATTCACGATACCTATTTTGTGAAAAAGGGAAACATTTCGGGGGAAATATTATTCCCGATAGGGGTGAACAATTTTCTCCATTTTGGTGTTTCCGCTTTGTTACTGTCTCGTTAAAAAAAAAAAAAAACTGAAAAGAGGAGCATGCAATGTGCATTATGATGCCAATGCCATCAACAGTGTTTGTCTAAGAAGGTGCGCAGATGGCTGAATCTTGCCTGATAGTATGAAAGGTTAAGTTACTAACTATGATTACATATAGATAAACTAATATTTCACGACGCGAATGAAGTTGCGGACACAGATAGTTTAGATAACGTGGCAGGGTGACTCTAAAAATCAGTTAAGTAACCTATTTCGAGCAAACCGAATCGCCAATGAACACATCTCAAAGAAAATGAAGCACGACCGGCTTAGTTCATACCACCATGTTCAGAGGAAAGATCCCTTGAACCCCGTTAAAATGGCAATACCACAATCAATGCTCCAACACAAAACTGAAAGAGAATCAGGCCTAAAAGTATATGGCTCCTAGATCTTTCAAATGCAAGCATTTGATTAGTTTTAAACTGTGGCTCCAAAGATTTTTTTCGACTGCTTATAGACTTCATCAGGACAAGCTAACTTAAGAACTCGTTTCCAGGTGACATACTTATATTTGCAAAGGACTACATATTACATCCAATTTGGAACAAAACTACGACCTATATGCAAGCATTTTGGGGCCTTGCTAAAGCGTTCTCCTACCCACAAATGCAAATCCATTTTCAGGAGCATATCCTTATTTTGTCGAGAACTGTCTTAAAATAGCAGGTTATATTAGGTTGGGTGGCTATCTTGGACCAAAGTTATAGGTTCATTGTGAAGCCACATGAGGGTGGCTGGAAGACTAGACCCAGAGCCCAGATCACGTAAAATGAAAACGATCGAACGACGTCGTTTCGATACTAGCAGTCTCTGTCTATGGTCACAGATATGAAGAGACAGCTTTAGTGAAAACGATGTTGTTCGATGGTTTTTATTTTACGCGATCTGGCCCCAGGTATGGGATCCCTATGCTCACTTTATTTGAAAACCGAGTGAATGCCTATTTTTGGGATTGGAATGCTTATTTTTCGCAGACCACATCGGGGTGTCGCTGGTACTATTTTAAAAGGAGCTACCGAAATGGAGCTACTTAAATGAGGGCATAGGTAGCAATATTGTTCTTTTTTAAAGGCTCCTTATGGAAGACCTATTTAACCAATTTCAGTAAGACGCACGTGAACAAATTAGTTGCCTATTAGTTCGTCCGCTCTATATCGGAACATCTCAGTAAACTGCAACCCATCAGGCATTGCTTTACCAACTTTTATCTAGTTGGTTGGCATGTCCAGAGCTTTATAAATTACCTGTCTATGTAAACAAGCCAAGTCTATTATTATGATACGCAGATAGCTGTATCTCCAAATGGATCGCACAAGATGCATTTAAAAACAAATACAGATTTCAGCCACTATCCAACAGGAAAGTTGCATTTTCTCTGAAACTATTTTTGCTTCCTCAAATCACTCCTTACCCTGGGGCAATTCGAAAGTGAACACTGAGTAAAACCTCGACCAAAACGAGGTCAAACCCAAATGGCAATACGATATGCCAATGAAAGTAGCAATGAATGGACACATTCAATTCCGCACAAGACAATAGCCGAAACCGCACTATGCACAATCTGTTGCAATCTCTTGACCAAAATTCCAGAAGAAAAAAAGAAAAAATTCTACCATTCAACTGAATGTACATATAGGTACCTCCAGGCAGCATTAGAGCAAATTTTCATCTTTAATTGCTTTGCTAGGCTCTTCGCATTCGAAAGATAAAAGAAATCTGGTTCCACTGTTGTGTATCTGAGAAAAAAAAAAAAAACGAAAGCCCACACAGTGGTCGATATTTCCTGACCGAATGTGCAATTCTAAATAAACAACCCAAACCAATAAACACAATGCCAAAAGGAATCTAGGTCGGATTTGTTTGTTTTGAGGAACCACCATTGCGCCACCCCTGTCGAAGACACAACCCAAAGAGCGATTTAGGAGACTACACACGTTCATCACCTTTCATTCATCTTGCGCACATATAGAAAAATCAATACCAACCGAAAAAAAACAACACACACACCATTCCTTGTTTACCACTATCCCTCTCCCTCAAGGCCTTCAGCGCCTCAGTGCATCAGTTCCTCAGTGGTTCTTCGTGATTTCGCCTTTCTTTTTCCCTTTGGTTTTGGGGGGAAACATTTTAATAGAGTTGCATAAGTTCGAGCTCTCCTCCTCCTTCTTAAGAGTGAATGGCGGCTTTTCCTTTTTTTCGGGGATGTTAGTATTTTTCTTGATAATGATGTCGGCGTTTGCATAATATGTTTTGCGGAAAGTTTTCCGCTTTTTTCCTACGCCATCCTCGTTTGGATGATTGGAGTTTGGAACAAAACGTGTTCTTTCGAATGGAAAGCAACAATCCTGCTGATGATAGAGCAGTCGGCATCCGATTTTGATAGGCGCTCGCGCGCTACTCTTCCGTGCCGGTGTTTGTGTATTCCTATCGCTATCCTATCATAAATAACATGAACGTGACCCACGATAGTTATTGTATGAACAATGAACTGACGTTTCTGGTTGCTATAGATGCGAGCTAGATACATATGGTACTGTGCCCAGAGCTCTGTGCACACATAATAGATACGTAAAACTTTGATTTTGTTTAGAGTCGAAATGAAAGGCGAATAGCGACAACGAGCGGGTGGATTAGATATGGTCGCACGATGGGGGAGTAACAATATGAATGTTATTGATTAACTGATTGATATGCGAGACTTTCTAAAATGGGGTACCTTGCCTTGTCAGGCAGCACAGTTCAATGGACGATTTGAATTATGATGGCATTGTTGTTGGTGTTGGATACATGAAGTGCCGCATGTCACATTAAAAATATTAGAACATATCGCATGAGAGATAGACATGGATTTTGACACTTTTATCAATGGGATTTAGAGATTACGTTAATGACTATACGATATTCATCAATCATCATGAATCATTCCAGAAACTATTAGCGTTGTAATAAATTCCACACATCCCATGAGATAGTAGACGAATTGCATGAGATATTGGTTTTAATATCGGAGTTGAACTCACTGCTGTTATCAAGACAAATGGAGTGAAAATTTATTTACTCTTGCAATATATCCCATGAGATACTTACCTACTTTGACAATGTAAATGGCACTTCAACGAATCATTTGAGAAATCTAAGAAAATATTTGCAAATCTATTTTGTAATAAGCATCTTTAGTGTCCTATAACCTTAGCTACCGCGAGAATATTATGGAGTCTGAGATATATCGCATGGGATATATTATGAACTTTGATCAATGGTGGTATTATATCGAACTGACTACCATGATATGTATTTCCATAATATTTTTAGTCACGTTATGAGATTAATTATTATTAGGTACTAGCTGAACCCCGCCAGCTTTGCCAGTCCTTTTGTTGCTTTTTTAATTTTTTGTGTATTGGAGGTGCCACGCCCTTTTATCCAACTTTGACAAATCTTCACAGAAGCACTCTAGGGCCAGTACCTAAGATTATCTGTAAGTTTGATCTCAATCGATTTTGTGGTTTTCGAAATACATACGATTTTGAATGTTTTTTTTTTGTATGGGAGGTGCCACGCCCCCTTGTCCGATTTTGAATTTGTTTAGCCTATCACCCAATTACCGTAATTACCGACATTTACAAAAAAAATCAACAAAATCGGTTGAAAATTACGGGCGACAGAGGGAAACAGTTTTTTCCACTTTGTTTTATATTTATAGAGATTTTAGCAACTGGAAATGCGAGTAGCATTACTGCAATATCTCCCATGAGATATGTCAGAATGCAATGTTAACTTTGAATGGGAAAATTACGTTTCAACGAATGAGTATACAGTAAACTGATTTTGAAACGATTTAATTTTTAATCCCATGAATGAATGACTTGACATTGCAATTAAATAAAATTCGGCACATAAAAGAATAGTGAAATCGAAAACACAAACAAATTTTGTGGTGAAGCCAAAGCGGACTAACGTTTTTGACGTCTATAAACGAAAAAATCAAACGAAGATTTGTATCGAAAGCTGAGAGAGAATTATATCTGAAAGTGGATTTTCGGTCCATCCACCTTTCTCCTTTCAAAATCCATCTGTCTCTCTCGACACCAAGTTCATGGGAAAGCGTGTGGAAGGCCACGGACTTACAAATTTCAAAATATTTATATCACGATGTAGTCCTCCTTATTAGAGAATTATATAAAGCATATTTGAGGAGGTATTCAAGCAAGCATCTATTTTGTCTTATTGTTTTAAACACTTCTCGTTCATTTCTTAGGAAGATAGGGCAACCTTTCACCTTCACTGCGTCCCGGCACATAGGGACCTCACGGGCTGACGAACTCGCCAGACATGGAACTACACTTCTAGTCATCTACCAGATAGTGACATCTGATGTTTACCGAACGCTTCTTGCAAACTTATAATAGCAAATTATTATAGAAAGAAAGAAGATAACTATCTAAAATTAAAACAATGTTTTGAATAGCTCTAAAAGTTTGATCTCTCACGACAATAATTGCCATCACTGGATACTGTCGCATATACAAGAAGATTTTTTCGAGAACACTTTTTCCTAGTTTCACAAGGCGTCTAATTTCACCATACCTATAGCGGCTATAGCTTCATCTACCGTAGTATTGTCTGACGGGCAGACGCTCAATATTACTACGTATATCTTTTACCTGAGGCATCTGAGAAATAATGCCCAATTCGAAATTTAGAATGAAAAGTGTAGCGCTGCCCAAATTTCATCAGGAATAATCACAAGTGATATAAATTTGATATTATAGTTCACACATTTAGTATGGCATTCTTAGCCATGTTATTTTTTTTAATATCTCCCATGAGATATGTCATGGGATTAGGAAATTTGAAAAGGGATTTGGTCTGTCAACGAATTGTTTGAAAGAAAGATGAGTACATGTCTTACTGTTTCATAGCTGAAATAGACAAAAAAAATCTCATGGGATTTCTTTTTCGCATGCGATTTGTTTTCTTTTTAAGTAAAATTATATTATACTACTTGTATAGAATTTAAGTGGGCATTGTTCAATTATATTGGCTCGTGTCTTTACTCTGATGTAGGGCCTGGCATATTGCAGTATTGCACGAACGACAAAAATGTATCATACTACTTTTTATTCATAGTCTGCGATAAAAATTTGTTTTTTCTTACTTTGTATCACCGTAATATTCATTATTCACGCAATTATTTTGGAACTGATTGAAGAATTTCTTATATATCGGATAGTATGTCAAGAGATATTTAAAACTCATAAAATAAAGAGACGTGTTTGCGATATATTTCATGATTCATTATATTGCGATAATAACAGGCTTCATTTCGTAGGTGATCTGATTTGAAAATACTACGTGTTGAGTTATCAAATATTTATAATATGCTGACGGATATGAAAACATATGAAACTGATTAGCTGAACAATTTGGTTTTCGAAACTTTAACGACCATTATAAGACGATCTAATATCAACAATTCATAGATTTTTACATACTAATGAGTAATGACGAATGACCCGGTGAAGACCTTGGTCTTTAGCTCTGCATTGTTGTTTTTAGAGATGGATCACTTTGACTATGATTTTTGATTTAGGGATATTGCTTCCTTTATTTGAGAACGGCCAAACAACGTGATCGCCATTCGAAGGAATACAGAAAGAAGTTTAGTTTCAAGAGGAAAGGAATTTGGTGGCCAATCAATGACGATAACACACGAAAACAACCATCCACGAATTTGAAAAAATTACAACTGAAATATTTAGATCTTTCTTCAAAAGTTGTCTATACAATTTCAAAGGATAAAAATAGTTCGATGCTGAAATCGTTGGTTAGGCATGTTATTTTCTTTCATATCTCCCATGAGATATAAGAGAATGTCGTGAGATAAACATGAATGTCATAAGATAATATGAAATATGAAAAGTTATTTGGCCTATCAACGAGAGAATTGTGAGAAGTACATCTTCCATTGTTGACTTATGTTTCTTATCTGGTTTGTGACATACAAAAAAATCGCATGCGAAAATTTGCACAAAGTTAAATTCAATGGCAATTTTTAGTAATAATTACAGAACTCCTTTCGATAAAGAAAAGGACGGATGTAAGTGTACATCTTCTATTATTGTTTCATATCAGGTTTTTGAGACCCACGAAAAAATCGCATGCGAAAACTTGCACTGAGTTAAATTCAATGGAACTTTTTATATAAAAAAAAGGAATAAATAGTCCAAAACCCGCATCTATCTGTACTTGAAATGTATTATAAGTTACTCTAAAAATCACCAGGGATAAGTAGTCCCAAAACCATGCTTTTTATGGTAGTTAAACTTGTTAACGGGTAAGAAAACACCAGTATCCAAGAGTCTTTCGTTTTCTTTCGTAATTATGATATAACCCGTCAAATAGAGACGCTTCTTTAACATCCATTGCAAAAACCTCTTTAACCCAGTTAAATCCCAAAGGATCTGCCAGTTCATTCCAGTTGCGAATATCTCGCAAAAGTTTCTACTTTTTTTTTTGTCTTAAAAAACTACTCCGTATCTGTAACCGTAACCGACCAACTTTCGTTTCATTCTCTCACTGCTCATTCTGAATGCAATTTATTTTTCGCGTTCTGACGGATTTATTAACAAACAGCTGTTTTGACTATAAATCCGATTAATACCCCCATTTAAAAACACAAACGTAACAGATAATTAGATGGAATTGCAAAAGGTAAGTACATGACGAACCATACAAACACGTGTATAATGAGGAACAATTTGTTCAACTATAGTATAGCTGTATAAATGTGTTCAGAAAGCACATACACAACAGAAACGAGAATAACAATAAAACGTCAAAATAAATGAAGAAAGTGCGCGCGGTTTTTATTTTTATGCCCGTATTCTCTTTTGGGCGGCAGAAGGCGTTGATTGAAAAGTTTATAGGTTTTCCCTGCTGAAAACAAATGAGCAGATGTTTAGGGTTTTTTTTTTTTGTTTCTTCTGCTTTCGATTTCCATGTACGAATAGTCTTTGCAAATTTGTTGTTTTAGCTGTAGAAGCATAACGCTTTCGGCGGGTACTTGGAGGGAATAGGGACTCTTGGGTTTGACTTATAGAGATGAATACTTTCTAATGGGCCGAGAGTGAATATTGCATTTTTTTGTGACGGATATACTGTGATGAAGATTGGCATGTGGATAGGTTGTGAAAAGTTCCGAGGGGGAATTATAATGTCGCGGAAAATTGTTTCAGTAATGAAGAGGAGGAGGGTGGAGGGTTTAGAGGCGATTTCCCCATACCTTGTATGGTAAAAGTACAATGGACCATATAAAAATCTGACTTTGGTTTTCAGTTTGGCTTTGGAAGTTCGGCTTGAGTTTGATTATTGCATAAAATGTTCACATATAGACGGCGATAGGGTCTTAAAGGCTCTGTGACCTAAATTGCATCGGAAAAAAATCTGCAGAATTATTAAAACTCAGCAGATCAAAGTTACGGATGGCGAATAGGGATACTTTCTGATGGGCATTGTCTTTTCAGAATATTAGGCTTAACAGATACGGGCATGTGCAGGTATTGCCAGGACCTACATGTCACAGAGGATATTACTCATCTTCTCTGTGAATGTCAAGCTACCGGTCTGAATAGAAGAAGACACCTTGGAAGGTACTTCTTCAACAATTTGGAGAAGGTTAGCCTCTCAAATAAAATTTGAACCTATTTGAGGTTCTGTAGGCTATGGGCCCAATATGGTGCCTAGTCCATTGTGATGAACTCGCACCCTATACAACCTAACCTAACCTAACCTAACCTATGGGTTAATGCAGGGGTTCCCTAACTGTGCGTCGCGACGCCCTGGGGCGATCAGCTTCTATTCACATATCTATGCTTTTTGAAGGGCGTCGCGTCGCAAAAATCTCTAGGGAGTCGCAGTATGAAAAATTTTGGGAACCTCTGGGTTAATGATTGCACAACTAAAATATTCAGAAAACCTTCTGGTTCTCTGAATATTTGCTTTTTATAGGTTAGCTTTAATAGGTAAGGCGTGGCAGGGATATTGTGAGCAATATGGTTATTGTGGCCGATGATAAAAAAAAACTTTCCACAGATATTTAATAGTTATGCGATATTTGCGTGAAGGAATTTCTTTCTGAACTGAACGGAATCGTGACGCATTAGATTACTACCCACCATGAAGTATGGCCGTATGGGGATGTGGTTGAAGGTTAGAAAAAGGAAGTTCTTAAAAGGATATCGATTTATAGACTTGTATAGTATTGGCCCATTACACTTGTAGATTGTAGAAGTACCATTGTCGACTAGTAGTTTCGTGTTACAGAAATGTAATAGGTACACTTGTATTACAAAGTCTTGTAGTATTATGTTACGGGTCCTGGGGTTACTGGGCTCTTTTTTGTAATAAAAAATAAACATCTATACAGATGAACTCCCCTATATCGAAGACTGCTCTGTAACGAGGGTTTTTTGAAAACACTGCGATTTTTCCAGTTTTTTTTATATATTTAGTCTTCTCTACCTCTCTATAGCAAATTCACCTATGCAACCAAGTTTTTTAAAGCATGCACATAGACTTTTTCATTCAAGCCAGACAAAGTAACGAATGCTTCAAGTTAGTACCTCTAAAAAATATGTTTAACACGCTATTGAAGATAACAGGTCAAAAAATATTTGATCATTTTATAAGTAACGTACTGGAATCTCAACACAGATCCTACTATAGCAGACTGAGCCACTACACACACAGAAAAAATTTGAATATTTAAAATTTTCTGCGTAAAATAGTAAAACTAAAAAAAAATGGCAATTAAAATAGTAAATTAACTAAATTTGCTATTTATATTGTAAATAGATGGTTTTACAATTCGGATAGTAAGGCCTTTACAATTTTTTTCTGTGAGTGTATCTACGGGAAAAAAACTTTTTTTTTAGTTGGCATATCCACCGATATAATGAGCAACATCTTCAGCCTAAGGGGGAACTCTTACTTCTTAGTTATATACCACACACACCGCCCAGATCTTATTATACTGTGCAACATTATGCAACCGGAAAGATCATGAAAATCTTGAATGAAGCGATAATTATACTCAACGGCGACAGAGGTTGGGACGCATTACAATGTTTCGAATTGATACGACGAAGGGTATGTGAGGTATCAAAAGGGCCCATAAAAAAACAGTCATCGCCAATAACTCGGGTCAAAATCAGAGGAATTGATTTTCTTTATTTCTTTTATAGAGTACACAAGCCGAGTTTGAAGTCGATCGGATGAAAAGTAAAAAGTGTCCCATACAAATTATGACCCCCCCTTTTAAGGGTCGAATTTCGGAATGTCTTTATTTCCATTATAAATGGAACTTTTGCGCAAAATTTAAAATTTCTAGAGCAAAGGCTTGGGCTGGTCCTTGATTAGTCTGAGTCAATCAGTGAATGGTAATTTCCATGTTTATACAGTCCACAGGAATGTCTATTCACTTTGTCATCACCTCCCATTCAAAACCACTATTAGACCCATGTGTCTCTCTGTCTGTTGAAATCACGATAGCGTCCAAACGAATCGACCTAGGCAAATGAAATTTTGAAAGAGGACTTCTTTTTATCGTCGTTAGGTTTGTATTGAAACTTGTATATGTCGGTAAAGTAGTTCTGATACCAATATTAGACACATGCCTGTACAGTACATCCTAACTCGCATGGCAAACATTTTGCATGACTTTTATGCAGTGGGGGGTATCGAAGCATCGGCCAAGCCGATGATAGCACTTTTACTTGTTATATGTAAGAAGATTGCTCTTCGATAGCTTAGATGGGGTAAGCCCGATCGAGTAAGACCAAAAAAGTCCCACCTAAGTGTCAATATCGATACATGTATAAGAAATCTTAATATTTTATTTACCGCTCAAATAAATCCGGTTAAAGGAAGGTTGCTTACCTGAAAAGAAAAGAGGGGAAAATTAATTAATTCGTTTTACAAGACTCATATGTAGTTATAAAATGTTTTTTTCAAAAAATCATTGGATAGCAATCTAGCAGATAAAGTGTCGAATAAGATTAAAATTGTATAGACTTAGGCTACCCGCACATTGGATACGAATTTGCATCGAACGTAAACGTATGAATATGATCGTACGAAGAGAGTGCGCACACTGAATACGATTTTCTCTGTAAAATAGACAGTGCCCCGTGTCCCATACCCCCTTTTGTGTCTATAAACATCCAATTTTAGTGCTTCAACGCACGAACGTGTTGAAAAATCCCAACAAAGTTGGGATTGTATTCTGAAGCACAGTTGCCAGATTGGGCGCTTTGTCGTATTTTGGGCTATCTTTTTGCTTAAAAAACGATAGAAATTTCTTCCATGAGCGCCCAACACAATTTTGGGCTATATATCGTTTTACAAATTTTGTTTTAATTTTGTTTGTTTTACTCTTTCAGAAAACTAAAAAAATAAATATTTTGGACAAACAAAATGGATCGAATGAAGCAATTTTGAAGGAGTTAAGTTTATTTGCATGCAACCCAAATGCTAACACTTCCAGTGAGCAATGCTGTAGAACAGCGGTTCCCAATCTTTTCTGGTCGCGGAGCAATTTTTTAATTTTATTAAATTAAAGAAATAAGTAACTTGTTGTGACTTTTAGCATTTTATTAAACATTAGAACTAGTAGATATTTAAAAACAAAAAAAAAATTCAGAAACATTTTTAACTCATTTTCGAGTTGGCCACAGAAAAACAAAGACTTGAAAATTCCAGTTTCCAAAAAAAATATATAAAAATTACCAATATTTACTGGAATAGCCCTTATTTTTTTAAAAGGGCAGTCAATTTATGACGATGTTCCACTAAAATCCAACATATTTGGCGGAACAGGTCATATAGGCACCCTAGGCCAAGCTTCTCACAACCATTTGTTTGTTTAAGTTTTTTTAGGGACGATTACAAGGGACTTTCAATTTTTAGGCCGAGTCCGAATGGCTGATTTAAAAAGCTTTTCAGGACAGTTTCAGTACATAGAGTTTCGGATGTTTGTCGGACGTTCGCGAGAGGTGCCGCAGTGGAAAAAACCATAAGACGTAAATTGTGTTTTTCCGGGGATTGAACCTGTGACCTCTCGCACAGTAGTCGGATCCAAACAAATTAAACTTGGATTTGGCACTCCAAAGAACTTTTTTCCAAAATTGCAAATGTTTTTTTTAAGTGGAGTCTTTCGAAATTCCGGGTCTTGCTTATGTTTTTGTTGACATAATGTGTGTTTTTTGTGGAATATGCATCCACGAAGATTTTGTTCTACGACACAACGCCCTGAGTTTTTGATGGAGTTTAGGTGTAACAATCTCCTTAATTTCAATGGACATTAAAGTGAGGGCAAATCCGTTTTTGGAGTAATTTTTCGTCCAATCTCATTTCTTTTGCGGTTCTCAAAACTTCCGGTCTTCTTAGAAACTTGTATTTTCCCAAAAACAAGCTTCGTAGAAAAACAAATCTTTTCGCTATCAACGCCGATTCGTTTCAATTTTGATAGTTAGGAAGTTCTGGAGTACACGATTTATTTTTACCCATTTTTGTACTGTGTAATCAATACACAAATTACATTGTTGCGAACAAAATTTCAAGGTTCCAGAAGCACAAAATTAGCTAGTCTGCTGGAATTTTCATATTTTGCGCTTATCTTTCCGCGGAGCACTTGAATTTTTATGGCGGAGCACCAAGTGTTCCGCGGAGCACACTTTGGGAAACTCGGCTTTAGAAGAAAGAGCGTTTTCATTTATGAATTTAATTAAGACCAAACCGCGAAAACCATTGTCAATGGAATCTCACGATGTGCTTTGATGCGCATACGCATACATGTGTACCTGTTTTATAATAAAATACAAGAACAGAATTATTTTCAACGATTTTTGGGCTTCTTTATGGGCAACGATATTGGGCTACATTTCTTTAAGTTTTGGGCGCTTAAAGCAAACAAAGTTCTGGCAACCCTGTTCTGAAGTCGGAACGATACGTACGTATATGTACGACGAACTCGCATCCAGTGTGCGCGCTCCCATACTACTTGGAAGGTCGGGATTGTTCGTGCGTATGCGTACATGTTCGCATGAGAGAAATTCGTACGAAATCGTATCCAATATGCGGCTAGCCTTAAGCCAGTACAGTTCCGAGTTTAACAACTTGTATAGTTTTTGGGTAAATAAGGTTGGTTCAATCATTGCAGGGTTACGACATGAATCTAAGTGAAATTGTTTCCAGTTTAAGCTTCTACTGAAAAGTAAGAGACTTCGAAAGTCTGCTTTTATTAGTTCGATTAGGTCGTTGTAAGTAAATTGTTCCCAGATGTAGTATTCGTTTTTGAGAGAAAGTCGGGAAAGTACAGAGAAAACTAAAGATTGGCCTTCTCCTCCTCCATACAACTCTCAACTCGTACGTCCATTCTACTTCTAAGAATATTTTGAAAATACGCCAAGCCCTGTTGCATGCTTACCTATAAGACTGTGTCCAAAGACGACAGCTATTACATCGAGGATATGCGGTCTGTTGAGGAAGATCAAATTTTTAGAACACTTCAGATCCATTTCTGGCAAGGTCTGCTTTAACGCTAGACTTGTTGCACCACTTCCCCATCGAAGTTTTGTTTTTTCGACAACATCAAGCTTAATCATAAGGCGGTTCTCAGATTGAGGCAACAAGCAATAAGCAACTATAGTTACTATAGCAACTGCCAATAAGCAATCAGCAAAATGTTTCGTTAATTCAAAGTAAAATAATTGTGAGCGATAATTTTGCGTGTTTCCTATTGCCTTGCCAGTTGCTTTTTGAATGTTGCCTCATTGTGAGAGCCGACTAAGTTTGCAAGTAGCAATTGGAATATTTGAAATGCCTTTATCTAGTAAAATAGCTTGTGTAGTTTGCTTAACGAATTCATAAGCCTTAGAATTAACTGATATGCCCGGAGCCATTCTTCGCTATCTCCCTAAGAGATTAGCAACAGACTACGCTTACTGGTAGAGTTTATAGAGACTTCAAGGAATTTATTGCCGTCTGCTCTCCGGCAAAGATATTTTTAGCGGACATCATGCGTCCAATTGGAAAACGCTACAGTGATCAGTAGGAGCGAGCCTGTAGAAAAAGACACTCCCGCAAACCTCGACCACAGGTTGATACATCTTTGAAGCAGAGGATCGATTTATAGGATAAAAATAGATCACAAAAAACTTCTACGATTTTGTAGACTCAACGTCCCCAATTTCGATTATGTCGCATTACCGGGCCTTGCACCTTTCTAGGGGGCTACATGAAATTTTGCCCCAATCAAAACGGGCCCCAAACTAAGAATGAAAAATCACCCCAAATTGAGGGTGTTTTTCACAATGAAAAATTGGCTCAATTTCAAAATGGAAATAAGGCCCCAAAAAAATTAAATAAGGCCCCAAATCTGACAGCAAACCAAAGCAGGGGGGTTGCATACGTTTTCGTATGAAAATGAAAAATGAAAAAAGGCCCCAAAATATGAATCGTCACCCCAATTCGGAGAATTTTACGCAATATTCTGATGTTTGTTGACTTTCATGTAAATTTGTGGGGTGGTTTTTCATTTTCAGTTTGGGGCCATTTTTCATCGGGGCCAAATTTCATGCAGCCCTTTCTAGGGTTGCCCAGCAGCGACTTCAGTAGAAAAAAGAGTGAAAATAAATTTCCCTCTATCTGTCATGCTCACGCCTGGACTTATTCCCATCCCCCCAAAGATCTCGGAGCGTTATTGCCGGTTGCACCATAATAGCTAACATCCTCAGTTTTATCGATGGGAGCAAATGATCCAGCCACTTAAGTATCCATTGCCTCTTCAGGTATTGATAGTGATTTATCTATAGACCTAAGGCTCCATATGCTAATCACGGCTTAGTCATTCATTGAGCTCTCTTAACAACTGTTACTACATAAACTGGAAAATCGCCATAGCAAACCACATCTCCCTCTTCAGACTGACTGTATCGTTTCTGTATGTTTTCATTTCATCTTTGAAGGCACCACAAAACTATGAAGACATGGCCACTTCAGTGTCAAGAGGATTATCGCGAACAAGCACTTGAAAAGTCCTATTTTATTCGAAAGGAATTTCTAAATATTCTCCAATGAGTCTTGAACTATTTAGGCTACCATTCGTTCTTCCAATAGCGACGACCTTATACATTACCGCAATGTATCTAGTATCCAAAATTACACATACAAGAGACGTACATAACAAATGGTTCCATTAGAACGGAAAATGTAAAGAACAACAACCGCTGACTTAAGGACAAGACAAAAATTAAGTAAACTCATACTTAATTACTATTTCATCAAATGGAATCAAAAGAGGCAATAAAAACATAACCAAACGAAGAAAATAAAAAAAAAATAGCTCACAAAGAGGGAGGTGTGTTTTATAGAGAAGAAAATTTAAAAAAAAAAAGAAAAAAATTGTTCGGAAGAATTTCATTGTTAGGCGTGACGATGAGACGAAGTGGCCAACATAAAGAATGGCGGAAGAGACCTGAATCATGTGGTTCCACCATTTAATTGTTTCCGTTCTAAAAATATGGATTTCGACGATTTTTTTGATTTTTTTCGTTTGGTTGTATTTTTCAAATCAAAAATTTATCACGCATTAAATGATGAGTACGTGTATTTTTGCAAAGAGATTTTTCTGTTTTTTTTTATCGCTTTTTAAATATTTTGTTTCAAAAATAGCCATTCATTCATTGAAATGTGGTATATGTACTGTACATATTTTAAAAATATTCACAGACTGATTGTGTCACGTTCACGTAACAGTTTGCGGCAGGTAAGTAAGCGTATCTCTGTTTTTGAAAATTCCATTCTCTTTTATTTTAAATATTTTTAACACGGATTCATGTAGATATGAAAATCTTTTGAATTTATTCTTCAACTTGACAGTGTTCAACTCATTAGTCAGTGACGACAATATTCGTGCGCGGAAAGACATCGTTTTTGGATGCTGTTTCCGGGATGATTTTCTTTTGATTTTTAGCAGATTTTTGAAATATGTTTACTGACTGAACTCGAGGAGTTTTGTTAAATTATGTGTATTAGATTTGGCACTAGGTTAATTAGGAGAGGAAGACTACACCTTACCTCGTTGAACGTAGACCTTTCCTATAGTTAATACCCTACTGATCGTTGGTGAATATGGTCTCTAAGCATCCTGAAGTCCTCAGAAAGATTGTAAGGTGCGACAAAAGATAGATCTTGGAAGAACGATCTTTCTAGTTTTATGTTCCTCAAGCGACATACACTGCGGGTCATTTGAATAGGGTAAACGTATCTTGGAATTATTTTACCTTATAAAGGGTCCGCCATCTAACGTTTTTTTTTTCAACTAGTGCTTATTTCGCGAATGGTAACACTTAGCTCATGTCTGATTTGGCAGATAATTAGTTTTATCCTTCCGCTGAACGAATATGGTTGTGTATACGCTTGAACAACGCTGGGAAATATTGCGGCATTACTTTGAAAATCTTGGTAATGTTGCAGAATGTGTGCGAAAATTGCGTACGGATTTTGGAAGAAGAGCAGCACCGTCAGCTCCGTATGTTCGTTATCTTGTGAAAAAAGTGAAAGAAACTGGCATCCTCATCGATAAACCAAAGCGTGAAAAGCCAAAAACAGCCGATATACCCAAAACGAGTCACTGTTTGGTGCGGATTTTGGTCCAGAGGCATAATTGGGCCATTTTTCTTCGGAAATGAGCAAGGAGTGGCCGTTACAGTCAATGGGGATCGTTATCGGGCCATGTTGAACGAATTTTTGTTCACAAAAATTGAAGAGGAGGATATTGGCAACATTTGGTTTCAACAGGACGGCGCTACGTGCCACACAGCCGAAGCTGCACTCGATGTTTTGAAGATCGCATTATCAGCCGCAGAGCTGATGTCGTTTGGCCACCGCGGAGCTGTGATTTGACACCGTTGGACTATTATTTGTGCGGTGCCGTAAAAGGTAAGTGTTACGCCGACATGCCAGAGACAATTGACACTTTAAAGGACAATATTCGTGAAGCCATTGGTGAAACACAGCTGCACACAATCGATAATGCGCTTAAAAATTGGACCGATCGTGTAGGCTACTGCATGGCCAGCCGAGGCAGCCATTTGAATGAAATTATTTTCCATTATTAACCGGAAGGATTGTACTTTCAAATAAAAAAAAGAAATTTGAGAAAATATTCAGTAGTTTTTTTTTATAGCATTTTCAAAAAAAAAAAGTTATTTGGCGGACCCTTTATCTTTCGTTTATAACTTTCTACGATAAAAATTGTTATAGGCTATAAAAGGTTACTCAATTGCTCTCTCAATAATTTCTTTCTTGGCTCAATTAACTTTGATGATCTAAAAACACAACTGAAAAAAGTAGGTCAATAGAATAGGGACACTAGTGATATACTGATTTTACTCCATGAAAAGTAATCAAAAAGTATGCAGTTATTTTTCTAATAATGAGTACTTCCTTCTTTATTCAAAACTAGCTCAAAAAGTCTATTAGACATGGCATAGTACAAGAATTTTAAGTTGTTGAGGGAAATTTTACCCAAAGCAGTTTTGATGGCTTCAATCAGCCGATTTTTGTCCTGCGTCTGCCTGTCACCCTCGTACACTTTCCGCATCAGCCATCCCCAAACATTTTCTATTATGTTTAATGTCGTTTTCGGTTGGTCGTCCAGAACCGTCCGGAAGAACTCTCCGCGATTCTGAATTCAAATCCAGAAGCAAATTTCTCTTCTTTCCGTAGAAGAACTGTCAGTTGAGTGCCAATCGAACGTTTTCAGAAGAGTTCGGATTGCTTCCGGACGGTTCTGGACGACCAATTGAAAACGACATAAGTTTGGATAGTATACACGAACTATGTCATCAAATCGATACTTTGACTTTGGGTGCAATTTTGTATCATTCTGACTGTATGGATGGAAGCATTATGCTGCAGCCGATCCCTCATTTGTCCACGCGGTATCTGTATTCGGCATTTTATGCCTTTTCGAGAGCATATACCGAAGCAGCCATCATCTTCCTACTTGTCGGTATATTTTCGAAGTAGAACCAAGCAGAACTGAAGTTGCCGACATAAAGCACGCGGTTTGTTGTAACCTTACGGTCCCGCTTCCGCACATGAAGAGCAAATCAAGAGGGATTCATTAAAATACATGTGTATGGTTAACGATCGGTACCGAATGATTACCGAGCATACCGAGAGAAATGATACCGCACTGACAAATGAATGAGCAGCCTAAAGGAGCGTAAATGTCCTTGAATTGCGGAAAATTTATCCGAGAATATTACTTTTCGCTACTTCTTTCCCCATGCCATGTGCTGATGGTCAAAGTTAAAGTGTTGGTTTTTCCTAACCGAATTCAATGGTGTTTATTTTTTTCGTATTATTTTTAGTGGGCGCAGTAGCGCAGTGGTTAGTGTGCTGGACTACTGTGCGAGGGATCCCAGGTTCGATCCCCGGAAAAACACAAATTACATCTTAAAGCTTTTTCTACTGCGCCACCTCTCGCGAACGTCTGACAAACATCCGAGAGTATGACTGTCATAAAAAAGCTTCTTAATTCAGCCGTTCGGACTCGACATAAAATTGTAGGTCCCTTCCATTCGTCCCAAAAATAAAAACCACACAAAACGAATGGTTGCGAGAAGCTAAGCTTTGGGTGTCACCCGCCTGTTGCGCCACCTATTTATTTTTATTTTTTTTTTTATTTTTGTATTATTTTAAGTTACAGATGTGAAGCGCTCTTAATCACTGGTTCAACGGTTGATAGACTAGCATTTACACAGACTTTTCCTGATTTTAGCCGCTAACCGAGGCGAATTATAAGCTTCTCGTAAGATTGCTCGTTCATTTTGAGCAGTTAGTACTTCCCGAGTACGCCCTTTCATGTTTTTTTCCATATTTCTCCTGTTTTTTTAAACAATTATACACAACCGATTGGCTTTTTTTCAAGTTTTTGGGCTATTTCACATAAACTGTAAACGTCATCTTTGAAAACGTCGATTTGTGTCATTTCCGCGACATTAAATGCCCTTCCCCTACTCATCTTTACTAAAATTTTAATATTGAAATATTATGAAACCACAATCTCAAAACACAATAATTCCAAAATTTTAATTATGACTTTTTAGAATTGAAGACCGAATAGCAACTGTCCCTATTCTGCTGAACCAATTTATAAATTATTGTTTTTGTTTATAGATTTTAGCTTTTTCGGAGCGTGGCCAGAGGTTTCCTTGACATCCAAGGTTGTAAGGGATTCCCACTTAATTTTAGTCGTCATGAGGGTCTTACGATAAGTCTGAGGCTTGATCTCTTAAAGTGATAGAATTTCTTCCATTACAGCAACTTTGGCGAACTTGTCAGCTATAACTGATTCCCAGTTATATTCCTTTTATCAGGGACTCTGCAGATATTTAGGTATATTGTGCTGTGAGCCAATAACTTTTCGACAACGTCGGACTAGGTTATAGGTTATGTGGCAAGTATCCATTACATACGGAATCCACTTAGATTAAGCTAGGTCAACGAGCAGAGTCGATTATTTCCGATACTCTTTAAACGATTATCAATTCTGGAGGGATTTCCACATTTAGCTGATATCCATTTCGGCAATATACCCAAGTTCCTCGAGGGGGTACTTTCTGAGAGTTTGAATTCTAATCAAGGATAGCATCGTGCAGTTGCATAGTAAGTTAAAAGTTGTTACCTCTTCCTCTTTATCCATATGCAACTGCGACAAAAGTCAGGAATTATCTAGGAATTATTTTACCTTATGCCTTTCGTTTATATCTTTGTACGATAAGAAAGGTTACTCAATTGCTCTCTCACGAATTTCTTTCTTGGCTCAATTATCAAGGCTTGCAGCATATCTTTCAGCATATATTTCTAGTATGTATATACATAGTTAGGCAGTCACTTCGCAGCAACGTCAAGTTGGACGACACTCCCGCTAGGTTCTGCAAAAGTCGTTCACGAAAAGGCTTAGCCTTGCGCCATACTTTCCTATCAGGCACACCTATTATGGTGACGATATGCAATCTTTTGAGAGATATCAATTTCTTAGAGAGTTTCAAATACAGTTTAGGCCAAATTTGTTTTGTCGTTAGACAAGTAGTGCCACTTGTCCACCTAAGATTTGCACTCTCGATAGCATCCAGCTTAAATTTTTGTTTGGAAATAGCGATTGCCTAGGGCGCCTTTATCCGGCAGGTTGGTATAGTTGTTCCAATTCTGGCGAGTTTATCAGCCTTACAATTCCCTGGAATGTCTCTATGCCGCGGCACCCAGAAAAGGTGAATGTTGAACTCTTCGGGCATCTCCGTAAGAGATGATCGGCAGTCGAGGGCTACTAGAGAAGTTATAGAGATCAAATCCAAGAATTTGATAGCTGCTTCGCTGTCCGAAAATATGCAGATATTTTTAACGGATATCACGTTTTTTTATCGCCATAATTTCACGCTACAATATATAGTTTGGTATACGGAAGGACAGCTTAAGATTAGGACTTTCGGAGAAAATACCCCCACCAACTCCGTCTTTGGTTTTCGAGCCGTCATTAAAAAAGTGAATTGATTCATCTTCTAAAAATGTATTCTCATTCCAGATTGTTCTGAACGAGAAAGTTCTTGTCAAACTTTAGGGTGTGAGTGGTGTAGTCTGTGTTTTCCGTTGAGATTTTGATGTTCTTAAGAATAGACGCGTGACCAAAGTCATTTCTTGACCACTGTAAGGTAGCTTGTAAGAATTGTTTTCAACCCTGGTATCGCTGTTTTTTCGTCGGGTTTGTCGTAGGTACCTAGACATGCTACCCTCTGTATTTTCATCATTGACTTTTAAGATTCTTTGTTCTGACTGGAGCTGGGCCACAAGAATATTTTCATATACGTGAGCATTGGTCTTACAAAAATGATCCGGGGCTGTGATCTCCACCTTCGGCATAAAACTTCCAGTTCTATTTTGTCGACAGCACTCTAAATTGGCAATGTGCCGAAAAGTATACGTATACGTTTTGAAGTCGGCGTATAGATACAACGTTAAGTTAAGTTGCCCTGTGACTTGTGAGCAGAAGATTGACTATCAGAATTCAACTGTTTAAACAAATCATTTAAAGGAAAGTGTTAGCATGTACCTAATAAAATAAAATAAATAAAAAATAAAATAAATAAGTACAAGATAGTTTCCTTTCGAATTAACATTCCATCAATCCTGCCGCCATCTTTGTTAGCTCTTTTCCATTACGACTAATTCTAGCTTCTGATCTTTAAATCTAAGATTATCTACATCCGCCCTGTCAATTCCGTCATTGCCAATAAATCGGTTACTCTTCAATTTAAAATGTTACACTACGCCTCTAATTATTACTTTTCATAACTCTTCCACAGTCAATTAGGTACATTTCAAAAATCACTCCATTCCACAGTAACTCCAGCAATTGCCATACGCACACACATTTCTCTATAAATACGCAGCAAAGCGTGAAAAATAAATACCCCATCCATTTGGACGAAGAAGTTTCTGATGAAAATTCCCAAAAGTTAATGACTCGCTAAAAATGATTTATAATAAACTTCACATCTGTGGAGCAAAGCGTGGTGTCCATTTTTCGTCTTTTGTTTGACTTGATTTATGAATTTGTATCTTTGGTTATTGTTTGCGATGAAAATAATAAAAGAAAATGCAACAAAAATACGACAAAAATCAATCATACGAACGGGAATGAACAACTGTCAGGGGAAGAGTGGAAAAGCAAGCAGTTGCAAGCAAGTTCAACCCCCCAATCTTGGCACCTTTACAACCCCTAATGTAGTCCGAAGAATGAAATGAATGAGAAATGACGCTGATCAATATTTTATAGAACCAGAACCAGTCCTATATATACGAACTGAAATTAAGGGATGAAAGCCATCCACGGATGCATGGGGTCAGGTATAACTGATAAAAGCAAAATACTACAATGAAGTTGCGGCGTGGTTCGACTGTGGGAGGGTTTCAAGTGAAACCAAGCTCATTTCTTAAGAATGTTCCTTAAGTTAAGACACAGGGTAGTCATAGTTATAAGGTGGTCCAAAATATGAGAATCTGGGCGAGGACTTATTATCGATTCCCACATTTGTGTGCGATACGAAATTCGCATAAAATTGAAATATTCATCGTGACTTATGACTTACTATCTAATAATAATTAGTAATTCTTAGTCCATAGGCGGTCACACACGGATTGAAGTGAATCGCACACATAGTGTGCGTTTTGTCAATGACTCAAGACAAACTGAAAAATTATCGAGAAATGGTGAAATCGTAGCCTATTTAAAATACAGACACAATTGCGATAAATTCGTGCTAAGTTTTTATTTTATTAGCGCACATTGAGTGTGCGTTTGTAAATTTTCCAAAATGTTTTTATCTATTGTATTGTAATTAACGATATCGATCATCAATAGCACAAAACAGTCGCAACATGAGTCATACCTACTTGCCAATAGATGTTTAGAACGATAGCGCACATAAATTAACAAAATGCGGCTTATATCTGGAAAACTATTCGGGAAGAATCATAGTATACATATATACGTAGAGATAAATAAGAGCTAAACATTGATTTTATCAGCGCACATTGAGTGTGCGTTTGTAATTTTTTGTAGATTTTTAAAATTTGTTATAAAAAGTTGTGATTTAGTAGGAACTCAGTGCATAGGTAATCAAGATGTTTGGAGCTTTAAAATATATTTACGCAGTATCTCGTGTGTGCGCAATTTCAAAGATTGAAGACATCCCCAGTTTTATAAGCTCAAAACAAATTTTACAGTGTTGAGACCCTTAGGCACTCCAAGGAGTATCTTTTCGCACTGGTATGGTGAATGGACTCATCAGCAGAGTCCATCTCTGGTCTAGACTAGAACTATACGAACTGTTTCCACGATGTTCCAATCGTCAATCAAATAATTCATATAGGGACCTATTGCGGCAACTACTATTTACCTTTAACGGAAACAGGAGAATATTTAAAAATAAGTTTACTTCCGAATAAAACTCAAGACATAGGATTTATGGGTTTTCTGAGGACTTGGTAGTTTATCACAATAACCACAACTTTGCTTCTTATTACTTTATCGTCCCTGTTGACGACATTACAAAATATGATACCTCCTAGAGCCGTTTCAATTTCACAATTAGAAGAAAAGCGAGTGAATTGTTTGCGCGCATGAGTGTGCGTTTAGATTAATTTGAATAAAAATTGATTTATGAAGGTGCGTGTTAGGCATATATTGGATCGTTTTAGCAGTCCCAAACATATGTACCCAAACGTCACCTTTTTCTTCACAAAATAATGGTAACACACATTTTTGATGTTTCCTTACGCATCACCCTATACCAAAGCCACCCCTCAAATATCTACAATTTGGGGATGATTTCCGCCCTAACTCGATTGCATGCAAATTTGAAAAATTTGAAATAAAAAAAACCTTTTAATCCTCCTTATCAAACTACCACCCTTTGGGATGTTTTAATTCTTCTACAGAAAATAAAACCCCACCCCCAGCAACAGCAGCAGCATCAGGAACCATATTATTGCGTAAACCTTCAAGGAATGCTTTTTTTGATTGTGCTTCATTTAATTAATTTGGATTTTTAACGAGTAAGCGAGTAAGCGTGTGTCCTACAATACCCGACTAAAAGGATGTCAAAATGCAACCAGTCTTACGTCACATAAAGCACTGCAACAAACTCTCCTTGTGAGCCTGTTGTAAATATATGTAGCATGTGCATTGTACTAAACGGGTAGTTGGCAGTCGACTAAGACTAGTTGCAGCAGCATAAACGAACCACCATTAACCGAGCAGGTAAGCACTACAATGGCACTTGCGTCTAAAAATGTATATGTGAAGTGGAAAGCTGGATTTTTCCCTTATATTTTCCTACAGCCCATCATACGCGGAAGAGAGCCAAACAAGAAAGCCAAGAGAAAAGCAAAACCCTTTCGAAATTAGAAGGAGATCGGGCATTCTGGTGGTAAGATGCATTTTTATCCACTCAACACAGTTAAACGATTGCTCTTCAAAAATGTGGAAAAAAAAAGTGCATGTATTGTGTGCAGCGGGTGGAGAACACTGCAAAGACGTACGACTACGAGTATGAGCGACGGCGTTTAAATCCTAGAGATGACGATAATGGCGACGACGACGATGATGATGTTGATGAGGGACGACGAAGTGACTTCAAGCGCAGAAAGGACACACTGAGAGAGACGATTCTTTGGGCTAAAAGCGTAAAGATGTAAAATGGAGGATTCGTAAAAGGGTGTGAAAATTTGATGCAACAAATAAGTTTTCCCTTGTGTCTTTGTCTTCTTTGACGATGTCATCGTCGTCGTCGTCGTTGTGACGGATGGGGAAGGAAAGCGTCAAAAATTGCAATTATGTGAAACACTTTTCGCAAAAGAGAGAGAAAATTATGCATGAAGAGGCGCATTACCTACGCTATGACGAAACGACTCTTCTGATAGATAAGTTGAGTATTTATTTAAGAGTTGCTATATAGAAGAAGACTACGTTAGTGTAACTGTGGGTTTATATTTTAATACTTTAGTATTTTAATTTGGTGCTAAAAATGAATGAGATTTGCGTGGACAAATTTGCTACTGGGGATGCTATATTTAGACTTTGAACGCTTGTCACAATTTTGCAATTCAACTGCTCGCTTAGGTACTAACTTCAATTTCATAACAAAATAATTCTATTTTTTTATCATGAAATTTCTGTAAAATAAATGGACGCAGATAATATAAGGCGGTTTTGAAACCTCAACGCGCTGGCACATTGTAGCTTTTGTGCATTTTAATGGGATTCTTCAGAGCTATTTGCTGCCAGCGGCTTGTGGTTCTATTGATTCCCTGCCATAACTCCCTTCTGTAGGTTGACCCAGGATGACAAATTATTCGATAAGTCTATGACCATCTAACATACAGTCGCCCGGCGTCTCCTAGAAACTCAATACTGAACGATTTTGTGTCAATAAAGCACTGAAAACCCGTCAGTGATGCACATAGGGCCATTACATCCACTCAAAACCATCGCATGGTCTGCTGTTTAAGCTGGAGGAGTCATTGGACCTTTTTTTTAAACGGCAACTATGGATGATTGGGCGCAGTAGCGCAGTGGTCAGTGTGCTGGACTACTGTGCGAGGGATCACAGGTTCGATCCCCGGAAAAAACACAAATTACATCTTAAGGAGATGAATGGGAGTCATAATCCGCTTTTCCGCACAATTGAATGATTTAGAACTGGAGGACATGCGGTTGTAGCTGGACGAAGCAACACGGCACACGTCACAACAACATAATATTCTAAAGCAGGTTTATCCCGGTCGTCTGATACCACTTTTTCGATCTGCATTTTGGCCATAAGATTGACCGCCCTATAGAGTTCTTTCTAAAGGGTTATTTAAAGTTGCAGATTTTATGTGAACAAGCCACAAACTCTACCAACCATTAAGGACAACATCCGTCTAGTAGTGTAGAACCTATCGCCGGAAGTTCTGAAGAAAACCATGCAAAATGACATAAAAAGAGCTCAAATGCTAATCAAAACAAAAACTTTAATGTCCAAATAAATGTTAAAAAAAAAACAATGCAATTTTTAAACTTATATAAATATTCATTTATTTATTCAGTTAAATGTCTAGCTTATCCTTTCTAAAGGTAGGAGGCTTAAATGGAACTTCCATAACTCCCGATTTTCCGATACCAATGGGCAACCCCATACAAGTAGAGGCAAAATTATGGACTTGATTTAATCTGAACCTATATATAGGATATGCAGATGCCTGAGTGATGAAAAGGATTTCATAGTACGTCTTGGAATCCGTTTTATGGGCATGGGATTATTATCAACAAACCACCAAAATGCGCTCTGTGTCATGATGTCAATGATACCCTTTCGCATGTTTTATCCGTTCATCTTTTCTAGTCCAGTTTTCGATAAACTGGGCACCATTGATCTATCATGGTCTATCCCGCTGTTTGCCACCTCTAAACATTTGCCGTGGGTAACAGCAAGAGCTGGAGAAAATAGAAGTTGGTTTGCACCAAAGTATTATCAGCATGGATAAGATATTAAGGGAACGACATTGGCATTGCAATATTGGGTATGTGTACTATATTTTTACCGGATGAGCTTTCCTTTAGCCAATTTGTCAGCTTCGCATGGAATATAAAAATGATATGGAAACCAAAGTTAACCATCGTTAAGAGATATGTGTCAGTCTTTTACTGATTTGAACTTTATTGTGTATTTTAGGGATTTTATAGCTGTCCAGTCCATATTTTGATTGTTGATGTTTGTTTTTGTTTTTTTTAGGGGAGACTGGACACCTTGGTTTGACATGCTGAGCAGTTTTGAACTAGGTTGGGCACTTTTGAACGGCAGTATTTGTAATTGCTTTTAGGTGCTAATAAGCTACTACAAGCTTTGTAATTTTTTAATAAAATAAATTAACTTAATTTTTTTTAATAAAAAAAACAAATACGAATTAACAGAAGCAAACTGAAATTCACAAATTACAAAACAATTTAGAAATGACTTAAGAAACTTTATAAAAAAAAAATAAGTTAGCTGTTCAGGAATTTCAGTGTTCTCGTTGTTCCCGGAGCGTTGATTGGTGTTGGTAGATTAGCTTTTATTTCAATGCTACTAACAGACCTATTTTAAACAAAAAGAAAAACTCACCATAAAATGTTTACACTCTTAAGGACCATTCACATGAGAGCGACAAATTACCTACCAGCGAACAAATATTCGCAAGTTTTGACAGTCCGTGAACACTTTTCTAGGTCGCAATAGTTCGCGAATT
The DNA here is from genome assembly GCA_949372485.1 of Cheilosia soror. Lineage (NCBI taxonomy): Eukaryota > Metazoa > Arthropoda > Insecta > Diptera > Syrphidae > Cheilosia > Cheilosia soror. The sequence goes on along the minus strand of OX443561.1, from coordinate 93,768,841 downwards.
TCAGCCATCAGTTTCTACCCGCAATGTCTAGTTTGAAGTTAAGCTCGAACAAATGTTTTATTCGCTAGTTTGTGGAACGCGAATTAAATGATGTGGATTGCGAATAAACTTTGACAATTCGCGTCAAGGGTTTTTTCGTTCGCGGCAAAACATTTTGAATTTGAAATTTCGTTATTTAAACTGTTTATAAACTTGTTTTCTTAATACATTTTGATGGAATAATTAATTATCCTCATCGTGGAGTACTAAAATGTGCAATTTTCTGTTTATAAATGCATAAAAAGTGGTTTGTTGGCATTTCATCAATTCGTTCGTTCGCTCCCATGTGAATGGTCCTTTACAAATAGAAAATTAATATATGCAATTTAAGCATAAAAACCGCCTCATGCGGCTGCTTCCAGGCGAAAGGATATCCGAAAGTCGTTGACAATTAAAGAAGACGGTATTACCTAGTTTAGATTTGGGTTTATGTACATTTAAATTTTTTTTTTTTTAATGTTTTCTTATTAGCAATGTTGAAATGGGCCTCACGAAAAAAGGTGCCCAGTCTCCCCAATTAATTTTGGTTGTAAAATTAACGTCATTTATGACACAATCGATAGCACTTTTGATAGCCTTTTCGATAACATTGTGTTAGTTTTTTGGCAGAAGATTTTTGAGTAAATTAAACTGTGCGACATGATATAACATAATTACATTTTGAAATAAAGGTTTGACGAACACAAAAATTTATTTTCTGCAAGGTATCCATGCAATATTGCTTGCAGTTGCAATATTATTTAAATGGTGACACATGGAAGCTTCTTTTAAGGTATTTTTAAAAGAATTTACATTTACGATTTATGATTTGAGTTGTCTTTCTAAGAGTCATCAACCATCCTATCAGGGGATATTCCAAGTCTCACAGAACAATTTCTATTTCTATTTCTGGTTTCTCTGTAGCGTTCGTTGAATTCAACGCAAATTCTTGGTGTAAATATGCGTTTCCCTATATATCTTATTTTATTTTATTTATTTTTTTTTTCCGTAAAATGGTTAACTTGAACTTAAGATTATAGCACTTCAAAGGTAGCTAGGTTTTTCTATGTACATATTTTCATTTCTTACATGTGTAGCTTTGTGGTGCTTGAAAATATGTATTTAAAATGTTTATGCAGAACTGTTTTCACTCACTTACAAATCTAAGTTGTAAGAGAAGTGCCTGTAGTATCCGGCAACAGTAGTGTCGAAATTTTTAAGTCAAACGAAAAAAAATAAATAGGAAATAAATTGTCATTTGATCGGCAGATACAGTAAAGACCAGGCGTAGGTTTTAGTAGTGTCTATAAATAAATGTGGCTTGTAGTTTTGTGAAACAAAGCCCAGTCCGGTCAATTTAGAATTACCACTTTCAACCCCAAATATCTGAATTTCCCTTCACGGTTAAATGCATCAACAACTAAATTGGCAAATAAATTAATTTCAACTTAAAAGCATCCTAAAATTTACACCCACTTTTACTTTGAAAATGAGTAAAAAAATATTATTTTTTTTTAAACCTTGTTTATTGCTATAATTTATGATTTCATTCTAGTAAATAAATAAATAAATCATTTCCAACAAATTTTGACAGTGTTTTTAGTTTGTTACATACTACAAAAGCAGTGCAAATGACTTAAACAGGTCTTACCCATCTTCTTGACACACTTTCTATAAAATAAAATAATTTTGCAAAACCTTGCTGCCCCCCCCCCCCCCTGCAAGCCCCCTGCTCGTCTTTCTTTTAAATAGCTGAGTGCAATAATGTCCAATGAATTTATTGCATGCCCGGTATGGTATGCATAGTGTCTTATTAAATGCCTGGCCTTAAGAATGTAGGTAAGGTAAGCCTCAGTACGCAGCTTGCTCTGTGCTCATAATTTTTCAAGAAATCATTTTTCATCAATAATCAGCGTTGCCACAATGTTCGGGCCATTTGGCACACTGTTTTGTATTTTGGCATTTGGCCACCGGCCTAACCCAAAATGGCCCGTAAATCTTAATTTTTTGATTTCATAAAACATAGATCCACTTACCAATGTTAAGCTTTTTTTCATATTCTACAATTAACTCTCAACCACTGCTTAGCTCATAGGTAGATACGTCAGTTTATTATTCTGACTTAATTTTGTTTGACAATTTTTATCTGACAAAAAATGGCTTTGACTACAACTTCTGTTGATCGTACGTAAAAAAGTTGCTTTACATACACTGGTCGGCATAAGTATTTTGACAAAACTAAAGTTAATTCTGCTCATATTTTGAAACTTACTTCAGGTAAATTTTGGCATCGATGGAAAGGTAATTTAAATTCCGTTTGAATGATACAAAACTTAATCCATTAAGTACACATTTAAAAATTTTAGAATTTAGAATATTTGTCAAGGTCTACTTTTTTGACTTTTTTTCCTCGGTCCATAAAAAAAAATGTTTTGATGCAGAAAGTTTCTTCAAACAATTCTAATAGGGGCAGCAAACAAAAATTTCAAAAATCTCTTGGCTAATATTTTTTAAGATTTTTTGAAAATTGCTAAAAATTACTATTTTAGTCACTTTTTCCTCCTTTTCATACAAAATTTTTCTGAGATCATCCCATTCAAAAAATCATAAAAAATATTAGCGAAGAGATTTTTGAAAATTTTTGCTGTCGCTATTAGAATTGTTTGAAGAAACTTTTTGCATCAAAACATTTTCTGTTTGTTAAGCCAAAAAAGTAGACTTTTATAATGGGTTAAGGAAAGTTTTGTATCATTCAAACGGAATTTAAATGACCTTTCCATTGATACTAAAATTTACATGAAGTAAGTTCAAATTATGAGTCGAATTAACTTTAGTTTTGTCAAAATACTTATGCCGACCAGTGTAGTTTTTAGGAAATTATTCAAGGATAAATATTTCATAAAAAATTAAAATTTATTAAGTACAAATTTAGAGAAAAAGCATTTTAAGTAAAAAAATGAAAGAAAACATTTTCCAATTTGTCTTCAAAATGTACAAAACAATTTATGGACCTATAATAGTTTAGAAGTTATAGCGTTTTAAGTGGTAACACCTCGAAATTCGAGGTCACCCAATTTGAGGGGCTATAACTGTAAATAGGGTGAGAATAGACCCCCCCCCCTGCCACACAATTTTGTTTAGCAGTACTTCAAGAATCTTCCCTTAAAGGATTATACCGCTTAACTGGGACACCCTGTTAATTTTTTGAATAGGTAATGTTCTTTAATGAAATGTGGTGGTGGCCCCACTTATTTGCAAATGGCCCTCAAAAAGGCCCGCACTTTTTTTTCTTTGCGGCAAGGCAACGTTCTCAATAATGCCACAAAAATATTTATCGAATGAATAAAACGTTACCGCATTTGCTCAACTTAAAAAAAAAACGAGGCATACGTATGTACCTATATCTTTTTAAAGCAGTAACAAATCAGGCAACGACCTAAATGTAAACAATTGTCTGCTGCTTTGTCTGGCTCATCTGTCGCCAGCTTGTGATTTGTGAGACTGAAATTTGTAGCCGATATCGAATTTGATATCTCTAGATCTACCGTCTTTGACTACGTTATTTATCGCCCTAAGGTGTTTTAAACACGATCCGACCCAACTTTAATCCTCACGGAGAATTGTTTTCCAAATAGAAGGAATATAAATTTAGGAGGAAGATGTGCCCAACTATTCCAAATTTATACCGATTCTATGGAAACGGATTAAAGGTTGCTTTCTATCGAGTTTTCCCAACTTGCTACTATTATCGTGTTCGACACCAACGCAACACTATCTCCGTTTAGGAGTAAAAATGATAATCACCCCAAAAAAAACCACCACTTGAGCGAACGAGCGCCCACATACTTTTACCCTTAATTTTACTCTTAAAGCGAGCTCCAACCCTTAATGTTGTTGTTGGTGCTGGTGGGGTTGTTTCTGTTTGTTACACATTCGATTCCGGCTGCTGTTGATACGGTGCTGAGCTGCTACTTCTGTTTGCTACTACAGACAATTATTTTTTTGGTAAAAATCGATTTTTCTACCCTTAAGCGACGACACATTCGAGTCGGAACACCACTTTTATAGTAATTCCAAGTTTTGAGTCAATCGCAAAGGGATGGACGACTTCAGATTGAAGGATTAGGAAAAATTAGGAAGCAGTTAATGCGGTTTAAAAAATAAAAAAAATAAAAACTCACCCTATTGAGCTGATGTGAGTCAAGTTGATCGCCAGGTTGTTGGCCACCCGTACGTATCTTCTTATTTTGTGGACCATCGCCACCTCCACCGCCGCCGCCACCGGCACTGCTAACACCCACTCCGACGCCAACACCGCTACCGTTGGTAGCACCGTTGTATGCCATTATGGTCGCCGTTTTGAAGCTGTTTCCGGTTAATAACGTCGAATTGTGCTAAACCGAAAATCACACCGAAATCCTTTATCGAGGAAACAACACCCGAGATAGGATTTTTTTTTTCTCTTCGTTATAGTAAACACACTTTTTTGAACACAAAATTTTTCTTTCTTTTTATTTTTTTTAATATATATTTTTTATTTTAATGCACTGTTGCCAAATTTTCTTGTTTCTAAGTTCACGCGCGATAAAACCGACTAAATACCGAAAACAATCAAATAATCAGCTGATATGCAAGGAGAAGGATGATTTCTTTTCTAAACACACATTCACAAGGACATGCCTATAATAAGAATAATAAAAAAAAAAAATATAGAAATATTTTGAAATTTGTCGCAATGAAAAACAGAAGAAATAAAATGAAATTTCACAACAACGCAAATGAAAACAACTGGAATTTTCGCACGTTTTTAGCCGCAAATTTGTTGTTTTCGCAAGTTTTCTATTTTTTTTTTCTCTTTGCTGGTAAATTTTTCACGTAACCACCCGAAAGGATAAAATTTAATTTTTCCCCCGATTCTCACTACAAATGGCGTACTATAAATTTTCTTCTCGTCATCGTCATCCAATTGGGAAAATTGAAGGGAAAAACTTACAAACGACCGAGGAATAGATTCCAATTCGATGGAAGGATGGCGAGGTTTAAAGTTTTTCCTTTTATTGGGAAAATCTTTGCGGTTGGTATTTGTTGCAAGGATTTTCCAAATATCCTCCGAATTGTGTTGTGTGGAAAATTGTTCTATTTTTTTTTTTTTTTTTGTAATTATTGCTCCTCTCTTTCTGTGTCGAAAACAGTACTGGCGAAACGAATGAATGAATGAGAAATGATGAAGTATTTTGCTGGCAGTACCGCACAAGCTATGAACGAATATGAGGAGAATGCGGCGAGAATCGTGTTCGGAAAATTGTTGGATTTTCAAAGCTCACTGGGATGTGAAATGTTTTTTTTTTTTCGCTTATTATTTGATTTTGTTCGGGGAAAACCAACGAAGGAGTAGGAAAAACTGTTTAACGAAGAGCACCGCTCTTTGTCAATTGGCACTTTCGAATGTGAAGAGAAAAAGGAGTGTTTCGTGTTGTTGGACAAATTGAATTTGATTTTGAATTCTTTCACAGGACGAAAGGAAAACTTTGTAACTATGGAAAACAACCTCGATCCACTGTGAGCAGAAAAAAGAACCAATAAAACCGTAACCGTAAGACCGAAGCACTTTTCCAACCGACGGGTGCGTGACAGACAATAACTTTTTTTTTGTATCTTTATCTGCGTTATTCGTAACTTGTATCGCGAGCAGACCTCCGAACCGCTTCAAAGTACAATTTGTACTGAAATTACAGAGTACTTTCCATCTGGCATTGCCAAAGAGAATAATTTCCGAGTTTTCTTATTTCTTGTGCTTTTTTTTGTTTTTGTGGAATTGCGCTTTAATACATTTTTCTTGAATTGTATCTTGTATCTTTGACGGCAGAGTGAGCAGAGTAGTGAATTTTTTTAATTATCTTTACGGCACGCACACACAAATACCGTTCGTACACCCCCTTTTCGAGCAAACAAACAGTACTTCTACTTGTCATGCTCAAAAGAGAATTGTGTACCTACCTACCTACTCTTTCGGATTCGGAGAGCTTTTGTTTTGTTGCTTTTTCTGCTTTCGTGTTTCGTGGACTCGTCGTGGCGAACGCGAAACCGAAAGGAAACAAAACGATAAACATGGTCAATTTACCGTTCTTTCGCACACATAATTTTGCTGGTGTTGTCGCCCTATACGCAAACTCAGGTTAAGTTTGGCTGAGGCTAGTGTGCGGTAGAGTGAGTGCATTTCCCTGGTATGAGTAGTTGTGTTTGGCGGGACAACATTGTCGTCTGGTTGGATTTTGTTTTTAACTTTTTTCTAACTGTGAATGGGAACTCTGGTTGGAGTGGAGCAGATTTTCTCTTTGATGAAGGGAAGTCGAATGGCAAGGCAATGCGAATGCATATGAGAATGCAACATGCAACGATTTACCTATTCAGTAGATCCCGTAAATGTGTTAAGCGAATGCGAGTGTGTTTGTGTAATCATGTAAATCGAGAGAAATTGTTTGGCTTTTCTTCTTCTGTAAACTAAGAGAGATGGCGGTGAAGTGAAGTTCCATTTCTGCCTGGTAAAATGTGTAGGATCGGAAAATGCATATTTATAACTGAAACTGATAGAAGACGAAGAGATACTTTTGGGTAGATTGCGATGCGAATGCGATGCTGTCGATATAATTTTGCGTTGGTACCTACTATGCGATTGTGGTGGGTGGGAGTGGGGGAATTTCTAACAGCGCTGCCACTTTTTAAATCGTGGTTTGGGAGTAGATTTCAAGAAAATAACACAAAAGTGGGATGGTGGGCGTGGGACAGTAATTATAGATTGCAAAACTAGTCTAAGCGGAGCGAAAACTAAGGCTAAAGATTCTAAGCATAAGCAAAACGAATGGTGTCCATAATGAACACTAACATTAACGCTTCGGAAGTTCATCAAAATAAACAAAATCCTTGAATTATGGAAATGGATTCGTCAAAAGAAGAGGACTTTTCTTTAAATAATTTATTTTTCAGCCATTCATTGTTGGAAAAGGATAGTCCGTTATAAAAATTAAGTAATAAATATGACGAATTTTATCATCTTTACAAAGATTTACGAAGACATCCAAAAACATCCCGACAAAAATTTCTGACTACTTTTGAAGTATTGGATTATGTACCTACCTACGCAAATCTATTGACAGTTTAGTTTTAGCTTGAATATAGATATAGATATATTTATTTCGTTAATAAAGTACAGTTTGCTATCGCACAATTTACATTATTCGCACAGAGATATGATTTACAAATGTACATCTTTCTACTGAAAAATTATTTATATATTATGAAGTGATGCTATAAGTTTACAAAATAGAACTTGAATTTATTGCTATCAGCTTTGACCTGTCAAACCTTAGCTTTAGCTTTCGCTTATCTTTTCGCATGCACTCTGTACGTAGCCTTAGGTACTAGATATCTGACTGTTACTTCGTTTGTGTGATTTTTTTATTTATTGGACGATTAGAAGGGACCTACAATTGTATGTCTAGTCCGAACAACTCAATTGAAAACATTTACAAGACAATTACATATACTTTCGGATATTTGTCAGACTTTCGCTGGTGGCGCAGTTGGAAAAAACCATAAGGAATCTGCTGGGGAATTATTCACGGACAAAAATAGGTATTTCAGTATCGTCAAATCCGCAGAGTGAACAGTTTTACGTGTGGTGAATAAGAATGAGTGCCACTGGATCGTTAAAAACGTTGAAATCGATTTTTTTCCTAACAAAATTACATTTATCACCTTTTTTTAAGTATAAATATAAACATGCTGAGTACTTAAATTTCGTAGATAGCGATTTAGCAAAACCGTCTAAGGCCCAGATCCTTACTTCAAGTTCCAGGTTTCTATTACCACAATAAGGCCCTTTAGAAAGGCTGGTCCACGATAAGAAACCATGCGAAGATAAGAAACCAATACTCACAGACACTTCCGAAAAATTTGCCGTCATGCACACAACATTCAAAAAAATGTATCCAAAAAAACGAAAGTCTAAAAAAAGCTTTAATCGAATCTTCGGATGATGACGATGACGATATTGAGCTTTAAATGGTTTCTCGATCGCCAAATTACAGGCAAGGTAAAATCCAAACACTAATGAACGATTAGGCATTGATGAAATTTTGAAGTTGGCGAATGCAAAGCAAACTTAGCACAAAGCACTTAAGTACCTATATTTAAATGGTCAATAGTTACCTTATAGAATTTTTTTTTACATTTTAAAATGAATTGCTAGTTTAAAAAGGTTCTTTTATTTTTTAAAGATTAGTTTGCAGCTAAACTTACTGCCATTGACAACAGGCCAGGCTTTTGAATTATGCTTGAGGAACACCTAAACATATCTATGACAATACGAGTTTGTGACTGTGGATCACAACGAAGCTGCCATCACTCAATCAACCCTATTCCCGTTGGCGACTCATGTCTCGTATCGTTGTAAGACCATGTTCAGATTTTTGTTTAACCTTTGGTAAATCATGTTATTTCCGTTTTTATGTGTTCACCATCATTTCAATTCATTTGTCACAAAAAAGTTAAAAACACCGACTAAAAAACAAAGTGAAATATGAGTAGTTTACGATAAACGCCAACGGGAATAGGGGTGAATATCTCACTAATTAGATCTAACAGTGGCCATAACAATTGTCTTAATACTACTTACTTAATTAGATGGCGCTATTCTCCAGTTAGCATGATCTTTGGCTAACCGCCTCCAGTTGCACACTCCAAGTTGGTTAAGGCCCCCTTCCACTTGTGCGTGCCACCTAAGGCGAGGTCTTCCTCTACTGCGTTGTCCCTCCGGGTTGGAATCGAAGACTCTTCGGGCTGTAGCGTTAGTGTTTATTCGCTCTACATGTCCTTGCCATCTTAGTCGACTGATACGGCATACTTTTCTGACTAGGTCGATGTCGCTGTACAGCTCGTGGAGTTCGCTGTTAAATCTCCTACTCCAAAGCCCATCAACGCAAACGGGACCGAAAATCACTCGAAGAATTTGGCGTTCGAAGCGACCAAGGAGATCTTCATCTGCCTTTGAAAAGGTTTATTATTCTGCGCCATACAACAGGACTGGGATGATGAGGGCCTTATATAGAGTCTCCTTGGTGTTTCTCGACACGGCCTTACTAATCAATTGACTTCTTAGGCCAAAGTAGCAACGGTTGGCAAGTGTAATTCTTCGCTTGATTTCCGATGTGATGTCATTTTCAGAGTTAATAGCGGAGCCGAGGTAGACAAAGTCCCGAAACTACCTCAAAGTTATAGCTTATAATTGTTTATTGTCTTAATAACTCTTTTAAAAACAATACCATCTCTGCAAATTAAATCGAAAAATGGTAAAGAATGGTAACCCTATTAAAAACTATAGGTAGATATGCAGTGTTCTTTTGCGCGGTGTATGCCAGAAATCGTTTTCTAAACCCAGTGTGAGGCTTCGAAGTTTTACAGACAGTACATACCTACAAAGGACTTTTCATACATTTATAGGTAGATCACTTTTTTTTAGATCCGAAAACTTTCAACTTTGTAAGATCTTCCGTTTGGCACAGTGGCTCAGTGGTTAGTGTGCTGTACCATACAATAAACAGCAATACGGTAAAAAAATAAATAAAATATCATGTAGGTACATTCATAATTACAAAGTTCCGACTTGCCGATTCAAAGGATCCTTGATTTAACTTAAGAACTAAAAAACTTAAAGTTAAAGTATACCTATTTTTAAATGTTATTGAAATTGTACATATATCTTAAAAAACGCATTTAAAATTTGTTCAGATCTTCTTAACTGAAAAATCAATATCCTATAACCTCAATACTTATATCCCAAATAAATTAGTTTATTGAAATTAGTTTATTTTTATTCTATTAAAACAATGGTTGCTTCTCATATTAACCAGAAAATATTTTTCAGTGTAAAATACTTGCCTACTGTTCTCTTATCGAATTGCTTAACATTACATGAAGACAAGACAGAAGAGAGATGCATAGATACTTTTAGGAGAGTCTCTTCAGTCAGTACATTTAATTTATCTTTTTTTTGCATTCTCCTTTTATCTTATTTCTTGTGTCATGCGCACACAGATTTTACTTTCGCAACTGCATGAATTTGGGATGGGGCTGGGGGAACACCAACACACTCAACCAATGCATATATCGCACTCACCTGTCAGTGTCACCTCTCCGGCATCGTCGTACTCGTACCTAATTACGAGGACTGTATGCGCGTGTAGTGGTTTGGTACACAAAGTTTGTTGTGTTCCACTTCAGTTGCGTGCCATATCGTGAACAACTGTTTCGTTAAAAAAAAAATTTTAAGGAAATTGTTGCAAAGCTTCGTGGAGTTTCATTTGCCGGTTGGTTTCATTCCACACATGAAAGTGGAGCTTTTTAAAGCTTTTGTCGTGCGCCGTTGTTACCTTTATTTGCTGCAAGTGTGTTGGGAAAGTGTGGGCGGATTGTGGACATGCGTGCTATACTATAAATTAAGAAGATAACCACAATCAATGTAGGAAGGATTGCAACTTTATGGAGAAACTTGAACCAAAGAGAATAGCGCCTCTAAAAGGGATGCGAATCTGCAGACTTAAACTGGAGCCAGTCTGTCTGCCAAAAACACTTGCTTACTATTGGAAAAGAGACACAGGCGGCAGACGAGACATGTTGGAAGCTGTAGTCGTGGGTAGGTATGGGAACATTTAACATGGCAATAGTAGGTCTAGGTACGTATCTAAATGTCAAATTGTAACCATTGGGACCAGTGATGAAAATCGACTTTTCTCAATTGTACTGAAAACTGAAACAAAATTGTACTGAATAGTACTCAAATTTCTTAATAAAACCGAACGAAAACATAAAAAATAAATATTTTATAAAAAAAAGGGAGTACATATCAGTGTCATAATCGGCCAGTTTTTATAACTTCCCCAGCATTTAAATCTTGCAAAATGTTAAGTATTTATGTGAGTTCGTAAGTATACAAAAGTACGTGGCTCTTATAATGGTTTTGTGCGGGGAGGTACCGGAACAAAGAAGTCCTTTCACAAAATTTCATTCGCCTTGGGCGTTTCATTAGATAGACCGACGCACGGACGAATATGGCTAAATCGTTTCAGAATTGCATCCTGATTTAGAATATTTATGGCTTATGGGGTATAGGGTGATTTTTCTTGGCGTTAGAAATGTAAGTGAATTTAATTGAATCTAAAGCTTAGTACGCAGTTCGAGGGAATCTAAATTTTAGCTGCTCTCCAATTTTTCTCTCAAACATTAACTAAAATCCTATAGGTATTCATGCAAAAACCTTATCCTTATTTACTTTTCCGCAACACAAAAGAACAGAAAAAAAAACATTATCTGTGAAAATTTAGCTAAAAAACCATTTATTTATTTATTTTTTTTTTAATTTTGGAGACAATTTTGTATATGTGAGCTAAAATCTAGCACGAGCAGCGTACTAAGCTCAAGGTAATCTCAGTCTTATAGACGCCGGATAGGAACTTTAGTCCATATACATACATATTAAGAGATTAAGACTAGGTAATCTTTATATAGTCGTGTTCAAAATCACTTGTCCAACGGTCGATTGAGCAAACTGTAGACTTTGTACAGAAAATCTACCATTGGCCAAGTTATTCGAACACGACTTCACCACATTCAGATAACAATCTACTATAGAAGTTCTTCATGTTTAATTTTATTTTAGAAAGATCTGTTTTATTTGTAGAGCTGTAGCAGCCTTAATTTTTTATAAGATGTTTAGGTTCTAATACTGCAGACATTACGCCTGAATTGTTGTGCCATTGTTGTGAGCCAGGGTCGAGCCACAGGGGCAGCTTCGGCAAAAGTAAGGAGGGCGCGGCTTGTGGTTGCTCGGCTAGAGCTCGTCGGACGCGGGTGTTCTTGTCCCCTCACCATTTACCACCTGCTCAACAACTTTTATCCATGCCAATAATTCAAAAGAGAAAGAAAAAAGAAAGAAGAAAGAAAGCTACTCTAATCAGACTTCGGACGGACGTAAAAAGATAGGACAGAAAATAAGAGTGAAGAGAAGGAAAGTGCCTGAGGACCTGTGCCAATACCCCTGAGGTAGGACGGGAAAGAACCGCGAAACTAATCCTTACTATCCTAAACTATACCTAAACTAACCTAATACTTAATCTAGGCCCTATACTAGAACTACAATAACTTAAGACTAGCCTACTCTTACCCTAAACGCAACTTTCTTCCCATTGTCCCTCCAGGGTAAAGGTTCGTCATGAACCGGAGACCTGCCAGATGTTGTCGGCAAGGAATGGCCAGCCCACCCTTATGTCCGGTGGCATAAACCAATCACTATCACTCCAGGCGATGTTGTGAATGATAGCCCCTCTCTAGCTTCTTTACACTGAACCAAATCGCGTAGGTGATATTGACGAAAATATTTTGTCAATCTTTGAAGAATTTGTTATTCGAATCGACATTTTCATAAAACTTTTCGTTTTATTGAAAATTTAATATTCAAAGTCAATAAATTTCTTCAACTGCTGTCCGATTTAGTATTTTATTCAAACGAATGAAATTTCGTCATATTGACAAATTGAAATCGTTGGCTGAACTAAATTCCGTAGGTGATATTGAAGAAAATATTTTATTCATTTTTAGAAGAATCAGTTATTCAAATCAACAATTTTTCATAACATATTTTTAGAATCTTATGGGTTTTTCATCAATTTGAAGAAGTTTCTTTAAAATGTTATTGTTCGCTGTTGCGCTCGAAGTAATAAGTTTTATTCTAGAAAGTGAATTGCCAAAATAAAGTTGTGATAAAGAATTTATAAATTAAAGTACATAAAGCAATTAAATAAGTGCAAACCCTTGGAAGTCTTTCTCAAACACATTTGTATAAGAAAAACGTAAGTAATATAGAAATATTTTTCATAATTTCGTTTATGATCTTTCCACCTATAATCGCAGTTGAATGGGCTTAAAAAAAGTGCACTTTTAATTATAATATTTTTCCCATTTTTCTAGGCTAGTTTTCTCATAGTTGGATTAACCGTGGGCTATGTGCGGAGGAGATGCAACAAGAAAAAGAACATTCAGAAAATGACCACCATAAATTAACCGTAAGAACTTCGTTGTATTTCCCAATGACATAAACAAACTTTAATATTTTCAATTTGTTTCATTTTTCCAAATTTAGCTAGGACCTTGAAGGACCTTTAGCCAGACTGTCTTTTATCAATTCCAGTTATGACAAAAACCATCTTCCAGTATATTCACTTATAAATAGTATGTATGTAAGTTACAAAAAAATTTAAAATTTATAATTTACCTAATGCTAAGAAAATAAAAATAAAACGTTTTTGACATTAAAAGTGTTTCTTTTTTGTTTTGCTGTCAATTTGAAAAAAAAGCGATAAATGACGGAAAAAATCATTAATTTGAATAAATAAGTAAGTTAATTTGAAGAAAAACGATGCATACAATTGAAGTATAATTTCTCAATATGAATAAAGTGAAGTGTTGAAATGAAGAATTGAATTTCAATTTAAAGAAATAATACGTAAAAATGAAGAAAATTTCGTTATTTTAAGGTGCACGATGCGTCGAATCGTTGTTAGATAGAATGTTTTTTTCAATTTGAAGAATATTTTTTTAAAATGAAGAACATGATAGAATGATGAAATTTTATCACTACAACAAATTTTTGTGGATTTAACACCACAACGAAAAATTTAATGAATTATTTTCAAAATGACAATATTTCTTAAATATAACAAAATATTTGTCAAAACAACGGATAGGAGGTGTTGACCTTATATTGATCGCCATTTCTTCAAGTCTACCTGCTTTTTTGTCAATATGACTACCAAATTTGGTTCAGTGTAGCTTTGTTTTTTTTTTTTTTTTTGATAATAGCCATTTTGATAAGAAAACATTCTTTAAACGTTTGCGGAATAATAAGAAGAAATACAAAAAGCACCCTGGATATAGTGGTGTAGGATTTGAAAATATGAACTCGTTGCATTCATTTTGCACAGGGCCTATTTCAGCCCAAAACTCAGAAATAGAAGTATGTAGATACCTATTTCTATCGTAGTCAGATACGGCTCTATATTCATGATTGATACTTTTAATACTTTTTTGTTCACCAGGAAAAAAACCTTAAGACAAATGGCAGTTTGTGAAAAATGTTGTAATGAGTTTAAAAAAATTTCTCCGAAATCAAATCGTTTTTCCACATGAATAATGAATGCATACAGAATTTTAAAACAAAGGAGTGCGTTCAGCTTATTTTTGTTTAATTCTTATATATGTCTGATTTAAAAGATATAAAAATAAACTTTCAAAAATTAAAAATAGTACAAATAGTACTGAAAATTGAGAAGTGGTACTTGCGTACTCGGGAAAGTCAAATTGTACTGAATTCAGTACAATAGTAAGCCTTTTTGCAACTATGATTGGGACACTTCGTACTGTAGTTATTGACTGCACAATACCGTCGTCGTCGTGCGGTGGCCGGCGGTCGGAACCACAGGCTGGCTGATAAAGCTTGCTACAGAAAAAATTAACCTAGGATTTGCATAGGGCAATCGGCAGTGCGCCGATTTCATGCATTTCTGCGATTTCTGTCCACAAACCACATAGAACTAGACTCCTCCTCCTATAACGGACTCTGCCTACAAGCTGCCTGCGGGCCCAGGATTTTTCATTTATTGGTGCTGTACAAAATCAAAAAACGCCATTGATTTTGACATTTCACACGTATTCACAGACAGGAAAAATCGGGTAGGTGCACGAAGATAGAAGTCGGGGGTCTAGTGCTATGTGGTTTGTGTTTCTGTCAATGTTGCCAGATTTTTTTTTTTTATTATTTAAACTGGAAATTCAAAAAAAATCAAAAAATCTGAATTTATAAAATAGTATTTAAAATATTTAAGATTGTTTCAGTTGAAAGATATACATACCCTATTAAATCATATCTCTGTATTTTAAATTGTGTGATGGCTCTCCTTTGTAATTTTATGACGAAATAAAAATCTAAAAAAAAAAAAACTGTATTTCTAACCAAAAACCTTCAAAAACGAAAAGATTTTTGTGAAATTACGCATTTTTTTAAAATTTTATTAAACATAACTGACAAGCAAATTGTTATATCGAAGAAGGGCTGCAATTTAATCACAGGGATACTGTTAGATTTTTTTTAAAGCTGGCAAAAATTAAACTTTTATTGTAATTAAAAAAAAAAAAACATTTTAATTTATTCATTTAAATCTGAAATTAAAAAAAAAAAAAAAAAAATATGGCAACATTGGTTTCTGCCCAAAGAGAGTATAGGTAGGTGGACGTTTAGCAGGCCTTGGGCTCTATGAGCAGATGGAGTGTGATGTGATGATTGATTTGGCTAGTTAATGTTAACTCTTTCCGGGACCAGAGTTGCCAAAATTTAGTTTGCTTTAAGCGCCCAAACCTTAAAAAAATGTAGCCCAATATTGTTGCACAGAAAGAAGGCCAAAAATCGTTGAAAATAATTCGGATCTTGTGTTAGCAATTGGATTGCAAATAAAAATTGCCGTTCTTAAGTTGGACCCGTTCTTAAGTTAGATAACACGTAAGCCCAAAAATTTCCATTATTTTGGCTTGTGTCAAATCAAAAGGCCTGCAAAATAAATTAGAGTGCTCGCAAGTTGAACGACTGCTCGATGTTACTTGAATGCAAGACTGCTGCCAAGTTTTAAAAGTGCGGGCTTGTTTGAAGAAATTTCTATTGTTTTTTAAGCAAAAAGGTAGCCCAAAATACGACAAAGCGCCCAGTCTGGCAACCATGCGTAGGACAGTAAAACAAAAGCCGTACCTACGTCCGAGATCATTCAATTCGGACACGAGCTACGATTCGATTGCTTGTGTAGTTAACTTGTCTTCTATACAAACCAATTCTAGTGTTCGACCCGAAACCTATCTGCTCAATAGAAGGTAAGGAGACAATCACTGTAAACAAGGATTTGAGCTTATTTTCCTATAATAGTCAAATAACAAGCAAATTCAACGCAGCAGACTTTTCGAATTGCATGGAATTTCACCAGAAGGCCATTCAAATAATAGAAAAATTGTCGAATATGGACATGAAGTGACTAACACGACGACGCGAAAATAATCCATTACACGGAATTGCATTTCAGCTAGATGCATAGTCACAGTTTCAGTCTCAGTGTAGTTTCATAACTCTGTGTGGTTGCAGAAAGATGGTGCCAAAGCCAGTCTTATTATGACAGAAATTGCGGCGAAAATTTCCAAACAAGTTGATTTTAAGGATATCCACATTTCGTTGGCAGCCAGTGGCAAGGTTTCCTGAGTCCTGACTTGAACTATGTTTTTCATTTTGAGATAAATTCCACAAATTCGTGTCACGTGGTGCCCCCAACCCCAAGGTACGCTATTTTTATAGTGAACTAACGATGAACGTGAACTGAGCGCATGCGTCTCAACATAGACAAACGTGGCTTCCCCGGATCAGAATCAGAACATATGCTAACCCAGATTGATCGCATTTCGATCGATGAACGACATGCCTCTATTATTTTAGACTTCCGTATACATTCAGGGGTGCCACTATCGACTCGATTCTGAACACTACCTAGTAGCTGTCAAGGTACGCTTACGTCTCTCAATATTTCCGTACTGATAGATTCAAGTTGACACGACCAATGTGCTAGGATGTGATGTGCTAGGATTCAAGAAGAAATCTATGGTTCGATAACGAAAGGCGGCGAGCGCATGCAGCTAAGAAAGAGGCATGATGTAGACAAGGTCCATGGCCGAGAAATGTGAGGAATTTCCCATCTGCGTAGTATTTCGTCAACTTAATCTACTAATAAATCACACTATACACGACAACCTGTGCAGATGGTGCAGCAACGAGGAGTCCAGTCCAACGAAGATAGAATTCGCCTTAAGTGAGGTTAGAACTTAGAAGACGCTTTTCCTTCATTACATTCAGGTCTATGTAGACTCATTGTGAAGCCCAATGCGTCTTTTAACCTCACTTAAGGCGTTTTCTTTCCAACTCAGAAGTTCAACGTAGCAGGTGAAGACATCCCCTAAGCCCTAAGGTGACGAAAAGAGCTTTAACTTGACTCGGAAGAACACGAAACCTTGGAATGAGTAGGGAAGGTAATACGACAATATAGAGAGATTTAAGTCAATTTTAACTAGGAATCATTTCTCTAGACTTCGGCTCGGCACCTTTATACGCACAAGTTATACTCCTACTCGATAATAATAATAAATTAATAAATTTAAGGATCATCTGCCTCTTCATGACTCTAAGGACATGTGTACGATGTACATCAATATTCTAAATGAACTTACAGCTTAGCCCTGTTCTTTGCCAGTGGCGATCTATTCATGCATTTAGGAGCTTACATTCTCACTGATGGCAACATTGTTAAAATAAGCCCTGTCTATGCGAAGAATGACATCTTCTTGTGGCAACAACTTAAATGTTAAATTTCTCTCATTGTTTCCATTTTCGTATAAACAAAACGTCTGCCGAAACTAAATACCAAACATCACAAGTTAAACCCCCAAAAGAGGGAACCGCAACCAAAGTAAACAGAAGATTTCCAAAAAGACATCCATGCAAAATGAGGATCAACTTGTCACACCGCAAACTTGACACCACCCAGAGTGGGCGGAGTGGTTCACTACTGATAGAGCACTAGTTGACCTATTTATATTTTAAACCACAAAAACAAAAGAGGAATTTACTGTATATCTAGCATAAGCACAGTGATTGATTAATTGGTAAAATAATATGGAATTATCTGACTTGTATTGGTTTTGAAATAATAGACATGTGAGTGTTGGAAAATTAACTAAATTCCGCACGTAGCTATAATAACTTTTTACAAATTCAGGCAAGTTTTTGTGGACAGATATTCAAAGGGCAGGTGTTGAAGATTGAATTTATGTATTCAGAAAATCTATTTATTAATTTTGTTCAAATAATTGATCTAGTACATTTTTTTTAACAAATCTGTTTGTAAATACATTTTGGCAGCATTGTATTAATTATTCTGTCATTGTCATTTTTGCTAAGTCATACAAATGTCAATTATGAAAGGCAACTTTTGGCGGCAATTTCTAACCTCAATAAATCGGAGAATTTATAACGAATCGGTGCGTTTTTTAATTACTTTCTGTTGAGTAGAAAATTCTCAAGTGTAAGTGTCTCAAAACTATACATGCGTATCATGTATAGCCAGTAAAGGTTTTTATAAAGGACTCTATTAAAAAAAACTCGAACGCCAACTTGTCGTTGGCCCAACTGTTCGTATAGAATCAAGAAACCAAAATTACGTTATAACTTTATTGGGTTTTTATAACTTCATGTCCCGCTTAGAAATTGCCGCCAATGAGGTTAGGGTGTATGTTGCTCATGTGGACCCTCCATAGCTCTCGACTCTAAATCATCAAGGGCAATCCCCATACGGGTAGAGGAGAGATTGTGGACTTGATCTTACCATCTCATCGTGCGTCGGTCTACCTCACCTAGAGGACGTTTGACATGTGCTTAACATGACCAAACTTCGAATCTAGGGGGTAACGTTTTGTACGAACCTTCTGGATGCAATGGTCAATCGTGGGACAAAATCAAATTCTCGTCGTTTAACACAACCTCGGCCCCACGTTCGGCTCCATTTGTAACGAACCCCCGACTTTGACATCAGTAGATGAAATGCTATTTTAGGTTATCATTATCATTGGAGGTAAGATCTCCTCCAGTACTATCGAGCTGGCGAAGGTCTAAACCGTGGATGGTTGAAAATTTCTTACTTAAGTTGGAGTCCGAGAACGACTATCCCTTTAACACAATATTCACCCATATGGCACAAACTATAACAAGACCTCTGGGGCAATTCAGGCAGGCTAGAAGGAGGAGTGTCAATACGTAAACAAATTTGCTCGTTGCAACTCCAAACGCAATTTTAATCCGACTTGTCAAAAATGTCCCATATTTCAACGACAATTCTTATATTCAAACTCCTATCCTATGTTCCTTACAGAGTATAGAAAGGATGTGCAAACATGTTTACCATATTTCTAAACTTTTCTGCATCTTAATGGATGTCACGAATCCATTTTTTTTTCTCTACCAACCACCAATATATCCTTTCACCATTTCGTAAACACAAAACCAAACTATTGATCACGATGTTGCGCCGACGACAATATAGAACTGGGTGTTAGCCGTGCGGATGCATATACCAACAAAAAAAAAAAAAAAAAAAACCACTCCATATAGAGAACAGGACACAAACAGAGCCCGTCCGGCAGTGAATAGAATAAATGCATTTAGATTTCATGCAACGTCGGTGATGTTGTTCAAGGCTGCCATGAATAGAACAAAAAAAGAGAAAAATGGAGAAACCGAAAGCAAACATTGAAATAGGCGAAAATGCAAAGGATATATGCTTCCACCATAAAACCTTCTGAAGAAGACGAAGGATCTTTCTGTATACCAACCATAGAGTCGCATGCATGTTCATTGTGTGCTAACAAGTTTCCGGTATTTCCAGTTGGCTTCTTGATATGAAAACACAATCCTGTCGTCTATCGCTGTCTGCCATTTTAATTAGCGTGGAATGTTGAATCCGTTTTGTAAGGCGTCACACCGGCTAACGCATAAAATAAACAAATGAGGAAAATAAATACAAATGCAATCGGCATACGGTTTAAGACAAAACGTTGGCGCATATTATTTGGAGTGTTGGGAGGAAATAAAGGAAAAATTGCTCCTTTTTTTTATTATGGAACTTACTGATTCCTTAGGGCATAAATGTAGTAAACAAAACTCAATTGTTTACTGTAGAAGGACTCTGGCTTTTCATATAGTAATGCGTTCGATTTGCGGTATACCTTTTTCATAGACTTCTGTTGACATAAACTCTGTTGATGCGTTGGATTTTTGTTCTTAAATCCTTTAAATATTGAAATCTTGTTTAATGGATATCAATGGAAAATGTCCTTTAAATTTTATGGCGCATCTCTATTGCGTAGTGCAGGGGTTCCCAATCTTTTTCATACTGCGACTTCCTAGATAGGTTAAAATATTTTTGCGACGCCCCTCTAAAAGCACAGACATGTAAATAGAAGCTTACTTTACTGAAGATTCACTAAAGAGTTTTTCAATAAGGACGGATCGACGTTGAAATATCGTCTTAGCATGTTTACGAAAATTTTGCTTGTTAACATACACATTCATCTAAAAATGCGCCTCGTCGCTAGAGATGATTTTTCGGCCAAATTTGGGGTCTTCTTGTGCACGATGAGGAATTGACTGCTTCGGGTCGGCAATGCTCAAGACCAATCTGGCTGGCAACGACCCGTCCCAATTGACAAAAACCTTATTTAATTTTCAGTGCTAGGAAAATATACAAGTCCCAGCGACGAAGCAAGTCTGGCTGGAAATGCGGGAAACACAAACGCGCTTAATCTTCGATTGCAGTGTGCGAACAAACTGTTGAAGGTTTCATCCGGAACAGGAGTACAAACATGTAACACTTTTTTGAAGACGTACACATTTCTGTCGAGCTTGTGGGGTCCAGCTGTTAAATCTCCTCCTCCTAGGTCAATCAACGGACAAGGGACCGAAAATAACTCGAATAATTTTACAATTAAAACGATCAAGGTCATTTTATCGACCTTCTTTTACGTCCACGCTTCTGAGCCCTATTCAGGATGGGAATAATGGGCCTCCGCACATGAGATTAATTCTGCCGGCATAAAACCGATTTTATAGGCGAGGGGACTGAAGTGAGGGGAAATAAACGGAATAAAATATTCTGCCGAGTTTGAGCGGTTGAACAAGGCATAAAACTAATGCATACACAACTTTCAAAATATTTCAATTGTAAAAATAATACTACACAATGAAAAGGGGTTCATTTATATAATTTTTCTGCCGTCAGAATTAATCTCGTGTGCGGAGGCCCAATGAGTGTCTTCTATAGAGTCTCCTTATAGTCTTTCTTGACAAGGAAAACCAGCGATTGCCCAGTTTAAATTTGCACTTGATTTTTGAATACATGTGATGTCGTTGCCACAATTTATAGCATCAGGCTCATGGCAGACAAAGTCCTTAGGAACCGTAAGCTTGAATGTGTCGAAAAGGATGTTTTGTCCGATTCGTCGATGTTGGGGACACACGGCATAATATGCTTTGTTTAGCACTTATTTACAACTCAAGCCATTTCCGTCCGGTACTAGTATACTAGTGGTAGCTTGATGGGTTCTGACAATGATGCCAATGTCTAAAGCGTATTCAAAATACTTATGTGAAAAATTGTGCTTCAGTGGTCTATTTAAACAACTTACAAATTTGTATTAAAAATTATTTTTTCACAATATTTGTATGGAAAGTTTCAAATTCGGTTTTATAAAATTTATGGAGAAGAATTTGTATTTGTTTCACGAATTTTGTAGAAAAATACTTGTAAATACAATTTTGTAAGTTGTTTAAATAGACGACCACTGAAGCACAATCCGCCATCGACTATAAATCATCGAAGGCAGTCCCCGTACGGGTCTTGGTCTACCTAGAGGAAGTCTGCCTAGATGGTACGAATTTCATAGCACGTCTTGTCATCCTGGATTAGGATTCGTTTTCTGATGCTGGCTCAATAGAGTATCCTTTATTGTGGTTGGGAAAAAGATTACTTTTAATTACATTGATCCTTCGACCAAATCGTGAAAATAAATGTCTGTCTGTCTTGCACGAAGCCATCGCACACTGCCTTAAATAGCTCGGCAGGTTGTCCATCCGCTCCAGCAGCTTTTTTGGACTCAGATTTAGATAGATATGTTGCTATTGTCATTTAATTTTGGCATGGTTTGTCGAAGTCTTAGCAGGTTCAATTTATTTCCCATGTAGTACCTAACATACTGACTGTGACTCTACTCCATGTTTTAATTTGTTGGCCTCTAACAGACGCCTATAATACCATGCTTATAACTCTGTGTAATACAAGTACTTATAGGCCCTATAATACATATTTATGTAACACAACGTTACAAGTTACAACGTTGTTGATAGTATTACAAATTCAACTAGGCACTTGTAAACTTGTCGCGTTGTCTCTTTTAAAATCTGGTCTCTGTTCAAATCTGGTTGCCTTTAAAAGTTATTTTTGCCGATTGATAAAACTTTCCAACATTGTTCCAATATAGTCGCACCTCTGTAGGAGTTATTCTTCGATCTTGTGTTTCCCTTTTCCATTTTTTTTCGGAGAAACATATTTTCCCGTCCATGTCTATGCCCGCTAGACATGTCTGCCTGCAACTTCTTTTCTACGTCAGTACCTTATCTAAAATGCTACCTCCTTTTTGGTAATTGTTTATAAATAGTTAAATTCCCCAGTTCCTGATGACTTCACTAATTAAGGCTTGACATTAAGCTTAAGAAGCGGCCAGAAAGATTCTATGTGCCGGGCATTTCAGTGGGAGTACCGTTGCTATTTGCGAAATTGGGTATTTTATCTCGAAGAGAGGTTTTTGGTGGTAGCTACTTAATTCACCTACTTAGTCTTCGGGTCAAGGTGGAGGGTGATCGAAGCTGTCTAACCCATGCTGGTAACTTCTGACAGTTCGTTGGTGAGGAGTATGGCTGATACAGATCAGATGAGAAAGACTACGGCAGGAGAGAGCGATGGAGAGTGACCGTAACAGTCTAACCGCCCGCCTATCTCTTCTGACGGAATCTGAAAGTTCTAGCTTTGAAGGTGAAAATAACTGACGAGTTCAGCCCCACCCGTTGGCGGTTAGTCTTCAGAAGATAGACAGAGGCTGACCGAAACAGTCTAACCCCCCGCATATCCCTTCTGACAGTCTGTTAAGTAAGGAGGATGGCTGGTACAGATCAGATAGGAAGACTGCGGCAGGAGAGAGCGACGAGGGGTGACCGAAACAGTCTAACCCCCCGTCTATCTGAGGTTGTATGTATATATAGGCAACAACTCAACGCACAAAATCCGGCAATTTAGGTTACTGGCCGTTGTTCAGCCAAAAATAAGCATTGACAGTTTCCAAAACAAGTCATCCTCTCTCGCAGTAGTATGTCTTGTATTTGCTCTATGTTTTTGGCATATATGGAGTTTCATAAAACTTTCTCAGGTGGATGCATAGGTATACGCACTATCAGCACTCAGTACCGACTAGACCAACTAAACTGGTAAATGTAAACGAAAAACGTATATATCACAAACTCCTTGAAAAATAATAAAACCATACCGAAAACTATCCGCACGCCTTTCACGGCGCAGGGACATAAGGCCCAGGGACATAAAGCCCAACTTTTATTTTTGGGGCTTATGTCCCACTTGGATGGGACATAACGCCGAAATTCAATTTGGGCCTTAAGTCCCACCCAAATGAGACTTAAGTCCCATACATTTCTTTTGGGATTTATGTCCCACTCAACCTATCTCTTTAGATAAGCTTAGATAATTCAGATAGATAGAAGAGCACGTACTAAATAAGTATAACGAGTACAACAGATTTTTAGCTCGGTTGTCTTGGTAAAGTTTTAAAAATGATTTATATTTACAACTAAAATACAGTTACTAGCAGTTTGCGAAAAGTAATGCAAACGAAAACCGCCACGAAGTCTTTTGGAAATAAAGGAATCATTTGCAAACGGAAACGTTTTGTTAAGCTACGGCATGTCGAGGTATGATAAAAAAATTGTTTTACTTAAGAACACGATTTTAGAAAGCCAATTTGGATACACCATAATTCCCGGCATCTAAAATCGCTGAGTAAATTGAAACATTGCCTCAATCAGAACGACATTTTAAGTTGGTAGCATATTTAATGTTCGTCCATCCTGTGAATGCAGGCAATTATTAATTGTGGTGTATAATATATCCCATGCGGAACATGTAATGTGAGTAGCTACTTTTTAGTTTTATTTTCTAGAAAAGGAAATAAACTTATAAAATTCTAGGTTTTGACAATTTGAGAAAATAAAACTAACAAAATCGCGCGATTTTTTTAGTTTTATTTTCTCAAATTCTCAAAAACTAGAAAAGAAAACAAACTTATAAAATTCTAGTTTTTGAGAATTTGAGAAAATAAAACTAACAAAATCGCGCGATTTTTTTAGTTTTATTTTCTCAAATTCTCAAAAACTAAAAAAGAAAACAAACTTATAAAATTCTAGAAAAGAAAATGAACTTATAAAATTTGAGAAAATAAAATTAAAAAATTTCTCTTCTCAAACAATAACCTGCGGTATTTGTTTCGAGAGTCATAGAAACATATTACTTCAACCCTACAACCGTTGCAAGATGTGTAGTTGTAGCTGTTTTGCGAAGATAAACGAAGAAGCAATCGCTAATAAGAATAAATTAATATGTCCATTTGGCCGGCAGATAATTAAAAACATATCTTTTGTTTACTTTTAAAGTTTGTTTGTTCGAAGACTAATTTAAATCCAGAATGTTTTGCTAAATAGTATTTCTTCGAAAATTTGGGAGTTATGTCCCATCTTCGACAAAAAAATTTTGGAACTTATGTCCCACTTGGGTGGGACTTAAGGCCCAAATTCAATTTCGGCCTTATGTCCCACTCAAGTTGGACATAAGGCCCAAAAATAAAAATTGGGCTTTATGTCCCTGGGCCTTATGTCCCTGCACCGCCTTTCACTCCTTTCGCATGAAATATCCCTCGGCTATAAATTTCGACAAACTCTGTACCAGGTCAGTGTTAAATTTGCACATTCGGCAAAGTTTTTCAAGTTTTCACATCTACTCACACACACCGGACGAATATCCTGTTGCAGGCAACGCTGCGCTGACTGTTTTATATATGTGCAGACATATTTTGGGAACTTCCTTCCTTCCATCATATCTCTCTCCCT
Source organism: Cheilosia soror (assembly GCA_949372485.1). Classification (NCBI taxonomy): domain Eukaryota; kingdom Metazoa; phylum Arthropoda; class Insecta; order Diptera; family Syrphidae; genus Cheilosia; species Cheilosia soror. The sequence goes on along the minus strand of OX443561.1, from coordinate 93,743,913 downwards.
TCCCTGGACTGCAAGTGCACAGGCACACCATCCTTCCGAGATAGGTACATAATTTAAATTTATTGCTACTTGCATGAAAGTAAATTAAGAATTTCTGAGGATGCACGACACTTGTGAGTTAAATCCAGTAAGTAAGTCATGTTCAATTATGAATTTTAGTATTGGCAGAGGTGTCCCTAACTGCCTATGCAATATGCATCTCCCCGCACAGCTATAAAGTTTGAATTGAAATTTAAAATTTTCTTTTATTGCCAAACGAGCGACGATAAAAAGAAATCAAAAGGTTGCGCCATTTATTCTTTCAATTTTCTTTGAATCTTTTTTTTTTTTTTTTTTGTCTTTTCTTTGTTTGGGTTTTCTGCTTAAGGATACTTAAATACAAATCGTCGCGCTGTTAATTCGTAAAAAATTCATAAGACTCCACGCAATAGAGGACTGAATATAAAAGTCCCGTCTTTCGTATTGTTTTCGCAGAGAAATTGACGTTCAGAATTTTGACAACGAAGTATGAAGAATGTGAAATTGTATGGACAGGTACAATGTGGGCTATAACATAATTGGCATTCGTGGTCATAAATTGGAAAAGTAATTGATAAGAGGTATAGGACTGAAAGTAGTGGAGTGCGGGAAGAATAAAGGGATAAGCAGCAAAAGCCATTGATTTTTTATGGAGTACCTATATTTCAAGAAATTGGGGAACCCAGTTGAGTTAGTTAGTTAATTAGTTCCAGTTTCTCTATCGTGCCTTATATAGTAGCGAGGTCTGCAATCTACGGGTAGGTAGTTAGAGTATCTTTTAAGAGACACTGGACTCATTTAAGATTGTCCTTGCCAGGCACGTAGCCAGGGGGGGGGGGCTTCAGAAAGTCTAAACAAAACAAAAAACTAAAACTTTCTAAAGCCCTATTGAGACGATCATTTCAGTTTCAGTTCAGCTATCAGTTAAGCTTTGAGTTAAACTGATGTCTATGCAAAAATTGAAGCGTTTAACTGAAACTGAAACTGATGGAATTCCCATAAGTTGTCAGTTTTAGAAGTACATAGATATACAGTTGCGTTCATGAAAATGGTAGTGCTGCTCTACACAAAACTTGAGCCAAATGAAACGGTACTTTTTCCTTTGAAAATATAAGGATGCAAACTTTTTGTTTAGAATAAAATGCAAAGAAGAGAATAGCAAAATTCCGTTACTTTCGGTCCAAATTTATTTAATTTTGACTATTTTAGAGAGATGCATTACTATTTTCATGAACACAGCTGTATGTTCAAACTTTCGGTTGCTCACAAGTAAAATGACTGAAGTCTAAATGCACTGCCTTGTTTAACTGAACCAAGAACTGAATTGATAACTAATCGTCTAAATGGGGCTTTATAACCTTCGGCTAATCACGAGTAAATTGAAATGGGGCTTACAAATTAAGATTTGGCACATTATCTAAACGCTAGGTATGTACACTGTGCTGTGCAGGCCATAGCTTTAACCTGGCTCTATCATGTCAACTCCTGCAATTCGCAATTGCCTTGGTGTAGTTAGTAAAAAAGCTAATTTTTTGCGCAACCATTCAAATGCATATGTAACTTTCAAAAATATCATTAAAAAACACGAGCCGAAAAACTCGACTTCTACGCCTTTGTGAAACAAGATTCATTGAAAGGCATTACAGTATTATTTCCTTTGTAGAAATCTTCAAATGCATGTGCATCTCAATAAGTCTTGAAGAAATAACGAGCAGAACGTGGGCGATTTCTTTGAAAGTATCAACACTTTTGGCAGCGGTCCAAAAAAGTGATTTCCTAGTAGGTAAGCCTCATTGTATGCGAAACACTATTCAGTTTAACGCTGCCCTTATCAGTTTTCCGACAGAACAAATCCTTAGATCTCGTTTCTGCAATCGACCGCACAAAAGAAGTTCTGAATTCTCTTAAGGACATAGAGAAAATGCCGAAGATTTTTTCAGAGAGGCTTTTCAATCTGGATCCTAACTTGCCGAGGACTTATTTGAAGAACTTCATTGAAACAAACAACGTGTTCGAGTCCAGAAACCTCTGAAGCCTATTTTAGAGTGTCGATGTCGATACTGATTTCTTGCATAGATTGCGTTACGTTCTACCATCGCATCGTTTCAAGCTCTTCTCCCAGGTTTTGCTGCAGTTCAGCGAATGAACGAAATGGAAAATCTTACACGTTATTTTGATAATGCAATTTCGTTGTCAGCTGTGAGTAAATTCTTTGGTGCGAAAAAAAAAATCGTCGAGTGATCCTTCTACCGAAGTTTTGAAATTGCTTGATATATGTGACAAGACTTACTTTAGAAGTATAAGACATGTATATATCATATATCTTCAACTGTGCCTAAGCTCAAATACCCGGTACTATATTATTGTAAAAAATATTTTAGTATCAAAAAATTACATATTTGGGTAGTTTTTATTCGACCAAGTATTTAAATTTCATTTTTTTTTAACATCAAAAAGCTTTATAAATCCGATATTTTTTATGGCAGGTAGTAGGTAGTAGTTTTCATACAATCTTGCTCATCTTCGAACTTAGCCTCGTTTGGTGGATAAAAGCGTACGTATCAAATTTCAAGTCGATAGCTCTTAAATTACGGCCGTAATCGTGCGGACAGACGGACAGACAGACAGACGGACATCGCTAGATCGACTAAGAAAGTGATGCTGATCAATAATATATATAGTTTGTCATACCTACAACGCTTCCTTATGTGCGTTACAAATGGAATGTCAAAGTGAATACACCCTCACCACAGTGCGGTACCGGGTATAAAAAATCAAGACGTCTAGGTACTGCTTTGAAAAAATGTGTGTAAAAAATTAGTTAAGTATGTTCGTTTAAGTACATACGATTTAAAAACTAACAGGAATCAATGAATAGGAATAGTTTTTTGTTTCGTAAGATTTCGAAGCAAGCGCCCCCCGAAACAAAATCCTGGCTACGGCCCTGGCCCTTGCCTATTCGGTTGCCAATATTCTGCTTAATTTTAAAATTAGCTATGAACACTATGAGTTCACCATCAGTCACCATACATAGTATAGTCGACCCATCGCGTTAGCCTTGTGGTCAGTAACCTAAAGTAATTGGCCGATAATTTTTGGCTTACAGAACCTAAATATGTCCTCAATTTTGTCCAAGGAACCAAAACGGCAGCTAATTTACTGTAAAGGTATCTTCCATAGTAGGTAGGTACTTTATACTACCAAGAGTCGATAAGTAATGTCGACATGTAGTCAGTCATCATAATATCTGCATGTATCCGTGTTTGGTAAACCTAATTTCAAAGCGTGTTTCATCAAAAGGACCAGAGAATATTTCATTTTCAACTTTAATCTGCTGAGTTTTATTAATTCACGACAAGGCCTTTGATATTTGAACCTTTCTATGTCTATTTGTACCTCTCTATGTCTGTCTATCTTAGGTGGGCCTTCGGCCTGCAATTCTATTATTTAGTGGAGACTGGGTGCTCATTTTTGTGCAATACGTCGGCACTTTTCTTTTCTAAGAAGACATTGAACTCCGATACGGCTGATACGGCTGCATAAGAGCTCATTAGCTTAAGCTTATGATATCCACTTTAATAATCTGCCTGCCAGGCTGAGGCTTGTTAGTATCCCTTAATGAGCAGACTTTGAGGTTACTACTTCTGATATAAAGAGTTCTCATAAGCCCGCAACAAGGTCCGTAGCTCCTTACATACTTACTTACTTAACGGGCTCTCGACCCGTGAAGAGTCTCTGCCTGAGACACTGCAGCCTTCCATCCTCTACGATCCCGGGCACGCTGCTTGCAATTGTCAAGACCAAGCGTTTTGGCTCTTTGGACTACATCCACATCTTGGTACAGCTCATAGAGTTCGCGGTTGTATCTTCTCCTCCATTCGCCCTCCTCGCACACAGGACCAAAAATCCGCCGAAGTATTTTTCTTTCGAAGGAGCCCAGTATCAGCTCTCCCTTCTTGCTTATCGTCCAGCACTCGGCGCCATAAAGCAGAACTGACAGGATAAGGATTTTGTAGAGCACACATTTCGTCCTTCGAGTTAGGAGTTTTGAACCCAATTGTTTTGCAAAACCGAAGTAGCAACGGTTTCCTAGGGTAATTCTTTGCCGGATCTCCACTAGGGTGTCATTCGTGGAGTTTACGTTTACTCCGAGGTAGGTGAACTCCTTAACCACCTCGAAATTGTTGCTATCAATAGTGATGGACAGATGGTCCGTAGCTCCACAACCCGTTTACTTTGTTGAAGAGGTATATACCAACTATATCTATTTGATATTTGGAAGCCCCTGAAATCAATAGAGATGGTCCATTTGCTACTCTAAGTCGAAGCTGTTATCAAAAAACCATAAGCCCACTGTGCCCCCATTAATGCATGGTGCATATCCGCCTTTTGACCACCATAATGGCTTGTGGGACTTATTGATGGGAAGCTTGTAGCCTTTTTGAGTTTAAAAATAAAAGGGCGCCCTAATTTGAAAAGCTTGGCTATATCCGAGGCACGCTTAATTCGACTAGTCAGAATGGGTGTTAACCATGCTTCACATAAATGATGCTGTTATAACAAACTGTAATATTCGGGTTACATTTTGTAATCCCTGATGTAGGTAGAATAGAACAGGCCCTTAAAGTACAGCTATAGTTGACTTAGGCTTACTTGCTTACTCAGAGGCATAGGGCGCTTTCCAATTGTGTGCGCCATCTAAGTTTGGGTTCTTTTCTGTACTGGCAGACTCGTCGGACTATGAGCGTTATTACCACTTGTCTAGCGACAAAACAAATTTGGCCTAAGCTGGATTTGAAACGCTCTAAGAAATTGATTTCCCTCATCAAATTGCATATCGGCACTACAATAGGTGTCATTACTGGACACTGCCTGATAGGTAAGCATGCCGCAAGGCTATGCCTTTTCGCAAACAACTTTTGCAGAAGCTAGGTATGGATGAGGAAGAGGAGGAAACTATCCCTCACCTTCTTTGTTCCTGTCCAGCTCTCTCCCGTAGAAGGAAGCTTCACGACCTGATAAACACAGACACTAGAAGCCTCTTACGCTTTATAAAGAGCCCAAAATGGGTCAAAGTAAGGAGATCTTACATGATCCTTTTCGTGGTATCACAATGGACCAATGCTGGTCTAAGTGTGTTGGCGTTTTTAGCTGACAGCCAACCAACCAACCAACCATGAGCGTTATTGTTCATTATACACTCCATATTTCACATGACCTATAGTTGTGTTTTAAGCTTCCTGGCTGTATAGCCCATAAATTTCGTCATTGAATCTTTTCCTCCACACTTCATAGATACAAACTGGGCCTAATATTCCGCGAATACTATTTATGGCAAAGCGTCCCAAGAGGTTTTTGAATCCGACTTTCATAAGGTCAGGTTCATAAGATAGAAGCGGAATGAATAAGGTCTTGTAAAAAATTTCCTTGGATCTACGAGAGCGAGCTTCTTAGATAAGTTTATAGCCAGAAGAAGCAGCGGTTGGCAATAGCGATTTTTTGCTTCATATACGTCCAGTCCATCCTATTTTGCGGGTTAATTGCAGTTGTAGAGCCGATAATGTTGAGAGGGTACCTTCTCGATGACAGCATGTATGTACCTCGTTGTTCTTGTTAAGACTCATCTTCGTCCCATCCGTTCTAATAATTGCAAACGTGACAGCCCCGCAGCTTTGAAAAATTGTACCTCTGAGGTTGTCTTGTGAGTTTCGAATAATTGCTTCCACAGTGATGTCGATGTAACGCGTCACCTTATCTTCCACTTTTTTAAATATGAAAGGGTTCGGTGGTATTTTTGCTGACCTTGTTCACTGTTGCACTTGTTGTTTTTCCCACTCCATTGTAGGCACCCTACTTGAACTCATATTAGCAGAGTGCTTATACTATACTAAGACTTGTCGATGTCCCTTCTCTAAGATTGAAATGATACCTCTGCAGCAGCATTCCGCCTGATATACTTAGTAAACTTAGATATTACCTGTACGTCGTACATGCAACCATTAGTGAAATTTCGCGAAACAGCTCCAGTTCCATCCACGTAATATATGAAAAAATATATGATGCAGATGCAGCATTAGAGACCTTATGCAATGCCAAAGCTTTCACCGTATTCCAAAAACACTTTCGTTCAAATTGAAAAGATACGAGGAGCAGAGTGATTTTCGCCCACTTCCATCATCAACCGCATCAACGGGCATCACTTCACAGCCACTTAAGGCAACCATATTGAAATGAAGTTCACTTGTATGTTGTATGTTGTATGAACTCCTCGCTCTCTCATACAAATACGGCATATATACGGTTCGTTGGATAATGGTATGAAAACAGAGCTCCCTAATCGAATCCTTCTAAAGTGCAACAAACCATCAAGGTTATGTTTCGTCCTTATCGCTTTATTGCCAATCATCTTGCGCGAAAACCGATTTCAGCATTCTTAAGTCCCCCAAGCCATTATATTAAATCCCATCCAAGACACACACCCATTCTCAGTTCTAAGCACTTGTGGGATTTATTCCTTTCTCAAGCTACACCGTGAGGAGGGGGGGAGAGCAGCGACCACCAGCGTCGCTTAATAAAAGTGCATGCGAGACAATGATAAGGATTTTCAATTCAATGGAATGTGGACCATTTCGCCAGGCAGGATGTCATGTTAACAAGTTTGTATCCTTGACTTTGTGTGTAGTATAACAATGTTCTCCCACATTGACGATAAGACCGCGCGAAGACAATGCTCACTTGGATATCGGGATATCCCAACATCGGAGAAGTGTTTATTTTTTTTCTCTGAATTGTTGCTGCATGAGAGGGAAAAGAATCCTTGAAGATTACTTTCGGTTCGAAATACGTTTTAGTGGTTGAAACAAACTTAGTATTGTTCGCCATGTTCATGTCAATGAAAGACGACGACTACTACGACCGAACCGACAACAGTGAGTGCACTGAGCTGTACAATGTTCGCCGTAATTTTACGCGGGTATAGTGTAAGGACTGCTGGTGGCATTCAGCACATTCGTTGACTGCACTTTGTCTTTTGTGGAGCATCCAAGGACGTACGGTTTGAAATTTTATTGGGGCACGTGTCTAGAGTTGAATATTCTTTCGCAAAATTAGGTCGCAAAGAGGAGTTTGCCGTTTATTCTTGTGTAACCAAGAGAATTTTACATCCTAAGTCAATTTGTTCGAGAAAATGGCGTATAGCTTGACAACGGTAAATTGGTTGCATAACAAAAATGGTTATTAGTCATTCATGAAGCCTTGAGCGGATAGAATGGTGAGGCGAACAACAGCCGTTCGACCATGATTGTCATCTGCATTAGCTGAATAAGAAAACAGCCGCCAGGAAAGAGTTAGTTAAAAAAGAACAACTAGAATTGGAACCACGAGGGAATTTTATTAAAGCGAGATTGAGTGTTTTTGTTTTTAAACGAAAAGAAAACCGCTTTCGAACTTAAAAAAAAACGAAAGAAATTATGCAAAGACGAATATTTGCTTCATGTATAACTCGTTTCGTTTTTTTTTGCATCCACACAAAGTAGCCATGACCAGCATTGCCATATTGAAGGCACACAGCTTTTATGCAGTTTAAACCATTACTGGTCGAGACATGTGTTTCTTTCTGTTGACACCTTGAAAAAAAAAATAAATAGGTGGCGCAACAGGCGGGTAGGCACCCTAGGCCTAGCTTCTCGCAACCATTCGTTTTGTGTGAGTTTCTATTTTTGAGACGAATGGAAAGGACCTACAATTTTATGCCGAGTCCGAACGGCTGAATTGAGAAGCTTTTTCAACACAGTCATACTCTCGGATGTTTGTCAGACGTTCGCGAGAGGTGGCGCAGTAGAAAAAACTTTAAGATGTAATTTGTGTTTTTCCGGGGATCAAACCTGGGATCCCTCGCACAGTAGTTCAGCACACTAACCACTGCGCTACTGCGCCCACCTTAATTGTTAGAATTACCTGGTACTACGTTGTCCCTCTGGTTTGGAATCGAAGACTCTTCGGGCTGGAGCGTTGGTGTCCATGTCCCAGCCATCTTAGGCGACTGATGCGTACATTTCTGACCAGGTCGATGTCGCTGTACAGCTCGTAGAGTTCGCTGTTAAATCTCCTCCAAAGCCAACAATGCAAACGGGACCAAAAGCACCAGCAGATCCACCTTTGAAAAGGTCTATTATTCTTCGCCATAAAGCAGGACTGGGGATGATGATGGTCTTATATAGAGTCTCCTTGGTGCTTCTCGATAGGGCCTTACTAATCAATCGCCTTCTTAGGCCAAAGTAACAGCGGTTGGCAAGTGTAAGTCCTTGATTGGTTTCTGAAGTGATGTCATTTTCAGAGTTAATAGCGGAGCCGAGGTAGACACAAGTCCCTAGCCACCCCAAGTTGTAGCTGTCTATCGTGACGTTCTGTTCGATTCTTCGACCTTGTGTGTCCCTTCTTGTTGGCAGTATATATTATTTTGTTTTGCCCTCATAGCACCTCTAAACCCATTTTTGCCGCCTCTGTACTGTACCTACTTGCAAACGCACCAGTGACAGTTCGCCATGTTCTGCCAATGATGTCGATGTCGTCAGCGTGTGCAAGTAGTTGCACAAACTTTTAGAAAATTGAGCTCCTAGTGTTGGCTTGCGAGTTTCGCACAATTTTCTTAAGAATGATGTTGAAAAAGTCACATGACAGCGCATCATCTTGTCTATCATCATGACATTAAATGTCTCGGTGAGATTGTTTCCGATCTTTACGGAGCAGCGAGCGTTCTCCATTCTGCACAATCTGACAAGTTTGGCAGGGATGCCAAAACTAGACATGGCTCTGTATAACTTGTCTTATGCGGCTTTGAAATCGATAGATGGTGAGTATCGATTTGGACTTCTTGGGTTTTCTCCAGGATCTGTTGCAGTGTGAATATTTGGTCGATTATGAACTTACCGGGCCTAAAACCGCACTGATAGGGTCCAATCAGTTCGTCGACAAACGGTTTCAGGCGTTCACATAGTACGGCAGACAAGATCTTGTTAGCAATGTTAAGGAGACTGATGCCTCTATATAGTTGGCGCAGCTTATAGGGTCTCCTTTATTGTTAATCGGGCGAAAAATGCTGATGAGGCTCCATTTATCAGGCACACTTTCCCCTGACTATATCTTGGAGATGAGTTGGTGTATGTTCTCTACCAAGCCATCTCCCGCTGCCTTGGAAAGTTTGACAGTTAAGCCGTCCGGTCCCACAGTACACATAATAAAGGTAATATCTTCCGAACACTCATTTTCGTTTCGTTCTGCTCATCTGTCAAAAATGCATGCTTTTCCATAGAGATACGAATGGGGTCACATTGTCAGACATGAAAATTCATGTTTACCTATTGTCAGGGTCACATAGGCCGCCATATTGCAGATGCGCAATATATTACCTTTAATATGTGTACTGTGGTCCGGTCCAGCAGCTTTGTTGTATATTGGAAATTGCTATCCTCACTTGATTCATCCTCACAAGTCTTGGCTTTTATCGCCCAGGTTGAATAGTTCAATGTCAATGAACTGAAATAGATTTCGGCTTTTTCTTTTCGCACAGACGAAAAAAATTCCTTTCGTTTCCTTCCGAAGTTCTATGAAGAAAAACGTTCGTTCCAATAAAAACGATTGAAGATTAAAGGTTTGCAACGCATTTAGAAACAGTCTTCGATATATTCATGGGTAATCGAATAACTTGTTCAACTAGCTGAGTTTTAAACTATCCCTTAGACAAAGTCATGCTCTGGGAGGAGAATGTGTCAAAAAGTTGAGCAAGAAAAGTACAGACGAGTATCGACATTCTTTTTACCACAAAACAACCTATAAATAGGTAGTTTGTGCTTTTTAGCCATACCTTGTGATATTTGGGCCCCACAACAGACAGTAGGTATGAAATCTCAAAAGACACTGAAAGACTCAAGCCTCCACAGGAAGTACAAAAGCAGAAGCTCTGTCATGAACTATTTCAAGTGGTTGATGGAAGAATTAGTTAAGGCTTTTTGGTCTGGCAGTTGTTGACACAACATAATCGGGAGGTTTGCATCTTGCATGGCTTAGTTTAAAACAGATTTCCTATCGACATGTCGATCCATTTTTACCAAAGTCATTAAAGCATGTCCCATTTGAATGTCATCTGGGCTGATGAATTTAAACGGTGGCATTTGCACAAAATAATCTTCATTGTATTTACAATGTTCTGATATCCTTAAACATTGAACTTGTGCTTCCCAAGATTTTCTTCCAAACAAATTGTTGTGACAAACTAGCCCCTGGATCCTACACTAATCGGTTGCATCAACTATAAATTGTTTTTTATCTCCTTTCATTCCAAACAAATCCCATAACTACCCCTCAGCGTCCATTCCCATATAAATCACGAGTAAAAATTCTAAAACTAAGTCCCCCCAATCACCACTTGTCTCATCTCTTCCAAAGACCATATATCACATGCGGCTGCCACTAAGACCACCTATGCGATCGCTGCCATAATTATCACAGCTCCCACTCATTAGCATCTTGTTCTAGAATATATAGTGTGATCTATTTCGAACCCCCATTCAGTAGGTGACGGGTGGACGCCACGAATTCGCTCCAGATGCTACCTATGCACGCAGAAGTCTGCTGGTTATGCTTATAAATTTTCATCTGACGTCGAATACTTTTTGGAAGAAATTTTCAAAATTTTTCCAACTCTGTGAGGCGATGATCCTCCACCAGATTCCGCCGGAGATCATAAATTACCTCGTTCAGACGAAGCTTATTTATTTGAGAATCAGTCGCAGTGGCAGCGCTGAGCTATATGAAGACTGCAGTATCGCGTTCGCGACTTGTTAGTGGGTGTTTACCCAAGTATATTCTAAAGACTTTTGTCAGCATACCAGGCACGTAGCCAGGGGGGGGGCTTGAGGGGCTGAAGCCCCCCCCGAAAGTCGAAAAAAAAAAAAACTAAAACTTTCTAAAGCCCTATTTAGACGATCATTTCAGTTTCAGCTGTACATACCTAGCGTTTGGATACTGTATACCTACCGAATTTGAATTTGTAAGCCCCATTTAGACGGTCATTTCAGTTTCAGTTGAGCTATCAGTTAAGTTGAGTTAAACTGATGTCTAAATGCAAAAATTGAAGCGTTTAACTGAAACTGAAACTGATGGAATTCCCATAAGTTAGAACTGAATTGATAACTAATCGTCTAAATGGGGATTTATAACCTTCGGCTAATCACGAATAAATTGTAATGGGGCTTACAATTTAAGATTCGGTAGGTATTCATTATCTAAATGCTACGTATGTACATTGCTGTGCAAGCCATAGCTTTAACCTGGCTCTGTCATGTCAACTCCTGCAATTCGCAATTGCCTTGGTATAGTTAGTAAAAAAGCTAATTTTTTGCGCAACCATCCAAATGCATATGTAACTTTCAAAAATGTCATTAAAAAACACGAGCCGAAAAACTCGACTTCTACGCCTTTGTGGAACAAGATTAATTGAAAGGCATGACAGTATTATTTTCTTGGTAGAACTCTTCAAATGCGCATGTGCATCTCAATAAGTCTTGAAGAAATAACGAGCAGAACGTGGGGCGATTTCTTTGAAAGTATCAACACTTTTGGCAGCGGTCCAAAAAAGTGATTTCCTAGTAGGTAAGCCTCATTGTATGTGAAACACTATTTAGTTTAACGCTACCCTTATCAGTTTTCCTACAAAACAAATCCTTAGATCTCGTTTCTGCAATCGACCGCACAAAAGAAGTTCTGAATTCTCTTAAGAACATCAGAGAAAATGCCGAAGATTTTTCTGGAGAGGCTTTTCAATCCGAATCCTAACTTGCCCAGGACTTGTTTGAAGAACTTCATTCAAACAAACAACGCGTTCGAATCCAGAAACCTCTTCGACTGAAGCCTATTTTAGAGTGTCGATGTCGATACTGATTCCTTGCATAGATTCGTTACGTTCTACCATCGCATCGTTTCAAGCTCTTCTCCCAGGTTTTGCTGCAGTTCAGCGAATGAACGAAATGGAAAATCTAACACGTTACTTTGATAATGCAATTTCGTTGTCAGCTGTGAGTAAATTCTTTGGTGCGAAAAAAAATCGTCGAGTGATCCTTCTACCGAAGTTTTGAAATTGCTTGATATATGTGACAAGACTTACTTTAAACTTATAAATTTCTTGCTTACGGTTTTAGCAACGCTTCCAGTGACCACAGCTAGTGTTGAAAGAACCCTTTTAGCTATGAAAAGGATTAAAACAATGTCCCGCGAAGCGTTATGGAGGCAAGGCTAAGCTTGCTATGGTATCTGTTCATTCGGATATTATTGTGGATCCAGATAAGGTGATTGATCTCATGTAAAAAAAAAACCGTAAGACAATTATCTTCAACTATGCCTAAGCTCAAATACCCGGTACTATATTATTGTAAAAAATATTTTAGTATCAAAAAATTATATATTTGTATGGGAAGTATGGGTAGTTTTTATTCGACCAAGCTCATTTTTTGTCAAAAATGTTAAAATATTATTAAAACAATATGTGCAAAGTTTAAACTTACTACCTTTACTGTAGCTATTTAAATTTCATTTTTTTTAACATCAAAAAGCTTTATAAATCATCCGATCTTGCTCATCTTCGAACTTAACCTCGTTTGGTGGATAAAAGCGTACATATCAAATTTCAAGTCGATAGCTCTTAAATTACGGCCGTAATCGTGCGGACAGACAGACGGACATCGCTAAATCGACTAAGAAAGTGATGCTGATCAATAATATATATAGTTAGTCATACCTACAACGCCTCCTTATGTGCATTACAAATGGAATGTCAAAGTGAATATACCCTCACCACATTGTAGTACCGGGTATAAAAAATCAAGACGTCTACTGCTTTGAAAAAATGTGTGTAAAAAAATTATTTAAGTATGTTCCTTTAAGTACATACGATTTAAAAACTAACAGGAATCAATGAATAGGAATATACATAGTTTTTTGTTTCGAAAGATTTGGAAGCAAGCCCCCCCCGAAACAAAATCCTGGCTACGGCCCTGCAGCATACATAGTTAAACGATTTTATTGGCCATTTTGATGGAATAAATTATTTCACACGTTTCCCGCGCGCGTCTTGTTTTGATAATGATTTGATTATAATGTGTGTTAATTAATTGGGTACACTTTATGATTATCATCAGCTTAATTTTGATTGCTGCTTGTTTGGCATTGAGGGGGTGGAGATGGTGATGGCGCGCGCCGCGATTAAATTATTAAGAGGGGATTGCCTCTGTTATTTCGGAAATTCTTGTTATTTTTAATGGATTTTTGGTTTCGTTTTATTTATTTTTTATTTTCTTGCTGAATAATTGTACATGGAGTATTTAAAGTGTCAGACATTTCGACACTTTGTTTGTTGAGCTTTGATTTAGGTTCATTTAAATAGGTATGTAAGTATGCCGTATGACCTAATTTTGCGTAGGGCTAGACTACAAGTAGCGTCTTACATGCTATTTTAAATTGGGTTTATAGCGGCATTTAAGTCAATGGAACGTTAAAAAGAAGAGCTCTTTCAAATGGAACGACTTGGAGCAATACAACAAGTGCAAGAACTAACTTCTTTAGTATTTCGGATTTTGGTTGTGGCCAGCGATTTTGTGATGTCTTTAAATTTTGAAAGTAGGATGAGATAGATTAGTAGATGAGAGCTAAAATACCACTGGAAGCCACTTCTGTTTGTCTGTCGATTAGTCCTTTTTTTTCGTTACCCAAAATCAGTACATAGCGTCGCAGGAAATCATTGCGCCATCCGCGATTGTAAGGATGCACCTAAAATCACGTGCGTCTGTCGCAGTTTCAAGTTGAGTGCCTAATAGAGATAATTCGACTTTAAGCCCCGGTGCACACATGCGTCATTTGACGCGCGGTGCCGCAGCGTCACCGCTTTTGCGTCTTAGCGGCAAAATGAGGTATGTGTGCACTGCTCAATAACAAAAAATGTACTGAAAGCGATCTCGCGGGAACCTGCGAGTTTTTTACCCGCGAGAATGACATGCGATGCCGCAGCGTCACCGCACGTGTGTGCACACCACTCAATTTATTTGTGAGTACTGTAAGACGCAAATGCGGTGCCGTGCGTTAAAATGACGCAGGTATGCACCAGGGCTTAATTCTAAATGAAAGTACTAAAATATCGACTTCAGTACCGGTATCGACTTATTTATTGTAATGGGATCAGTTTTAAATAAGTGGCAACTTCGAATGCTACCGTCACTTGCCCTGGTTCAATGCCATGCCATTAGTTTTCCTGATTCTTTGAATATACGAATAACAGCAGTTTCTCGTTTTTTGACCGTACTCGTTGTAGGTACTCGCCTTCGCAGTTCAAAGAGCGATTGAGAGTAAAGTTTTGACGTCTCATACTTGACCTTGAATATCTGCCACTGCCATTACTAATTGCTGACACTGACACTGACGCTTAACTGTTTGACTTATTCTGTGAGTTGAGCGATTCAAGTCTTGAGCGCTAACGTTGGCATGAGAGAAATAGATTCGCAGCAGATGCATACGAATTTTCTGTCATTTTTGCAACTTTGTCAACTAAAACCGGCAGAAGAAGTTCTTTGGTACTGCTGATACAATAATACCGCGCATCTCTTGGGGTAAACGCTGGAGCCAAAGAAATTTTATACCTAATGACAGCGTTCACTGATTTTCCCGCTAACCTGCCATCTCCCTTAGCAGATATCTAAGTTAAAAAAAAATAAATAAATAAATAGGTGGCGCAACAGGCGGGTAGACACCCAAGGCCTAGCTTCTCGCAACCATTCGTTTTGTGTGAGTTTCTATTTTTGGAATGGACCTACAATTTTATGCCGAGTCCGAACGGCTGAATTGAGAAGCTTTATCATGACATGACAGTCATACTCTCGGATGTTTGTCAGACGATCGCGAGAGGTGGCGCAGTAGAAAAAACTTTAAGATGTAATTTGTGTTTTTCCGGGGATCGAACATGGGATCCCTCGCACAGTAGTCCAGCACACTAACCACTGCGCTACTGCGCCTACTAGCAGATAAGTTGACATCGCTTAAAAAACAGAATCGGCAAATTGTTTGATTAGTCTGTCTTTGAGGTTTAGATGAAGTCAATATGTTTGTTTTTATAAAATTTTCCAGTCAGTGATGCCAATTTTTCAGGAAATTGAAAAAAGAACAAACAAATACATTGCTTTACTATACCTAGACCTACATACCTTGTTAAAAAAAGACTTCCTTGACGGTTAAGCAGAAAGAAATAGTTCGACAAAAACTGTAAGCACTACCCCCCACAACATGAACTAAGAGTTATTAATAACTTATGTAGTTGTTTAAAACAAAAGTTTCCTTGTCTTCTTTTAAGTAAAATCCATATAGGCCACTTCGTTAAACAAACATTTTTTTTAAGTCAAACGAACGATTTTTTTTGTTTGAAACAGATTTATAATGACACAAACATGTTTTACAAGGTTTTACAATACCAAAGATAGCAAGTGCAGAATCCAATCATAACATTTCCACTTTTGCGGTGTTTTCAAAATATAGCCAAGACAATTGCCACCATGTATCCTTTGCTGATTGGAACTACTTTAGACAGAGGTTGGAAGAAAGCATCCAACTATCATCCAGCTATTCAGACAGAAGATCAACTTGAAGAAGTAGGTAGTGCAAATATTTAGGTACACCCAATATACAAAGACAAACATCAGCTGCTGCATTTCATGCAACTAACAAAACAATAAAAAAATTAAACAAAACTTTTTCCTGGCGAAATAGCTATGTATAATTTTTTACTGAAAAGAGGAAAATCGTTGGCAACAGACAAGGGCGTTAAAACCACACTAAACAATTAAAATAATAAGCTTAGACAATTTTATAATGAGTTTTTGGAAAATGATGGTACCCCAGTCTTACAAATGATTTTAGTACCGACTACTTGCTCTGGAAGGCAACAAAGAAAATGAACATGCCAATAGCTCAGATTCTGCCAGTATACACTAGAGAAGTTAACTGGACAAAAAGCAAACACAAATGTCTTGAAGACGTCTTCAAACCTTATGAAGATAGAAGGTTATCAAGGAATTGAAGTAAGGTGCGCGAAGAGCCAATGCATTTATCTAGCCGATAACAGTTAAAGAAGTTGCCAAAGAATCCAAAAAAGCCATACAAAGATTTATTTACAGTTGAAATTTTAAAATCATTTGTAAGAAAAGGTTTAACAAAACTAGATTATATTAAAAGTGTTGCATTTAAGTTAAGATAAGATCGAAATAACCGACGATCTGGCGACTAAAGCTTAAGCCCTATACTGTTTACATGGGGAATTGGTTGACATTTCACTCGTATCAATCAAAGCAAAAATCTCCTTCCTATCGAAGGCCAACCTCAGATGCAGGAGGCTATCGAACTGTATCATATATATCCAGATAAAGATGGCCATATCTACACTACACTACAGCTTGAAAAAAAACAGCCTATAGTTTCAACGTAAAGCACGAAAAGGTATTATTTTACTACGTTGAAGAGGTCTCGAAGAGTAGCATTAAAGAACTGATTTTGATTACCTTCCTTGATATAGCATAACCTTTTGATAAGGCCTGCCACAAAATGCAAGAGCAACTGCTGATGAAAATTTGGACAATTCTGGAGTCATATACATAAGATGGATTCTTTAGAATTAAATTGAAGACAGAGTACTCAACATTAATACAAATTAAAGCTGGTGTACCACAAGGCAGTCTGCTAGGTCCAGTGCTATGAAAGTGGAGAAATCACTATTGAAACGTTTGCAGATGACACTGCTGTAATTGCTGTGTCATCAAGTGTTGAAATAGCAACAAAAAAGCTTTAAATTTTAATAATCAGTGTCTCAGAATGGACGAAAAAAATTTACAAAAAATCCAAGTCTCGAAAAATAAAGTACTAAGGGACATTATAGTTAACGTATAATGCTGATCAACATAGAGTTCTAAATATCGAAATGGTTGAAGACGGAGTAAAAACAAGTTGCTCAAAGGCACAGAAGTGGACTTCTTAACCCCACGTTGACTTCAAAAAAGAGCTATAAAATACTGACAATGTAATCAGGAGATTTATGCGGGTAAAACCTCTTGATCTATAAGAGTTAGGTGAAAAAAATATACCTATCCCTTGCGAATACTAACACCAACTAATCATTGCTATCTATCAACTGTCAAAGTACATTATTTTTAAATATCTAAATATAGCCTTTCACACTTTTGTTGATTACGTACCTACTCCCTCCACCTAGACAAAACAAAAATGCCTAAATGCTCCCGCTTTACCTTATATAACGGGAGCTAAATATACTTCCTGAACGTGTATTAATGCCCCCTCGTATATTTATAGAATGATAAACATTTCTCACCATCACGTTGGTCGTCTGATTTCATCAAATCGATGACAGAACAAACCATATGTCCTTTTCACACGATCTGCTTTTGACGAAAAGGAAAAAAATAAAAATGCCTCCCTCCCATTCGAAATTATGTACTTCCCTAGTCTTCTAATCACTTCTGTCAGTCAGGAGAGCATTAAAATAAAATTGCTAACAAGGAAAACATGATTGCGTACTTTAAAATACACGCCTCGGTCTTGGTCCTTCCTCTCTGCCAGGATATATCATAAAACCAGATAAAGCCGAAAAGCAGCCAAAACACCGTACACAACACCAAGGAATGGGCATATTTATTACTTTCATCTCGTCGTTATTCGGGCCCAGCATAGTGCCGTACAAATAATTCCTTCGCAACAAGGATGCATGAAAGATATGCCTTTCGCAATTCGCCGAAACCTTATCTAGTCATTGAAGGAAGAGCAAAAAAAAAAACGAAGATACAAGTTTCCGTTTTGGAAATGATGAAAATATACTAAAATGTTGGATGGCGCGGGATATATATTTTTTGGCCATGTACCCAACCCACTCCTTGGCACCCTCTCTGTGCTTGATGATGTAATTCTCATCAACGCGTTTACCGTACAGTTATGATTGCTTTGCTGGCTCGTTTATTATTCATTTTCTCAGGCTTTATCATAATATAACTCAGGGTGATGTGACAGCGCGGGGTTGAACTGCAGTAAATGTATTTCTGATGGGATTCTACTAGTAAAGTGTAGTTAGGATGATGGGGCGGTATGACAGTTCCACGCGTCCTAGTCCTATAGAGCGTGCTACTAATATTTTAAGTGTGCTTCATTATGGACGATAAGAATCTGTAATTTCTGTATCTTCACGGATAAGACGATGTTGAGCAATGTCGAGCAGTCAAGCAGTTGTTGGGTATGGTTTTTACCTGACATGT
Source organism: Cheilosia soror (assembly GCA_949372485.1). Taxonomy (NCBI): domain Eukaryota; kingdom Metazoa; phylum Arthropoda; class Insecta; order Diptera; family Syrphidae; genus Cheilosia; species Cheilosia soror. The sequence continues at coordinate 93,725,548 of OX443561.1, read as the reverse complement.
GCCGCTTAAGGATTTGTGTTCATTTCTAATGAGTGTTAAGTGGAAGCACAATAATGAGGTTCGCTGATGACATGTGTGTAGGAGTGGGCTGAACAAAAATAACAGATAAAAAGCTGGAACAGCGCTTGTTTGGATATGGGCTTGTCAAATGCGCGGTAGATTCTGGCAATATGCTTATTGACACATTAGTGAACATTTTATAACAATTCGTATTAGTTTTATATGCGCTTATGCCGTCTTAAAAGATAAAGAAGATCCCAAAGGCTACGACTGACGGAAAACGAATCGACGTTGAAATTATACTCGTACAAAGCAATTTCAACTCCAGAATCAGCTAGGAGAACGCCTTTGGTATGACAGTTAAAACATATATGTATATGTATAATGTATTTACATCCGTTTATCGAACTTTAGAACTAAGTTAGTACAAATATCTCCAACAATAAGGTACCAGGAAAGGATGTAGTGTGTTAAGCTGCCAGACCGCCGCCCTGAAATCTTTTATTAGGTACCGGTACCGCTTATGTTCTTCTCCAGAGACCTGTGGTTATACAGTAGTCCATGGATGTAAGACTAGATAGATATTTGGAAAACTTAGAAAAGACAAACAAAAGAAGTCTTACATTTTACATAGAAGAAGTTAGGGAAGCATTTATAGACATTGCCATCAGCATAAACACTTGATCAAAAGGTAGAAATGAGAATATGAGAACCAACCACTTTTACTCTCAACAAAATCAAACCGCCGCGCCGCCGTCATGGTTATTGGTTAGAGTTACCCGTATCGCCAAACAGCGATATTGACGATGTGGACTGTTTTTGTAATTAGTTCCTTGGATGGTCCTTGGTGACATGAGAGTAGTTGAGATTTCAGCAGCAACATCTTATTGGTCATAAGCGTTCATTACGACCGTTTGTCGAAAAGACAATGCGGTCTTGGGTCACAGAAGACAGAACTTGTCCTGTTTGAGCCACCAGCTTTTGAGTCAATACCCCTTACAAGTTGGCAGAGCGTGCGAAATGTCTTGGAACTGAAACAGTTGGAACCCATATACCTTAATGGCTTAATGTATACAAATTTCAAATAAATACGGCCAGCTTGACTTTGATAGACCCCCTAGACGAATAAATCGGTATCCATCTACAAGCATGAATCAAAAACGGACTGTGGAACTGCAGAATACATTCCTCAATCAGGCTTTCTGGTCACAGAATTGTCTTTCAAGCAAATGTCCTGGCAATCTCGGTTAACACGGAACGATATTAATATATTTACTGACAGCATTCAATGTGAAAACAGTCTTGAATATGAAAACAGTTTTTGCCCCTTAAAAATTAATCCAAACTTCACCGCTTCACCGCTTTTGTGAAGAGCTCAAAGTTCATGACTTGCGGCATCATTCCGGGACAAATGCCTATAACGAACTTGCTACAAATGGATTTGTAAAGAATCATGATTTTGGGCACTTCTTTCGATCAAAAAACCTTTCTCTTTGGCCTCAGAAAACTATGAATAAGATTCATATGAAGGCGAACGGAGATGGCCGAATTCGGGATCTCTGGAAAATGGATCCAGCTTTGCAATTTGGAAGTAGCTCCTCCAAACTAGAATTTCAAACATGGATTTCCGGCAAGGAGACGCGCTATCATATGACTTCTTCAATTTCGTTCTGGTGTAAAAAGTGCGCAGGGCACATGTTAACAGGAAAGGCACTATATCTTCAAGAGGTCCGTTCAGCTATTCGTAGCTAAAGGAACAGGTGACATTTTTTGGCCTTGAAGTAATCAGTAAATAAATCGGCATCTGTTTCAAGAACAATTTCGAGGTTGTTAAGAAGTTCATCTACATTGGCGTAAACATGAAGTCCTCGAATGACGCCTTAGTGGTGATCCGTCGAAGAATTACCCTAGGAACCCGCTGCTACTTGGGTTTGGCAAAACAATTGGGTTTAAAACTTCGTACTCGAAGGACGAAATGTATGCTCTACAAAACCCTTATCCTCCCAGTTCTGCTTTACGGTTTCGAGTGCTGGACGATAAGCAAGAAGGAAGAGCTGATACTGGGCTCCGAAAGAAGGATTTGGCAGATTTTTGGTCCTGTGTGCGAGGAGGGCGAATGGAGGAGGAGATACAGCCGCGAACTCTATGAGCCGTATACCAAGATGTGGACGCGGGGCCAATGCAGGTAGGGGTTTTAGGGGTTCAAACCCCTTCTGGTACTTAAAAATAAGGAGAGTCCATTGTAACCAGTCATACTTTCTTTAAACCAAATCATGGAGATGAATATCTATATATATAAAAATCATGGTCAATTGTGTTTGTCGATAATGTTCTCTGTAATGCGTGAACCGATTTTGATTCTGGAAATTTCCCATGAAAGGTGACGTTGATACCATGGTTTATAAGTTCATACGGTCTTTGTAGGTGTATTGGTTCATGAGTTATAGGGGCGTGGCAGCTCCCATACAAAAAATGCATTCAAAATCTGATTCCTCGAAAACCACTGAATCGATTGAATTCAAATTTACATACAATCTTAGGTATCGGCCCAGGAGTATTCCTGTTAAGATTGGTCAAAATTGGACAAAGGGGCGTGGCACCTCCCACACAAAAAAAACATTCAAAATAGAATAGATTGAGTTCAAATTTACAGATAATCGTGGGTATTGGCCCTGGAGTATTTCTGTGAAGTTTGATCGAAATCGCACAAAGGGGCGTGGCACCGCCCATACCAAAAGTACATTCAAAATCGTATGTCTCGAAACCACCGAATCGATTGCGAGTTCCAATTTACACACATTCTTAGGTAACAGCCCAGGAGAATTCCTGCGAAGATTGGTTAAAATTGGACAAAGGGGCGTGGCACCTCCCATACAAAAAGTACATTTAAAATCATATATCTCCAAAACTACCCAATCGATTGAACTTAAACTTATAGATAATCTTAATTATTGGCCCTGGAGTGCTCCTCTGAAGATTGGTCAAAATTGGACAAAGGAGCGTGGCACTGCCCATACAGAGGATGCGGAGGACACCCCACACTTCCTTTGTCACATAAGAAATAAAATCCTTGGTAGTTACTTCTTCGAGGATTTAGAAGAACTTTCAGACAGGTCCAGTAACGACCTACTTAAATTTGTAAATAAAGTTTGTTGGTTTACCAATCCGTAGGTTTTTCATAGGTTTCCAGAGTATGGGGGTGTGGCGCTATTTTTCGACAGTCATGGGAGCCAAAGTTTGTAAAATTTGTAACACTGATAGCTATGCATTGTCCTGATAGACAATTACAAGTCTGACAGTTTTTGATTTGGCTACAGACATATTTCTTTATGAATGCTAGGAAACCGTGTGCTAGCTATAGTTACGCCCTGCAGCAATGTCAGTTGGCCAAAGTCCATTTCTAGATGTGATGGAATATATAGGCTTTCCAATTGTACTACTAAAGATATCCTCCTTGCCTAATCTGGCCTTAAAATCACCGAATATGATTTTTATTTAGAATTTAGCTGTGTGCGGATTGTCATAAGACGTTCACTAACATTACTGAAGAATCCTCACTGAATTTAGCTTCAAATATGTCGGAGTACGTCAAGTAAGTTATCTGTCCTGATGTCATCTTGACTATTAACAATACCGTTGCTTCAATCTAGCGAATTCATTTGCATGGCGATGACTGGGTGTCATAAAATTCCCTTTCCTTAAATATGTATCCAAATAAAGTGGCTGATTTATATTTTAAGTGACCTTATGAACTTTACATTTAAGGCATGATTACGTCCATCCTAAGACCTTGTTTTTCATCCAACATATATGTACTAACAAACAACATCATCTTTGACATAGAGCCCACTCAACACATTATGCAAAGTCCATATGCCCAATAAAGTCCTGCACAAGTTGGAACTCCTCTCTGTCGAAAAAGATAAAATAACAAGCAAAACGAATATAAAACATTCGAGGCAAAGTGCATTCTAAATGAGCAACCAGAACAAAAGAAAACATTTCCCTTTGGCTTAAAATAAATTCGCAATTAGTTGTCCTCCTCCTTTTTGTTTTGGTCTAAGACGCAGTCTAGGAATTTGTGCAAGTGCATTCAGTTGTGTGTTCTATCCGCTTTTGTGTTTTGTCGCGTTTGTGCCAAAAATAGTGGCGCTGCACAATAATTACTAAAATACTTGCCCCAACACTATGTACATGCATATGTATTCGCAATTCGTCAACATACGTTTGCATCTCAATCTATCGCGTTCGTGTCGCTATATACAAACGAACAAACAGCCTCAGAAGATACAAAACGGTCCAAGAGGAATGCATCCAAATGGGTTTATAGTTTTTAATTAATTTACAGTTTGTGTCTAATTTCTAGGCATAAACTATCTCTTAAAAAGCATCTTAGTACTCACTCTATACTCATTGGTTTATGCTAATGTCTTTGAGATACAATTTGAAGAAAAAACGAATCCAATTTGCTCGTTTTGTTGCTTTGAGATGATGACATTCGGCAGGGGACGCCGCCGAGCATCAAAGTTTTCACACGCACTAACTCTATCCCAGAGAGGGAGCAAAGGAGCAGCTACCATTTACCAAACGGCTACAACGCATCACCAGCGATAAATTAATTATACTTTGTGATGCGTTTCGTATTGCACAGCGGATGGTGAATGGGTATGGGGAATGTGGGCTGGCCCCGCCTGCATCCCTTGGAAATTCTCGAGAGTATGTATGAGTGAAATATAAGACTGAGCGCAATGAGGAAGATAAATAATTTCTTTGTAGCGACTGGCAAAGTGTCATGATTTGTGTGACAAGTTGGAGGGCTAAACGCCACCTGCTGAAGAAATGTTGAGTTTATATAATTATGTCAACAATGGATTGCGATTGCGAATATTGCGGGATGTTTTATATTATTTGAAGCAATGGAAACGCACTTAGAGTATGTTTTTACTTGACCACAAATTTAGAGGTTTTTTGAGGATTTTGCCTTTTGTTTACAAGTGACAGCTCGGACAAAACCTTGGCTTTCGCTGGGGAAATTAATTAGGGGTGCCATGAAATACAGTCTTTTGGACCAAAACGTAATTTTGTAAGGTCCGAATCGAAGTGGAAATAAAATCCACAATGCATAAACAGTAGAATATGTATGGGCAACCCCCCTGCTCGCCTTTCTTTTAAATAGCTGAGTGCAATAATGTCCAATGCACTTTCAAAAATGAAATAAAGTCCAAAAAAGTCCAAAATTACGTTTTGCACCTTTTTGCATAAGATGGAGATGACTAGCACTGACTTTTGAAAGTTGCTCCCAATACTATCTCTGCCGACTTCAGATATTGCTAAAGATAAACGGCGGCTTGATTTGCAAACAGGAAAAAACCCACGAAAATCATTATTGTTTGGAAAAATTGGAGAAGTCTCCAGCCCTCTCCAAAGGGTAATCCCTTTTATGGTTGACCCGTTTTTTGTTTTTCCACTGAAGGCCTCAGTTACAATTGGTACAATGGACTACGAAGTATCACCCACTTCACTGAAATTTATTTTCACTTTCGGAGAAAGCCATAAGAATGCACTTCAGTGATGATAAGCTTGAAGCGCTCAGCGCAGAACTCACCACACTAGCACCGAAGATCTGCCACTTGATTCAAATGTAGGAGAGATGTAATAAAAGGAAATGATCTGGAGTATCGTCGAATTTTGCACAAGAGCTTCAGATAGTAACGTCTAGCTCGCATACTAAGATGATAAAGTAGAAAGACTTTTCTGTTGAGGGATAGCAAGAGTGCCGCTGAGTCTTCGTTAAATCCGGCCGCATGCTGAAGAGCTATATGTCAAACACCACAATTTTATTCGTAAGACACCCAATAATCAATGGAAGCCCTCGCCGAAGAAGCAGAAAGACTCAAGGAAGATTCAAGCCCCGAGAAATCATTGTCAGAGCCTTGCTAGACATCTCATTTCCCGTAATCCCATTGAGACACGGACAAGAGTCATAGAATTCAGACTTACGATGGAATTCAAAGAGCTCATGCATACCCGGACTATTTTGGGGGTGTTACAGTTACAGCGTTGTGCAAGGCCCTACGCGCAGTTTGACTACAGATCCAGAAACATTGATCCTGCCACCGATTCCAAACAACATAAGGCGTATCTTTTTGAGAATTTATAGCTAGCTATAACTTTTACTTTTACATGCAAAACGTTTATACTCACTTTTGGTTTGGTTATACTCACTTCCCAAAAAAATACGCCAATAGTCCGCAACCCTTAGGTTAGTTTAGATTGCCGCTTGAAAAATAGAGCCATGCGTACCTAACGACTATAGTAAAGTCTAGTGGTGTTGGTTTCTTCAAAGTTTTCGAGCCATCAGTGTCCAATCCGAGCTTATATTCGCTGCCTGAAGACAGTCATGACGAACCCTAATTTGCACATCGGCCGAAATTCTTGTGTCATTGTATTATAGACGGAATATCTGCTTGGAAAAAAAAATACCATTTTCGGTGATAAGCCCCAACTATCCGTTGCATACCTGTTGGAAGACATGAAATAAACCACTTTTTATATTTGAGCCACCTAGAGTTAGTATGAATTTTAGGGGTACTTCAAGCTTCCTTAAGCTTGTCCTAAGAGTAGTCGAGGATATAAAATCAGTTTATCTACCGGAATTCAACCTGATTTGAGTATGAATCTCAGGGGTTCCTTATAAGACCTACATTCTTCTCCACATTCTCCAGAGCTTCTAGTTCGTAGAAGGACTAACAGTTAAGAAGTCTCTGTCTGCTATTTTTAAGGGCTGTTCATTCGCAAAGTGGGTGGCAAACAGATTTTATTTCTTCAGTGTTCTTACAACTTCTGCAGAAGTCATTATGCAGTATGTCCAACCGTTTTGTATCTACGCCGTTCGCAGAGTGTCCAGTAATTATCCCCGTGAGTAGGTATGCGGATATCTTTCCGATCATGAATTTAGATCTCTTGCTGCTCACCTCTGGCCATAATTTGTTTGTGTGCTTGCAGGTATTGAGATTGGTCCAGCGTATGATTGTTTCTACTCCAGGATTCAATGTCAATCTTTCTTGCAAGCGAAGTTCTTACAGATTGTAGAGCCAAGGATGCGTGTATTTTCGACCCGTTTCTTGCAAATTCATTGCCCGAAATATCCATATGCACTGGCACCCAGCATAAGGTCACTGCGTTGGCTTGTGATATGTCGCCCAAGTATTTCTTGCTATGGCTTACTTCCCTCGACTAATTGTATGGCTTTTATGTGCGTTTGGCTGTCAGACCGGGCACAATCTTTCATTTTGTGAAGAGAGTAACCTTTGGGTTTTCAAAGACTGGCCAGAAGCCCATTCCTAGTGAACCATTAATCGACCATGTCTATGGGTATCTGCAAGGTGCAACGTATGTATAGGCGTGATCCGACAGAAAGTATACAGCAGAATCACAAGCGTATGCTTGTGCCTTGCTGGTATAGCCTCTGGTTAACCTCTGCCCATAAAATCACGACCACAGTGTGTATCTACTACAATCAAAATTTTGTCATCAGCATTGCTCTGATTCACAATATTAATGTCTCATTTATCATGTTTTCTACAGCTAAGTAACATAAGTCACATTGTCTAAAGCTCATAATATGTCGATGAAAATGTCCAAGAGAAGACAGACCTCTACGTTTGAAACTCTTAGCGAGGGAGTCGTAGTCTTCATGTTTTAGTACAAAAGTCACTCGGCTTAAAGTTATTACAAGACTCCACAGAATTTGTGTAGCCTGTGATCTGCTGTGACGGCCGATGCAGTATGTCGAGTTTTGCGACTTAGATCATCTCTAGTTACCCAGAAAACGGTGTTTCCAACAGAAGACTGAAAGTCCCAGCTTTCTTCTCAGTTCAGGCACTGTCTGATTTCTTAAGTGCCTCTAGTTTTATTATAGTTTGCTCCTTTTGTGAAATTCAACCAACCTATTGGTTGGACCTAAAGCCTTCAGTGTCAGTCCCGCTCTACTGCTCATGGTCGCAATAAGAATGCAATTCTACCAACTTACGGTACATATCACCAAAAACCAATTTAAGAATTTCGCCTCTAACGTTGGTACACAAAATCAAGTCTGCACAAACTCAAAGCAAGTCAGCACAACCTCAGTTAGAAACACAGTACTCGGTTGCTCCAACATCTCTTCCAAATTCATTTTAAAATAGTGATTACGAAAAACTACTTGCAATGGATCCTTCTCCGGTAAATAGTAAACTTTTTCCCCTAATCTCATCTCTATATCTGACGCGCCTGCGGTCCGTCGTCTGGTGCACATTGAAACCGACTTTTAGCCAACACTCCCGAGGGTGCGAGTCTTTTTAATTAAATTTCCAAGCACACTTATTAAAATGCACAAAATATTATGCAAGTCACCGCAGTTTCAAAATATTTATTCAAAGGAGTCCTCAAATTAGTGTACTTAGTGGCGAATTCATATGAAAATATAGTGCATCCCTTCTTCTTAGACGGTTGGCAGTGTGGGTGTGACATATGGCAAATGGTACTCAAATGAATGAAATTCCTAATTGGAATTCCCACACATGGGCTGGCTGGTGTGTACTTGTGTGCTTGGTGTAACAATCTTACAATTGCGGGTTTATTTTATTAGGCAGCATCCTTTGTGCACAGAGCGACTAACATCGGCTATAGGCAATCGATTTGTTCATAAATAATTTACCAAGACTGTCAGGGGCTTAGTGAATGCAGATATCCGAATAGTTAACCCTCCCGCACACAACTGGTGCGTATCTTAGCAGCGTTCTTGTGGACAAAGGATAATCATAAATTTTCCAAGCCCATATTCGGATATGTCGAGCATTTGTGTTGTGTTATTGTTTCGAGGATTGCCTATTGATGGTATGGTATGTTAATTGAATGGAATCGACCGCATATCCTTGTTACAGCTATACGAATGATGTTTAATTTGAATATCCTTGGCAAAATATTAATTACCTGGGTATAGACGGACATTTGGTGCATCTGTGAGCGTTCTTTAAGATTTCATTGCAATTCTTTATGATTGGGACTCAAATGAGCATCTATAGTTATCACCCCAAATGGGAGCGGTAAATAATTTATTTTAATTTCACTTGCCCGCCATGCTTTTCCATTTCAATTTCGAATGCAAGAGAAAAGAGCAAGCAAGCAATTTTCATAAATTTTTAAACGTTATGGCGAATATTTTTTTTTATTGTTTCGCTCAGCCGAAGCCCGGAGGATAAGAAAGCTGAGAAGAAAATCGGCAATCCATTATCGTGAATAATGGATTGAATAAGGAGGACGAAAAATTGGGGGTGTTTTTGGGACTGAGAGGGATTTCGCGTGTGTGTTTGAGCGAAGTTCATTTGTTTGGTTATATCCCGCAAAGGTGATAAACAACACTTGTAAACAACGCTTTGTTAAAGGTATAATCTTGCAGTTTGCAGGAAGACGATGGGTGGAGTGATGTATGCTTCAACGAAGCTGTAAATAGCACGACCATTAACTTTTTTTTTTGTTTTGCAATATTGGATTCTTGAAACAATTTTAATTTAAACGTATATAGGCCAACTGAATACATATTTATATTTTGACCTATAATAAATGGCAATGATTAGTTGGGTATTTGTTGATTGGCATTAAATTTGCTCACAGTGGCTGTAGTCGTAATGGGTTGGTGATGAAATCTCCATTTCCAAAATCCCCTGTGCTGAAATCCCTTACTCCAAAATACCCTAAGGGAAAATCCCCTCGGGACAAAATCCACCGTTCCATTCTGTTCCCATTAGGACAAAATGACGATGTCTGTCAGTCTGTCCGTCTGTCCGAACCCGCTAATCCAATTTTGTTCCTAGTTCTATCTAAAGAAAAAACTAATTAACGTAGAAGGCTGGAATTTGCACACAACATCAGGTATAGGTAGGTATAGCCTCTAGTTAAGCGGCAAATACCATTGATTGGTTTTGGAGTAACTAGTAATTTAGTGAAAAAAAATATTTTCCTTCATGTAAAAAACTGTTTAATTTTGTACCTAGGTCTAGCAAATCAAAGAACAACCGACTTTTCAAGACATCAACTCTGGCCAAGTACGGAACCTTCGGTGCGCGAGTGTACTAGCACCAGGGGCGGATCCAGGAATTCTGGTTGGGGATGGTCACGTTGGCCGAGGCCCAGCTAAGCAATAGAAAATATTTTTAAAAATAGATATACATACAACTTGCATAGCAATAAATCTTATGCCTAGTCTCGAAAAAACAATCGGTAAAAAATATATCCCACTGAGTTTCACAAATTCTTTGTACAGGTATTCCTTCCAGCTCTTTTTCGAAGACTTTGTGTCTTTTTGCTGAATTTGCATTGGCAAAAGGTATAACTTTTTTCAGAGTCGCTGATGCATTCCGACAAAACGTCACTTTTGCAGATTTTACTTACTTACTTACTTAATTAAGGTGGCGCTACAGTCCGGGGTGGACCTGGGCCTCAACCAACAAGCGTCTCCAGCCAGCACGATCTTTGGCCAGCTGCCTCCAGTTTCGCACGCTAAGTTGGTTAAGGTCCCCTTCCACTTGCGTGCGCCACCTAAGTCGCGGTCTTCCTCTACTGCGCCGTCCCTCGGGTGTGGATTCGAAGATCTTCCGGGCCGTAGCATTCACGTCCATTCGCTCTACATGACCCAGCCACCGCAGTCGTTGGACCTTCACTCTTCTGGCTAGGTCAATGTCGCTGTACAGCCCGTACAGTTCGTCGTTGTATCTTCTCCTCCATTCACCGTCTATGCAGACGGTACCGAAAATTACTCGAAGAAGTTTCATCTCAAAGCAACCAAGAGTAACCTCATCCGCTTTTGATAAAGTCCATGCCTCTGCACCCTAAAGAAGGACTGGGATGATTAAGGTCTTATAAAGGGTTACTTTAGTTGTTCGAGAGAGGGCTTTGCTACTCAATTGCTTTCTTAGCCAAAGAAACAGCGATTGGCAAGAGTTATTCTTCGTTTAATTTTAGCGCTGGTGTCATTGTCTCAGTTCTGATTACTCCCTCATACAAATATTGAAAAGAGAGAATCAACTGCTCGGTATGGGAAATGTCGGTAGTTTCATCGAAAATAATGGAAAATATTTAAGATTTGCAACCGTTTTGGATCCGTTTTTGGTTCCGTTTATGAGGTTGTTGCTTGAAGATACGAAACTCAAGCTATCTCAAATTTGTTTGGCTATGTGAAATCTGAACGCGAGGAATTTCAAAGGGTTACCCCTTACCCATAGATTTTAATATATGTGCAAGTGAGGTAATTTTGGTTGGCAGCCTCAGTAAATGCAAGAAATGTTGTTTGGTTTTCTTTCAAGTATTTAATGATTCTACCGCAAAATTCCTCTCCTACTACTGTGCTAGGAATATTTTAAATGATTTTTAAATATACCAACATAAAAAACATAACAAAAAAATAAACACAAATGCAAAAATAAAATAGTTTTCGTTTGTAAACTCGAACTGACAGCAAAATTTATTAACTCACAGCTGTAGTTCTTTTCAGTTATTTAATCTTTTTTTCTTTGGAGTTTTGGGTATGGTCATGGGGGTCATGACCTCGATCCTCCACTGACTCGCACTTGGCCGGTTTTTTTCGATGGATGTATACCGGATAAAGACATTGAATTAAATCAATGGAGTCTGAAATATTTTAAGCTTCTGCCAACGAGGATTTTCCGGACTAGTCATGATGCAGAAAATGGCAACTAACAAGGGATATTCGGCCTAGAGTCAGCTCTGCAATATAGTAGGGATGACATTCGTATCACCATTCACCACGTTGAATATTTGGACCCTGCACAAGCCGGTTATTGTCCGAATGCCAGGAAAGCAATTAGGAGGCCCTACAGTGACACAAAGTAGACAGTAGGATATGATATACTCCCTGGATGACAAGCAAAATAAAAAACAAATAAAAGAGTTATCATGGACTTGGACGATGCTTTGATATACCCTCCGCTGCATACAAGTCATGCAAAATGCTATAGCTTGTGAGTTATTAGTACACATGGATCTAATCTAGGTTTTGTGTTGGAAGTACTCGAACCTCTTGACCGATATTACCCATTTTCAACCTCACCTAAAGAGAAGTCCTCTCACAAAATGTCATTCGAATAGATCGATCCGTTTGACCGCTATAGTGTTTTAACCAGACAGACAGATGGACATGGCTAAGAATTTGATCCTGAATTATACATTTTATGCAGTCTTCGTGCCTCCGTCTTGGCGTTACAAATGTAATGACAAAGAGAATATATCTTCCTGTGGAGGCAGTGTTGCCATGAAAATATTTCCAAAAATCTGCAATTGTGTCAAAAAATGTCTGCAATCTATAGACAAAATCTGACTAATATTTTTTATTTATCTAAGTAACAATAAAACAAAACATAAAAACATAGTAAGTATAAATCTAATAAAAAAAATCACATATAGTCTCATTCGTCTTTGTACATACTATAATTAAAGGCTTTAAGCATATCATGGTTTATTCAGTGCAATTATTATGGTTTAGTTTTATGTAATCCTTGTATAAAAATATTCTATTCAAGCTTGAAGTTTATTCCTAAATCTTTGTCTTGTTTAAATTAATTTGTGAAAAAATGCGTTCAACATTTCTGATGATATGGGAACTGATAATATCGACATGACGAAATGTTTAAGGACTGGAAAACACTCGCTTCCATCTCCACGTTTTAAGGAAAATATTTTATTCCAAAAATTGTCCGACAACATATTTTCATTTACATCAATGTTAGAAAAATTGACCTGGCGAGACTTACTTTGAAAAAATTTGTTAAGCTTGTTCACGGCCCCTAAAATAAACCTTAAGAACTTTAAGTAAAGCTCGAATTGTTTTTCGCTAATAGTTTCTCCGATTCGTTTCGTCGAATCAAAGTTTTCGATAACTTCGTGAATAAAAAAAAGCTTTAGAACCTCGATCCGGCTTAAAATTTGATTGACTGTGGCCTCCACAGATAGCCACTGAGTTGCGGATGGGTGAAGCATTTTCCTTGGTTTATACTCAAGTAATGTTTAAAGATCTGAAAAAGAGTTCAATTCTTTTTGGGGAATTTTGAATAAAATTGTAAATATCCCTTGTACATCCTTCCACATAACTTGGAAGAAAATTACACGCATGGTTTACACAAAGAGCAAAAGAATGGCAGATGCACTTAAGCATTATTAGGATAGGGCACCTCACGTCTACTTTTAGAAGTGACGCTACCGAATGTTTTGACCCCTGTCATTACATTTGCTCCATCAGCTGCAAAGCCAAGTAAGAAATGTTTATAGTTTATATTATATATATATTATCGGGCTCCCGACCCGTGAAGAGTCTCTGCCTGAGACACTGCAGCCTTCCATCCTCTACGATCCCGGGCACGCTGCTTCCAATTGTCCAGACCAAGCGCTCTGGCATCCGCGATGGCTTGGTCTTTGAAACGGAGGTTCGGTCTTCCTTGTCTTCTCGAACCTGGGGGCTGGGATTCGAAGACCCTCTTGGCTGGAGCATTATTGTCCATTCGCTCGATGTGGCCGAGCCAATGTAGTCGACGTGTTTTGGCTTTTTGGACTACATCCACATCTTGGTACAGCTCATAGAGTTCGCGGTTGTATCTTCTCCTCCATTCGCCCTCCTCGCACACAGGACCAAAAATCCGCCGAAGTATTTTTCTTTCGAAGGAGCCCAGTATCAGCTCTCCCTTCTTGCTTATCGTCCAGCACTCGGCGCCATAAAGCAGAACTGGCAGGATAAGGGTTTTGTAGAGCACACATTTCGTCCTTCGAGTTAGGAGTTTTGAACCCAGTTGTTTTGCCAAACCGAAGTAGCAACGGTTTCCTAGGGTAATTCTTCGCCGGATCTCCACTAGGGTGTCATTCGTGGAGTTTACGTTTACTCCGAGGTAGGTGAACTCCTTAACTACCTCGAAATTGTTGCTATCAATAGTGACGTTTTGTCCTAGGCGGTGGACAGATGCTTGTTTGTTTGTTGATAGCATGTACTTAGTCTTGTCCTCATTTACTACAAGTCCAACGGATTTCGCCTGTTCTTCAATCGCCGTGAACGCTTCTATCACGGCACGCTGGGAGCGACCGATGATGTCAATATCGTCCGCATAGCCAAGCAGCTGGATGGACCTGTTGAAGATAGTGCCTTCCGTGTTGACACCTGCCCTGCGCACTATCTGCTCCAGTACGAGATTGAAGAAGTCGCATGATAGAGCGTCTCCTTGCCGAAATCCGGTGCATGTTTGAAAAAGTTCGGAAGAGCTGCTTCCAAACTGCACGTTGCAGCGCGTGTTTTCCAGCGTCACGCGACACAGCTGAATCAGTTTTGCCGGGATTCCAAATTCGGCCATCGCCATATAGAGCTCCTGACGATGTATGCTATCATACGCGGCTTTGAAGTCGATGAATAGGTGGTGAGTTTCGACTTGAAATTCGTTGGTCTTTTCCAAGATTTGCCTCAGTGTGAAAATTTGGTCTATAGTCGATCTGCCGGGCCGGAAGCCACACTGGTACGTGCCGATTAGTGTGTTGCAGAACGGTTTTAGACGTTCACACAGTACGTTGGATAGGATCTTGTATGCGACATTTAGCAAGGATATGCCTCGATAGTTCTTGCAAGACATAGGATCGCCTTTTTTGTAGATGGGGCATATGGAGCTGATAGTCCAGTCATCGGGCATGTTTTCTTCCACCCATACTTGGTTGATGATTCGGTGCATGCTCCCTACCAAAACATCACCACCGTATTTAAAGAGCTCCGCTGGTAGACCATCAGAGCCTGCGGCCTTGTTGTTCTTAAGCTTTTTTATAGCTAAGCCAACTTCTTCTATACTAGGTGGTGGAACTAGTTCTTCATTGACTGGACGTGGGTTCTCTTCTTGCCCTATCACTCTCTCTACATGATGCCCATTAAGCAGCTGCTGGAAATGCTGCTTAAACACATCTACTATTCCCTGCGCTTCGGTGACTAGGTTCCCTTCGCTATCTCGAAGAGCCTGCGTTCCGGTTTTGTAGCCAGCAGCCAGTTGCTTAGCTTTTTTATAAAACCTCCGGATGTTATTACGATCGCGCGACTCTTCGATCTCCTTGAGCTGGGGAGCTGCGTAAGCCCTCTTCTTTCTACGCAGGATCTTCTTTTCCTCCCTTCTCCTGGCTCGATACTCTTCTCTCGCTGCCCTTGTTTTGCGCTGCAGCGCTTTCTTGTGTGCATCTTCTGTCACCTTTTTCCTGTACACGCATTCATCATCATACCACGGGCTCTTTCTCTGGGGTGGCTGGTACCCTACGGTGGTTTCGGCTACCTCCTTGATGATGTCGCGATACTGGCACCACTGATTGTTGGCGTTTGTGGTAGGTGAGTGCACAGAGGAGAGTTTCATACTCAGGCGCTCGCTGTAGGCTCTGGCTACTCCAGGTGTGCTAAGGCGTCCAACGTCGAATTTCTTCTTCTGGGCAGTTCGCAGCTTCTTTTCGTTGGACAGTCGAGCTCTGAATTTAGCCGCAACAAGAAAATGGTCAGAGTCGACGTTTGCCCCTCGG
Source organism: Cheilosia soror (assembly GCA_949372485.1). Taxonomy (NCBI): domain Eukaryota; kingdom Metazoa; phylum Arthropoda; class Insecta; order Diptera; family Syrphidae; genus Cheilosia; species Cheilosia soror. The sequence goes on along the minus strand of OX443561.1, from coordinate 93,709,972 downwards.
AATGTGTGCACGTCGAGGATGTTGGATGCGTGCCTCGCATCGATTAGCACATGGTCGATTTGGTTGGCGGTTCGACCGTCTGGAGAGCGCCAGGTTGCTGTGTGGATCCTTAGCCTTGGAAACCTAGTGCTACTTATCACCGTATTACGAGCTGCTGCAAAATCGATTAGTCGGTAGCCGTTGTCTGTTGTCGTTTCGTGGATTCTGTGCTTACCAACTAATCCGCCAAAGATGTTTTCCTTTCCGACTTTAGCATTGAAATCCCCGAGTACAACTTTTACATCATACTCCGGACAGGCTCCGTAGGCTCCATCCAGGAGGTCATAAAACTCCTCCTTGATAGGATCTTCTGCCTCGTCGGTAGGGGCGTGTGCACATATTAGGCTTATGTTTTGGAAGGTAGCTTTGATGCGGATCACAGAAAGGCGATCACTTATCGGCTTGAAGTCAATGACTTTTGTCCTAAGCCGATTTCCCACGACGAATCCGCATCCTAATACATGCAATCTTTTGTTGCAGCTGTAATAAATGTCGCAATCTTTTCTTTTCATCATACCTGATCCTATCCATCGTATCTCCTGGATCGCGGTAATGTCTGCCTTGTACCGCATGAGGACAGACTCAAGTTTTTGAGTGGCACCTGGGGTGTAGAGTGTTCTTACATTCCAGGTACATACTCTTAAATCATAGTCCATTGACGTTCCGGGTCTGGTTGCCATTTGAGGAGTTCCGTTATCCGAGGCTGGTTGCGTCTCTCTCATAACTATTTAGTTTTTTCCATGGTCGGGAAGTTACCCCGACGGCACAACCCCCAACCTGGAGGGCCAGGCCCTGTTTTGACCCTAGGACAGCGGGTCGGATATTCCGATGTCAGTAACCCAATTTTGGGATATGAGCGCTGCCGTTGACCTGTTTAGGGTTCGTCCGCCACCAACTCTTTTCCAACACCCTGGCTCAGTATTGGAGATCCCCATAGACCTGGTATCCAAATATGTCGAAGCAGCTCATACAGGGATTACACTTTAGTTCGACCTGACCGGAACTGTAGACGCCACCGTTGATTCCATCTAGGGAATTCATCCGCTGCCGCCTGAAACAAGAGGAAGTGTCTTAGTGCGTAGACACTCCTCCCCCCCTCTCTCGTTCGCTGCCACCAACGACCTTCCACAGGGGTTGGTTACCCCATCTCCAGTCGAGGTACTAGGCACCCACCAGTCACCAACGTGGAGGTGAGAGTCGGAGTTGATAGTGAGAGGCTAGAGTGGGAACGCTTGTGTTCTCATATAATCGCATCACTACCCTTAAACCAGCATAGTTTATATTATTACTTGTAAAAAGTTCAACAACAACAGCGTACACTGGCATCATTGTTATTGACTTTTAAAACCGCAAAAAAAGAAGTCGTGCACCTTTCCTCGATATACTAATCGAACAACTATGCAAATCGAAAAAAAGTTTGAACGCATTAAGTCACAAACAAAATCCAATTGAGCCCTTCCAATAAATTTTTTTACAATTGAAGTGGATTTCGTTCTAGTAGGTATATGCCTTTTCTTTTTTAATTTTAGAATCAAGAATAGCATTTTTTAATAAAGGCACTAAATGGTCCATTGCGAGGAAAGAGATATTAGGCGTGTTTTTTTTTTGCAATCCTATATAGGCTTAGGAAGTTTTCCATACGAATCGTTAGCCCGGATAATCATCGGGGCTTATGCTTTAGCCCAGATAAAAACTGTGCTACCAATCTACGATTGCTATAAATGTTATCGAAAGAGCTATCGAAAGTGCTATCGATTGTGTCATAAATGACTGGGGCACCTTTAATCCTGAGGCCCATTGGAACAGTCGTAATAAGACAACATTTAAAAAATATTTAAAATTACATATTAAACAAAATTTAAACTTTTTAGGTAATACTTGGAAGCGTGGAATTGCATATTTTAATTTTTATATTTGTAAAGAATCATTCACATGGAAGTGAACGAACGAATTTATAAAATGCGAACAATCAACTTTTTATGGATTTATAAACAGAAAATTGCACATTTTATTGTTCCAAGAGGAGGATAATTAATTCTCCCACCAACAAATATTTATAAAACAAATTTATAAACATTTTAGATAACGAAATTTCGAATTATCCAAACTTTTTGTCGCGAACGAAAACACCTTTGCCCCTAATTGTCCAAGCTTATGCGCAATCCACATCATTTAATTCGCATTCCCCAAACTAGCGAATAAAACATGTGAACCGACTGTCAAAACTTGCGAATATTCGTTCGCAGGTAAATAGTTTGTCGCTCTCTTGTGAATGGTCCTTAAGAGTGTAAACATTTTGTGGCGAGTTTTTCTTTTTATGTATTTAAAATATGTACATATATCTTTAAGGCCCAACTTCATTTGAAACCACATTTTTTTTTGTCGCTTAACCTATTGGGGCAGGTTTGAACAAAACGCTACGGTACACGTTTGAACAAGTGGTCTTTAAATGACATTGAAATAAAGGCTAAGCTACCACCACCCATCAACACTCCGGGAACATCGAGAACACCCAAATTCCTGAACAGCTAACTCATTTTTGTTTTTATAGAGTTTTTTTTAGACATTTGTAAAATACTTTGTAATTTGTGAATTTCAGTTGGCTTCTGTTAAGTCGTTTTTGTTTTTTTTTTATTGAAAAAATTAAGTTAATTTTTTTTATTAACAAATTACAAAGCTTGTAGTAGCTTATTAGCTGCCAAAAGCAATTTCAAATACTGCCGTTCAAAAGTGTCCGAGGCTAGTTGAAAACTGCTCAGCCCACCAGATCAAGGTTCCCCAGTCTCCCCTAAAAAAAAGGAAAACAAACATCAGAAATCAAAATATGGACAAGAAAAATTGCAACTCAAAATTTGGACTTAGGAAGAAACACTGGGACCAGACTGGGACTGCTGAAATGCTATAGTGCACGTAAGCAGTTGTGCACTGCCACTGATTCGCCGCTGGAACTTGAATCATCCTGAATCATTCGTTAAAAGTGCAGGCACACCCAATACGTCTTGCAATTCACTCTTACGGCTGGAACTTGCTGTTGCTGCAGAGCTTGCCAACAATAAATAAACCATCTGAAACTAAATGTATTTCTCCTCATTTGTAAACTATTTTAATATGCCTACAGCTAACTTGTTCTCGTCATTTTTAATTTTAAAAACTAATTGACTCTGCAAATTTTTTTTTTGTGAAAAAAAAAACAGCTTAAAAGTCAAATGTCAACTAGCATAGTGATGCCAAGTCACAGTTAAGCGTTTTTGTTTGTGTGTTTATCTAAGCCTATATAGGATTGCAAAAAAAAAACACGCCTATTATGCTCTGTAAGAAATCCCGATAACTGTCACTCTATTTGAGCCACTAATTTATTTGTACATGCCTGTTGAGCAAAAAACGGCGATTTTTTCTGCAATTTGATCTCCTTCGCATTTAATAAATGCTTAGAAGTTTCAGCGCGTTTTTAAAATCTGACGAACCAGTACATCCGTGCAATTGATTGCATCTTCGGACGTCTCCAACCAGGGATACTTTGCTCGATCAATTTGTATTTTTCTTTTTTTCTTTTTATTTTTGCCAGAGTTGAATACAAAAATGACAGCATACAGCGAATGTAAGAGTACAAAAATTGTTGAAATTGCGACGAACATATTTTGCTACTTATTGCGTATAATATGCAGACCAAATCTGCCATGCAGATTTTTTATTTTTAAAAGTCTGCAACTGGGTTAAAAATCTGCCAAATGCAGACAAATCTGCACTTATGGCAACGCTGTGTGGAGGGTAGACAAACGGAGAGTGCGTAGAGAGAAGTTATACTTCCAAACACAGACGGAATGGGCATGCAGTCATTTCTGGCGAAACAGATAGATTCTTAAATAAGTTGCATAAAATTATTTCTCTTTTCTACTCACTCAAAATCTATCGTTTGCACCGACATAAATGCATGCCCACGATGGGTGATCTCTATAAAAATAATTATCTCACTTGTTTATTGAATGGATAATTTCCGAAATCTCTTTCCGTTGTTTGCTATGGAGAATTTTGATTTCCGTTTCGTACCGCTTTTTGTTCTCAAGTAAAAAACATCACTTTCAAAAAAAGGCGCAAAAAACTGAGACATTTATTACGATGACTGCTAGAGAAAGCAGGGGCTTTACTTATTTGGATATTGAATATTGGCAAGAAGAGCTATTGGACGTGTTTGACAATGCGTATCAAAAGGAAAATGCCGGCAACATTAGTCAGATATGTGCTCACGCCCCCACCGACGAAAATCGGGATATCAAAAATTGTTTGTCTCTCATATGAGAACTGTCATAAGTACAAAGCTAAGATCGTAATCAACGCAAGAATAGGCAAGTAGCACATATTGGGTAATAGGAAAATATAGCCTACAGGATACCATGTCTATATTGAAATGGACTGTCACCAAATCAAAAAACCATGGAAATGGACATAGATCATGTTCCGATCGACTTAAGACACTCCTCAATGGATTCTCAAATGTTCTGAGTTGAACAAGGAATACTTGACCCACTACTTTAAATAAATAGGTGACCCAGGCCTAGCTTCTCGCAACCATTCGTTTTGTGTGAGTTTCTATTTTTGGGACCTACAATTTTATGCCGAGTCCGAACGGCTGAATTGAGAAGCTTTTTCATGACAGTCATACTCTCGACGGGTGTTTGTCAGACGGTCGAGAGAGGTGGCGCAGTAGAAAAAACTTTAAGATGTAATTTGTGTTTTTCCGGGGATCGAACCTGGGATCCCTCGCACGACGCACAGTAGTCCAGCATACTAACCACTGCGCTAGCACCCATTATCTTGCTGTAGCCAATATACGAATCACTTACTCTACAGATAACCTATCCGGAATTACTATTCACTCCGCATTAAGTGGGAAGACTAGTGGTATCATTGAGTTTATATACATAGAGGAACCACCTCAACGAAATGAAAATAGTTGGTAAACTCCTCGCCAGATAGCGTCTCTATTTGCCCCTGAAGCTGTGCTACTTACCCCTAAGGATATGCCTATTTTCATATCCAACCATATGGATTCTAGATTGTGGATAATTTGGAATGTGACTTAACGCAACCACACTTTCACTCAGCTGTATACTCATAATTCATATCATAAACATGAGCACAAATTATATGTATATAGATATAGTTTGTTTGTGAGCACGAGCAGGAGAGCCGGCTGGACGTACCGTAAAAAACCAGTTTGGATAATGATATGTCACTGGAAAAATATTTTCTGAGGCACGCGATCGAAGATAAATGATTACATAATTCGATTTAGATAGGTATGTAAAGGGTTTTTCATCATGATGCGTCGATATTGAAATGGAATAAAACAAGCAGTGTGTGATGTGTATTAACGAAATTATTCTTTTTTAATTTAAATATGCACATACATGTAGGTATGCCATTATGTATGGAATATAACATCGTTGAAATGGCTTCTGACAGTGACACAAATCCGAGTAGTCCTAATTTTGGCTGACAATTCATCTTTAGCGACGAGGCACATTTTTTGAGCCAAATTGACAAATATGGGACGCGGTTCACAAGGCGGCAATGCATCAATCAATGCGATTTTGTGCCGGCCGGTGCGGCGTCGGCATTAATCCGCACTTTTTTGAAAATGACCTTGGTGATGCCATCACCATCAACGAGCGCTGCAGGTCCATTCTTTCAAAATTTTCTTTTCATCAATCAATCGTTGTAATACATCAGATATACCTATCAGGAAAATGGATCTGTAAAAACAATAAACAGAACAAAACTGAAACATTTAACCCCAGTAATTCGTAGGAATTCAGTGGGTCATGTTTTGGAGTTGACTGAGAAGTTGAACAGAGAAAGTTTTAAGCACGGAAAAATTAATAAATGGATTTTCTACAAAATTTCGAGATCCATTATTCCTTAACTTTTTTTTGGTGAACTAGGTATCTTAGTAATTCTTGTTTTAAGTGAGTTCCCCTCTCTCACTGGGGTGTGAGAAGTTGAAAGTTGCTGTGCTGATTGCCACATTTTTTTCAGCTTCTGTAAAGAAGTTATTGGCAACAACCGAGAAAATTGCCATTGCTGCTTTGCAACCAAATATTTCTGTTACCAATTTTACATAAAGCTTCTGAGCATTTGGTCGCAAGTGTTCTTTTGTAAGCTTGTACAAAAGTTTTACAGTGCAGAATTAAATAATTTTTCCAGTATTTTCCAAGAAACTCGATCCGGAGTCAGAATGTCAGCATCTAAAGATCTGTCTCTTGAGCTCTTAATAAAGTGTGGTACATCATGGAGTAAGAAAATTTGTTTCCCAGATTAAATTAAGGCTGTTTAATTGTCCCTCATAAAATTCTGTACGCACTTCTGTTGTTGCTTCCTTGATCGGTGCTTACTGCATTAACTTCAAAGCATAAAGATGTTACCTTAGCTATGCCTATGCAGTCCTTAATAATATTGCTTAAGAGCACTCCATTTACGTTTCCTATAAAAATGACTACATATATGTATATGTAATTTGTTTCCAATTGCAATTTACATAACAAGAAGTGCATGTGTAGCGATGACATTTTTCCGACAAAAATTGCCATTATCTATAAAGCCATTATATGTATTATTATATTCCAATCCATTTCAACAGCACACATTTGTTGTCTATTGTTGAGAGGGAAGTGCTTTTTTTTTTTAAAACAAATCAAGAATGCCTTGAGATATTCCTGGTAAAAACTTTATTTTTGAATGCCAGTGCCACCTTCGAATTGTTGATATAGAGGGTAAAAAAATCCAATCTCAATTAAACATTACCGGAGATTTTTAAAAAATTTTTAAATATAAATCTTTTTCATCATTATTTTTTCCACTGACAATTTTTTTATGGATCTAGATACTAATTGAGATAAAATAAATGCTTAACCCACAGCACTTGTAATCAAATAAGAACCACCAAACATCGACAAGTAAACACAATGCAAATACAATTCCCTTTTTTTACTTTGATAAAACCCCTCACCCGCCGCACAAGGTTAATGGTGCATTACATAACATAGAGATATTGGATATTCATTATGCACATGCTCTTTGTACGCTTTCGCACTGCAAGTCCTTTTGTGTTGTTGTCAATGGGTTCCACCATGTTCCACACACATTTTCGATCTCGATGTAGTGTACGTGGTGCCATCTACTGAGGTTGTTCCAAGCTCTCGTGGTTCCTCTATGTATATAAACTCAATGGTGGTATCGATGACAAAAAGCCATCAGAGACGTCGCAACTGGATGTGACAGCTTTCACTCAAACCCTCATGAAATCCATGGTTTCACGGAGACTACCGTGGAACACATACAGCAAAGCAACTCGCTTACACAGCAGTGCAGGCTAGAAGATAATGAGAAAGAAGTACATCGGCTTCTCAGGATGAAAAAGAAAAAAACACGAGAACCGCGCGATCGAGGGAATAGATAGGTGCTACACCCAGACTCCAGAGTTTGGAAGTTTTACAAAAAGTTAAAAAGAACGTTTTAAGGCAACAAGACCTGAACGGAGAAATGTAGGGATGAACAAAGAAACCTTATAGTAGAGTCACAGTCGGTGTTGAGGATATGGAAAGACCATACTTCTGCAGATTGTTAAAAGGCGAAGACGAAGAAAGACCTCACTTTAGGTGAAGCGCCCTAGTAGAAGCGAACCTCAACGAACACAAAGTGTGCAACTGGAAACAGTTGGCCAAAGATAGAGATAATTGGAGTGCCTGGGTGATAATTAAGGCTTTTCTTGGAATCGTGCAGGGGTATAACGACGCAATATTTGATGGTGTATCCTTTTAAACTCCTGACGGCTTTAGGCTCTCTTTATTCCCGCATTGATTGCGTCTACGGTAGATCTTCATTTACGAAAGCCATATTGGTGCTTCGAGATCGCTAATATCATTTTATAGCTGGCTGGGCCCTACTGTATTTTATACACATCTATTTATCTACCACTGACTTTTTCTAGTGGCAAAGAAAAATCAATAATAAAGCTAAAGTTCCATCTCTATTAAGGAATGCGTCAGAAATGCCTCAAATGATGGTGATATCGTGTATATTAGATAGAGAAAAGGTTTCGTCCTGCATTTTAGGTCGCGTATCGTAGGTATGACTATAGTGTAAGCTTTATAGGCCACTACACACGTACATAATCCGGAAACAAGGCCATAATGTATATATGTACCTAAGCATTATTGTTCAAATTTTAACAGTCATATGTACGCTCAATTAGGCGCTTAACTAGCCATCAATTATAATAATGTTGGATAGACTACATAGTTTCATATCGATCCAAGTTCACATAAAATGACAATTTCCAACAGGTATATACTGTACGAGGAACGGGGATGCATAAATTAACATTAACTCTTCGCAATGAATTTCCATATGTATCTAAACAAAAATTGGGAAACAGCATTTTGTACAAAACCGAACATTAATTCAATTAAACGAATTTGTATGACTTTTAGCGTAGAAATTAATATTCATAGCTGGACGTGATAACGAACACTGTTATTGAAATAGATATTTATTGAAGGAATTAGAATTCATTTCGAGTGCGTCTCATCGACTATATGATAGTGCTCGTACGTTTGAAACAGAAATTTTACCAGAAGTCCTTAGTAATGATGTGTTTGCTGCGGAATGAAAGGTCATCAATATGGACTTGCCGGTCTTCGGATCATTAAACCGCCATCCAAGTTGATCACATTGCCATGGATGCCGTCAGATATGTCTACAGTATCTGCAATGCACGAAACCCTTGTAATAGTACTTGCAACCAAAGTACGGATTCTGATGTCCATCAAACTCAAAATCCACAAACCTAACGAATGCTCTATCGTAGGGGAACATCTGGAGGAGATCTAAAAGGAAATCCTGGAAGCTTTTCTGTGAATCGATTGCAGATACCAGTGAAGCCTCTAGCCTTCGCAAAATTATTTCTAAAGATGCGATAGTCCCCAGCTTTATTAGAAAATCGAATGGTGCATGGAACGAAAGCAGTGAGGAAGTTTTAGAAGCTTTAGTTGAAGCTAACTTTTCAGGAAGTAGCACTCCAACGGTTTCGTTAGAACACCTTGTCACTTGGAAAAAAGTGCGTTGGGCTATAATGTCCTTCCCTTAACACAAATCGCCGGGCCCTGACGGCATTCTGCCATCTATGCTGCAAAAGGCCCCGGCTAGGGTCACAGGTAGAATCAGGGAAATTTGTATAGGTACATTGCCTTAAACTTGCTACATACCCACGGCATATGGAGAGAGGTACGAGTGGTTTTTCATACCCAAGGCAGGTAAACCAAGCCATACCTCTGCGAAGGACTATAGACCCATCAGTCTTTCGTCATTTCTCCTCAAGACACTCGAAAGGCTTCTCGATATCTATATAAGAAGCAAGTGTTGCAATGGAAATCTATGCAATGCTCAGCACGCATACTTAAAAGGTAAATCGGTAGAAACAGCTCTACATGAAGTATAGTAGATAAAATAGAACACAGCTTACACCACAAGGAATTTGCCTTAGCTGCCTTCTTAGACATCGAAGGGGCTTTCAATAACGTTAGGGCAGAAGCAATCAATCGCGCTCTGGAAAAGATAAGTGTGGATCATAGCATCACCAATTGGCTTTGCACGATGCTCGTCACCAGAAATATCAATTCCACTCTCGGACACAGTTCAATAAGAAAATCGGTTACTAGAGGCACTAGAGGAGGGGTTATATCTCCTCTTCTCTGGGTTCTTGTCATAGACGACATACTTAAAGAACTCAGCAACGCAGGGTTTAGCGTAACCGCTTACGCGAATGACGTGGCGATTTTAGTTCGGGGTAAATTATTGAACACATTGAATGAAACCATGAAATCAGCCCTCAACAAGCTCAGAAAGTGGGCTGAAAGGTGTGGACTTCGTGTCAACCCGGAAAAGACAGAACTTGTACTTTTTAGTACAAAATATAAGATACCACCCTTCAAACTACCCAGGATTGGTGGAGTGGAGCTTTCCCTTTCGGATAGCGCAAGATATCTTGGTAAGTCCTAGATAAAAAATTGAATTGGAAACTTAACGTTCAGGAAAGAGTCCGAAAGGCTCATAATGCTCTCTTCGTCTGTAAGAGAACAGCAGGAGAAATGTGGGGACTGAGTCCATCAATGATGCACTGGCTGTACATCATGGTGGTTAGACCCATCCTTACCTATGGGGCTCTTGTAGTCTGGTGGTAAGCCGCGGGCAAGGCGACCAATCTCAAGTCAATGACAAAAATACAAAGACTAGTATGTATAGGGACAACCAGTGCGATGAGAACCACACCTACACCACACCATTCTCCTGCTCGTTCCCGAGTAGAGATGAATGGAACACAGATGAACCCACAAAGAGGAAATCGATATCCATCTACACAGATGGATCGAAGATGGACTGTGGAACCGGTGCCGGCATCTTCTCGGAGGAATTAAAAATATACACTGTTCAATCAGGCTTCCTGACAACAGCAGTGTCTTCCAAGCAGAGGTTCTGGCAATCGCGGAAGTGGCCCGTAAGGTGTCATTGTTTGGCAATACCAAGAAATGATATTACCACTTTCATTGACAGCCATAGGCGGCTATTAAATCAGTTTCTGCTATTGAAATAAAATCAAAGTTAGTTCAACGCTGCCGCGAAGAGCTAAATGTTCTCTGCTCGCAGTACTCCACGGTCCTCTGCTTTGTCCCTGGGCACAGTGACAAAGCCGGCAATGAGAGGGCCGACAAACTAGCGAGAAATGGGTCTGCAATGGATCATGATCTAGCACTGCAGTCAATTAAGCCACCAATCTGTAATCTTAAAGAGAAAGTGGAAAATAAAATTCGCATGAAAACCAACAACAGGTGGAAGGGACTAAACTACCTGCGAAGTATCACAGAAGCTTTGGCCAAAATACGACAGTGACCGAACCATCAAACTTCTACAGTTTGACAGGTCATCGCTGTCTAAATTGGTAGGGGCTCTAACGGGTCATAACTTCCTAAGAAATCATACAATGAAACTAAGTCTCAAAGATGACGTGAGAACACACCTCACTTCCTCTGTCACTGCCCGAGCATCTGTCACTTCAGGACCAGAACACTTGGAAGTCATTACTTCCATGACCTACAAGAACTTTCTGATGTCTCACTTTCTGATCTTTAAGGATATCAGGATGGCTGGACAGCGTCGAGTAATCGCTAGAAGAAGGGACACGAGGCTAACCATCCCAACATCCATGCTTAACCCCCATCAAAAAAGGGCATCACAATAGGTCCACGAGGACATAAGTGTGGCACAGTAGGATATACCTGCTCTGTCAACCCGTTAACCTAACCTAACCTAAGCAGTAGACATAGTGTCAAGTACCGCCAATATGTTAAGTCGTCTGTGACTGTGAGGGGAATTAAACCCACCCACTGCCTTAGGTCATTGTAGTATCCTTAATAAATGACATCAGTCTGGTTCTGTAGTCTCGTATAAAGTAAGTTTTATTTTATTAAATCTGACATTTTATACAGTGTGAGCATACACTAAAATTCTGACAATTTATACAGTATTTCAAGATACTACATCTACTCTCTTCTTTTTCAAAATTAAATTACCTCACGCAACATTTGATCAGTTCTTTCGTCTACTAACTTTTCCTAGGCTACAGGTACTCGTCGATATGGCTGTGCTACTGATTTCACATATCACTCCTTTGATTTTGCTGAGTGGTTTGCAAATTCTCAGTACCCATTTCATTCATTTGCCACATAAAAATTGGCCAACTTTTCCTGTTCTCCCACTTTGATGAACATTTCAATGAATTTAAGTGGATATCCGCCATACACACGAAAATCGATATCAACCATTTTGTGCTTGTGCGTAATCACAATGTTCTTAGCCTTCAAATCCATCCATGACAGCTTGTCAATAACATTATATAGGACACCTGAGTCCACGATTAATTCAAGGTCAATACCGCCAATATTATACACCAAATCTTGTTACCCTTATCATTTGAGCCAATGGAGAAAATGTGTTTCTTTTTTTTTCATTTGTGTCACCTCACCATTTTCTCCAATCACCGCCGCAATGTCTGTCTGCCAACCTTGTTTGTTGCATGTCTGAAATTTAGCATGACAAAAACGGCAAAGATTCCAGATCAAACATCACGTGCGAATTCGTTTAATGCAGATTCGTTAAAAATGACTGATATCTAATTTATTAATTCCTCAACGTTTTGGGCGTACAAGTAATTTTCTTGTTCAAATCAATAGAATCAGACTTCTTAATGCTCCATCTTTTGAGCCGGCAAAATTTTTCCTAATGCTCCATCTTTCGAGCTTACAACATCTTTTCCCTGTTCAAATCTATTGAAACAGCGGAATATTTTCCTAATGCTCCATCTTTCGAGCTGACAACATCTTTTCCCCGTTCAAATCTATTGAAACAGCGGAATATTTTCCTAATGCTCAATCTTTCGAGCTGCTCCATCTTTCGAGCTGACAACATCTTTCCCCTGTTCCAAATTTATTGAAACAGCGGGTAATTATTAATTTTTTTTTTTTGTGCTCCATCTTTTGAGCTATCTATTCAAATTCGTTGAATCTGATATCAGAAATTCAACTAATTTGCGCTCATTATTAAGCCGCATTGACATTACGTTTAACTTACTCATATTGTTTGGTATCTTTTACGGGTTCTGGTCCTCGTCGCCAAATGTAGTATCCTTAATAAATGACATCAGTCTGGTTCTGTAGTCTCGTATAAAGTAAGTTTTATTTTATTAAATCTGACATTTTATACAGTGTGAGCATACACTAAAATTCTGACAATTTATACAGTATTTCAAGATACTACAGTCATTAAGAGTCGCCTGTACATTTCGAACGATCTATTGAATCGCTGAGGAAATTTAAACTCTAAGAACCGACCGACTCTAAAATGTCCGAATATACAATGTAAAATCCCAAAACAGATGTGCGGATCACTCGTGCACCGAAGTTTCCGTAAATCCGTACTTTGCCAGAGTTGGTATAAGGTGCTTGGAATTGAACCAACTATTGTCTTGTCCTCAGAATGTACATATCTATGAATCTTTTAATAGACTAAGCTGGGCTCTTTACCGACTCCCCCGAAGTAATGGCTACAAATAATCGCTCGGTTTAGTAGATATAATTGCCCCGAGAAAATATCCCAATTCATCCGGTCGGTGTGGTTGAAAACCGTATGTCCCTTCCATACGTCCTTACAATTCAACTCATGCTAACAAGTGAATTGTCCTAGGCCCGTAGCGCCAGCTTTTTATTTTGTTTATCTATAGCATACTAAACTTCGAAGAATAACTTTTGTGTTCACACGAGTAGTAAATTGTCTATCGAAGTCTGTCATTTAATTTACCCCACCCCACACTGTATACCCAAAGGAGTAGGTATAGGTACTGCTGCCAACCTAAGAAATAAAAAATAAAAATAAACCAAATATAAGGATATTTCTAGGGTAGGTACGATTAGCGTAGCATTATCTCCTTTCGAAACCACTACTTGGCAAAAATATTAAGGACTCAATCGAGCGATAAATCAAAAGCGGTAAACCTTACCCCCACTTACATCCGCTCCGTGCGCCATCAAAAGTGCACATTAACCACAACTCCCTGCTCCCTTCGCGCATTTCAATTGAAATATTGAATTGAATATTATGATGGCTGCCTTCTTCGTTCAGATGCCATTAAAATCCAAGGATAAACCCGTAAGAGTAAGGAAATCCCTTCAAATAAAATATCTCACCCCATACTTGGATTTCAGATGCAAAATTCCACACATCGATTTCGATACTTATACGCCCATCAGATGCCAATATACAGCCAGATGAACTTGGCGATATACACACGTCGGCGTCGTCGTCCATGTGTTTTTACGATTAACTTGTACATTATCCTGTCCGGAATTAGATTCGTAATTCGTGTCCCGAAACTTGTCGTTTCGCCTGGACAAGGTCACAAGAGTTTCAAGTACTTTTACTGGCACTTTCTACTAGCTGTACAGTGTACATTGTGTGTAGTTGTAGTTCGCAGTAACAGTTTTGAATGTCAAATGAAGTTAGAGTATAGTTGGGGCATAAGCTGGAAATTGCAAAATGCTGGGGATCAACTTGTGCGACTGAAATTGGGTCAACATGAATAATTTTGTGAATCAGAATTCAGAAGTGAATCTGCTAGTATTCTAAGTATCCAATCCAGTATCCAACTATAAACAACGAAGGTGTATGAAAGGAACGCAACGGTAGTGGGGGCGAATTGTTGGCGGAATTAGATTTTGTTTTTGGTATATAGCAATTGAGTGGCAGTAGGTTTTCCTTTTTTGGGTGCTGTTGCTGTAGCTGTTTTGTGGGGCATGCCATGAGTTGATTTCGGTTGCAAATGAAATTGAAAAAGTAAGGGTATACCTACTTTTAGAAGGTACATGCATCCACTATACACACAAACAAATTATACAAGTAGCTAGTTGGAGTATTAGCTATTCACGGCTTGAAGGTAGAATATTGTTTTTAAATTCTGGAGATCTCTTGACGGATTAGCTAAATAAAAGGGAGAGGGATTCAGATTCAAGGCTTATAACGAAAAGGTAAAACACCACAAAGAAGGGAAGAGAAAAACTTTCGTGATTGATGAGCCAAAGTAAAATTTCCAACAGGTTGTGAATCAATGACTTCGATTGAATGATGATTTTTAGAAACTAATTAAAACAGATTTTCTCAGCCTCGGGATGACGTACAAATTATAAGTTCCTAAAGTCATAAAGTCCAAAATTCGTTTTGGATCTTATTGCAATTTCAAAATTGCAATAAAGTCCAAAATTACGTTTTGGACCTTTTTGCATAAGATTCTTCAAGTGATTTTCGGTCCAGTTTAAATCGACGGATTGTGCGGAGGAGGAGATTCAACGGCGAACTTTACGGGTTTTTGAGTCCACTCCTGAGAACCAACGAAGCAGAGGAAGACCCCACCATAGTGACCTATTTCACCAACTTACAAATTTGTATTTACAAGTTCTTTTTTTTAACAACATTTGTAGAAAAAATACAAATTTCATTTCATCGTAAATTTGGTAAAACTGACTAGGGTACTGGGGCGGCGCGCACAATTGGAGAAAGACCACGGCTCCGAACTGGCTAGAGTGGCTTGTTATTTGAGGCCGTGCCGTGGTCCACCCTGAACTACTAACGCCATCTAAAATAAAGTAAAAGGGTCTTGAATGTCGTTTCTGTGCACGCAACTCCTCATCTCTTGGAATGGAGTGATGAATAGAGAAGACGGGATTTAGGTATGGGCTCTTCAATGGAATGAACGTTCTGAGATTTGATTGGTATGGTGTTTCCAAATTAGCAGTAGATATCCTTGTTTGATGCTATTTGTTTCTTGCATTTTTGTGGCCACCACTGTAATTATAACGATACTGGAACAATTTTTTAGCGTCTGGTGCTAGGTAAATATTCAAAGTGTTCTAAGGCGTTCAATCGCACTATTGTTGAATTTCTTCTGCTGGTGTTTGGCAAATTCATCTCAGTGGAAAGTCAAGCTCTGAATTTTGTCGCAACAAATAAGTAGTCAAAATTTTACCCCTGGAATATACGTGCACACATGGGGATGTTGGTCGATTTGGTCAATGATTGGACTAGAGTTGCCAGGTATGGTGCATGCAGAATATTTTTGTAATCAACATAGCCGGATGAGCTTGATTTGTGCATCGTCATTCCGAAAAAACACTCGAGTTTGGTTGGTATCTTGAAACTGTTCGGAGTCCATCTGGATCTGGATTGCCAGTGAACGAATATTACGTAATAGAATTTGTTATTGTTGTATATGTAAATAATTCCAGGACGTGTGGCTCACTCACGGATTACTAATATAGAACCCAGACGGTAGATCGTAAAAGATGATGATCGTCTGGACAATATAGTTTTGGATAATTGACGACCATAATATGGCATTTTTTATGAATGATTTCAGTTTTTATTATACTGACTGACTGACTGCATTCTTGGTCTCGACTCTCGAACTTGTAACTTAAGTACCTATTTTTTTTTTAGTTCTGAAAACCTACCATTTTCTACGATAGTCGATTGAAATATAACAATAAATAAACTCATTGGACATTATTGCACTCAGCTATTTAAAAGAAAGACGAGCAGGGGGGTTGCAACATATTCTACTGTTTATATGCATTGTGGATTTTATTTTCACTAGGATTTGGACTTCGATTGCACTTTTGAAAATGAAATAAAACCCAAAAATCGTCTAAAATTACGTTTTGGAACTTTTTGCATAAGATTTTATTTCAGGAAAGACTTACCTAGGAAAATAAGCGGGTTATGGTACTCGCAGTCACAGTCTATTGTATTTCAAGGAGATTGAAGAATTACACGATCGAAATAACATCAGGAAATTTTACCCAAAGTACCCAACTTACTGAATGCTTTTAAACCGACACCAATAATGTCTTCAATTCTTTAATCGGTGTTTGATTTTTCTTGCGTATATCCTGGCGTGATGTTGGGTTGTCAATGCCCTATGTTTTGACCTTTAATCATATCAGTACTTTTGGTTAATTTGTGGTTTCTTGTTCTAAGGCAATTCCAGGCTTGGATTCCATAAAAGCGCACCATAGTAGACACTGTCAGAGACAGAAAAGGATAGCTGTTGGCGTTTTTCAATGCTTATTGTTAGATCCGCTATTGTGGAACTTAATTCAAGATGAGGTGACGTAAAATAGCGCCCAATGAAATAAAGCCACATTTCAAATGAGGAATTATTAGCATGAAAAATGGAAATAATGTCCGTTGGCGGGTCTTGCTTCCAGAAGCTTGTAGATATAAGACCACATTTAAGAATGTAAATAAGACCATATTCATGACAAAAAAAAATATATAACAAACATTTTTCCCTTGCTAGTAATACTCAAAAATTTAAGAAAATAAAATTTTAAAATTTGTGTGGGGGGTCAACTTTATTGGGACTTATGCCCAGTTGCACAGTGCCCACTTAAGTATCCATTTTCCCTCAAATTCCACTCAAGATTCAATTTCTGTTTCATAGCGTCATATTTGAATATAAAACTTAAGTGCCCAATGAATACCCCAAAAAGTACACCAAATTGTTACATTTGTGGAATGAACACGAATGATGTTAATATTTCGTGCGGTGTTTGCCTTGATACGGCTCATGCAAAATGCTTAGGCTTAAAAGGAAAGGACGTGGATAAAATTATCTCTACTCCCGGTTTATGCTTTTATTGTATAAAGCATCGGAACATTTCACCGGATGCCTTGCACTGGAAAATTGTTAAGCTACAAAAAGCCTTCAAAAGAATGTCGACGTTATTCTCGGAATTACAGGAGATATTCAACTTTGACGTTAGCAGTGGTAACAAGCTGATTGAAGGGTTCTCGAACATGGATCGGATCCTACAACAAAATCAGCTGCAACAGGTAGACCAATCACCTAGGCAAAGCCCTAACATAATCCAAGAGCAACCGAACGTAGATAACCTAATACCTCATCCAGCGCAAAAGCCACCAAATATAGACTTAACACCAACTTTGCTTGAACCAGCCACAACACCAGCTTTGATAACACCAACAGTGATCGAACCAGTCATGCAACTTCAACCGCATAGTCTAACTCCTCACAGTGGTACCATCTTACTTCTACCGGAAGGATCTAAACGCCCGTTCCAGGATGTGCTGCAAGATCCTCCACAAACACATCAGCTCCAACTTCCCATAGCGAAAAGAGCTCTGCGATCCAATTCGCAAGTTAAATCGCCATCTGGAAGTGTCGTACTCAACGGAGTCTCCGATAATGTAGTGGCCACATGTAGTACTGCCTCAACTACAATTGACAAACCACTTACTGGTGAGGTGGCAGTAAATATTCACCAGCGACTGGACAGTGTTCCTAGTACGGCCTGTACTCTTAAAATAGTGCCACCCCATTTTGCAGTATTTTTATCACGCCTAGAATATGGTACCAAAAGCAGTGATATTGTGAACTATATTGCTACGAAAGGCATTAATATCAGCAACATAAAATGTCATAGCCTGACTCCGGATAACCTTACAGGTCGCCTAACATCTTCGTTCAAACTTTTATGCCCTCTACCAACTGGAAAATTACTGGTCAACCCGAGCTTCTGGCCTAAAGATATTCTGGTAAAAGAATTTGTGAACAGAACTAGCTCAAAGAAGACTCAGTCAAAAAACGCTCCAAAAAACCTTCCAAAAAACTCAGACCTAAGGATTTAACTCCTACAGCCTTTAATCTTTACTACCAAAATACTGGTGGTCTAAGAACCAAACTTCGCGATGTCTTGCTCTTCTCTTCATCTGCTCAATACGATGTTATTGTATTCACTGAGACTTGGCTGACACATAATCATCACAACGAGGAAATGTTCAACAAGGACCAGTACGAAGTTTACCGCAAGAATCGTTGCTCCGTTGTAACTGATTGCGAGACAATATTTTTAACAATAATTGTAACTTGGACAATTCTTTTAATGTATTTATCAAAACTGTGAAAATGGCAATTGATTTGTTTACACCTAAAATTAAGTCTGTCAAGGGTAACAAGCCCATTTGGTTTAATGACAGAATCATAAACTTAAATAATAGGAAAAATAAGGCCTATAAACGTTTTCGTAATAGAAATAACGACCCGGAACTTCTGAAAGTTTATCGGACGCTTCAAAAAGAATTTGATGTTTTAAATAAGTTTCTTTACAGACAGTATGTTTTTTCTGTCGAATCTAATTTAAAAACTAATAGTAGACGCTTTTGGAGCTTTATTAATAGCAAAAAACAATCGAATGGTGTTCCTAACTGTATGCGCCTTAATAGTGTATCCTCATCTGATCTGTCAACCATTTGTAACATGTTCGCTAACCACTTCCAATCTGTTTACTCTTGTGGTACAAACATACCTAGAGTCTCATGTAACTACTCAACGCCATTTGAGTTTGTAAATATCGGCAACTTAGAGTGGTCGATCACTGAAGTCCAAATTGCTCTTTCTTCATTAAAACTTGAAAAAAATCCAGGTATGGATGGCATCCCGCCAATATTACTTCAAAAGTGCTCATCCGCGTTTTCTGTACCTTTGTGGTTAATTTTTAATTTATCTCTGCAGTCTGGAATTTTTTTGAATGATTGGAAGAGGTCGTTTTTAACGCCCATATATAAATCTGGATCGAGGCATGATATTACTAACTATCGTCCAATCTGTAAAATTTCTTCTATCCCTAAGCTCTTTGAAAAACTGGTTTGTGACAAACTTACACCTCTCTTAAAAAGATTTATCTCTCCGTCTCAGCATGGCTTCGTTACAGGCAGATCCACTACTACAAATCTCTCAATTTTTTGTAATACTGCCTTGAATTACCTTGAGAATGGCATGCAATGTGATGTAATTTATACAGATTTTGCAAAGGCATTCGATCGCGTCAATCACAGTACACTAATTTCCAAACTGACTACCTTAGGATTTCACTCCAATATCCTAAAGTGGATTCATTCATACTTAACCGATCGTATCCAGTATGTTCGCATAAACGAAATGCTCTCGTCACCAATTTATGTTACGTCTGGAGTACCTCAAGGTAGTCATCTGGGCCCTCTGCTCTTCCTTTTGTTTATTAATGACATTCCTGACTTGTTTTTGAGTTCCCAGTGTCTTATGTTTGCTGACGATTTGAAGATATTCCGAGCAATACGTGCAGTTCAAGATTGTCTTCTTCTACAAGAAGACCTTAAACGTCTTTCTGTGTGGTGTAATAACAATGACCTTCATCTCAATGTCTCTAAATGTCAAAGCCTTTCTTTTTATCGCCACCTCTCTCCAATTCCCTTTACGTATGTAATCGATAATACCCCATTGTCCACTATCTGCTTCAAAAAAGATCTTGGAGTTATTTTTGACTTTAAACTTAGCTTTTGCAAGCACATTGAGTTTGTGGTTGCCAAAGGTAATCAGATGCTAGGTTTCTTATTGAGGAATTCGAAAGACTTTCAAGATCCGCATACTCTGAAATGTTTATTTTTTGCATTTGTCAGATCACATCTCGAATACTGTAGTATAGTATGGAATCCATTTTACGAAGTACATTCTTTTAGAATTGAGAAGATCCAAAAGCGTCTGACTAGAGTAGCTGTTCGTAGACTACGATGGAATATTGAAATGCCATCTTACGAGACCAGATGCAAATTATTTGGTATCTTACCTCTTTTCAGACGGAGGCAATATTTCTCCATTATGTTTATTCGCGATTTGATAGATGGCCATATCGATTGCCCTTTTCTATTATCATTAGTTGGATTTTATGCTCCTGCGAGAGTTCTAAGAAATCGCTTTTTATTTCATATACCATATCATAGGGTTAACTATGGTTACAATGAACCAATTTCTAGATGCCTTAGAGAATCGAATAAATATTGTGATGTTATTGATTTTCATTTTAGTAGAGATTCATTTAGGAATAAATTAGTCCTGTTGTTAGGCTTTGGTGGTAATTTTTAAGTATAATTTTTGTATTAAGTATCTAATCTAGCGAGAACAGTAGATGTACTCATTTGATTGAAATAAATAAATAAATATCGGACACTTAAGTGTCACACAAGACAGGTGGCAAGCTATTCAGCTGTCAACGATTTGACAAGTTCATTCATCATATAAGAAGACATACTAAGATGATCGGCTTTGCCGACATACATATTG
Organism: Cheilosia soror; assembly: GCA_949372485.1. NCBI lineage: Eukaryota > Metazoa > Arthropoda > Insecta > Diptera > Syrphidae > Cheilosia > Cheilosia soror. The sequence goes on along the minus strand of OX443561.1, from coordinate 93,689,157 downwards.
TGGTGGTAGTTAAATTTCTGAAGGAGCTAGACCACGATTGCAATGAAGGGATCAGGTTAGAATAGGTATAAGGCAGTTATTAGGGATATGAGAGAGTAAATTCTTATACTGCACTTGGAACCAAAAAAGCCCATCGCTATCTCTAGGGAAATGGTTCATATAAAAATGTAGATAGGCCTATAGATCTAGCGAAAGAGAAGACAGAAGGTGTACTTATTACAAGAAGACGGCTTCCATCACGAATTTCACCGTCGATCTTTATATGTCTCCCATTTGGGCCGGTACGGTGGTGCTATGGAGACCAAATCATACAGGAAGGCATGAAAGCGACCTACCTTATTTGTGGCCTTAGCGCCTTTCCTGCAAGAGAAGCAGTAGAAATGCCACGTCAGAGTAATGGCAGCAACAACAATGACAACAATTGATAACACTCTTTCAAATATGTATAGTACATCTATACGAATGGAATCATTTTGAGAAGGCACAATCGAGGCACAGAAACATATACCCAAAAGCGAAAGGATGATTTAAGTCTTTCCTGCACAGGTTAAATGGTCCTATCTATAGAGCTCTTCATTAGCTTTAACATTCTGTCCAGAATCATCTTGAAAAAAGTATAGGCTAATGATAAAGCACAAACAGTGACTTTAAGTGGACCTAACGGCTGGCGGCGTCTCAAATAGAGGTTTCTTCGCATCAAATCCGGCATTTCTTATTCGTATTGAGTTAAGCAAAAAATGAGGATCAAGTGCGATACGGCGCATTCACCACACATAGCGGTATAACGCGTAACCTATATCGTGTAAGCTATCAGCCAAGACCTTTCCGCAAAATCTTCCATAAACTGAAAGTTGCCACAGGTAAAAAGGCATGATGGTGAATCGACTCAGTCGACACCTCCCTGCTCAAACCCCCACACTCCGCTCTACAGTAGCACAAGGTAAGTTTGGTAAACATCAGAAACATGATTTTCGAAATAAATTTGCATGCGCTATTCTGGCAGTAGTCTATTTTTTTTTTTCCCAAAATGCAACAAAACATCCTCCGGCTGAATAAATTGTTCGTCACTATAAAAAGTTTTGCCAATTTAAAAACCAAACCTTTAAAAATATAGGTACCCTTTATATGTATCCCTATCCAGCACTACCGAAACAAAAATACTCCAGCCCAAAGGGCTTTTAAATTCAATTCACAGACTACGAGTGGAGAATGACCACACCTTTGACGTCTTTTGCAAGTCCAATTCGGGGTAGGAACTTAATTGAAGCCAGTTAATTATGGGTCTAAAACTATAGATACGGTTGAAATTGCATTCACTTAGCCCGAAAATCCGATGAAAGATCTCTTCGTCTACAACCCTAACAGCCATTAAAAACGTGCGTCGCGTCGGCTAGAACTACATCTTAAATACACTTAAAAGTTGGTAACACCCTTAGAAAATGTCCCCACTTGCGCGGCCGGCGACTTCTCAGATACTACCGCAATCAACAACTATAAATATTGGAGGTACCGCCCATAGGCATACGGTCTCTCACAATACAATACATCCCACAACGACTTGTATATTCTGTTATTTCATTGCGGCGACCTCTATTATATTACATATTTCAATTTTCTAGCATAGAACGTCTGGACCTTGGCCAAAATAATTTTAAATTTTAAAATACAACACCTGGTATTGCAGTGGCATTTTTATCCCAATTAATCATCATAATGCACCATGTGGCTTTAATTATTCACAACAGCAATAGCAACGCCTACACTAGACTCTGATTTATTCATGGGCTCACCTCTGGGTGCTCCCTGTTGATCCTTTGCAACTACTACTGCTGCTGCTGCTGCTGCTATGCAAAAACAGTTTAAATATCGGCAAATGTGCGAATTGCCATAAAAATTGCAACACCAAACCCTATTATCCTGAAGTGCTATGGTAACTATTTGGAATGGGGGCCATCGGGTATACAGTGGGATGCAATGCAAACATCTGCCGGTAATATCCTTCGGGTGGGAATGGGACTACCAATGCAATGCACCATCGGAATGGATATCGCTCTAAATGGAACCACCTGCTGTGCTTAAATTGAGGTGATGCTGCACAAGAATGACTATACATACCTACCCCCTTCCCCCACAGATACCAACTTCATAGATATAGAGAACGATTCCTGCTTGCGTATCTTAATTAATATTCAGATGCAGTTTACGTTTCTGTTTAAATGGAATCCTTCTTCTTTGAATGCGTGCACTAAAACGATTGTAAGCATATTTGTAAGCTCGCTCTCGCTCTAGTTGCTATAGGGCGCCTCCCCTGCACATATATACGTTTGGAGTTTCAGCTAGGTACTATACTTATATCCAAAAGCAATGGGATGTCCATGGATGTAATTGATGTGCTTCGTTTTAATTGAACACCTAAAATCGCCCCGATGGATGTTTATAGCGATGCGGGTGGGCTGTGTGTCATGGGGGTGGCCGAAATGAACCGCACAATTGTCTCTGGAGCACAGTATGACTAAGAGGTAATGTTATAAAAATGTAGTGTACGCTGTGCTAAAGGATGGAAAATTGTTCGTCACATGAGATCGGACTCTACGATGTGAGTAGCCGAGTTATTTGCGAACAATGCGGGTTTTCTGAAAGGGCGCAAATTTCACATGCAAGTGCACGTCCTTTTGCTTTCTACTCAAAACCATTAATAGAAGATATCGAACCGAGTCCGATTTAAAAAGACCGATGACATACGCACCTCACACACAGCTCACACTCTACGAGTAGGTATAAGTGCAATCAGTCAGTTGATCCCAAACTGGTAGAGCAGCGTGCATTATGGTGGACTGCACCACTCTTCAGAGAACCCTTTCAATGTTCGCCATTATTCAAGATAAGACTGCTCTCAGTTTCTCTCTGTAGTAGCTCTTCTAGTGTTGTTGGCGTCGCAAAAGTACCCTGAAATAGCTCTAAATCCTACTACCTAATTAAAGTGCCATAATACCCATAATGGGCTTTGCGCTCCCATCGGGAGTTGCAGTACGTATTCGGGCAACTGTTTAGTCGGCAGGGTAGTCTGATACAGGCTCTTAATACTGGATAGATTATTCAAAACGGCTCAATTCTCTTTCCATACCATTCCAAACAGAGGTAGAGAGCCACCTACCCATCAGGTGTCTTCGAATTCATACTTCAGAAGTCAGGTTTATCCGAAAAGTTTTGAAGCTAGAAAAAAATATTTCTAGGCTAACATGCACACACTTTTCTAGACACACTGTCCTCAAGCTCATACTACAGGCACAGTATATGCTGCGATTGTGAATGATGATGTTTGGTTTACTGTGGCCACAACGTTCGATGTAAGCCAAATGTGCACTGGAGAAAGATACTTCATTTGGTTGCACAGCATAGTTTGTTGCTTAACCAGAATTGAGCCACTATTGGGGGTCACTCAGTTCACACACACACACACACATGACACAAAGGACAAGGCGAATCCGAGGCGAAACTTTTAGCAAGAACAAATTTCCTCGGGACGATATGGAATGATGCTAGCTCCCAATTAATTATCCTGATGGATATCGTAAATAACTATCAGTGGATAACCATGCTTCACGATATAGTCAAGGACTGGGCACAAAAAAAAAAAAAACGAGCACTCACTAAGGCACAAGCGAATTGCAATTGTTTTTCATTTTTGCTCGATTAATTTGCATCGTGAAAGTCGATTTGTCCACTGTTTTTATACGACAAAGAGCCAAGGTGACTTTTCGCCGACGCAAAAAAAATGGCTGCTTGTTTGCCATGCAATTCAGAGGAGGCCAGATTTCGCGCGATATTACCATCTAGAGCTCTATCTCTCACATTGCAGGCATCGATTTCAAATTGAAAAACAGGGCCAAGAAGAAGAAGAAAATAGAAAAAAATCTATTCTCTTTGGAATTCCTCAACTGGAAAATGGGAATGTCATTCACCAGGGGAGGCCGGCAGGATCGGGGATGATTTTCCCCATCAGAAGATGCAGCAAAAATTAGAAGGACCTCAGAAGTGAGACAGATATCACCAGCACTGTGTGCGACTGCACTGATTTCAAGTGGTATGCAAATTCAGATTCCATTACTGTGGACATGGACACATAAAAGGTAATCAGACGGTTGAATGAATTTCGAATTGCCTTCAAGGGGTATTTTATACAAAAACAAAAAAAAAATCGAACACAAAAAACTGTCCCCCGAGAGTGTCCACGTGAGGCAGATATACTCGTACGATTTGGATCGGAAGAGTTCATTAGGTCGTGAATAAAAATGGAAAAGTATTAACAATTCAATTGGATGCTCGGGATTTGATTCAATTGGTATTTTTTTTTTCAGTCGCGTATCAGTATCACCGGGATCAAGCATGATTCGAGTTCGATACCGCTGGAGTGATTGACAGTTCGAAATTCACGCGATTTACATTTGGATTTAGAAAATGTCTATACAGATATGGTAAAGGCCAGGTGAGTGTTGAAAGCATTTTCGCACCAATTTTGTTAATTTAACGATCGAACGGATTATAAGATTTTTAATCTGCAAGTTCAAGATAGATTCTTTTTTTTGTAAATGTTCTTACGTAGGTGGCGCTTCAGTATTGGACCTGGGGCGCTATCATCAATAATAGTCTTAAGTTAGATTGGTACTTAGCTAACTGCCTCCAGTTCGACATTTCAAGTTCATTGACGGACGGACCCTCTACTGCGTTGTTCTTCTGGGTTGGAGTCGAAGACTTTTCAGGCCTGAGTTAGTGTCAATTCCCTGTAGCCTTAGCCAATTGATGCGCAATTTCATGACCAGGTAGATGTCGTTGTACATCGCGTGTAGTTCGCATTTGAATCTTCTCTTCGAAATCGTTTTCGAATATTTTTCTTAATTCAACAAGGGCTGCATTCCAGATTCGACTATTTTAACTAAATTAACAACGATTGTTTATTTAGTTAGGTACTTTTTGGAATCGGGGACAGCTATTGTTACTAATGACATGTAGTATGAACGAAATGAACCAACTTCCCCTCCTTCGAACTGTCACAGCTTGTCAACGCTGTAGTTAAAATAGTCAAACCTGGAATGCAGCCAAGATATCTTCTTCCTTTTCAGATTATTTGCTTTTAGAAGCTGCAGCTCCATAAAGAAGGACTAGGATCAAGGATAGAGCTCTACTACTCTACTAAGTAGTAGAGCTCTACTAAGCCCGCTCGGCTTAAAGAAGCGATTGGTAACAGTTCTTCGTTCAATGTTTGCAAGTGATTGGACAGACTTTTGTGTTGGCCTGTGAGGTTTGCACAACTTGTCCAACTATGATGTTGAAGGAGTTACATGGAAGCGGAACGTCATTTTTTTAAGTCCTTTTCTGACATAAAACTAGGATTCCGTGCTAAATGGGTAAGTTTTCGAACAATGAGGGTTCTCCATCGTCATTCTGCACAATCTGGCGAGTTTGCCATTAGGAATCCCAAAACTAGACATGCTGTCATTTGCGACCTTAAAATCGATAATGGGTGTCGATCTGGACATTTTGGGGTTTCTTCACAATCTTCCGTAGTGTGAATATTCAGTCCGCTGTTGACTTACCGGACTTAAAACCGCACTGGTGTGGGCCAATTAGTTCGTTGAGAAATGGTTCCAGGCGTTCACAGAGTACGGCAAATAGGGTCTTGTATGCGAAGACTGATGTCTCTATAGTTGGCTCAGTTTAGCCTTAGAGGGTCTCTCTTTTCTTGTGGACCTGATAAACGATGCTGAGGATACGTTCATCAGGCATTCATTCCGATCAAATCTTGGATATGTATTGGTGTATGTCGCGTCTCGCTTAAATAGTTCAGCTGATAGGCAACATAGACATAGTAGCCTTTGTTGTGACTTGAGCTATCCTCACTTCGTTTTTGTCGGGTGGACATAAATATTAGCTTTCACAATTAGTGTTGGCCTCGACTCCAGTAATGCGTTTCGCCCCGATGTGGTGGGTTGCTTCCGCCTCCGGATTACCGGTGCTAAATGAAGTGTTGATAACAACGTACAAGCTAAACCAAGCTGTTGGGCCTGGTGACACCACTTGATCCACAAAAAGGAAAACCACTCGCAATTACAAAGTTAACATTGTTGTATTGTATTGTATTGTATTTTTTTTTAGTTTGATTAAACTATTTACATTTATAATAAGTTTATACATAATTGATTTTTTATACATAAATGATATTTTACTTTTTTAATTAATAATTGGACTTAACAAACTCTATAACATTTCTTTTAAATACATTTAGGTTGGTTTGATTTTTAATTTGGCTGTCCAAGCTATTGCCACCCTAACGAATTTAACATAAAACTGATTGATATGTATCTATTGCACTTTAGTAAACATCGCATTGCTTTATTTTGAAAATTTTTTTTTTTTTTTTTCATTTCATTTTCAATGGTCCGCTTGTCCATTAAGTGGGTCGCGGGTGTAGGTTGCTCAAGTGGACCCTCCATAGCTCTCGATCCTCCGCCATCGACTCTAAATCATCAAGGGCAATCCCCATACGGGTAGACGAGAGATTATGAATTTGATCTAACCATCTCATCCTGGGTCTACCTAGGGGACGCCTGCCCGATGATACGGATTCCATAGCAATTTTGCAATTTTATCAGTCTTAATATCTTACTCTCCTTACATAAAAACAAAACATTTGAACAATACTCAAAGTGTGGTTTTACAATAACATTATATATATTTATTGCACTGATAGTCGAAATTTGATTTCTAATTCTCTTCATAAATCCTATTTTTTTGGAGATTTTTTTACAAATATAATCAATATGATTTCCAAACAATAACTTTTGATCTAAAACTACACCAAGATACTTTATTTCATTTACTCTTTCTATTGAAACACCGTCAATCCTAATATCGATGTCATCACTTTGTTCGTTCAGCATCATTAACTTTGTTTTTCCAATATTCTGTTTAAGTTTATTTTCATTAAGCCACTGGTATATAGAATCTAAGTCTTTTTGCAATTTTACTTTACTATCTATATCATTATTATTACCGGAGATGTGAACAAATGCATCGTCTGCAAACAAAGCCAATTTACTATATTTTAAAACGCACTTAAGATCGTTTATGTAGATCGTAAACAATAGAGTCCCTAAGACCGATCCTTGAGACACACCAAATTCTACTCCAATTGCTCATAATTAGAATATTTCTACTAACGCTCAAACGCTCGTTTCAAGTATAAAAACACACAATAGCATTGCACAGCAATTTTTCTGTTTATAAGATAAGCCCGAGAAGTTCACCGACTGTCTGGCATTTTCACAATCAGCCATAGCCTAGCACAAAACCCAAAAATTTCAAGTGGGAACTCATATAGGCATCATCTTTCCAACGATTTTAAAGCATATCAGTGGCCTCTAATGTTGGTGAATGATTTAGACATGAGATAAGGTAAAAACCAAATATTTGTTGTAAACAAAAAGCGACAGACGAAATAGGTGAATCAGAATGGCACCTCGGTTCCTCTAAACTAAAATTACACCAGATTACATTAAGCTTGAGTTTCACTTAACTCTCACTCTCACATGCCATTGTAGCTTGAAATACCATCTTAAAAAATGAATTTGTGTCCGGAGACAGAATGCAGGTTCTGTCTTGAGGATGACGAATACTCCAAGAACATTCTCTGTGATTGCGCGGCACTTCATTGGTTAAGAAAGCGTGTCTTTAACAAGGAGATACGTTTACGAGCAGAGGTAAGGAACTCCCTAGGGAGGTCATCCGTCTCCTAAATTAACTCTATCCCTCTATAGCTATAAGCATGTATATTGTACATTCGCGAAGGTGCTTTGCTTGGACTTTCTAAAACCAAAAATCTTCGAGTGATTTTCGATATTTCGGTCTCGTTTGCGTTGACGTCTTTTAGAAGAGGATATTTAACAGAACTCCACTAAGTTAAAGCGATATTAAACTGGCAAGAAAAGTGCAACTGCTGTTTGATGAAATACTTATGGATGAGTTGTCCACAAGGTCAGTTATCTCATAGATGAATTGTGGGGTAAATGAATTGGCCATGGATGGCTTGGATGTACCAAATTGCACTACCCCTATTGGATTACGTACTTATAAGGTGGTGGCGCTACAGTCCGTGGTGAACCTGGGCCTCAACCAGCAAGCGTCTCCAGCCGGCACGATCTTTGGGCAACTGTCTCCAGTTTCGCACGCTAAGTTAGTTAAGGTCCCCTTCCATTTACGTGCGGTACCTGAGTCACGGTCTTCCTCTACTCCGCCGTCCCTCGGGTGTGAATTCGAAGATCTTTCAGGCCGGAGCATTCGCAGTTCCAAAACAACATAATGAAAGTGACTTCATTTTGGTTAGCCCTTTAAGTCATAATCATCGGCGACAACATTCATCATTCATTCATTAATTTTCAAATGGTCCGCTTGTCCATTAAGTGGGTCACGGGTGTAGGTTGCTCAAGTGGACCCTCCATATCGACTTTAAATCCAAAAGGACAATCCCCATACGGGTAGAGGAGAGATCATGAACTTGATTTGACCATCTCATCCTGGCCTAACCGAATCATGGACCGCTCCGTCCGGATAAGTAGCTGCTCCACATTAAGTTCGCCACAAATTCTGGTATTGTCGAAGCATTTTCGAAATAATTTCGTTACTCAGTTGCTTCCTCTTCTCCATTGCATAACGCTTGCATAATACTTATCTAAATACGAAACATCATTATGGGTGACTTGACTATATTGACCTGAGTGTGGCCAGCCCACAGTACTCATCGCCAGCCCACATCCTATCTAAATACTGATCATACTCGTAGTTGCCACACAATAAAGCAAGGAACCATAAGTGGTAACCAGAGCACGACATAAATTACACAACTCTCCCATCATCATCAGCTTTAGAGTCGAACAGGAGATTACTCAAAAAACCCCATAATAAAATTGTTTACCATCACGACTTCGTTATAGAAACGAGCTATTCATTCATTACAAAGTTTTAAACATTATAATTTTTAGCGCTGGACCAAAAATTCCACAACACACATTCCATCTCCACACACTGTTGCAGGCAGCTGTAACCCTGGAAATTAAACGAAACTTCAACACTATCCGACGCTCATATATGAGTAAATCCTCAGAAGCACCCTTATCTTGTGGCTTGTGCAACCAGTTTTTTCATCAACATAATAAATTTTCTTTTAAAAACCAAGGCATATCCACAGTATATCCAAGGCATATCCACCCCCGCCTGCGCTTGGACTGGTGTGGTACATTAACTTTTATCTTCGTTAATGGGGTAAGTTTTATCGTAAGTGCAGTCTCAATATGATAATAAATTATATTATTATGCAGAGAACAAAAAAAAAACCACCCTTTCCAATGACTATTGCATCGAAGGACTCGCGATAATGCACTTAAGATGTGCCCGCGGTTACTGAGAAATAACTTTTTTTTCTGAATGCCACACGGATTCTAAAAATATGCGAAATATGTACACGCGCATCATTCAGCTTGACGAAGCATTTACCACGCCTTCTCTTGTGTAGTTTATATTTCGGGACTATATAATAAATCTTTTTATCGCAGGCTAGCATTTTTCGGTAAAATATTTTTATTTTTTTTTAGGCGAATGATTTACTATACAGAGATAGAGAGGCTGGGAAGAGGGTTGAGTTGACATTTTATTGGTCGAATTTGTCAAACACTTGCAGCTAGAGATATGTATTTGATAGACAGCGAATGAATTTGGACACGTTGACTTGAGAGGTGTATAGTATAGGGACTGAGTGTGCGTTTAAGTGGCCAGAGGGAGAATTTCTAAATTGCATTTGGCAAAGACAGACAAGATAGGGGAGGGTGTTCCAAAATTGGCAGCAAAGTGTTGGGCATTTTTTTCTCGTTTGCAATTGCTATCGAAAGAGTTATGGGGGAAGTGTGTAGGGATGGCTTAATTTAAACTCAGATTAAAATGGAGACGAATGCAGTTTGGAAGAATTTCGCCTGAGGAAAGGTTTTTAAAAAATGTTGCTCCAAGTGAGGGTAAGTACATGTGAATTGGACAACAAGGAAACATAACATTTATAAGATGCAGCACCGTGTGCTTAACAATTGATTATTTTTCTCTTGCATCAGGGAAACTATTTAAAGAATTCAACAGATTTTACAAGCTGGGCCAAAAGAGATCACCATTTTGGAAGATGCTCTTATTTTTGCGGACAAGACAGATGTAGAATACAAGTGAACAAGCCATGGAGCGATACACTTCCCAAGAACGCGGAATAGTGCGCTACGGCTCACAACCTTGGGCTACTTTAGAGAGGGCAATTTTGGACACTGTACAATACTAGCGGAGTTACTCCCGGGTGTACAGGTGCAAACTGATGAAATTCACCCTTTGGTCGACTTCAACACTCCGTACGAAGTATCATACTCGGAAAGATATGAATGGCAAAGGGATAAAGTAATTAAACATTGCGAAATAGCATCAGTCTACACAGACGGCTCAAAAACAGCGGAAGGTACGGGTGCTGGAATCTACTCCGTAGATCCAGATCTAAAAGTGTCTATACGACTACCAGCAGTGTCTTCCAATCAGAAATTCTGGCTGTTCTGAAAGCGGCAGAGCTAATGTGGATGAGATCTATATCTGGAAAGGATATAGCCATCTACATCGATAGCCTGATAATATGCAGCTCAGGGTCAGGACACTGATCGGCATATTATCAGGGCACTGTCTTCTAAGAAAACATGCCAAAAGACTCGGGCTAGCAGACTCGGAGACTTGCAGATTTTGCAATGACCTGCAAGCCGAAGAGGACATAACATATATACTTACTCTGTGCGAATGTGAGGCAAAATGTCGCAGTAGAAGGAAACTTCTGGACAGGTACTTCTTCCAAAACTTAGGGGAGATAGACAATACCAACTTCAAGGGGCTTCTTGGTTTTTGCAGGGAAATTGGGGCTTTCTCAAGGGCAAGTGTTGAGGTGTTTTTACATTGTAGGTCACTGCAATTGGTTCCCCTTAGGGATCACGATGGGCCCTTATGGTGCCTAGTGCCGTATGAGACATCTCATATACCCCTTTTTAACCTAACCTAACCTAACATAGGGGAAACTCTTGTCGTTTTATTTGAAAATTTTTTTGTCCAATCGCCTTCGCAAATCTGCTATACGTTAAACGTGAAAGATTAGAAAATCACATCGTCGTTGTCGTCTCAAGATAAACTCGAGTTTTAATTAACCTCCGTTTGTCAATCGTTCAAACGAATCATCAACCCAGAATCTATCTATTCCTTATTAAAGATCAAATAGAGATCCCGCGGTTGGCGATCGAAAAAATATTCGGTCGTACAGGGGTAAAAGAACAGAACTCGAGTTAAGTGCTTTAGCTCGTAAACAATCGAAAGGCATTGAGTCGATCAGTACTCGTCTAAAAGTAACCATGAATGATTTCATCTCTTCAGCGTTTACAAAACTGAGCCGAGGGCAACGAAAAATTCAAAAAGTTGACTAACGCATTGGAAAGATAAGGTGTGCAGAAAATTGTTTGTTTAGATCTTTTTTTTTTTTAAATACTTCTCCCGGGAAAAGCAAACCTATAACGCTTCATCAGCGCCCCGAGATGCTTAAATTGCTGCAAATTGTAGTCTTCTGGAAATATATCCCCATCAGGAAGCGAGTTCCAAAGTTTGCTTGTCCTGTAACAGAAGGAGTTTTGGAAAGATGATGTCCTCGCGGTTGTCAAGTGTACTGTATGGTCATGAGCATTAGCAGCCTGTCTTGTGGAATTCTACATTCTGAATTCTACATTCTACATTCTTTGCTTAACAATGCGATGAAAACAGTGTCCATCATCGAGCAACACAAGCAATGTGGTTAACAAGGGTCTACAACCAGTTCCGATTCTTATGTTGAACTCAGGTCAAAGAAAGAGAGCAAAACCTTATTGTAACCAATATGTACAACAAAATAAATTATTTACAATTTAAAATACAATCAGAAAAGCAAAAGGCACAAAAACATATTTCTAGATACTGCTGTCGAAAACGAATTTATCGAACTGTGAAAACTACCGTAAAAGTATATAATTTTAACTTCACTGCTTTTTAAACGTTTGCAAAAAGGAAGAAGAAAAAAACGAAGCAAATTCATAATTTCTATCGCTTTTTGGAAAAGCGAAAGCGGGTTTCGTTTCGTTTTTAGAGAATCGCACTCCAGTATCTTAAAAATATTTTCATAAGCAAAATTTCATATTCAAATTTATAATTCATTAGTAGATAATATCTTTTGAATGAAATAAAAATGAATTCGAAAACGATGTCGGACCGGCATTACATTGACGAAATAAATACAAGTTACTGGCCGATCTATCAACATCATCGATCACTACCCTTCAATGACTTTCGTCACTTATACGTACTTTCCATTTGAGACTGTACTACTTGTCGAAGAGTAGGTACCTATTATTATTTTAACACGCACATAGCATAGATACTAAATCTGTCAGTGGTAAATCTAGTTAATGACACGTGTCCCACTGTAAAGTATATATCACCAAAGCGATGACATTCTACAAATCACCCAGACCAAAACACAAAAAACTTTATGTCATATGAAAAAAAAAAAAACAATCGCCTATCCATTGCATCCATCACATCCATTGCTGTCTTTCTTGATGAATTCACGCCAAATTCTCTAACAGCACATCTCATTGTAAATTTACTCGGCGAATATTATTTTTTCTGTAAACACATGTCGATAACAGAACATCTTCCAACCGACAGAAAAAAAATAAATAAATTCAACCATTAAACAGCCATTCTTTTCGGGGAACGATTTGAACCGTTTGTTCAGCTCCTTTTGGCATATTTCATCGAATTCTCTATTTTCTATGTGCGATTTTTTGGCGGGTTTTTGTGTCGTCTTTTTTTTTCTTTGACGAATAGTGAACGGTCGATTTTCTAAGGAATTTCCATCAAATGTAGCGGAAAGGAGAGCGAATTCTCATTTGACTTTCTATATAGAGAATTGAGTGCGTCTATCATCGGCGCGTCCGACATCGTTCATCATCTTGGGCGATGGGGAAGATGTATACTGATGGTGGTGCCACCAACAGACAAGCGAGATAGTTTGTCAGAAGTTTGCTCGATTCGATTGTTTTTTTTTTTTTTTTGCCCATTTGCTGTCAGAATATGCAGAGCACTGCCCGTCATCGTTCACATTGACGGAGGTTTATTCTGTTGAATGTTTTGCAACCACTCAAACACATTCCATCATAATTTCTGGCGAAAAAAAGATTCACATTCAGATTGAGATGTTATCCATTTGTCGACTCTGGAGTGGTTAATCAATCAAAACTAGCAAGTATATTAAGATAGTTTCCTCAGTAGCAGTGGCATTGGGCATTACCATATGTGGGAGCAACTGTATATTGCTTGGGTATGTCCTCCTTGATGCTTGCTAGGTCCAAATGATTAAATATCTGAAACCTTCTACTAACACTGTTTTAAAACTTTTTTTAGGGAAGTGCAGTTCAATGTGCGCGACTTTGCGAAAAATTAAATTTAGAATAACATTAGCAATTCGAAGACACAAATTCATTTCTTGTGATTCTCAAAGAATCGACTGCCAATAGTGATGAGTCACAATTCAGTTGAAAATGTACAAGATGTTCTATGCTCTAGCGACTGAAGATTCAATGAGTCAATGGTCTTGAATGGCCCCTCTTATGCCAGAATTGCGTTTATTTGACGAAATTTCTTTAAATAGAGTTTCAGAGATACAAGTAGAGACATTTACAGTCTGATTGTGAGTAGAGAACGGTAATAGTTTCACTTCTAGTCATGTAGTCTTATATATTTGCTATTTAGCTTTTCTAAAACTGCGACGATCTCAGGCCTGTTAAAGGGCCTTCTAAGATTTTATTCACAATCTCATTATTGGCTCAGAATAGGGCTTTAATAGTCAATTGCATTTTCAGCCCAAAGGAACAGCGATTGGCAAGCGTCTTCATTTAATTTCTCCTGAGATGTTATTTTCATAATTTATAGAAGAGCCGAAGTAGACAAAGTCCCTAACTGCCTGTCAGTTGTGACGCTCCACCAGCGAATCTTCGATGTTGGATGTCATTTTTTGTTGACAGCATATAATTAGGTTTGCCCTTGTTAGCTGATAGAACGATTTTAAATCCTTCAATTGACAGATCGCTGCGTTTTAACAATTATGTCAGTATCACCGGCGTACAGGTAGTTTAAGTCGAATCTCGCATTGAGGCAACAATCAATAAGCAACTGGCAATAGGAAATACGCAATATTATCGCTCACGGTTATTTTACTTTGAATTAAATTAAAGCTCCGTCAAACAGAGCCCGTTTCAACGCCGCGTTTCACCGTTTCGGACTTCGCTCTTTTTATTTATGTCATGTTCGCGCACTCACATTTTTTTTTCTTTTTCTAAAATTTCGTAGCACGGCAAATAAAATCTATAATTCATCATCAGAGCTGCTTGACATGTTGAGAGATTTTGATGATAGCTATCTGTTTGACGTGTCGCCTAACGCGGCGTTGAGACCGTCGCGTCAAAATAATCTTAACGCCGCGTAAAATAATCTAACCGCGGCGTTAATAACGCGTTCTGTTTGACAAAGCCTTTAGAGGTCTCACATTAAAGCAACTCAATATCGCTCGAACGAAAAATTATGCTGATTGCGGCAATAAGTATCGCTAGCGATATACAGCGCATGTTGAAAAGCAACACATTTTACTTCCTAGTACAAACATTTGTGATTATTGACACATTTGCGTATACTACGTTCTATAAAATTTTGGAAAATAGCTATGTCGGACATTAGGTCCCTTATAGGTCCCTGTCATTCGTCCCAAAAATATAAACTCACACAAAGCGAATGTTTGCGGGAAGCTAGGCCTAGGGTGTCAACCCGCCTGTTGCGCCACCTATTTATTTATTTATTTTTATATTGCTTATTGACAGTTGCTAGTTGCTTATCTCTGAGAGTCGCCTAAGAAGACTTTTGAAACAGACTTTAAAGAAGTCGAATGGCAGTCGGCTTGTCTTAATCCTCTTTTGACATCAAGGGCTTCGTTGCGGTCGTTACCGACCTTGATGCAGCAGCGAACTTTTTCCATCGTCAGCCTATATACAACCTGACGAGTTTTGTTGGGACTGGGGTGTCGAGACTAGACATAACAATGTACAGCTCGGCCCTTTAGTTGCTGCCATTAGAGGTCTAGGTTGGGCTAGGTTAGGTTGACGTGGCTGTAGACAAAAGGCCGATAAACTTAGACCACGTGATACCACATAAATCTAGAAATAAGTTGTCGTCCTACTCGTTGAACTAGTTTGAGCTTCTAATGAAGCGTAGGAGACTTCGCATGTCTAAGTTTGTGAAGATTGGTCCCCTTCTCCTCCTCGGTCCAAACGACTTCTAAAAAAATCGTTTGAAAATACACCAAGCTTTGTTGCATGCCTGCCTATAAGGCAGTCTCTCGTGCTGTGACACTTGTGAAATTTTGGCAGTGACATGCCTTCTGTTAAGAGAGATCAAATTTTTAGAATGTTTGAGATCTAGCTTTGACCAAATTTGTTTTGTGGATAGATATCCCTGAGGTTGAGTCACTTGTCCCGCCTATGGTTTGTTATTTTGATAGCATCCAGTTTTATTATGAGTTTACATCCAGCGATCGGACTACCTAAGGTACCCTTGTTCGGTATATATATACATATGATGTGTAGTGTTAGTTCCGAGTTTGGCAAGTTCATCGGCCATACAGTTTTCCGCAATGTCTCTATGCCACGGCACCCAGCAGAGGTGAATTTTGAACTCCTCCGCCATCACCCTGAGAGACGTGTGAAAGTCCAGGGCTGTAGAGTAAGACGAGACTAATTATGTTAGGCACTTGGACATTGGCTATTCGAGAAGATACGGATATCATGTTTTCTTTTAGCTAAAACAAAACTTCTTTTATCGTTATTAATTCCGCCTAAAATACACTTGAGTAATCTGAAAGACGGAAGGAGGAATTTATTCAATTGGAGAAAACATCACCACCTACCCCATTCACAGTTTTTGATCGATATGTATAATATTGGATTGCTGCATCATCCAAGAATACTCCCTCCTCCCTCCATTATGACCTGATAGGGATGGAGATTTTGAAGTTTTTTTTTCAAACTGCGTATAGCTTAGCTATGGTATGTTATAATTGGTGCTTCATGGAAGAATATTGAATGTATTTAAGATATCGACATGGCCAGTTGTTTTTCTGGTCCACTGTGAAATTGCTCTGGAGACGAACGACTGCAGATACTCTAGTTTGCCTGCTAAAAATGTCAATGGATGTCAGATTAAACAGAATATCAAGTGCAGCGGAAGGTATAGGGCTAAGAGCTTCGCTGATACACAAGTTTATTTTTCTTTAAACTTTGCCTAGTTTAAAGAAAAATCGAAATCCGTTGGGCTTGAAGTGAATGAGGACAAGACTAAATACATACCTAATGCTATCAACAAACAAACAAGCATCTGTCCACCGCCTAGGACAAAACGTCACAATTGATAGCAACAATTTCGAGGTAGTTAAGGAGTTCACCTACCTCGGAGTAAACGTAAACTCCACGAATGATACCCTAGTGGAGATCCGGCGAAGAATTACCCTAGGAAACCGTTGCTACTTCGGTTTGGCAAAACAATTGGGTTCAAAACTCTTAACTCGAAGGACGAAATGTGTGCTCTACAAAATCTGCCAGTTCTGCTTTATGGCGCCGAGTGCTGGACGATAAGCAAGAAGGGCTCATTCGAAAGAAAAATACTTCGGCGGATTTTTGGTCCTGTGTGCGAGGAGGGCGAATGGAGGAGAAGATACAACCGCGAACTCTATGAGCTGTACCAAGATGTGGATGTAGTCCAAAGAGCCAAAACACGTCGACTACATTGGCTGGGCCACATCGAGCGAATGGACAATAATTTATCTTCGAATCCCAGCCCCCAGGTTCTAGAAGACAAGGAAGACTGAACCTCCGTTTCCAAGACCAAGCCATCGCGGATACCAGATCGCTTGGTCTGGATAATTGGAAGCAGCATGCCCGCGATCGTAGAGGATGAAAGGCTGCAGTGTCTTAGGCAGAGACTCTTCACGGGTCAGGAGCCCGATAAGTAAGTAAGAAAGTAAATAAACTTTGTCTATATTATCGCGATTTATCGCTGGAAGTAGACCCAGACAACCACACCGTAAGTAAGTATCGGTCTTACGACCGAGACGTATATCTAGCCAATGGGTAATACGAGGTTGTAGGTATGGTCCCCATTCATTTCCTATTGCTTTTTTGCGAGAAAAAAGTGCCGTAGTTGCTTCTTTCTGTGGTCAAAGTGTGGAATTTCATATTTCCTAAAAAAGAGGTCAAGTTGAGTTTTGAGTCATTTAACGCCCAACCCACATCATAGTTCACTCATTTTACTAGCTTGCTAAGAGCATATGGAGAGCTAAGAAATCTATAAAAAGATGGTGTGTGGAGAATTGAATTGAATATTTGATTCCATGTGGAGCGGCTACTTCTCCGGACGGAGCGGTCCATGCTTCGGTGGTTTGGTCATGTTAAACGCATGTCCCCAACCAGGATCCCACGACGTGTTATGGAATCCTTACCATTAGGCAGGCGTCATAGGTAGACCAAGGATGAGATGAGATTATCATGTCCATAATCTCTTCTATACCCGTATGGGGATTGCCCTTGATGATTTAGAGTCGATGGCGGAGAACCGAGCGCTATGGAGAGTTCACTTGAGCAACCTACACCCGCGACCCACTTAATGGACAAGCGGATCATTGAAAATGAATGAATGAATGAATGCTTCCATGTCGAAAGCTAAAGACTTTTCATGGGCTACTCTTATCACAAATCAGATTAATTTGTAGGCCTCCAACGTCTCCTTAATATAAGAAAGAGTCAACGGTTCTGATAATGAAATATACGGGTATTATGGCAACCAGTAGAAGAAAACTAATTTTTTTTCTTCCTCTAACGTATTTATCTACCTATCTCGGAGGTTTTAGCTCCAGTTTTTCATCTCAAATTGGTTTCCCCAATTTTTGCTGGCCAGGCGTGATAAGATGAGTCCTTCGAGGAATCCTTGGCCGAATTTCTGTTACCTACCATGTACAAGAATTTGAACTTTTTTTGACGACCGTCTTCTCCTTCAGAGTTGTTCATGGGCTGAAAAAATGTGAATCACCAGGTTTACGTTAATAAGTGCCTACCCAATGTACACTTCATCCGATCCCCTCTATAAATCGGTGGACTAAATTACCATACCAACAAAATAAGTTTCCACAGCACACTTATTCATTCAAAAGCAAATACACATTTCGGTGTTCTCGTCATTTTTTTAAGCATGCGTTTAAAATACTCGAGAAACATAGAGTAGCCAAAAACCATTAGATACAATGTTTCGCATTACTTCCGGCACTTTTCGTCAGCCTGATGACACACTGTTTTTTGGGGAATTTATAATGATTCTGTTTTTAACATGTTATAAATGTTGTGTTTTTCTTTAGAGCACCTGGTACCAAAATGTCCCTGACCAACAAATTGAACATATAAGAAATACAACTTTGAATTTGCGTAATGAATTTATCAAACTAGAATCACCCGACAGATGAAAAGCCAACACTCCATCCTTTTCAAGTTCCATTTAACTTTGATCCTTGAAAGGAAACTTCTCTCCTAAAACTTGCGCTAATTTATCGCCGTTTTAGCTTCTAATTCAATTATTATCGCAGCAGTATTCGTTGCGATAAATGGGATAATTCTCGAAGGAAAACAAAACCACATCCATCTGTCGTACTTTTGGTGGTTTGGTTTGCCTAAATGAATTAATTAAAGGATAAGCAAAAGCATTGTGTCCTACCACGCACCATTTTTGTGTCTAAAAATTATTAATGCGTCAACTTTTAAACTAATAGTTATTTAGGTACCTAACCTACACCGTCAACAAGGACGACAACAAAAGTTGTTTAAACTCATTAATATAATTTTTTTTTGTTTATCACGATGGGACGTGAGTACATGACTTATAAATAATCCTTTCGGAGCACGGTTCAAATGTTGTGCTTTTCTCTCGATTCAGAACCATCTGCATTTCCGTCAGATGGAATTTATTCGATAACAATGCTTTGAAGTTCGAAGTGATAAAATCGGGAAAATTTTCCAGCCATGAGCAAGGGCCATCAGTTTCCGTTGTTTATCCTGCATATAGATACAGATAACTAGTTTTGCGAGGAAGTTTGTCTTTGGCCCGATTGGAGAAATAATTAAGAACAGTGTGACGGGATCGTGGATGGAAAACTTTTCCATTACGAGGTAATTTAAGTTTCTATTTATGTATGACACGATAAAGGACTATGGTGGACTGTGCTGATGTGGAACAGTGCAGATACAGTAAGCAGATTAGGGATGAAGGTAGGGATGCCAGATCTGAAAAATTAGCTGGCGGGACATTTTTGCATTTGAAGTGAAAAAAACGTTTTTATTTTAGTTTACATATTATTTGTTGTAATAAGTAATATTTGGTTCAAGTAAAAGACTTTTAATTCATATTTGTACATTGCCACTTGAATTATAACACCCTACAGTGTACACTCTCTTTACAGTTACTCATATCTCCAAAGCAGAATGATAAAATAATGGTATATTTTTGAACGCGTTTCTAGTTTTTTCCAAATTTTTTTAGCATTTGCTGAATACACGGTGTGCTTAGTAGGTAATGCGGAAAGGTGACTTATATTAAAAAAAGCATCAAATTTGCAGTCACTATTAGAATGTTCGGAGAAACTTTTTGCATCAAAACATTTTTTTTGATACCGTGGAAAAAAGTAAAAAAAGTAGACTTTCACAAATATTCTAAATTTTCAATGAGTACTTAATGGGCTAAGGAAAGTTTTGTATCATACAAACGCTATTTAAATGACCTTTTCATTGATGCCAAAATTTACATGAAGTAAGTTCAAATTATGAGCAGAATTAACTTTAGTTTTGTCAAAATATGTGCTTATGCCGGCACTGTATGTACTAATAATATAGGGCGACAAGTTGAAAGGCGTGACATTTTACGGGACAAATTTTCAATGCGGGACATTTTACGGGACAATTTTCATTGCGGGACATTTGCGGCACAAAAGGCTCATAGCGGAACAGTCCCGCACTGAGCGGGACGTCTGGCATCCCTAGATGAAGGTTTTCAATAATTGTTTTACGTAAACGGGGTAATCTTTTGAGTTAGTTTCGGAGAGTAAGAAAATTGATTTTGCCATTTTTTAAGAAGAGATCTATAGATGGTGGGCGCAGTAGCGCAGTGGTTAGTGTGCTGGACTACTGTGCGAGGGATCCCAGGTTCGATCCCCGGAAAAACACAAATTACATCTTAAAAAAGTTTTTTCTACTGCGCCACCTCTCGCGAACGTCTGACAAACATCCGAGAGTATGACTGTCATGAAAAAGCTTCTCAATTCAGCCGTTCGGACTCGGCATAAAATTGTAGGTCCCTTCCATTCGTACCCCCCTTTTGCGCCACCTATTTATTTTTTTTTTCTATAGATGGTAAGGAGGTCATATAGGACAGCGGGAAATTCTTTAAAATCAAACACATGTGTTCATTCTTCGTATATTTCGTCCGCCGGTTACTTTTCGATTTGCCTTAATTGAGAGACAAATTTTGGGTTTGAGAGACAAATTTTGGGTATCTTGTTTCGAAACGCTTCCTCCCACGAACCAGTAAAAACTAGACCGCCGACTTTCCGTGCACCTACCCGATTCTCCCCGGAAAAAATACCCTGTCTGTGAATACGTGTACCTAAATATCAAAATTATTGGCGGGAATGATTTTCCATGTGCCTAGGATTTTTGAAGTATGCGTGCGTTAATGACGCTCCTTTGATTTTGTACAGCACATGAAAAATCCTAGGCCCGGCGGCAGCTTGTAGGCAAAGTCCGTTATGTGGAAGGAGTCGACGGTCTATTCTTACTGGTTTGTGCTTGCTCCTCTATTATCCTCCTTTCAGTGGCGGTTGTGGTTGGCAACCAATATCCTCTCAACTTATCTCTGTGAGGATCCTTTCGCTGACAGCTACCAACATTTGAAAAAAAAATGGTAAGTTAACCAAAGCAACAACTATATAAACATAAACACGCACTATTATTATCTAG
Source organism: Cheilosia soror (assembly GCA_949372485.1). Taxonomy (NCBI): domain Eukaryota; kingdom Metazoa; phylum Arthropoda; class Insecta; order Diptera; family Syrphidae; genus Cheilosia; species Cheilosia soror. The sequence goes on along the minus strand of OX443561.1, from coordinate 93,667,921 downwards.
TTATTATCTAATCCAAGAGAAGTCAAGGAATACGCAGTTTTAGAGGTCATTGCGAGAAGTCCCAGATAACAGATGATAGCTGATAACACGATTTCAGTGCGCAAAAGATCGGTTGTTAGATAGGCTTAGGCTGTATTGGATGGACGCATACTAACTTCAGCCCACAAAAATTCGGTAATTACGACTCTATAGCAATCACCTTTGACTCAAATGACTTCCAGCAACGTTTTCAAAAAGCCACCTTTTAAAAATCCACACCAAACTGTTAACCTCTGCGAATGCATTGGCTTCTCGACAGTCACGTACGATTTTCCGATTCGCCAGATGCAACAATTTTGTTTGTTAACATAGCGGCCGAGATGAAAATGCCGCCTGTCAGAATTTATAGGCCAAATTCGACGTCCAATTTAAACAGCTTTAAGGCCCAAACTGAAAAGCGACAACCAAGCAGATCGTAATTTTGTATCCCTTTAATTGGACTTTGTAAAGAATAAGATTTTCGGCAGCCAAAAGCTGCCCAAACATGAATAATGCTGAGTAGCACAATGTGGCCTAAGAAGAAGCGAGACTTTACGAGTCTATACCGAATCGCTGTTTCCGAGTGCATATTTGAATGCGACCCAACGACAAACGTGGTTTCGTGAGGTCCTACTAAATAGCCTGACAACCGTATAGGACGCTCTGGTTGGATTTTTATGGGCCAAGTATCTAAATAAAATAAACAAAAAACAAACAAACACAATTACGGAGTCAGATGGAGAAGCTCTACTCCGATCGTCTGTATCACATACAAAGATGGAGACTGATGATAATCTCATCTCCAATAAGCCTACCAACTAGCACACCCATATTGATGGAGCGTCATGCAGGTTAACAACTTACCAAGCGATGTGGAATTGGAAAGGCAAAACAAACTCGAAGAAACTAAAAAAAACTTCTACTTTACCGAAGTCCAAAGAAGACGGATTGGAGCCCGGATCAGGGACGGCATGACACCGGAGGAAGCTAAAAGATACACATGGAAAAAAATCATGCTTGAAAGAGCACACTATCAAGCTACAGATAATGACAAACCCTACGCCTCCAAAAGATGTCGATCAGTCGATAATTCCCCGACGGTCAACATTAAAAAAAAAACCCAAACCTCATCCAGGGCTACAAAAAGGCACAGATGAGGAGGGTAAGTCAAAAACTGACCCCAAAAAAACATGTGCACCCGTGCAAGTTGGGAAAGACACCTGTCATACGAATAAACCTCGCTGAGGCTCCAATAAAGAACCTAGCAGGATTCCGGACGAATCTCCAGCCAGCCACATAATAGCAGGACTGACAACATCAGAGCTGACTACAAGGGCGCATTAACCCAATATACAATGTCGCTATTATGCATAAAATGCATCCGGAAGAATCCCTTATCCCTCTCTCTGCGCAACAAATTTAGCCAGTGAAGCGATGCCTTCTGACCGAGGTGGACAAAGCCGACAACAACTACTGCCCCTCAAATTTATTGCATTCACACCAAGGGGTGGTTGGCTATCTATTACCTGCCATGACACAGAAACCAAAGAATAGCTCATGTCAATGGTAAAGAAAATAAAGCCATGGCCGCAACCTCCGTACAATTCAGGGAAGTAAAATATCCAAATTTTACATACTCTTGTGCTATCTTTCTCTCAGATGATGAGAAGATGGTCAAGGAAAGGAAGCCTTCCTGTCGCGCATCGCCAAACAAACCGCTGGCATTTCCACAACAGGCTGGCGCATCCTCAGAGTCTCTAAGGAAAGGAGCGGAGGAGAAACAATCACATTTTCGGCCGACATAAAATCAAAAAAATACTTGCTAGAATAGAAGTGTAAGCTTTTTGAAAAAATTACTCAAAAAAATTGTTGAAAATTGAACGACTCAACGGCTATAATGTGCACCTCATAAAAATGTCTCATCAAAACAGTCTTATTGATTATGGTAACAGTGCTTTTATGCGGGCCAACTTCATTCTTAATTGCAGAGCCATATTGATTCAGTTTCCTTGTAAAAATCCATTTTGTAGCCTTTCTTGTTCTTATTAGGCCTTACCTACTCACAACATCCTCACTCAAAAATCGTTCTGATATACACCTCTGGCCACTGGGACTGGGTCACATATTTCCATACGCCTATACCTTTCACTTTCAGACAGCATCATGTGATAAATAGGACTCATAGCAATCTCCACTTTGACATCAGATAGTTGCACTCGATCAAACTTGGCCACACCCATATCTTCGCATCTTTACCTTATTTTAATAATCAAAAAATATATTCGCTCCTCCTCAAAGAGACGTTCCCACTTAAATTATTTATTTTCTACTACATCAGATAAAAGAATAATCAAATTTCTTGGCAACTTAAATTCTCAATTTAAATTTTTATTCCTGCGCTAATTTTATGAATTAAAAATATATAACGCTTCGACTAATGAGCTGCTATGTCGTACAAGGTGACAGATTAGCAGCCACATCCATCAGGGTGTTATTTCATCACCTTTTTGCCCTTTTAATCGGAAATGTCATAATTTATTCAAAGAAAACGAAAATAATTTTATACAACTTAAATCCCTATGAGTGTGTAGATACATTTTTAGGATACTGAATCATAATTATGTACAACCGGATGTATGAGTATGATTGTCAATCATTCTATATCTGCCGAGGTATGTGAGTCCCTGCAAGCAGTTACAATGGATCATTGGACCGGTGTACATCGGGCGTTTATAATTAAAACGTACTACAAGAACAGCGATTCGGTGGTGATAGCACAGAAATTATTCAAAAGGCATTTTGGTTCACATGCCATTCCATCGGCGAGCATCATCAAAACTTGGGTGAAACATTTCGAGGCAACTGGATCAGTTACACGGTTTACAGAGCGCAGACCATCGAATCAAGGAATGTTGACGAATCCTGAACCAGAGCTGTTGACTGTCAAGAGCTAGTGGGAAAAAGTTGAAGTGATTTTTTTTTATTTGTGTCAATCATGTGAAGTTGTACAAATGCGTTCTGTAGATACATATTTAGTTTTAAGAATAAAGAAATTTATGAAGAACTGTAAGGGAATTTTTAATTTGGACGATGGACTTTGTAGATGGTGTTGCCCAATTTTACAAAAAGGACTAATTTCTCTGGCAAACATATTAATTTTTGGAGACAAGGGTACTCATTTCGTTAACTCAACAAGGGTAAGCACCTACAGTTTTTTTTTAATTTGAATATTTGCGACCCATTAAAATCATTTGAACAAAATTAAAAAAAAAGGGTTAGTGTGGTCTCAGCTTAAAGATCGACAAGAGGGAACGGTTATATTTTATGATAGATATGTATGTGGGTGGTTCGTAACAAATGTTTCAATGTGATCTTATACCCAAACTTGGTATCGAATTGTTTAAGATTGGAACATGAGGAGAAGGGTTTAAAATCAAGAACAGCGAATTTATGCAGGACCATGATTTTCGAATCTACAAGAGAAATACTGGCATATTCGCCTCATCATCACATATACGAGCAAGGCCATAAAGTTTTTGGAGTAAGCATATCTAAGCACCACATATCGGGGCGAAACGCATTTGGGGTTGAGGCCACTTAAATGTTTAATAATATGTGTTGAGTATTGATAAGGACTCTGAGACCTCATCTAAAGCTTCTTGTTTTTTAAAATCAGTTTTGGCCAGTGATTTTATGATAAGATTGTGCTGCTTTCACCTACCTTGGAGTAAACATGAATTCCACGAATGACACCCTAGTGGAGATCCGTTTCAAAACTTCTGACTCGAAGGACGAATTGTGTGCTCTACAAAACCCTTATCCTGCCAGTTCTGCTTTATGGCTATGTTATGATTCAACTTTTGGACGACTTCATAACTCAGCTCCAAAAGTGGTTCGAGGATCATAAGACCGTTCTATCATCTTTATATATTTTGATCCCGTCAATATTTGGCAAAAGCGAAACAAAATTTAAAGAAGAAAATTTTAAATTTTATAAAAGATTTTTGGATTGGGATAGCTTGAAGGCTCAGTGTCTACTCTGAAAAACAAAATGGCAACCTTACCCTTATCGACATGTACACCAGAAAGAACGTTTTCGACGATAAAACCCTTAAAAACTTTGTTTAGAAACTCTACCGGCGAAGATCGACTTACTGGTTTAGCCTTAATATTTGTCTGGCTACGGCCTTGTATACGAGGACCTACTGGTAGACCTTGAACTAGCGACATCCACTTCTGTTCCAAACCGGAACAATCCAGAAAACTAGAAAAATCAGAAATCTCGACGAAGAGAGGCAATTACGATACTTGACCGCATCATGTCACGATTCTACATGAGCCGCCTTATTCGATTTTGTTGTACAACGTAGTCTCACTGAAGACTGAATATGAATATAGGTATGTTAGGTATGGGTTGGGGTAGGCTGTGTTCATTGTCAAAAATTATTCGTAGAACAAGACTTACATAAAAACCAGTAAGACAATTATCCTCCACTATGCCGAAGCTCTAATATCCGGTACTATCCATCCATCCATCCATACTTACTACTTATAAAATGCAACGTCCGTCTGTTCGTTTCTCCATAACTCGAGAACCATTCGTCCGAATTTCATGATTCTTTTTCATATTTATAGATGTGTGGCCAACTTAGTCCATAGGGTGGGTGAGAATTGCTCAGAAGCAAAGGGGTCGCGGGGAATAAGGGGGGGTCTCACGAACCGTTATCCGTATGAAATTGAAAGTTTGTGTGTTGATAGATAAATTAAAATAATTACATGTCTCATTCATCGTTTTTCAAAATTCGTCCTATAAGGGTTCATTTCAAGAAAGGTTATATTACTAAATGCGTCAACAAAAGGCCTATAGTAAGAAAGTCAGAGCTTCTGAATTTAAAGAAACAGGATAAATGCTCCAAGTGACAAAGAACAGAAACAGAATTAAGTGACAGAAGAAAAATGGCCGTTTGAGGACAGAATGTAAACAAGACTTTATTCTGTTGCTGCCACCGACAGAAAATTCATCGTGGGAGGAGAGTTTTTTGTTTGCATTTTTCTGCATCTGTCATCTGGCTGCCTGCTTTAGGTACCTAGTTTGAGTTGCAAATTCGACTAGGTACTAGATAAAAATAATGTTTTTAGTAAACATAATTTCCGTGTAGCTTCGTTTGTGTGAGTTTTTTTTTTATTTTTTGGACGAATGGAAAGGATCTACACTTTTAAATCAAGTCCGAACGGCTGAACTAGCTTTTCCATGACATTTATTCTCTCGGATGTTTGACTGACGTTCGCGGAAGGTGGCGCAGTGAAAAAACACTAAGATATAATTTGTGTTTTTCCTGGGATTGGACCTGGCGCCCCTCACACGGTAATCCAGCACACTACTTGACTTATTTAACTTACATAAAAAAAATAAATATGTGGCGCAACAGGCGAGTAGACACCCTAGGGCTAGGCCTAGGGGGTTCCCAGGTTTAAAAAAAAAAAAATTCCCCTTTTTTAAGCACCAAACCAATTTTTTTCCCCCTTTAAAAAATTTAAAATCCCCTTTTTTTCCCCGAAGAAAAAAAATGAAAGTAAACCTTTTTTTAAAACACATTAATTATAATTATTAATACACAAAACAAAACCCAATCTTAAAAAATGCTTTTAAACTAAATTTATTGAAAAATCTTTCATTAATACTTTATTCACATATCAGAGATACAAATAGTTAAGTACATAGGTACCTACTTATTTAATAAAAAATACAGACTTCATATATTTTATACATTTTAAATATTATATAAATTCATTTTTGTACATTGCCTTTTTTTAAACATATTACCTAATTATAATTATTTATAAACAAAACAAAAAACAAACTTAAAAATGATTTTAAGCTAATTTTATTTATCACATTTTTAAATAGTAGTATATAAATTCATATAATTAATTTTTGTACATAGACCTTTTTTTTAAAACATATTAATTATAATTATTTATAAACAAAACAAAAAACAAACTTAAAAAACATTTTTAAACTAATCCATTAATTCATTTATCACATATCAGACTTCATATATTTTATACATTTTTAAATAATAGATATATTAATGTAATTAATTTTTGTACATAGAGTTGCAATGTAATTTAAGGCAGTCTTTTTCCACAACGAAGTCAAAACAATTTTCAGACTTCAATAAAGCTTTCGTGTGTAGAATTCCACTCAAAGTGGAATTCGATAGTTTATTGCGAAGTTTTGTTTTGTTAAGGTTAATTGCTGAGAAAATTATTTCAGCCCCTGCCCCACTGCGAGGAAGGCAAAAAATTAAACTCACAAGTTTTCTTATCTTTGGAAAAAAATCGTCTTCCAAAACTCTTGGACATTATCAGTGGGAATATCATTAATGTTCACATTTCTTAATAACCTATATTCTCTATCGATTTCTATCCAATCGTCTTCAGAAAAAATGTGTCCAAAATATTTTGACAAGCCGCCAAGTGAATTAAAACTTTTATTTTTTAGAGAAACTGGACTTATAAACTTTAAAAGTTTAAAAAGTTCTCCGCCTTGGTCTGGCGAAAAATCAAATCGTTTTAAAATTTCTTTAGGTACATGATTTAATTAAAAAGTTTCTGCAATTATCTTTAAAATGTAATTTTTCATCTTCCTTAAGGACACACGAAGTGTCTAATTTTGATGACAATCGCGGGCCTAAATATACATTTTTTAAATCATCCAAATATTCTTCATTGGTCAAATCAATTTTAAAAACATTTGAAAGACTATTTAAATATTCAGTTTTCAAAAAACAATCAGCAATTGTTTTTAAAGTTAATTCAATACGGTCGAATAAAATATGAATTTTTACATCTTCTGATTGCATTTCTAAATTAAGCTTCGTAAAAAGGGGCAAAAAGAAGTCTAAAAATTCAAAGTATAAAATCATATTGGGTTTTTCTAGCAGTCTATAAATTTTTTCACATTGTGCCTTTGTTTACAGTATCTTCTAAATACGTCCCAGCAAAATACAATAACATCGCTTGATATTGTTCTATGAGTCTCTTTATAACTGCGTGTAATGACAACCAGCGTGTTTGCGATGGGTGCAGAATTTTATGGGGTTTGACATTAAAAAAAACTTGAAATTCCTGCAATATATGCTGCCTTTTTGCATTGCAGTTAAAATGAGAATATATTTCTTGGCAACAAATTTCAATTTCGTCCGGTAAGAATTTCAAGGCGCTACTCGCCACAAGATGGAATGAATGACAAACACATCTCATTATAAATAAATTCGGAATAACGTCTTTCAATAGTTTTGATACAGAATTTTGTTTTCCAACCATTACACTTGCTCCATCCGAAGCAAATGCTATCAAATTCTTTTCAAAATTTATTTTATTACTTTTAAAAAAATCTGCAATTTTTGCAAATAAAGTTTTAGCATTCGCTTCAGGGACTTCGACAATGGTCAGAAAACGTTCATGCACTTTTAATTGTTTAACATATCTACAGACTCTATAACTAAAATTTTCTTGGAATCAATGGTAGTTGATTCGTCAATAATAATACTAAATAGACACCAAGTCACTGAATCCAAATTCTCCAGTCACATTTTGAACAATTGACGTCGCCTTAGGCGGCTCTCAGATTGAGGCAACAAGCAATAAGCAATTATAGTTGCTATAGCAACTGTCAATAAACAATCAGCAACATTTTTCGTTCGAGCGATATTTAGTTGCTTTGATGTGAGACGGAGACCTCTAATTTAATTCAAAGTAAAATAATTGTGAGCGATAATATTGCGTGTTTCCTATTGCCAGTTGCTTATTGAATGTTGCCTCAGTGTGAGAGCCGACTTAGTGCTGCTTATCGAAATTTTTTTTGCTATATCTGAATCCGGGAAAATGTTTTTCAATAATTTACCTAAATGATCGAATGTTGTGAAGGCAAGGTTATGCTAGGCAGCGAAAGCACATAGCTTAATTTCGGCTTCTTTCGACTGCTTTTCAACGGGAGTGACAATAAATGATGCAATTTTCGGTTGCTTATTGGTTAGCAAGAGATCGGCATTGCGGATGTGTTTTTTTGTTTTTGCGTGCTTTTGAAGTTCCGATTTTTTTGCAATTTGTGGTGCCCTGCATATTTTGCAAAATGCTCGAGCACCAAAATTCTTCGAGCTTTTGTCTTCGGACAGCCAACTTTTAAACTCGGGCAATGCTTCCCATCCCATTGCTTGAGGTAGTTATATTTTTGTTTTGTTGGCTATTCGTCCTCGCTGGAAGAACTCGATTTCGGTCTTTTTCTTTTTTCTATTTAAAAAAATTATGTCAAAATCCAAAATAAAAGAAGAAAATAGGAATTAGTTTTTCTTACCCAGAGAGTTGTGCTGCCGTTGCGTTGTCTAGAAATTCGCTTTTGAATTGAGACATATATGTCATAATATTATGTATGTCAAATGTCAACAGAAATGAGTGCATTCAGAAACAAAAAAAAAAATTAAGTGAAATGTTGCATGGGCACATTTCTTGTGCAGGGTTGTTATTCGTAGGTTGTTAATATTTGTTCATTTTGAATCATTTTCTTATAAAATGATTTTGATAATATTTTAGGATTTTTCCCCCTTTTTGAATTTTTTTCCCCGTTTTTATCCCTGTCCCCTTTTTTTCCCCTTTCGTCATAAAAAATATGCAAAAATGGCGATTTTCCCCTCAACCTGGAACCACTGGGCCTACGCCTAGACATGATGGAAATGGAATAAGTATAAGGTGGTTTCGTCGGCTGCCGAATCGTTCGTTTTTTGGTCCCTTAACGTTCAGTTTCAGTGAGCGTTTGTTGAAGTGAAAGGTTGTGTGCGGTCGAATTTGTTTGCAAAACGTCAACCTTTGTGCAAAAAAAAGGAACATTTTGCAGTTTTTGCCGCAATCACGTGCAAGGTGTTTATAAATAAATATACCGAAATGTTGTTTTATTATAATAGGCAACTTCAAACCAATTCCACTCCACTTAAAGGTTAATCAACATACTCATGAACATACTCTCTCTGCACACTCTATTGTCATTTCACTTACACTTACTACGCTGAACCCTTTCACACGCACTTATTACTAGTATAGTTAAGGGACTACTTTTTGCCTACGAGACCACCTTATACTTATTCCATCATGGGCCTAGCTTCTCGCAAAAATTCATTTTGTGTGAGTTTCTATTTTTGGAACGAATGGAAGGGACCTACAATTTTATGCCAAGTCCGAACGGCTGCATCGAGAAGCCTTTTCAGGATAGTCATACTCTCGGATGTTTGACTGACGTTCGCGGAAGGTGGCGCAGTAGAAAAAACCTTAAGGTGTAATTAGTAGTAGTAGTCCAGCACACTAACCACTGCGCTACTGCGCCAACCTACATACTAGACAAAATGACTAAATCTAATTGAAAACTAACATTGATCTTATTCTAGCTTACTGGCTCTGAACGAGCAATCTAAACTTAACTATATTCTTAGGTATTGCATTGCCTTTGGGATTTAAATCTATCTGTTTTTGGAATTTGCGATGTTTTTTAATTTCCAAGAAACTTGCTAAAGCTTGGACTCTTTATTATTGCGTTTTTCTTAAAACTACCAAAGCTACTTAACCTAAATTATGTACCTATAATCAGGGTGATGAGCAATCGCTCGATTGGTCACCATCGCGATCGCAACGATGGACGCCTGGTAGTCGCCAACATGGTGCACCCGCGCCGCCGGGAATCGAGCGAGGCCATAAGCGTCGGTCAAGTCTCGGTAGCACTCAATCATGTTGGCGAGTCCGGCCTATCCCAAAGACCCCATAACCTATACCTAATTAACTTACAAACTAGCTTAGAACTAAGGCCCGAGAGAGCGTGTCTGTCTTCACCTCTTCATCAAGCCACCAAAATTCGGTGAACTGCTTCAACGTATCGACACTATCCCGGAGGAACTCCTGAGCATTGGCGGCGTACCCGTCGTGGATGAGCCGCTTATCCCTCGCGCCGCGGTGGCAATGGTGCAATACCGGCACACCATCTTTATATTGGATTAAGTCCAGCACACTAACCACTGAGCCACTGCGCCCACTAATGACTGGTTGACTAAAAACAGCTGCAGCTATGCAATAACTTACACACGTTTATGGTCTTAAAATTACCCTAGCCTGCTCGTAATTTTTCTCCGTATTGATGTTGTGGAATTTACTCTTAGCTCAGTCAGACTTGATTTTAAGAAATTGAATTTTTGCATTTTCGACAGAGCGAAATTGTTGTGGATAACTGAGGTAAATTGATCATGAAAGGACTTTCGGATCCTCATCCCTTGAAATTATGTATAGAAAAGCGAGTTTTTCAAATTCATGTTCTCAACATTTTGTGTGAAAAGCAAAATGAAATCAAAGAAAGGAACTAAACTCTTTGTCTCATAATAAAATAATTTCAATCTTTAACATGGCGATCGGCGATACCGCTAAGACTATTGGCTCAAAAAATGCGTTTCACCAACTCCCATTAAAATGTTAGCTTGAACTTTTGATCGCTATCAGTATTCAAATCCAAGCCTTTCATCATTTTCTAAAGCATCATCAATCCAAAAGTCTTAATGTCCTTAAAGTGGAACTTTTTCCGCAACCGTTCAACTTTCACAGCACAATATAAAAAAGGACGAAAACAATTTACGGCCCAACACTTTCGTTCGCATAATAAGTGGTAATTATCCATATCCATAGATAAGTGCCAGTGCATGTCGACTATCCTCACCCCAGCTCCTTGCTCAAGTTTTGCATAATTCCACACCCACTCACCTGGTTGCTTGAAGAGCAAGTTTCAGCTGCTGCAATAAAGAAAAAACAAAATTTTTCTCTCGGTATGTTTCATTAATTGTAAGCATGTGTTAAAATTTTACACTTAATTAAAAGTTTAATTAGAGATTAGGAAATAAGAGCTGAAAACAGTTTCTTTTTTTTTTCAGATGGAGTCAGACAGAACCAAGCATATGTGTCGATTGCAATAATAGTATCATTTCAGAAGAATGCTTTATGAATTATTTCTGGTTGCAGACAGACTGTCCTTTCACTTTAAATATTCAGTACAGTCGTCATTATGGCAAAAGGATGCCAATGTCCTTTGGGAAAATCATAGACAAATTTATAAATTCATTCCGCAAGGAGATTCACAAGTGGAAAACTCCCAAATGTGTGTGCAAATGCAGGCAGGCGTACACATCATGATGGAGCTATTTGAGAAGATTTAATTAAATTTATATGTGAACAACTTGACACTATATGCGGGGTGAGGAGGAATTTCAATTTCCTTAGACGAAAGTTTTGGCACTTAAGGAGTTGATTAGATTTTGAATATTTCGACGCTAAAATAAAGATGATTTTACAGCTGTAATAAAATATAATGCAAATATCTGGCAGTGTGACGTAGTCAATGCGCTTTGGAATATTAAGTGGCTTAAAGTGACATGAAATAAACGAACAGTTATAATAGGATTTTATCAGTAATCCAGCCTAAGCCAATTGAGCTATTAAATTATAGCCATAATAACCAATATATTATTAATCTATGTTAAGGATTTGACTAAAATTATGCGGATTTTCATCCACATTTCATTCCAGCTTCAGTTGACTATTAAATCTCTGCACCAACATGTGTTTGCCACAATGGGTTCAGCTATTTATTTATTTAACTCAATAAAGTCACAGTTAATCAATTAATGAAACAAATTTAGAAGGGCTAACTTGCTTAACTTTTCGAATTTTTTTTTAAAGAATTTTGTTAAACTAAAATTAGACTCATCACTCATAGTTGGACTTATTAAAATCACTCGTCAGGTTATTGTTGGGGCAATTGCGTTCATAGTTAGATTGAGACGTCCTTTGACATTCAGAAAATGGATTCCTCGGTCTGGTATTGAAGTTGAATTGAGGACATACGTGTAGATGGAGTTGAAGTTACTATAGGTAGTCAGAAGCTAGTATGCGAAACAAAATATAAATCACCTGATATCTTTCAAAGTCTGAAGATTTAGCAACTTTAATCAGTCTATGAATTTGTATAGGGCAGGGGTTCCCAAACTTTTTTATACTGCGACTCCCTAGAGAGGCCGTCGCGACGCACAGTTAGGGAACCCCTGGTATAGGGGAAAGAAGTCTTTCGGTGTCCCAAGGTAAATCACGTAATACGAAAAGAATAATCTGCCTTTGAATGTTTTAAAATTTTGTAGTTCCAGATTCACAGATTGGATACTAAAAGGGACTACAGTCTTCCAAAACAAAATTAAAGGGTGTCCTCCATGACATCCGGCTCCGACATTCTCTCGTCACTCTTTCCCTTGTCATTGACATCCCACTTCAGTCTCTGAAAAATCAAGGAATTGATGCCATATGCCGACGAGACGACCTTGCAATCGTCTTCCGTGCGGCAAATTCGAAAGCACAGTTTCAGAAATACTGCAGTATTCAGTACTTGTTGTTCAGAGATGGCTTAACAAAGAAGGCTACTCTGTTAATCCAAAAAAGATGACTATTGCCTCTTTTAATAACCGGAAGTCTCATTATTGGCCCTCCCCCCACTATGTACGACGAAACTATTGAATTCTCACAGGAAGCCAAGTACCTGCGAATCTTCCTTGACATTAAACTATATCCACTACACTCCACAAATGGAATGGACCGTAAACAGGGCCAACAGATACCTATCGATCTCCCGTCGAGTCTGTGTTAACAATTGTGGTCTTAAACCACGGATGGTGTTCTGGCTACACTAGCTCGTGGTTAGACCAGCGATCACCTATGCTGTCATGGTCTGGTCGACAAAGAATACCGAAGTCACCACGATCAAATATCTAGAACGGATCGAACGGAAAACTTTATGACGGGCTGTCTACGAACTCAAACTATATCACTGAATGTCATTGAAAAACATTGACTCCTATTCATACCATGCATGTCATCTGCCTTTGCCGGAATATGGCTTCCATAAAAAATGATCTTTCATCGTCCCTTCAAGGCTGGATTGGGTAAAATATAATCCCAATCCATCACGACTTGACCTCGTCTGGTACACAGACGGTTCTAAGATGGAGTCAGGGCCTGGATCTGGTATTTATGGAGAGTTGCCTCAAGTGAATCATACAGTCAACTTTGGTAAAAACTCATCCATATTGCAGGCTAAAGTCCTTGCCATTAATAGAATACATCATCTAAGTTCTAATTTACAAATGGTAAAACTATATTTCTCTTTTTAAACAAACAAGCAGCCCTTGACTCGTCTGTCATAAAATCGAAGCTTGTCCTGGAAACATTGCCATGTCATCTACGAACTTGCTAAGAAAATCCTAGTCATTCTACTGGATTCCAGCCCACAGGGGCAGGCAGCGAAACCGCTTACTCGCTGGCTAAAGTCGGCGCAACAATACCACTATAGGACCTAAACCCTTCTGTGGTGTCAGCAAAAAAACTTTTCAGGAAATAAATCAAGAGCTGAAGCCTGGCTTAAGTCACCTGGGCAGAACTGCACCAGACAAATCTTTCCAAAAAAAATTCGGCTCTCTCCTTCATAAATCTGGCCAAAAATAACTGGAGACAGGAATAATAATCAGGAATTAATAGCCTCATTGGAGTCTCACCGGGTCTTATATACATGCAACATGCACACAGCACTATATGTCTTAAGAGTGACAAAACCCCTATTCATATGCTCATGAAAAGTCCTGGGGGCTTATTCCAAAATGCACAGCGGATCGCTTTTCATGGCGAATTGGTATTTTTGTATTTCCAATAGCGATTCGATCCATTCAAAAGCGATAGCTATTTAGGTGACGGATTGATGGCGGATTTATTGCGGATAAAATATAAACTAAATTCTTGTGACGGGGAAAAAGCTGTCAACATTTTGGGGAAATAAATGGAAAATTGGAAGTCTAATTGAAAAAAACTGGAAAGCACACCTCGCATTTGAGAATAAGCAAAAGCGAAGACGGTCGAAATGGAAGTATCGCTTTCAATACAATCCGCCGCGCATTTGGAAATAACCCCCCTGTTCTCTTTCGTCTCGGAAAGAATATCCTTGGCGAGTAAATCGCTACTATACCCCTAAAGGAGATCTTTGTCTTCTCGACTGCCTCTTGGTCTGGACTCTGTAGTGAAGATATGTCTTACCATCAGGGAAGTCACAATGGGCTCCTTTAAAAGAAGCCGCAGACTCAGAGCCCAACGAAGGCTCTTTCGACTAATGAAGCATTTTGGTGGCATAAGGATCTTTAAATTTCTTTGCAATTTTGCAAACCTTACTGGGTTAGAGTTGCAATTATGATTTGATTCAATCATTCAATCTTGGAAATGTGCCGTTGGTTACAATACAGTTTCTGGATTGAATGCTGCTCGCTTGTAAGTTCCCGTTCGTGTCGGGCTACCAAGTTCTTAAAAGTTCCGATTTTTTTTTAAACTACTATTCTTCTCTGTTCCCTGACCTAGAACCATGCATCGAAGTTGTCCCCGTTCACGTCCACATTTGTCGTAGGGCTGCTTTCTGCGATATAGCAGTTATTAAGATAGTCTTACTTAAGCTTTAGTTATAAGTTTTGCTGGGTTAGAAGTTTACCTCTCATTTAAAGTTTGTGTTTCTTTGAGAACACCCTGGATTCGAATAGTTTTACCTAAGTCTGAAGCTAGAGAAGAAGCACATGGCAATGAATATGGTTTTAGATTCGGCTCGATTCGAGCTGTCTTTCAGTTTAATTTTATTTGCGGGGCCGACTTTCATCTGTGGAATTGCCAATACACGATACAGCTGAGTAGATTGTATGTGTATCCAATTAAATACGAAAGTCCACAGTTAAATTAACTAAAACAACTAAATATTATACTTTATTAAAGAAGCAAAAATATCACAATGAAAATATACATATGTGTGCCTGTGCACAGCAAGATGGCAGATGTTCGAATTGAATAACAGAGATGTTCAATGGACAGGGTCGCCACTCATCCATTAAAATTAGACTCTATTAGACCATCTATGAAGATCTCTATATTAGAGTCTTAATCAATTGAATTTAGATGTAGTTTATGTTGGGTTGAATAAAGGTTTAAGTGGCTTTTTATCGACGGCATATTAAGCTGAATGGGAATTGGTCAAACTATTGGGGTTACTTATTCCACAGAAATATTATTTAAAGATTTTTTTTGATTAAACTAGGCGTAAATGAAAGTTTGTCTTAAAATAATCTACGTTTAAATTGGCTCTAATAACGTCTGTTTTTAAATATGCTTTAATTGCAATACGGTCTTAAACTGCTTTTATAAGATTTCCCTTAATCCTTCGATATTTTTCGAATCTCTTGAGCGATTGGCTGAATTTGACTTTAAGTTCGGTTTAATCAGCGATTAAGTGGCTTGTTGAGCATGACTTTGCCATATGTTCGCAGTCTGATTTAATGTTTAAGTTAAATTCGAATTACTCAATCGATGCGTGTGTATAGCGACACCCCGCTCACCCTCAACTTCGTGGAACACACACATGACAAAACAAATGACCAATTCAACATAACCCATCGAAGCAAGGAAATTAATTTGAAAAGTTTGGAAAACAGACGCGGTTAACCCCACGCAATTGAATGTGTTGTAGAGGAAATCACGTCACGTGTATACCTCCATTTATAGTCCTTTAATCCATTCGCATTAGTTTTGACTCATCGAGCCAGCAGCAGGTACGATGTGGGTGGCTAAGGCGAATTGATAATTAAAATGTAGTTAAACAAATCCATATGGATAATTTTCGATATGATGAGCGTGATGTGTGACACCACGTCAAACCAGAGATTGCTTGTTTCCACCTTAATGATGATTTAGTCTGATATATCGAATAGGAGGGTAGGGGGTAAATGCATACAAACACCAAATGGCATCGGGTAATGAGTAAACGGATAAATTGAATTTATTGGACAAAATCTCGATTAATGTTGATGGGAATTTAATGAAGCGAAATGACATTTGCATGCTGGACATTCGGGAAAGTTGTGTTATGTCATTTTGTTGAATCTGTCTGTGTGTGGTCTATATTTAGATGTTAAATTGAACGGAAAATGCGGTTGTGTTTTGTGATTGCAAATATATGCTTGCAATTGGTTTATAGGACTCTAATACTAGGTACCCATTCATATTGCAATGTAAATACTTTTTGCTGGTCATAACCGCAGTTAAGAAGAAAATTAAGAGAGTCATAGTTACTCCCGCCGTTTACCCGTGCTTACTTGAATTTCTTCACTTTGACATTCAGAGCACTGGGCAGAAATCACATTTGTTTTGCAACAAAAAGCCTTAACAACTTCTCATGAGGTGCTCCAACATCCACTGAAACAATGAAGATCTTGTTCTGTCATCACTCTCGGACTAACTGATTGTGATCGCCAACGATTGAGCATGACTTCATGAGCCATGATTGAACTGCTGAGGTTTTTTTGATGCGTTTATTGACGCGTTTTTGAGACTTTTTCCTTTGAATATATTGCGTTTTTGGACCGTTTTCTGTCGCGTATATTGACGTGTTCTTTTTGGGCATTTATTACCATTTTTAAAAATTTTGTGAGGCGTTTTTGGCGCTTTTTGTGGCTTATTGGCACGTTTTTTTAGGTGTTTTTGAAGCCATTTTTTACCCATTTTTGAAGTGTTTTGACACTTTTTTTGAGGCGTTTCTGTGGCGTTTTTGGTGGGTTTTTTTTAAGTAAGTCCAGCACAGTTAGCTGTTTCATAATTTCATTTAAAGCCAACTATAAGCCAACTTATGTCGAACTTAAAACACAATTTAACTCATTAAAATGATTTCAATTAAGTAGACAAGTTTTAAATTGGCTCTAAGTTCAATTTTTTAAAACAAAAATAGCCAAAAGTTTACTCAGAATCAAAATACAATCTCTACTTAAGCTTGTTAATGGAGGTCCAGGTTCACCAAGAGCTGTAGCGCCGCCTAAGTTAATAATTGGCCAAATCAGCAATAAACCGATAAAAAACCAACTTAGACTCGACCTAAAAACAAACTTCACCTAACCGTCTTCCAAACAATTAAATAAAAGTTAAAGCAACTTAATCCCAACTTAAACACCACTTAATTCCTTTCTCTTCGTTTCATTTTTCCCATTGCACTGCATAAACATTCCTTGGCACTTCCTCTCTGACTTTGCTCAACTATAGAGTCCACAACTTTACAGGCAAACTGACATCTCCTTGCAAATTGAAAAACCACTAGCGTTTGTGTAACCTTCTTCTTCACTTAAAATATCCTCGAAACCAAACAAGGAGGATGTCAGGTGTTTGTGTGTGTGTGTATTGTATGCGAACTGAAATTCAATTTATCTTCCGTACGTATGGATATGCAAGGAATTTTCGCAAACCCTACACTGATGTATTTATTAGTGCGCAAAAGGATTCAAATGGAAACACGCCTTTTGTGCGGTCGTCTAATACATATCCTGACACGTACATCGTTACGACCACTTTGAAAAAATTTTAATTAAAAGAAAACCCCCGCCCGCCATGCACATGAGGCTAGCACCAAATTAAGACGACCGACGGTTAATGAAACCTTTCAGTTCAAGTTTCAAGAACAAAGCTGCAATGTCATTTGTGAAATAAATTTCGAAATTGATAGCAGTTTGAGTTGTTGGTTTGGGTCCAGGTCAGGTGTCCTTTAGAAGTGAATTTTCCCTTCATCTCTTGTCCATTATTCAAGCAATTACCTATTCAACGAGAGAGATAATACCGCAGAAGCAGAATAATCTGTGATCAAAAATTTGCCATCTCCTCTTGTTTTCGGACGAACGGAAGTAAATCGCTTGTGGTGAAACATGGATATTCAGTGTATTAACTTCCGGACTTTTGGGCTGATAAAAGTAGAGAATAGCACTTTTGCATGAACAGTGGCTGGCGCAAGAAGTGGGAAAGGAGACATTATTTTTGTTAGGTAGTAATCTTAAGCTCAAGTTGGACTCTACTTTAATTCAAGTTAAGGCGAAGTTCAGGTCCGAATGCCGACATAACGCGATTAAGAATATGAACCAGAAGTCAAAAGGAAGGCCATTTGACAGAATTTTAATATATACCACATTAAAGCAAAATTATCTTATTATTATTACTTATTACTTAAAATAAATTTCAGAGAATGCGGTCATTTAAATCAATGCTAAAATAGCAACAAGCTAAAGATTAAATTAGATTTCTGGGCTTTTTTAAACAAGAGCCTTTCGATTACAAGCTAATCCCAGCCTAAGCCCTATTTAAACCTAACTTAAATCCCATTTCAAAATCCAGGTATGATAGAGACTTGGAATCTTTGAATATCGAATATTTAAAAGAAGGCTGTAATAGATGCATCTCTGTTTCTGACGCAGCTTGATTGCAAACTAATACTAATACCAACTTCAACACTACTTAGATCACATGGCGTTCATGGCGATGGGTCCATTGTAGTTGACTCTACTTCGAACCTAAAACCGATAAGATCTAGCTCAAATAGAGGCTAAAGTTGTCTTGAAATCTTTATATGTCGAAAAATGACGTGAAGCTACGATTTGCGAGTAGAGCAATGATGTTCGTGGAACTACGGAACTTGACCATTAGAAACTATATCAACTCTTGGGTGAGAGTTTTTGAAGTAAAATTACTCGACAGTTGGAAGTATCTGCCGAAAGAATGATTGAAAGTACATACACGATTATACACTTTAAGGTTGATGATGTGTTTCCTTAATACGGTAACTTTTTATAAATTTGATTTTACAAAAAGCCAATTCAGAGTGACTGGGAATGATAGGGAGCATACAACTTAGCGGCAGTCATTTTGTAACTTCCAATGGTAGGTATGTGGGATTTCAATGTCAAAGAAGGTGCTTGATGCTCTGAAAAAGACTTCTTAGGTCTTCCAAGCCCCAGAACGCCTTTGAGTGATATGTACTGATATCTGCGAGACGAATGGAAAAAGCCTGATGATATGGATGTTCGTACAGTTGCCGACATGGTGTCTGTTATTTGCGAAAGTTGTACGGCGAAAGTGCCCAAAGTGTCTGGAATTTTTTGACGAAAAATGAGGATCAACAAGCCTCTTTTTTACATAAACAAGTTGAAAGATATCTTTTTATACTGAAGCTCACACATGTGTGATCGCGAATCTGATCGAGGAACGATTATAACTTCAGACTTCAATTCATATGATCTGGTCCAAAAATCGTTGTCACATCGACGCCCAAACCCTAAGCACATAAAGCGGCGAAAGCAATCAGGAAGTGGGGCAGTATATGAACTGATTATACAGAACAGTTTACCGATGGTCGACTGAGAGCAAGGTACTATCATTTAGAAAACTCGGTGCTAAAATATCCTGCCTAATAATCCTGAGGCAGTAGTAGTAGTAGTAGCACATTTCTCCCGTAGACCAACAAGTTTATGAACGAGCCATTGCAAGGGAGTTTTGAATGAACCACATTCCGTTTCCGACAATGCTGAGTGGGGAAGAAAGGAGAAACAACGATTCTCGCTTGTTTGGGATAGACTCTGACAATTTATATTGGGAAATTATGTCGAATTTCAGTCTCTGAATTATTGTTTGAGAGAATTGCATTAACAACAACTCGTAGACACAGTCACTTTGGTAGGAATGATAGCTATTTCGAACACCACTAATTCATCATCAGACTCCTTTGAAGTGATTGTTTGAATAGTTTTGAATTCTGACAGTCAATTCTCATCTCGACAATCACTCTGGACTAATTGCGTACGAAGCAGGGGGTCGACCCCAAAGTTCTTGTGCCAACTATCAAACGAGACACGACAGGTGTTAAGACTTACAAAATCGCGTTTGATGCGTTCATTGTCGCAGCAAAATGAGCCCCAAAGAAATACTGCGCGAGAAGCAGCAATGTCTATTAAAACTACGTTTAACTCGGCGAACTGGCTATGTGATAGCAAATCCCTGGCCAGGATTCTATGCCAGATTACTTGCTGAATTTAAGTATAGTTACGAACTACTTCATCTGAATAAGAAGTGGAGCTACCAGACTGACAACTTAGTTAAGTATTATAAAGTTGGTTCTCCCCTGTGGGTATTTATGTCGAAGATTCTCGACTTATGCTACCACAAGAATTTAAGTGAATCTCTTTTCCGATGATACCGCCTTGGTAACTGTGTCCAAACAAAAACAGAATATAGTCTGCCATGGTTAAAGCCAGTCGCTAGAATCATAAATTAGCTAAAATCTGCCGGTCTAGAAGTATCTCATCATAAGGCGGTCACAATAACCAGCAAAGGGCAGTGGAATCTGCGAATTTCCTGGTTGGTAAACAAATATCGGTGGTTCTAGATGTACGATAATACTGTTTTCCAGAATCCTTCTATACGCTGCTACCACTTGGATAACTCTTGCCTGGATCCACCAATTTTCTAGCTTACACGGTGGAATAGTAAAAAAATATATATAAAGAAATAAATAGGTGGCACAACAGACGGGTAGACACCCTAGGCCTAGCTTCTCGCAACCATTCGTTTTGTGTGAGTTTATATTTTTTGGGACGAATGGAAAGGGCCTACAATTTTATGCCGAGTCCGAACGGCTGAACTGAGAAGCTTTTTCATGACAGTCATACTCTCGGATGTTTGTCAGACGTTCGCGAGAGGTGGCGCAGTATAAAAAACCTTAAGATGTAATTTGTGTTTTTCTGGGGGACAGTAGTCCAGCACACTAACCACTGCGCTACTGCGCAGTTAGTGAAATAGTGGATTGATAATATAGACAGACGGTGTATTAGTCATCGTTGTAAAAGCAGCAGAAGGGGTAACGTATGTATAGCATTGCGGCAACTGATGAAGTGAAAGAATATCACGACAAAAAGCAGATGGACTCACAAACTGATCGTCACCATCGAGACTGAGAGCTCTGGGAAACTACAACTACAAACTTTCAAAATTCCTGACAGACTAAATTTTACTAAAATCTTCATAAACTTGGGCCAGATATAGCATTCCCTGGATTATCCATACGATGAGAAAGAAGGCCCGCAGCACACAATATTCCATTCCAAGGGCTTCGCATAGGGAATGAAAGGCCTGCCAGATACTTCATTGACTAGTATTACTATTTCGTACCCATTGATAACTTAAAAAAATAAAAATGTATCACAGTTGATGCCAAAGCTGGATATGTAGCATCCCTCCATGTGAGACATTCTCAAATTGTGCCTACTTTAATGTTTCAAGATGTTGTTTGAGTTTCGACTGATTTAGTGACCTGTAGCTCAGACGTATTGTCAAACGCTCCCTAAATATAAAAAGAGCGTATATACTCCGTAGTGCTGTTTCTATTGCGTTCAGACCACTTTCAATTATTTGCGTCAGCTGATATAGAATTTTTCGCAATTGTTTTTTTGTAGGTTCAGAGGGCGGTCGCCTCATCCCCCTTCAATTCTAGGGGTAATTAGACATATCTCTCGGGTATAGTCATGTTCAATGTTCATGTACCATTGTGCGGATTGATTAGCTCTGCTGCCAAGGGAGACGCAGGAGGTGTTCCTCATCGTCATCACGAAAAGTACTTTTTCCCTAAATATACCATCCCGCCGGTTATTTCTTTATAGGGTTCATAACAGACAATGACCAAAATTTGTTAAACGAGTAGATATTACGTGCAATTATGACCATAGTCAGTGTATTTGCTTGTAACGCCCTATGGAGTTTAGAGTCTCGGCAATATGCTTTAAGTCAAAGTGTCAATGTGAATCTAAATCACATAACGTTAGTCAACGCAACAAGCCCGAATATGACCCTAGGCGCAGCTCCACATAACATAATTCGTCTGTTTAAGTTCTCATTTTCGAGACGAATGAAAGGGATCCTACTTTATGCCGAATCCTAGCTGCTAAATTGAGCACCTTTTGCAGCTGCACTTTCAGGTGGTTATCAAAAGTTCCCACAGATGGAGCAGTTAAACAAAAATTTATTTTGTAGGTATATACCAAGAACCAGTAAGTTACTAACTGGCAGCACCTTCTCTTGCTAACCCCACTATTTCCAGTTTAGGTTCCGACTAACTTCCTGAATAACCAACAAACGAAATACCATTCAAGTTGACTGGAAATACCTACCTCCGTAGCCTGAAATTCCTAGTGAAATTTTCTAAAACCCCGCCACCAAACAGAGAAGGCAGGTCAGAATTAAAACAAAATGGACTGCATCCTCTCTCTCACAAGCCGGATGCAACATGGCCAGTGATGGTATTTGTCCTTCGTAACTTTTGATGTACAATAGTCGGAGTATATTTCTTCACCGGTATCACGCCAGTTGGCTGTTTCATTTGCATTTTACCTGCCGTTTTGTCATGGTCCATAACAAAAATAAAAACGAATGCCACATCCAAGTAATCCGTTTACTGTTGCATCCAACATACATCGTCATATAGAAGAATTTTTGGTTGTTGAGTGTGTTTTTTATTTTTCATTTTTCATTTTTGTCCTTTAAGAGTGTCCGGCTTCGACGAACTATTATCCTAGTTGCATGGTTACATCGTTTTGTGTCGCAATCATCGCACGTATGCACATGGAACGTCTATATGTGTGCGCTCTACCAATCCGTCTGCAACAAAATACCAGAACGAAATATTTTCGAAATTCATTGCACGTTGTTTGTGCTCCGAGAATTGACCAAAGGATATAACATTTCGAAACACAATATGTATAGTTACAACTAAAATTGATATGTCCATTGAATATATTTTAGATTCAACCACATCCTTTGCCCGACAGAGTATACTCGGAGACAAATTAGAAGTTGCAAAAATCTTTGCAATTGTATACAGCATTTCCCGATGCACTATTGCAAACATCCTGTTGCCTTAGACTGTGTAGTGTGTATGTTCCTTTTGGTCCAGGTATCAATGTCAAATTGCAAGGAGAACAGCATCTCTTTGCATATTGGATGGTCAGTGGCAGCACCGTGTTTTCGAATCAATTTGTGTCAACTGAGGATGGAAGGTTGTGTCCCTTCTTTGGCGTAGTGGAAAGGAAAAAGACTTTATGCAAAATGCATGGTGGGGCCCCAAAATGAAAAGGACAATGGAGTCTTTTCAGAGCAACTGAGGGACAAGGGAGGGAACATAAACGGCTCCTAACGCGACAGATTGAATTAAATTGTATTGCAGGGATTTTGAGATTACAAAGTTGCATACTTTCTGTACGTATTTCATTTCATTTTTAAAGAATTTTAATTTCTTCCCCTTTTCTTTCTGTACGTATCTGAATTCAATGGAACTAGCCTGAAAGTGATTGTAACTGTAAGCTCTGCAAAAGCATTTTGTCAAAAGTTCAATTAAAAGGCAATTTTCACGTTTGTTGGCGCCAAACCAAAATTAATCACACTGCCATTAGCGTTTTCGACAAAACGCAACGAACGAAGTCACCGCGCATTTATCTAAAACCACCCTCCCTTGAATGAAATCATACGTCCTTGTCAAAAGAGGGGTCAGGCGTAGACGCAGCCAACATCCACCCAATTTTGTATGAAAACATAAATAAACATCACCGCTAAGTAGAACTATTCGCGTATATGGGTGTGGCTACTGGTTGTGTTTAGTAGGAATGCTCACAATTTGAACACCCTCTATACGATTGTTTTTTAAGTGTACAGTACACGCGGGCGCCCGTCCATCACTAGTTCAACTGAGCGTAGCTAATTAGTTGGTGGTATTTGAGATAGTTAAACTTAATTTTTTGGGCAAAGTTATGGTGGGCGCCTGGGCGGAAGCGGAGGTTTGGGCTATAATTTCATGTGATTCTTAAAAATCAAAGAGTTTTTAATATAATTTTTGTTCTCAGAACTTTTTTATTGGAGATATCTTTTATCGAAAATCTGTATTTTTTGCAGTAAAAATTTTATTAATAAAAATGAACAAAGGTAGCAAATTAAATCGCCGTTTCCCATTTTAATATCTCCTTCTGTGGTTATTATTTTTTCTCTGTCCATTAAAGCAATTCCGGCTCCAATCCTGGACCAATCCCGGTCCATTGTGCACTACCAACCAGAACCAGCGTTGCCACTTTGCTGCAATTGCAGTAGATCTACAGCATTTTTTCAAAATTTAAATCTACTGTCACCAAATTAAATCTACTGCATATTTGTAAAATTTTAAATGAGGAAGCCAAATCCAAAAAAGTAGATAAAATACAAACAGAAATACAGGTTAATTTGGGAAACTGAGTTTTACTGGCTTAAATTGTCGAAGGAAACTGTTTCAGCAAAATATGTCTTTGAACAACAACAGGTCAAATTTAGACGTCGATTCTGAACAAATATTTTTTAGCTTGATGGGGTTTTTCGTGCTGCAATTTTATATCGAGGATTGTCAACAGATAAAAAATCGTTTTAATTTTAATGATGAAAGACTGGAACCTCAGAGGTACGTAGATACAAAGTTAGTACCTAGTGGAAGGCAGTATACTCTCGATATTGCCTATTTTAAACTTGTTTCCTTTTTACGATGATGACAAAGAAAAACTTAAACTTAAACTTAATAGCCAATGAAGATGAACAATATTCCTTGTTCATTAATATTAAAGCATTTTTCTGTTTTGTTTAAATATTCATCTTTATTAATTTTGTATTGTTTATATTATGTTTTGTAATTTACCTTGGTTTTGTTTAAAAAAAATTCAATCTACTTACTGCATTTTTTTAGAGAATCTACTGCGAAAAAATAGTCCAACAGTGGCAACGCTGACCAGATCCCCTTTCTTGTTGTATTTGTGAAGAAACTATGATGTAATTCGTTTATCTTTATGGTCGGTTACAGAGTATTGCTGTGTCCCCGCCGGGGCTTTAACCTGTACCGCCGGGGTTACAAGCAATGATTCTAACCACTACACAATTGCCACCGCTAATTCTGGCTTTATTTTAAGAAATTTATAGAAATCAACAGATGGATATTTCAAGTTTCATTTGGTGAGCAGAATCACCTTTAATGTTTCCACTTCCGACAGACTTCTGACATTCAAGTTTGGTTTATTTAAAACAATATTCGTTCC
Organism: Cheilosia soror; assembly: GCA_949372485.1. Lineage (NCBI taxonomy): Eukaryota > Metazoa > Arthropoda > Insecta > Diptera > Syrphidae > Cheilosia > Cheilosia soror. Next base: position 93,642,851 of record OX443561.1, on the reverse strand, counting down.
ATCGATGCTGAAGTTCTGGCAAGCATAAAATATATTCAACGGCTGAAGACATTTCTTTGTAATCGCTATCGGGGATATTGAGACGGTTTAAATGTTCCACCCAGCGATGCTTGACATTTTTTTTACGACACGAAAACTTCTTCACTTTTAAATATGGTTTAAATATTTTTATAACCTCCACCGGAAGGTTATATGTACATTTGTAACGCCAAGAAGGAGTCACCGGAGACCCCATAAAGTATTATATATTCTGAATCAGGATCAAATTCTGATTTGGCCGTGTCCGCCTGTCTGTATGTATGTTGAAAACACAACAGCCAGCGTCCAAGCGAATCGACCTAGGCGAATGAAACTTTATGAGAAGACTTCTCTTTACCGTCGCGTCGTCAGATTGGTATTGAAAACGGGCTACATCGGTCGAGTAGTTCTGCCAATACCAGTCCCATATGTTGTGTACGTACTAACTCACATATGCTTCAATTTTGCATGACTTGATAGCGGACCCATCGCCATAGGTCATCTTCACGGTCAGGACTATAACTAATTTGCTCAAGAACTAAATTTCCCCACTGAATTAAAAAATAGTTTTAATTTAGTTTTGAGAAACCAAACTCCTCTAAATTGTCAAAAAAGTACAGCTTCCGAGGTGGAATGGCTTGACATTCACAGAGAAAATTAGTAGTGCAATTTGTTCACCAAATCTCATAGATCGCTTCCTCAAAAGGAAGCAATGTCCTTCTTGCTATTCGTATACCTAACTTTGTTCTGCTTAGTTTTGAGAAATTTTCAGATTTTTTCCGATCTTACTCATTTTTTATTCTTGCCACAAGTCCTTTAAGACCTTGTGCCCTTCTGTATTATGTGACCATAAAGTCTGCCGTTTTGTTTCACATGATTATATGTCGTTTTGTGTGGCAACTCCTGACTAGTTAAAAGTTGGTGACATGAAACTCTAGCGCCTTAAGCGTACGCTGACTAACAATATAAATGACGATATTCATGTTGGATATTGAACCAATTTCAAGTAGTTCCATAGAGCTCTAAGTACGGCCAGAACCTCTGTCCGATATGTAGGTCTACCTATATATCTCTCGAGATATGCATGAGCATGACCCCGTACCATCACAGTTTTGGAACCGTCCCTTTAAACCAAAACTTAAATTTGGCTTGGAAATGCATTCCTTTATGATAGGTTGTACAAGGGATGTACCTCTATACAAATCCACGTCGTCGACACCCGCTAGCCACTCAAAAATTAAACACTTCGATGAGCGCCTTGCCTTAGAGACTAAAAAACAGTATAAGTTACGAGCGTTGCGTACTAGATGAAACTGGTGCAATATGTTATCTACATCACCAGTACAATCCGATGAGTTTTTTCGCTGTTTCGTCATTCATCATGGATTCATCATAACACATCGTTAGAGACCATCAGGGAACAGTCGTGGCAGTGGACCTGTCCCGGTGAATCAAAGCCAAAGAATCCCACGATGCGCTTGTCGGCCAACAAGGACACGGCGCGGTCTAATTAACATCGATTCCCTTGAAAAGTATTGAATTATGCAGAGCTGTTGGATCGATTTAACGTAGCGCCACATTGAAGCAAAAACGACCGCATTTGATGCTAAAAGGGTTCACTTCCACCCAGGACAAAGCACTGCCGCAGAAGTCAAAGTTAATTTACCTTTTTAGAGCAAAGATGTACTTCAGCCCGAAAAAACTTTTCCTTCTCTTTAAATATTAGACAATGCCTCAAATATTGCTTCCGTATATGAAGTTCAGCCCCAAAAACAGTTAAGCTACTTGGTACGTACATTTTTGGACTACAATGACAGATGTTATCCTAACTAACAAAAGATCTATAGCCTCTGGCGCACAGGAGACTACTCGTTGCATTGGCAAATCATGTTGGAGTGACTCCACCTCCTCCTCATCTTCGCACATTCGGCATAGAATATTGGACTGTTATTCATTTATGGAGCATGGCACAGTGTCCGTGATTACACCAGTAAAGATGCTCCATAAGGCTCCTTACTTTCTTTTTGTCTATTATTTCGGCCATAACCTGAGAGTAATACAGTTCTTCCTGTAGGTAGATAGGATGAGTTGCCCTCTTTCTCTACTAGGCTCTATAGGCTAGACCAGGGTTTCCCAAAGTGGTCGATGTGAAAGAAAACTGATTTAGGTGGTCGACGAAGTCTACAAATCGACCCCTTTTAACATAAGTTTTATTTGAAACGTTAAAAATACTGTATAAGTTGTGTTATGTGTATACAAAATTGTTATAAGAATGACTAATATTTTAGTAGGAAGTATCAGTGTTGTAGGTACCTTTAAAAACTAAACAAGTCGATGTCGATAAGTCTGCAAGAACAAGATAAAAAAAAACTCGGCAAGTCAATACCTATGCGTGGGCAAGTTCGTGCAAGATAATGTGTTCGAGCGTACAAGTCTTTCAGAATGTAGCTTTTTGCTACATATTTAGAGACTGAGGAGAATCGATTTTTCTGGCTGTGGAACGCTTTTTTATCGACAAAGGTATTCCATGGAAGAACATTGTTTATTCTGTTGCGACTGCGTGATTGACAGACAGCATTTAGTAGCAACAAATTTGAGTCCTAGATTGCATCAGTCTTTACAATATGTTATAAATGCTGTCAAAAGATTCGAAGCAGTTCTTTGAACTCTCGGTTATTTGCTCAGCTATGCGAGGAAAACGACGAAGTTTTTACTCGATTACTTCTGCACACTGAAGTTCGCTGGCTATCAAGAGGCTCTTGCTTAGCAAGATTTTCAGCTATTTTTGAATCTGTGTTGAAGTTTTTACAAGAAAAAGATCCGAATTTGAAAGAAAATCTAAGCAAATGTAAAACAGATATTTATTACTTTACTGACATCTTTGGTATGTTCAACAAAGCTAACTGCAGCTGCAGGGTGACGATCTCAACTTGATTAAAACAAAATCAATTATATCAGCCTTTGTGAGTAAACTCATATTTTATAAACAAAATTTAAGCAGAAAAGAATATTGACAGTTTCCGCATTTGTCAAAATTACCGGAAATGATTCAAGACGATGTAATTTTATCATATGGCACTCACTTGGACGCATTACACAAGGATTTTACTAAAAGGTTTGACGATCTCTTAAATTTACAAATTCCTCTATGGATAATAAATCCGTACAATATCACAGCCATAGAAGAAGGCAGTGTGATAATCCAAGAAGAGTTGATTACCATCCGCACAGACGAGGATCTTAAGCAAAATTTCAACCAGGGTTATCAGAAGTTCTGGTTGCAACGCAACATTGAACCACAGTATCCTGCTTTGTGGAACATTGCTGAAAAATACCTTATCGCTTTTCTATCATCATACCTAGTCGAAAAAAGCTTCAGTGTGGTTACAAACATTTTGACAAAACCAAAAAAACGCGAGGATCTAAAGCTGCGACTTACCAATATTGAACCGGATTTAGCTAGATTGGTAGAAAGTCAAGTATTTTGTATCAATAGGAAAAAAACTTGAGATAGGATTTTTAAAGTAATTTGGCTATGGGGGTCTGAGGTTTCATTTCGTTTTGGAAAAGGGGTCTCTTGCCCAAAATAGTTTGGGAATCCCTGGTCTAGACTAGTTATACAATTTTACAATCGGTGGCAGTACGGATGTGTCTGGTCGCTTATGTTCATTTCCGACCTTATTATCGCTAAAGCGTCCGCAGCTTCTACATGGAGCCTACCAAGTGTAAGAATTTAAAAGACGAGCGATTCTTCATTAAAACAATTATACAAACAGCATGTTCTGCTTGTGCAACTATACTAGATACTGCTACACACACTAGTACACTACTGATACATTTGGACTTCTTAGTATTTGCACCGCTACACAGGGTTGACCAAATGGTGTCAAAATTTGACTATCTTCAATTTATCTTAAAGCTTTCTCTGTAGCCAGGATTTCCGCTTGGATTGCTGTTTTTGCAGTGTCTTTAGGTGTTTTTATTTTTTAGTTCAGAGCAGAGCCTGAACTGTCAAAAAAAAGTTCGTGTTTCTTTTTTAGCTCAGACACCTCAGACACCTCAGAGCTCAGAACTTGTATTTCTTTTTCGTTCAGAGAATGATCAGAGCGCGCTCTATGAGCTCAGAATAAATTGACTGAGCAGGCTGAGTAAAAAGCTGATTACGCACTTACTACAGTCACATTTTACAGAAAAAAAACCGGGGTAAACAAAATAGTTGAAATGGCGGACGAGCCTTGTTCTTTTGCCACAGAAGGTAAACCAAATTAATAAATAAATATATGACAGCTATGTGCTCAAGTGTGTTTCATTAACAAATCAGAGCGATCTGAGCACGCTCTGTTTAGAGTTCTGACCTAAAAAAAAAACGGTGCCAATAAATAAAGTCTTATGCAAAAAGGTCCAAAACGTAATTTTGAACTTTTTTTGGACTTTATTGCACTTTTGCAATTGCAATAAAATCCAAAACGAGTTTTAGACTTTATTGCAATATCAGAAGTGCAATAAAATCTAAAATTATGTTTTGGACCTTTTTGCATAAGACTTTATTTCATGGCACAAGAAAAACGCCTTTTGAGTTAAAAAATGTTCACGTGCCTATCTGCAGGTGCTAGTACACGTCATTTAGCAAGTCACATACATATCTAGCTCTGGCGTCAACAGAGAGTGCATACACGGCATGTATAGCCATTGGGGCCATGCGGTGACGTAAAAATGACGTCAGTGCTACATATGTGTGGCTTGCTACATGCCGTGTACTAGCACCTTATCTCCAAAAACAAAATAGGAGATGATAGTTCCTATTCTCTCACCGAGTCTCAAAGATCCAACTAAAGCTTCTTTTTGAAAACTTCTGCAGCACCAGTCTTTCAGAGGATTAACCTAAATTCCTTGATATCAACTTTCTCCCATGATACTCCAATTGAACTGCATGAGATGAGCACACAACAAAAAAATATAGATATCCTTCAGACCATAGAATTTAATGATAATTTTTATATGAATGCATTCAAAGTGGCTTACCAACTCCATTGTCATTCCGCATTCGTCCTGCAACAGATTCCAATACATATAGCCCTTTACGCATCAGCGATTTCCAGCTCACATTTATTTGAATTGCGGTCGATGCGCCGCATTCAGAGAAGAGATTTTGTTTGCCCCACTCATGTGCACGGCATATACATACATGTGGCTTATATCTACACTCTATATGCCGGCCGTTGGGCAAGGATATCTAAAGCCACAGAGAGCTCAATAACTTGATGTGAGGTTTGTCGACCATTGCAAATCGTTATGCACAACTGTCGCAAACAATTCAATTTTGAACAATATAATAATATATAATTGATTATGTCCACCGACTGGTGTGAGTGTGTGACAAAATTGAATTTCCAGTAGAATTTAACTTCTTTAACTTAACATCCCATCGTCTAGTCCATATCGCTACGGGGGTATTACAAGTGGCAACTGTGAGTTCATCTACACGCTAAACAAGTCCACTTCTGGAGCAACCCTCGAGCGCATAAATTCTGATATAAACAATAAAAATGACGCAGCGAACAAAAAACACGTTTGTGTTTGGCAAAAAGGACTCTTCCTGTGTGCTTCACACCTGTAGCTGGAATTTATCAAAAAATAAAAGATAAACCCACTCATAGAGACAATGGAAAAAATGAGAGCGCTTTAGGTTAATGGAGACATGGAGAATCCTTGCCACTCCGCATCCTCACGCCATCCAAAAAAAACGGCTACAATAACACTGTGTGCATCTGCATCCTGCAAATTGTGCACAATTGTCTCAATGTGAATTCGGAAATGCTAAAGACACGAGAGGGAGATGTGTGTGTGTGTACTCCTAGTCTGCTGAAATATTATTTGTTGGTCGCTATTGTTTCAAACTTTCCACGAGGAAGGATTTTTTCTGTCGCCCAAATCTTTTTTTAGATTTTTTTTTATGATGTCCTTGCAAAGTTATAAAGCACGTCTATGAGCTCTCTCCCCATGGAATAAGGTGCAACTTAGTAAGCAAATAAAATGAAAAATTAACATCGGTGCAGCAAGTTAGTTGGACAAACATGAACAATTTTGTCAGAGTGGACACAGCTAGTCCTTAGAGGGTTACAGCTACAGTTACAGTATAGTAAATTAGAGTTTGGAAAGAATTTTTTTTCTTTTTTTGTCCCCAGTTCGCAGTTTTTATGGTGGAAGCACGGGTTTTGCTGACTCAAAGTAATAGCAGCACCGCATCGCTGTAATCTTGTGAAGGCTGCAGCCAGCCGCTAAATTTGAAATGAAAGCAGTCGCTGCAAAAATTAATTGTTTTCCTAGAATCACATGATAGGTGTGGAACTAGTGAGCGTCTTTTTTTATATTTTAAACGAGTGAGAGTTAAAGAAACGTATATTCGGCTAAATGTCCTTTGAGCTGGTCTGACACGCAATGTCAGCTCTGCTCTGAAAACTGCTTGAGTAACCGAAGCTGGATGTTTCTGGCTCATATTATTATTTCGAAAATAAATGGCTTGTTTGCGACTTACATACTATCTGTGGAATCTGAATTTTTTACTACAGCAGATTTTGATTGACAGTCATCTACAGGATAACCTTAAATTTTATCTTATCCTTCTTGCATTTGATTGCCGCGAAAAATCTGTCGCAAAAATAGCACCCACAAATTTTAGTGTTTTCCACCCCAAGTCTTGCCGACTGTCAGCATCTCAAAAAAATCAGCAGAATATAAAACAAAACGCGTACCATTTCATAACCTTACACATAGGGTAGAAAAATATAAAATACCTTTACGATGAGCTTAAAATTTAATAATCAATTTTGCTCCACTCCACTCGCTAGCGTGGTTTATCTACGTGTTTTTGTGATTATATACTGATTAATTAAAGTTTCAGATTTATGAACTCTCCGAAACTATAGTTGAAAGTTTGAAACACACACAACTGTGGATAAATTGGAAATATGTCGGTTGAACCACAAGTTCACGAAGAGCTTTATATATTGGCTTTGTCCATAGATAAGTAATTTTTCATTATTAACATCAGGTGTAGCATGGACGGGATTTTTTTTTTCTTTTAATGAAATTAGTCCTAACCTCCTAAGTGTACCTAATACCTGAGTTATACGGTTATACCAAAAGAACACCAAACGCTAATTTGAACTTAGGGTCTTAGTAAAATAGCCATTTAAAACTTCGAATTGAAATTTGAAATTCGCTACGAAGACCGTTGTACATCGGAAGCTAATATTTTAGATAGAGATGGGTTTTGGTTAATATAGGTTTTATGCTGATTCGTTGAATTATTTTATTATTATACCCTCCACAGGAAGATATAGTATTCACTTTGCCATTACATTTGTAACGCCGAGAAGGAGTCATGTCATGACATGAACATGTCTGATTTTGGCAAAAAAAAAGTTCCTCGGGTTGGATAACAGCGTTTTCGTTGTAGTTGCTCATAGAGTTGAAGAACGCGTTGATACCCTCGTACACTTAACCAAGCGTCATTTGATTTGTGACTGAAAGCAATACATACTTCGTTTTGCTTTCATTTTGCATCCTTTCCCTTTCTGGATTTCCCTCATGACTTTATTGCTTTATTAGGGGTGGATGTGTTTTCTAGCACTAATTACTTGTGAGCGCAGATGTTTTATTACTGGTGTTTCCGCAATGATCTGTCTGCGCTGTGTAGATCTAGACCATCGTCTTGTTCTAGACTACTGAGTTGAAATTTAATGATAAATTATATACAGTGCATAAACAGATGTCAGTTGATAGATTCCATAATGGCTCAACTAGCACAGGTACACACATTTCGTCGCACCCAACGCAACTCTAGTGAACAAACAATTTAAGAAGTTGAGGAACGGATTGGACAGATAATGTGCAGTTGCACAAGCATGTTCAACGAGCAACGAGAGCTCGTACACTACCCGCACACTTCTTGAGCAACGCGATGAGCAACGATGACCAACCAGATCAAACGCGTTGGTTGGATAAAATTAAGGGCATCGTACATTTGAGCTGAATGCGTTGAATTCAAAATTGATGCGTTCGGCACTAAGTGGACGTGCAGCATTACGCAATGTATGTAGATACCTACAGCAAAATTATGTTTAACAAAGTAGAAAATTGGAGAGTGCAACTTGAAATCCTTTTCATACCTCAACTGGATATAAAGGGTTTTCCAAAAAGAGAGGTGTTATTTTGGTATTCAAAGAAAAATGTCATTTTTTGAGATAAATGATCGTATGTTTATTTCATAATAAAGTTGAAGGTATGCCGTTAATAATGAAAAACAAGATCAGCCAAATGGCCATCACGAGCACGCTTACAGGAGCATATCCTTTTGATGAAATTTTCCATAACCAAATCGCAAACTGGCTGCCCTATGTCCTCGATAGCCTCAGGAATTTTATCTTTGAGGTATGTTGGCTGATCGGCCGGCTTAAATTCTTGTGTTAACTGAACTTTATAAGCCTTAAGACCCAAGCCTTTATGCAAAATACGGTGTAATGACGTTCGTGGAATGCCCAATTCCAAAGAACGACGAGGACTGGACAAACCTGGGTTTTCTTCAACACTTTGGGGTACAGCAGCAATATTCTCAGTTGTTCTTGAGCGACGTGCACGGGTTTTATTCTTCACATCACTAACTTGTCCCAACAGCTCGAATTTTTCCACCAATTTCTGTATTGCGGTCCGACAAGGTGCTTCACGACGACCAAAAAATGCTTTAGTTTTGCGAACTGTGACTGCAAGATTTTCACCATTTTTTGTAGTGAATTTTAATAATTTCAATGCGTTGTTGAAGCGTATATCGTTCCATTTTTAGTAATGGCGTAGTTTCTACTTGTCAAATGTCAAAGAATAAAAGCTTCAAAAGTGGCAGCTACCGAAATAGCGGGCCATTCACAATAACACCTCTCATTGGAAAACCCTTTAGAAGATCTCGAGTTGAAAACATTAAAACCTTTCGAAAATCCCAAAAAATGGTACTGCCCCAAGTTAAGTCGAGTTATTAAATCAAAACTGCATAAAGTTCTCAATCCAAAGATCACCTCGACAACAGAAGTCGACCCAAAAGTAAAACTTTTAGCATAGCAAATATAATAAGTCGATAGTCTAACAACCGCCTATGCTCTCAATCTATCGCCCGGAGAAAATATAACTTGCATTATTATTGAGGATCCAATTTTCTGTGCTATACAAATCACCGGACCTAAACGGCATTCTGCCCATTACAGAAATTACGAGATCTAACACTTTCATGGTTAGCCGGTTAACGCCGGTTTTTTAAGAGATGTATGCATATATTCAAATACCAACTACATATACCTCAACCCCACTCATGGAGACGACTGAGAGTGGCTTTAATCCCAAAGGTAGAAGCGGTCAATTAAATGCAAACTATTCAGCTTCAGTACATTCTTCGAACTGAAAACTCTCGAAGACAACAATCTGCGTCGTATAATGGAAGCAGCACAAAGCACAGCAAGCATGCAAGGAGGTTTCGACAGAAACAGCTCTTCACGAGGTAGTGCGAACACTAGAAAATGTCAAACACTGTGGCTCATAATAATGAACAAAATCTTGTTAAGTCCACACAGAAAGGGGACTTAGGGTGGTAGGATATGCATACGATATGGTGATACTGGTATCAGGAAGGTGTCCCTCTGTAGGGCTAGTCAAGGTATAGGAATCTGGGCCAGAATGTATGCTCTTGGTGTCAACCGAACTGAAGCTTTTTATTGCCATTAAAGCCAAAATACTTTATTTCACCTTTTCACGCCTAAAGTATCTGGGACCTGGGAGGGATTCTGGATACAAAGCTTAACAGGGAAGTTAACTTTCAACAACGGGTAAAAACGGCATTCCACGCCTGCAACCACAACTGACCATATTTATGGGTCAATAGAATGTCTCTTAGAAAAGCGCATAAAATTAATAAACTCAGCCGGGAATGTCTAGGCACTCTACGTTCAACGCCATTAAACGCCCTCTAATATTTTACTTCCAGACCTTCACTTGACGAATATTACAGCACATATCGCGATCATACTCAGAGAGTAGAAATATTTTTAAGTCAGAAATGTAGGACTTGATTCAACCATATCTTTCATGTTTTCTGGTGTTCCTTATGAGATCTATCCGAGTCACTCCATCAGCAATACAATGAAGCTATTACGCTTCGGCCGCAATCTTATTTTTTCCTTCAGTTCCTAGATCTTATGAGAGTTGAAACAAATACCTAATTGAAGACCAACAACTTAGCTTTGGTCCTCAAGATAAAAGAATAAACAAAATAAAAAAGTTAAAATCATCATCGCTCCTTTCATCGGTTATTAAAAAGGCCCCGAAAAACTTGAACTTATCCAACTGTTTCAATACACTGCGAACATGCTTGCTTGTACATGCAGCTGTTCGCTCCAGCCTCTACCTCGACGGTCGTATGCTTTCTCCAAAACTACTAGCCATATGTGTAGATGCATCAGGTGTTGACCTGCCAACCTATTAACTTTCTTGAGAAAGGACACAATTACCCCAGTCAGCCCCACCGCGACTTTTATTTCGTCGCATATATCCAATCCATAGACCACTGTAATGACACGAACCAGTCATCGAACTCCCTCTTTGTCGCTCTATGAATTTGAGAACTTGTAAGATGTAATTCACTCCAACAGTTTTTTCAACTTATGTATAGGCGAGAAGCTAGGCCTTGGGTGTCACCCGCCTGTTGCGCCACCTACCTATTTATTTATTTATTTTGTTATTTGTATAGGCGATGTGGTCGCAAAAGTGACTTTATTTAGCTTGGATTAGGGCCATTATCCACCTTGCTCAAAGCGGTGGATCTGTCATTCTCCGCGTGAGGAGTTCTTTATTCAGAAACTCAGAACGGCGCTCGCTCCATCCGGCAAACTTTTCATACATAAATTCTTAATTGTGTACAAATCGAACACAATTAAGAAAACAGATGCGGCAAATCGATCTCTGACTTATAGCAAGACTTTTCAGAAGCTCCCTTAATAAGCAGTTTCGCCTTTAAACTCGAAATCTGTTGCTGCTGCAGCGCATTTCTCAACGGACCACAAAACAGCTGAACAAAAAGCTGAACCGACACCGTCACCTTAAATGATTTCAATGCTACTTCACTATCTGTTCTCAAAGTCTTTGAGGTGGTGCAGTCTAGGCTTTCGCTTTGCAGATACTGCAAAATGTTAAGGTCTCGGATTCATCTCCTATTCTGGATCTGTCCATCTATGAGGCATGTGCCTACTCTACGCTAGTATTCGACTATCGAGCGACGCGACCGTTATGAGTACTCTACAGCGATATCTTAACTTGATTATATTCAAAAGTTATCCCCCCGTAACCACATTTACTTATAACAAGTCCAAGCTATACCTATGCACGTCCTTGCAACCAACAAACAATCCCAGGTATGGTCCTCCTACACAGTCCTGCTCTATTATGAAACACTTTCCAGCGATTGCTTCTGGCGGGGGAAAAAAATTCCATTTCCGAAATTAGTCCGCGCATGGAGGGCTCAAAAATTCTCGTACATCGTGTGCATTTCCCACCTGACACTGACATCGGGAGGACATCCATCCGGCATTAGCTCATGACGGGGTAGGTAGTAGCAACTGCATTTCTCATAATCCGATCCCGACACCGTCTTGTAAATTGTGTTACAGCGAGGGGCGCACATAGCTACCGTACCATCGTCATTATCTACCAACACCCATCACCACCGAATGCCAGTGTAGTGTATTTCCGCCTGAATCCTCCCATTTCAGCAGAAAAGAAGAAAACTATATCTGCATCAGCGGTGGTCTCAGTAGCAATTTTCCAGATGACATAAGGGAAAATGAAACAACAACAAACATCTAAATAGCATAGGCCCGGTAGGAATAAATTTGTATCTTTAAATATTTAATGTGACAGGATTTATCCGAATTCATAACACAAGGACAACGGGAACGGCAACGGAGTAAGCAAACAAAAAAAAAAGCAGCAAAAGGAGAACGCCGCATCAAGAACGAATAAGAAGGTAATCAGCTGAAACGATAAATGTGCCAGCGCCACCGCCATCACCATCCCATCAGTGACAGCGAAGAAGCAACCAGTGCATTTTGTTTTCGTCCTTTTTTTTATGACGTACAACTGTACATTTTGATTTTCACAGATGTTGCGCCTCATGAAAGCGCAAAACCTGCAAAACTCTTGGACGAATGCCAAGTTTTTTGTGTTTTATTCGACTGTGCAATGTTTGAGTCCATTAAATATGTGGAACAAACATTTCGTCGTGCAACTGGTGTGGAGAGGATATACTGTCAGCTGTCGTCATCGTCGTTGTTGCATCCTTTAAGATTAACTCGTTGCATTGGTACATTTCAAATCAATTAGACGGCCACGATACCATCGCTTTGAGTGTTGAACAATGATCCAAGGAGCAGACAAGAACCAGTAGATTTTGAATAATTGCAAGCACGCTGACCAGGACATGGATCATGGTTGCACCACCACAGTAGGTGAAACTGACCTGAACACTTTAGAAATGGTTCAAGCCACACACTCTGCATGACCACTAACAAAGTGCGACCAGACCAGAGCTTGAGAAGCATTGCAGTCTAAATTGCAATCTAAATATGTACCTTCGTTGGTATAGTGTGGCTGACAAAAACGGAAACACGTCAGAGATAAGTGAAAAGTTGTATCTACAAATATTTGAGATATAACAAAATAAATTTGTTGATTTTTGGGGCTGGTTACCAGCGAGTAAAGGGTGTTTTTTTTTAGAGGTTTGGTTTTTAAACTGACAGCACTGTTTCTGCATATTGTCAATTTGACAGATGAAAGTTGATTTTTTGGTTAGTACGTTTTGGTATTTTGAAAACTTATTTTGAAAACTATGGTTCGGTTCGCCAAACTTATCGTGCTCATCGTTCATTGTACGGTCGACCTAATCGTCCAACGTTCAACTGAGCAAGTTATTTAAAAGACGATGAATCGTTTTCGCACCACGTACACTCTAGTGGATAACAGTGCGAAAAGAAGAAGTTATTGTCGTTGTGGAGCGTAGTGTTGAGGAGAATCTGAATGAGTCGATTCGCCATCGTGACAGCAATTGGAGCTATGTCAATCCACTTTGTGGAAGATTTTACGGAAAGATCTTGGCTTAAAAGCTTATAGGATCCAGTTTGTGCAATAATGACCATTATACACGTTCGCTGAATGGGCCGAAAAAATGATTCAGCTTGATCCTCATTTTCAACGCAAAATTTTGTTCTCCGATGAGGCCCGTTTTTGATTAAATTGATATGTAAACAAGCAAAATTGCCGAACTTGGAGTGGAGAAAACCCCACAAGCCTTTGTCGAGATGCCAACGACAAAGCGTGGTTTCTGTGTTAAGCTACGATTACATGGCAATTTTTTCGAGTCATTTAAATGGCGCTCTGACGCAAAAATCCCGTCACAAAGCAGTCTGCTCTGTCTGATCGTCATTTTTGGCAGCGTCATTTAAATTACTAGGAAAATGGCGCACCAAATGACATGAATTAAGTGCCATTTAAATGGCGGAAAAAAATGGCCGTGTGATCGCTCTTCAATGACGCCTAGGACAAATGGCTAAACATTTTGGCTGTGGCGTCATTTAAATGGCATCCCAACGGAAAATTCTAAATGACTCGCAGTGTCTGTCATTTGATTTTGGGACACAAATGACGATGATTGTCATTTCGTGTGATTGCCAATTTTCCAATGACGAATCGTAGCTTAAATGTCGCTCTACTGCGACATTTTTTCCAGACGTCACAGCGCCATTTAAATGACTCAAATAAATGGCCGTGTAATCGTAGCTTTAGGATGACGGAAAACGGCCAATTACGAACGTGGTTTTGGAGAGCTGGAGCAAACGGAAAGCATTAGCAAGAGAAACCTAACATTGCATAATGAGCGGGACGGGAAGCAAGGCAGCAGTGTTTTGGAGCTGTCTTATCAAAGCCAATTTCTCAATAGACAATTTATCAGCAAAAATATTTCCGAGATCGATAATAGATCAGTTTGGTACAAAATTCAGTTGGGTAAGATCTCTATTGAGTAAGATGGCGAATCCACACGACTGAATTGAGAAGCTTATATAGTTATATAGTTATGTTCTGGGATAATTCGCAGACGTTCACAAGAGTTGGAAACAGTGGAATGAAATCTAAAGGTTTAATTTGTATTTTCTAAGGGTTAAACTTGAGCCTGAGACTCCTCGCTCATTAGTAGGTACAGCTTAAATTCCATAGAGAAACAATGACAATTCATCAGAATTATCGGAACATAAACATTTTGCGCCTGACTATCGACGAATTAGCATAGGCAATGGAAACGCATTATGCGACACATTATCCTATGTGGAAAAACTTGATGATTCAGTCTTGAAATTCGTAGGAGTAATTTGCAGGTCGAAATAAAATTGGGTTCTCGTATTTACTTATCAAACATACTAGACTACTATGGGGAAACTCAATTGGTTAATGTATCGGGTGAACTGCAAGCAAGTGACTTATATAAGGGGTACTGCAAAAGTTGTCTGCTTTTCCACAGTGAGTCTGAGCGGTATTAATCAACATCTGCTTGTAAACCATGGTAAGTATGCCAAATACAGTTTTAAAGTGGCATTAGCAACGATATAGTGGGAGCAATGTCGACCACGGAAATGATATCAACAAATAGAATAATTGTCAAGAGGGATTAAGTGTTGGCCAATTTGTTTACTTTCGATTATTATGATTGTGAAACCCACATCGGACCTTAAGTTCGACAATGTCGTAAAATGAGAGAACAAATTGGCAAGAGCTTTTGTCAGGTCTTGCAATCTATAGCGTTGTCTGTATTTTATAACCGAATTAATTTAGATGCGCTTCTGACAGCGAACTATATACTAAACTAGTTTAAAAGAGTTAACTTAATTTTGTTCATTGAGCTCACCATTGCGTTGCGTGTTTAGACCTGAAATAAAAATGTTATTACAGGCGCAGCACATCGAAAATTAAATAATCAAATTGTATGATCAGTAGTGGATTTGTGTTTTGTTTGCACGGGTACGAGACGTCGAGACTCCGAAATCTCCCAACTCGACTCAGAATGTTCTAAAATATTGACGTTCACCATTCGCACTTAATAGTCACTTTACAAATTTAAGAAATCAGTGGTTATAGTCGCAAAAATAAATAAAATAAAAACTCACACAAACGAACGGTTGTCAAAAGCTAGGCTAGCTGGGTCAACTATATATTTTTTTTGAAGCTACAAAAACCTCCACAAAACCTCTTTAGTTGCAGTGTCATTGCTGTGGTGTGGCTCTTTTGGAACAATTAGTCAAGCAAAACAAACAATTATGCATTTAAACCTCTTTACCATACTTGACTTTTCATACGCACTTATGCTTAGTATAGAGCGGCGATCATTAAGCCGATATCAAAGTCGCTTTAATGCGAAACTCTGATCTAAAAGTGCAGCTCTAGAACGCATGATGTAGTGAGAAAACATAGCTTTGGAGGGAACTATGGCAAATATCTGCTTAAGCGAACTATATGAGCTGTAGTCCAACAAAGCCACTGGAGCAGATAGCCTAACCGCCAGGCTATTCAAAGCGGCAGGCGATGACCGATGAATGGAACCTCAGTATTGTTTGCCCAATCCTCAAGAAAAGAGACCCTCTGAACTGCGCCAACTACAGAGGTATTAGTCTTAGTCTTTCCTAAAGCCTTTCGTCAACAACCCGATTGGTTCCTATCAGTGTAGCTTCATGCCAGGAAAGTCCACAATCGATCAAATATTGACGCTGCCGCAGATCTTGGATCAAAAACCCAGAGAAAGTCCAAATCAATAACCACAACCTTTTAATCGATTTTAAAGCTGCCTATGCAGCATTCATACAGTCCGTTTGTGCAAGATGACAATGGAGAATACACGCTGTTCCCTCAAGTTCGGTAAAGAGGCATGGACTCTATCAAAAGCGGATGAGCTTACTCTTGGTTGCTTCGAGAGGAAAATTCTTCGAGTAATTTTCGGTCCCGTCTGCACAGACGGTGAATGGAGGAAGAGATACAACGACGAACTGTATGGGCTGTATAGCGACATTGACCTAGCCAGAAGAGTGAAGGTCCAACGACTGCGGTGGCCGGGTCATGTAGAGCGAATGGACGTGAATGCTCCGGCCCGGAAGATCTTCGAATCCACAACCGAGCGACGGTGCATTCGAGGAAGACCACGACTCAGGTAACGCACGCAAGTGAAAGGGAACCTTAACCAACTTAGGGTGCGCAACTGGAGACAGCTGGCCAAAAAACGTGCTGGCTGGAGAAGCTTGTTTTGAGGTAATTATATCCTCGGATGTTTGTGAAACCTTTGGTGAATTCAAATAAATATTAATTTTGCAGTCTAACTATTGAGCCCATAACTACAAAGTGGTTTATTACAAATGGCACGGTCTGTTGTGCGAATGTGGAATCCACTTTTGCTATGTAGTAAGGTCCCAAAAGCAAAAACCCTTAAAGCTTGTTGCTTTGAAAATACAAGAGAATTTTATATATAGCCGCAAAATATTTTAAAGTTCATAGAGGAGGTTTGAAACATTATATTCTCTGAGAGTATTGAAAGCCCCACAGCCACAAAGCTGCACTGTCATTCCAAGCCTTCTCCCTGAGGTATCTGACCAATACCTAGACTAGTCTGAGTTAAAGCGTTTGATTTGAAAAATCAGTCTTCGGACTAAACTCGGATGGACTTATAACTTTCCCAAGACGCTATAAAACAAGAGAATGCAGCAAAAAAATGTCACATCTAGGACCGAACCTTATGATGACTTGATTACGTTTCAAAATTTCGTTTTCTCCTACAGTTTGGGCCATTTTTCGAGCGTCAGTAATTCCATCTGTTTCGAATGCAACTGTCTTTCAGGCCCTACTGTCCGTGACAACTAAACGATTTTCGCCAAAAGTCCTTTGTGTTCGAATTGTGTGTTTTGGCATTATCCAGACAGACCGCACGCATTTTGATTAGTGTCCAACAACAGACGTATATACATTTTCGACGATAAAATCGACAAGGTGCCGCTGCTTGTCGACAATGCAAGAACTACGCACCTACACGACGCACACAATAGAAGCATCAGAAAACCTGTTTGTGGGCCGATAAAACCATCAACCATACGTCCGTCCGTGTGCCGAAAATTCACAATTTATCTTTGTCGAGCACATAAATACAAATATACCTCCCAGTAGGAGTATAGACGAAAGCCAAAATTCCGGTATTGCCGCCACCACCGCCGCGCCACCGTCACCGCAGATAATCAAGTGTTGTTCGTTGACCGGAATTTGGATTCGAATAACCAGAATGTCCTTGGTATCTGTCAGGAATCTGGTGGTTTCGAGATTAGGACATGTCTGCAATTTTAGATTAATTGTCATGCTGTGTGTAGCGAGTGTCGTCCTTCGTGTCCACCTACACCTATATGCTATATTGAATGAGTTTTCATTTCTTTTACCAAAAAATACATACCTGGGGGAACGGAAAACCATTAAAGCATGTTATCCCGATAATTGAATTTTAATTGAAACCGATCAAACTGTACTACACACAAAACACATGGTATTAGCGCCAGGTGCCGTGTCCGTGCATGAGAGCCTGCCTTATATCCGGCGTCCCGTGTTCGTGCTGCTAATGTAACAGGACTTTATTAAACCGAAACTAGATATGATGGTCGATGCCTGTGTGTTGCATATGAGAAGGTGATTAGTTTTCCATAACCCATCCGCCATATCAAAATTGGGGTCACATCAGTCATTAGTGGCCATAGGATGCGAAGGGAGTTTGGTTAAATTGACACTTAAGAGTGTGCACGAGGTGAAAGCGTGGATTAGGTATTGCTATTGAATTTCGCTCACTGTTGGGTTAAAACTTTCAAGCTACACTGCATTGAGAATAGCAAATTGGGTGACACTTTGAATAGTTATTAGTTCTATTATTGTAACGCCCGATTGAATTGATTGGCTTTTAATTGTCGATTTAGATATAGGTACTGATGATAAGTACAAGTACTTACTTCACCGTTTGTCGGTGCGAATTAGTTGGGTACTTGAATGTAGACGCTTTTCATGCAGGCAAATAAAAGTTCGTAACTCATTATTCTTCCAATGATACTGCCCCTGCTCAACCTAGTTATAGCATGTTATATTAGGGGGTCCTGATGGTTGTAAATGAAGCATCTTCCTCCTAAGATTGAATGCATACACCGAAATAGGTAGCTATATTTCAATGAATATTTTCAATAAGATAAAACATTCCACAACGATTTTTGTAGTTACAAGGTTTTATTAATTCCCCCTCTCTTTTTGGACAAATTGGGTTAGTGCTGGACGACTTGGGGTTTACCCGCAGAAAGACTTAAGATACACTTTAAGGTAGTTTACAATCCGACACCTGTCGTGAATGCCTGACAACTATCGTTCGCTGCCCTAAAACGCTGAACAATTTAGTCCATTTTTTTAAATTTCGTTTCCTCTGTATTGCTTGACACTGCCACCTAGAAAGATCTATATTGTGTCATAGAGGGATAGAATTAGTCTAAAAGACGAATGCGACCTCCCTATCATAGTTAAGGCCAATACTTCCTTAGTGTTAGTAGACGAGTTTTTTTTAAACTCTGCTGGTGAATGGATTTCTTTGTTAAAGATAATTTTTCTTCACCGCAATAAAGAGCCGGGAAGTCACAGAGGATGTCTTCAACGGATTCTTCATCCTCTAGGCACAACTTACATTCTGTCTCCCAAAACAGAGACATCAGATCATATTTCAAGCCACAAGGGCCTGCGAAAAAGCCCACTAACTTTCCTTTGTTGAACTTAAGCATTTTCTTGTAGAAGAAAGGATTAATTAACCGTTTGGATTGCCTTAAAGCAGAGGGACATAATTTCCAGTGGTTTGGACGAAGTTCCTGTTCCCAATTTATTGTTGACTAGTGCAATCAATAGCCAAATTTACTCTGAAATAAGGTTCTAGTCTGGTGTTTGGATAGGCATCGTAGCAGCACTTTACCTTTTTTATGGCCCCTTGTCTTGGAAGTGTGTAAGACTGTTTGACTATCCGAGAATATTTGTATTTTGGCGGCATTAATTCTATTTTTAAAGTTCAAATTCGGGCGCAGATCTCAGTGGCATGGATTTCTGCTTTAACAAATTGTGGGCACATTCTACACAAACATGTAGACTCAACCTTCAGGCTCCATTTTCGATCCGTCCGCGTACCAAACCATTATTTTGAGTCCAGTTTGGAAGCACCATTGGCCCATTTGGCACAGTTCGGTATATTTCTACCTCAAATAATTTCCCTAAACTGTATTCCACATTGTCAGAGATGGAGCAGAACGTGCTTGGGTTTAAGTTTTAGTATTTTCGGTTGGGTGAACCGATTGGATGTTATTTTCTAGCTGTAGCTTAATAGGAAGATTTTGGAGCTTATTTGCCGTCGTCCATTTCAGTACTTTCGGTCACCAAACCTTTACCATCATAACGTGCAGCCTACGTGTTATTTTGGGAGTAAGACCCCAAACTCTGCAGTACAGACAGTTGCTCTAGTCCTAGTGAGACGTTCTGTGGCGGACTTGATCTGTCAGTTTCAGTTAAGCTTATAGCCTTAGACTATGTAGTGTACTAGTAGACAGTCAATGACTAGTGATCAGAAAAAGATAAGGCCTTCCGCACACGGCTCGTATCGTCATCGTAGCGTATGCGGTGCGTTGTACGAGAGGCATACGATTTGTTGTCGCACACTTGTATTTAAATGGAGAACCGCACACGACTCGTCTGCTACGCGTAATCGTCGCAGCATGCATGCTACATGACATGACGGCTATCGTCAAGCAGTGTCGGCCGCTTATCGTCTTTGTATACGAGTACGCTTGGAATTTGTTTACATTTTTCAATACCTACGTATTTTATTTAAAAAAAATGTCTAGCGACATTTTTACGCTTTGTATTTTGACGATTGGAATTTGCGTCATGTGCGGTTTAATACGCGTATCGTTGTCGTAGCTGCACGGCAAATTCATGATGTGACGATGACGATACGAGCCGTGTGCGGAAGGCATAAACTTTAGGCACTCCCAGCTATCAGCTGTCAAAATAAACCCCTAAAAAACACTCTTTATACTCAGTCCTGCAACAGCTAAGCTAATCCGAGGAACAAAAGGCTCATTATAGCGGTTAATATCTTCGGTGCAAGGGCGGCATTCACTTTACTCTAATAACCCCTATCGAGTGTAAGTGATATCTAGGCAAAGCAGGTAGTGACCAGTAAGGCGTTTTCATCATCTCTTTTAAAGCTTCTAAAAAAGATTGAAACACTGTGATTTCTCGGCTTTTAACTATTCATTGTTAAGTTTGAGATGCAGCATAATGGTCTTTTGAGTCAGTAACATGTCAGCAGAACCCTTTATTTCAAGTTTTTCTCTCTTAGCACTCACAAAAGCTTGACGTTGCTTGTTTTGGATGGGTCTCTCAGGGTACATTCTTTTTTTTTGTCGTTCCGACCACGGCGTTATTTAAAAACCAAATTTTATGAAATATCTACCAAATGAAAAGTAGATCTGCAAATGATTGTGCATTATATATTTTTTTTTTTGTACCTAACAATTAAAAATAACAAACCACAGAATTCTTGATTTACGTAGTATCTTTTAAAGCTGATGCCTATACTAGTATACATCAGATGGGAATGTATTTCATTCCTAAATATCTAGAGTTTTTTTTTTTTTTTAAGGGAACTCCAAATTCTGGAGCACTCAGACCATTGTACTACCAAGCAGAAACCCCTTTTTGGTGTAGTGGTGAAGAAACTCTGATATTATTCGTTTCTCTTTATGGTCGGTGGCAGAGTATATTGCTGTCCCTTGCCGGGGCTCGAACCAACGCCGCTCGGGTCCCAAGCAATCACTCTAACCACTACACCATGGCCACCGCCATGTTTAAATTAAAATTTGTCTAACTTTTCCCCAGGCATATAGTTTTTAGCACCTACGCTAATATTCTTTGTTGGTCTGTCTGTTTTTCATGTTCGCTTTTATGATAACTGTAGGTTTTTAAAGTCCATGCTTCTTCCCATAATCCCATGTGGTTAACTAGAATCCGGAAAAAAAACTCCGCTCCCTCTTGCGAATTTCTAACAACAATTTGAAAGTAATCCTAAGAAAACTTGTCAATTTAGCCTTTCGGGCTTGGTATAAAATTGTGGATCATTCATTCATTCATTTTCAATGGTCCGCTTGTCAATTAAGTGGGTCGCGGGTGTAGGTTGCTCAAGTGGACCCTCCATAGCTCTCGATCCTCCGCCATCGACTCTAAATCATCAAGGGCAATCCCCATACGGGTAGAGGAGAGATTATGAATTTGATCTAACCATATCTCATCCTGGGTCTACCTAGGGGACGCCTGCCCGATGGTACGGATTCCATAGCACGTCGTGGAATCCTGGTCGGGGACATGCGTTTAACATGCCCAAACCACCGAAGCATGGATCGCTCTGTCCGGAGAAGTAGCTGCTCGACATTGAGTTCCTCACGTATTCTAGTATTTCTAAGGCGATCTCTACGGGTCACACCAGCAATACAACGGAGAAATCTCATTTCGGCAGCTTGTATTCGCGATCTTATTCTTTCGGTCATTACCCAAACCTCATGAGTCATGACCATAGGTAAGAGTTGGAACAAACACCGAATTAAAGACTGACAACTTAGCTTTGACACTAAGTCACATTTACCTTCATCTCAGCTTCAAAACAAACGGCCACAAACCGATCGAGTGCGCGCTGAAGTTCAGTCTGAGAGGCTCCAAGGATGACCAATAAATTGTGGATGCCAGTTATAAAAGTACCAATGGACTTCTTGGATTTTTATTTCGTACATATCAATGAAGGTTCAAAAAGTATTAGGTACTATTTAGCAAATAATATTCAAATTGTTGCTCTGAGACATCATTTTGGATACGTGCTTTATCTGGGAGCTCTGCCACTATTTCATTAGAAGACAATATCACTGAAACTGCTCGTCGGGTATTGAGATTAGCTCCGAGTGTCATTCATAACCATTGAAATTCTTCTCACTCGAGTCCGATTTTGCGAAAAAATTGCAGATTCATCTATATCCCAAGTGATGATGATATAAAATGAGAAGCCTTACTTTACTTACCAACTAGCCCTAAAGGTCACTGAAATTCCATCAAACTGAAAAGGACGCAATGTAATATAGTACTTTTCTCCACTTTATTTACTTTCTACCTCGCCTCCATAGGGCGTAAACAATTTTTTCAATCAACAAACACCCGAAACACATCGCATAGCACACCCCAATAAATATGAAAACCAATTTAAAGTGTTCCACACTCAGCAGCACCGGATGCTGGCGGGTCTCTTTCATTATTTCAATCACACCGGACACTCGGGCATCGCGATAACTCATATCGGTCCAATGCAAATACAATCCAGCACTTTCGACATTCAGCGTGAAGGACTTCAACACCTCGTAAAATGGGGAATCGAATTGAATGGGAAACGACAAAAACATATTGGGGATGCAAAAGTCTTGAGCAATCTTAAAAATAGGTTTCCACAGCCTCGACTGTTGGTAGTCGATCATCTTCCAGCGCTCCTCCTTCACAATATACGCATAATTGGTATTTAGTTTATTACGATATTTAGCCAATGTATCTGGATCTGTAATGCGAACACGTTTTCGCAATGCATCTGGCATTAGTTTCGTATCAAAGTACGCCCTCTCTTCGTAGTCCAGCAGAAGTATCTCGAGACGAGTGCGCAAAATTTCCTCAACCGTTTCCGGTTGATTGCCATACACAGTTGTACTGAACATACTCGTCAAGGCTCCCACATACAAATTCGATACAAAAAAGCCCGTAAACACTACCAGCGAACTCACAAGGGCCTTCGTCCTCCATCGGCGAACAGCACTTGGTGGCGAAAATGACATTTCCCTCGGCTGGTTAATCATGCCCGCTACGGTCCATTGTATTGAGAGGCCAACAAGGAGTCGTCGCTCAAATGCGTAATTCGCAATCAACTCGATTGCGAGGAATACCATGAGCAATCCAAGGATAATATTCCACATTTCAGGGCTGAATGCATAGATTACGTAGAAGCTTCTATCGATTTCCGGCACAACCGGCAGTATGATGCAGGCATTTGTGTGTGCGATGGGATAGCTTCCGTCCGTTTTGTATGGCAGGAGGTACGTGAATGGATGGATGCTTACATCAATTACTTTGTCCAGTGTCAGCTGGACGATAGCCTTTTGGTGTAAATGTAGAGAAATGTTGGAAACACTTATTAGGAAGAAGGTGGCATTTATGTGACGGAGGAATTCCCTGTACAGCCGGCCGGCGGTTCCTGTGATGTAGGTGCGATTTTTTTGCTCATTGTGGACCTGCGGAAGAAGAGGAATGCTTTAAGTAAGTTTTTGCTATAGAAAGTAAAATGAAATTGAAGTGTCCCGTGGAGGGGGAATATATCAAGTGATGGATAACCACCAACCAAGACTCAGATGAAACGGCTGGCAACGGAAAGCTTCGCACAGCGACCTCATGAAACTCCTGCGGAAATCTATAGGTCGAATTTAAGTACTCATCAGATAATAGGATGAGTTTGGCGGAAGAGTGCTGTCAAAATAAGCAGCGTTTCGAATGTTTCTTTGCTTTCAGAGGTTGGAAGGCAAAAGGTATCGAATATCTGCCATAAAAGTGACCGGCGGATACGATTCATATCAAATTTCTTTTCATAAAATTAGTTTTGATTTCGCTTGATTAAGAGTGAAAGACGGACAACTGTTGCCATAAACTCTGCAGTAAAACGAATAAACAGTACCGGAAATACGATTTTCACGGCGAGATTGGTAGACATATGTAACGTTTTTATTACAAAACGATTAAGAAAATAGAGGAATATTTAAATCAGTTCACTACAAATATCTACATAATAAAAATAAGTTGTATTGTGTTTGTAATTAATGTTCTCTGTAATGCGTTAACCGATTCTGGAAGTTTTCCCTAAAAGGTGACGTCAATACCATGGTTTATGAGGTATATGCGATCTTTGTATCGTGGCATCACCCACACAAAAAAAAACATTCCAAATCTTATATCCCGAAAACCATCGAATCGATTGAGCTGAAATTTACAGATAATCTTCGGTATTGGCCCAGGAGTACATATTTCTGTTAAGATGTGTGAAAATTGGGCAAAGAGGCGCGGCGCCGCCCATACAAAAAATAAATTCAAAATTTTATATCTTGAAAACCACCGAAAGCCAAGAATACTATCTATGCAATGTGAATGTGATTCCTGAAAAAAACAAAAAATGTGTACCAGAGAGCATTACAATAAAAACTGTTTATTACTGATAGTTTAATATATGTATAACTTTATTGGGACTTCTTCCCCGTTCTGACAGTTGAAAATCTTTTCAAAAATCGCCACAAAAACGCTTTGAATATCTCAAGCCCAATAAATTATTTCTAAACTCGCTTATAAAATTATTTCAAAAATTATCTAAAAGCAAAAAATCAAATCGTAAATTCAAACGGCGGCGCTAAAAAATAACAGAAAAATGCATCAACATTTTTAACATTTTTCCCAGATAATTGCCTAAAAGTTATCAAGAGTCATTCCCAAAAAATGCAAACAAAAAAAAAAAGATATTTTAAAAATTATGCAAAAAATTATCTAAAAATTGCAAATTACCAAAAATTTACCACAAAATTCGGCAACCCATACCCACAAAAACACTTAAAAAATTGCCTCAGGAAGGCGTCAAAAACTCCCTCAGAAAAACGCTAAAAACACTTTAAAAACTATTCGAGTACTGAAGACAACCAAAATCCCTGCAGACATAAAAACGCAATCGCTCCCTTACCAATTCACCCAATGGCGTCAGTAAAAAACTGCCCAAAATTCGCCTTGACGTATGCTCCGAAGGTCGCTTCTCTCATAGGAAAGGCGTACAAAATGTTATTTTTTATTAAAGATTCAATTTCCAATACATAATTACAAATTGTTACTAACATACATACATATATAGAACAACTAGCAGTAATGGCTTTCGACTCTTAAAAATGCTGAACAGCTTAAGCGCGACTAAAGTACACTGCTGGACAAAATAATATGTGTAAGAACCAGTGATACCAGATCGGGGAATTTATCCCTTTTTGAGGGATTTTCTCACTTAAAATAAGCTAAAAGGGTCAAAGAGATTTTTCACCTCATATTACAAAAAAAATGGATTTTACTCTTTGGTCAATTTTTGTTCTTAATTTGCTAGTTTCATTAAGAACAATAAAATTATAGAACTTATTTCTATTTCTTAAAACATGTACTTGCTTTATTTAATCAGTTCAACTAATTTTTTCAAAACAGAAAGGTTTTAGTTCACTGCATTGTGCGGGAGAGCAAGATATTGGTTTTGAAAATGTGTCGCTTGTTTGTTCAAGCAGACTTTTTTGGACTTCCATGGGATGCCCAACTTAAAATTTTTAGAGATTCCAACACACATTTTATGAATAATTTAGATAGTCTATTTTTGGGTCAAGAATGTCGAGACTCCTTGACAGAGTCAGATGCTGATGGTAAATTGGAGGTTAAGAAAAACTGTCTCAGTTTTTATAAGACTGCCATCGTTGAAATGGTTCCTAGCCTACCTTATGTTGAATAATATTTTCATTTTAATGCCGAATGCAGTTTTATGTTCCCTTTTTTAACGTTTTAACAATGTGTAAGATGTACCCCCATTTCTATTTTTGTATTATATACAAACGTACCTATCTTAATATGCTTATTTTTGTTAACTTGCATAGTTAATGTTAATGTAACTTGTGTTTGTTCATAGTAAAAAAGACTGAATTTAATAAAATACATGTTTTTTTTTTCTATTATTTCGTGGGATAAATGTGGGATTTTTTAAATGTTGGCGAGGGATAAAAGGGATTTTTTTGGCATAACTGTGGGATAACCTGCTTCCAAAGTCTGAGATCACTGGTGGGAACATATTTAAAAAAAAAAACTCAATTTTTTCATAGTTTTTCAATTTGTTTTTTGTTTTAACAATTATATTAATAAAATTTACGTTATTTAATATACTTATATGGAATATATTCATAACAAAAACTTTTGGAGTCTTTTTTTTCCGCTTGGACAAAAAAACAGGTGTGTTCCTAAATAATCATTAATTATAGATTTCATTAATATTTTGTTGTTGTTTTTTTTAACTAACTCTAGTAACCTGAGTATCCTCCATTATTTTTCAAAACTTTTTGGAGTCAACGTGGCATTGATCCTACCAATTTCTGGCACGTTTCGGAAGGAATGAAATACCATTTCTTTTGCACTGCTTCCCACAGTTGATTCCCATTTTTGAAGAACTGACCCCTTCATTTTCTTTTCAGTTCATCCCACAACCACAAGTTCTCAATAGGATTGAGATCTGGAGATTGACTTGGCCATGAAACTACAGAGAAGTTTTGATCCCGAAACCAATCTTTCATAATACCGGGCGTATGTTTTGGATCGTTGTCCTGTTGGAAATGCCATCGGATGGGCATGCTTTCCTCAGAAAATGGAAGCATGAAATTTTCCAAGATGTCCCTATATCCATATTTTGTCATTATGTTATTGCCACGAAATAAAGGACCGGCAAAATACCAAGAAAAACTACCCCATAACCTACCATTATATTTCCTCCACCATGTTTAACAGTCTTCAGAGTGTAGCGAGGATGGTATTCTTTTCCTTTTGGTCGCCTTACGTTACGCCCACAATCCGAGGAGAACAAATTTATGTTTGTTTCGTCACTCCGCAGAATATTCTGCCATTTTTCACTCCTTTAGGCCCGTTCCAACTTCTATGGCAAAGCAAATTCTTTTAGGGATCTTACGTTCCTAGCTCTTAGGAGTGGAACTTTTCTGGTGACTCTTCTTGGGAGATTGAAGTTCTGTAGTCTCCTGCGGATTATGCGTGCACTGATTCCATCCCCAATTTGTGCGCCTATAGTCCGTGATGAAACAAACGGATTTAACTTCGCTAGAAGTAAAATGCGGCGGTCAGTAGTAAATGTGGTTTTTTCGTCCTTTATCATTTTCTATTTCTAATGTTGGCCTAAGAGCATTGGTTACGAGGTTCTGTGACCTTCCTTTCCTACGGCATCTGCTATAAATTTATAGGTTTTACCCTCACCCCTTAACCGCTGAACTAGTTGCCTTTCTTCCGCAGAGCAATGGACTTTTCGACCCATCTTAAAATATGATTTAACAAAAAAACTTAAACAAGAATTGTGATAAAGTGATTAAAAAACAAACTCACCTTTGAATTTAATCACTTTTTAATAACAAAACAAATCGACAAATTTACACAATTTAATTAAGCACACCCATTTTTATGTCCAACTTTTAAAACGTACAAAATGGTATTGCAACGAAAATTAATAAAATACTTAACAGTACACTTAGTAAATGCAATAACCTTGACGTCATACTAACCGAACTAAGCATTTCTTAATAAAAATATATTTTGTTGCGAGTCTTGTTGGCAAAACAACTGTTATTTAGCAGCAAGAAAAAATTAACTAGCAACAAAGCTCCTCTCACCTATTTTTTTGACCAGCAGTGTACCTCAAAAATCGGTTTAAAATCATCCAATAATCGTTGAAAGGAAAATAAAAATCCATTCAAACATTGTCCCAGGAAACTTCGAAGTGCGGCAACATATTGCCATGAATTGTAATTTGAAAGCGCGCCACATACCTACTGCCATATTCGAAGAATTGCAAAGAAAACGACACATAATTTCAGAAAAGAAGCAAACGGGCCGTTAAAGCTCATGTAATTTAACACTATTTCGTAGTGACTTCTGATTTTTCAGAATTCGCTACATAGTTCACTACAAAATTGGTGTCAATTATACCCAACACACTATAATGCCGGGTTGCCACTTGTCGATTTGAAATTGACAATTGACGTATTTTAATGCCAATTAAAAAATTGGCAAGTGGAAATAGCAAAAAATTGCTTGTCAATAAATTGACTAACAGCGTTTGTCAATAACTGACAAAGAAACCACTGGACAAGTGGAAATAGCTGAATTGTCAAACAAAATGTCACTATGTCTATAATTGACAGAGAAAATTTAATTGGAATCGAGTTCATAAGTTGGTCAATCAACTGACACCATTACAAACTTACTAACAAAAACAAACTGTCAAAACATACCTACCTTCATCACCAATGGCTCGTCAATAAAAACAGGCGTTGCGAACTTATATCCTCTAACGTTGGCGACTTTATTCCAGAAATATCCATTCACACTCGAATTTGTTAAATTTCTGACATCTATCTTATCTGGGAAGGGATTGTATGTGAAAACCTCATTGCGAGTGTCATTCATCACGCTGAATGTCACAATGACATTCAGTATATTCGCATTCCAGCACCACCAGAAAAACTCATTCAAATCAAGCCTGCTAATCACCGCCGATGAATGCCTTGCCACTATGAAAATGATCTTCATTTGATGAAGGTTTGTTAGAGCCTCTTCGGTAGTATTTCGTATCGAATCGGTTAGATCGTTCATAACAACAAATGCCAGACTGTTAACATTTAAATTGCTTCGCAGATGGACTGTATCGGAAATATCGCCATTAGCGGTAATAAGCGGAATGTCAAAACACCTTTGAAGCTCCTCGTCCAGATGGGGCCCTTCGATGTTGAACAATGCCAATTCATTGCGAAACAAAACGAGCGTTTGAAAGGTATTTCTTTCGACTAAGAATTTCGTCAAGTTGAGAACAAAATCAAAACGATATGCCAGTGGTTGGTGTGTACTTAAAAACACGACGAGAACGTGTGTCCACAAGAGCATGTTGAGGACTAATTAAGTTACGGTTAAGCAAATTAATGTCCTCAAAGTTGGTAGTATTTGATTTGATATGTGTCAACACGATGGTAGCAATATTTGTTTGTTTGCTGATTTGCGATAAAATTTGATATTCAGAAAGTGTTTGTTTGCTAATATTTACCTAAATGTCCACAAATGAGTAAATACACATAGAAAAAGTGTCGGGGGTGGTTTTAATTAATGCAGTTTAGAAACGTCATATGCGGTCTCATATAAGGGCTGTTGCTGTGAAAAAAAACTCCCCGTGAAGCTAAATTACTTTTCTCGAGGTTATTACAATAATCGGCCACTGGCTTAGGTGCCACTTAAGTTGTAGTTAAACCTCGGCATCAGCCAACAATCGGCTTATAGCACGAATTGTTTTTTATCATTAAAAGTCAAGCCCAAAAGGCTTTTAGAAATCGTTCTTAAAAACAGTCGATAATGCCCTAAAAGGCGAGTCAGGTTTTTGTTTCATTTCAGAAATTTCATTCGACATGTGGTATGGTAACAGTGTGAGGTTGGGATAGGTAGTTGTTTGGATTCCATAGGAAGAGGGAAACAAAGGAAGGGAAATGCAGTATTATAAACAAGTAGCAAGATCGTGGAGAGGAAGGGCGATGCAGAGGCATTAAATCAATATCTATACTTATAATAAAACTGAAAACATTTTCTTTGTCTCCTAAAAGCGCAAAACCTGCTGTACAGATGAAACGCTCAAAATTTAATCTTAAATGGACCAAATATAAGTTTGTTTGTTTGCTAAAGGCGAGCGGCCGCGGCGCAAGGTGAGCACGGGTCAGCTGGTGTAAGATAAAGCTAAAAATTTGTCGTGGAACCGAGCCGATCGGAAATAGTCACAAAGTATAACTAAAAAATCTAGAAACACACCCCATAAAAACTTTTTAAAACCATTATCTAAAAATGCCCTACAAATCTACCTCAAATTCGCCGCAATAATAATAATATCATCGTATGAAAAGTTGACACGAAAATTCCCTTAAAAATGTCACCGAGAGTCGAACCGAAAATTACCCCTTTAAAGGTTTATTCGAAAGTTGTACGAAAATCGGGTTAAGATCGCATCATATAATGGTTACGGAATCTTTACAAAAATTGTTAATAGTCGCATCGATCTAAAAATCAAAACAAATAGCTAGTTTTATAACTCAATAAAATTATAAAAACAAATACACATATAGCCACAAAAATATTTAAAAATTCCTGCAACGTTTTATTAAATCACACCTCAAAAGTTGGTATAAAAAAAGGGGGTTAAATATTGTACAAAAACACCCTCAAATTCGCCTTACAATCTCTCCAAAAATGTAACTTTTAAACGCTTCAAATTGGTAGAAAATTTCGTTTAAAAATCGCCACGAAAATAGGTGAAACACACAACTTATTTATGTCAAATCAAAAATCCGTTACAAAGAGTGTAAAAAATGGTAAAGTTAGTCAGAAGCTAGAAATTAGTATTCTGTCTGACTAAAAAAATGAACGCATGTACAGTTTGATTGTTTTAATTTCTAAAGAAATGTACTAACTACCATTCGATGTAGTAGCTGCATACCGACACAGCTCAGCGCCAAATACTTAGGTTCTGGTTCTGAAGAGAAAACTGAGCGGGAAGCTAAACCTGCATGAACGTACGAAGGCTGCTACTGCACTTTACTCGTGCAAAAGGATCCTCAGATGGGGCATCCGGGCATTGGTTTTATACAGCAGTGGTCAGACCGATACTCATGTACATCAGAGTCGTCTGGTGGCCACAACTAGACAAAATTAGTGACGTCTCTCTACTTAAAAGAATCCAAAGAGCAGCATGTGTTTGTGTGACTAGTGCCCTGTGGACAACCTCCAACCGCTGCACTGGAAATCATGCTTCACATTCTGCCCTTGGATATAACATACGGTAGGAAAATGGCGGCAAAATCGGCACTGCCTATGGAGCGAATCATTTCAATGGATGTGTAATGATATACAGGGCATGCTAACATTCTTATTGTTAATATTGTTAAAACAGAAGTTACGGACTACGTACCTATGGTTCTGGACTTCAATATTAAGTACAATACAGTATCTATCCTCGACCGACAGAAATGGGAAGGCAATACGGCAACAGACGAAAACACGCTAGAAATATACACGGATGGGGCTAAGACGGATGATGGACTAGGAGCCAGGATCTTCTCAGTTCTATTCTACCGAAATCAGTCTTTTAGAATTTAGACCACGAAATAACTGTAGTATCTTTCAGGAAGAAGTAATGGCTATGCTGGCTGAACTGCTGAAGGGAAGATCGATATCGAATTCAGACATCGTCATCTACACCGACATTCAAGCAGCTATTAAAGCACTCGAATCACCTATATTCCAAATTGGTCATGAACTGTCGTAAATCTTTAAATTAGATCTCGGGTAGGTGCACTTTAAACCTGTAATCGGTTCCTGGTCATAGAGACATACCAGGTTACTGTAAAGGAGACGAAATAACAAAGAACTTCACCAAAAAGGAACTCTCTACTTGTAAAGGACAGTCCCATGTGCCAATTGAAACTGTAAGGTACAACATATCCACACTTAGCACTGCAACAGGCTAACAAGAGATGGCGGGATCTTGACACCTGTAACCATACAAAGCAGACCTGGCCACTAATAAGTCGGCGCAGGACAAAGACCCTGTTAAACGTCAGTTGAAGACACATCGGAACTCTTGTCGGAGTACTTACAGGCCACTGTGTTCTAGGAAGACATGCCGCAAGGCTTGGAGTCACCGCAAATGACTTTTGTCGCAGCTGCATGGATGAGAAGGAGGAGGAAACGCCCTTCCATCTTGTATGTAACTCCCCGGCGATATCCTCGATTAGAAAGCAAACTCTAGAGGAGTATACCTTTTCGGGGAGCTTGCTGATATCGCCGAAACGGATATCAGCAAAAACGGAAATTTCTCTGCTTGTGGTATCACAATTGACCTTATTTGATCTAAGTGAATAACTCCGTATGTAATGGATAATTGCCACCTAACCTAACCTCACATACCCACATTTTGTGGCCTTATTTCATTTATTTTTGGCGACTTATTTCATTTCATTGGGGCCTAATTTCTATTTTAAAAATTGGGCATAATTTCATTATGAAAATGTACCCTAATTTTTGACCTTTATTTCATTTTTACTTTTGCGGCCTTATTTCGCGGAGCCCTCAAAATCAATTCAAAACTATTTTTTTTATAAAATTGTGTAAAGAATCTGGATCGGAAACGTACCAAAACTCGATTAACGATGTTCTCAAAAACTGTCTCTGATGATAATGATTACTGGCAAGCTATTTACGGCCCTCAAGAGGCCCTCAACTATTTATATATAGCCTTAAAAAAAAGTGCTGCGTCATGCATGCATATAACAGCGGTGCGCGTGCGACGCCGATGCTTATAGCATGGGTTCATGTCTTTGCTGATCGAATATACATACCAGTGTGTGAAACTACAATTGGTTATTGAATGAGATATTGCCATAAAAAATGTATTTCTTAGATACTTTTTCAATTAATTTCCTTCAAATTTGTCGAATCATTTCATTTTTTACCATATTAGCTCTTACCTTGCCAAACTTATGTCTCTCCTTCTGATGAGATTCTCCTGCAATTTTGACACCGGCAGGGTATAGTTTTAAAACCATATCTGCCTATCCAAACAGCACTCTAACTGTCACAGACGATGGTATATAACTACTTGTTTAACGAATCCTTACGGCATCTCCATATTTGAGACTTTTTTGATTACTAGCGTTTCAAAGAGTTTCATACACTCACAAACTTTCAATCCCGAATCCGACCGACCACACCAGGCTTACCAAAAATTGTTGGAGCATAAAAAGCGAAAGACAACCACGTGTCACGTTCCGAACATAAATGACACTTAAAACTTTATTCAACTGAAATCCTTTAAAGTGCCACGACACGATGAACACACATTTTTTGTTCGCTCCCTTTGAGAACATCGCATCGTCCTTCAGCCACTCTATGAATACCGGGAACACCATCATTCCTATTCGAAATTATATTCTAATTGAAACATATGACTTAGACGTTTCAAGCTGCGCGACTAAAAGAACAAGGACAAACATTTTTCTACTGCTTGTAGATTTATACATGCTTTTGGCGGAGCAGCAGAGACAGGGTAGTCGTTAATTATTTGTTTCAATTCCTTTCTTCTTGTGTTTTTTTTTTTTTTTAGGTCGTGGTGTGTATTCCTTTCAAATGTCAGCTGCTCCATGTGAGCACATCATTTCTTCTGTCCAAATTAATTTATAGGGAAATTGCAAGGATTTACGGATTTTAATTTTATCCTTACCCCAAGATTTATCTGCGATTTAGTTTTTTTTTTCTCTCTTCTCCGAAGAGGAATGTAAGCGGATATTATTACAATCTAATTGTGAACTAATGGCAGAGGATTATGTGGTGTGGTGGCTTGGGAATTCCCTACAGATCTCATTTGAAAAATTGTTTAAATGAATTTTAAGTGCAAGTTGCGAAAAGTTGCAGGTTTTCAGAGAAAAAAAAAAGGAAAGAGGAGTGGCTTTGCAATTGCAACTGTAAAAAGTACTTTTAATTAAATCTGTGAAAAGTTTTATATGCGTTCATATAGGCGGGCGGTGGTGGTGTCCTTTTTTTCTCGTAAAGAACGCAGTGGCCGCAGAGCATTGGCATTCATATATGAAATATTCAAGAAGCGGGAAACGCGCGTTTTCCGGATTTTGAGGACGTAACTTATCTGGGTATGGAGTTTTTTTGTTTTCTTTGCGGCCGCACTTTAATTATAAGCGGAGAAGGGCAGCTGAAACTGACCCAACGAAATTCATGAAACTGGAATCGACTAGTTGCAAAAGTCGTAGGGGTTCAAGTGTTTGTGTGGCTGGTAGTTGAAGACTTGTGCGATTGGTAGGTCAGTGCACTTTATAAGCAGCAAATGGTGAGCAGTGGGATAGCCAGTGTTAGTAAGATAAGATAGTCAAAGGTGTTGGTTTCAAACTTTTAATGGATCGAATGGGAGGTATAACGATTTGAGATTCATGTGAATTCCATCCATATATGTGGACATATACTTCTGGTAGAATAACGATAAGCAATTCGAGTCAACTTAGTTAGATGCGAATATTTTAAGTTGAAAAAGTTATTTGTGCTCATCCTTGGGAAAGGTGCGGTTTAAAAATTTGTACAGGGTCCCTACAACAAAAAAGGTAGACTTTCTAATTAACTTTGCCAGCGTCTAACACCATTTGTGGCCAGATTGACTCTGAGGCAGCCCATTTAAGCTTTAGTAATTTTTACGGAATGACGAGGAATGTATCCAGCAGATATGGGATGGTTGATTAGAATAGGAAAAGCTCCTTGAGCTCTATAAAAGTTAGTTCTGTTAAGGCTAGAGGTCCATTATACAATACAACAACCCCTGGTACTCTTCCAGGCGGCCGGACCGCAGTAAACATGCAAAATCCTCAACGTGCACAGATTTCACTTGGCAAAATGTCGACTCAGATCATATCCTTATTGCGGCGAAATTCGAAACTGCGTTCAACGAAAAGAAGCTGCCTAGAAGGAGAAATTTGACATTTGGACACCTTAAGAAATCTTATAGGTAGCCATCAGAGTATAAGCTCTAAAGTTCCCCAATCGCTTTACTGCGGACGGCAACAACCAGTGGTACCACCATTGAGGCATTATTAAAGAGCCAAACACACAGTAAGCTTCCACTCACTAAAGAGAAAGAGACCATAATGATATGATGATGATGATCTATGCTTCTTACCATACTTTTGATTTCTCTACAGCCCGGGATTTCGGAAAAGAGATGACAGAAGATGCATATACATTTGAATACCACTCGTCTACTTGCACTAAAATCAATCACAAGTTCAACAGATAACGCTCGTGTATAACGAGGCAGTCAACATTGTCGAATGCATTACTTAGGTACTTTATACTTAAGGTGACGCTATAGTCTGTGGTGGACGTCTCCAGCCAGCACGATCTTTGGCCAGCTGTCTACAGTTTCGCACGCTAAGTTGGTTACACTTGCTTGCGCCACCTAAGTCGCGGTTCCTCTACATCGCAGTCCCTCGTTTGCGTATTCGAAGATCTTCCAGGCCGGAGCATTCGAGTCCATTCGCTCTACATAACCCAGCCATGGCCACCTCAGTCGGTGAAGCTTCACTCTTCTACCTAGGTCGATGTCGCTGTATACAGCCCGTACAGGTCGGCATTGTATCGCCTCCTCCATCGAAAATTACTCGAAGAATTTTCCTCTAGAAACAACCAAGGGTCGAATGCTTTGGCACGCACAAATTCGTTGTGCTCGCTCGATTATTATCAATTCAACATTTTTGTACTGAAAGCCACGTATAGTTGATCAACTTTTGTGATTACGATTATGGTACACAATTTGTTGCTCGAGTTTATCAACTACGCTTTT
Source organism: Cheilosia soror (assembly GCA_949372485.1). Lineage (NCBI taxonomy): Eukaryota > Metazoa > Arthropoda > Insecta > Diptera > Syrphidae > Cheilosia > Cheilosia soror. Next base: position 93,607,378 of record OX443561.1, on the reverse strand, counting down.
TATGTTGATTGGGCGTAGATCTGCTCGAATTTTCAAAAATATGTACTCGCACATTGTATGTAAGTGTAACTGTGCACTTTGCAGCTACTTCAAGCTGTTATTAAGCTTGAAGTAGCTCTGCAAAATTGGATGCACTCATTGATATTAATTGATACCTTAGTAACTACACCAAGCGCATGAGGTTGAACGAGACGTTGACCGAGCTCGGCTATGATAGTTAAAGCACATCATGAATGTGACTAGGATCAGCTACAACCAAATTAGCAACATCAATCAAAGCAGCAATGACCACAGCAGCAGAAGTAACAATAGCAAAGGAATATCCAACCGCCGCCGGCGCCCTCTTAATCTGTACATCATCAGTAAGGAATATTGAATATAACAACCGATATAGGAATCGCTCTAAGGGAAAGAAAACGACTTAAAAAACGGGGTTTCTTCTCCACACAATATCAAAAAACATTTGTCCATAAAAATCGACTTTAAAATATCCTTCAACTGTAAGAATTTCACGATTTTACTTTCAATCTTTACGGACGAGGCGACGCGATGGCAACACTTTGAAAGAGTCTATGCTGGGGTTTAGTCTTTACTGCTGTCTCCAGCATCAAGGTGGAAATCACAAAAAATCGTCAAGCAACAGCCAGCGTTGCCACTGTTGGACAATTTTTTCGCAGTAGATTGTCTAAAAACATGCAGTAGATTGCATTTTTTTGCAGTAGATTTTTTTTTTTCAAACAAAACCAAGGTAAATTACAAAACATAACATAAACAATACAAAATTAATAAAGACGAGTATTTAACGCTTTGTCTCGCGAACGTCTGACAAACATCCGAGAGTATGGCTGTCATGAAAAATATTCTCAATTCAGCCGTTCGGACTCGGCATAAAATTGTAGGTCCCTTCCATTCGTCCCAAAAAAAAAAACTCACACAAAACGAATGGTTGCGAGAAGCTAGGCCTTGGGTGTCACCCGCCTGTTGCGCCACCTATTTATTTATTATTATTATTTAAACAAAACAGAAAAATGTATTAATATTAATGAACATGGCATATTGTTCATCTTTATTGGCTATTAAGTTTTTCTTTGTCATCATCATAAAAAGGAAACAAGTTTTAAATAGGCAATATCAATACCTTACACTAGGTACTAACTTTGTATCTACGTACCTCAGAGGTTTCAATCTTTCATCATTAAAATTAAAACGATTTTTTTATCTGTTGACAAGCCTCGATATAAAATTGCAGCACGAAAAACTCCATCAAGCTAGAAAATATTTTCAGAATCGACGTCTTAATTTGACATGTTGTTGTTCAAAGACGTATTTTGCTGAACAAGTTTCCTTCGGCAATTTAAGCCAGGAAAACTCAGTTTCCCAAATTGGCTTGTATTTCTGTTCGTATTTTATCTAATATTTTGGATTTAGCTTCCTCAGTTAAGCTTTTACATAAATGCAGTAGATTTAATTTGGTGACAGTAGATTTAAATTTTGAAAAAAATGCAGTACTGCAATTGCAGCAAAGTGGCAACGCTGGCAACAGCCCCACTCTCGATCAAGTCGGCTCTCACATTGAGGCAACATTCAATAAACAACTGTCAATAGGAAACATACGCAAACGCAATATTGTCGTTCACAATTATTTTATTTTAGGCGGCTCTCAGATTGAGGCAACCTGGCAACAAGCAATAAGCAATACTATAGTTGCTATAGCATCTGCCAATAAGCAATCAGCAATATTTTTAGTTCGAGCGATATTTAGTTGCTTTGATGTGAGACGACCTCTAAATATTGCGTATTTCCTATTGTCAGTTGCTTATTGAATGTTGCCTCAATGTGAGAGCCGACTTATACTTTGAATAAATTAACAGAATGGGATATCGTCCTACACATCCTTAGCGAAAAAAGTTGTTTTTTTTCAAACCTCGCCAGCCAGCAGTTCATTTGGACAATTGCCAGCAAGCTAAAGCCAGCCGAACTTTTATAACGCCAAGTTGGTACACATGATTTCCTTTGTGCATGGACACACGATCATAAATGACTTTCATTCTCATGAACGATTTGACTACACATAAGAACAAGGCGGCATTCCAATGAAATTAAATATGACAGGTACAGGAATTGTGAACTTTGCACTGTGCACTTGCGTCTTCCTATGAACGTCGTCGTCTCCAGCGAGACGGGTAGATTCTGAGTGAGTAGAAATATGAGTTTATTTTGCGTTTTTGTACATTTAACCATTTAACTTTTGCAAACACTAAATTTCAATTCCGCAATGTTTTCAATTTATATTTTGCACTTTATTATAAAATTTTCACCAATAAACTAGGCAAAACCTATCCCCCACCATATAAAATTTCGTTTGTTCTCCAACATGGTAATGAAAGTCATGCCCATGATCGTCTGTCCATGCATTTTATGCGTTGTTCTCCATTGTACAAGAGCCAGTAAAATTTCGCAGTGACACCAAGCCACTAGCCCACTTGTTGCTTTCTGCGCCACCTGCGGTGAATTCCTAGCCAGATGCCAGGCAGCAGCTCTCCTGTTAGGAAAAAAATTAAGAGATGAAGCCCGCATGTTGTTGTTTTATTTAACATGTGAAATGTGACTCTACTGGTTGGCTAGGTCTCAGAAAAACACGCCTAAAATCTAAAGCGGTGGAAGTTTACCGTGTAACTCTTAACGAGAAAGATGGTATATAAAATCTAATCTAACTGTTTGCTAGGTTCCTAATCAGTTTAAGACATTACAGGAAATTGTTCAATGAAGGAACTAGGTATTGATTAATTCACTAGTAAAAGCTTGTACGACGTGGATGCTTCACTATCGCTCGTTAGCCCTTCTGTCAATTATGAGGTCTGGTCAGACCTTTTCGACTTTGGTTGTTTTCTTTCACAAATAATGGCAACGCAAATTTTTCCTGTGTTTTGATAATTTTAAAATTAACTTAAAGGAACGCTATTTAAAAGTTTTTACAGTAACAAGGACTATTCATTAATAACGGCTAAAATTTCGTTTGTGAGCACATGTGAAGCACATGTGAATCACTTTAGCACACATACCGTGCAACCTATGCATTAAATGAATAATAATCTTAAATATCTGTAATTTATATTTTCATAAGGACATCTGTTGCATCAGCTGACTCCTTACTGTAGGTATGCATATACAAATGAAGCCAATCACTTGCTTTCTGTTGTATAAAATCAAGGCATGAGATGAATAATTTTCAAGGAAATGCACACACAATCTATGTTCTCTTCCATACGAAAGTAACATCCTTCAGAGATAAAATAATTACATACCTACACTTGGAAATATGAAGTTATATGTGTGTTACAAAAGGATCATGTTACCGTTGGCATTTTTTGTACGGTTCCAGGTGGTTCAAGGATGTCGTGACGACATCGCATCCTTCTGATTATGTATTTATGTTTTGTTTTTCCGTTGCTACCATTAATAATCTCACCTGAAACAAAGAGGACACAGGACACACATACATATCCATAGCCACACTTGTGCGCACGTACCTACTATTCTCTTGTAATATTGTTCAGGAATGGCGTGGCGTGGCGTGGCGATATCCCCAACAATATTCTTGATTTATTACGCAATGGATTATCAATTCCTTGGTCTCTAGATAATGGCGCAATTTATGGCAAACTATGGTTGACTTGTTGGTCTTCAAAGGCACTGGACGGGTTTTGGATTGGATACATTTGGGGGTTTTCTTTAAGAATGTTACGGACTTATAATGGGAGACTTGATTGGTACATAATTTGTCACTTTAACACGTCGGTATTCGGTAATTCCTTAATAATGATGAACATTACTTAAACTTGTTGATGGCTGTAGCAAGTGAGAATTTAGTTCACGGATCAAATGGCGTTTAGGGTTCTCTTTTATATGAACAAGTTATTGTGTTAAAATTTAAATTTACACAAATGTTAATACAGTGGGTTTTGGACACTGTGACGTTATGGTCGGCTGCGCCTCTGCTTATACAGAGGCTGCTTCTTTGGAAAGGTTTTTTCACTCTTCTAGACCCTGCCCGTCTATTTCAATGTTTAGAATGCGCATTTTTGCTTGGTTTTTGAGTGGAGATTACGAGCTTAACTGGCGAACTACAGTAAACTAGATTATTCAAGGATTTTGGCCTTATCTAACTTAACCTGTTAGCCAATCCAAATTTTATCAATTTATGCATGCCTACTTATCTGATAGGCTTATAATAGCTTTTTGTGTAAGCGCGTTAGTCTTTCTCATTGAATGGTTTTACCTTTTGAAGTTTCAGTTTCCTTTGGAAGTTGCCGTATAGTCGTTTATTTCTATTACGATGTCATGTGTCAGTGTTTAAATTATTCTTGTTCCATTCTTGTTTGTAACTGCTGAAAGTAAGTTGACTGTGATTTGTTAAGTTCTTTCATTTTCAGTTTCTTGTTTCTCTTGGGTCTTTTATTGAGTCATGTCATGACCATGAGCAATACACCATCAGGAGCATTTAGGGTATTCCAAAAATTTAGACGAGAGAATACAATTAGATCTTCAGAAAGTAAAAAGTGAAGTGGCAGACATTTTGTGATTTTCATAATGTTCAACCCAAAAACAGGTAGCCTAATGGAGTCTAAGGAGTAGCCAATGGTTTTCATAATATGGAAGAAATTTCTTATTGATATTTATAAAGGGTTTTAGGTATGAAACTTTAAAATAAAAATTTGGTGAACTAAACCACGATTTTCGAAATGAATTAACACATGCGTTATTCTTGCGTACGCCATGGATAGTATATGCTGTGAATTGGCAAGCGTACTGAGCCCAAATCATTTGTCAGCTATCAAATTGATTGTCACTAGAAAAAGCGTTGTCAATATAATAAAATAATAGTTTAAAAAACTAAAAAAAACGCTTTTATAAGTGCGGGTACTGCACTAAAAGCAAAAAAATAAGAATTAACCAATCTATTTTTAAGGTTTATTCTGGAAGGGGCTTAGTGTAAGCCATGTTTGTGTAGTTTACACTCAAATAATATATACAATACATAATTACAAACATGGCTTACACTAAGCCCCTTCCAGGATAAACCTTAAAAATAGATTGGTTAATTCTTATTTTTTTGCTTTTAGTGCAGTACCCACTTATAAAAGCGTTTTTTTAGTTTTTTAAACTATTATTTTATTTTTTGCTTTTTAGTGCAGTTTAATATCTACCTACATGCTTACAAAAGCTTTTTTTACTATTAGTTTATTGTATTGCATCAAAACTGAAACATCAGCATGCAAAATTTCAAAGTCCTAAGTCAATGGACATAATAGGTGTATTTCACATAACTGAAAATTCGCGATTGATATTACTACGCGTACCTACCTATACACTTTCCATAGATGCAGATCTCAAATATAAGTATGTACGATTGTGCATGTGCAATGTGCATACCTAGCTATTTACGCATCACAAACTCCTATATACGTACATATATATACATAGTTTGTTTTATCCATATCCATATTCCCTACATCAAATTCAACTACGCCATACATCTGAGCATACATTCTGAATGACCGCCGCAGTGACAATTCTATTTTTAGAATACAAAAAACTACCCTTCCTAAGCACAACTGCAATCGAGATAGCAATTTTTTTCGCTTTTAGCCGAATAAGATCTATTTTCAATTTATTATATCTTGCCCTCTGGATGGACTAGAAAGATGAATGTTAGCTTAAAATACTCGGTAAAGTATTGCCTAACAATTAAAAGGATTTTTTGAGTTGACCTACATAATATTTATGAGTACATATAATGGCAAGTTGAGCGTAGTTAGGTCGAAATAGAAAAGTTTGCACCCCCTTTTTTCAACCCTTGTAGGACGAATCGGTACAAAGTATTAATTAGATATGTAATATTTTCGACTTATCTATTGACATATAAAGTTTCAAGTTAATACGGCTAATGGATCATGCGTTACGAAAAAGCCTCCCTTAAAGGGGCAGGGGAAGTCAAAATCCAAAAATTCTTTCTAAATATTGCATTGTCTTCACAACCCAACCAGCATGGAAAATTTCAAAGTTCTAAGTTTAGAGAAAGTGGTTCAAATTTGGCTTGCAAGATTTTGACACAACAAATTTTTCACGAAGTTAAGTAAAAGCCTTTAAAAAGCAAACCTCCCCTTTATATCGCATGGGTATACTCCACCAAGTACATACTGCAGGAGCTATAGTTAAAAATTCTAGTTTTCCTGGTTGGGATGGGATCGCTGCGATCATCTTTTACATATCCATTTCTCTCGAACTCTCTAAATCATAAAGGGCGATCCACATACGGCGAAATCAAGACATTTCTGGCTTGATCTAACCATATACTTATAGGTAGCTATAGCAACGCTATAAAATCCGAGTTGGGGACATCCGTTTAGCTCGGGTCCAAACCAATGAAAGGTAAATCCTTTATAATGAGATCGAATGGCTATCAAGAATCACGTTAAATCAGTACTCCTGCAGAACGAAGACTCAAGAATTTACTTCGAGATGAAATTCACTAAAACTAAATGGTCGGTTATACAGTGCAAGTTTAAACTAAAAGGAATAAATATAAAGCCAACTTGCCTTCGCTATCAACAAAACGAAGAGTCAGCAGAAACATAGACGCCTCGGACAGTGCATTGGCGTGGATCGCTACAGTGGAACGATCGATGAATTATTCAACCCTAAGAAGAAGGTAAGCTAACTCATTCTCAGCAAGTGCTAGGCAAACCACAATGCATCTTTCTCTATGTTTGGGGCAAACTCCAAGGGGACCTAATATCTAACGCCGATGGAGTGGCCGTTTGAAAGGACAATTTCTTACAGACTCTTGCTGGAGAGAAATTTATAAGCAACTATCTGAACCCCCGACAGCTTCGCCAGGCCTTTTTTTGCTTTTTTTTATTTTATTTTATTTATTTACGGGCGACAATGTTTTAATTTTTTTTTTGTATTGGAGGTGTCACGCCCCTTTGTCCAACTTTGACCAATCTTCACAGGAGCACTCCACTGCCAATACGAAAGATTACCTATAAGTTTGAGCTCAATCAATTTGGTGGTTTTCGAGATATACGATTTTGAATGTTTTTTTTTGTATGAGCGGTGCCACGCCCCTTTGTCAGGGGGTTCAAACCCCCCTGCATGTGCTCACTGTAGGATTTGGAATGAGTGCGAGGTTGACTTTTCTAATTTTTTTATCATTTACAAAAAGTTCCCCTGAAAAAGGAAAAAGCCCGTAAAAAATTCGATCTTTTTGAAAATGTTCATTTTCGGTCTTCTGTATTGCAGGCTTTTATTTTACGGTCAACGTCGAAATGCTGTGTTTGCATTTACGTGCTTCTGTACATACGGGCTAAAGTTTTACGGGCAAACGTATCGGTCATAGTCGTTGCACCTGTGAAATAGAAATGGCGCATTTTGTGTTGCAATTTTTGATTACACCTCAAAGTTGACGAGAACCGTCTGAATCGGTTTTGCTATACCCCTCTGTTGTATTAGACGGTATACCGTATACAAGCATTATCTAGAAACAGTGGAGTCAAAGATAAGGGCTTGCACTTGCAAACTAATTGGTTGCATAATAACAACAACGATGCAATTTTGTTTTGTCATAAACCGGGAGGGAGATCGTACAGTTTAAGCCCCCATCCATGGCCGGTTAAGTTACACTCGGTTAAGTTTAAACTAGCACTGTAATACACCTTTTTAAACGTCGGTTTAAATTTGAAATGTGGTTAAATGGAGTTGCACTGTAAAACCGGCAAAAACGGTTCTGACCGAATGAAAGCCGAAGCCGAACTACTTGTACAAGGTATAGTACAAATCATGTTCTCAACAATAGCTCTGTTAAAATAGTTCCTTATTAGGTCCTAGTTAAATCTTTGCAACAGATACAACATACAAATTAGATCCTACCTTCGAGTAGATAGCTTCACCCGAATCACCTTAACTAATGTAGATCAACAACTTTAGAAGACCTCCTCTGCTTAACCTACCTCGATTTTTCACCTAAAACCATAGAAATACAATAAATGTCCGAAGATAAAAAAAAACCACTCCTCGCAACAACAAATAATACTTCTAAGTCACTCTTGTGCTGCGTCATCCTTTATCTCTCCTTCCTTCGCATTGGCATTGCTTTTCTATTTATCTAACGTCCACCCACAATAACCCCTCCTCCCCATCAACATTCGAATAAAATGCTTTCAGCTTAACTTTGTTTTTGTCTACCTCTATCCAACTCGATTGTTTACTGTTTTACGGAGCGCCTTCTCTTCGTCCTGTGGACCATATTATCGTTTGAAATATTCGCTCGTATTTGTCGTTGTTTATTCCTCTCGGTGCCCCTATTTACACCCCGCACATTAACGTGACCTACATGCAGAAGAGAGTGAATTGATGTCCAAAGAAACAAAGCGAGACAACAAAAAAAATATAGAAAATCTCGAACAGATTGTTGCAAAAAACAAAACGATAAATTAAATGCAAAGTTATATCACCGGATGGTGAGGGCCACCTTTGGCAGCAGCGCTGTCGAAAAACTTGTGCACAGAGGCACCCCACAAGGTGGAGTGCTTTCTCCATTGTTATGGAACATAGTTCTTAACGAACTTCTGATCTCGTTAGAGAGCTCAGGGTGCAAAGTGGTGGCCTACGCGGATGACGTCGCCTTACTCGCTTCTGGAAAGTACCCACAGACACTTTCCGACATCCTGCAACTCGGATTGCGTAAACTAGTCTCCTGGACCGACAGTTGCGGTCTTAGCGTCAACCCGACGAAAACGGAGTTAGTCTTATTCACAAGAAAGGTAAAGCTTCCCGCTGTCACTCCTCCAAATCTCAAAGGAACTCCACTCGAGTTCATTAGCAGCGCTAAATATCTGGGGCTGAGGCTGGACAGGAAGCTCTTATGGAGAGAAAACATTGCCGAACGCGCTAGGAAATCCCTAGTGGCTCTATACTCCTGCAAAAGGGCTGTAGGCTCTCGATGGGGCCTTCAACCCAATATAATGCACTGGCTTTATACTGCGGTCATAAGACCGATAATTCTATATGGCATCGTTGTGTGGTGGCCGGCCTTGAACAAAAGTTCCAATCTAAAGGTCTTAGAGAGGACTCAGCGCTTGGCGTGTATGTGCATCACGGGCGCACTGAGGACATCTCCAACCGCCGCTCTGCAAACCATGCTTAACCTACTTCCACTAGACATCGTCAGTAAAGAATATGCCACCAATGTGGCGATCAGATTAAGGGAGGGGAAACACTGGAGAGGGCAACCAACTGGACACGCCAGCATACTTCTACAGACGATTCCCCTGCCCACTACTACCGACTATCTGCCCACGAAAATCAATTTCGAAAGAGGTTTCACTCATGAAATACCGGACAGGAACCAATGGGATTCACAAAATGTCCTACATAAATCACTGTCAATATTCACAGACGGTTCTAAGACACTAGAGGGAGTGGGCGCCGGAGTCTTTTCAGAGGAATTGAACCTAGGCCTCTCCTTCAGTCTTCCGAAACACTGCAGTGTTTTTCAGGCCGAAATTACAGCTATTCGTCAAGCTACAGCGTGGCTGTCGATTAATTCGGTATCACAAAGGGATATCGTTATATACATTGATAGCCAGGCTGCAATCAAATCCCTAATATCCAGCGAAATAAGATCCAAGGCGGTGGAAGATTGCCGCGTATCTCTAAACGAGATAGCTGGACAGTACAACCTCACCCTCTGCTGGGTTCCTGGTCACTGTGACATCCCAGGGAACTGTGCAGCAGACGAACTAGCAAGGCGAGGCTCCTCTGGCGTGGAAAGTATAAGCCTGCACAACGTGTATGCACCACTTTCCCACGCTAAACAAATAATTCATGCGGACGCAGTAATGCGTGCAGGCCTCAGATGGAAACATTTGGGATACTGCGACACTGCCAAGCTCACGTGGCCAGCTTTGGACGCAAAGCGATCCAAGGAGCTTCTTCGACTTAAGAGATCCACCATCTCGAAAGTCGTTAACGTGATCTCCGGGCACTGCATAATAGGTAGACACGCGCAAAGGCTCGGTCTGCCTTATAATGACTTCTGCAGAAGCTGTAGAGACGAAGAGGAGGACGAGTCCGTCACTCACTTTCTTTGCAGTTGCCCTGCCCTGGCCAATCTAAGAAAGGCCCACTTAGGAAACTATTTTCTTAATGATCTCAGCGATCTAGGTAACACCAGCGCCGCTAACATTCTTAGCTTCATAACCGGCAGCAAATGGTTTACATGAGTAGCCAGTAAAGAAACAGCTCCCCAAATCCCAGTGGTATGCACAATGGGCCGAATAGCGGCCTAAGTGTTTCTCTCATCGAGAGCCACTTTAAACTAACTAACTAACTAACTATATCACCGTCTTAAGTCGCATTGCATCCTATTCTTGCACACACTGTGTGTTTGTAACTCTAGGTCCTTTAGTATACTAAAAAACACGCTTAAGTGTCTTACATAAAGCCAATGGCACTGTTGCATGCACATTCCGTTGCACATTCCCTCAATTCGTTGACAAATAAGAGAGTCCTTGTGGGTTCTGTTCTAATGTGGTGTATATAGGGTAACTGTGCACAGTGCTGGAGGAAGTTCAAATATAAATTCCTATCTAAAGTTCATACACATTCAATCAAGAGGAAATCGAAAGTCACTTGGAATGCAGTATTGTTTCAGGAGGAACTTAAATTAAAATCCGGCTTACCACGCGTTGGTCTATACGAAGGACTTTAGCCGTACTGTCTTCAACTGTTTTATATACTCATTGTATCCTTATCGATGTATGTGATCCTCTTGGTCATAATCCAACTTCGAGCCACATTTTAATCTACACAAGGTTTTAAGTTTTTTTGTATGGAAAATACGAGTCCAATAGCGACAAAATCTAGTATATGTCCGCCTCTGTGTCAAAAACTATACTCAAGGCGATCGGTTAAGGCGTTAAGGCCTTTAAGCAAGACAAACAAACACATCTAGATTCATACTTAAGAAAATATGTACGGAGATAAGCGAAAAAAATTTGCACGGCTGGGTCGCACGTAACTTTCTCGTTTATCGCATAATCTCAGAGGCATTTTAGCAAATTTAAAATCATACCCAATTAAGATGTCCTCAGGTTTAGTAACTGAATCCTTGTTAATTAAACTAAAAGTATCTAAGTAAAACATACTACATAAACATACAACACTTTATTACTTACTTTCAAAATTCACCCCGAACAACTGACACTTCAAGGAGGTAAGTAGGCAATGAGTTTCGAATTTCCAATTTTTGATTATTTTAAAAAAGTGGTTTTAATGGTCGGGATTTGGGTAGTAATTTTTGAGAAATATTCATAAAACGGCAATATTCGAGTTTTCTGAGAAAAACTAAGTACGTGATCATGTTTAGAATGCTTATGTTGTCTTAAATATGTATTTTGCTCAAAATCGTTAGAGGTTTTTTGTAAAATTATGCTGACAAATGTTACAACTTTGGATTCGAAAAGCACTATTACTAACCTGTCTAGCTGAAAACTGAGTACGACGTATATTCTTCAGGATATAAACATTACCTAGCAGTTACATTTTTAACCAAATCGAAAATGGCGTTTTCGAGATATGTGTAGTTTTTAAAGTACCGTTTTAAGCGATTGGGGTGGAAATCGAAGGACGCATTCATGGTTCAAAAAACACTGTTTTTCAACTGTTTAGCTCAAACCTCAGCAAATGGTATTACTATGGATTTGAGCATTACCTGAAAGTAATATTTTTATCATAATCGAAAATAGCGTTTTAGAGATATGAGCAGTTTTTTAAAATACTATTATTGGGGATTTGGGTGCATATCGAAAAAAAAAAAAAATAAGTTTTTTTAAAAATCGTTTTTACCGTTTTCGAGAAAAAGCCAATTTTCAAAACTGCCGTTGCTGGACTCTTTAGCGAAAAACTGGGTATGCAGTCATGTTAAGCATGCCTACATTAACTCAATGATCAATTTTGGTTCAAAAAGTTAGAGCCGTTTTCGAAAAAATCTAAATTGTTTAATATTTTGTAAAATTTTAGTGTAGGAAGTACCGTTAATATTAGGGCTAGCATAAAAAAAAACGCCTCCCAGCGGAAAGCCCACAAACTTTAAATACGAAGTTGGAAGCAAATCCGTCCAAGCGTTTAGATTCCCCAGGGGTGGGACAGACAAACATACGGACGGACAGAATTGCGAGACCCACTTTTTTGAGTTCCCCTATCGTAATATCAGAATTAATCAAAATCTCGAGTTCGAAATTTTGTACGAAAACAATATCTTTCTCTAACTACGTATACGAGAAAGTTAAAAATATTTTGATGCAAAAAGTTTCTTCAAACAATTCTAATAGTGACTGCCTAGGGGACGCCTGCAAAAAAAAAAATTTCAAAAATCTCTTCGCTAATATTTTTTATGATTTTTTGAAAATTGCTAAAAATGACTATTTTAGCCACTTATTCCTCCCTTTCATACAAAATTTTTCATCCCATTCAAAAAAATCATAAAAAAATTTAGCGAAGAGATTTTTGAAAATTCTTTTTTGCAGTCACTATTAGAATTGTTTGGAGAAACTTTTTGCATCAAAACATTTTTTTTTTGGACCGAGGAAAAAAGTCAAAAAAGTAGACTTTTACAAAAATTCTAAATTTTCAATGGGTACTTAATGAGTTAAGGAAAGTTTTGTATCATTCAAACGGAATTTAGATGACCTTTCCATTGATGCCAAAATTTACATGAAGTAAGTTCAAATTTATGAGTAGAATTAACTTTACTTTTGTCTAAATAATTATGCCGACGCCTGTATGTCCCCAGAAAGTTAAAAAAAAATCATTTGTCCTGTAGAAAAATTATATCCTCGCGATTGTCAAGGGTACTTATTATAGGTGCTGTGCATTCGCTGTCTGTCTAGTAGGGCGTTTATTTGTCGATAGTCTGTGTATGCTGCCAAGTATGTTGAGTGAATGTTTTGACGCCGAGCTGGGAGCACTACTCAAGGCCTGGACTAACCTGTGCTGAGGTATACCTATCTTTTTCCTCTTGGTTAGGTTAGTTTGGCCCACCCCATTTAGTGGTTTCCTTTTAAATCATGGGTTATTTTGACACTGACACCTGTTTCCCGCACGAAATCTTGACAAAAAGTCAGTATCATACCTCCGCGGAACGAAATGAGACGCTTTACGCTTGAACAACGTTGGGAAATATAGAAAACTTATTTCCAAAGTGAGTGCTGTGTAGCCCAAACAGTGGGTTTTTTTGAAAAGAAGTTTTGGGCGAAATGAAGCACACACCGCGCCTGCTGTATGCAAGTTTGTGCAAAATATTCGTGAGACTGGTATGCTAGTGGACAACACTCATGGTCCCCGTCATCGTACGATGCGCACGAACGAAAATGTGGCTGCTGTAGCCGAGAGTGTGAGACTCAATTCACGAACAACAACTCGCCATCGATCTCAACAGGTCAACATTCCACGCACTAGCCTGATTGGAATTATGCACAAGGATCTCGGATTATTCGCTAATAGAGCCATGTTAACCGAGTTTTTTTTACTGAAATTGAAGACATGGATTTGGACGACCTCTGGTTCATGCAGGATGGCGCGACAAGCCACACAGCCCATGCCACAATCGATCTTTTGCGCACCAAATTCCCAAATCATGTTATACTACGTCTTGGCGATGTCAATTGGCTGCCTCGACATTGAGGTCTATTCTGATAAGTTTTTTTTAGTATATGATAGGACATGTAACTAACAAAACAACTCCGATCTGTGATGAATCTTCTTGAATCTGGTTGAGTTATCGTTGCTAGATCTTCCAAGTCGTCAAAGAAGTGTGCTCTCATACAAAATTGATGGGGTTTTTGTATGGCAGGGCAGTTACACAGGACCGGTTATTATCCCGACGAGCACTATAAGATCTTTGACCTTTTAGTGTCAATTGTGATATGAATAGCCAGCTATTCAGGGAGAGAACTACTAGCAATGGAAATTACCTACTGTGTGGACAGCCAAGTAGCACTTAAAGCGATTAACTCCAATCCAATCTGGTAATATCCAAATCCGTAAGTCAGTGCCTCTCGGCGTTGAGAGCAATAAACCATTACCGAGTACTGCTGTGCAGGGTTCCTGGACATGTTGGTGTGGAAAAGGTAGCATACGATGGCCAGATGCGGCTCTAAAATGGACATACTATTAGCTGACAAACAAGCACTACCAGCTTTTAACGCAGGTAAAAGCGTCATTGACAATGTCACATTAAACTTAGTTTTTCTGAGAAGATTTCTGCTCCCGTTCCATTCTCCGTATCTCATTCTCAGTATCTACTCGAGTACTGTCCGGTTAAAGACTTTAAATTTCTTGCCAAAATTATACCTTAGTTCCTTAGTCCGTGAGTGGCATAAGTCCGCTCTGATCAAAGATGCGATATATGCGCGAGAGTGACCGAACGATTTAGGCTTCCAAATTGTGTTCTTTCCTAGTTTTAGATGCCACGTTCTTAGTGTATAGTTCGATGGGTTGTAGGTTCAGCAACGTTTCCCTTGTTGTGCTGCAGATTTTAGTGAAGCAAGCAATTCCTTGTACCTTGTTTAGATTCTTTGCACTAAATAGATAACTCAACTTTGAGGACGCTGATCTAGCGAAACTGAATAAGTGGTCCTAACTGTGACTCCAAGAAGCTACCGATGAGCCACCATCTACACTTCACCTTGTAGTGATCTGCCCAGAAGAAAGTTTGCATCCATCCGCAGAATTTCTGTGGTATTTAGCTTAGAAAGGCTAGATGACGAAACCGATCAAAGGCTAATTCAATGTTGTTCGATTCCCTGCATCCATAAGATGGTCACGTAGCTCAACAGGCCTTCTCTATAGTAGAAAGACGGCTTCGAAGTCCATATATTGCTTGCCGTTTATTAACGGGTTCCATTCTAGATATTTGATCACTTCGACATTTATTACCTTTCCGTTTACCTTTGAAAGCAAAAAAAGCAAAGCTGTTGGACTGTAGTTTTGCAGTAAGGATTTCCCTGCTTTATTGGGATTCGGTTGAATTCGAGCGGTCTTCCAGCAAGAAGGAAATGTCTTCTTGGACTACGACATCTTGTATTGTCATAGGGTATACCACATACATCCCAAACTACTTTACAGTTTTTCTTCTTGATGTGCCACGTCAACAGGCAAACAGATAGAATCTTAGAATAAAACGAGAACGACACCTGCAACTGCAACAAAACCCATCCCGCGTTCATCGTGCAAATGAATTTTATTTTATTTATGTCGAGCGTTAAGTTCTTGGGGCATAAAAAAGCAAAATCAAGTGCAGAATCCTCCTGAAGGTTTCGTTGAGCCAGAGCACACAGCAACACCCTTATTAATTAGAAAACTGGAGCACGCAACAGAAGGTGCACTGAATGCAATTAACGTGGTGCAACACAAATTGTGGGGGTGGATGGGAATGGATTTGCGAGTCTTAGCGGAAAAGATAAACAAGAAACAATTCTTAATTCCGCGCATCAACTGCTTGCATTTAGTGGTGTGGATAATACGAGTGCACACACTGCTTGCGTGCACGATAAGGACAATGTAAGTGGGAGAAAAACAGCTAAAATCTGACACCGCAAAGCGTTGGTGGAATATTAATCCAACGGTTAGGTTAATAAGTGTTCGCGTGGATTAAGGATGAGTAATTGCTGTTGGGCGTCAGACAGTGGAGGAAGAATTTGTGGAGTTGAATTACCAAAACTGTTTTATGATGTAGATGGCAACCTTCTTGTGGATCCTTGCTGTCATCAATATAAGTGTGACTTTTGAGGCGGCGAGTATTAGATAATGGTATACTCTCTCTTTTCGTGCAGTATGTAACTACCCCATCACTCACAAATTCGATTCCAACCTAATGACCGAAAAGGACTCGCATACAGCGCAGCGCAGCAACTTTTCCCAGTGTCAGCTCGAATCGGAAAACTTTAAATAAGACTTTACTTTCCAATCGATTTGCTTCCGAGTACAAATTATATATCAAACGCCTCGTCCGTCCCGCCGCGTCTAGGTATCATGTCCTTGTCCACTTTTCCAATTTCACTTGGGCAGAGTTTTTTTTATCTGGCAGAGAAAAGCAAACGATAACTTTCTACTCTGGTGCCTCCTTATTATTTTTATCGGGTCACTTCGCATTGAATAACCTATACGTATGAGAACCATACATCCACCGCGCCGTTAGAAACTTCTCTGCATCAGAAAAATTATCTATCGTGCTTCGCTCTAAGGGGGGTAGCAGCGCCACGACAGAAGCAACAGAGATCACCTGCTGCTGCGCCTGCCACTCCTCTACAGGACACAATGAAACATTATTTTCCTTTTCAAGCCAAAGGAGTACTCTCCTGCAAAGTGGATACGGTGAGTGGGTGTCGCTCCTCTCACAATGTGTGTAATCATTTGAAGGACCATAAATATTATTTTCCATTTTCTACACAGTGTATAATGGCAGGCGCATAATGTTCTTATATCCTTGAGAGTATAGCATATGAGGGTTGAGATCTGCCAAACTCGCACACAAACTGCTCTCATACTTGAAGGCATATGTATAGTGGGAGCTGAAAGAAGCCAGTTATCGTTTGGTAAACGATTTGTCACCTTGAATTTATGGTGTTTTTGATAAAAGTTTCGCAATAAGAAACTTTTTCTATCTGAGCGAGAGTTTTGTGGGGGCAATCGATGTTCAATTCACAGTTTGTATATGTTTTCGAACACCGGTAGACAAAATTAAGCTCTTGGACTTTTCGTCAAGCCTTATCGGACGACAAAGTTCTTACTGCAACAAAAAACTTTTTGAGACAACAACAACAACCCACGTTGACGTTCCTTTTTGAGGCACATTCTGTGATAGTATTTCAGCACAATATGCCCTTACATATTGAATTGTTGTCAAAAAAAAAAGCCAAACGTCGGGAATAGGGTAAATACGGTGTGAGTTTGAGGTCTCCCATGTTCGGCTTTATCGCGATCCAAATGTCGCATGTAAATTTATTTATAACCAGCTCGAAATGTATTCACTGAACCGTTTGGTTATTTCCATTTAGAGGCAGTTTCGACATCCTATCTTGAATTTGAATTTGATACCGACCTCAGAAATATAAAAAAAACAGTCTAAAGGCTGTAGTTAGAGAAACGCGGACATAAGTCTATTTTATTGAACTCACTTCTTCCAAACAATTGGCCCCTTCGCTGAAAAGATGTCGCGCTTCCTCCAAAAACTCTGCGACTCAGGCGAGTTCGAAAGGGTTAGGTAAGCTTGCAGTTGCTATCGACAGAGGGCCGACACACTTAGGGCCGTTTCCTGATACTACGCATATAGATTTAGGTTCCACATAACCTCTTAACTGAAAGTTTATGACTTACGAAAAGTAGCCCATAAGCATAAGTAGAAATTTAATCGTTATGAGTCGTATCAGCAAACGCGTAAGGGATAACCTAGTGTGCCCCATGCCCATGGTATACGTCAGACCCGTTATTTATCACCCTTGTATTCAACATGTGGTACACTTTGCGGCTGCGATAGGTGACTAGAGTGGCTCGCGAGATCTATGGGCAAAAGGGACGCTATGAACATTGAGAAGTCGAGATAAGAAGTTTTACCAAAAGGTAAAAAAAGTGCCAGGGAAAAAATTACGTACACTCAGAAAAAAAAACGAGCTAAAATCAAAAATATCAGTGGAAGTATGGTAATCTCGGAAAATCTTATCACAAGTACAAAAATCTTATTTTGAGCTCATTTTTAATTAGCTTAAGAATCTTACTTCAATACTTTTTTGCGATGTTTTTTAGAGTGTTCGTTCTTATTTTAAGAATACAAAGGCTACGTTTTAAACAATTACCAACTTAAATTAAGCTCGAAAACGCCGTGAATGAAAATGAAGCATGCATGCACTTTAAGTATTGTTGCGGATTGCTTTGTTCTTAATTTGTGTTTAAATATAAAATTTTAAGATTGTTTCGGCTTCAAGAACAAAAAACGAACTTCAGATTTTGGCGAACATAATAGGGGTATTCACGATTCGGTTAATCAGGGGTAGTATCATTGTGAAAGTGTAAAAGTGTAAAGTTTTCTTACACTATGACAACAAAATATACTATAGCTACACTTTTACACTTTTACTATACCCCAGACCTATAGTAACAAATAAATACAACAGTGTAAAATGTACAACGTACAAGTTCGCAAATGTCAGTTCGATTTCAAATGTTCAGTGTAAAGAATAGGGATGCCAG
The DNA here is from genome assembly GCA_949372485.1 of Cheilosia soror. Classification (NCBI taxonomy): domain Eukaryota; kingdom Metazoa; phylum Arthropoda; class Insecta; order Diptera; family Syrphidae; genus Cheilosia; species Cheilosia soror. The sequence continues at coordinate 93,589,069 of OX443561.1, read as the reverse complement.
ACGTCCCCCTTTAGGGGCGACCAGTCCCCCTTTTTCATAAAAAATGCTGTTGATCCCCCCTAATGCAAACCACTGGCCCCCTTACTAAGTCAAAATTCAATAAACGAAAACATTCAATTGAAAACTTTGAAAATACATAGTTTGTTTTGTAGGTGCTTAACTTTTGCGAATTCTTAACTTTTCCAAGACACTGACCCAATATTAACAAGTAAAAGTGTTATCATCAGCCTGGCCGATGCTTTGATACCCTCCACTGTATGTATTGTATAGGTACACGCATGTGTCTAATATTGGTTTTGTATGTAAGGTACCCGAACTACTTGAACGACATAGACAATTTTTAATACCAACTTGATAACGGTAAAAACAAGTCCTCTCACAAAATTCCATTCACCTAAGTCGATTCGTTTGGACGCTATCGTGATTTCAACAGACAGAGAGACACATGGGTCTTAAAAGTGGTTTTGTATGGGAGGTACCAGAACTACTTGACCGACATAGCCCATTTTCAATACCAACCTGACGACGGTAAAAAGAAGTCTTCTCACAAAATTTCATTCGCCTATGTCGATTCGTTTGGACGCTATCGTGTTTTCAACAGACAGACAGACAGACAGACGGACATGGCTAAATCGATTCAGAATGTGATCCTGATTAAGAATATATATACTTTATATGGTCTCCGGTGAATCCTTCTTGGCGTTACAAACGTAATGACAAAGTGAATATACCTTCCTGTGGAGGGTATAAAAATATACAAATGTGCATTATGTATATACGTAGAATAAAATGTTTTTATGTGTACATACAACATACATACGTACAACATAATAAATAGATAATGGAAAAATAAGTTAAAAAATAAACTGACTTGAAAAAGTTAAGACAAAACTTAACTTTTTAGAGACAGCCGTGGAGTCGAAACCTACTTAACTTTTTCACGTCTTAACTTTTTCGAGTCTTTACTGTATACGATTTTGAAAGCTTTTTTTTGTATGAGCGGTGCCACGCCTCTTTGTCCGATTTTGAATTTGTTTAGCCTATCGCCCGATCACCGTAATTACCGACATTTAAAAAAAAAAAATCAACAAAATTGGTTGAAAATTACGGGCGACAGAGGGAAACAGTTGTTTCCACTTTGTTTTATATATATAAAGATGATGGAGAAAGATCGTTGCTGCGCATCAAAGTGGGTAACGACCTTACCAAAAGGTTTGATGTCAAAAACAGACAAGACGACGCTTTATGAACTCGATCTAAAGCGAAAAAATATCCTTGATCGCTTCGAAATAAAAAATTTTCCAAGATGGCATGAGTTGAGTATCACGAAATACAGGGGTGGGATTCTTTAAGATGAAAACGATAAATCGATCAATCAGCGATCAATCAACGTTTTGCTTCATGTAACATCAAAAGCAAAAAGAATTCCCATTTGCGCAAATGCAAAAAAAACGGAAGTCATTTCATTGATTGTTAACTTTTTTTCTTCATGTAGGTAGCTACTTAACTTTTGCCAAGTGCAATAACGCCAACAAAATTTGAGCAATAAGACCAACTTGGTCTTGCTGTCTAAGATCACAGAAGAATTTACCGTTTTTTAAATCGACATGGTAATAGTTGAAAGAAAGTGGCAAGAAGGAAACATCGGCGCAGGGACATAAGTTAATTCCAAATTTTGATTATCTAGCATTTCGCAAAGAGACATAAAACCAAATTATTTTGATACATAAGGCCAAATGTTATTTTTCCGTAACAAAATTTTGTTATACCGTTTGAATTAATAATAATCGATCACTGATTATAAACAAATTTTGCACGAATTTTCTAATGAACTGAAGTTAAAATTTAAAATTAGATATTTAAATGTTTACACCAAAAATGTTTCAAGTCAAGAATAAATTCAAGAAATGAATAAAACAATATTTAACAATATTTAAATGTTTACTTTATTTTAAAAAATGATGATGCATATCAGCCAAGACATCACAAAGAAACCGTTGTCAGGGTGGCGTTCTTGCAATGCAAGCAAACTATTGTAGATGGTAATTCCTGGCACACAACACACCACCATAGAGGGATAAGCTTTTGCGTAAGAAGGATCTAAAGGCGTAGTCGAAACAAATTTTTGAGCTATCGATTTGGGGTGTGAAAATTAAAAATTCTGAATTCGCGCGAATTTTAAATTTTCACACCCCAAATCGATCCTCCCTATCTCAAACATTTTTTTCGGCTACGCATTTAGGTTTATTGAAAATCGATCACCCCCTTCGCATCGTTTCTTTGCTACGCCTTTGGTTTATTTACGTGCCCAACTTGATCGCTCCTATATTGTCCAGTGTACCAGGACCTACCATTTGAAATAGTCTGCTTGCCTTGCACTTGCAGATATTTAAAACTGGGCAAGAAGTTCATTTAAAGGGAAACCACCGTAATAACGGTTTATTAGCGATGTCTTCGGTGAAATACATCATATTAAATGAATTAGAAAAATGAAAGAGGGTTTCCAAAATTTATGTATTCCAAATTCTAATGCTAATTCCGATATGCAGTGGAAAGTGACAAAACCGAATTTCCTTCCTACATAACATAATTCCCTGTGTCGAAAACATTGTGTGTACATTTAAATGCAATTCAAAGTTGTGTAGGAATTTAAAACTATTATTTTCTCAAATTCAAAAAGAGCATTTAACATAACTTGTGCTGATTAAAATTTAATATGAATGATAAAAGCATTTTTTGAATTTGAGAAAATAATAGCTATAAATTCTAGCAGATGTTCTTATTTCACTTACCTAAAGTGAAATTAAGCCAAATTCATATTTTGAAAGAGCAATAAAACCAACTTGGCGTTATTGCCAATTTTCAAAAGTTTGCCTTATTTTACTTGGCGTTATTTCACGGCACCGCGGCGAATGGCTATTTTCTGTGGCTGTAAAATTAGATCAAAACAATTCTAACTGTAAGCAGCGGAATGGAAGAAATTCAATATTGCTATGTTAATACAACAAAATAAATCATTTCCAATTTAAAATCCTACAATCAGAAAAGCAAAATGTGCAAAAACGTACATTTATATAGGTACTGCTGTCAAAAACAATCGTCTCTCGAACTGTCAAAATAACACTAACAATTTCAACTACCCTGCACTGCATCTTAAAATCTGGCAGAAAAAAAAAAACGAAACATGAATCACATTTTTTTCGCATACCTAAAGCGGTTTTTGTTTTGTTTTTTTATAGAATCCATTCTTAGCATTATTAGTTTTGTTCTTATTCCTCTTTTATTACATATTCAGTAATTTATGTAGAAAATTTAAATTTGTCGAGATCTGTCTTTCTGTTAACAGTTGGACGCATTTATTTGCATCGGTATTTAATTTCCAATCGCCGGCGTTTGAATTGAAAATGAAAAGATCTAAGTACCCGAGATAAAATAAGTTATGAATGAGTGTCCGATTGACGGCAGAAAGTATCTACGCAATCCAACCGCCCAAGTACTTACATTAGACTAAAAGCCAACATACCAGAATTAGCATAGCAAATAAAAACACAAAGCAGATTTTATTTCTAACTAAAATTTACATAAATCAATTATTATATTATACGAGCGAACTAAATATTATTATTTTTTAGCGAAGGTTATTTTCATTGACAGGTTTTTCATTTCCACTTCGAAATTAGTAGGTAAACAAAAATCACAAAAAATTGAAAATTGGCATTTTCAAAACAAGCCAACAATTCAATTTGGATTTTGTTTCAAACCGCTAAAACGCACAGGAAGTTTATCTATTTCTCGTGAAAGTGGAACCAAAATGGCCAATTAAAATATCCAATTTATTATTTGATGGTTTCAATTGGTAAAATAAATGTTTTTTTTTTAAATAAAACAGAAATACTTTCCACTCGAACAGTTTGTACATGACATTTAATCGGAGGTTAACAAAAATTATAGATTCTGTGATATGGGCCACTTTTCCCAGAAGTGCCGGGGAGCATGGCCCCTCAACCCAACAATAACATTCTTATTTCCGTCCTTTTGCCTAATTTCAATTTTATTTGCAAGTGAACTCATTGAACTGCATACTTATGGATTTATACGCTTTTCAATATCCTCATAATAACAATCATCCCTCCATTTGCGGTTGCATTTGAAATAAAAAAAATAATGGATATTGCTATCACAAATGCGAAACACTGCTCCTTGAGGGCAATTTCTTTACTCATGAATAGACTGTTGTCTCGATAACAGAAACAATACCGATAGCGATACCAACGCAATAATATCAACCATCTCGGTAAAGGGTAAAGGATTTTTTCCATTTTTTTTTTTTTGCAGAGGTATCCTAATAACAAGTATTTGAATTACATTCTCTTAGAAGCAATTACATCATCTCTTATCGAAGCAACTATATTTTTGTATATATCCTTTTGGGAGAGAAAAAGCAAAATTGCTTTTCACCAATTGAAATCCTTTGAGATAAGATGTGCATTCTGAAGGAGTTTTAAAGTTGTTTTTCTCACTTTTTTATTGCTAAACAATTTTGTTGAGCAGCACATATCTCCCCCCAAGGACGTTCACTTAATGTCCTGGCCATACCCAAAACACTGTTCACATCACAACAATGCCACTAATAATGATGATGATGATGGTGAAATGATGATGATAATGGAATTCTTATGTGACAACTAAAACAGTCAGAGAGGACAATTTTCATTCTCCTTTTTGCGAAAGGAAGATTTCCATTTCACACTCAAGGAAGCCATCGTCTTTCGGTTATCCTTTTCTGGTTTGCGCCTCAGGTACGACATCTCGACTATGGATTAGCTTATGTCACATGGCTAAATCGAGTCGTTCTGTGTGGGTATGCGAGTACGTTTTCAAGGAGTACTTTGTTCTGTGTGCCTTGAGTGGGACGAGAAAAGTGGATTGCATATAGCCAAAAGATCCTTTTTGAGGAATTTTCTTTCTTGATGGTATAACAAGAGTGTTGCACAGTGCAACAGGAGTGTGCATATTTGTGGAAAAGCAATCCTCATGCCCAGTCTACCAAGGCTGAGATACTCAAGATGTCCTTTCAAACACATCTCTTTTGGTGCAGTATGCAAAAGGATTATTGTCTATGCGTCTTTTTGGCTGGATTGAATAAGAAATTAAGTCGACGAAAATGGTTCGAAGCAAAGGAATCTATTCTTAATGGGAGTCTATACCATCGGATACCCTTGAGAGGGACTTAATTGGAGTTTATTTGGGGCTTAGGTCAAATGTTATTGTAAGGGCTTGGCTTGGTGGGACTCTGAAGGACATATTTACATATTTATTTAAGGATATCATTATCAAACTAAGTTATAGGCGTACGAGAGATCCATTTAAATCGCTGAACTTTTTGGGTTTTGTAAAAAGTATCACATGACAATTAAAACTGTTCTGACCAAGAGCCGACCCAAAAAAGTATTGAAAACGGTATAGCTCGGTCTTCCCTGGTCGCCTCAAGCTATGAGGGTGGATAAAAAAGAGGATTCCAATTCATACCAAGTAGAAACGTCTGTTTATGGTCAAAGGCAGAATATTGCTGTCTTCTCCTGGGGCAAGAGCATATACAGCTCGAGTCACACTCGCATATAGCCATGGGCTTCGAAGATCCCTTTGGCTGAAGTAATATTTTTCATTGCTTAGGTCTTGGGACTATACATTCACATCTATGTATCTCTATAACAAAGTGGAAAAAATTGTTTCCCTCTGTCGATGATCGGGCGATTGGCTAAACAAATTCAAAATCGGACAAAGCGTCGTGGCACCGCCCATACAAAAAAAAAAACATTCAAAATCGTATATCTCGAAAACCACCGAATCGATTGAACACAAACTTACAGATAATCTTAAGTTTTAAAAAAAATATTAAAAAATTTGTCGCCTGGGATCCCTCGCATAGTAGTCGCACAGTATATACGGTGATCAATTGATAGGCCAAAAAAAAAATTGAAAAAAAATAATAATAATTAAAAAAGCAAAAAAAGGGCTGGCGAAGCTGGCGGGGGTTCAGCTAGTAGCACATAAAGTTGACCAAATAACTACAAAATCTGTCGAAAAATGTTGAAGGAGCCCATAGTACTTGTTCTCGCTCTCTGCTTATCGTCCAGTACTCGCCGTCGGCGGCATAAGAAAGAACTGACAGGATAGGTGTTCTAGATTAATGTGTTTTATCGAACCGAAGTAGTAACGGTTTTCTACTGTGATTTTTCAATGGATCTTCATATGGTATTCTTTTTGGAATTCACTTTTACTCCGAGTTACTTCCTTAACTAGCTAAAAGATGGAAGATTTGGAATGAGTGCGAGGTTAAGTATATGCAAAGCGACTTTTTGCCAAAAACATTTCTAATTTTTTCACTGCTTCTGTATTACAGGCTTTTATTTTATGGTCAACTTCGAAAGGCTGTGTTTGCAATTTTGCATTTACAGGCTTCTGTGAATACGGGCTAAAGTTTTACGGTCAAGTATAGTTCCTGGTTTTTTTAAGTCAGTGAGGTACTAACTTCAAGCAGGAGTCAATGATAAGTGAGCCAAAGGGCCCTTACAGCTGCTTGACTGACCGCGAATATACATAGATGTGAACGCCTTTGATGCAAATTTTTTCTTGAATGGCATGGAGATGAAACTATGGGCTGGAATACACTAGGGCAGGGGTTCCCAATCTTTTCTATACTGCGACTTCCTATACAGGCTATAATATTTTAGCGACGCCCTTCAAAAGCATTTAATGGAACAAAGCACAGATATGTACATAGAAGTGATCTTACTGAAGATTCACTGAAGTGTTTTTCAAAAATGGATGGGTCGATGTTGAAATGGAATAAAACAAGCTGTGTGCTGTATTAAGGAAATCTTTTTTTTTTTTTTTGAAAGGCCCATGCATGCCATTATTGGTATGGAATATAAAACCATGTCCAAATGTCTTCTTCTCACGTTTTCACGGATCTGAGGGGTCCAATCTGCCGCATAGATCTGGCTAAATTTGAGCGATTGCATTGGTTATGTTGGGTTTAAGGACATCTGTCATCATTGCGCTTTATTCGCATTAAGTTGCGATTACAGGTAAAACCAGAAAAAAAAATTTTCCAGGGTTAAATAGTACGATTTTTTTGGCCAATTCACGTCACATCCGCTAGACATAACCATACCCTCAAATCGTTCAACCAGAATGACCATCGTGGCGTCTACTGTGTGACACGTAGCCACATCTTGCTGGAACCACATGTCATCTAACTCCATATCGTTCATTTTGGGTCAAAATAAATCGGTTACCATCGCTCTTTAGCGCTCACCATTGATGGTGATGGTACTTAAAAGCCTGTAAATTTCAAGAAAAAGTACGGAGCAATGACGCCGCCGGTCTAAAACCGCACCAAACAGCTATTTATGGATAAACAGCAATCTCGGGTGAGTTAGCGTCATTCCATATACGGCAATTTGGCATGTTAACATAGCAATTCATCCAAAAATGCACCTCGTTGTTAAAAATGTTTTTTCTATGGTCATTATCATAAACTTTGAGCTCCTGGGACAGTTGGATCTTGAACGGATATAGGCCCAAATCCCGACGCAAAATTCGCCAAGTTGAAGTCCGCAAAATGCTTCTTGTGCACGACAAAACACAATGGCCAGCATCGACCTGACCCGACATTTTTTTTAAATCGAGCTCAAAGCTGATGGAACGTCGTGTGCAGGCGACCTGTTTGTACCGTCTTTCGAAGCGCCCCTTGGATAGGATAGCCCCAGACGCCCCTAGGGTTTTCCCATTTTTTTTTTTGTTTCGGTAATTTTTCTTGTTTTCTTTTTGGGGAAAAAGGGATTTTTTTTTGGCACTGGCGTGGAAATTCTTATGATAAAACACTGGCAATAGTATTGTGGGCCTTACAATTTTCTCAAAATGACATACACACTTCAAAAAAAGATACCAAATTCTAGAAATTTTATTACAGCTCATCTGAGACAGCTTTTTGCCGCATTGTGGACCGTTTTCGCACAACATTTTCAGTGGTACCGACACGCATAAGAAGAGTCCGTACTGGAGGAGAATATTTCGTCCGTTCAGGTGAGTGTTGAATAAAATCCAAAATGTACCGAATCGACGTCGTTCACAACAGCTTGGTGAAACGATTCGATGAACCAGTAAGAATAGACCGCCGACTTCCCGTACACCTACCCGATTCCCCCCGGAAAAAATTACCGTCTGTGAATACGTGTAAATGTCAAAATTAATGGCGGCAATGGTTTTCCATGCTATACCATGGGCCTAGGATTTTTCAAGTATGCGTGCGTTAATGGCGCTCCTTTGACTTTGTGCGGTGCTGCACATGGTGCTAATACATGAAAAATCCTGGGCCCGCCGGCAGCTTGTAGGCAAAGTCCGTTATGTGGGAGGAGTCGACGGTCTATTCTTATTGGTTTGTGACGGTCGTTCTATTCTTTCACAAAAATTACAGTAATATATAATTTTTATAGTTAAAACATTTTCGTCTGAAAACCAGTAGTAATCGTCTGAAAATATAAAAATCGTCTGAAAACATTTATTTTAAAGAATTAAAGACCGCAACGCCGATTCTCAAAATTTATCTATGTTTTTTTTTTGTTTGTTTTATGGACTTATTCTTTCCTTCTACTCCATTGTTGGTAGAAGGAACACCTTTTTCAGACGATTACTATCTGTTTTCAGACGTTTTAAAAATTGTTTCAGACTATGAATATATGAATTTCTGATGATTTCCATTTATTTTCAGATGGTTTCTATTAAATTTCAGACGTTTTTTTTTTCGATTTTTGCCGACGTTTTCAATTTTTTTTCTGACAAATACTATTTATTTGTAGAGACGAAAAAATTGTAGCCATTTAATTAAACTTTCTTCAATTTTAAAAATTTTGATAAAGTAAAAGACTAAAAGTTCTCCAAAAAAATTCTCGTTCATTTGCGGGACCTTAATTGCTAAGATTGATTGAGCGTGGTGGTGATAACCACAATAGGGACTTATAATATAGAATTTGTAAATTGCGCGATTAATTTCCTCGGCAACTAGGCACAACCCCTCGATTAGGATGCAATATTTTGAGCGATTAATAATTCAACAAGCAGGAATGAATTGATTTTTTTTGTTTCGCCATCAAGACGACCGAACCTTCTTAGTTGAAGAAAAACATTTCCAGGAGCCATTCGGTGTGTAATTTCCTTTCCTTTCATACAAGAGCACATCTTGATGCAACACCATCAGCAATACAGCTAGTATACCTAATCTAGTGTATTATCACACGCTGAAGGACATCGAGGGATTGCAGGCGGGTTGAAACGCTATACTATGGACGGACAACCAATGTGACGTTACATTCTTGTTCGTTCATTTTCTCTACGAAATTAGTTGTGTATATATAGCACGTTGGTGCTGCGGTTTCATTTTCATCTTAATGGCTGAAAATAAGCCATAGACATAAGGACTGTGGGAATGGCGAGATTTCTTCTAGCAGTAGGTTCTGCAGGAGCGATGCAATCTAAGGCGGGCGTTTTATATATTTTTTATTATAAAATCCAATTTCCTCGACCGAAAAATGAAAATGCTCGGAATAGGAAAATTACATTTTAAGTGTTACTCATAGGGGAATGGGTATTGCCGGCCGACACAGCGCGCATTAAGGGTGGTGGTTTTTGGCAAGGAGAGGTTAATATTACCATTTGTGTATTATGAATGTCTTTAGTTACATGTGCTTTTCGGACTCTCCTTTGATGCGCTACATTTATTTGAACTCATTTTAAGAGTAGGTATCAGGCGGTAGACACCCTAGACCTAGCTTCTCGCAACCATTCGTTTATGCGAGTTTCTATTTTTAAGACGAATGGAAGGGACCTACAATTTTATGCCGAGTCCGAACGGCTGAATTGAGAAGCTCTTTCAGGACAGTCATACTCTCGGATGTTTGTCAGACGTTCGCGAGAGGTGGCGCAGCAGAAAAAACCTTAAGATGTAATTTGTGTTTTTCCGGGGATCGAACATGGGATCCCTCGCAGAGTAGTCCAGCACACTAACCACTGCACTACTGCGCCCGCAAACCGTTTCTTATAAAGACCCAAATGCTTCTTTTACACCTAACTCGTCGAGAGGTTCTTTTATAAATTTAGTGTACGAAGAGTATTGAAAGCACCTTCTACATCTAAGTATAAAACGGTCGCACTCCTTTGTCCAGGGCTCCGCTGACTTTCCCTTAAGGTATATAGCGTGACTCGTACATGAAGATCTAAGATACGTCCTAGAGTTTAAAATTCGAAAGAGTTAAAAGTAATTGCCCTGAGGTCCTTCGTGAACTAGTGAGCTCTTCTGCAGACTTTCGCTATGAGCACTATTCGAATACGTCTCCACAACTGGAGGGTAACCGTCAGCATGACAATGCTTCCGTAAATGGCGATATCCATGGCATCACTGTCCCTTGAATATTTATCCAGATGGATGCCGAATAGATCAGGCAATTTATACGGAGCTAATCTCTGAAAGTTTTTCTCCCTAAAAATGTTACAAAACGAATGCTAGGTCTTGGATCCCATATGGAACTGTTGCGCCAATGTCAACTATTTGCTTATTTTCTAAGCTGTGCAGGAAGCCCTGCTCTCTGTTATACAATATTGAAGCTATTTCTCTTGAATTGAAAGTTACGTGTCCTGAGATCTTGCCGGTATTGCCGATATGGTCCCTGCAACCAAGAAAGTTTTTAGCAGAATATCTAATGATTCGTCAGTGGATTCTGTTTCCGTCCAAGTTAATTTATAAAAGGCGGGCTTGAGTCTTATTTCGATTCAATTTCGATGAAACCAGAAGAATCCTTTAAGGTTTCTATACATATGGACAGTATTGACCCATCGGCATGTATCTCAGAGTATTGAAGTGTCTGACCAATCCATGTATGTAAGGACAGACTTTTTTATGATTGTCTATTCCTTCATCAGTATTGAGGTACTAAGTACTTTAAAAGTCTCCTTAAGTCAACCTTAATACTGGAAACCAAGTGAGGCCCTTGGTCCCATTATGAAATCCTTGAATTTATCTTTAAGCCCTCCTAGGTAGGTGTATAGCTGCTCCTACCTATATGTTCAAGCCAAGGAAATTCGTGGAAAATTGGTCCTCGAATTTAATCACCCGATACCTCTGATATCACACTGGATCTGCTCGATTAACAAACACGTCAGCTTTATCTTTTTTCCACAGGTTCAACATAGACACCTCTGGGGGTAAGGATCTTTAAAAACTAGTTGCATCCTATACAAAAGGAAATGGATTTCTTGTTTTTTTTTTGTTATTGATTGTAATGTTAAGTTTTTTGAGAGCGTGAAAGGTCTAATTTTAACATATGCCGCAGTTTTGTCCTCACAAGTTAGATCATTAAGGTCGGACATATTGATGGTTTTATTGAGAATAATTCTTAGCCACGGTCATGCTCGTTTTATGTCTTCCATTATTTTAGTTTGCGATGTTTAGACAGTACGCAGATTTAGTTAGTTCAGATTCTGTGACGTATGACTCTAGAGCCCAGCCCGACCATCAATATAGATGGTGATATTTTTATTGGATCTTCTCTAGCCTATTATGTAGTTCCATAGTTTTGAATACGACCAGAAACTCTACCTGAAACACACTGCATATGTCCGGCTATCTCAGAGCCACTTCAGCAAACTTAGGCAAGGTTATATACATATTGTATAGGCTAAAGTAATACGAGTCGTGCTCCCATTTAGAGGAACGCCGTGAGTAGCACAGAATTCCAAAACATCAGTACATACGAGCGGACCAGCGATTTGAAAACGTTTAAGAGCTTGAAGAAAGTATATTGCCAGTAACTTTGCAAAGCATTTTTAAGCACTGTGTTATTACAGTTACCCTGTCTGTCGGGATTAAATGTCTCATCTAAATGGTAAAGTTGACTTCGAGATCTAAGTCTTTGTTCTTAACCTCAGCACAATAAGTCTAGACTTGGACTTGAAGAAAACCAATAGCCCTATCTTGATGGCTAACAAAAGGCTGATGAAGACTGTGAATATACCTCAAGCTTATTATCACTTATCCTCCGAGAATCTTTAAATCTTTAAACCATTTCTTTATCACTGCGATTTATAGACTTTTCACTTGTTTAAAAATTACACACTTTCACATGTGTGAAAAGCTATTAGACAGGGGCACCATGGCCAGCATTTATTTCAAGTAACAATTTCATAACAACAACCCGTTTCCCCTACCCAACTCGAAATGATTTTCCACTTCTGAACCGCATCACTTCAACCAACAGCCCCACCAATCCGAAAGCCATTCCCACCGCAAACACTATCCAACACACCAGCAAATGTGTAAGTGTCAACGGCCTAAATCTGCCCGAATTTTCCGACCGAAAAATCTGCAAATAATTTGTGGCCACTGCCAAATCAAAGACATCCGTCTCCCACTTCTTGTACAGCCCCGTCTGATACAATTGCAGGACAATTGCATCGAAATTCTTTTGAAACGGTGAATCCATTTGCATGGTAAATGTCAAAAAGTACGTCCCCAAGGTGCCCTTTGACACATACATTCGCTGTTTGTCCAAATATTTCTGTTGTCCGAGAAAAAACTTTGTCCGATCGTCGGCCATGACAAACGCATACGTCCGATTCAGGCTCTTGCGATATTCGTTAACCAAGTCCATATCTTCAATACGAAATATCATCTCGCCGTACCGTTCACGAAAGACGTCACTGTGTCTAATCAGCCCAGCTTCAAACTCGGTTGTCAATATCTGTACGCCACTGTTGGCCAACTCGTCAAAGGTGTCGATTTGTTTGCCCTGAACTGTGGTGGTGAGAAAAGCCGACAGAAAGGCTAAGTAGATGTTTGTCAAAATTAGAGCGTAGCAGAAGATTTGCATTTCGAAAAGGACCGCCCGTAGGGTACATGGCACCGGCCGCGACGGCATATATAGGAATTGTGTTAAACTTCGCGAGAACACCGGACCGTATTCCTGCGATTGGCGACAGTAACCCAGGGCAATGTAACCGACGAGAGATATGTAGACGAAGCTCACTGCAATGCATATCCAAACTTTAATGTCGAACGGCAGCATCAGGTACATGTAGGAGGAGATCTCTTCGACAAACGGTACCACCACTTGCCATTGGACTTGAGCGATCGGGTAGCTCCAGGCGTACAGTTCCGGATTGAAGTAGGAGTACGTGTGTAGAAGAATGTCAACTTTACCCGCACCGACTAAAGGCAGGGCACCGGAGATGTCGAAACTGCTCTGAGTCGTCACATTGACAAGCCTATCGAAGGTTGCATTATGCCGTCGGACGAAGGACCGAAAGATTTCCGTGTTTATTCCGGTTATCTTGGAGATGGTATCGTTGTCGTTTTGCATGAAAACCCTTGGTCCGTCTTGTTGAATGGGCGAATAAAAGGTATATCCTTTGAGATTGTAAAGATGATCTGGAAAGTACTCCTCAATCGGCGCCAAAGTCAGGTTGTGAAAGCGCACTCTTGGGAATGGCTCATAGCTGACAACTTGATTGTGGTACAGAACGATCACATTGACTAATCCCAGGTGAAAGCAGGTTTCAAAGAACGTCATAAACGACACGTAATCCTCGGAGTACTGCTCTAAAACAAAAACCATCTTTGTCGAGTGTAGAGTTCGCAGAGTCCCATTCACAACGGCCAACATTTTCGCATTGTCAATGTTGTCCATAAAGACAAACGCAATCGACCATGATCCTATGAGTCGACTCAAAGGCTCAGTTCCAACACAATCATTGGTGATTAAGACCACAGGAACTGCCGCGCCTTGGGACCGCACGAACATATCCATGCTATCGACGAAACTTTTCTGCGAGAACACCACTATGGAGCGAATGTCTTCTTGCAGTCGTAAGTGTTGGGATAATTCGATTAGTCGGCTAAAGTTACAAACACCAGCCGCCAAAAGCTGAAAAAGCAACAGCCTTCGGAGGACTGTATGCATTTTGTGGGTGTTGAGTGTACGTAGTTCGCCCCTTACTGCAAGTTGTGACTGTGACTTGTACCAGGATGGTGGGGCAACTTATAGTTTCTGTTCAAAATCACTACTTTGGAATATGCACGAGGGGGTTATTATCCTTTTTGCTGATAATTTGTGCAAAGTTTGCACTGGCAATTGGCCACCATAATGCGCCAGGGTCAATTTGAATTGTTTGCACTTCAATTGTGTGTGATGGAAGGCCGGTGATAGGCAAATTGTCGGCGGAATTTTAGAGTAGAACAATTGGCGGTGGTGATTTGTGCTGGGACAGGCAGTTGTCAGTTTTGCTGATGATTTCATTGTATTTTGGGGACGCTGTCAGTTGCCGATGGAAGGAAGTTATGGTTTATATTAAATTTCGTTTGAGACGTGGTATAGCCTTCCCAATTTAGGCGAAAAACGTTTTCTTTTTTTCTAAAAAAAGGGGATGCCAAATACTCGTCTCATTTCTTATAGAGAAAGTGTCAAGCCGCTTAATTAACTGGAAGTAAAATCCCTTAAAAAAAACCCAACCTATCCAAGACAGTAAATTATCGTACATACAGCCTAAACTTGGTATGGTTTCATGAAGTACAGAAAAATACTAGATGGGGGAAAGCGAGAAGAGTAACAACGTTACGGGCTTCATATCACCGGATGATTATCCAGCTTTACAGACCTTCAACCATTGGTTTACAAGCTATGGTTAGAGGGCATTAAATAGTCCACTCTACGACTTGCCAGGGGAAAAAAGTAAGAACACAAGAAGAGGACAGTAGAATCTATTGCTGAACTCTACTCTACTGCAACGGCAATGTTCGGATGTTCTACTAGACGGCGAAACGATCTTCCCAAGGAAACAAGGCCTGAATAGAAGCAGCTATTTATGAGAATGGGAATATAATGGTTGATTCATCCTCTGTGGCTAAGGGCTTGGAAAGATCTTGTAGGCCATACTCTGTTAACGCCTCAAACGCAGTAATCAGATCAAATAATCAAATCAAACATATCGGCCAAACCTTCATACCATCGGAATACCAGATCGATACACTCAAGATCACAAAAAACTAGACCGTCGACTGCTCCCATATAACGACGGACTTTGCTTGCAAGCTACCTGCGGGCCCAAAAATTTTTCATGTATTGGTGCTGTACAAAATCAAAG
This sequence comes from Cheilosia soror, assembly GCA_949372485.1. Classification (NCBI taxonomy): domain Eukaryota; kingdom Metazoa; phylum Arthropoda; class Insecta; order Diptera; family Syrphidae; genus Cheilosia; species Cheilosia soror. The sequence continues at coordinate 93,573,874 of OX443561.1, read as the reverse complement.
AACGCCATTAACGCACTCATACTTGAAAAATCCTAGGCCCATGGTGTAACATGAAAAATCATTGCCGCCATTGATTTTGACATATCACACGTATTCACAGACATGGGAATTATTTCCGGAGAGAATCGGGTAGGTGCACGGAAGTCGGCGGTCTAGTTCTATGTGGTTTGCGCTCAACATCTTGATCGACTTAAAGTTGAGTACGATAGCGTATGTAAGGAAGAATTTTAAAAGCCATGCGAAGCTTTGGCATATCCTAAAAACTCTTTCGCCTGTGCAGGAATTTATGGAGAAATCTCGCTGTGCCGTCAAAGTCGGAAAGAACACCACCGACCCTTTTCATGTCTAGAAAGGTTCAAGAAAAGCTAACACTTTCTCTTTGGCATCCTTTTCGAAGAAATTGCATGAAACTTACAAGCCAACGATTAAAGCGTGAAATTTTTCAAAAGTCGGTTCAATGCTAGCCTAAACATCTCTCCTCAGAAGATTGCAATACTGCTGGGTAGGTATGTTCATCTTAATTGTTAAAATGTAACATTTTCTGTTAAATAATTGCAAGCGATCGCTAAAAACCTTTAGAACTTAACAGAATGCTTGTAGTCTCTTTCAAGGTGGATATAGCAAACTTTTAGCAAGAAGTAGTAACCCAGTAGCATTTAATAAGCCTTTCTGCAGAAAATACTCCTCTAGACAAGAGATTGGTAATTCTTTCAGAAAACACACAAAAAGTGTATGATTAACAACGAAACCCTGAGGTACACCAGCCATTACACCATAGTCATTAGCTTTTTGCTATAGTTGATATTGCCAACTTTGTGTATACCTATCGACAGAAATTTATTGGAAACTTCAAGTTTGATGGGTGTTTGTAAAAGGTGATTTTTAGAGGATTTTTGGCATATGACCGCCACGGCTGGCTTGGACGTAGTCTAATCTGGAGGTCCAAATTTCGATGACTTTTTCCAACATTTGTAGCCGTATATCGGTAATAACTCGGCGAACGTTGTCCTCCAAGTGGTCAATCGTTTCGGGCTTATCGGCGTGGACTAGTGACTTCACATATCCCACAAAAAATTGTCAAGCAGCGTTCAATCGCACGATCTTGGAAGCAAATTCACGGGTCCGCAATGTAAAACTATATGCGGTTACCAAACGTTTCCTTCAACAAATTAATTGTGGCACGAGCCGTGTGACATGTTGCGCCGTCTTGTTGAAACCACAGCTCATCCACATCATGATTGTTCAATTGATGAACGAAAAAGTCAGTAATCATGGCTCTATAATCACCATTGACTGTAACGTTCTGGTCAGCATCGTTTTTAAAGAAGTACGGACCAATTATTCCACCAACCCAAAAAGCACACCACACAGTCAGTTTTTGTGGATGTAACGGTGTCTCAACATACTCTTGAAGATTACCATCACTCCAAATACCGCAGTTTTGTTTATTGAAGTATTCATTTAACCTAAAGTGAGCAAATGTAAAATGGACGTAGGTAATGCGTGATACGTATTTCGAACAGAACCACGATTTTCAAAGCAAATTTTCACAATTTGGAAGCGTTGCTCAGACATCAGTCTATTCTTGTTGAAATGCCAAACCAAACTAAAAATAATTCACTTGACAGCTGACAAAATGGCCGCCAGTTAATATATTGTTGCCAACTTAAAGTTCTATACCCTTTATATCGAGATCAAACAAAGGCGCACAATTTAAGCCCGGTCAACAAAAGAAGAGTTTCTTTCTTTTTAAAGATACTGGATGATCGAATATTGAGAATCCAGAAGTAATTAAGTCAAAGTCAAAGTACAGCCGGCTAGTAATTTATGACAGCGGTCCTTAAACCAATATATTGAACATTTGAACAATTATTTATAAATTACATGTGATTATTGTTTACATGGTAATTTTCCCAATTGTTCTGATTCCATGCAAAATTACTAATTACATAAAATTGGTCACTAATATGGAAATCTTATAAATACTATAATTATTTAAAGACTAACCTGTTTCTTTTTTCTTTGGAGACACTAGGTAGGAACTTTTAAAAGGTTGCCTCCTATGATCATTTACTATCGGGACGGGACCATAACCCTGATGTTGAATTGCGAGCTAAAATACTTGAAATCGGATGAGAAAAGTATTGTATTTCGACAGTGATCTTCGGAAATTTAAACTTTTTTTTTTTTTTAAATACTTTTCCCGGGAAAGGCAAACCTATAACGCTTCATCAGCGCCCCGAGATGCTTGCAGATGTATGTTAGTTCTGCACTTAAATTGCTGCAAATTGTAGTCTTCTGGAAATATATCCCCAGGAAGCGAGTTCCAAAGTTTGCTTGTCCTGTAACAGAAGGAGTTTTGGAAAGATGATGTCCTCGCTGTTGTCAAGTGTACTGTATATGGTCATCTCATGAGCATTACCTGCCTGTCTTGTGGGGCGCCCAAAAGTTGCATTTCGAGGGATAATATCCTTGAGTTCCTTGGAACATCTACCATGGAAGTACCTATAGAACAAGCATAGGTCAGCGACTTGTCTTCTGTGCACCAACGGTTGCAGATTCGATGTGAGTGTAGGGTCTCCAATAAGTCGAACTGCTCGTCTCTGTATGCTGTCAAGTAGGTTAAGTGAATGTTTTGGGGCCGAGCTCCATATATGGGAGCAATATTCCAGGCCTGGTCTAACCTGTGCTTTGTAGAGAAGGAGAAGTTGCTTGGGGCTAAAGTACCTCTTTGCTCTAAATAGGTAGCTCAACTTAGCGGACGCCGATCTTGCGATATAGGATATGTGGTCCTGCCATGTGATTCCTGAATTGACTGTGACTCCTAGAAGGTACATTGAGTCCTTGGGATGGATTGGATGGTCATCCATTTGGATCTGAGGAACTGTTGATGCATTTTTCCTGCAAAATGTTGTGAGCTGTGTCTTGTGTGCATTAAATACAACCAAGTTGTCTTTTCCCCACTTCAAGATTTTGTCCAGATCACCATTTAGAGAACTAATTTGTTCACATCTCTGACTGTGTGATGTAGCCGCATTCACAGGCCCACTGTTCGAGATAGAGGATATAAGAGCTGTAGATATTCACCCCAATCATGGAATCCGCCGGAGGGAATTGTTCGCGGAAAAGAATATTTTGGTATCGTCGAATCCGCAAATTGAACGGTTATTATGTCATATAGGTAGATATATACATAATATTAACACATACTATTGGTAGGGCGTGGTTTTTTTTCCAGATTTCTGTTCACTTTTCGGATTCGACGATACCAAAATATTCTTTTCCGCGAACAATTCCCTCCGGCGGATTCCATGATTGGGGTGATTATTATTTGTCGATCCAAGCAAATCGTTGATGTGGAGAAGAAATAGAGTTGGGGAAAGAATAGATCCTTGGGGCACTCCTGCATTTATAGCAAACCAATTAGATGATACACCATCTACCATAACTTGGATCGATCTTCCCAAAAGAAAATTTTGCATCCATCCGCAGAGTTGTTGTGGTAATCCATAAGACGCCAACTTGCCTAATAGGGCTCTATGACAGACTCGGTCAAATGTCTTTGATTATGTCCAAGGCTACTGCTCTGGATTTGCCGTGTTGGTCAATTGCTTGCGTCCATAAGTGCGTTACGTAGCTTAACAGGTCTCCAGTGGAACGACGGCTCCGAAATCCGTATTGCCTGTCACTTATTAATCGGTGGCCTTCTAGATATTTGATTATTTCGACATTTATTGCCTTTTCCATTACTTTTGAGAGCATTGAAAGTAACGCTATTGGACGATAGTTTTGTGGCAGACATTTCCTCCCTTTCTTTGGAATAGGTTGAATGCGAGCGGTTTTCCAGCAAGAAGGAAACGTCTTCTGGGAGTACGACATGCTAAATAGCTTACATAGTACAGATGCAAGTTCTGGAGCACAGCTCTTGAGTACTATAGCCGGGTCCCGTTGCCTTATTGCAATCTAGTTCTTTAAGGATGCGTTGAATTATTCGAGGCCGAAATTTTACTTCTGCCATCGATGTTTGCACCCTCGGGATATTTGTTGGCTCTAGTTGTGCAGAATCTAGGGTGGAGTTCAGTGAAAACATGCTAGCGAAAAGGTCTGCCTTTTCTTTAGGAGTTGTTGGTAGCGTGCCATCTTCTTTTACTAGAGGTGGAAAGGAAGAGCAACTTATTTATAAAGACTGTTTTATTATCTATTTTAAAAAAGAAGTGTTGGATGCACATTGAGACACATTTCTTCTCAGTGGTCTAGCACATTAACCGCAATTTTAATCTATTGCTCTGATTGATTGTTGTGGCACTTAATGTTCTTGCTGAGTCTCATCCTTCAGTAGTAGCACTTTGTGAGATTTATAGTTACTTGCCCACAAGTTAAATCTAACTCTCTTACGAGAGTATATCCAGCCTATGATGCCATCTGTTGGGTTCTAATACGGCTTGATGAATATCCGCATTCTTAAGGTGCTAGTACACGATATGTAGCACGCCACATATATATGTGGCTCTGACGTCAACAGAGAGTGCACAAAGAGAGCTTGTACACTGCATGTACCTATATTGGGACCATTCGCAGACGTCAAAATGACGTCAGTGGTACATATACCCATATGAGGCGTGCTACATATCGTGTACTAGCACCTTTACCTTGGCTTTTATCGTATAGTGGGCTGAGTTTATTTTGGCTGCTTGGAACATTCGGACATCCAAAACCCTAGGGGCATCACCGAAACGTGATCAATTTGGTTGACGCTTATATGATTTGGAATCCGCCCAGTCTTCTTACGAGTATGTATCGCTCTTCTTTTCTCTCAGGAAAAGCGCCCGAGAAACATTTTTCATTTCATTTCATTTTTAAATGGTCCGCTTGTCCATTAAGTGGGTCGCGGGTGTAGCTTGCTCAAGTGGACCCTCCATAGCTCTCGATCCTCCGCCATTGACTCCAAATCATCAATGGCAATCCCCTTACGGGTAGAGGAGAGATTATGGACTTGATCTAACCATCTCATCCTAGGACTACCTAGAGGACGCCTGCCCGCTCGTACGGACTCCATACCACGATGTGGAATCCTGATCGGGGACATACGTTACGTTTAATATGACCAAACCACCGAAGCATGGACCGCTCCGTCCGGAGAAATAGCTGCTCGACATTGAGTTCCTCACGTATTCTGGTATTTCTGATGCGATCTCTACGGGTCACACCAGCAATACTACGGAGAAATCTCATTTCGGCAGCTTGTGTCCGCGATTTTATTCTTTCGGTCATTACCCAAACCTCATGACCGTAGGTAAGAGTTGGAACAAACACGGAATTAAAGACTGACAACTTAGCTTTGACACCAAGTTCAGTCCTCCTGATAACAGAATGACCAAGCTGTCTCAAAATTGACCCAGCCTGACCAATCCTACAGGAACACTCGGCATTGCTCCTTTCATCACTCGTGAATAAGACCCCGAGATACTTAAACTTCTCCACCTGTTTCAATGGGACTCCACTAACATGCAGAGTGCATTAAACAGGCGTTCTGGACGACCATCACTTCAGATTTGTTCACATTTACCTTCATCTCAGCTTCACCACAAATGGGTACAAACCAGTCGAGTGCAACTTAAAGTTCAGTCTGAGAGGATCCAAGGATGACCAAGTCATCAGCGAAGAGCTGAAGAACTTTAAAGTGGTATATACCCCTATAATTGGAGCACAATCACCCCAATCTGCCAATCGCTGGCAGTTTCAACACATTCCCAGGACACTTTAATGACACGAGAGAGATATTTAACTCCCTCTGGCCGGATTTCATCCACTCCGGCAGTTTTGCCAGCTTTTACCGATTTGATCGCAAAGGTGACTTCCTCTACCGTGGGACTATTTTCCACCCTGCTTAAGGCGATGGTTCTGTCATCCTCAATGCCCTGGATTGAGCAATTCAGAAAACATGACCAAATATGATACATTATAGCATATGTACGATCATCACACATGACACATGTGCCGCAATTTTGCTATTGACGTACCTTATCCAAAAATTACCGTCATCGGTGAACAAAGTATTTTACGCACTAAATGTAATTGCAGTTTGTGCAGGTGTCAAAACTGGCAAAAGTGTTGCCAACTTGAAAAAACCAACCTCTAAGGAACTGTACTGATAATCCTGCAGCAGTTAGTCAAATCTGCAAGTGTCTGTAAGCCATAATGCAACAGCGTTGACTTGTGGAAACACATCCTTTAGTGGAAGTTTATTTTCTTTCTCCATTGATTTAGGTATGTTCGGACCATGGCTTTTAGGTGAACTGATACTATGCACCTAAATGGGACCATCGCGATCAATGGGAAATCCAACTACTGCGTCTCAGATTTTCGTATTTTTAAACTTAAGCTAGGATCTATAACGATAAAACTCAGTATCGTATAATTATGACTGATCTAGCTTCATGACCTTTACGTAGGTATGTCTGGGTTAAACCTTGCTGCCCAGTTATTGAGAAATTGCTAAGCACAACTAAATGCAGTGTTTAAATCGTGCAAGCATTTTGCTTCTAATCTAATTTTTTATACTCTAGCTATTCCAAAATTTGCCAGTTTGCCATTCATCAACCAAAGTACAGCTATCAACTCAAGCTCTGCTAATTGTTCAGCCTTGCACTGTGTTTACCAAAAAAAAACGACACAAATCGATTCTCCAACACTATCAGATTTAATTATTACCATACCACCACCTAAAGACCGCAAGTCAGCCGCAGGGGAAAACCTATAAAACTCCTTCGTTCGCCCACACAAAACTCTAACGCAAATCGTCAAACAACATGCACTGGCCATCAGTTGTAGTCCTAGTGCTGGCAGTAACTGTACTGAACCCATCAAGCGCCGCAATCAATAGCAGTTCCGTGATTGAAATCGTTCGCAAGCTAAACGATGTATATCGGTTTGAGACGTTTCCCATCTTTTCGAGTAGCTCCAACAAGCACAGAAAAAGCCTACTCGCGGACTTATCGCGAGAACTAAGCATCGAGTATCTCTTGCCACAGATGCAATTCGTGGACGCGTCTCCCGATGAACTAAGATACCTGCTGAATAGAGAAATCCTGTCAATAGTGATTACCGATCAAATGACAACCGAAGTTCTAAAAATCGCTCAGAGTCGACTGCGCGGCATGCATCAGTCCAAACTGTTCTTGGTCATTCGGGATCCGGTGGAGCTGAGGCAGTTGGATTTCTTTCGCAACTGGCTATGGGAAAAGCAATTCGCACATGCAATCGTCCTCTTCGAGGACGTTCAAACGAATCTGAATCAACTTTTCACCATAAATCCGTATCCTATTCTGGAGTGGGTAAATCGAACAAACGTCTCAGATCCAAGCAAGCTGTTCATGGAAGAAACCAATGACCTGAAGCAGTACTCGATTGAAATACCATTCACCGAAGATCCGCCTAGGGTTTTCCTCTATAAGAAGGACGAGAAGGATGGCAAATTTCGTGTTGTCGGGAGGCACGGAAACCTCATAAAATTATTTGCCCAGTGGATAAATATAAATCTGACCTGCCACTTCGAACCGGACATGGATCTGGACAAAATCCTAAGAATATTCCATAACAAGGACATGGAGATAAGTGTGCACACGTATTCAATGTTCGATTTGGAGGAAATAGGCTCAAGTTATCCCCTGGAAACAGTTCGCTGGTGTATTATGGTCCCGCTGCGTAGTGAGGTACCCAAGAGTGAATATGTCATTATTGCCTTCGACAAAGCCACCTGGTATGTTATTGGCTTCAGTGTTGTCTACATTGCATTCCTGATGCGATTTATTGATCCACCGACCGCGAATGCACAAAAGTTGTACTTTCTTCGTAGCCTGGCCATCCTGATGTACAGCTCGAACATGGCCGAACGGATGACAGCGCCCACGGTTCGTCAATTTATATTCTTCAGCCTCGTGTTTCTGCTGGGCTTCATATTGTCGTGCATTTATTCGACGTACGTTACAAGCTACTGTACGAATATGGTATTCCAACCGCCAATCGATACCGTTGCGGACCTTGTCAAGGAGAACCTTCGCGTTATGGTCATTGACTATGAACTGGAGGCGATTCGCACCCGAGCCAACTACGGAGAGACCTTCCTAAAAATTCTCTACCCAGTCTCGTATGTTGAGGTGAATAGGCTTAGGAATAATTTTGACGGTCGCTATGCGTACAGTATTCGTCAGGACCGCTGGAATTTTCTCGATAAACAGCAGCGCGGTCTGGAGAAGCCATTCTTTCGTTTGTCAAAGATTTGCTTTGGCCGACACTACACGATGTTTCCGCTGCATTATGACTCGCATTTGCAAGAGAAACTGGATTATTTCATTCTGCTGGTCATGCAAGCTGGTCTGGATGTGTTCTGGGACGAGGAGGCATTCCGCATGGCCGTCGCGAATAAGGTTTCCAAGGTGCTGGTCGAGCAGACTGTTGTGATTCAAAAATTGAGGTTGGATTACTTTAAGCATGTCTATGCTATTTGGAGTATGGGCATTGGCATAAGTACGGTGTGCTTCGCCGTCGAGGTACTGTGGACAAAGTTTCTCGCCGTAAAGCGGTTACTGGAGCGGGCACAACGTATAGATTGAGGTTTATAAGTTGATGATTGAATAAAGTTAGATGCTTTTGAGGGTGGCGAATATCGTTTCTTATTCACAAGATTGGTCGCTTCGGATCTTCGTAAGTCAGTTCAGCGAATTGGTTTTCATTCATTTAAAGCTTGCAATGGTGCTAGTGCCTAGTGGTATTTATATTTTTTCAAAATGACAACAAGAGAGAAGGATCGTAGTCACTCGATTTTGGCTTTAAATTCGACCTGCCTTCAAGTAAAAATCATCGAACAACCATTTATTTTATGGACAATTTTTATAAGGGCATTCTTTACTTAAAAAAGACGGGAGAATTTCCATTCACTTTTGCATTGGATCCAAAAGCTTGAGCGCCCGATGATTTGGGAGTCCCCTGAGTTTGTTTTGCAAATGATATCGTGTGAAAGGCGAACCTACGCTTCAGAAGCGCCCCTTGATGCTTGCAGATAGGTTGTAGTTTTTCCGTTTCTGTTCACAAATGTTTCTTGGGACACTTAAGGAATAGGTACCTACTCTACTTTTCTCAATGTTACGCACGCCCCTAAATTGAATTTAAATTAATTCAAATGATATCTTTTTTTCGAAACCGCGGAAAGCATTTTTTTCTATTTTAAAAATGAATTGGCATATGCCCCTCCTAAGGCCCCTCTTCCAACACTCATTTAAATATTAAAAGACTTTTAAAATGTGGCTATGTGCAGTCCCTGTTGAAAGGGTTGCTAATATTCTTTTATCGATCACTGTCAAGTATTAAAGTCTAACGTTTTTACTGCCGAAAACCGAGCCATTTAACCTTGATATAACATTGTAGCACTTTCGAACACCGATCCAACCCCAGTATCTCTTCATATCGACACAATTGCATTATATACCAAATAACGCTAAAAATCAAACAAAATCAGTACAAAAATGCAGTCTTGTTTTTTTTTTAGAAAATCTGACAGGAATATGCTGCAAATGCAATTACGTCCGTGTTTTGAATTCTGTCAGCCATCTATTTAGAACTTCCACAATCTTCGAATTTCGTTCGAATATCATGTACATGAACCAGTCATTGTTACTGAAAAAGTAATAGAATAGATAATTATTGTAATAAATGTTATGGGTACTCTGTAGTAAATGTTGCAACCAAAATAAGAATTCAGTGAAATATATACCATCCACAGAGAAGTGGATGCTAAGTGGTTTCTATGTTCCAGCTACAGTTCCCTAGAAAAAAAATGTACTTACTTCAGAAGAATCTAGCCATATTGTAATTGGTAAGTCGACTTGAATTGTCTGGATTCAAATTTACTTGAACACGAAGACTAACTTTAATTGTCGGTATGTTACTTATTGACAATTGTAGTTTTTTTTTTTTTTCTACATGACCCAGCCACCGCAGTCGTTGGACCTTCACTCTTCTGGCTAGGTCAATGTCGCTGTACAGCCCGTACAGTTCGTCGTTGTATCTCCTCCTCCATTCACCGTCTATGTAGACGGGACCGAAAATTACTCGAAGAATTTTCCTCTCGAAGCAACCAAGAGTAAGCTCATCCTATTTTGATAGAGTCCATGCCTCTGCACCATAAACTAGGACTGGGATGATTAAGGTCTTATAAAGGGTCACTTTAGTTGTTCGAGAGAGGGCTTTGCTACTCAATTGCTTTCTTAGCCCAAAGAAACAGCGATTGGCAAGAGTTATTCTTCGCTTAATCTCAGCGCTGGTGTCATTGTCTGAGCCTAGGTAGACAAAGTCCTTTACCACCTCAAAGTTATATCTGTCTATAGTGACATTCTGTCCAAGACGTCGGTGTTGGGTGTCCTTTCTCGATGACAGCAAATACTTTGTCTTGCCCTCATTGACCGCCAAACCCATCTTTGCCGCCTCCGTCTCAATGCTCACGAACGCGCCAGTGACATCACGCTGCGTTCTCCCGATTATGTCGATATCGTCGGCGTAGGCGAGTAGATAGACGGACTTTTGAAAGATAGTGCCTCTGGTGTTAGCGTTTGAGTTTTGCACTATTCTTTCAAGAACGATGTTGAAGAAGTCACATGACGGCGCATCGCCTTGTCTAAATACTTTTTTGACATCGAAGGTCTCGGTGAGTTCTTTACCGACCTTGATGGAGCAGCGTGCATTCTCCATTGTCATCCTACACAAACGGACGAGTTTGGCAGGGATGCCAAAACTAGACATTGCTCTGTATAGCTCGTTTCTATAAATGCTGTCATAGGCGGCCTTAAAATCGATGAAAAGGTGGTGGGTATCGATTTGAACTTCCTGGGTTTTCTCCAAGATCTGCCGCAGTGTGAATATTTGGTCGATGGTAGACTTTCCTGGCCTGAAGCCACACTGATAGGGACCAATCAGGTTGTTGACGAAAGGCTTCAGGCGTTCACACAGCACAGCAGATAAGATCTTGTAGGCGATGTTAAGAAGACTAATACCTCTGTAGTTGGCGCAGTTAAGAGGGTCTCCTTTCTTGAGGATCGGGCAAACAATGCTAAGGTTCCATTCATCGGGCATACTTTCCTCCGACCATATTTTACAGATGAGTTGGTGCATGCTCCTAACCAAGTCATCGCCTGCCGCTTTGAATAGCTCGGCGGTTAGGCCATCTGCCCCAGCGGCTTTGTTGGACTTAAGCTTAGATATCGCTATCTTCACTTCGTCCAGGTCAGCTGGACGGAATTGGTCTTCATCGTCCAGGTTGAATGGTTCATTCTGCCTGACAGCGGGATTTAGTTCGTCATCGCCGTTAAACAGTCTGCAGAAGTAGTTCTTCCATATCCTTAGCATCGACTGCGATTCTACTACGATGTTCCCTTGTTCGTCCTTGCAGGCTTCGGTTCGGGCTCTGTAGCCTTGGCAGGTTCTTTTTACCCTTTGGTAAAACTTCCGAACCTCATTCCTGCTGTAGCATCTCTCTATTTCCTCGATCGCGCGCTTCTCGTGCTCTTTCTTTTTCCTCCTGAGAAGCCGGTGTTCGTCTCTTCTTTTCTGCGCGTAGAGCTCACGAGCAGCTCTAGTCCTTTTTTGCAGCGCCGCTTTGTATGCCTCTTGTTTCGCTGCATGTGCTTGCCGGCACTCGTCGTCGAACCAGGGGTTTCGTTGTGGTGGTCGAGTGAAACCAAGCACATCAGAGGCGGCGTCTCTGATGACTTTTTGGCAATGTTGCCACTGGTCTTCAATACTTGATGCTGGCTGCATAGAACATCTTGAGAGATTGAGAGAGACTTGATCGGAGAAGGATCTGGTGATCTCTTGCGATTTTAGCCGTCCGACGTCAAACTTCCTCACAGTATTTACTTACATGACCAGTCTAGCCGAATGAAAACTGAGCAACTTGAAGATAAGGAGCTGTCAGACTTATCTACCCTAAAATAGATTCTTGAACGCAAATCGGTTTCTGATCATGCAAATTGTCAAACGCATTCATTAAGGTTTGCAAATTGTTCGCGGTGGTCATAGTGTATGTCTTTAAATGAGTGATTAAATAAATTAAATTAAATAAAAAATTAACAACCACAAATATTTTAATAAATAGAAATAGGCTCCTTTCCTACCTATGCCTATATCTTCCTATAACCATTCGTTTGTTTGTTTTTATTTTTGGAACGAATGGTAGGAACCTCGGTAGGAACCTATAATTTTATGGCAAGTTAGGACGGCTGGGTTGAGAATCTTTCTCAGTATTATCTCGAATGTGGCGCAGTAGCGCAGTGGTTAGTGTGCTGGACTACTGTGCTAGGGATTCCAGGTTCGATCCCTGGAAAAACACAAATTACACCTTAAAGTTTTTTTTCTACTGCGCCACCTCTCGCGAACGTCTGACAAACATCCGAGAGTATGACTGTCATGAAAAAGCTTCTCAATTCAGCCGTTCGGACTCGTCATAAAATTGTAGGTCCCTTCCATTCGTCCCAAAAATAGAAACTCACACAAAACGAATGATTGCGAGAAGCTAGGCCTTGGGTGTCTACCCGCCTGTTGCGCCACCTATTTATTTATTTATTTATTTATTTCGAATGTTTGTCAGTTTATAAAAAGTTTTATAAAAATAGACTGCCTACAAGTATCTTTGAATTCGAGAAATAGGTGATGATGGCTGATTAGTATCGACTTGAAATTCGTTGGTCTTTTCCAGGTTTGCTTCAGCGTGTAAAAATTTGTATAGTCGACCTGCCGGGCCGGAAGTCACACTGATACGCGAGGTTTAGTGTGTTGCAGAACGGTTTAAGACGTTCACTCAGTACTACGTCGGAGAGGATCTTATACGATACATTAAGCAGGGATATGCCTCGATAGTTCTTGCAAGACATAGGATTGCCTTTTTTATATATAGGTACGGGGCGTATGGATCTGATTGTCCAGTCATCGGGCGTGTTTTCTTCCACCAATTTAAAGAGCTCCGGTTGCAAATCATTAGTGACTGCGGCTTTGTTGTTCTTCAGCCTTTTTATCACAAACCAGTAAGAATAGACCGTCGACTCCTCCCACATAACGGACTTTGCCAACAAGCTGCCGGCGAGACCAGGATTTTTCATGTATTGGTGCTGTACAAAATCAAAGGGGCGCCATTAACGCACGCATACTTGAAAAATCCTGGTCGCATGGTATTGCATAGAAAAACATTGCCGCCATTAATTTTGACATTTACACGTATTCACAGACAGGGAAATTCTTTCCGGGGGGAATCGGGTAGGTGTACGGGAAGTCGGCGGTCTATTCTTACTGGTTTGTGCTTTTTATAGCTATAAGCCAACTTTTTCTATACTGGGTGGTGGAACTGGTTCTTATTGACTGGACGTGGTTTCTCTTCTTACCCCATCACTCTCTCTACATGACGCCCCACAGTCAGGGCTAACACGATGTGTAAGAGTGAGACCACAAATCTAAATAATAAAGTTATGGCGGCCTAAATTCAACTGTTAGGCTTGTGGTCTCACTCTTACACATCATTAGCCCTGACTGTGGAAAACGGATCTTTCTCTGTGGAAAAACAGATCTTCCTCTCTGAAGTCATGCAAAATTGCGTGGCGTGGTAATGCATTATTCGCTGTCTCGAAAATCGTGTGTTCCTTTTTAAAGCGAGCAACCATAGTTGCTTGGTTTTTTTTTTGTAGAACCTGTGATCTCCTTGATATGGGATACTGTGTAGGCGTAGGCGCAATATTTTTTTCTTTGCAGGATCTTCTTTTCTACCTTTTCCTGGCCCGATACGCTTCCCTAGCTGCCCCTGTTTTGCGCTGCAGCGTTTTCTTGTGTGCATCTTCTGACGTCAGTTCTTTCCTGTAGACGCATTCATCATCCTACTATACGGAATCTTTCTCTGGGGTGGCTGGTACCCCCAGTGGTTTCGGTTATATGATTGATGATATCGCGATACTGCCAGCCTGGCACCACTGACTTCTGGCGTAGTAGTAGAAGATGCAGTTCAAACTCGTTAGTTTGTGCAAGATGACGTTGGGGAACTCTTGCTGCCCCAAAAAGGTTGGTAAGAACACCACCGAAGCTTTCCATGTCAGAAAAGGTCTTAGGCCAGGTGACGCGGTATCATATGATTTTTTAACATCATTCTTAAACGAGTTGTACGCCGCAAAGCCAACTCCGGGGGTAGTTAGAATCTATACTGTCTGATGTTCTGCTTTTATTTGAATCATAGTCATAATGCCAGTTTGTTGCGATAGTTGACGATAAAGTTCTATAAAAAAGGCCAAGCATCAACAAAATATGGGTGAACATGGTTGAACCAATGTTTGAACTTAACCCAATAGCGTACTGACAGTCATGTTGTCGTTGCCGCAACGAATTAGCACAATTAAATTTTCACGAAGGTTTTTCGACCTTTAAATTCACAAAGTTTATTTCTTGGAGGATTCTTATACAAATTATACACATATTAACTAAGTAAGACTAAACAATGTGGCGAAAAGGCAAAAATTAAAGAAATTACATTAAATACTCGTATGGTGGATAAATTTAGGCGACAGTTTTAAATCTAAAAATTTAAATTAAACTATCGATGATGAGGATGGCTATGATCATGGGAATGTCGGTGATGAGGAGGAAAAGGGGGACGACGATGATCATGTTCATGAGGATGACGATGATCAAAAGGAAAACGATGACCATGAGGGTGATCATGCTGATGTGGATGGGAAGATTCTTCTGTGCTCTGCTCCGCTCCTTTGACTACTAGTTCTGCTGCAGCTAGTTCTCTTTTTTGAGAGTCAAGTCTCATTGTGAGTTCAGCGATTTGTTTATCGTACTTCCCACCCAATATTATATTTTCACGACGTTCATCGGCGAGTTGCTCTGTCAATGTTTGGAATTTATTTTCGACGGTGGATAGACGAATTTTCAAGTCGCCTACATTATCACCAGCTGTTGCGAGTACTTTTAAATTTGCAATGTCCGTATGTATTTTTTGTATACTATTTTGAATTTCACTGATACGTGCATCACTTCCTGAAACTGGACGGGTAAAGTTGCCGCTGTTTTGTGCGAAATTTAGACAAACACTGCTTAGCAGTACAACGATAATTGCATAGAAATGAAGGGAGAAGTATGCCATTATTATGCGTTTAATCAACAGATACCGATGCGAATGAAAGCAAGTGCAACACTGATGATATCAACGATAGGATTGTGTCAATTTATACTATAGACGTAAGAACACAAGCCTGATGGGGGTTTTCCATTCTTATCGATTGGAATGTCCCGGCAAAATTGAACTCGACCTAAAGAAAAGCCGGAATACTTATTTAATAATCTTATAATCTCAGAATTCTAATCTGGTGAGCATAATGTTACAGCCAAACGACTGGGTTAAACGCGTTTTTTGTTAACATTTAGCATGGAACTAAAGAAAGGTCCACTTTGCTGTGATCGCATTGAAAATTTTAAAGGCTTTGTACAAATGGACTATGGCGAATTTTTTAAGATTCCAATTCCAGGATATATCAGCAAGTAGTAGGGCGAGAGTGATGGAACCGCGAGCGAATAAAGCAGTAGACTACTGCATTTTCACCACAAATGGTCTACATGTCAAATTGAACTCTTTTCTTATAAAGAAGCCTAAATCGATTGAGGTTATACTAGCAGGCATAATCAAAAGAAAAATTCGTTTACACATTTTTTGTATGAGAGGACAGAGGAGGGCTGAGCTGTATCAATATGTTGACGTTTTCCAATATGTCAACTAGAATGGCTGGTCCATATTGAGGATCGAGCTACTGGACATATAAATAGTAATACCAAGAAGACTTTTGAATCCCAGCACTTATGTATATTCGAGATAAAAAAAAGAAGACCGAACATCCATTTCGAAGACAACGTCGTGGTTGATGCCAAAGCACTTGGTCCGGATAACTGGAAGCAAAGCAACTGTGCCGTGAATGCTGCGGTTTTTTTAGACCGAGACTATTCATACGGGTCGTGACCTTAATATGTAAATTAAGTGTCTATAGATACTTATGGACCTAGATCTACCCACCTTTATGCCCCAGTTTCAGAGAGGTTTTAATTGTGCTGTCAAAATCGGTTCAGGTGGCTTTTTTTCTGTTCCGTTTTTATAGCATTTTAGGGGTCCTGCTTCTCGCGGTTTTATACGCATTTTTGTTGCAGTGCTGGTAGCTTTTTCGCGATGATTGTCAAGTTTTTTAAGTCATTGTCGGAATTTTAGAGGATTTCCATTTGTCTTGAAGGAAATCACCTGTCTGTTTAAGGTGAATATTGTATTTTTTTAAATGCGATTTTTTGAGCCGGCTAGTCGTGATTTTATTGTCATTTGCGTTTTAGCATAAATTTTGTTGTAGGTATAGGTATATTTTTAGACGAATTGTTTATCCCGGTTGATATTTACATGTGTTTTAAGACAGTACATAGATATTATGTTACATTTCTTCAGTGCCGGCTTTAGGGGTGGGCGACCGGGGCGGTCGCCCGGGGGCGCTGAAGCGTACGCGCGTCAGCTTAACTTAACTGAATTTGAATACCTATATCTAGCGATATATGAAAACTAAGTCCAGCGTATTAAATTTTATGAACTTATATTGAGTGTGAGTACCTACTCAGCATTTATCTACCACGGACTGTTATTGTGTTGATTGTATTGTCGTATTCCTCCCTAACGTATGTAGGGCGACAGAGAGACGCACTAAGCGATCATAGAGCCCATTTAGTCCAGTTTAAAAAGTTTTGTGATCAGAGAAGTCCCTGTAGAGTGAATGAGCTTAAAAAAACGGGCAACACCTCCGGAGCGCCTGAGATGTTTTATTTGGGGCAAGTCCCAATAATTATTTTTCTTAAGTGAACATTTTTCAAACCAGTAGCGCGATTAAGACGTATTAAACGTAGACCGGGTGAAGAGGCTATTGATGAACCAATAACTGATCAAAACAAAAAATTTCTAAGTCAATTTTTTTAATCCTTTTTGGACACCCTACTTATGTATATCTATGAAGGAAAGATTTCAACAGATGCAAGATTTTTCTGACGCGTGGAATTTCTTGTTAAACATAAAAAAATCAAAATCAAAGAAGAACTCATGCGACATTGTTCTGATACTGACTTCAAATCTGATATTGACGGAGATTTGTTGTGCGATGAAATTTTAGGTCGCCAATACTATCTCGAAAACAATCAGACAAGACCTACGGTACGGATACATGCACGCTTATTATTCTGGGATTCGATAAAATCGAGTAGGTATTCCTCGAATCCGCAAGAACGCATTTTTTCTAAATCAAGTTGATAAAACGGACAGTCTATACAATGTCCCAAACAAGTTTAACTAGTTTGTTTGGCCTCACTGTCCATTGAAAATCAAATTGCAGAAAACCTAGACAGTCTTATCAGAGAATTTGCTGATAAAAAAGCAAAAAAAAAATAAGATTGTTTTGAATAATTTTTTTTTTCATTAATTAATTCATCGGAGACCCCATAAATCTGAATAAGGATCACATTCTGAATCGTTTCAGCCATGTCCGTCCATGGCACGATAGCGTCCAAACGGATCGACTAAGGCGAATAAAAATTTGTCAGAGGACTTCTTTTAACGTCGTCAGGTTGGTTTTGAAAATTGGCTTTGTCGGTCAAGTAGTTCTGGTGCCGCCCATACAAAGCCAATATTAGATCCATGCGAGTACATAATACTAACTCACGTGGAAAACATTTTGCATGGCTTTTATGTAGTGGAGGGTATCAAATGATAAAACTTTTACTTTGTTTTAAATTTTATTGAAATATAAAAGGGCGCCAAGTGTATGACTCGCCCGGGCGCTTAGATTGCTAAGGCCGGCCCTGCATTTCTTTACAGATTGTGTTGCTTTTTCTATCTCCGTGGAAACACTCCTTTTCAAGTAACATTTTTAGGTACATTTTGACGTTTTTGAGCTCGCATATTATGTAGATTGTAGATGTGGGTAAGGTATTTAAGCGCGACTTTTATGAGCCGAGAGTTGTTCGCGTGATTCTTTTGCATTTAGCCGAGTCTATTGTCGAATTTTTAGGAGCACCACAGCATTAGGATGTGATTTTCGCCGAGTAGCTGTATTTATGAGTTTTTTTTTACCCGTTTATGGTACTAGTTTCAAGGAGCGTTATTAAGCAAACGACATTTGTATACCCGTTTTTTAAAACTACCAAGTTAAATTTGATTATAATATCGTTTTGAATCTCGAACTTGTGTCTTGTTTTATGGACGGTTTAAACAGAGTTCTTATAGTTTCTTTAAGAAGCGTTAAAAAATTTGATTTTTTTTTTGCATTTAAGCGCTCTTACGATCGTTTTTATCACAAATCTTTTTTTACGTTAATGCTGGATTTACATTACCACGCCACGCAATTTTGCATGACTAATGATCTGTAAGAGTGAGACCACAAATCTCCATAAAAAAGTTATGGCGGCCTAAATTCAACTGTTAGGCTTGTGCTCTCACTCTTACACATCTTTGGCCTGGACTGTAGAAAAACGGATATCTCTCTCTAAAGTCATGCAAAAATGCGTGGTAATGTAAATCCACCATAATATGTAATATTAATCAATCTCCACATAAAATACGCCCCAATTGGAACCACCATTCCAACCCCAATGCATACCCATCTCATACAGCATACACATTACACATGCACATGCCTACACCATATTGGATATCGGTTTGGTTGTGCTCTCACCTCTCTCTCCTCTCGGTCTCATTCTTTCTTTCATATTTCGTGTATATATTTTTTTGCATGGTTACTCTTTCTTTGCATTTGAATTATTTTTTTACTAGTTGGAACTTGGGAGGGGCTGGGGAATTTTGCAATGAAATTGCTTGTTGGCGCTTGTTGGAGGGGGTAGGTCAGTAAAGGTAGGTATGTGCCTACATATTAATAATGTATGGAAAATCCACGTAAATAGATGTAGGTCGCCATTACAAATGACGAGGGATGAGTGACGATGATTGGGGGGGGCATACGAAACCTTCATTGCGCAAGTCACACCCGCACTTGACGGTGTTTTTTTGTTTCAGAGCAGACATATTTTTGCGATGCGCACCAAGGTGGGAAACCGTCAACAAAATTAAAAATGCCTGCTAAAAAAATGCTCTTTAAGCCTTTAATCTAAATATGAAAAATAATTTGAAAAAAGCACTGAAATTTCGCAATTTCCGGTAATACCTATATTATCCACCAGGGTGTGTCCCACCCCTGGGGAATCTAAACGCTTGGACGGATTTGTTTCAAACTTCGTATTTAGAGTTTGTGGGCTTTCCGCTGGGAGGCGTTTTTTTTTTTGTATGCTAGCCCTAATATTAATGGTATGTACTTCCTACACAAAAAATTTACGAAATATTAAAAAATTTAGATTTTTTCGAAAACGGCTCTAACGATTTGAACCAAAATTGATATTTGAGTTAATGTAGACATGCTTAACATGACTGCATACCCAGTTTTTCGCTAAAAAGTCCAGCAACGGCAGTTTTGAATATTCTCGAAAAGGGTAAAAACGATTTTAGCAAAAAACTTATTTGTATACACCCTAGGCCTAGCTTCTCACAACCGTTCGTTTTGTGGGAGTTTTTATTTTTGGGACGAATGGAGGGAACCTTCAATTTTATGCCGAGTCCGAACAGTTAAATTGAGATTGGGAACCTTTTTCATGACAGTTATAGGTACTCTCGAATGTTTGTCAGGTGTTCGCGAGAGGTGACGCAGTGAAAAAAACCTAAAGATGTATAATTTGTGTTCTTTTATAGTCTTGGTTTTATTTTAACATCGCGGCGACAAAATTAATAACACCAAATCTAAAAATGAGGGGATTTTGTCCCTGGCGATTTTCTCTTAGGGTCTTTTGGAGTAGGGGCTTTCAGCACAGGGGATTTTGGAAAATGAGATTTCATCATCAACCCATGTGGTCTCATCTGCGAATACTTTTTCTGCTTCATTGACAATATTCCGAAACTGATTCGTGAATGGTTCATGGTGAACCACAATATCGTAAAATGCGAAACCTAGTCTCTGGGTTACGGCTTTCTGTCCATCGGATGAGCTTATTCGTTATCGAAACTGTGTTGGCAAGATGGTTCATTTTTGGAGAAAGTATATAAGCGAAGCAATTTCACTTTTTAGACCAGCAAAACTAAATGAATCCCAACTCAATTAGAATCATTAAATTAATAACAATTTTTTCACATAATGTATATTTGTCAAGACTTACATGTGTATCTACAAACTAGTTACGTAAGGCATTTATTTTTAATCTTAATACTTAAATATTGAACTCTAATGCAAACTCTCGAATAAAAATCTAGATTAGAAAATATCTTTCCGGTTAGACCAAAGCCAGCCGAGTGCTGGTCCGACTCCTGGAATCACACTAAGAGCAGCAGGTACAACCACCTTGTCTAGAGTATGGACTATTGCTTCGGCTGTATCGATGTCTTTTTGAACAGAGTTAAGTCTTTCTGTTAGTTCAGCGATTTGTTGATCATGTATGCCACCCAATACTTCATTTTGACGACGTTCATCGGCGAGTTGCTCTGTCAACGCCTGAAATTGATTTTCGAGGGCCGATAGCCGGGCTTTCAAGTCAGCAGTGTTATCACCAGCTGCTGCGTCATTTTTTAGACTGATAATTTCTCTCTGTATGGTTTGTAATTTATTTTGAATGTCACTGATACGTTCATCACTTCTTGAGACTGGACGACGAAAGTTGCCGCTGCTTTGTGCGAAATTAAGACACACACTGCTCAGCAGTAGAACAAGTACTGTATGCAAAGCAAGGGAATGGTAAGCCATTAGTACTTAAATCTACTTACGATGTAGCCAACAGATGCCGTACCGATGCGATTGTAAGCCAGTGCTACACTGGTGCTATCAACTACATTATTGTGCCAATTTATACTAAACGTATACATACCCACCCCTGGTGTGGGTTTTCCCTACTTATCAAAAAGAATCTCTCGTAAATTGAATTGAAAATCTGGAATATGATATTTATTTAATGTAAGCAGGTGATCTTATAGGGCATTTAAGTGCGACTTAGCAAACTATTCGATACGAAGCGTTTCGGAGGAAGGTTAAAAAAAAACTCAAACTCTTATTGAATTTATAAGCCCGATTTAGTCACGTGCTTTCAGCGGGAACCTTAAATTGTTTATGTCATATATTCAGACTTATTTTATCTCGCCTTCAGCGATATGAAGCATTTTCCGTGTCGTGAAATAAATTTTTAATTAGTCAATAAATATTTTTTCTATATGCATTCTACGGCTCGTTTCTGTGGTGTTTTAGCCTTCTTACGGTCAAAATTTGTAGACTAGTTTGTTGTTCCTTTTTGAAAGGAATTCGTTGGTTCCCTTTCTGATTATTTTCTTTTTGTTTTGATTAAGGTTACAATACTCAGAGCATTATTGTCAGATTGTGTTGGGTACCCGGACACTCTAATATTGAGGGTAATGAAAGAGCTGACGTTCTGGCCAAAAACAGAGCAGAGCTTCCACAAATTGAAACTATTGAGGACATAAAGGACTATTCACATGAGAGCGAGCGAACGAATTACTAAAATGCGAACAAACCATTTTTGATGCATTTATGAACAGAAAATTTCACATTTTACTATTCCAAGAGGAGGATAATTAATTGTTCCATCAAAATATACTAAGAAACCAAGTTTAAAAATAGTCCTAATAACGAAATTTCGTAATCCAAATTTTTTGCTGCGAACGAAAACACCCTGGCGCGAATTGTCAGTCTATTCACAATCCACATCATTTAAATCGCGTTCCACAAAGTAGCGAATAAAAAATTCGTTCGAACTTAACCTTATTCTAAAAGGAGGATATCTTGGAATAATAAAATTTGGAATTTTCTGTTTATAAATGCATAAAAAGTAGTTTATTCGCATTTCATCAATTCGTTCGTTCGCTCCCATGAATGGTCCTTTAGACCACCAATAGCCGTGACCAAGAGAATTATTCTCGAGAACATTAAAAATAGGGCAGACCATAAAGACGGATATAGAGTAGGTCACATCAGGGTCTCAAAGGCTCTGTGGCTGGCCTAAGCTAAAATTGATTTCTGAGATTCGTCTGAGTGCTCCAGGATTTGGAATCCCCTTTTTTAATAAATAAAAAAAAGCTACTTAGATCGGAAAAAATCTGTACAATTATTAAAGCTCAGCATCTCAAAGCTACGATTGCCAATAGGGATACTGTCTGGGCACTGTCTCCTAAGGAAGCACGCTATAAGATTAGGCTTAACAGATACGGACACATGCAGGTATTGCGAAGACTTACATGCCGCAGAGGATATTACTCTTCTCCTTTGTGAATGTCAAGCTATTGCTCGGTAAAGAAGGAAACACCTTGGAAGGTACTTCTTCGACAATTTGGAATAATTGATTTTCGACAAATTGAAAAAATTTTAAGTTTTGAATGGAAATTAATTGCTTGGGCGAATTCGTTTAGGTTTTTGACTTTTAAGGTTCCACAGGGATGGCGATGGGCCCAATGCGGTGCCTAGTCCACTGTGATGAACTCACAACTCACACCCTATTCAATCTAACCGAAACTAATCTAAGGTTACAAGCTCGATTTTTGGCGGGTTTTAAGTACATTTTCGTCGTTCTTTCATGAATATATTGGGAATATACAATTTACAACATTTATTAATAAGTCATAATTCATAATAGATTTAATTTTTCCTTTTTCTCAGTAGATTTTGCGACCCACTCGAAGCTTATACACGAAGCATGTCGCATGTGTCACCTGGGATTCGCAGAATAACTTACTGGCGAAATATGTATTCCTCTAGGAAATTCGATGCAAACGAAATGCCTTCTTCGCTGGGTACAAGCAGGTAATGAATGTCATTCAAACCATTTAAAAGTTGTTTAATTAAAAAAAAGGACTCAATAACAAGAAAGTGGCCTCATTGTAGCAGCCCTCTGTAAATGGTGCCACATTTCTACATTAGTCGCTTCACGGTAACGCTTAATGTCAGATTAATAAACTAAACCTTTTTGATCCCATAATAGTTCTGATTATTATCTGTAGCTATATAAATACTCTCATTCATGACTTATCTCTGTTCGATTGATAAGAAATCATGGTGCACATCATCAGACTCCTATGTATTGAAATAATCAGTGCTGCACTTCCATTTGAACTTACTCAACGCAAAAATGTCATATTTCTGTCGTACTTTTCCCATATTTATTCTGCTATTGCTGTGTAATATTTGTTTCAATTTCGCAGAAAATTCGGGCAGTTTTCGTCCGCCGGATGCAAAAAGCGATGAACGCATCAGTCAAATTGAAAATAAACTTCAAACCGTAAAGAATGATATTGCCAAACTTAAAGAAGCTATAACATCTGGCAATAATAACTCCAGTTCGAGAAGTCGTCTGTCTACACTAGAGAATCAATTTCAATCTTTGACAGAAGAACTTGCTGAGGAGCGTCGTAAAAATACCGACGCAGGTGGTAAATTGAATGACAAATTCGACAAGTTAAGAGAAAAGTTTAATTCTATCCAGAAACAAATAACAGAAGTTCAAAACGGTTTGACGTATGCCTAAATGTAGTAGTGGAAATGGATATGTCAATTTGACGGAGCGTGTTTAACTTTTTCTATGTAGGTAGTTTAGATTAAACCCGTTTTGCTATAGATATTGTAAAGGATGACCAATAAATATTAAATTTAAATATTTTTGTTTTGTGTGTATTGTTTAATTTTTTTTTATTGTTCGCTTTGTTTTTAATAATTATAGGCAATATTTGTCCGCCAGGTGGAGACGGGATATATTTGTTTGAAAAATCCATTTGGCAAGACTGAAGACTGAACATCCTTCGTCAAATGGTCTGGAATTATGGATCTGGATCTATTGTGCTTAAAATTGTCAGATTTGTGTTTAGGTTAGTAGCGTCTGTACTTTCCTAATGTAGGTGATATGTACATTTAGCAGAGGATTTCTCTAATTCTTCGGTACTTATTATTTCCCTGAAAAATTATTTCCTTCCAACACCATAGAGGGCCGGGCATTCACATATAAATGATATGCTCAGCTGTTTCGTCTTCGTCAAGACATAATCGACAATCCGGCGAGTGGACTAAATGCAATTTATTAAGGTTATATCGCAGACCGTAGTGACCTGTTAGGTAGTGGACTAGATTTTTTTGTAATCGTGCCTTCGTAGATTTAGTAACTTTTTTTTTCAAGGCTGAATAGCTTTTTTGGCCTCTATTAGACCTGGGATGTTCTCCCAATAAGAAATGCTCCTGTTTCGTTCCCAGCTTTTTATAGCCGAATTTGTATAGCTGATTTGGGGATTGCACAGAAAGGTTGATGTCCTTTGAAAGCGATTTGCGAGCCTTGTCTGGCTAGTTCATTAGCTTTTTTATTTCCTTCAATCCCCTTGTGGCCAGGAACCCTGTGTCCCTCTATAAACTAGTTTTGTTCCTGGTACTAAGTGTTTGGAGGATTTTGAAGCAGTGTAGTACTGATTTGGAGTCAATAGTGGGTGAGCTATAAGGGCTTTTATAGCTGATTGACTACTGTCCGCGAATATATGAATGTATGTACCATTAATATGTACCTGAGTTGTAGGTATATAAGGTTTACGCATTTTTTGATGGCATGGAGCTCTGCCAAAAAATATTGAGACATTTCGATTCGGCCCATGAATGCCGGTTCCCAAGCAAGAGTCCATTTTTGGAACCATCCGTATACAACTTTATGCCGTTTTGGCAGTGTGGTGCGGGTTATTGCTAACCCATGCTTTCATGTTTGTGATTTCTGGTGAAGAACTTTTTGTTGAAGCATAGTGTATTTGGTAAGCGGTCTGTAACCGCAAAGATCACGTAAGTTCTGGAAGTTCGGAAAGCGGTTCGAATAGTTGTAGATGTTCCCTAATATTTAATTCTTCCGCTTGTTTCAAACTTGCAGAGCTGGAGTATTGCCACTTTTTTTATGTAAATGTGGAGGGATTAAGGTTCTATAACCGCAATGGGAATAGTTTCCTCCTCTTCCTCATCCATACAGCTTCTGTTAAAGTCGTTTGCGAAACGGCCTATAGCCTTGCGGCATGTTTTCCTATCAGGCAGTAACACATATTGTGGTGCCGACTGCCGATATGCAATCTTTTGAGAGAAATCAATTCCTTAGAGCATTTCAATCCAGCTTAGGCTAAATTTGTTTGTAGTGTCACTTGTCCACCTAAGATTTGTACTCTCGATAGCATTCAGCGTCAATTTTTGTTTTTAAGTAGCGATTGGTATATCCCTAGCCCTAGGGTGCATTTATCCGGCAGGATTGGTTGAGTTGTTACTATTCTAGCGAGTTCATCAGCCTTACAATTCCTTGGAGTGTCTCTATGCCCCGGCACCCAAAAAAGGTGATTGTTAAACTGTTCGGCCATCTCCGTAAGAGATGATAATTATGCAGTCAATGGCTACTTGAGAAGTTATAGAGATCGAATTCAAGGATTTGATAGCTGCTTGGCTGTACAAAAATATGCAGATATCTTTAACGAATATCAGGTTTTTCTTGAGCCAAGACAAGACTTATTTTACCGCCATAATTTCGTCGGTTAAAGTTGTACAATTTGGAACATTAAAGTGCAATATGCCCTGATAAAGAAGAACTACAGGGTGGGCGAAATACAAGTTTCTTTAATGAACAAAATTAAATTTTTTCCATGTATTATGGCTTTATTAGTAAAAGCCAAACATTCCCATTAATTTATGGAACACAACGTCGACGTCGCGTCGTTCAAGTGGCTGCCTCGGCTGTCTTCGCGGTAGCGTATTCTGTCGCTCCAATTTTCCAAGACCTTGTTGTCTTGTTGATAGTTTCGGGCTGTAGTTCACGGATTGCTTAGATGATATTGGCCTTAAGTCGTTTCCGGATTGTTTGCATAACATTGGTCCTTCACAGTTACCCATAAAAAAAATGTTGAAAGGGGTCGCAGCTCAGAGGCGGCCAATGAACATCAGACGGCTGATAGCACGATTTGAAAATTTGGTGTGCAAAAGATCGATTTTTCGAAGAAAAATTGTCCAACGATGCCAGCACTCTACAATCCGCACCAAACTGTCACTCTCTGTGGATGCATTCCGGTACTAATAATAATTTCCATATGGAATTATCCGTTGTGAACTTCAAAATATTTAAGTTGAAGATTAAAAATTATTATTGGTAATGCCCTTTGGCTTCTCGACAATAACGTGCGGGTTTTCCGATCATTGTGCAGAATTCTTCTCAAACTAGTTCGTGAAATGTTGAGCTTTTGACATCGATTGCGAGTTGATATTCGTGAATTGAGCCTCACAGTCTCGGCTACAGCCAGGGGGCTTATTCCCAAATGCGCGGCGGATCGCTTTTCATGGCGGATTTAGTATTTTTATATTTCCAAAAGCGATTCGATCCATTGTGAAGATTGCTGGCAATAAATCCGCCAGCAATCCGTCACCTGAATAGCTATCGCTTTTGACAGCTTTTGAAAATACAAAAATACCAATCCGCCATTAAAAGCTATCCGCCGCGCATTTGGGATAAGCCCTCAGATTCTCGTCTGTGCGCATCGTACGACACGAAGGGGAAGTGTTGTCCACTTATACCAGTCTCACGAACTTTTTGCAAAAACTTGTGTACAGTTGGCGCCGTGGGTGCCTTATTTCGGCTCTGTTTGGGCTACACAGGGGTGTCAGCACGTAACTTGATACAAACTAATTTGTCTCAATCGATGATAATCAATCGAGAATAATCGAGACAAATTAGGTGCTGCTGACCAGGATTCCACGACGTGATGCTATGGAATCCGTACCATCGGGTAGGAGTCCTCTAGGTAGACCAAGGATGAGATGGTTAGATCAAGTTAGATAATCTCTCCTATACCCGTATGGGGACTGCCCTTGATGATTTAGAGTCGATGACGGAGGATCGAGAGCTATGGAGGGTCCACTTGAGCAACCTACACCCGCGACCCATGCCCGCGACCCACTTAATGGACAAGATTTCGAGTGGGAAACAGCTGTCAGTGTCAAAATAACCTATGATTTAAAAAGAAACCACTAGATCACCCACTCTTTATCTGAGTACATAAATCCACGCTATTATTTCCACCACAGCTAGACAACTTAATAGCTCCTATTACAGAATGAAGCTAGGGGTTATAATTATTAACTTTAGTTATAGGTCCACTCGACCAAATTGTTTGATTTATATAAGTACTCGAATAATTCATATTCTCACTATCACTTCTTATTGCCAAATAAAATACAATTTAAACCAGATTGTTTGCACAAGTCTTTATTTAATTTTTTTTGTTGCCTCAACTGGAATTATCTAACCATTTTGTGTTTTTTTTTTAACTTTCCCAGTCATTACTTATAGTGAAACATAATAATACCATAAATTACAAAATTATTTAATATAGTGCACTGTTTTAAAAATAATGCTTCTGCAATTGACTTATAAATTTAATACACGTGTTCTTCAATAATAATTATCTTGGTATACATTCAGGAATATTATTAAATTTAATTTACATTAGTACGAGTACCTACATGCCTGATAGACAAAAAAAAAATATTAACAATATTCTAACTTAACAATTATTCACAAGATCTTCAAAATATTATTCGATAATAATTTCGTTCGTATTTTGTTTTCGTTTTTATTTTTAGTGTTGGCTTGAGTTTTTGTTTTTATTTACAATAAATTTATTATACATAATGTACCTATAGGTAGTTTAAATGATTAACAGGAATTTAATTTGTTTTATTAACTATAATATTTAGTTTGTACATTTAGTTATCTTTGATTAAGTGACAGGGGAGAGGGGACCTTCTTTATTTCATTCGTTTTCGTTAACTTTATTTTGTTTGCTTGTTTATTTTTTATTTTAATATCGCAGTATATTTAAGAATAAATAATAATTTAATTTGCATTGTGATAATGCAATAAAATAACACACTGTCTGGGTTGTTAAAGTTTGTTCGTCTGCTCTTTTATATCGATCTCATATGACAGCCTTGATTTTATGCAAGAACAATTGAAACAGCACAGGTTGAGGAAGATTGGGAAAACTATAAATTATTCTAGGGGACAGATGACGCAAATATGATGATCGTCTGCTGGATTATATCGTATTCATATTTTTAACGAATTTAATAAGCTTTTTGCGTTATGACTTTGTTCGATATTTAGCAATTGGTATTACATTCGTGGAGAGTAAACTGAATGAGCTCAAACTTGTAAATTTAGTTCATTGTCTTGGAGGTCTATTGAGAACAGTCTCTCTAAAAATTGCGTGATTAATGCAAAGCGTCTTTTCGCGATTTCCCCTACTAATTTATTTTGACGTGTCAATTACATTTTACGAACTCACAATCACAATGGCGATGAAGAAGTAGATGTACTTAACCCTTGTGTTAATAACAACTTATTATACTTAAGTGCCAACAAACTCCTCCTAGCAAAATTGAAGCTACTAACAGGAATTCCCTAAAAAGTTCTCACCAATATTGCTATTTACATTAGACATCTGTTTCGAATAGATATTTTTATTTTGCGACGAATAAATGTTCGAGGTATTCGGTTCAGCCTCAATAATTCAACAATGATCAGTAATTATACATATTCGAAAGGACTACCTCGAAGCAAGGTGTTGGTCATTCGGGGTTTTAATTTTGTTGATACTATCATGGTAAGTAAACTTATCAAAAATTATCCTGTTGGAATATGTACATTTTTACTCAGAATGTTTATTTTCGAAATAGTTGACTGGGCTTGGATCCGTCAACGATACTCTGTTCCTGGAACTGCTGACTTGAGATGTTTGTCAGACGATCGCGGGAGTTAGCGCTCTAGAAAAACCTTGAGGTGTAAACCATGAACCAAAAGATCTAGTGCCAATGTTTTGTTACCACAGAAATTAGCTGCTTACAATAAATATATGAGTCTTTGCTTCACAAAAAGCTTAATCTGTGCATAGTCATGAACGAAGCAAATGTTAGATTACGGCATTCGGTTAACATTGTTTGTCTTATACGTACTAAGAGATGTAGTCGAAAGAAAAAAGATATAATGACCTTGCTTCGTATGTTTCTCTTACTCTGTGCTGATACGTCACAATACAAGAAATAACTACAGATTTCGTTGTCAAACTTTACAACAAAAACAAGAATTCCTGCAAGTGTCTTAATCTCGTCTTTCATTCGTGATCGTGGTTCGATTGGTCATGTAATAAAACAATGCCAATTTTCTGACTAGTACAATTATTATCAATTGGATTTTCCAACTGAGTTTCGACTTTAGTCTTTTAAGAGACGAAGTTGAGTTTTAAAATCCACTGAAATTCTGTCAATTACGCCCGATATACAATTTCACTTTGTGATTATTGGCTTAAGCTGAATTATTCAAGTACCTAAGTACAATGATTTTATGGCTCTTCCTATAGAATTTTCAACAAGAGTTTCCGAAACAATTTTTTTTCAGGGATTGTTCTGTATCTTTGATGATTTTTTTTTTTATCAGTGGGAGTAAGACACAATTTAAAGGAAATTTGTGTTTTTATGTAGGTAATTTTATGTAACCCATTTATCAGTAGGTACTTTTTTAATTAACTCACTAAATTTATAAACAAACTGATTTCGAATGAAAAGTCAATCCTTTTTTTTTCTCCTACGAATGTCAGAACAGTCTTACAGTCCTATCTTTTGGAAAGACCCAAAATGTCCTTAGAAAAGCGACAGACTGAGAATAGGAGAGAAAAACAAATGGAGAAACGTGCAACGCCGGTTGTGATCACATACTCGGGCGAATTTAGCCACAAGGAGCAAGAAGGGCGTCGTTTTGAGTACTTTTAAATATTTTGGTCTATGGCAAGCAATCTCATTTTAACTAGGTATTTATGGAGCCTTATAAAGTTACCGACTCTCCTATGGTATCCCATATCGCAGTACATCAAGCAAGACACACAAAAGGAATTTTTGTTTGACGTAATTGCGGTGAGTTCTGTTTCTGTCATATTATAATATCCAAACGTCATGCTTTTGCTTACAACTGTTGCGTTACGTACAGTGGATTTTTACCGTTGTTCCATCCAAATCGCCATTATATTTTTTGTGATCTGATCAACTTACACAGTGCAATTGACACACCGGCTAAATTTATTCCAATCTAACTATTCAAAAGTCTGACAGTATTTCAAGTGATGCCAAGTCCAGTCTTTTTTCTGTAGCTCGAACCTTACGAAATCTCAAAAAAACGGCCGCTAAGCGTGACAGTACGATCGTAAAAGAAGGATGTTGCTATTCGCCCGTTGTTCGCGACACGACTACGTCAAAGTTTACATTAAGTCAAGTTGGGGTGTGTGGCTCGCTACGATCGCGGCAAAGACTCTAAATTCCAGTATAATTATATTCGGACATTATGCAGTACGTTTTGGAGCCATGTTTTATCTTTATAAAGAGTTTTTAATGAAAATAGGATTACGTTACGTCGTGTCCCGAACATCGGTAAGCGTCAGTTCAGTACAAAATCTGTCAAAATGAACAGGCGAATAGCCACTTTGGTAAAAAAGCTCCGACTGCTTTTAATTTGCCCGTCTCAAAACGTTCTCGCACGTTCATCTGTCCTTAGGTGTAAAATCTAAGCTCAAATATTATCAAACCTCCCATAAAGTGTGAAATTAATGGAAAATAAATGCTGCCAGATTGTTATTCTATTTTTTGTTCGTTTAACATGTAATAAACACTTCAGTCTTTAATTAATATAATTACGTTTATATGTATATTTGTTTAATCGAATTATTCTGCAGTCTCGTTTACTTTATTATAATAATTGTTTTTGTTTTTTGCAAAAGATGAATTATACTCATGAAAATTTTAATTAATGTATAAACTGCGCTATTTTTCATGTGGTGTCTTGTAATAGGTTGGTCTTAATGTATAAATAAATAGGTTTTGTAAACAACAACAACATTTTTTGTTTTCATTTTTTTTTTGCTCTTTGTAAGTGTAATATTAACTAAAATATAATAAGTACATATGTATACAAAAGATTTATTTAAGAAGAATAAAATAAAATATTACGAACACAAACACTCTACAAGCATTCTAAATACATAGATAAAAAATAAAAACATATATACTAATCATTCGTCGTTTATGTACAATAATTTTTTTAATACTATCCATTTCATATTGAAAGAAAAAAATTAATATAATTCTAGGTGCAAAAATAAATAAAATTATTAATAATAATAAATTTTAAAAGGAAAAAAAAATAATAATTCAAATAAAATACTTAACGCTAGCTGGTGAAGTTGTAACTTCTTGACGCTCGTCCTGGTGTGACAAGTTCCACTTTAATGTTCGCTGTGGCTGTCACTTTTGTTGTGTTTGTGTCAGAGTGATGTGTTTCGACTGTTACCTCTGGTTGCACTACAATACTTTGTAACTCAGGATAATTTCCACCCCCGCCGACGTTATAAGCGTTATTCTTTGACGATCCATGATGCACATTCGGTTGTGGTATGTAATGCTGCTGTTGCTGTTGTTGTTGTTGCTGTTGTTGTTTCTGCTGTTGTGGTTGTTGTTGCTGGTAGTGATAATTGTTGCTACTGTTATTGCTACCACCATTGCTTTGATTCCAATCGTTATTCATAGTTATCGATGAGGATGATGACTTCCATGATGGGGGCTCCTCAGTGATTGTTGTCAGCGAGGGATCATTGATATTCACATGTTTATGATGGTAGTGCGGCTTATTGCAACGCGAACGTGATCCATTTACAATGACTGTCTTGTTGGCACTTCTCTTGCTGCGTGATAAAATCGGTGACGGTGTTGAAATTCGATCCGGATGTTCGAGGGGAATGAGTTCGGCCTCTGGCCCAACCATACTGAGAATAATTGGGAAGAATATGAGACCGTTGATTGCACCAACTGTCAGTACGACCAACAGTAACCAAAAGAAGTGACGTATGATGAATTCGAAGGGCGACGTTGACAGCATAAATACTGCCAGAGCGGATGTAAGTATGCCGTGCACAAGTGGTCCCATCGAGACTTGCATTGATAGTAGAATGCGACGTTCCCGGTTGCCCACCGATGTCATAAAGCCCTGCAAGAAGAAAAAGGAGATTAGATTTTTATGAAACAAGTGTTATATAAATTTAAGAGGTCTGCTTGTCTGTGTGTGTGTCGTACAAATCTGACCATGTCGTGGTTTCAAAAAACCGTTTGTTCGAAAAACTTTAGGGCTCAGCTACATGGAGGCAGTAGGACTGACATCAAAGTATAACCAGCGACGAGATACCGATTGGCTTAACTTAATCATCAATCAAGTGCCTTGCCGCGTTGGAGGGTATTACATTCTTTAGGGACATAATGTGACGGAAAGTCAATATTTTGGAACTCCATGAGCGTATTAATTTCCTTTCTGTTGTACTTGAAAAATAAAGACTTTCACTGATTCGGAGTTCAACTCCGAAAGTGAGATAGAACTACCGGCATCTATGAACGATGTAAATGTCATCAGTGTCTTGAAGTTGTACTCCGAAAGTGAGTTAAAAATGTCACCATCAGTATTCGGATTGAAAAACCCTTTATATGAAATGGACTTTATTTCATTTTGGAGAGTGCAATAAAGCCATTTAACATTATTGCACTCAGCTATTTAAAAGAAAGACGATCAGGGGGGTTGCAGGGGGCAGCATGCCCCCCCCCCCATACATATTCTACTGTTTATGCATTGTGAATTTTATTTCCACCTCGATTTGGACTTTATTGCACTTTTGAAAAATGAAATAAAGTCCAAGAATCGTTTTGGACTTTATTGCAATTTCAGAAGTGCAATAAAGTCCAAAATTACGTTTTGGACCTTTTTGCATAAGACTTTATTTCATGGCACCGTCCTTATACTCGCCTTGCCTGTGATATGCTAGAAACAGCCCTTTTCTCGCCATTTCGGAGTGTTTTTTTGGCAGTATGATTCGGTTGGAGCACATTACTCCTAAAGTAGGTTTTCGGGCCGAAGCGTTTTTTTTTATCAGCTCTAAAATACTGCGAAAATACCCTACTCCCCGCCACCGCCGATTGGTTTATTACCTTTCTCGTCACCTCTAAAGAAGCGCTATTCTATTAGTAACAAATTACCAGATATGCCCTCATCGATTCGGAGTCTGACTCGGAGAGAGTGAGAAGACTGTAATCATTCTCAATATGTTCCTTGTTTCTGATTCGTTTCTTAAAATTTACTAGATACGTGACAAAACAAAAACAAAAGTACTTACCAAAGATATGTGCACCGTGAAGCAAACAATCAATCCAACACTCAGTATTAATATTACAGCTGGAATCGCCGACAGTTTTATGCCAAGAAGTGTCATTGCGCCAAAAATCTGCACCAGTGATGCAACCACATTGATGACAACTAGCAACGCAGCCCACGTTGACAGCAACAATATGGAGACTAGCACAAAGGCAGCAACCAACGAACAGCACAATATGAATGCCAACGATGACCGCAAGGTCATATATTGTTCCCAAAATATAAACGGAATACCTGTCAATAAAAAATGACACCTGTCAGTACAAAAATTCAATAAAACGGTTCAATTTAGAACACTTACCCGATGGATAGTTTGGCAGTCCTCTCGTCTCAAACTTCACACTCAAATCACGTATATGGCCGATGAGATTTTTGATTTCCGAAGTATCTGTCAGTCCGTGCAAGTAAAATGGCAGCTGGGTGTAAACGAGCGGCAAGCTTTTCGGAATTTTCAGATCGTACTCACTCGGAGAGTGATAGTACTGACGAGGTTCCGGTCGGAGTTTTCCCTGAAAAAATCAAAATTTGTAAAAAGTTGTACAAGATCCTAAAGGACGGAAAAACATACCTGTGAGGCTCCATACGCAAATACATCGTTGGTCGCCCACGCCGAGAGGTAGTTGTAGAACGCCTTCGGATTGATGATGCCCTCCTTGTCAACCAAACGATTCTCGCAAACCAAAGATTTGTCAATTGGATTGTCCACATAGCCGGTCTGGACAAGTAACTTGTACGCCAATATTGCATCACTGGTCGCATTGGCAAACCATCGTTCCTGGGTAATTCGGCCCTCCCTCTTCTCCCTGTCGAAGGTGTCCTGCAGATTGATCAACCAATCTCGGAACAACGTTAACCAAAAATCCGGAAGACCACCATTGTCATTCTTAATCACATGCGGCACACGGACAAACGCCTCGTGGTACTCATGCAACAACACCTGACTTGTGGGGTATTCAAAGTCTTTCTGCGTCACCGCGTACATGCTGTAGAATCCGAACATCGACGTTTGTGCGTTCAGAAACTTATACTCGTTGGTGTCCTTTGGCACTAGATCGATCAAATCCAAGCCATCCTGCAGTTTCATCGACGAATAGAATCCAAAGATCAGAGTTCCTATAAACACCATGACAGCGAGGAATTTCACCGAGCTTCTCATCAGGAACGGAGTGTAGTATTTGTAGGCGAATTTGGACAGCGAAAATCTCAGCATACGCTTTTCTGCGCAGGATAAAAGTGCTTCCTCTTGGTTGACCTGATTTGGTAGAGTTCCGACGCCAGCACTGCGGTTGTTGCAGTTCTTGATGGGATAGCCAAGGTTTCTAGGGTTCTCGTAGCGATTGTTGTTCAAATGAGACGAAGTTGACCTTCCGGACATGCTGGCCACAGGTTTCTCTTTCCAGATGGGGAAACAGCAGCAAAATATATCCGCCCTCCCGGCCATTCTTCTTCGTAGATCTAGCGATATCATAGCGGGAAACACCAACAGAGCCGCAGCCAAATTAAAACACATAACTATCGCTGCCTGAAGGCAGAATACTTTCAAAGCCGGCACTGGTATGAAGACAGCCGCGAAGAAACTACCCGCTGTAGTTACCGCGCTGAACAAAATACTCGGACCGACCTTCTTAAGAATGTACTTTGTCTCCTCCTTACGATTACTTTCTGCATAGGCGGCCGTAAGCATAAATATATGATCCACACCCAGACCCAACGCCAGGAATGGAACCACCTGTGTCGTTGCAGCGTTAAACACAATCCCGAGCAGCGCACACAATCCGAGTCCAGCGGCAGTGGACATCCCAATGAGTAGGACTCCGGCAACTCCAACACTGCTCTGTCCCTTGACCGGTTCCTTCCAACGAATCAGAGTGCAAAAGGCGTATAAAACTGTCGCCACCACCCCAATGACTATACTCAACGGACTCGGATGCGAGAACTTGGCCAGAATATCGTCCAGCGAAGCCGATGAGAACACATAAATATCGTAAGAATTCGAGATGCGAGAGTTCTTGAGCAGAGTGTCCACCTCGTTCGAGAACTTCTTCTGCCAGGCGTTTAATACTTCGGCCGCTTTTTCCGGTGTCCAACTGATGTGGTGAACCTTATACTGATCATACCACGAGTCATACATCTCCTTCTCGGTCATCAGCTGAACGACTGTTTGCAGGCCCTTGGCCTTCCTTAAATGGCCAGTACGATTCCGAATTACACCACCGACAATCAGCTCCTCCGGCCAATGCATATACTTTGTGGCGTAGCCATAGCATCCACCAGTGAGAATCGAACCGACATCAGGAGGCTGTGTGCTATTTTTATTGGGCGCCGTTTCAGGACACTGGGGGTTTTGTGGATTCAAACACGGTTTCTCTGTGTAGCCCGAAGAAATGCCGGCTCGCTTCATATACTGCTCGACCACGTCAATTGGAAAGGGATCCTTCATGTCGCGTTTCATAGTTTGCAGAAAATTTAACGGATTCAGCCAAGTCCACTTGACTCGCTTCTCCATGCCACTGAAAATGAGAAGAGATTATAATGGGTCACACAAATAAAGGAAAAATATGATTGGCTGCTGAGCTAGTAAGAACTGACTGCTGATCATTTGCATGTTGATAGGAAAAAATTTTACGATCAGAAAATGACGTACGGTTTGCTGATCAATTTTAAGTTATTCGAGTGTGGATCATGTGCAGAGTTATTGATCAAAAAATGATCAATTGAAAAGAAGTAAGAATGAGAAGAATTCATTGATCATTGTCAATATTTTATGCGATTAAGCAGTTAAAGATCTGCCGATCAATTTCTACACATATTTCCTTGAGAATAGTTTGCTGATCTTTTTCGCATTAGTAACAAATACGTCTGACGATCGGTGTTTAAGTCTGATAAGTAGTAAATTCATTCTAGACCGGATAATTGTTTTCTTTTGATCAATTCCACAAAAAGTAGCATTTCGTCATTCGTTGATCAAATCAAACGCCTTTGCTGATCATTTCACACTTTTAGAACAAAAATGCGCAACAATCAATTGATTTAATATCATCGACAATAAAAACATAATAAAACTTTTAACTTACGGTATTTGGACGGGAAATTCGGGTCCCAAGAGCTGACTGCCCTCCCAAAAGCAATCCAACGGTGTTATTATCGAACATGGTATCACATGCGAAAAGATCTGTTCGATTAGATAGTGATCCTCGAAACTGGGTATTGTCGGCGTGTTGCACATATCACGTAAACTCCATGTGGTCTCAAACATATGCACCGTCACAGAGGTCGCCTTCTTTAGTACCTCCAAATGCGTCAGCAAAGCTTGCGGATGAAGCACTGACGCATTAGGATCATGCGCCGTTTGTATGATTAACTGATGCGTTGATGATTCCACTTCGCCGATGGCTTTCTGTGTGTAAGCGAGTTCCTTTTCTAATCGTCCACCTTCTTTTTTTTGGAATATTTATTTGCGTAAATATTTGTACAGGTTAGCTGATTTGAATGAATTTACCTTGTATCCATAGCTGGTTAACTTTTGAATGAATTTGTGCACTTTTAAGGCCCACACAAAACGTGCTGAGGACTAAAATCGCTACGAAAAGTACTTTGCCGGCATGCTTTTGCACCGAATATCCTAATGACTGTAGGTGGGATTGGAATACGGATCGTAGGTATATCGCCGTTCGGTTACCTCGCGCTTTACCCTGAAAAAGAAAAATTGATTGTTACTTATTT
Source organism: Cheilosia soror (assembly GCA_949372485.1). Classification (NCBI taxonomy): domain Eukaryota; kingdom Metazoa; phylum Arthropoda; class Insecta; order Diptera; family Syrphidae; genus Cheilosia; species Cheilosia soror. The sequence continues at coordinate 93,536,725 of OX443561.1, read as the reverse complement.
TATGTATCAAAAGTGGTAAATTATAGAAAGGTAACGGAAGAGTCTTAAAATTATGAGCCCATAAAAATCGTAGCTCAATTCCTGATTTGTGTGTCAACCAGCAACCCACTTCATGGGGACTGTTCTGTTCAAAGTTGGACATAGTAACGAATAGCCGTCCCCAATTTTGAAACAATTAAAGCGATTTCTTAAGAAGCCCACATACCTAACCAGCATGCTTCCTAAAGCATTTGCTCACTGAAAGAATTATGCTAATAGAAAATTATCAATATTTTTTTTTTGCTGCTTGCAAGCTTCCTGATTCGGTATGCTTAAGCCCTATTTATCGCTGCGTATTGAAGGTAAGATTCCTCTTGCTTATAGCATTCTGGATCGATGCTTCCTGCTACAGTCTGCTCCTGTATCGTTTTCATCTCTTTATCAACGACACTCTTGCTTTTTGCTTTAGATAGTCTTGTTGCTACGACTCCCCGACCATAGCAGCGTTTTCCAAGCAGAGGTCCTGCCAGTGACAACAGCAGCCCGTGAGTGTGTGGTAAGGGCAATACCATCTGAAGGTATTACCTTTTTTATCGACAGCCAGGCAGCAATAAAAGCCATAACTGCATGAGAAATAAAATAAATTTAACGAATCCAAAACCGAGAAGATAATGCGGAAGGATAGGAAATCCCTGTCCACCCTCGCGTAGGTATCATAACAGGGCACAACACCCTGCAGTACCATATGAAGAAAATGGGCTTAACGAAAGAAGAACTTTGCAGAAGGCTGCGGTGATGAGGAAGCTCTTGAGAATACAACCCACTTCCTATGTCACGGCCCAAGTCTCCAACACACCCAGGTACAAATGCCTAGGGAGTCACTTCTTCAACGACCTGGACGAGCTTTCCAGCACATCAATAAACAAGATAATGAACTTCGTCAAATCAACAGGATGGTTTATATGCAGCAGCACAGTAAGTAATTTGAATACAGGGTTATAATGGGTAAGGCACAACCTCTTTCCCCCTATGGGAATCACAATTGGTCAGTATTGACCTGAGTGTGGCACGGAGAAATCCTCGCCAGCCCACAAACCTAACCTAACCTAACCTAGTCTTGTTGCTGCTTTTTTGACCCTAAATTTTTGTTCGTTTTCTTTATCATGGATGATGCTCACTTCTTGTTGCTTTGGTTACTGTAGATCACTGCTTTCTATGACTTCTTGTCCGTCGCTCTTGTTCAAAATTAATCTTTCGAAGTCGCTCAGGATCAATGCCACTTGTTGCTTTCATGCTGTTTGATCCGCTCTTCCTTCTCACCTTCTGTTTGCTGTAGGATTATACTTTCAGACCCGCTGCTTGCTATATGCCTCACTATAACCACGATGCGAATAAATCTCAAAACAATAAACTCTGACATCGTACAACTTTTTGACCTCATACACTAGGCATCGGGTGTTTCTACCGTAACACCCAATACCCAGCTTATCAAGCTCGTAAACTTCCTCCAGGGGCCTATAAATGCCAGCTTATTCGTTTCCCACTTTAATGCCAGTTTTTTTACGATTCCTTCCTAGAATCTGGGCATTTATCTTGATCTTATCAATTAAAAGAGTTCCAAACTGAAGAAATTCCCCGAATGCTTTCAATTCCCCAAGCATTCCTCATCGCCCTCAAACACCCATACCTACATACACGAAAGAGATCGTGCGCGTGCGCGCCCGCAAAAAGATTTCCACTGAATCAAAGAAATTCCTTAACACATACACTCTTGCATCCCAGATGGGTATGTTTATTGCCCGAGAAAAGCCTATACTACTACACAAGCCGCCCAGTGCTCTGTGGTGGATGCATGCCCATATAATGGCCAAGATTGGGTCCCATCATAAAACAAGACCTCACAAGCTCAGCGCTTTTACTACACCACCAACCGATAGGCAGGGCAACAACTCAATTTTCCTCGAACGCCCAATGCGCTGTGCTCTCGGTCGTAAAAACTATTCCTCTGCGGCACAGCCATCACCACTAGATGGGGGCACCTTTATACCTTTTAAAGCCCAAAACGCTCGAAAAGACAAAAAGACGAACTGAAAGAAATACCCAGAGCCAGACCCAGTATACAGAGCGAACAGAAATTGAGAGATAAGAACAAAAATCGGCTAGGTCTTGCCTGCGCGGCATGGAGTAAATATTTTAGCATTTCCGTGTATGTCTAGGGATAATTAAGCCATCAACCAGCATACTTTTCACAGCAGGAGGGCGGCGCGACCGGGCGGTAGGACCAACGTTGTTGCTGTAATTGTTGCCGATTTATATGAAATATAAAGTATTATGCGGATGTATATGTAGGAAACGCCCGCAGCTCGGACAAACATCAGAATCTACTTAAAGGTAGTACGGATGACGACGACGATCGAGACCGACCGACCGACCGACGACTCTTGTCGTCCTCCATACCGAAATAGCGCACTATTCGCTTTTGTTCGAGAGTTTCGTTTGAAATGCTGAATGCTGCGCGAACCTTTTACTCTCGGATGTTGTTGTTGTTGTTGTTATAGTTGTCGATCGTCTTCCTCTTTGCTTTTGTGATCGTTTTTCTTCATTTTTTTTTTTGTTTGTTACATCTTGCTTCTTAGAATTTGTTTTAATCTTTCCTGGTATGTTTCCACAAATCCGAAATTATAGGCCTGGCACGGAGCAGGAGGAGGACCGAACCGATCCGAGCATTGTTTTCGGATCACCAGGTAGGTCGTTGTCGTCATCTCTCATGCTCGTTGTAGTGATCATCATCATCGGTCTTCTGTCACTTTTTTGTTGGTTTCTCGAGAATATACCTTTCTTTTGGGTTTTGTTCTTCCGAAAATCTGTCGGGTGGGTCTTTGTTATTAAGACATCAGGAGATTTCGTGGTTGTTAACACTTCATAGCGAGAGTGATGCATTAGGCGACACGACAAGGGTTTATACGCTACACACATCTACAAAATCGTTTTTCGCAACGGTTTGTAAATCTAAATTTACCGTGACAAAAAAGAGGTTGTAGGTTGTAGTTGTACCTGGATTTAAATTGAATTGTCCACAGCTCAATTGCAGGTAGATAATTGTGTGTCGAATTCATGTATGGAATTTATATTCGAATGAGACATCGTAGATAATTCGTTGACATTAATTTGACGTTTCAATTTTCATGGGAAAAACGTGGCACTTGGCTGTGGATAAATGCCGAGTTTTGGAAGTGCTACGAGTTATTACTCAATTTGACAAGATACTGTCGTATTGTCTACCATCTTGCGCAAAGTCTTTGTGACATGCAACCTTGCCAAGGATGGTCGGGTGAGGTGGGATTTCATGTGCTCAAGTGGTCAGTGAGTGTTCCTAATCACAGGGACATTTTAATTCGCCAAGGAGAAGTAATTTTAAAAGAAATCCCGTCCAGATCCAATGTGAAGAAAGAAAGTTTTCAATATCTCGAAAGCGGAAGGGACGCATTTTAGCTCGTGCTAAAATTGTTTACGCGTGTGATATTACCTTGCCTTGGATGATATTGACAACCCAGTTATTTTACAGAAAGTCTACAATACAGTGCGAGCCTAAAATATGCCTACATTATCGCCAGAGCAATTAAACAAAATGTTGACAGCGATATCGACAAGAACTGCCCGAGCGGTGAAGAGAAAAGCCTCTAAAAGTTGTGAGGAAAAAACGATAAGATCCGTAGTTAACTGACTGTGGAATTTACCAAGAAATAATAGAGTCATTTAATTCCCGAGTGGAATACCTAAAAGATCTCATCATGTGAGCTCCTGGCTTCATCCTAGAAGGTCACTTTATTTTTTGTGGTTTGCACATATCTATCCTGCTTCTATCGTATGTTTTGTGGGTATATCATTATAATTAATTAGCTAATAGCGGATCTATGTATACAGCAACTTTTTTTGTTGTCGTCTGTTTTTTTTTTTATTATTATTAAAGTTCGGGTAATGCCAATAAAAATCTAGTGCGTTTTTTATTTTAAAGGAGCACTCTATACAATTGCCAAAAATTCTGAGGAACTTAGTAAGGTTAAGTAAGGTACACTTGATGATTTCTACGGCCGAAAAATCGGAGCTTGTTTGAGAGGACTGCATAGCTTAAAATAACTATTGTAGAAGTAAAACTTATCTTCAATTATCTCGGAGCGCTGATTATTACATTTGTAGGTTCGCTTTCTTCAGAGAAGGAGTGTTCAATCATAGGGAAAATTTTAACAAGATGTTCCCGAGGCAACCCGAAGTCGCCTTACTGGTAACTGTTGACGAAACCATTTGACGGAAGCACCTTTCAAAAATAGATTTGTATTATTTGTGGAGTTAGCATAACTACACGGTTATCATTGACCCCCACTGTTCGAAAAAGAAAATGAAGATCGTATTGAATGAATATTGCAAAAGGTTCAACAAGACTAAAATGGTCCCTGCGCACTGCTTTTTTTTTACATGTATACATGTGATGAACTTACTATGCCTCCAACAAATGCAGACACAAACAATCTCTCTGTCTAGCAGATACCTACAAATCTACTTTTCGGTTTCGTAATTTTGTGAAATCTAAACTAATTCGTTAATAACATTCTATATCCTTTCAACTTAATTTCAGAAAATGTGTGCCAATTACCTATATCACAAGTGACACATTAAGCGACGCAAAAATTGCATTTGCATTTTTAACGGATCCAAAACTCTGGCCTCAATAATTATTCACCGATCCACTATCCTACCCACGTCAAGAATCTAGTCATCGTAAGTCGACTTGAATTGTCTGGCTTAAAATTTACCTGAAAGCGAAATCCAACTCGAATTGTCGGTATGTCACTTATTAACATTTGTATTTCCTCTACACGTCAGGGCAGGGCAACCAAAATGTCAAACTGCACTCTCCCATGCTCTCCGATAACCCAATAGAAATGTCAAAACTGAGTACTCCAGACACAATGTGAACACAAAAATAGACGTCATTTTAGTAGTAAGTCAAGAAATTCTTAACCCAATAGATATGTCAAAACTGAGTTCTCCAGACACCATGTTGACACAAAAATAGACGTCATCTTAGTAGTAAGTTGAGAAATTCTTGACTTGATTTGTCGGTGTTGCGGACATAGGCGTCAACTGAGAAAGCTGTTCACGTGAGCAGTCTAGCCCAATGAAAACTCAGCAACATTAAGATATAGAGCTGTCACACATCACATACTTACTAAACTAGAGTTTTGAACGCCCTCAATGTAAACGACCGTCTTAAAGGCTCCGTCAAACAGAGCGCATTTCACCGCCGCGTTCCACCGCTTCGTTAACACGTCTTTTGGAAAAATTACAGATTGTTTCCCTGACGCGTTTCCCTGAGTGTTGAGAGTAATTTTTGAAATGCCAAATAGTGATAGGCTGTTGCTAATCGCACGTTGTTCGGGACACGACTACGTAACGAAATGTCAAAGTTTATATTGCGTAAAGTTGGGGTATGTGGTTCGCTACGCTCGCGGCAAGGACTCTAAACTCCAGTCTAATCATTTTCGGACATTATGCCGTACGTTTAGGATCCAACTTTTATATTTATAAAGAGTTTTTAATGAAAATATGATTACGTTAAGTTGATTACGTAGTCGTGTCCCGAAAATCGGTAAACGTCAGTTCAGTACAAAATCTGTCAAAATGAACGTGCGAATAGCGACTTCGATAGTGGTATGGGTAATGAAATGTATAAAAACAGTTTTAAAGGGTGAGATATTGGAGATAATTGCAAAAGAATTAAATGAGATGTATTCTCCGACTTTTCTCTCTTTTGATTTATGTCGTGCACCAACATTTTTTTTCTTTTTCAAAATTTTCATAGCACGGCAAATAAATTCAATAATTCGTCATCAGAGCTGCTTGACATCTTGAGCGAATTTGATGATAGCTATCTGACATCGTCTAACGCGGCGTTGAGACCGTAGTGTCAAAATAATCTTAACGAAGCGTAAAAAAATCTAACCTAGGCGTTAATAACGCGTTCTGTTTGACGGAGCCTGTCTGACAAAGCATCAAATATAGCAAGAAAAATATGAGGGTCAAACTGTTTGATACCGTTCACAAATATGTAGTGTCAAATATTTGACGTTTTGGTAAACAATCTAACCATAGATTAAGCCATTTTGGCACACGGAAAATTGGAAAGAAGCAGATATTATATCTAACTCCGAGTCCTTGTAGGGTAGGTCTAGGTATGACTACCACTATAGAGGTAGCAATAACTAGATACTTGGTCGGTAGGTACCTACATACCTACTTTAAATTCAAATATTCGTTGGATAAAATGTTATTTTAACCTCCAAATTAATTTGTTATTATTATTTTTTCTTAATAAAGCTTCCAAGGTTTCAAAAATAAAGTCGTAGCCATTTTAATTGAGCGCAACAAAAAAAAACACATTTCAATTTCTCCGAAAATCAATTAATACAACGTTCGAGTTGGCCCAACAACAAGACCCACACACAAACGATACAAATTCCTTGAATCCCATGCAAAGTAAACATATAAAAGCCAATCAAATGACAGTTACTATTGATTACCAAGGAACGTACAACAACAAAACTAATAATAAAATCGACCTCCTACCTACCTACTTCAACTCCACTCAACGCATGACATTTAAATTGATAGCCATCTTCTTGGGTGGTGCCCTCATGCGATTTTGATTGAACCTATAATCAACAACAACAACAACAGACCACCCAGGCTGAATTGTATTCATTCATTCTTCGTTTTCGGATAAGTTCCTGCCATTCCCCCGCCGTGCTGCGCGCACTGTTTATCGATCTTTTTTTAGAAATGCTTAAGGAAATCTTTTTTTTTTTCTAATTTATAACCCACTAACGCACATATGTACATAATGACAATAGCGAACGGCCCCCCACACACATTAGTCAAAATATTTAGCGAACGCGCTAAATGTGCCAATAATGCCAAATGGCAAAATGGCAAATGTTTTATGTCTGGCATACATATGGTCGGTCTATGACTGGCAGTTTTATCGCACACGATGCGATCTTTGCCTATGGGAAACATAATCACGAACAACTGCCAAATGGATGTGGACCACCCCAGTAGTTGCGGTCGTCTTCGTTTCTACTGAGCGTCTGACATCTGCCGCGCTTCTCTACAGGCAACAACAACCGCCATAAAAATGAAATTCCAAATATTTACGATCGCCTAAGTTTTCACATATTTTATTCACATACTAATTAGAATATAATGGATTCACGGACAAAATACAGAGAAAAAAAAATACATATTACGTATAGCATTTAAATGATAAATTACGTCAAATGCAATGTTGACATTAATGACAGCCGTACATAATTAAAAGACGCTGTCAGAATGAAGCGCTGTCTCTATTTTCGAATTTCGGAATGTAATCAAAGTAGGAAATAACACATACAGCGAAGCGACGAAGAAACGGCGCAATGAAGTTGTTGTTCTTTTTTTTATGGTGATGGTGAGTGTGACCGACCTAAACCGACCACCAACATTGAAAATCCGTTCAAAGATATTGATTCTGCTGAGAGTTGCAGCTGCTGTTGTTCTTCCTCTCCTATAGCGTTATACACATGAGTGTATGCTGTAACAGCATATGGGATATAATGATGATAATGGTCCCTGCGGAGGAAGATACAACATACATAATACCAAAAAAAAAAAAAGGAAAATGAAAACAGAAAATTGAAAACAACGGACCGATAAAAGGAACAAAGTGCGAGAGAGATGCATACCATTCTTGTTAGCCTTTTCATTCTCAGGCTAAAAGGCATAAAAGGGGAGCAATCGACTTGAGTAGCATGGTAGCAGCAGTAACTACCTACATGATGGTCTTACGGGCCATCAACATCATTATTATGATCCTCATCAAGTTGTTGTTGTGTTTTTGTGGATCGGACCTGTCAAAAAAAGAGAGTACCTTGCTACTGTTGTATAGATGAATCCAGAAAAAGGATACTGTGGTGATTTTTGTTTTGTGGAAAAGAGGAGCGATCAACTTAAAGAAGTTAACACTAAGGTCAGGAGCGTCACGACACGAGGGGGTTTTGATTTTGACGTCTATTCATTCAGAGTCATTCGAATGGTCGCGATTCATCAGATCATCAGACAGACTTTTCTGACTGATTATGCAATTGGAATCATTGTCCATCCGACAGGCTCTCAAAGGGTTGTGATTTTGATGCGATTATATGAGAACACAAGTTATTTCACTGTAACTTCTACTCTCACTTCGGAGTTGCCAATAGATGGGTGTCTAGGATCTTGGCCCCTAAATGTGATCAAAGGTGACGTCTATAGAGAGCCGAGACAGTGCTTTTTTGGATGTGCATGTGTCATACGAGGCAGACTTTGGCAAGAAATCTGAAATTTTCAGGACTTTAGTGAACGTCTCATGACTGGCTAGGATGGAAGATTAAATATTTAGCATTAAGATAATTTATTGTAATTTATATATTTTTCATTTTTTTTCTTGATCTGTAGATTGAATTTATCGTAGATCTAAATAAATCTAAATCTAAAATCTAAATAAATAGTTGGCACTACAGGTAGGTACCTATAGCCACCCTAACTTATATATAGCTTAGCGCAATAATGGCAACCATTTGTGTTCGTGAGTCTTTTGTTTTTGGGACGAATGTGAGAGACCTACAACTTTATTCCGAGTCCGAACGGCAGAATTAGGAAGCTTTCTCAGGACATTTATACTCCCTGATGTTTGTCAGATGTTCGCACCTGAGGCTGAGGCCCCTCGCTCAATAATCCAGCACTGAGCCAACGGATGAGGGATTATGTCGTAAATTGCATACAGCGCAATGTAAGTTTTGCAAACTCCTATCTCTTCGATTGCCCAATAGAAATGTCAAAACTGAGTTCTCCAGACAGATGTTGACACAAATAGACGTCAACTAAATTGAGAAGTTCTTGACTTGATTTGTCGGTGATGCGCGTCACCTGAGAAAACTGTTCACATGACCAGTCTAGCCCAATGAAAACACAGCAACATGAAGATATAGAGCTGTCAGACAGATTCTTGAACGCCCTCATTGGCTATCACTATATAAACAGTGTTGCCAACCAAAAAGCAATCGTGAAATGTGAAATCTAGTACGTTCATTGCAACGCAACGAACCTATTTCGGTCTAAGTGGACCTCGAGGGCCACCAAAAATGAACTAACCAAACAATTACCTTGATTTATCAATAGTTTTAAAGCTTCATTGTATTTACATAACGGATCCTTGCTAAATCGCCATCTCTCAAGTAGAGTCGGTATCCTGACAGATGTTAATTCAAAACAAACTCCCACAACTTAAAGGATCACCTCTCAAAAATTCCTAAACTTGGTCTCATCAAGGCACCTATGCATGAAATCACGTGCGAAAGAGCCATTAACGTGCTTACTTTAATGTCATGCTATTAAACTCCTACATTTACCTCCAAAAAGCGGTTTCCAGTGCCTCCACCCTCCACCATCTGAATGATTCTCTTTTAAAGTTCAGCTACAGAAACTGCACAGATTGAGTTGTTAACGTCGGTCGGTCGCCTTAATACATTCCTCACTTGTTTTTATCTTCATTTTTTGCATCATGAACTTAGCCAACGTCAAAGTTGGTGCCTTGGTGGTATACTCGTAGCATCTCTTCAAATAGTACTAGATCTACACCGCGGATAGTGAATTTTTATGTAGATCACTTGCGTTCATTGAAAATGTTCTTTTCTGCCGCAATGCCTCGTTTTTATGTTTTTCTCTGCCTACAGATCTGTTTCTACCCACCACAAATATTCAACTTGTTTTTCCTTCTCTTCCTTTTGTACTCATGGTTGCCTTAACGAATTTCATTTCTTTATTATAGGCTTCGGGGTCGTCTTCATCTCTGGCTTTCCGGTAAGTTTTTTGTATATTTTTTTTTTTTTCGTTTTTATACAGATATCTTTATTTATGTCAAAAGATAGAGGATCGACTGTAAAGGTAGACAAACGAAGAAGAGAAGAATGAAAATGGTAATAACAATAATAACTTCATTTCGTTCAGGCGAAAACCGTTTCTTTTATAATGCCCTGCCCACTCCTCTTCGTTTTGGTCGCCGCACTATCGAGCTCGACTGTGATGTGGGTTCGGCTTAAGAAAAAAAAATGAGAACCCTCTTCAAGACCGCAAACAAAATCATCATCATCATCATCGCATCGCATCGGTAGCAAGATGTTCACGTGTTGACGACGATGGTAATTATTTGATCAATTTGCGGGCGGTTATTCTGATAAATGTATTGTGGCGGCAGTGGCGGCGGCGGGCGGTAAATGATGTGAGAAACCGGAAACCGGATATGGTACTTTAAAAGTATGCCTCGCATCTTTGTATATTTCCTTCTTTTATCGTATGCTTTGTTTTGCTATTCTGCTTCTAATTGCAATTGAATGAGTATTCTATACACGTACTACGAAGATCGAAGTAAATTCCACCAACATACTCGTATTATGCGGGTTGAATGCGCAGCGTGTCTGTCTTGCTTGTCTGTGCTTTTGATGTTTATCAATGTGGGAGACAATCACAACGACGACACGACGACGTCGACTACGAAACGAATGCGACAATGATGATGACAGCGATAACGAGCGCAGAGATTTCTTTTACGATTTTTTTGTTATGTCGGAAAAAAAATTGTTTCGTATCTTGTTCGGAGTGTATGTTTACAAATTCTTTTTGCATACACTTCCATTTTTATTCGAATATAAATCAAGGTCAAAACAAGCGTGCATTGTTAGTTGGGTTACGTTATGTACATACGTACAGGGACATTTGAAATTCAAACAGCAAGACAGTCAGATAGGTACATACCTACACACATAATCATGGTATCGACGACAGCTGAGGAAAATCGATCGGATTCTGTTGAAAGTTAGTTGGTCCTGTTCATCATGGAGTTCCTTCGAATTTCCGCTGAAAAACGTGATGTTGTGACAGCTAAGACAACGTGCAAGTAAGTAGGTAGTTACAGAAATCTAGTACGGAAATCTCGCTCATATTATACGTAATCGTTCACATTCTAAAGCGCTGGCTAGTCAACAGTAAATTAAGTTATTTGAAGTTTTTTGAACGACTCAACAAGGAAAGTGGTATTTTTGTATCTCTAAAACGCTTTTACTTACTATGTATGTACCTACATATATATTTTCTCATTTTCTTTAATCTACTCGGAGGGATAATGGACTATAAGAAGAGAAGCAAACGGAAACGCGCGTAATAGTTTAATGGGAAGGTGACCAACATGGCGACTAATTGCAGCTAACTATGGATGAAGTTTGCTAAAGAAGCACGTTAAAGACCATGTTCGCCATGGTTCTTAATAAGTAACTTCCAACGAAACGAAGGGTTGAGGAAGGGTTCTTACCCAAACCTTGGAAACTCCAATAGCTGGTTTTGCTACCAGAAGAACTATCTTCGTATCGGCTAATATGTTTGATAGATAACTAAAATGGAAACAATCCTGTGGAACATCATACATGATGGAGATCTGCGACTAACGCTGCCACAAGGAGCTAAGGTTATCGCCTTTGCTGACAATATCGCACTGGTTATTGCGTGGCCAAACGCATCCACGAGAAAGAGATCGCATCACGGATGTAGCAGTCGCTGGCCTAGAACTAACTGACCACAAGACCGAGACTGTTTCGATAACCAACTGAAAGACTGTGGGTTGGGAACCAAACCATTAGGTCTAAGGAGTCATTACCCCCAGGAGTGATTCTCGATATTAGGTTAAGCTTTAAAACGCTGATTGAAGAGCGAATTTACCAAATCCCTAGTGTACCTATAGGTATAACAATTCATATGCTAAGTTCAGAAGACAACTGGTTGGAGATATGTTCCTTTATAACAAGCGTCTATGAAGAGCTGTTAAGACTTGAAAGACTAAGAAGGGGCGAAACGGCAGACTCAGATGAGTAAACATGAGTCGCTAACCAGCCCGACGAAGTAATTCCTAATAAAATGACAGTCCCGCGGGGAGAGTGATAGCGGAGTACAGAATTAACGGTTTAGTAGATGAACTTGTAGACCATTAAGTCACTAAAGAACGTACATCTGTCAAATCTTCTATGGCATGGCAACATTTGGGGTCTAAAACGAATAAGTAACAAATAGTAGTCAAAATAAGCTCTTAAGACCCTTAGATGGTATTTGATCGGTTCAAAGTTAGTTTGTGACTGTTTCAATCTCCTCAAAGATTTGGCTAAATATAAATACTGTTGGGTCATGAGCGCTTTGAGGGTATTTGTCTTGGACTCTGTCTGACCGGTCCTAAACCCTTCTTCGGAGTACCTTTTAGTCGCATACCTACATTTAAAAATAGGAATTGAGAATATGATAAGAATACTGAACTAAATCCAAGGGCCAAAGGCTAGGCTTAGAGGTAAGGCCCAGCTCGTAACCAACTCATAGCCAAAGTTTAGAAAAGCTAAAAAAAGACGGGCTTAGAGGGTCTTAACGGGATGCCTATGCGGATTTTATTTCTTTCAAACAATTTTTACATTTGCTATGCGATGGGTGTAAGTGACATATTCAATCATAAAAGTAGGTAGAGATAAGAAAACTTCCTATACAGCCGAACCACAGATATAGGCTACTTTGTATTGCGTACTCCATCACAGATTCAATAATGCATATTTAAAAAAAAAAACATTAAAAAAACATTAAAAATAAAAAACATTAAAACATTAAAAAAAACATTAAAATAAAAATTTTGTGATATATTCAAATTAATGGCAAATATTCGAACTCTGCGAACTCACTGATTTGAGCTCGTACTCGTGACTGCCACCAACAATCAACAGATTACCATTTTCCCAAAGCAAACTCATCATCAAGTCTCAATTCCAATGGACATTGGCTTTTTGCTCAGTATAACTAATTAGGTACATCACCTAAGCTCACACAATACCAACTTTCTAGGAAATATTGAACCGAGCCGTTGGCTTTCCAATTAGGCACTCAATCTTATCATTTTCTGAGAATGCAGTTCATTTGGTCATGATTTTAAGACAAGATCCAACTGTAAACAGAGCTTAAGCTGTCAGCTTATCTCCAACTTGTATTTATCTTGCCCAATTAACTCTCATTAAGATAACAATTTTCCTATTCTACCACCGCGCTGGTGAAAAATGTCTTCTCTATACCAAAAGAGCTATCGAGTGATGTAGGCAAATAACCACTTGAACTTAAAAGGAAAAATACAATTTAACGCCGCATTATGTCATTTTACTGATAAGGACGTATCACTTTTATGTGTTTAAAAAAAAAGCATCGTCTGCTGCTATTTGTCAAACATTGATAAGTGTACGACGCGGAAAGCAGTCTAGTCTTTACAATGTCATTGTTTGTTCGACAGCAAATATTTGTTTCAACTCTGTTTGTTTCATCTGATATTAGAATTTGAATTTCGGGCAAAGTCACAGGCGATGTTATCAGTTTGGCAAATAGTAATGTTTACAAGATTTGTTTCTTTCATTTAAATGTGTTTTAAGAGTGCAATTTTAAATAATTCTTGAACGATTTGCAAGGCAGTGAAATTTTGTATATATCACATAAATATATACGTGTAGCTTCTTTTGTTAAACATTTAATTCTAAACTACATATTGGTAGGTAGGTACCAAATACGTTTATGTTTACTAATGTCGTTTTCGGTTGATCGTCCAGAACCGTCCGGAAGCAATCCGAATGCTTCTGAAAGCGTTCGATTAACACTCAACTGACAGTTCTTCTACTGAAAAGAAGAGAAATTTGCTTCTGGATTTGAATTCAGAATCGCGGAGAGTTCTTCCGGACGACCAACCGAAAACGACACAAAATATTAGGATCAACACGCAATAATCCTTTCAATAACAGTGACGTTTGTCAACCTATCATATTGACAACTTTGGGATTTTGTATAAACCTGCAGAGCACCGACGAAGTATAAACATCTCTCTCTAATTTATTGCTCTCGCGTCAAATTGGTGGACTTCATTTCGTTCAATATCTTTATAATGACAATTATTGTCAAAAATAAATCCAACATACATTAATGTTGGCATATTTTGATTGCAATGTTTGTATTTGAAGGTCACGTGTATCAGGACATTTATAATATCGTGTATTTTTCTGACATTTTCGAGATGTAGAAAGATGTAATTTGTGTCTTCCGACACATGTACTGTACCACGAAACAGGCCACATCAATTCATCACCAGAACTTACTAGGGGTATTCATGCAACGTCGTAAACTCGTCGTAAACGTCGTAAGTTTACGACGTGGTAAATGAACTGTCAAAATTTGTATGGAAAATCATTTACGACGAGATGGTAAACTTACTCCGCGAATTGGTGTGGAAAACCGAGATGGTAAACTTACGACGAGGTCAATGTGACATTTCACACTCGAAATAAAGGCGCGAAATCAGAAAAAAATTACTTTGCATGCGTTTATAATACTTTTGATGCATTTATAAATAGAAATTGCACATTTTACTATTCCAAGTGTAGGATAATTAATTAATACATCAAATTGTATTGAAAGCAAGTTTTTAAATAACGAAATTTTCAATTCCAAACAAAGGATGTTCTCGTTCGCGGCAAAAAGTTTGGAATTGAAAATTTCGTTATTTAAACCCTTTTAAAACTTGTTTTCTGGATACAATATTGTTAGACTAACTAATTATTCTACACTAGGAATAGTAAAATGTGCAATTTTATCTTTATAATTGCATCAGAAGTGGTTTGTTCGTATTTTATCAATTCATTCGTTCCCTCTCATGTGAAACAGCTGACCAGTTTACCATCATTTACGAAGGCAGCTATTTGGGGCCTTCATGCAACGTGCGTCGTAAACTTACCATTTTACGCGAATAGTAAACTTACGACGTTGCATGAATACCCTTACTATCTTAAGTAAATAGCTATGTTCCTTTTATTCGAGTTTTCGAAATCGATTACCGCTTATGCCCAAAGTCATCCCTCTATACACCGAAAGAAAAAACATTGGTTGAATCAAAAATGTTTCGTTGTTAGCTAACAATGTGCTTAAAATTGTCAAATCAAATACGTATGTGATTAAATCAAACAACGTTGCATGTTTGAAACAACTACTTTGGCGTTGTTGATTAAAATGCTCGTAAGTATCACAGATATATTTAGTTTGAACATGTTTGTAGTTGTTTCAAAAATGGTAACATTGTTAGCCTACAATTTAATTGTTGATTTCATTGTTAAACAACAATAAACAGGATGAAATTACAACTTAGGGACTTTACAATTAATTTGACCATAAGTGTTTTTGATTAAACACAAACGTAGTCAATAAATTTAAAATCAACCATATTTCTTATAAATTAAACACATTCGTAGTTGGAGTACAACGATTACAGTGCAATTAAACAGAAACATTTTCAAGGTAAAATTTCATTGAATATTATTAAAGTATCATGAACATGTTAAAAGTATCTACGGACATATTTTTATAAAAATATTTCTCATTATCACAACCTACATTCTTGCCAAGACGTGTTGTAAAGCGGTCACGTGTAACAATCAGAAACGTTGTTAAAGTATCACACTTCAGTTAAATGTATGACGAAAATGTTTAAATAATAATGCAGCCAAGCATAAACATTGCTAAAGAAACACAAACATTGTAATACTATAATAACTATCACGAATGTAGTTAATTCACATGTTTTCTTGTTAAACCAACCACAAACATCGTAGTCGCGACATGCTTAACGGAATTTTTCTTGCCTCGTTGGCGTCGGTCATCTTTTTTCATGAAAAAATCTTCAGTATTCAGTCAGAAGTGCAAGTAGTAGGTGCATTACGTTACGAGCGAGTGTCAACAGTGTATTTTTCTTTGTAGTGTACAGTGACGTTTTGTTTTTTAGTGCGCTTGTTGATTGAGGCCGTGGTCTACCCCGGATTGTGAGCGCCATCTAAAGTAAGTTTTTTTCTCGTAAACTTTTACCACTCATAATTTTGAAATTTTGCTTAGATTCGACACCCGGATTTCAATACCCTGAAGTCAACACAGCCAACGGTGCATAGGTACGGTACGAGACAACACTCACAATTTATGTAGGTAAATATAATTATTTATAAAATAATAATTGTACTTCGTTGGGCCCCTGTTGTTGAGCCAACATATTAAACTATTAATTATTTATCACCATTTTGTTAACTAGCCTTAAGTCAAACTGTTATATGAAAGTTCAATAAATACTAATGTAAATAAATGTAATGTAATTTTGCGTAGATTAATATTAGTTTCCAGTTTTTAATAGTATTTTCAGCTGGATGCGACTAGAAATAAAATGGTAAAGTAAGTATGGACGCTTTAAAAAAAGCACAAAAACATTACAATGTTTCCATTGCTGATGAACAATGGTCATGCATTATCAAACACTATCCAGTGCATGAGCATTGTAAAAGAATCACGAAAAATGATTGACAATGATCATGCTTGATCAATCGCATCACTGTGATAAAGTAAGCATGGACGTGTTAAAAGAAACACGACCATTGTACAATTTTGAATTTGTTAATCAACAATGATCGTGCTTAATCAATCGCTTACCGTGCTTGCTTTAATACGAATAACCTTATGCGTGGTTATTTAAACACGAAATTGACAATGGCGTGATAGATTTATGCAAAAATACCCGTTATGTTTTTTTATAAAAAATTGACAATGTCGCATTTGTTGAAATGACAATGCCCATTGGTTGACGCAAAATCAAATAAGGTTCATGCTTGATTTTACCAACGTTTTTCTTTCGGTGTACCAGCGGTTCCCAATCTTTTTTGGTCGCGGAGCACTTTTCTGTGGAGAAATTACTCGCGGAGTACTTCGTCCGTACGTAGGTATCCCATTTTTCGTAGTTATAGAGAACGCAATTACTATTTTCCGATTTTGTTTTTAATTTTATTGAATTAAAGAAATAAGTAACATGTAGGTATGTGATGTGACTTTTAGCATTTTATAAAATATTTAAAAAAAAAAAAGGAATTCAAAAGAATTTTTAACTCATTTTCGAGTTTGCCACAGAATAACAAAAACTTTAAAATTCCAGTTTCCAAAACTTATAAAAATTACCAATATTTAGTGGAATAGCCTTTATTTGGCGTGACAGGTCTCTATAGGCCCTAGTACTAGCTTCTCACAACCATTTGTTTTGTAAATTTTTATTTTTAATGTTTTCGAAAAGCTCTTTAGCATTTCTTCATCTATGGGCTTTTAATACTCTTTCGATGACGGTCCTCAAGTTTTCAATTTGGTTTAGATCGGGACTTTGAGCGAGTCAATTAAACTTGGATTTGGTACTCCAAAGAACTGTTTCTCAAAATTTTGGGAATGGTTTTTGTAAGTGCAGTCTTTGGAAATTCCGGCTCTTCCTTAGGTT
Source organism: Cheilosia soror (assembly GCA_949372485.1). Classification (NCBI taxonomy): domain Eukaryota; kingdom Metazoa; phylum Arthropoda; class Insecta; order Diptera; family Syrphidae; genus Cheilosia; species Cheilosia soror. The sequence goes on along the minus strand of OX443561.1, from coordinate 93,519,276 downwards.
TTTGTTGACATAATGAGTTTTTTTTTTTTTTTTTGTGGAATACACATCCATGAGGATTTTGTTCTACGACACAGCGCCTAACAGCCCTGGCCGTATGGTTTTTGATAGAATTTCGGTGCAACAATCTCCCTAATTTTTATGGGCATAAAAAATGGATTGGCTCTACTTGTCCGGCAGATCTATTTTTGAAGCAGTTTTGTGTCCAATCTCCTTTCTTTTGGGGTTCCCAAAACTTTCGGTCTTCTTAGAAACTTGTATTTCCCCAACCAAAACTTTTCTCTATCAACGCTATTGATTCGTTCTCTTCAGTTCTATTTGATAGCTCTGAAGTTCTGGAGTATACGATTTATTATTAGACTACATACTATTAGGTCTGTAGTAATCAATACTCAAATTCGATTGCTGCCAACAAAATGACAAAGTTTCAGAAGCACAATATTAGCTAGTCTGATGGAATTTTAATATTTTTTCCATGTACTTTGATTTTCATGGCGGAGCACACTTTGGAAAACTCGGCTCTATACTATAGAATACGTATGCCCAAAATACCCCAAATCAAATAATAGATGGATATAGAAACTGGATTCTGAAGTTTGTATTTATTCCTCATGTTTCTAGTAACCTATTCACACCGAGCCGAAAGCTGGGTTTTCGATGAAACATTCGAAAGCTTCATCGAAAAGAGAAGTTTTTCTATATTTTTCTATGAAAACAAACGACTTCCAATCGTTGGATTGTTGGAGCAGACACACCTTTGGCAACATTCAGCGAGTTCAGCAACTGCTGACAGGATCACTCAATGCTGTCGTTTCTACTATTTCTTGAACCTTTTTTGTTTTTAAATGTGGAATCTCTTTTCTTATCTTTGCACCATTAACACAGTTTTTAAAATCCTGTCACAATAAAATGGTTGTTTTCCGATGTTTTCGATCACAAACCAAATAGAACTAGACCGCCAATTTCCGTGCACCTACCCGATTCTCCCCGGAATGAATTCCCCTGTCTGTGAATTCGTGTGAAATGTCAAAAGCAATGATTATTCCATGATTCCATGGCCTTAGGATTATTCAAGAATGCGTGCGTTAATGGCGCTCCTCTGATTTTGTACAGCACCATTACATGAAAAATCCTGGACCCGCAAGCAGCCACACAATAGGTCACACTCACGTCACAGTGCCACTTCAATTCATACTAGAATTTCTAATACAATTTTTTACATTTTTCGAAGTTCCTATTCCAATTTCGAAAATGATTCATTCGAATTCTTCTTAATAATAAAAAAAACATGTAGTACATATAACGTCTCAAAAATATAACAAAGACCATTTTTTTAACAGAACTAATCTGATCGTTTTCGAAGTTCCTTTCGAAATCTCTAGACAGATTGTTACCTACGGCAAACATACCGCTAACAAAAAAATCCATTTAACGGCCCAAAAATAGCGCATCTAATACTTTCCGTTCCGACCGCTTAAGACAATTTACCGTATACACAAGTTTACATAGATTATCCATTGTGCTGGATGTTAGCGTTCGAGTGCTAAAACCTAAACTAAATAGTGATCGGGACGGGATCCCCATCCCCGTCCATCAGTAATGTGTTTATTTTCTAGTCCCTCCTCCACCCTCTCACACACCAATAACCTGTTTACCTTCCATTCAAGCTGACAGCTCAATGAATGAACTTACTCGTATTTCGTATTCCCATCATCCCAAAATCAACAATACTAGAAAAAAAAATGTCCAATAAATCTCTCGTCACGCCACCCACAATCCACACCACATCCCACACATGTGAGCATTACTGCTGAAAAGATAAGCAAACGCGCGCGTTGGACATGGATTTCCCTATACTCTGATCTATTTGCGGGTATTTATAGCTGCCCCAAAAATGGGGCGACCCCCAGGAGCAGTATATTTCTTTGAAGCGCATTGTAAATTGTAATGCGTTTGTTGGGTATACGCGCGCGAGAGATCGTGGAAATCGCGCGCGCCGCCACCACACACAACAATAATAATGACAATGACAGCGAGGAGTTGTGTGCGGTGCCTGGTGCTGGTGTGCCCCCCCAATCACTCCGTCTCATTCTTTCTCGTTTGGAATGACAATTTGCTCCATGGGTGGTCGGCGGTCGTAATCGTGTTTTTTTTTTTCTGTCGTTTTGTTGTCGGTGTCGCTGTGTGGTGTTGATCGTATATAGTGAATTGGATAGTGTATACCTAGTGTAGTCGCGATCTCCGCTTTACACACAGTTCGTTCCCTGTGGCATGGCAAGGCAAAAGCGATGATCTTCGTTCGACTCGGACATCTATCATTCCGGTTCTGTGTTATTATTCTTCTCCTTATTTTTGTTTTCGGTCGGTCACTCTGTTGACTGTTGAACGCGCGCGGTCTGGGGAGCTGTCTATTCATATAATCGAGCAGGGGCACCCCGGACCCCACTACACACTGCTGCAACTCACAAACTTTTGCTCTCACCCACTCTGCTATGTTGCTTTACTGTATGAAGTTGTTAACTCGTTTGTTGGTCGTTTTTTTATTGTTTTCGTCGTCGTTGTTGTTGTTGTTGTTGGTATGTTTCCTTTTTGGCCGAAATGGTGATGGTGAACTGTGTGTATTATATGGGCATCTTATCGCCGACTTTAATGACTCAATTTGAAATATAAAGACATTCAATACTGAAACATTATAATTTAGCTACAACGGCGAGCGGGACGAGAAAGATGATGATGATGATGCATGCGGTTGCGGTGTGTTGTGCTTGTGATGGTTGTCACATAACAATGTTGAGAGAGCATAGATATTTTACTGTTACTGGGTATTGTCAAATGTAATAGGCATGTTGTATGTAGATTCATTTCAGCTGGTTGTTTTGACTTTTCTGGTGCATTGTTTGCATTGCCCGAGTTTCATTGACCGCTAGATGATTGGTGGAACTTCAAGCTCACGTCAAAATGCATATAAAAAGAATTGAGATCTAGCACAAATGGTTAAATTTGTTTCTTTATAGAGTTTGACATGTCGCTATAGTCATCTAGCGATTAATGGAACGTCTTGTTCGAATTTTCGAAATGTCATGGTTTCAGATTGCTCTCAGTTTATGATGACATTTTCGGAAATGTCATGCGGGAAAATGTGTTCGTTTCATGCAATGAACATGACAAGACATTTCCGAAAAATACTTTCGCATTCTGGAATCAAAAGCAACTAATTTAACCATTCGATTTTGAGCCTTTGACGATATTCAAATTATTAATTCGAATTTCCGAAAAAATGTACAACCAAAGAAAATTCTGAGTTTAATCGATTAACCCCCAGTTTCACAGTGAGAGTTTAAACTACACTTTCAGTTTAAACCTCAGTTCAACAATTAATTCTATTTGAGAATTTCGTTTAAACCTTGAACGGAGTTCATTCTGTAGTTCAAGTTAAACTACAGTATTTTGCCGTTTAAACCTCAGATCAGGCGATTGTCAGAAACACAAATATTTGACGTTGTTTTCGTGTTCTTTGAAAGAAAATATGTACAATAAACGATTTTGAAAAAGTCGTATATATAAAAGCTAACTACTGTACAATACTGCCAAATTCTATTCATACAATTTCGTTAATTCAATTGAACTAATTGAATTGAAGTTCAGATTATATAGTGAAACCGGACGAGTTGAACTTCGAATTTAAACTCACGTTCAGGTTCAGTTGAACTATAGTTTAAACTTCGAGTGTGAAACTGGGATAAGTAGATAGGTAGTAATTTGACATTTTATCCAAGTTTCCTTGGAAGTACATACTACATTTAATTTTTTACTAAGTATTTTGAAGATTCATATTCGGATGCACGTGTATAATGGTAGGTATAATGGTTTTACATTTAAGTTAAGCTAAAAAATGGTATTATGAAGGAGAAAGGTCTCATTCGATACAAGGCATCATAAGGGCCCATTGAGATCCGTTTGTTAGCTATACTATTTCGAACTGCACAGATTTCCTTAAGTATTTTTTGGAACCATTGAATTCTGTCAGATATTCTGAACTTCGCGCCTACCACCAACCTCAATTGATTTTGCTGGAATTCGGTATTTCGTTCGAGACAGATGAACGTTTGAAAAAAGTGATAATTTCACTCGGGACAATGATTGTGAACTGAAATCAGATTCAGAACTCAGTTTCTTACTCACCTTAAGCAATTGATTTAGATCATGGAATGCTTATGTATCCCAGCAAACCAGACTATTGCTGATCTAAAGTGTGAGCCTTTTGTTTTCTGTGTTTTCATTGCATGTTATTTCTGGAACAATGCCTTCATACCTTCATCTTTATTTAATACCATAAAGCATCCTTCCTTAAAAATAATCACGACAACGACCACATGCAATTTCACGTGTTTTTTGTTAGAACACTTTAAGTCCGATCGCATCTAGCCCAAATTCACATTTGGAAGATACCTATAAAAAACTTTTGAAAGTGATTTCGGAGCGACAAGTTTTCGAAGTCAAGAAAAAAGCTTTTGAACCCGAAGCTGGACTATGTATTCGGAATTATTTTAACATAAGAAACAACTCAATATTTAAGTTGATAATTTTAGTAGGTATGATTTGGAGAAACTATTTTGAAAGTTAGTCCAATTTTTGACAGATACAGTACCTACTACATACCTTGATAAAGTGAACTACAGTCAACAGTCAACGAACATATTCGTTTCATTTCCTGCTTTTTGGAATAATCTGTGACTTGATTTTTAAAAAAATTAAACAAACGACACAAAAATATAGTAATTTAACTAAACCCTCCTTATGGCACTAAAGTCTCAGCGCACATTCGACGTGATGTCGTTAAATGTGATTTGTCTCTTCAATAATTTTGTTAATACAAACAAGTTGGACACCTGCTAAATTTTGGACAAGCATTTAATAAACAAATATCATTAATTTTATTGTTATGCGATCCATAACTGCCATGTTTATTTATGCTATCTATTTTTTGACACACGGAACACATTGTTTCCAATACATAGATATTTTGTAAAACATATCGTTTTAAGACCTTGAATACCTACTTTAAATGGAGATAATGCAATGTACATATATGTATAATTTTGTTCCCATTTGCGGACCCAAGGTCGTATACGAGATTTCGAAGAAATTATACACTTATTTGTACCTAAACATGTTTATCGTTTTATGACTAATGTTTAGTTTCGAAGAAATGTCAAGAACAGGTACCTACCTAGCATTGTTTTTTGTTTAAGTTATTTTCAACTTAATTTTATATTTTATTCCAAAAAGTAGTACACATAAATTAAAAATAACCTTTTGAGCACTCTATCTAGAAGTCTAGCTCCGCTAATTTTGAATAAAATTACGAAAATCGATGGCACACACATTTTCTACTCAGTTCAAATTCGAAATGAATTGCTGTCTATATTCTTGGTTGGTCCCTTTAAGGTTGACCTTGACAGGCGTTTACTTTTAGGTTAGGTTAGGAAACATTTTGTGGATTTTCGATCCATAGAGGATAGTGAAATACCCACAAACAATACACCGGCCAGGTAAGAGCTTAACAGAGTCAAATTTATTTTAGAGCACAGAAGAGACTAAATTTTACTAAAGAATGTGTTACGAAAATAGATAACATCCTTGAATCAATATGAAGGACGGACGGTCAATGAGGAAGGAACGTCAAACCAGAGCCTCAGAATGACTGTTTTCTTTATCCTTACAACAATATTAACCCTTTTATTGTACTCTGCATTACATAAGATATAATAATGCACTATAAAAAAAAATATATTTTTCAGAAATACGACGAGAGATACGAAATACGTCAAACCTGTCAGAATTTTTGTCGAAATCCCTTCCCGAAAAGTTGGATAGACGAGAGACCACAAGAAGCGAAAAAAAATATTTCTCCACCATGAAAATGCCTGGAAAATGTAGTAGATCGTTTCTTTAGGAAACTTTGTTATACATATCTGACAGATGACTGTCAAATCTCATAAATAAAATACCAAAACTAAATTTAATATTAGTTCGCTAAAAAATATTAAATTTATTCGTTGAAAAAAAAAAAAAAAACTGAACGCCAAATTCTGTTACAATTTGTATAAGCATAATGGTGCTGGTGTAATTTTTAGACAAATTGTGACATCTTAGTGGCAAAATTTTCAAAAAGATTTCTTTTGGAATTTGTCTATGAGGAGGGCATGTTCTTTAATGTTACTGATGACTGGTATTAAAATATATTTCGACGAATTAAACTAAATTTGATTACACACCGAACCATGATGACCCCAAATTTTGTTTCATGGCACTTTTGAAATACATAGGTAGGTATAAACTAAAAAAATAAAACTAACCTAAGAATGTATCTAATAGAATTTTCACATTTTTAAGGGATTTCTGAACGTATTGATCGTCTCCATAACCACTAAACCAGAAGCAAATGTCATCAATGAGGAATACGTTTTTTATTGGTTTGCACACTTTTGCCATTGCAATTCGGTTCAAAGAATACAACCATTATTTGAGTTGCAGAAGACATGGCCGCGTGGAATCAATCTAGCTTAAGCCAATGTGCGATTGCATTGAACTTTTATAATCGAGATCACCATGGATACATATCACGACTTTGGCAGAACGTCGATTTTTGTCTATTTATGACACTAGCTTATGTGGGCTTAAATAATCCTCCAGTGTTTAATCATTTTATTCCTTGAAGAAGTCCCTTCTTAAAACTTGCGTTCTCAGACTGATGGGACTTCCTAAATACCCGCAATAAATTCATGTCTGCCGATATTAGCAGCGAATTGCTTCGTCTTCACACTTAGCAAAAACAAAAATGTAAGTACTTGTGGATGATCAATAAAGAAACTCTTACCTTATCTATTTGATCGAGTGCAACATGTGCATCCACCCAACTCGTCCTTATGTACAGATCCGAGAATAATTTTTCGTCGACAACATCTCCATGTGTGTCGGGAACTCTGGGCAGGGTATCCATAGTGGGCACAACCATTTTTTCTCTCTTGTTTTTCTTTCTTTATCTTCTATACCCGCTTTCTGTGCAATGTGTGAATTTGTTATTTTTTTTAGTACTGTGTAGGTATATTTAATATAATTTTTATTTATTTTTTTCGATTTGTTTTAATTCACTGTTTTCATTTTCGAATTTTCACTAATTTTATGTAGGTATGCTTTCGGTTGCGAGAAAATTTACATTTTATCCTTCTCTGTATTGCATTTCATTTTTCACTTCACTCACGTTTTCTTCTTTTTTTTTCAGAAATTTATTCGTATTTTTTTGCTTCTTCTGCTTCGCGTTACATGTGTAAAATAATAAACGATATTTTAACTTTAAGCACAACACTATTGGGCGTCATATTATTTTCACACATCAATTCTCTATATTTAATACAAATTTTTGTATCGTTTACGAAAATAAGAAAAATATATGTACATATCTTGGTGATATTGTAAAATTAATAATTGAGCAGACAGAATTGAACCGATTATTTCACACGGAGCAACAGCGACGAAGATGTTCCTCGACCAAGGATCAACGGCAATCTAGTTGCTGTCGATGCAGCGGCTGCGATCTAGAGAGCGAGAGTACAATCTAGATACAATTCCAATAAATGTTCACATAGATACTGTGGATGTGTATTTATGGGTGAAAGATGGCGATGTGTTGTACCCATACATCCGTTACTTTTAACGGCCATTTTGATTTGCGCTGGTAGTGGTGGGACGGTGGAAGCCACTGGTGTTGGTGTGAGTTAACATTTCAATTATGCTCTAGAGTTCATATAAGCGAGATGGAGTAGAGAAGAGGCTCGTCTGGTTTTCTGGTAGCAGAAAAACGCAAGAGCAGTGGCTATTGCAGAGTACCTAAATTGAAATGTCTAATTTGGAGGGGATTGTGCTTGTGTGCGTCTAATCGCATAGCAATACCGCGGCATAGAGAATTATCAAAGAGCGATCAAGAGCGCGAAAATCAGTCCAACAGTTGGGGAGATACAAAACGGTCCACAATTGTTCAACAAATTGTCATTTGGGTAGTTATATGTAGATCTTATCAATCGGTTTCATTGTACTGTTTTTTGATGATTGAAATGGCGCCCAGTAGTGGATCATTTACATACAAATGGACCTTACTAATAACTATTCTTATAGTTTCTACTTTGATTTTAAGCAGTTCACAATAGCTATAAACAAATTTGCCCAATCCTTACATATTTGGACCGAAAATGGATTACCCAGTGTAAATAGGTACTTGTAAAGGATCTCAATAACCCAATCTCAATCTTAAATGTTATAATAAATAAAGAGGCGTATAAGTACCGTAGGACCAGCTTCTCACAACCATTCATTTGTGTGAGCTTTTATTACCTTTTCGGAATATTGTTATTATGGTAATAAAAAAGAGAAGACGATTACCCTATTTTTGAAATACAAATTTAGTTAAAACCAGTTTTCTGACGTTAAAAAGCAATGCTATAAATTTTATCAATAACCATACCATTTTGGTTAATCTAGGTTATTCAGATACAGAAAATATGGCGCATTTGAATTCAAAGTCATCAACAGTCTAAAGGTAGGGGTAGCAGACAATATTGAAAATTTTCGCTATAAAGATTTGCCAGTAAAATATTTAACATTTCTCACGAATGCTTGTTTGAAAATTGAGTTTTTTCTTGATGCGTGAAAAATAGCAAAAATGTTGGCCCTTATTGTGACTGTCGATCAGCGATCGTCACGACAATTGCGTTGATTGATTCAAGCTATTAGTAGATACGCACAAAATTTGTTCACTTCCAAGAGAAAGCATCGATCAGACATTTGTAATCGACTACAAGCGACTGTCAAATCGACAAATATCGATCGCAATCGACAATCACAGTTCTCAATCGATCGACAGTTGTCGATCAACGATTAACTATCGACACTCACAATAGGGGCCTAATATTTGTATTCACAACTGACAAACCAACTGAAAGCCAAGCAAGATGTAGGCCAATAAATTTGCTAAGTAGCCCCAGGAAGATATTAGAAACAATTGTCATATTCATAAATTCAGCTATAATTTTGAGAGGTGTATGCACTTCAGTCCCTAGAAAGATAATACAGTCTGCTGATAAAAAAAAAATAAATAAATAAATAGGTGGCGCAACAGGCGGGTGACACCCAAGGCCTAGCTTCTCGCAACCATTCGTTTTGTGTGAGTTTCTATTTTTGGGACGAATGGAAGGGACCTACAATTTTATGCCGAGTCCGAACGGCTCAATTGAGAAGCTTTTTCATGACAGGAATACTCTCGGATGTTTGTCAGACGTTCGCGAGAGGTGGCGCAGTAGAAAAAACTTTAAGATGTAATTTGGGTTTTTCCGGGGATCGAACCTGGGATCCCTCGCACAGTAGTCCAACACACTAACCACTGCGCTACTGCGCTACTGCGCCATCAGTCTGCTGATAATCGAATATAATCAGTAAGAAAATAATGTAAGTTACCAGCCACCTGGGACTGGTTATACTTAAAAGCAGTTCAAGGGAATAATCGGTGAAATCGTCGGGGCTACTTCAGTTCTTAACACAAGGACGCAACACGGTAACTCACAACGACTTAAGTGCAAGTGCAAACATAATACTGATTGGTTAGGTGAATTGCTGCCCACTCTTTGTATTACTGGTGTGACCCGTAGAGATCGCGTTAGAAACACCACCATACGTGAGGAACTCAAGCTACTTCTCCAGAAGGAGTGGTCCGCATGCATCGGTGGTTTGGTCATATTAAACGCTTGTCCCCAACCATAATCCCACGACGTGCTATATGGAATCCGTACCGTCAGGCAGGCGTCCTCTAGATAGAGCCAAGATGAGATGGTTAGATCAAGTTCATAATCTCTCCTCTACCCGTATGGGGATCGTCCTTGATGATTTAGAGTCGATGGCGGAGAATAGAGAGATATGGGAGGGTCCACTTGAGCAACCTACACCCGCGACCAACCTAATGGATAAGAAAGCCATTAAAAGTTAATGAATGAATGGGTGAATTGCCGCATATAAGCAACAAACTAATTCATGTGCATAGAATTTGGGCATCCGATGCGCCACTGTAACAGCGATCAAAACCGTCTAAAGCAGTTCAGTAAAATATTGAATTAAAGGCATGTAACACAGATAAGACAATTGTAGACGACAACTCACAGAAGGCAGCATTATGTTCTGGGGAAGGGACACACAACATTGACGAATCCGACAGAACGTCACGATAGACAGCTATAACTTTGAGGTAGTTCGGGACTTTGTCTATTTGACATCACATCAGAAATCAAGCGAAGAATTACACTTGCCAACTTACTTTTGCCGAAGAAGGCAATTGGTAAGAAACACCAAAGAGACTCCATATAAGACCCTCATAATCCAAGTCCTGCTTTATGGCGCAGAATCAAATTATCAAATGCGGATGAAGATCTCCTTGGATCGAGCGCAAGATTCTTCGAGTGATTTTCGGTCCCGTTTGCGTTGACGGGCTTTGGAGGAGGAGATTTAACAATGAACTCTCTACCCACGAGCTATACAGCGCACATCGACCAGGTCAGAAAACCAACCAACCAACCAACTTGGGGTGCGAAACTGGAGGCGGTTAGCCGTGCTAACTGGAGAGGCGTGTTGGTTGAGGCCCAGGTCCACCCCGGACTTAAGTTATCTTAGTTCCATGACTGACGGAACGATTGTGTAAGCGAAGAGTTGGTTTAATTTAGTACTTCCTCATTCCTCATACGTGGGCGCAGTAGCGCAGTGGTTAGTGTGCTGGACTACTGTGCGAGGGTCCCAGGTTCGATCCCCGGAAAAACACAAATTACATCTTAAAGTTTTTTCTACTGCGACACCTCTCGCGAACGTCTGACAAACATCCGAGAGTATGACTGTTATGAAAAAGCTTCTCAATTCAGCTTCGGCATAAAATTGTAGGTCCCTTCCATTCGTCCCAAAAAAGTAGAAACTCACACAAAACGATTGGTTGCGAGAAGCTAGGCCTAGGGTGTCTACCCGCCTGTTGCACCACCTATTTATTTATTTATTGTGCAATGTTGTCCACGGCTTTTCAGTCGTTGATAAAAGAAATGACGTGAGGGTGATTGGACTGCATAACTTGACTTTCTACCCCTTTTGATACAAACGCAACCTGTACGCTGCCAAAAGCAATGAATTGATCTGATTTTTGGTGGTTCTAAAAAGGCGGGTAGTATGCCATGCCACCTCTGTTCTGTAGCATCGACATATAGTATTAGAAACTTTGGTCGCCCCCTCGCTCAAATAGCTTATGTATTATAGCTTCTTATATAGCCCTATGATAGCTTCTAAGAGGCATTTGGTAGCTTTGCCTTTCTTGGCAGCAAGTGTTTATTACGTATACCTATTTAGGCGGAAGGGCGGCCGTCGGATTACTAATTACTTAGCTGATAGAGTTAAAGGTTCTTATGCCACTTAGCCTTAGATAGAGCTAGTCGATACAAGGGTTGTCAACCCCATCCGACCTTTAAATAGGTCGGCAACACTATATATCTCGTTTTTTTCTCGTCGACCTCAATAATTTGGCAGAGTTTCAACAGTTAACTCGATGAACTAAGCAATGGTCGAAAAAACGAAGCGGAGTGACCCGTTTTAGACGTCAAACGGTGGTGTGTGTTGATCTTGACTCGGCTAACTCTTTCGGCTTAGTGGACTATAAGAATCTTTAACTCTATGAGCTAAGTAATTCAACGGTCGCCGCTTGGACTATATGTATAAATGCTTGGATCTTGCAATATCGGATATTGAAATTCATGACGCGAATTCATTCTCTTATTTTCCCCTAATTGACACTTGAAAGCACACGTCTCCATCTACAGTGCCACACGCAGGCTTTCTGCACTTCTGGGTATAACTCATACTCCACTCAAGGCGTTCAATCATCAAGCCCACTTAAAAAAAATGCCAAGTCCCATCCACTCTTCAATTAGCGAAGAAAACAGTGCAAACGACCTCGTCATAACAATAACAATCTGTATGTCGTCAACTTTGTATCGCCTCCACTGTATATTACACATTGTTATTGTTTTCATTTGTGTTTTGTATTTGTATATGCTCTCCAACTACATACATGCATAGAATTTTGTACTTGGCATTTTGATCACCCAACAACACCCACTATTGCACAACCGATCTCCTATTTGAATACACAAACACAACCTACGTTTATGTTCCTCTGTCCTCTCCCAAATAAACACATTTTCGCTGAGATCCAAAGAGCGGGCAATCATAAATTTACAACAGTAAACGCTCGTGTACAGTTCATACCAACAAAATGAAATGATCATACAACTATACCTACTAGTAGATCAGCGGCATATACACGGACACTCACTCAGCGATGGAGTCTCTAAACTTGTGTGAGAAATTGAATGGCAAGCGTGTACGAATAGAGTGGAGCGCGACGTTATTGTTGTTGGTGGCGGCGGCGATATAGTTGGGGGACCACACACGTGGCTTTCGCTTTACGGCTCCGCTACAAAACAATGTTTATCGTTTTGGGGGTCCCAAAGAATCAATTGCTGCCCTGAAATCGTCATCAACCGCGCGACAGCGACAGCGCCGGAATGTGAAGGAAGCCTATCTGACGAGGCTTGGCGGCACAGCGGCGCGCGGCGGCGGTTTTTAATGTAGCGATTGATCGTGTACACACATTTATTTGCTGCAATAAAATCCCTCAACACCAAAAGAGCTGATAGAAGGTATAATGCGAAAAGGTACCCCCAGCGACTTGCTAAATTGGCCCCGCACACTTAGGGGCTCTGACTGTTGCTGTGGGATCGGGACCAGGCTATAGAGTGAATTTTTAATCACAACCATTTGGTTGGGCGGTGGTTGGGGGGGCCGATGTTTATTACCACAGTCGGAAATTGCATTCGCCACCGGTAGGCTAAGGGGGGAGGTTATGGTGTGGGTGTGGTAGGTTACGGAAACGGTCAATCTGCACGCTGCTGGGGACAGCGTCTTTCCCTCGCGCTTAATGTCTTAATTTATTTTCGACGTCGTCGTCGCGTCGTGTCGTTTCGAAGTTTCGAACCTTTGTGTGCATTAGGTAATTGCGCTGTCTACCTGCAATTTGATATTATGTTTGCAGTTGCTACTCCGCTTTGACTGGAAATGAGCTTATTTTTACTTTTTTTTGGCAGAAAATCAAGGGGGGCAACAAGTAGTTCACTTTACCATTTACCTACCACATCAAGCCGCATGGCCACGGGCCGGGAGACCACCTAAGACGACTTTGATATACACTGTCTACGTTGTTTTTTCTATCTCTCTCTCTCTCTCTTTCGCTCACTTACGTACGTTGTATTGTTTTCTTTTGTTGTTGTTATTGTTGTTTACTTCGCTTGACTTCTTCTTCCTCGAGCGAGATTTTCACTTCTCTGCTTTCTTGTAGTGAACTGTGAATGTGATATGCGTGCTCAACCTCAACGGTGTTTATCTTTTTTTTTTTTGTAGGTAGGTATTATCAGACGGATTCGCGAGAGTTTGGTCCTGTTTTTTTTTTGTTTGTGTTTTTTTTATTATGTTCCTTGTTGATTGTTGGTTGTCGCGTTTGTTGTTTGAATATCATTTGGTTGACGAAATGACGAATAGGTTATGGACTAGAGCTGGGCTTGTCGGAGTCTGCGTACCTATTTGATTAGATGGAGTGTGTGTTTGCTGATGGATTTGGTGCGAGGCTATCTAACGAGAGATGGTAAATATTTGAAAAGGATTGGATGGAAACATGTTGGTACATCATTCCAATTGCCCACTTTAGGCCGTGTGTCAATTAGGCTAAATTTCGGATAATTTTCTGACGCTATCACGGTGAAAAACGAAAACGAAAAAAAAAAACTGATCCTGCTCCGGGAGCAAGATAATGAATTTTCCTTAGGCTAATTTTTTGACGTTTTCTTTTGCTCCAGTTTTGCTAGAATGTTGAAGAGGATATAAAATACTGAATTTCAATTAATTAATAGGGCGAAATTCGATAAATCTTTGTTTTAAGATTGGAGTTTGGTGAACTTCTCTTTCAACACTTTCATATAAGTGTCAGAAAATTATCATAAATAATACTTTTGTGCACTTTTTTTTACAACTTAAGGACATTCTGCCTCCCTCCCATACCGCTACCGGGGTCCATCCTTATTAGCTGCCAAAAGCAATTACAAATACTGACGTTCGAAAGTGTACCGGCATAGTTCAAAACTGTTCAGCATGTCAGGAACCAAGGTGCCCAAGTCTCCCCTAAAAAAAAGAAAAACAAACATCAAGAATCAAAATATAGACAAGAAAGATTTCAACTCAAAATTTGGACTTAGGCTGCAGTTATAGCTATCAGAAAAGTCCATCCGTAAAAACGCGCAACAGAACAAAACTGAAACATTCAACCATAGCATACCATAGGAATTCAGTGGAATACTTCGTGAAACTGGTTGAGAAGTTGAACAGAAAAAGTTGTTCGTACGGAAAAATAAAGAAATTCTGTTTTTAGAAAATTTAAAGATCAATTGCTTAATTTTTTTTGACGAATTAGTTTTATAATTCAAAAGCAACTACTTAAGAACAAGATTGAGTTCAACGATTAAGTTTAAGTGCTCCAAAAAAGTGAAATGCGAGAAACAGATTGGCACAGCAACAGCAACAGCAACTTTGACAGCCACAGCGCACTTTTTAGAGCCCCTGCTTTTTAATGGCTGAAGTTACATTACCACAGCAACATCGACATCGACATCGACGTTAGAGCTAAGTCCTAAATTCAATGTTGCTGTGCAAATGCTACCAACACCACGGTGACTTTTTCAGTTCTCTCAACTTTCGAATGCTGACATACTGAAGGTGCAGCATCATTACCAGATATATACAAAAAAAAGTTTCAGCAGTCTACAAAATATTCTTATGGAAATTATTTAGAAAATACTATTTTAATTTTCTTTTGATTTAAATTGCCTTTTATTTTCGATTGGCAAAAGAAATCAATTCTTTTTTGTGATCTGCAGGCGTCAAATTATTTACTGTCGGTGGGACGTGATTTTGAATTCTAGTTTTACTATTGCAGTGTGGAAACGAGTTATCTAATTCAATCGTCGCGAGTTGTGTTAAAATTAATGTTTGACAAGCTATTAAAACAAAAGTACATACAAATTTTGATTTGATGTTTGATTGGGCAGCAAACATCTGAAAAACACAGTCGAAAATTACATCAGATATGTTTTTCGAATTTTATACTTTAGCTACCATCAATTATCTATACTGGTACCTGCTGGTACTAAGTATGTGATTTGCTCTAACATTTTACAGGTCGTCATGTACCTAATATCATTTTTTCGCTTTTACCATTTATTTTGGAAGATATAAAAGGTAATCTGGTAATGCTGCGTTGCAATCAACTCACAACAAATTTTGTTTTCCTCCCTTGACAAAGTTGCTGCCGATGTTTGCAATGTGTTTCATACGACTTCTGCTGTTGAAGTTGCTGCTGCTGTCAAAGTTGCTGTTGCTGGTGCTGTGGTAATCTGTTTCTCGCAAAACAATTTTTTTACGGATGCATTTTACTGATAGCTATAACTGCAGCCTTAGGAAGAGACACTGGACCACTGGAACTTGAATCATTCGATAAAAGTGCAAGCACATCCGTTACGTCCTGCAAATCGCTATTAAAGACCATTCACATGGGAGCGAACGAACGAATGGATGAAATGCGAATAAACCACTTCTTATGCATTTATACACAGAAAATTTCACATTTTATTATTCTATATATCCTCCTCTTGGAATAAGGTTAAGTTCGAACGAATTTTTTATTCGCTACTTTGTGGAACACGATTTAAATGATGTGGATTGTGAATAGACTGACAATTCGCCCCAGGGTATTTTCGTTCGCGGCAAAAAATTTGGATTTCGAAATTTCGTTATTTAAACTGTTAATAAATTTGTTTTCTTAATAAATTTTGATGGAATAATTAATTATCCTCATCTTGGAGTAGTAAAATGTGCAATTTTCTGTTTATAAATGCCTAAAAAGTGGTTTGTTTGCATTTCATCAATTCGTTCGTTCGCTCCCATGTGTATGGTCCTTTACGGCTGGAACTTGCTGTTGCTGCAGAGCTTGCCAACAATAAATAAAGCATCTGAAACTATTTGTTCTCATTTGTGAACTATTTTAATATGCCTACAGCTAACTTGTTCTCGTCATTTATGATTTTACAAACTAATTGACTGCCTGCACATTTTTTTGGAGAAAACGCAAATAAAACAGCTGAAAGGTCGAATATCAGCTAGCATAGTGCTGCCAAGACACAGTGAGGCGTTTTTTTTTTTTTGTGTTTTATCTAATCCTATAAAGGATTGCAAAAAAAAACGTATTGTAAAAAATATTTTAGTATTAAAAACTTATACATGTATTTGTATGGGAGGTATGGGTAGTTTTTATTCGACCAAGCTCATTTTTTGTCAAAAAATTGTAAATGTTATTAAAACAATATGTGCAAAGTTTAAATTTAATATGTAGCTATTTTAATTTAATTTTTAACATCAAAAAGCTTTATAATCAGAGGTAGCAGTAGTTTTCATCCGATCTTGCTCATCTTCGAACTTAGCCTTAGTTTGGTGGATAAAATCTGACGTACCAAATTTCAAGTCGATAGCTCTTAAATTACGGCCATAATCCGGCGGACGGACAGACAGACAGACGGACATCGCTAGATCGACTAAGAAAGTGATGCTGATCAATAATATACCTATAGTTTATCATACCTACAACGCCTCCGTATGTGCGTTACAAATGGAATGTCAAAGTGAATAAACCCTTACCACAGTGTGGTACTGGGTATAAAAATAGTCGGGGAAACAGATCCATATAGAACCATGTGATCTAAGCCTATAGCTTCTCACTGCCATTCGTTTGCGTGAGCTTAAATGAATTCCACTTCCGAAGTGTGCTTAGCTGGGTGAGGTAGGTACCTACATACTTTTTTTCATGTTTGAACGAATGGAAGCGGCCTAGAGATCGGCACCTACCTTAGCACACGAGTTTGTAAAGTTGAATGATAAACAAAATAAATTATATCGAGCCATCGCTGTCCGGTTGATTCCAATATGGCTTCTGGCCAAACAGTTAGATGGACTTAAAATAAAAGAATTTCACTCAAAGCTTAAGTTTAAGAGAAGTTTTAGTATAGCTTCGAATATTTTTATTTCTGTAATTGGCCCAATAAATAATTATAACGCTCTTTTTGTGGATCGGTATTTTGAAAGAGGACTTCCATACCTAAGGAAACTCGCCTTAACAAAGTCACAGCCGGAATAGGTAAGAAAGGATGGGGAGTGGATTGAAGAACAATTTTTAAGAAATATGGCTCGAAGACTAAGTCATTAAGAGACAGATTGGCGAACCCAAAAGACTGTTTTCGGGGCGAACCGAGGCCTCAACTTCTTCATTCGCTTTAGATAGAGTCTAAGGTTTAGCGCCATAAAGCACCAGTGACAGCTTGTAGTATTCTACCAAATATATATCAATATAATCGGCGTATGCAAGTATTGAAGGGACTTTTGAAAGATCGGGCCTTGTGTTTTGGACTGTGAGGGTGAGCTTCGCTTTGGGCTATTTTTTCAAGTATGATGTTATAGAAGTCGCACGAAATCACATCAACTTCCCTAAATCCTCTTTTGACATTAAAGGTTTCGGAAAGGTCGTTACCGGCCTTGATGCAGCGGCGAGTTTTCTCTATCGTCATCCTACACAAGCGAACGAATTTTGCAGGAAGGCCAAATAGACTAAGAGCTATAGCAACGTTTTTTCTCAAGTCATTTTAGCAAGCCTGTAACTTTGTGAGCTAAGTTCGGGGTGACTATTGAACACGAAAATATATTCCTGGCAGCGCTGCGTTGGTTTATATATTAATGCCATAACCTCAAAAGGGCAAAAAATGTAGGTACCTTATTTTAGCAAACTTGGTATGTGTTAATTTACGACCGATGTAGACAGAAAATGCAATTTTCATATCAGTTTGCCGGTTTTAATATGCAAAAAATGCAACATTTAATCATAATAGCAAAGTAAAATTTTTGATATTATGTAAGAAATTATCACTCTACTAGTTCCTCGAAGCTAAACCAAAACTCCGGTTTCATCATTATACCAAAATCTTAAGCTTACTAAAATGAGGTAAATTTCTTTCACTTTTGAGGTTATAGCATTCCAATATAAACCAACGCAGCGCTGCCAGAAATGTATTTTAATGTTCAGTAGTCACCACGAACTATAAGGTCACAAGGTTACAGCCTTGCTAAAATGACTTGAGAAAAAAACGTTGCTGGTTCTTACTCTAAAAGCTAGACATGACACTGTATAGCTCGTCTCTATGGATGCTGTCACACGCGGCTTTGATATCGATGAGAAGATGATGAGTACCGAACACACACACTGCCTATGTGTGAATATGATCGGCGGTGGACATTCCTGGCCTAAGCCCGCACTGATTTAAATGACGTCTTTCTCAAATAAAATTGAGACAATTGTAGGTTCTTCAGGTGAGTTAAGTGTACCTATCGTGAATTGGTTTAAGTTCAGACTATGAAGAGGCTTTCTTGTATTGATGATGGGTCCGCTTCCTATGGTGCCTAATCTTTTATGGTGAAATCACAACCCTATATGCAACCCAACCTAAACTAGCAAAAACTCTAGTTCATTATGCGATCTAAAAAGAGACAACCTTTACTTGAATAGAGTTTGTGAAACAATGGAAAAAGATTCATTATCTGATCAAACCCAGTATCTACACCTGAGGTAGATAAACAAGTCAATGTGCCCTTTTGATTCAAATTGAGGCATTTATTTGATGACATTTTGTTGCATAAAAGATATGTGGGTTTACAACTTCCCACACATTCGTCATAGCGATGATGGATTTTCAACTCAACCAGGTGTTCGTTAAACTGACTTTTAAAGGCAAAAATGAAGACATCAATGTATTGTCACCTTCTGACATAGCTCAGTACCTGTAATAATAATTATTATTACTTACGACCTTGCGGTGTGGTGTAAAGGTTTACAACTTCATCTTTTGGCAGTACACTTTCAACTTTACCGCCTCTAGAGACGTTGCCCTGTTAGAGTGAACATATTCATTAGTGCCGGCATTCAAGATCAAAGATCCGATCTTCTTTCACTTACCGCATATTGCGTCAAAAATAATGTTCACCTCTCCTCTGACGTATCTGCAGAGCCGGCAAATTGAATGAATTTCGCAAGCAAACACATTCTCACACCTAACAAAAGGTAAACACATCGCAGCGACAAACGATCGCAACTGAACTGTAAAGGCCAAATAGGATTAGTGGTACAAGAAGAGGAAGAGAGGGCTAACCCACAAGATAGATGGGATGAGTAACATCATCGTCATCATCATCATTATCATCATCATCGTCGTCGTCGTCGTCGTCTATCTATCCAATTCAATTACAATCCATTTATCATTCTGAACGTAAAGCTGTCTTTGTATTTGTGTGCTCAAAACATTTTCCAACTCTGCAGTATACCCATGCACTTCCAGCGAAAGACCAATTAAGGTGTCACTGTGCGTTTACATCTCAATGCGTATTCGATACCTTTCCGTTTCTTTTGTCCGAATTTAAACGGAATCACATCTTCTAGGTGGAGTGAAGAAGAAGAAGAAGATCAAGTTGAAAGAAAAGAACTCTCATGGCTCATTGGGATTGCGATCGAGGTGCGAGAAACAAAAATAACTTACTCGGCGGATTAGGCCGCATGTCATCTTCCGAACCCACTGTCAGTTCGGGACACAACTCACTCGCTTATACCTAATCTCCCATGTCCAGGGGGGATGCATAATTGAAAATCGGAAAATCTATGAAAAGACCGAACGGAGACACACAAAGTGAAGATATCTAAGACCCCTGGTAATATCTTCGGTTCAGTGGTCACTGTCACTGCTGTAGGTATACGAGTATACCTGCAGAGAAAGAGTGGTAACTGTCAGTGAGGAGATTGGATTATTTCAAAGCCTGTCTGCGGTAGGTCGCCCCCTCTCACAGCGAGCGGACCAAATGGCACAGGCACACATAGAGAAAGTCATGATCATGATATCAAGAATAGATATGTCATGGGAGTTTAATGGTTTTTATGGACCAAGATGTCATGGGCGCGCGCGCGCGCGCACACACAACATTGGCACTCTTGCAGCTCCTCTCTTTTTGTACGAAAATCTAACCAAACACTAAAAGGAAGAAAACATCCTAATAAAAGTAATAATTAGTATTATTATGATTATTGTTGTCTTCTTGTGTGTATTCACCGGTTTTCGTTTTGTTTTCATTTTCTCCCTCGAGATGGCTCTCTCTCTCCCTGATGCTGGTCCATGCAGCATCCAGGGAGTCTAAAAATTGTACTTAGTCATGCTACATCACTTTGTAATAATTTTCCCCGATGGCTTTGATGGTCGCCGCCAATCTGTAAAATTGTGTGCGCCGCGACGTACGCGGTGGCACTATGCGCCTCCTTCTGCGCAAGCGCAAATTTTTTTTTTTTTTGTAGTTTTTGTTGCTTTAACGTCGCGTCGTTCTCGGGGGCCATTGGTAATGAATTCTGCATTTTATATGCGAACGGTGTGTGCCGGCTTGATTGCCAAAGGCTGCCACTGCGCTACGCTCTGGGTTACCTACCGGTTAGTTGATTTCTGTTGTTGTTTTTATTTTATTTTTATTTTTCGCTTTAATCAACGGTTGGAAATGTATTAAAAAATAATTAACACTCAAGCGAATTTTATGTGAAGATGGGGTATGGGTGGGTAAGCTCCGCGGTTTGCGGTATTCGAATGGATTATATTTTTTTTTTTTTGGGGTTAAGACACATCAGCTTTATATGCAACTGGCTAAGTACAGGGTGTGTTCGAGTGGAATTTTTTGTACGGCTGGTTATATGTTATTTGGCGCTTTTATCTGAGAAATAAATCATAAGAAAATCAACCATACGTTCGATTATGTATTAAAGTATTGAGAACTGAGAACTCTGCAACCACCGCGGGCGGTGGTGTTAAAGAGTTATGGTTATACCTTGCCAAAAGAAATATGTATTTAACAAAACAAAACTAATGAAGCAGCTCTATAACTGCTTCGGTCATATTTGAAAATAGGGCATTGAAAACCTTATCAATAGCGAAGTGAAGCAAAAATCGGATTCAATGACATTTCTGTGAGGATGGGCATACGCGTAGTTCCGGAAATGAACGTCATTCATAAGTATTTATGTATACAGTACATCCATCGCACGACTCCCGTGCCCAATTCTCCCCGGAATGAATTCCCCTGTCTGTGAATACGTGTGAAATGTCAAAATCAATGGCGGCAATGATTTTCCATGCTATACAATGGGCCTAGGCGCTCCTTTCATTTTGTACAGCACCAATACATGAAAAATTCTGGGCCCGCAGGCAGCTTGTAGGCAAAGTCCGTTATGTGGGAGGAGTCGACGGTCTATAGTTCTATGTGGTTTTTGGCTGACATCAGGAACAGCTAACCTTATTCAGTTACTGTCTACTTTACTTCATTGACAGGTATCAGTGTAGTACTCGCACCTCACAGTCTTTTGTTCGTAGTTGTGGATTTGGTAATTATGGTTCTTTTAGGCCGGTTGATGAGTGCAGCCGTATGACATCATTCATGGGTTGGCTATTAAAGTTCTGATCTATATGATCTCACTGAAGGTGTCCTTGAAATTGCCTCTCACGCAATCAGTACCTACAATGCCATATCGGCATAATGCCTGACAGTTGAAGCCAAGGCTGGAATAGTAAGTACCATAGGCAGGTGCGTTGTGATAAATCTTGCTTAAATAAATTGCATAAGGTCAGCACGTAGCCCCCCGAAAGTCTAAACAAAAGTAAAAAAAACTAAACCTTTCTAAAGCCCCATTAAGACGATCGTTTCGGTTTCAGTTTGAGTTGAGCTATCAGTTAAGCTTTCAATTAAAGTGATTTCCAATAAGCCTAATTGTACGTATGCGAAAAACTATTCAGTTTAACGCTGCCCTTATCAGTTTTCCTACAGAACAAATCCTTAGATTTCGTGTCTGCAATCGACTGCACAAAAGAAGTTATGAATTCTCTTAAGAACTTCAGAGAAAATGTCGAAGATTTTTTCAGAGAGGCTTTCAATCCGCATCCCAAATTACCGAGGACTTATTTGGAGTTGAATTAAGAGCTCCAAGAATTTCATTGAAACAAACAACGCATTCCAATCCAGAAACCTCTTCTACTGAAGCCTATTTTAGAGTGTCCATATTCGTTAATACAAAATCATCGTTTCAAGCAGTTGAACGAGTGAACGAAATGGAAAAGCCAACATGTATGTATGTAATAGAGACATTAGCACAGGCCTTGGCCCTCGTTGAAGCTAAGGTCTGGACCTCCGGGTATCGTAGAATAGAGCCAATGCAAATGGACAAACTAAACCCGTAAATAAGCTAATTGAATAAATACAGAGACGTAAAAATTCTCGTGGATCTGATTCCCCGTGTGTTGGCAAAATACTCTTGAAGCCGAGGCGTTCGCGAACCGATGTGACCTGTTCCTAGTAAATGGCATGCGCTTCGCAAGCACTTGCCTCACTTGCGTGTTTGACACGTTTTTTTATTCGCACTCGAACACTCGCGATCACAGCATGACTTTCGCCAACACATGCACCACAGTATATTTGTTGACTTCTTCCTTCGAATCGCCATGTGACGTTCCCGTGTGGGAAACTTTGGTGTCTTTCGAATGACAATCTGCTGAACTTCGAACTCGTCCATGGCTTTCTTCAGATTTAATCCATTATTCGACCGATAATGTTCCAATTCCACTACACCCGGCACTTATTATTATCCTCAATCAAATGCCTTTTTCGCTTTAAATTATTTTTTCGAAATTTATTTATTTATTTATTGACGTACACGTACACTTTCCGTGAACGAAATGGAAAAAACAACATGTTACTTTAATAATGCAATTTCGTTGTCAGCTGTGAAAGCTGAGTGCATTCTTTGGTGCGAAAAAACTTTTACCAAAGTTTTGAAATTGCATGATATATGTGACAAGACTTAGGTACTTTAGAGCTATAAACTTCTTGCTTATGGTTTTAGCAACGCTTTCAGTGACCAAAGCTAGTGTTGAAAAACCGCTTTCAGGATATTATTGTGGATCCGGATAAGGTGATTGATCTCATGTCAAAAAAAAAAAAAATCAAGAAAAAAAATTTCAATCTGCTTTGAAAAAATGTGTGTAAAAAAAATATTTAAGTACATTATTATGTTCGTTTAAGTACATACGATTTAAAAATTAATAGGAATCAATGAATTGGAATATACATAGTTTCTTGTTTCATAAGATTTGGAAGCAAGCCCCCCCAAACCAAAATCCTGGCTACGGCACTGCATAAGGTACTAATAATGTCAGATGGTCAATCTTCTATACAGAAGGCTGCTATACCTGATGGAACAGCGTTCATTTGGTAGTTTAAGTTAAACGGAAGAATTAGACCGTTTATTCAATTGACACAGTAACGTATAAATTTGAAAGCAGCCATTGCAGCGATTTTTTTTCGTGTCACAGGCCTCAACAACGGCACTCTCAAACAAAACAAACTTCTATTCTATCGTTGTTTCGCCGTTTCGCGTGTTCTTTGAGACAGAAAGCGAAGACCAGGAACGATTTGAAAAAGTCGTATATAAGAACTGGGTACTGGGTACAATGCTGCCAACGTCTATTGATTAAATTTAATTAAGCTGCGTTCAATTGAACTGAAGTTCAGATTATATTGTGAAACTCAGCGAATTGGACTTCAAATACAAGCTCGAGTTCACTTTTAGCTGAACTTTAGTTTAAACTTCCACTGTGGAATTTTATTTGGAATGTCTCACTGTAAGGCCAGTCTCACTGTTGTTCTTGGCTTTCTGTTGGTACCTTTCTTCCTAAGTTTGGAGCCAACTTATACTTATGCGAAGCTTATTTCCGAGGTCGACCAGGATCTCAACAAATACCACTAAAAAATTATAGCAAGTCCTCGACTCTCCAAGTTGGTTGAAGCCCTCAACTACGTTGTCTATCCAGGTTGGATTCAAAAACAAAGCCTTACTACTCAATTGCCTTCTGAGGCAAAAAAACAACGATTGTCAAGTATAATGCTTCGGTGGATATCGTATGTGATGTTCAGAGTTTATATGGCTGACCCGACGAGGTAGACAACAGATTCAACTTTTTCAAACATCTATTGATTGATTGACATCGGTTGATTGACAAAGTTTGACAGCTCTCGTTTATGTCATTGAACGACACCACCGTCAGTTCATTTCCACTTATGTCAATTATTGGCAAAAAATTGTTTGTCAATTCATTGACAATGAAATTTTGACAAGTGTTTTTGTCAATTCAGTAAAAGCTATTTTTTACTTGCGCTGCCAATTTGGAATTGTCATCTCTCTGTCAATTGTGAATTGTAGCGTCGCGTGAGCAAATACATCTATAGGTATTTCCACATTTCCACAGCCGACTGTCTTCATAGAAAGTGCACAAACCAACATCTCTAATCTTCAACTAAAGTTCAAATGTAACGTGTTTCTGTCAAACCCCCACAACTTCATTCGAACAGAAAACCCCCAACTAATGCAACAACCTGTTACCTAATTCGATATAATGACTTCTTCACTTATTGCTTTGTATTCTAAATCTTTATCTATATTTATCTGCTTGATTATTATATACTTAATTATAATTCACAGAATACATTTAATAAAGTATTGGTAACACTAAGATAGTATACGAGTATATTTTAAAATGTGTCATGCTAATTCACACGTAGTCGCATTTTTGGCAAAGCAACGAAGCGACGCGACGACGACGCTCTAATCACGTATCCTTTTCGAATTGATTGTTATGCTAACACGTTGGATTGCCATTAGATAGATTAAATTTTAGACATTGGAGTCAATTAAGAATTTAAGGGGCTACCTATACTTATCTTCTATAGTGTCTACCACCCACGGTGTAGTACTTACATACGGTCAGAATGACAATTGCTTTTTGTAAATGGAACTGTAAAATTATGTTTCAAAGTACACATTTGATTTATAGATACGTGATATGTGTAAAAATCATTTGTTTCGCCATTTGTGACAGAAGAATGATTATACGTGCATTGGGGCCTAGGGCCATTTATCATTAAATGTATGGATGGACATTGGACAATCTGTTGGTTTCAATTTGTGCGACTTGAAAGCAATAGGAAATCATGCCTAGCAGTGGTCGGCTTTTATAGAATCGGATAATGTCTTGACCTATACCTTGTGGTATGATTTGAATCATCGGAAATGAACTGGGGATTTCCGTTCGCGCTTTGAGTTGAACAAAAGTGAAATCGAATTACCGAAGTGAGAAACATATTTAGAGGTATCGTGAAAAAATTCCGGGGAAATATTATTCGCGATAGGCGTGATTATGTTTGGCGCAACAGGTCCATATAGGACCATAGACCTAGATCCCATAACTATTCATGAACATATTCTTCATTTAATCGTGCTTTGGTAAAATACTAACACTAACGCATACTACCTTCACTGTATGTTGTTAGACATAAGTAAATGACTGTCGAGAATTTTCAAATTGTCACATTTCGAGCTACACGCGTGTGTCAAATGTGTCATAGTGTCGAAAGTAACACAAGAAGAAAATTATCTAATCCATAGAGGTATCGAATAATAGTTAACGAGGATGATAGTTGTATTGTAAGGGGGCGTGATCTATTAAACATACAATATGCGGTGTCTGAATATGTAGGTATTACTGTTTTCGTTTGTTTTGGATAAAGATAAGGATGATCGACAAACTTTGTAATAAAATGCATTACGTTGTCTCTGTTGTATTCAGTAATTGGTGGTCTAACTCTCAACGCTCAGTTGGCGCCAGTGAAAATCACTTGAACAATTGACGCCACTTTCTGAAACTGGAAAATAAGAAAATTACTTCTTAAAGAGTAAAGAGACTTCACTCACGCAGCCCCCAGGATTTGGTAGACAGAGAATAAGATTCCTTCACAGTTAGTCAGTTTCTTCTTTTATATTTATATATAGCGCAGCCGCACGGGAAACCTAATTTTAGAAAGTACCTAAGGAGCAGTTAATATCTCTGAAAAAAATGTTGATCAATGTTGAAGAAACAGGTCAAAAGTTATATGAAATGAAATATTACCTATAAAAATGGTTTTAAGTTTTTTTGTTTTGATTTAGATTTAAGACTATTATGGCAAGTTGAATGAAGTAAAGTAATGAAAAAGGCCCCCTTAAAAGGGGTCAGCGTCAATAACTCAGGCCACAAGCAAAATTTCCAAAATCGGAAAAATTGGTTTTCTTTATTTCATATATTTCATATCGGTCGATCAAATAAAAATACAAATTTTTCCATACAAACTTTGAACCCCCCTTTTACCCCTCTAATGTTTGGATTTCGAGATATTCTTCCATATTCTTGGAATACATAAAAAAGGGAAAATGTCTGCTTTTTCGGGCAAAGGGTTTGGTTGAACTGGGCGTTGATTATTCATTCAGTGAATCGCTATTTCTTTTTTTATACAGGGTGTTCCAGTTATGCGGTATAATCCTTTAAGGGAAGATTCCTGAAGTTCCGCCGAACAAAACATTTTATGGCAGGGGGGGTCTATTCTCACCATATTTCCCGTTATAGGCCGTTAAAGTATGTGACCTCTAATTTGGAGGTGATACCACTTAAAACGCTATAACTTCTAAACTATTAGAGGTACAAAAATTGTTTTGTGCATTTTGAAAAGACATTTCTTAAGCACTTCTGGTACATCTGTGCAGCTACAAAAAAGTTATGGCTCCTTAAACTAAATATTTTAAAAATTTGTTGTTACATTTTTATACCCTCCACACCCACAGGAAGGTATATTAACTTTGCCATTACATTTGTAACGCCGAGAAGGATTCACGGGAGACCCTATAAAGTATATATATTCTGAATCACAAACCAGAGAGAATAGACCACCAGCTTCGGCCAAAAATGAGAGTTTCATAGAGCCAGTTTCAAAAAGTTACTGCGTGGTTAAGTATGCGTGCAATGTTAAAGTAAACGGATGCTGAATTTGGTCACGCATACACTGGCACATAGTAACATTTACAGTTATTCGGTGGTAACTTTGAAAAAATTCAAATAATTCAAATAAATTGGCCGTTATCGGGACGTGTTAAGCAAATTGTTTGTTCGGTGTGGGGAAATTATTACCAACTTATATTTTTTTAAAAAGCGTACAAATATAAATGGGTTTAAACTGCAAAACAAAAATGGATGATAAAAAAAAACATCAAACATGATTTTTTAGTTTTGCTGATATAAATGTAAACCTTTTTCTATGTTTTAACGAAAATTTATTTATTTTCTTTGATTGTTTGTTTGTTTAAAGTGTACCTACCTACTGAGTTTTAGAATAAATAATTAAAAAAAAAAGGAGGGAGGACATTTTGTTTTGTCAGACTACAAGAAAAATGTGATGAATTGATTTTAACCAACAAATAAATTGGTCATGGAATTTACGAAAATTTGCATTCTAAAAATGAAATACGTTTTTTGCACACCAAATCGTTAGAGCGCATTGTCATATCGGCTTATAACACAAGGAATCTGCATAAGGTGTAAATAAGAATTTATTAACATATATGTACAGGTACACGTACATACCTATTACGCTTTCGCTAGGGCAAATATACGAATTTCAGGAAATATTTTTAATACAATTCAATTTTTCCACTATATTTGAATGGCAAAACTACATAGAATCAAAATAGTAAGAAACGCGAATGTTATTAAAAATGTATGGATTATTAAATTATGTTATAATTTCATTGTGAAAAACAAAAGAATACCTACACAAAAAGCAAAACTATGATAACATAACAAAACAAATAAGATAATTACGTGTTTTAAATTAAAATATTACGTACCCTTCAGTACAGTTCACTTTTCGCTTTAGTTTACGCGTTACTATGGAAACGAACTTTTTTTTTTTATATCAAAAAATGCCACTTTTTTATTTAAATTTGACGGCGTCCTGGCCTGTGTATACGCTATGCTATGCATTCCGTAGCGCTTATGTATGATGTTTCAAAACACGTTTTCTAGCAGGTTTTGTATTAAAATGTCCATGTTTTAAGTGACAAATGTTGTTTTTTAATTTTTGAAAAACCAATTCTTTATAAAACCTAATTCAAAAACCACTCATCATATTCTCCTCATAGATAAAATAAAACAATAAACATGCCTATTTATATACGACCAAAATAGTTTTCGTTAACATTATTTATTCCAAAATAGCTGTTCTTGAAAATATAAGAAGAAAGATCTCAAAATGTATATCAACAAAATTGCAAAGAATCCCGTTCAGCTGATTTCATTATGCTTGCAATTTAGTTTTACAGCTTAAAATAATATTTTTTTTTGTAATAATGTCATAGGAAGTTATATCATTAAAAACAGTTAGGTATTACGCAAATATAATTATTATACTTTTTAATAAAACATAAGTTGGCAATTAATTCACCACACCATACACACCATTTGCTTAACACGTCCCAATAGTGGTCAATTATTTCAATTATTTGAATTATTTCAAAGCCATCTCAGATTCAATTGTCTTACTTCATATTTTTTTGCTTATTCACACGTATTCACAGATAGAAAAAGAGGCGGAGCTAATTATTTCAAAACTGGCTCTATGAAACTCTCGTTTTTGACCGAAGCTGGTGGTCTATTCTCTGTGGTTTGTGTTCTGAATCAGGATCGCATTCTGAATCGATTTAGCCATGTCCGTCTGTCTGTCTGTTGAAAACACGATAGCATCCAAACGAATCGACATAGGCGAATGAAATTTTGTAAGAGGACTTCTTTTTACCGTCGTCAGGTTGGTATTGAAAATGAGCTATGTCGGTCAAGTAGTTCTGGTACCTCCCATACAAAACCACTATTAGACCCATGTGTCTCTCTGTCTTTTGAAATCACGATAGCGTCCGAACAAACGACTTAGGCAACTGGAATTTTATGAGAGTTCTTATATTTATGACCTACAGCTTTCTATTAAAAATGGCCCATGTCGGTCAAGTAGTTCTGTTACCTCCCATACAAAACCAATATTAGACACATGCGTGTACCTGTACAGTACATACAGTGGAGGGTATCAAAGCATCGGCCAGGCCGATGATAACACTTTTACTTGTTTTTATTTAAAATGCTTTTTAGACCAGGTTATGCTAGGCTTGGAATATTGTTCCCATATATGGAGCTCGGCTCCAAAACATTCACTTTACCTACTTGACAGCATACAGAGACGAGCAGTTCGACTTATTGGAGATCCTACCCTCACATCGAATCTACAACCGTTGGTTCTATAGGTCCTTCCATGGTAGATGTTCCGAGGAACTCAAAGACATTATCCCTCGAAATGCAACTTTTGGGCGCCCGCCCGACAAGACAGGCAGGTAATGCTCATGAGATGACCATATACAGTCCACTTGACAACCGCGAGGACATCAACTTTCCAAAACTCCTTTTGTTACAGGACAAGTAAACTTTGGAACTCGCTTCCTGGAGATATATTTTCAGAATACTACAATTTGCAGCAATTTAAGTGCAGAACTAACATACATCTGCAAGCATTTCGGGGCGCTGCTGAAGCGTTATAGGTTCGCCTTTCCCGGGAGAAGTATTTTAAAAAAAAAAAGTCACAGCACAACACTCACCTTATCAGAAATTTGTTAGTGCAATTTGTGATACGAACAAATATTTGACGCATAAAATTCTTGATTTCTTTGGCAATTTAACCACGTTATAAATTGGCAGCCGAATTACTATGGGGGTAAACAACCTTCATTTCGGCAGCTTGTATTCGCAATCTAATTCCATTCGATTATATTAGCTTTGCATAATTTTTTGGAAATTAATTTAATAAAACGAGCTATTGAGAGCATAAATATATGTCGGAAGTGCGTGAAATACTTCAGCAAGCAAATGCATTTTTTAAAATTGAACTTTTCGAATTGGGAGATCTGAGTTTAAGTATCTCGGGGTCTTATTTACGATTGGTGGAAGGAGCACCGCCGAGTTTTCCTGTAGGATTGGTCAGGCTGGGTCAATTTTGAGACAGCTTGGTCATTCTGTTATTAGGAGGACAGAACTTGGTGTCAAAGCTAAGTTGTCAGTCTTTAATTCGGTGTTTTTTCCAACTCTTACCTATGGTCATGAGGTTTGGGTAATGACCGAAAGAATAAGATCGCGGATACAAGCTGCCGAAATGAGATTTCTCCGTTGTATTGCTAGAAATACCAGAATACGTGAG
Organism: Cheilosia soror; assembly: GCA_949372485.1. Lineage (NCBI taxonomy): Eukaryota > Metazoa > Arthropoda > Insecta > Diptera > Syrphidae > Cheilosia > Cheilosia soror. Next base: position 93,488,829 of record OX443561.1, on the reverse strand, counting down.
GAACTCAATGTTGAGCGGCTACTTCTCCGGACGGAGCGGTCCATGCTTCGGTGGTTTGGTCATGTTAAACGCATGTCCCCGATCAGGATCCCACGGCGTGCAATGAATCCGTACCATCAGGCAGGCGTCCTCTAGGTAGACCCAGAATGATATATGGTTAGATCAAATTCATAATCTCTCCTCTAACCGTATATGGGGATTGCCCTTGATGATTTGGAGTCCATGGCGGAGGATCGAGAGCTATGGAGGTTCCACTTGAGCAACCTACCCCCGCGAACCATACTTAATGGATAAGCGGCCCATTGAAAATGTATATATGTATGTATATGAACTTGGGTCAGATCACGTAAAATAAAAACGATTGGACGATATCGTTTTCACACTTGCTGTATCTAATATATCTGTGGTAATAAACAGAGACTGCTATTGTCGAAACGATGTCGTTCGATCGTTTTTATTTAACGTGATCTGACCCCTTGTCTTTTCTGTCACATTTCAGTAGGTATCCATACTTAAGAACAGATTTATCCTTTGGAAATCCAAAGAACTTCACGCGCCCGATAATTTTTTTTTTTTTTTTCGTTTCTTGTCATTATTACCTACTACCGCAGCCCAATATCTCACAAGTTGTCAGTTAATTCATTTTACTTAATACTCAACGAAATAATTGACATCACAATAACTTTTTACTGCATTGATTGCACTGAAATATTAAAATAGGGTGACACAGGTGACGTATTAATGTGCGAATGAGATAGGATGCGAACATGCGCAATGTTATACTATGTTGTTCTATATATCTTGAGTATAACTCATGAAAATACATTCTTAAGTCCACTTCCCCTGCTAAAATCTCTCTATATGACCTGTATTCTCATTAATTCGCTAGGTATTCACCACCTCGCTTCAATCTAGGAGAATCAATAAATTGTTCCTTCTCCGTGATTCTCATGAATTCGCGAACCTTATTAAATGAAAAATATGTATGTAACGTTTTTCAATATTTTTCTCTCAAAATACACACAACTTTTGAAAATGACAAAAATACATATGTACATACTACATACCTACAATCTTGCAATTTTGCGTTTTCGACATTTTGCGTTTCGAGCGTCTTAACAAGACCTTACACTCTAAAGCCCTAGTTATAGCTATCATTGAAATGCATCATTGCAAATTTTGTTTTCCGATTTTGAGTGGATTAATCAAACAATATTGGCTTTAGTTGGTATCAAAATAAAGGTTATCAATTGTGGAATTTTTTTACGAAAGAAATTACTTAATTCTGACTAAAACTTTTCTTTAAATTCAATTTTATTATTTCACTGATCGAAATCGATTTCAATGAACAGCTGATTCTCGTTTCTCCAATTTGGAACCCAATCGTTTCACTGATGTGTTCGATTCCCTTCCTATTCTTAGCTGTCAGTTTTGCTTTCAATGAACAACTCTAACCTCAAAAGCTATACTCGTTTGTTGAAAAGTCACTGACAGGTTCTTTCACTGACAGGAATTTTTCAATGATTGCTATAACCGACTTGTCAAAAAAATGAAACCACCATTCCACTGATTTGTTCCAATGATGCATTTCAATGATAGCTATAACTAGGGCTTAGAGATTGGCAATCGTAATTATTCTTCGCTTGATTTCAGATGTGATGTCAATGTCAGAGTTTACAGCGAATCCGAGGTAGATAAAGTCTCTTACTACCTACCTCTCAAAGTTATAGCGATTTATTATAACGTTTCGCCTGATTCGTACATGTTGTGTCTCTTCTTGTTGACAGTATGTAGATACTCGGTTTTACCCTCGCTCACTCCACTACTAAAGTATGTGTACGTACGTTATCAGCTTCCAAATCAAAAACAACATAACCTCATGCAACATTATGTATCTACATATTTTCGTTTTGCTTTCAAGACCCCCGCTATGTAAAGACTAAAACCATGAATAAGTGGTCATTTATCTCTACCATATTAACATCGCTCGGCTATAAAACGTCACATCGCAAGCCCATCGAAATTCCAATGCTACGACCAAAACAAGTCATACAGTCATTTTAATAACTCCCAACCCCACCTCCTTCAAACCGCAAACAATTGCACAAAACCGTGCTAAAGCGAATTATCTTACGAAGCGATTACAGTCAACATACATAGGTACATCTCACTATCGGTATACATATTTTCATTCATCGATACTGTTTTCATTCATGATTTTTGTCCCAAAGTGTTCGACGGACTCTACACTAGCATTGTATTCCCTCAGAATATCTATTCACAATAATGAGCCATTTAATTGCCATTGTTTTGCTCTATAGTAGGTACCTTAGGCTAGATCCAAAAAAAGGCAAAAAGATACAAAAACGCGCGCGCAAAACAAGAAATAAAACTATACTAAGAGCCACGACCAAGGCACGAATAACAAATAACCATACGTTATTAAATGGAAAACGAAACGACCGCCAACAGATACATTCGTGGTATTAATCGCTTAACGTTATCTCCACCAGAGAACCCAAAGCAAAACGAGAGAAAAAAGCTTTGCATTTGCATAATTGAGCCACATTACGCCGAGGCGATGTGTGTGGCCCGCCACACAATCGTTGAGGTCCTGAGAATTATACACGGCAGTTTATTATGTTGCTGGCATCAATCCGTTGCGGCCATTGGATCTGGATGAGGTGAGGCGGAGCAGTAGGAGATTGCTACAATGACGACTGTACAACTACTTCAAGTCGGACTTCAAAATAAATGGATTACGCATCAAGAATCTGTGTCTTCGCTCAATCTTCCCGAGTCGACAACGGACGATTGAAAGTGCCAAGATATAGATACACCGCAGATGAGATGAGATGTGGGGTTGAGGTTGAGCTGGCGCTGGGGCCATGGAATATCTCACACACTGCGATCTGATACTATGTGTAACATACTATGTGACCAATTAGAGTTGGATAATTTGTGTGACCACCATCAGCGAACAGCTTGCACATAATTAACGCCGCCGATTATTATCGTTGCGGACGCGGCGGCACTGGATTAACGCGTTACGAAACTGGGTCATTTTATTATATCAATAACTTGCTATACATCTGGTAGAGGTTTTGAAATTGAAGTTTTTAGTATTATTGGCAATTGTGTGTGTTTTTTTTTTTTTTTAATTTTCATTCCTTGCTAATTGCCTGGGAAGCGCTGTAATTCAATTAGATTGAAGATCTTTTGGATGGGACATCTGATATTTTATAATACCCATATCTACCTATACCTACAGTGGACGAAATATGGGATACCTACATAATACCAAAGTGGAAAATCTCCACCGTTTGGAAAATACCCGAATTGACTATCTCCAAGTACAAAATCCCCAAATAAAAAAAATCCCCAAAATGTTAATTCAAAATATTTAAAGAAATTTTCGAATACCTAAAATTGCGCCTACTCCAAATCCAACAGTGACCCCAACCAGGGGGGTTGCATGAACCCATACCTATTTTACTGTTAATACATTGTGAATACACTCGAAATCTATTTGTATATTTTGGTTTTGGGGATTTTGAGTTTGCCGATATTGACTTGGGGATTTCAGTTTCGTACCCAACCCGCGAAATATAAAACTGGGCGTAAGTTGAAAATAAAACAAGTAAAAGTGTTATCATCGCCTTGGCCGATGCTTTGATACCCTCCACTGTACACAAGTCACGCAAAATGTTATAGGCACGTGAGTTAGAACGTACACAAGACATGGGTCTAATATTGGTTTCGTATGCGAGGTATACCAAAATTACTCGACCGATATAGCACAATAATACCAATACCAACCTGACGACGGTAAAAATAAGTCCTCTCACAAAATGTCATTCCTTATTGTCGATTCGTTTGGACGCTATCGTGTTTTCAACAGACAGATAGACGGTCATGGCTTAATCGATTCAGAATTTGATCTTTATTCAGAATATACAGTGAGCGTCAAAAGTGAGTAAACACCAACGCTCTTTTAAATTTTCTTCGGGGTCTTCAAAAAGTTCCTAAAACCAGTAATCTGTAAAAAGTTTAGGTACCTACTTAAAAAAATAGTTTCCAAACTCCAAAGATAAATGAAAACATTCACCCTTACCATGGAATTATTCACGGAAAATAATATTTTGGTGTCGTCGAATCCGCAAAGTGAACAGTTCCCCGTTCGGGAAAAATTCGATTTGAACGTTTTAAGGATACAGTTGACACAGTACCCACTCACTTTGCGGATGCAACGATACCAAAATATTGTTTTCCGTGAATAATTCCCCCCGGCGCGGCGGATTCCACGATAGGGGTGATTAAGAGTGTTCACTCACTTTGCACGCTTACTGTATACTTATAATTTATGGGGTTTCTAGTCACTGCTTTTTGGCACCATTGCTGACATTTTGGGCCAAATGGAATGGAAGGAAATACATACAAGTTTATGCCAAGTCCAAACGGCACTATTGAGAATTCAGTACTCTGTCGGTTGTTTGTCAGACGTTTGCAAATTGTGGTTTGAAAGTACAATAAGTATGAAGGTGTGCGATACTGTAATAGGAAAAATTTGGCACGTCCGGTTTGCTCCTGATACCTAAAGCCAAATCGGCTGGACAGATTTGTTTTATAGTATATGGAGTTAGTGGGCTCAGTTAAGGACGTTTCTTATTTTGCATATAATGGCTTAAGTATAATTTTTCCGCATTGGCTCAGTCGTTAGTGTGATAGACTACTGTGCGAGGGGTCCCAGGTTCGATCCACGGAAACACACAAATTACATCTTAAGGTTTTTTCCACAGCCCCACCTCTCCCGAACGTCTGACAAACATCTTTTTGTAATAAGATGTTCCTAAAATGACTGCGTTCTCCGTTTTCCACTGGAATTGAAGATAATGGTTCTTTATTTAAACTATACTATTTTCGATTTCGCTACAAATGTGACCGTTCAAAATTAGACTATTTTTGAGAGTTAAGGTGCTTGTTGATGGCATGTAGGAAGCCACGTACATGCAGCACTTCAAATTTGGTTGAGATCCTCTTCCACTTGTTTGCACCATTTATAATCAGCGTTGCCATTTTAACTGCTTTCCAGTCAGATCTGACTGGATTGATATGCATTTAGCTGGAAGATTTTTTAAAATCCAGCCGACTGGTTTTTTAGCTGAATACGAATTTGTTTGACTGTTTTTAAATGTTTCGTGTAATATCACTTTTCTATCAATATAAATTTTAAAATTCAAAGTTAAAATAGAAAAAAATAAAAAACGAACAAATACTGCTTAAATTTCACTTTTTTTGTTGCTCTGAGCTTGGAAGCATATCCCACTCATGCAATGAACCAATTTATGCGTTTGCATTTGCACAAGTACTTGCTTTGCCAACTTACAAGCAAATATTTGAAACTGAAAATTTATAGTTGTGTGAGGTTCAACTTTCCTATACCAGCCGAAGTAACAAAATAATTGGTTGGTACTAATATTACTTAGAAGCAGCAATAAAATATTGGACATTATGTATGTAGAGTATAGATGCAAATGATGAGAAGGCAATTGAAGCGTTCATATAAGTTAATACATTTTGTATACCCTCCACATGAAGGAATATTTCGCCCGATACCGCAGTAATTGTCATATAACAAAATAGTTATACATTCAGACGGAGCGTCTTAACAGAAGAAGTACATTCGAGAGTACAAAAGTGTCCTAACAAAGCTTCTTTGACTTGTTGTAACTATTTTTTAGGGATTTCATCAAATGACATCACATCAAGAGTCGAACGGAGAATTACCATTCCAATCGCTGTTTCTTTGGCCTGAGCGCAAATTGAATAGTATAAGGACTTGTCAAGAAACTCTGCGAGGAGATTCTTTCTAAGGAAGATTCCAGATAATGTCCCTGCGCCACCCGTGTTGGAGACTACGACGTCTCCAAAGTAAAGTACTGGAGCCAGCCTTATTCCAAAGACTACTGAACGCAGCTTTAGTATAACAACAATGCCCAAATGTCAAATGTCAAATTTCAAATGTCATAAAAAAGACACAAATTGTTAATTTCCAAATAAAGTAATTTTATTCTTTTTGTTCTAGAGCTCTAGCATGAACAATTTTCACTAATTATTCTCTTTGTGATTCAACGTATTGTTTTCAAAAATGGCGCCCAACGTGGGACCTCTTGCAGTATTTCGCCGTGATACCTCCACAAATTTTCTATGTGCCTCTCCCGTAATCAGATTTGATGCGTGCTGCGCTCGTGCCCATCGGATAATATTTTACTTTCTATAAACTGCTGATAAAATTAGTTAAACTTCGTCACCAGTCACTTGAAAGGAAAATCTTGCGGATATATCACGTTCGTCAGATTGCGCCGCATAAAAACAACAAGATTAGGTACATACGTCGCCCTCAAACTTTTCCTCTTATGCAGTGATTAAACTAGAAGAACACATTATGATAAGGATCTCCTCTGCATACATCATTCATCCAGTCATACAGCCAAGCGACCGATGAGCGTGTTAGATGGTTCAGTGTGGCGATGTTCCCGAATGGGATATGCATCCAACACATGTGTGGCATGCGGACAATCTCATTTCCATCGGATTTTTTTATTTTTAGTTTTTTTTTTTTTTTTTCACCATGTTACCGAGTTATGTTTTTATCTTGCGGAAGAGTCAGATATGGCATGTGACGCTGACGAGGCCACCCGAGTGCAGCGCCGGCCGGCGTGCAGTCGTTTCATTTGAGAGATAGAAGCTTTAGTATGTCGCCTACAAGCCCGCGAGTACTCTATTTGTGTGTGGCTGTGGCGGCTGATCCATCCGACAATATGTGGACGCTGCTGATGATCTTGACGACTATCATGTTGTTGTTGAGGATGACGCCGGCCGCTTTAGTAATGAATCTGTCGCTTTTGCATATAAGCCCACATGTACTATGCGACTATACCTCCTAAACATAGTGAGGGCGAAAAAGAGTGAACAGCAATAAAAAAAAACGCCAAGAAAATCAAAAGAATGAAATTAGTATCTGTATCCGTTGAAGTAGCAGCGCGCGATGGATACGGATACGTATGGACGTACGCAGTCGGCTTGGTATATCGCAGCGCGATATATTTCAGTCATCGTATATCTTTTTTTTTTCGTAATAAAAAACTGTGTGTGGTCTTATATTCATTGACTGGGTGGTCGGAGCTCAATTCTGTGTGGTCCGTCTTCATTATACTCCCCGATTTATTCTCTCCCTCTCGATGTGTGGTTGTTGCCTGTTGGTTGGGTTGGACGGACTGCTGCGCGTCGCGCTGTTTGCTGCTGTTCCTGCTGCTGTGGCTGCCGCCAGCTGATATACCTTTTGGCATCATCACACACATCACATTTCCAATCGTCGTCGTCGTAGTCGTCGCCGTTGTCGACGACGTTGTCCTCGTAGAATTGTCGCTTGTTGTTTGGCTGGATCTGGATGGCTGGCTGTGGCTGGCTAGGATGGAGATGGATAGGTCCACCAGGGTGGAGGCGGTGGCCATTTCTTTGATTGCCTCTCGCATAGTAAAGTCAGTCTACCATAAAAAATGCTGTGATATGATTTTTTGTTGTTGTTCGTTGTCGTTCCGGTTCGTTTTGGTAGAGTAATTTTGAATTGGACTATCATAATGTATGGTCTTTGCTGCTTGAGGTTGTATAATTGTCTTGAGTCGAATCAACGCTAAGGCATAGGCACTAATGATCGGGAGTATGGGTCGTTAATTTAGATATTTGGGAATGGGAGGTACTGAATTGTAATGGTCGCTTGTTGGAGGACTAAAGTTGATAGCTCTATTTTAATAGGGTACTTATGTTTAGGTTTTAGTTTTTTTTTACTCATCACTTTAGAAAAAGTGCCTCTATAATGGAATGAGTTCATGACTCATAAAAATATATAAGTGCGTCTTGATTTATTAGCACACATACGCATAGGGAAGTAGGTACATTGGGCTGATACCTATGTGGAGCTCGGACTAAAGTTTCTTACAGTATTCTGCAATCTACATAATTAGCATTTAGTCCCATAAGCACAAGAAGCTTGTGATACTAGTGATTTTTCCATACCACCCTCTTGGCACTTGTCAGTTCTAGTGTAGAGCACGGGTGGGAGCTTGTGTTGAGAATATCAATCATTCAGTGCTTGTAGAGAGAGGAGATTATCTTCATGATGACGATGACTGTTGGGCGCCTCGTACGGGATTGTCTGAAGTGTTTATCTAAATTAGGCATTATTTCTACCCTTCCAAGCATCTACCTAAAAGTGACATCGAAAGGGCCCCATCGATCAACTACAAGGACGATACAAACAAAATCGCATGAGGCAGAGTCAATAGTTATTCGCATGTCAATTTGTGATCAATCATATGAAGATTTAGGAAAGGATTTTATGTGTGACTGTGAACGAATGTTTGGCCTCCTGCATGAAAACTTTTCATTATGTACCTATCTTGGATATTCAGGGCGGTGGCCATGGTGTAGTGGTTAGAGTGGTGATAACTTCTGTATCCAAACGTTTCGAATAGACAAAATTGTGTCAGATTTACATACATATTTGTTTTTGTTTGTGAATTTTTATTTTTTGGGATGAATGGAAAGAACCTACAGATTTATGCCGAGTCCGAACGACTTATTCCAGGACAGTTATAGGTATTATTTTATTGGACGTTTGTCAGACGTTCTGCGAGAACTGGCGCAGTGAAGAAATCCTTAAGATGTACCTACCTAATTTATGAATGTTTGGTTACTTCTAACCATATTTTTAACGAACAGTGGATTATGGTCGATTTGGCCCCTACCCAGATCTCCTGACCTAACACCCAAGGATTTTTTCTTCTAGGGTGCTATAAAAAGAAAAAGTTAATTTTAAAGAAATATCGAGCAAAAATTATTGCCTTTTCAGAAGAGATGAGCAGAAGTTTGTTGCTCGTTAATCTGTCATCCGAAATGCTTAAACGCGCCCGAAAGTGTATTCAAATGGAACTTCAATAAGTTGCTATAAATACAAACATATACCTACCTATCATAGTGTTTCAAAAATGTCCTTCTCAGGACAACAAAAAATATTCTAAGAGATTTTATGAGTTATTCAGTGGGTGAGAAGTAATTTTTTTTCGCCATTTTTTTTTGTCACAAAAAATGGTTTTATTACAACTTTTGTTCATTTTTCAAGGATAAAAATTTCATAAAAAATTATAAAGTAAAAGTTTGGAGAAAAAGCATTTGAAGTAAAAAAATATAACAACAAATTTTTCAAATTTTTGAGTTTTCTTTAATTGCACAGATGTACTCAAAGTGCCTAAGACTTGTATAAATTGTTTTTATAGAATGGATAAACTACTCTAAATTAGAGGTCACCTACTTTAATGGGCTATAACGGGTAATATGGTGAAAATAGACCCTCTCCCCCTGCCATACAATTTTTTTGTTTGGCGGAACTTCAGGAATCTCCTCTTAAGGGATTCTACCGCTTAACTGGAACACTCTGTATAAAGTGCAATACGTGGAATTGCATTACGAAGTGCAATACGAAAATGCTACAGCGCCAGCGTTTGCATTTTCAGGTTATATACCATACTTAATCATATAACATAATAATACATGATAATCATGACATCAATTTCATCAATGATTTATTAATAAATTCAAAGAAGTAGACAAACTATTGCCCGTTCGTTTATTCCTGAAACTATTTTATTTTGTATATAGGAAAGTAACTCATGTCATATTCCATTGAATATCTTAGAGAATTGCCCCCAAATTCTGTGCTTTTAATAATCTCATTCGTTTCTTACGTCCCCGTCTGCATCACTACCAAAGGTTGCCGAAAAAAACTAACGTGGAGAAAATAAAACAATAGTTGGTAACTCATATAGTTAGGCCGTGTGTCAATTGGGCTAAATAATTAGGTTTCTTCAGATAATTTTCTGACACTATCGTGGTGGAAAACGAATTTTCAGCTGTCAAAAAATTATCCTGCTCCGGGAGCAAGATAATAAATTATCCTATAGGCTAACATTTCGCCGTTTTCTTTTGCTTAAGTTCTGGTAGCATGTTGAAGAGGAAATAAAGCTGAATTTCAATTAACTAGTGTAAAATTCGATAAATCTCTGTTTTAAGATTGGAGTTTGGTGAACTTCTCTTTCACCACTTTCATAAGTGTCAAAATATTATCCGGGGATAATTATTTAGCCCAATGGCACACGGCCTAAATTGATAAAAACAATTTATCAATTATACAAGTCAAACCATCCGCACATAAATAAAAATTCGAATTAAAAAATTACTTGTTGAGACGTTTTTTTTTTACATTTCATTTCCTTATTTTATATACATAATTTTGTATTATATTTATTTATTATTTATTGGACGTAGGTACTCATCTGGCAACAAATTATGACGTACCTAGTAGTTATTATTATTATTGCTGTTAATTAAACAAATAATAGTACATTTGTAAAAGGGATATTTGCTTTGTATTTGAGTGCAATATAATTAATGAAAAACAAAAAGAAACATTGGAAACAGTTCCATAACTTTCCTAAGAAAAAAAAATATGTTAAGGCAATCTTTATCTTTAAACGATAGGACCCAATTAATAGAAAAATTAAGACTTTATAGGCTGCATTTTGTGAAAGATGACTTCATAAATATCTTGCAATATGAAATGGGTAGGTAAAATGGCATTATAAATGCCTGCAGCTAATGGGTGGTCTTCTAAAGCCATCTAAAGCTATAATCAGCTATAATGATAGACATTAATGAAACTATATAAACCACTGAATTGATTTAATTGCAATATCCGTATAAAAAAGACTCCTTCCGCTCGAAAATGTAGGTAGGTACTTTTGGACTCGCTTCCTTAATCGCCAAATAGTTGACGAAAAAAAAAGAAAACGAAAATATAATTCCGAAACTATATTCACTATATTTTAGAATTTATTTAAACATTTAGAGGAACAACTTCCATATAAAACCCATGGAAATGCCAAATGTCAAAATACTCATTTCGCTACTATGACGTAGATGCGCAGAACAAATCAAAAATTAAAATTTCAATTTCAACAAACCCTAATAAAAATACGGCTGTATTATTAGGTCTGTTTTTTTGCACATCGATCTCAGTGAAGTAAAGTGAAGTAGGATTTTCAGCACGCAATTACAACAACTGCACTCAATTTGACACCACTGAGATTCACACAAGCTATTCATTTCCAGCAGGACCAACTTTGGAGCATTCTTCAATTCTGAACACCAGGGGAGCACATTTTTGTGTAATTTGGATCTGTTCACAGAGTGTCTCCTTTTATGATACCTACTATTTTGTCGGCTGTGGTGGGTGTAAATGTACATATAAGGAATTGCATATTTTAAACAACTTTAAAAATGACAACTGAATATTACGGAAAGTAATAAAATACTAAATATTTTCCGTTTTTATTTAAGTTGCATTTTGTTTACAAAATATAATTATATATACACATAGACTTATAATAATTGAAAACTATCTTTGATATGTCATTATGGGATACATTTTTTGTACATAATAAATAGGAAATCCTCCCATTTTGTATTCCCTGTTGATTTTTTAACTGAAGTATGTAATAAAGGTTAAGTATTATTTACATAGCTACTCTTTTTTTTAAGTGAAAGTCATTCGATTTCAGCCAACTGACATTCCAACTTTTGATTTCGATGGGGATTTTTTTTGTTCATTTCTTCGCACATTCTCATTTTCGATTGCATTACCTAAGTTAAATGTTATGAGTTTTTTCGACTGAAAATTTGTGGTCTAAGTCTTTATTTAAACAATGTTTATAGTGAAATTTACATAAAACATACAAAATTGGAAGCAACATTTGTTCGTCTTATGGGGAAAAAATTTCAAATGTAAATAATCGTATGTCACAATCAAAATGAACAAACCAAAACGATTTGAAGTGCTCATTTATTTAATTTTTATTGCATTTTTTCTGTTCAATTTGATCTTTTCTTCCTCCAAGAATGTGTAAATAAACCCATCCTTTCTCAAATTACAGTCAAAACCAACGCAATCGACAGTGAAATATTTATACAGCTGATTTCGAAAATAAAGTTCATACAATTAAATCATTTGGTAATGACCTTCTTTCCTTCAAAACTTAGATTGTGAGAAGTTCATTCGATTGAAAGTTTTAAATTCGAGGAATACTCGATTCGATCGAATCTCAGAATTAGCACGTTCTTCACTTTAGGGCTCACCTAATAAACACACCCACGCATGTTTTTGTTTTTTTTTCTTTGGCAATTAATTTGTGATATTATTTTGACTATACAAGACGCCAGGAAGAGAAAAAAAGTAAACAAAAAAAGTAAATATTCTGTAGAAATTGATAATCATTATTTTTTTTGCGCTAAAAGGTTAATTATTCATTTTTCCAGAAGGATTTTGATTTTGAAATTGAATTTTTCATAGATGGCCATTTTGACAGCAATACCAGCTGCTAATTTTTCAGGGGTAAAACCGACTGTTCAGAAAAGTGGTTGGGGACTGTTTTTTTGCACATTTCCTTACTTTACTTTACTTCACTGAGATGGGTGAGCAAAAAAACAGACCTATTGTTAAGTTTAAAATACCAAAACAAACAGTTCATCCCACACACTTCCAATCTTTCCAACTGTCTCCATTTTACCATTCCAATAGATTTTGACACATTCCTGGCAAATGTCATTTGAAAATCGTGTGCTGCGGATGTGGATTTTTGCTGTACTGCAGTAGATTGTCTCACGTTTGTACGCAAATTGTTCACATTAACCGATATCAGAGAATAAGCTATTTCGTCCAGAATCCCCAGCTTATTTAAAGTTGCAAGAAAATGCCGCCGAAAAAGACTTGCTCTGCTGCACCAAGCAAAAAAACCGAGCAAAAGAAGAAGGAGAAAGTGATTGAGGTAAGTGTGTTGTGCCGTGTGTTCAGCGTTGAGAACCTGTCTCAAATTCAACAAAAAAAAAAGTGAACAAATTGTTACCATAACCTTAAAATAATCTCGAATCACACACAAAAGATCAAAAATTGAACTGATCAAATAATGCAAACAATTTTGCCACAAAGGACAAAACATTCGGATTGAAAAACAAAAAAGGTGCCAAGCAGCAAAAATTTATTCAACAAGTCCAGAAACAAGTGCACGCCGGTGGACATCATCCCAAAACTGAAGCTGACAAGAAAAAGGATGAGAAGGAGAAGAAACTGCTGGAACAGAAGGAACTTGCTGCCCTCTTCAAGCCAGTGCAAGGCCAAAAGGTCGAGAAAGGAACCGATCCTAAGTCTGTGGTATGTGCCTTCTTCAAACAGGGCAATTGTACCAAGGGTGACAAGTGTAAGTTCTCGCACGACTTGACAATCGAAAATAAGGCAAGTGTCTCATTGTATACTCATTTTTGTACTTTAACTAAAATTTGTTTTATTCCAGGCCGAGAAGCGATCGATTTATGTGGATATGCGCGATGATGAAGGCGATGACATGCAGAACTGGGACACTAATAAGCTGCAAGAAGTGGTTGATCAGAAACATTCGAATGAGAAGAGTCGTCCAACCACCAATATTGTAGGGACTGTAGAATTACATGCATGCAAGTGAAGCTAATTTTTATCCTATTTGTTAGATTTGCAAGTTCTTCTTGGAAGCGCTGGAAAAATCGAAATACGGTTGGTTCTGGGAGTGCCCCAATGGCGAGAAATGCATTTATCGGCATGCACTTCCACAGGGTTATGTGCTCAAGAGGGACAAGAAAAAGGACGACAAGCCGTCTGAGATTTCGTTGGTCGATTTGATCGAAAGGGAACGATCGGCTTTGGGATCGAATCAGGTTAGTTTTGGTCTTAATAGAATATCAACAGTCGGTTGTCGACAACTGTATTTTTAATAACAAAATGCGAGTTCCTGCTCCAGTTTGTCAATGGGAAATTGTACATATTTTGGTTATGAGTTGGCTTAGGTAGAAATCAGGTTGGGTTGCTCACGTCGAAATACTGAAACTCAACTCTAAGTGTTAAGTCATATAACTTCACAATTTGTAATGAAAATGTTCCTCTTTGCAGACGCGTGTTACCTTGGAAACCTTTTTGGCCTGGAAGAAGCGCAAGATTCAGGAGAAGAAAGACCGTCGCACTGCCGATGACGAGAAGAAGAAGGTCGACTACAGCAAAGGCAAGCAATTCGGTATTTCTGGCAGAGAGATGTTCAGCTTCAATCCCGACCTCGTCGACGATGGTCCAATGGAGGATGGCGATGCAGCATTCGATAACTATGCTCGTTCAGATGACGAAGATGACGTTACATTTGAATACAAGGAATTGGATCTGGCGTCTCTATCTTTAGCTGCTCAAGAGGTTTAACAAAAGTTTACTCACACATGTGTGGATTAATAATCTTACGGCAATTTTCTATTTTAGGTCGATGGCACGGGCACTGTCGCATCCAATACTCGGCTAAAAGACCAGAAAGATGCTGCGGATGCTGAAAATGCGGCGCAAGCCGAAAATGCAGCTAATTCAATCGAAACACCTGCTGATGATGCAGCTCCTATCAATGAGAATCTATTCCTCGACGATGATTGCTTAGGCGGCCTTGAAGACGAACTCAACGACCTCGACTTGGATGAGGAGGACTAAATGGTTAAAGATTTGCCAACAGCATTTTGGGTATCACAAAATACACTCTTTCTGATTATCATTAGTAGCCACGATTGTTTTTTATTCTTAAAATTACAAAAAAAAAATAAGAAAACTGCAAGATTAACAAACAAAACAATTTTATGTTCAATACTAAGACGTCAAAATGGAACAAAGTGGTTGCGTTTGGGCGCTGCATGTCTACCAAAAATTTGCGGGCAGTATCCCTTGCGGCTTTGGCATTTGTCCCTCTTTGAGTATCCTGCTGAGAAGGATCTCTAAGCGTGCCTTTGGTCCGCCTTCGTCTACTGCAGACAGCTTGGGAAAGTACTGCTGCTGGATAACAAACAGCAGCTTGTGAAATTGCTTGCCAAAGTTGGTCAGCATATCGGCGCCGGCTATCTGTAAGAATTCCCACATCAAGGTGGCGCAAATGTCGGGTAATGGGTGTAGACTTATGAAGTTGCTCAACCAAATCCAACCGTTTTCAATGCCATATGGGTGTGATGGGCCATCGGCACGACGTCCCGCTGTTATCATCACGGCCGAGTAGAGTCTGGCGATGCCCGACTGTCGCTTGAGGTACATGTCTTGGTTTTCTATGCCACCATCGGTCACACGATAGCCGAGTATTTTTGAATATTCCTCAACGGATTGGCCACGCTTTTGGGGAATGAAGTAGGGCACTAGGAACGGTGACTCTTTGAATGTGTACGCCAGGAAGAGCTGTCCAAATTCGGGAACCAGTTTCCACAGCGACACTATGACGGTGGCGACTGGGAACGCTGCTTGCGGATTGCTAGATATCGCTGTATCACCTTGACTGACGAACTTTTTGGCCATCAAGAGGATACAGTAATCACGACCGAGTGGGTGATCGTTGACGGTAATTTGGCCATCGGCTGTTTTCAGCGGATTCCCAGAGATGAAGGAATACAGCTTTTCAAATTTGTCCTGTAAATAAGGAGAGTTTGTAGTGAACGCAAAAAATATTTAGATTATAGATTTGTTAGTTGCATTTGGTTTCTTTTTATGTTAAGAACGGTTTTGGTTAAACCAGGTCTACCTTGACAAATGGTAATGAATCAGTGAATACAGTACGTGAAAAGAAAAGTAAAGTAAGAAATGGCAACGGAAAATGACTATCAATGTTTATGGCCAAAGTGTACCTAAGCATTGCAAAAAGGCGACATAAAGAATGTTTGGGCAAGTAATCAGACACAAAAATCGCTTAACTTACCTGTAAATGCTGTGAACTAACAGCCGAAATGGCATTCACGGGAATATTGATCGCTTTCTGACATGCAAATCGATACTTTTTCATATTCTCATCCGACTGCAGTGACTTGACCTTCTCCACTTTCTCCGTATAGAACTTGTTGATTTGTGTATAAAATTCGAAACGTTCTTTACTGACAAATTGAGCTGACGCTTCAATTGGCACATTCGAGACTACAGCTGCACCTTCGACAGTCGCATCTGTTGTGTCCTTGGGGGCAAGCTGTTCCATTGATTTGTTTTGATTCATTGCAACTATAGCAGCAGCAGCTGCAGCCGCGGCCTTCTGCTGCTGCTCTTGCTGTTGCAGTACCTGTGCCTGTTGCTGCTGTTTCTGTTGTTCCAACTGCTGTTCGTGTTCATGCAACTGTTGCTCCTGTTGCAATTGCAATTGCCCCTGCTGGTGTTTGACTTCGATCATAATGCTCTCGTCCAGTTCGGCGATTGAGTTGCACAAGTTGTCGGCGATCTTCATCTCTGCCGTGCCGCATTCTTGACTTCGGATTTTACCGATAAGCTGATCGAAAGCCAGCACGAATGATTTTAACTTTTGATTGTATGTTTCGGCGGTAATCAGAGTCTGCTTATCCATGGACATGAGTAGCTTTGCTACCTTTTCGTAGCGCAGGCGAAATCTTTTCTGGTACTGTACTATTGCTTGAACGGTTATCATTTGGAGGGTATGTTGGCTCTGTTGTCGCAGAGCGATGATTTCTCGTTCGTTTTCTGTTATCTGTAATTGTGCCTGTCGCTTGGCCTCTTCGATGATGCGCTTCTCATTTTGGAGTTGCTCCTGGAGTCTTTTCTCTCGTCCTTCTTTGAGTTTTTCCCGAATCTCATCGAGTTGGTTTTCATTCGAGTATGTATGACGGTGTATCTCTTCGATTTCTTTGCGGATGGATTTCCGTCGATTCTTTTCCGTCTCACGTAAGATTATGGTGGTATTTATGGTTTCGTAATCTAAATTCTGAATTCAAATATTAGTCTTAAAGTACTTTTGTGACCATTAATAGATTTTCACCTCAGGACTGGAACGAATAGATGGTGAAATAATCCGAGGACTCTTCTCCAACCTCGTCGGAGTGACCTTCGTATTAATTGGCAAGAGCTCAGTTCTTATTGGACTCTCAGATTGATAGTCCTCCTTGTCTGGGCCAAGAGTTCTTTCGGTAACAAACGGTGAGATTTCCGCAGCATGTTGCAGCACTTTTAAGCGCAAAGTCGAGACGTCAGAAACTAGTCCTTCCAGTTTTTTTCGCTGTAAATGAATGAAATTAGTATTGATTGTAAACTGTTGTAATTTCCGGCTTACTGTAGCACTCATTATTAATTTATGTTAATTAAATAATCTCTATACAAAAATAAATATAAAATGTTTGTAACTAAAATGTAGTTTGTTTTGAGAACTCCTGGCAAAGTGACAAATCAAATGTCGCTGTCGCAAGTGATGCCACTACCCGAACCGGCTTGCACATTAAGGTGACATACGCATCGAAGTAACAATTAGTCGACATGTCAGTTGCGCTAAATATGTATTTATAAAAACAGAATTTCATCGAACTGCAATCTGAAAAGCAAGATTTCTCTAATATTATAATTCCACTTTCGATACGAATCCTTTCCTCATTATTGATATTATTTGCCTTAATACAGTGCGAGGACAACGAAAACGGGCGTCCGCTTTGGCTTTAGCATAGAATTTGTTCGTTTTTTCAATTTGACTATTTATACCTGGCAAATTCTAATTTATTGCACTGACGCCAAGTTGTTCATGGGAATGAAAGTCATAGGAATACATATGTGACCCAGCACTAATGGCTAATGCTGATCCGATTTGTTACATGCGCCCTGAAGTTCATTCCTGCTCAGCTTACCCTCAACCTCGTGCTCGTGCTTAGCATGTGTGATCAGACTTAGTTGTGAATAATTCGACCGGTCCAATAATGAGAAATACTTTGAAAAAATCGACGACGAAAGGCTGAGATCCAAGGAGCACGTTTCTCTCAGTCTGTCAAGAAAGAAGCCCTGCGTGATTAAAGATTTTATTGTGGAAGACATTTCTTAAATTCAAACAATTTTTGCATAATTTTCATTTCGTTCACAGAAGTTTACCACTCGTGAACGTGTACCGTTTTTTCTTGAAAGTGGCAACACGTAAGTTTATTACAATTTTCGCATTCTGCCAACTACTAGAAGAAAAACATTTTTTTTGTTGGGAACTGTCATTTTTGGCAACTGTCAACAGAAAAATCCATTTGTTCGGAGCGAATACGAAAAATAATATCTTTGCCCAAAAATGCCCGAGTTATCTACTGCCGAAAAGCAACTTTTGCTAAAAAAGCATGAGCGTGCTAGCCAACTTCGTGCCGAATTCAATAAGCAAATATCGAATCCCTATAGGCACGCAACTGGCGAGGGTGGCACTGTGGTAAGTAGGAATTACAACTTTTACCGTCTGTTATGTCATCATGGTCACTAAACTGTAAATTGTATTCCAAATTATAGTTCGATGCGGGTATGCAACGCTTCCAGGCGATGCGTGTAAATCACTACGAACACTTCAAGCCAACAGGTAAGGCATTTAGGTTGGGAATGTACACCGTCGTCATTCCGATTGTTGCATTCGCCTGTGCCGTGAAAGCTGAGCGAGATGGCAGGGAACATAAATACCGCACCGGACAAGTGGCCTATAAGGATCGTAACTTCAAATGGATTTAAACGCATTTGGAAAGTTTGGTTTTATTGAAGATTATTATAAATAAAGATTCGACACGATGCCTGTTGATGTATATCTGTTTTTGGGTTTACTTGTCTTCGAGCTGTTTGTCTCGGGCGATAACATAGTCTTCGAATTTAACCATGTATGTTGTTCCTTTGTGCCAATGGGCGGTCACTTTGCATGGCTGAAATAAGCAAAAGCACATCTGAAGTAAGAGGAAGTTAAAAAGTTAAGAGAACTTACAAATCCACAGTGGGTCAGGACTGCTTCGACAATACCAGCAGTGAAATTGGCACAATTCAATGAGCCCTTGTCCTTGGGAACACTGATGAACGCATTGACTAAGGGATCCTTTTCGATTATGTAGTAGGTGCGTTCGTCATCATTTGCATGCTCAAGCTTCTCGGCTTCCTTCCCGAAAAGGTTCTAGAAAAGGATTACATAGAGCTGAATGTTTTTCTTGATGAAAGCTGAAAATACCTTCCATAGTGTGGTCTTAACAAATAGAAGCATTTGCGTTAGCTTCGTCTCTCGTTTTGAGCTTCGTTCACGAACGAAGTAGATATCAATCACCCGGTTACCGACATCCTGGCCCATCTCATGTAGTCTGTTGGATAAAATAATCGATTAGATGCCAATAGTTTTGTTGATTTCTTACTTTGTTTGTAGCTCTGGGACGGTGTACACACGACTCTGGCAGTATTGCACTATTTCACTGAACAACAGAGCAACGATGCTCTGGGAGACCTCTGTTTTGCCTTTAGCTAGAGGACGATCAAGAATATTGGTTCGGGGGCGCATCGAAGAAATTTTTAGTGCTTCTAGCTTCTCCATCTCTGTGTTTCAACAAAAAACTATGCGAAATAAAAAAAACACTCGCTGAGGTAAATAAATCCAAGTGACAGTGACATTTCAATATGACAGTCGGCCGTATTTGCACCCTTGATGGTGGAAAGTGTTTAAATGAGAAGCTCTGGATTAAAGCAATGTGAAATGAGAAAAATTCAAATACTCTTCAATTTTCATGTGGCCCATTAGCTCAGTTGGTTAGAGCGTCGTGCTAATAACGCGAAGGTCGTGGGTTCGATCCCCCCATGGGCCAGGATTTTTTTTTTAGGGAACCTCTTTTGTTTAATTGATGTGTACCGTGTAAAACAAATAATACATACTGTACTATCTTACCTAAGTATTCGTTTGATACAAATTTACTTGAACAGGAAAATTAATCCCTGGGACAAAAGCGCGTTGTGACTTTGAGTACGTTGCATGTAACGAGTTCGTTATAAAGTGCAGTACACTACGCAGCTTCAGCTTAATTTAAGCTTTCACTTATTCTCTCCTAAATTTACCCAGCTAAATAAATATAAGCCCTGCATTTTAGCCGAACGTGAGCGCATTGGGTCATGTTATTATTGGGTACTAAGCGTACAAATAAGATCCGTTAAGATCTTAGCTATGGTATTTCAGCGTATTGTGTCCGGTGATAATACCCCCAATCGAGGGCAATGATTTCTTGTTCAATTGTAAGACATTTTCCTGGTTATGCTACAGGAGTCGAGCTTGCTTCATCTTTCATTTGTCGCCATTAGTATTTTCTGCTAGGTTCCACATTTTACTTTCACTCGAAATGAAAAATCGAAAATGAATTTTTGTGTTCTAAATTTCACTGTATTCGATTTCGATTTCAAAATTTTCGGAATTGAGACAAAGTGAAATTGTGTAAGTTTCCGAATCGCTCGAAATGCAGAACAATGTCGTTGGTTTCCATTGGTTTCACTCGGGGATTCACTCATTCCGAAATCCAATGGAACAAGAAAACTGCTTCTGAGCGACTGCACTCACGTATTGGTGAAACGTCAAAAATTATTGTATGGCTGCTGCCAGCTGGGCTTGTATAAAATACATAAAATGCACTTGTGTTGGTGCTTCTTGAGTGGATTCTGACTTGAAATCGAGAAGCAAAATTCTCTCCTCAGAATCAACAGAAAAGTATTTTTTGCGCCAATGGAACGGTTTCAGAAGTGATTTTCTTGATTCCGGACGCTTCTTTTTGCCCAATGGAAAACGAATTAACTCGATTTGCAATTTCGATTTCACTTGATTTCTGTAACCTAGTAACCTGTTTCCAATTTTCGGTCTAAGATTACAGGGGGAATCATTACTGTGGTGTAGGCCTGGCCTGATGGTTTAGTTCAAGGGTGGACCCTTTTCTTGCTCTGCTATTTCATTTCCAGACACACCTCTGTGCCCGGGAACCCAGCATATTTTAACTCAACGGCAGAGATCGCTTTTATTGCCGCTTGGCTGTCAATCCTGTCAATGAAAAAGGTAATTAGCTAGCTTCCACATTTAACTTACACTCGAAATGAAATCGAAATCGATTGGAAATTAATTTTTGTGTTCTACATTTCACTGTATTCTATACTATTATATTGCAACATTGAAATTTCACAACCTCCTTAAATTGTAGTTTCGTTTCCACGCTTTCCTGACATAATAATTTGTCGACAGATGAACACCGATAAACAGCAAAAATTAAAAACTTAAGCATTGCAAAATCTTGTCACCCCTATCGCGAATAATATTTCCCCCGGAATGTTTCCCATTCAGCAATTTGATTTACATTGCTGACAATGGAAAAAATTCCATCGGAATTTATTCGCGATACCCCTAACTATGTACATAGTCGATTCTCGGCTAACTTTGTTTGAAAGTAGGAATTTGTAATTCCTCTAAGCTGAAAGTAGGTAAGGTAGGTACATGAACGTTGGAAGAAACATATTGGATAGTAGCTAAAATTTTGTTTCGCTCGAGCTTCAAATCTATCTAAAACCAATCGATCGTTACCTTATCTGCTCATAGATGATTGTCGAATAAAAGTATTCACCCTTATTCTACGTGGCGTTTATATTAAACGACAAATGGCGTTTTTTGAAATCGGTATTACATGTGGCGTGTTTCTAGGCGTTTTATGTCGTTTAAGGGCATGTGGCGTTTAAGTAGTGTGGAACACAAGTTTTACGCAGTTTTTCGCATTCTGACTGTCGTTTTAGTTGCACAAAACGACTCATAAAACGGCGATTATTGTCGATTACAAATTCTTAAACGACTAGGATGCAAATTTAAAAAAAAAACATCTGAGTTTTGGTAATTGTTTATATTTATGCAGTGATTTCATTTTTCTCATTATTAAGGGTGAAAATAACAAATCCCGATCAAATGAAATGCCAGCCTTTTGGTATAAAACATCATTTTTGCACAATTCCATTTTCTGCCGTGTAATGCATGTTTATCCATTTTGGGCATGTTCTTCGATAATGGTAGACATTTCTGTTAGGATTTTACTAAGGGTTGGTTGGGCAAAACCCAAATCAAAATCATTCCCCACACCGCAAGTAAACGAAATATCGAGCCAAGTCTTAAAATGACTGGAACTTTAAAATACAAAGCATTAATACCTACAACAGTTTAGAAGACGAACAGCTTATTAACCTCGTCTTCTTGATTTAAACTGTTTTAATCACCCTTATTCTACGTGGCGTTTATATTAAACGACAAATGGCGTTTTTTGAAATCGGTATTACATGTGGCGTGTTTCTAGGCGTTTTATGTCGTTTAACGACATGTGGCGTTTAAGTAGTGTGGAACACAAGTTCTACACAGTTTTTCGCATTCTGACTGTCGTTTTAGTTGCACAAAACGACTCAAAAAACGCCGATTATTGTCGATTACAAATTCTTAAACGCCAAGGAGGCAAATTTAAGAAAAAACATATGAGTTTTGGTAATTGTTTATATTTATGCAGTGATTTCATAATTCTCTTATGATTAAGAGTGAAATCAAATCAAATGAATTTCCAGCCTTTCGGTAAAACATCAAATCAAATGAATTTCCAGCCTTGGTCAATTCCTTTCTTCTTCCTTGTAATGCATGTTTATTGTTTATCCAGTGTGTGTATATATTTTCTTCGATGACGGTAAGCATGTGTGTTAGGATTTTACTAAGGGTTGGTTGACCAAGACCCAAATTAAAATCATTCCCTCCACCGCAAGAAAACGCAATGTCGAAGCCAGTTTAAAAATGACTGGCACTTTCAAATACAAAACAAATACCTACAGCTACAACAGTTTAGAAGACGAACACCGTATTGACCTCGTCTTCTTGATTTAAAAAACTGTTGTAAATGTAATATCGCGAACATTAGTATGTACTTGTTCAACACTTTTTTCGTTTGGTTTTGTTTGGATTTAAATTCCGTGTGTTAAACAATTTACCAAAAGAAAAATCTCTCTCTTTTGCCGCCATAAATACCTACTTGTCAATTATCAGTGTTGTTGGTGTGGAACTCATGTGGAATGTAAAATAAATGAGAGAGGAGGCGTTCAAGGAATAGAATACCGATACTAAAACGACACTAAAGCGACTCGACTCAAAAAACGCCAGCTGTCGTTTAATATAAGCGCCACGTAGAATAAGGGTGAATATCGCGACCATTAGGACTGTTCAACAGTTTTTTCGTTTGGTTTTTAAATTCCGTGTGTTAAACAATTTACCAAAAAAAAAATCCCTCTTTTGCTGCCATAAATACCTACTTGTCAACTATCAGTTGTTGGTGTGGAACTCATGTGGAATGTAAAATAAATGAGAGAGGAGGCGTCCAAGGAATAGAATACCGATACTAAAACGACACTAAAGCGACTCGACTCAAAAAACGCCAGCTGTCGTTTAATATAAACGCCACGCCACGTAGAATAAGGGTGATTTTTCAGAACA
The DNA here is from genome assembly GCA_949372485.1 of Cheilosia soror. Classification (NCBI taxonomy): domain Eukaryota; kingdom Metazoa; phylum Arthropoda; class Insecta; order Diptera; family Syrphidae; genus Cheilosia; species Cheilosia soror. The sequence goes on along the minus strand of OX443561.1, from coordinate 93,465,397 downwards.
AAAGAACACACACGCAGCATTTTTGTTTTTGTAATTATATTTTGTTTGTAATAGTTTATTCTGTTTATCTTTTTGTTTTTATTAATGTTGTACGTAATATATAATTTATACTTATGAACATTTAAGTTGTTTTTTTGTTATTTATATCTACATACATATCTATATATACAAAGAAACATGGTAGGTATTTTTATTTTAGCTATACATACACGTGTATTTGTATATATACATATCTATGCATAAATATATATTTTTGCATTTTTTTTTCTTTTATATTACACATAGTTTTGTTTTATTTGATACATTCATATTTTATTTAATTATGATAGTATGTACTATATATATATATTTGTTTTATTTAAATAAATGTATGTAGGTTTATTTGTTTTTTTTTTTATTAAATAACTATACAAGTTTTCAACATTTGCTTGTTGTTGAAGTTAAATTTTTTTTTTCTAAATAAAGAAAATTGAATAAATAAATAAATAAAATTTATTTCAAACGTTTCAAAATTTAAATTTGTTCTTCCTTTTGTTTTGTTAAGTATCTAAGTTTCCATTCACTTGCGTTTTATTTCTTAATACTGAGTTATTATTTTCAAAAATAACATTTTGGCAAGTATTAACTTTTGTTTTATTATTTTGAGAACAAAAAAATATACATCTATCTTCTAGATCTCATTTCATTTTGTTTGTACTAAAGATTTACATCTTACTATTTTTATTTATTATTATATTCACTACTTAAGTGATTATTTTGTGGTATATTTGAAGGTAATTTGTCTGAGATTGATTTTCCTCCTCTGGGGTTTAGAAAGAGGACAAAAATCAACCACAGCAAGTGGAAGTTTCAAATGAATGTTGTTTTTGCTTTTTATTTGTAATAATTTGTAATTTGTTACAACCTTTTTATATAATTTAGTGTAATACGAATATATTAGGGCAATTCGTGTTACATGCTTAGTTGTTGACATTAAATATTTTACCTATGAATAAAGTTTAAATACATTTTTTTGTTTTAGTTGCACATTTATTGATAAAATTTTGTATTTTTTTTCTTTTTGTATTATTTATTTATCTAAGAATATTTTGTTTATTTATACTTAAGCAAAATTATCAAAGTATTTAACTAATAAAACAACGTCAAAGGTGTAGATCACAGTGTTTTTCACAAATTTAATTTTAAAAGCACAATCAAATTCAATGAGAAACAGTGTTTGATGCGCCAGTCAATTCATTTATTTCAGATGCCACTTGTTTCAATTTTGTTTTTCATTTTACAACAGCTATATATATATTTGTTTTATATTTATTTTCTTTTAACATGAATAGAATATTCTAATTTTTCATATTAACTTTATTTATAAAATATATTTATACAAAAAAGAAAGAAAATCGCTTCAGAATTCCATGAGCCCTAGGGAAAACCAAAGTCGATTAGACAATAATTTTAGAAAAACAATTTTTATTTCGAATATAGTTCCGCATCTAGAAGCAATGAATTGGCAGCACTTTTATTATAACGTAATTTTTGTTGTTTACATTTTTCTTTAATATCATAACATTTTAAAAATGTTGGATGAAAATTTGTCACACGCCAAGGCTTTCGCATGGAAATGACAACCAAATTACATTTTATTCCAGTTAATATCGTTTACTTTCGCCAAAGCACGAGAACTCATTCCTTCTCAACCAAAGGTCAGTTGGTCATTTCCAGACAAACCTTAGATTTCTTCTTGATTTCTTATTTATTATTTTTTTTAGATACCCAAATTTGTCGGTATATCTTTCTATCTTAATACTGTAAGCGAATTATTTTATTTTTATTCGATTTTATATTCTATATATAAAAAAAAAAAAAAAATAGTCGACAAAAAAATAAAAATAAAATTGTTACAACAATTTCTCTACAATTTGCTGTTATTGTTTAAAAAATATATATATGTACTGTCTGTGTGTAAACACCAAGCTTAAATTTGAGTTGTTCATTTTTTATTTCTAAAGCTTATATATTTGTTTTCAAATTAAATAATACCGACTTTTAGTACATTTATAAAACATCCATAAATTAGTTATTAAAAAAAAATAATAATAATAAATAACTATCTAAAACTAATACAAAATAAAATGATGTAAAAAAAAGAAGTACCTTTGTGCAGTGTCGAAATGTCATATTTTTGTGTCTTATTTATGCGTACAAAAAAATACTAAAAATTATAGTATACTCGAAAAATTAAATACAAATTTGTAAAACTAATATTACATATGTATATTACAAGAGAATAAAATTAAATTGTATATGTAAATAGAGAGAAAATTATAGGTTTTGTTGTACTTCTTTCTCATTTGGTATTTGATTTGATCAGCAGGAGAGTTTGGACAATAATTGTTGTTTTGTTTAAAATACAAGTCTACCATAATCATTGAGTTGCGGCCGATGGACCGATGGTTGAAATTGTTGCAGTTGGAGTTTCGGTTGTTGTTGTTGTTGTGGATAATTTGGATGGTAAAGATGATAGTTGCTGTCACACTGCTGCAATCTAGCCTCCAAATGTCAGACCTGCGGTTTATGCTTTCCACCACATACGCCGCAGGATACGCCAACCCAATGGCAAGCTCGTAGTGGTGGATAGCACCACAGGCATGGTACAACAAAGGAAAGAAGTGTCAAACCGATCCATCTGCAAAAATAAGTTTGTTTTAGTTTAGGTACGTCTTGGTGTCTTTCTTAACAAACAATATCTGTTGTTTATACGGTTTGTTAACCTTTTTGTTTTGTTTAAATCACTAATCTAGCGACGAACAATGTAAACTGGGCTAAAAATGGAGATAGGAGCGGTGTCTACATAATGGACCTGTTGCCCAACTACTCATTTATTAACGACCCCTTTACTCCTACTTCTAATGCAATTTACTTCTTTGCTGATGTCAGCAATCTCAGTTTATATAATATTCGTACCTGCTTTTGGGCCGCGAAATTAAAACGGAAGTAAAGGGTTTTTCAACAGGGACGCTACAAACGTAGAGCGACAGGGACAGCAAACGACGCCGAATTTCTTGCCGCTCTTTTGACATTTCTTTCAGTAAGGTATGCCATTTCATGATGGAAAGATAAACGAGCCAACAACGACGAGTCGAAATTATTATAATTTACTACCGAAATTCGGAGTTAGTGGCCTCAACGTTAAGAGCGCTACGTCCAATTTATGGTCGTCATAATCGTCCTAGCAGATCAACAATTGAGCGTCTAGTTGAATCCACAGGCACAGTACAAAATGTTCCCGTGCCAGTGAGACAAAGAAGTGCCCGTAGTGTCGAGAATATTGCTGCCGCTGACGCTTCAGTTGAAGAAAGCCCAAATGTGTCTCTCACACGTCGTTCTCAAGCGTTGGGCATCTCTGTGGCCGTCTCTCTACCGGAAATTGGGTTCAGCGTCTGGACTTCTGCAAGCGTGCCCGTGGTGGCCATGCAAAACAAATCGAGTTCCAGATATAATGGCATCGAACGTACTTTCACAGGAATAAAGAATTTTTGTTTTATTTAAAAAAAAAACTTTTGTAGCGCTCTTATTGAAAAACCCTGTATATTAAACGAGAAAAAAATTAAATTGTATACAACCAATGCAGCGGAGCTCAATGCTACAATATTTGACGCAATGGGTCCATTATGACCCTATACCTGTCTTCTCTCTTCTTTGAGACGAATGAAAGGGGCTTACGATTTTATGACGTGGCACTTGCATCGACGCAACTGAATGCCTTTCCATCCCCGCATGGACAGTTTATTGAACTTTCACTGGTACAGATTTCAGAAAATTGCAAATTGTCACAGGCGATGGGACTGAAAAATAGCACTCATCCAGCGTCGTCCAGGCAAAGTCCTCTCATTTTGGATTTTATGTGCGCGAATTCATATTGAAATGTGTGTGCTTCATTTTTTGCGACTAAAAAGACGCGCGATTCAAATCGCATGTGTGTTTTGGGCCTTAGTGGACAGATAAGGCGCTCGATTTAACCAAAGCTCCGTGTAAATCGAATTTTACTGACTCTGAGTGCACTTAATGAAATTAGTAAAAAAAACTAGGGAACAGCATGTCGTGTCAGTTTCCAACACATTGCACCCACAATTCTGAAACGTCTCAGAAGCGACCTTAGAGTACTGACCAATAGACCCTTGCCCTCAATTGTTTACGGAAATTGAAAGGTGTTGCAGTTACACCGCGTCTCCACGAGCAATTTTTCATAGAATGCCATCTGTCATTTCTCATAGAAAGAATTAACTATTAATTAATTAATTAATTAATTAAGAAGTATGCAATAAAATGTAGGGTGGGCATTTCATAGCTTACTATTTCCATAGCCATGCGTCACAACAAAAAAGTACACACCATAGAATACTATCGATAGCAAGCTATGAGCTGAGCAATAGATGAATACCATTTTTCATAGAATACTATTTGTGGTCTCCACGAGCAATTCTGATAGAATGCTATATGGTATTTTATGAAAAATTGCTCGTGGAGACGCGGTGTTACAGCGCGGGTGTAACTGAAGAGAGACGGGACGATTTACTTCAACCACTCTCAACAGATCAAATCAAATTGAGCTCAGTGGGTCAGAAATGATTTAAAAACAAATTCGCAGCTCGTCTTCATTATTTTTCTCTGATCTCAGTAGCGTCGCACTGCTTTGAAGATCTTCCCTAATTTTCTAGATATATGTAGTAGCCTAAAGGTTTAGGGTGTTGAACTACTGATAGAGCGGTTCCTAGTTTCAAAGTGAAGTAATTTCCTAACTCTTCCATTCAAATATTTCAAAGAAACATAACTCTAAAACTATTTATTACCTCTTTGTGCAGCCGGTCTCATTAATACATTCACACGGATGCGATGGTGTCTCTCCTTCAGCGTCGCTCATGCAATGGTACAACATGCAACGCGCACAACCCATTCCCGAAATACACTCAAAGCCAGACCGAAAGTGATCGGGAGCAAATTCGCATGCACCCTTTCGGTTGCATTCGTCCAAATACAATTCATGACAATACCGACATCGCACTCTGTTGTTCTTGCCCATGACGGGTACTTTCAAGCCACCGACACCAGTGCCTGCCTCTGGCGATGCCTCCAACGCTGTGCGTTTCTTCAGATTACAAATTGATTCACGGCGTGCATTCAACACTTGTGCCCCAGCTGGCTGATCTACAACTGGATAATTATAGTCGTGTACCTGTGTGGGAATATTTTTACAATTAGTAATTTTGTTTTGGGACAAATTGTGTTTGGGTTACTGCGGTTAAAGTGACGTAGGAATAATTTTCACTTGGCGCTATCGATGGCTGCTCTGCACTCGGATTTGGTATTGGAGGTGGTGGTGGCTTGTCACTGGATATGTACTGAATGCTGATCTTTTCCTTTTCGCTGTCTTTGTCGCGTTCACTGCTCCCTGTAGGAGAAACTACAAATGTAGTGTGACCAATGTGGTCTTATAAAACATCCGACTGTATAAACAACACTTACTGTGACTTTTTTCGCTACCTTCGGGACTTGTCTGTGTCTCGGTGTCAATCGGCAAATCCAATGTCTGTATAGAAAAGTGAAATGTTAGAAATACCATTTTTAAAATGTTGCCCCCCCGAAAAACTCACCATAAACACCTCATCTTCACCAACTGAGTCATATTTGGCAAGTGGTGGCCATATTACCGATGGATTTGATTTAGCCAATCCTGAAATTGTATCGTATGCGTTACGTTTACATTATGGATTTAATTCAATTCAAGCAATTGCACACACACTATTGCTATTTTGTATATTTTTTTTTTTGTTAATTTTTTGTATTTTATTTGTTTTCAAGCAAATAATAAGAACGACAAATAAAAATGAGAAAAATATTGTTATTGCTTGTTTTAAATTTTATTTTGTAGTTGGTTCTAACTCTCAAATGGAACTTACCAATAATTATTTGTTTATATCGAAAAAAAGTTGTCCAATTATGAGGCAAAACAAAGAAGAGCACATGATGTTAGATTTCGGAAAAATAAAAACAAAAACGAAAATGTTTACAATAAAACAAAACGAAATAAGGTAAAACGCAATTTTTAATAATTTATTTATTAGAAAAACCAAAACCAAAATGACAAAGGTAACATTCGATTTGTATAAAAATGTATTAGAGAAAACGGAGAATTTTATGGAGTTTACTCTTTTTTGATCGAATGATGTACATATATTCCCATTTGCAGTGAATAATCGCTTGACAAAAAGACACGCCAATAATAAAGAACCCAATGAACTTAGTTTGAAGCTTGATTTAACGTAGAATGTTGGCAAGTGCTTTAAATTAATACGAATACGGACTGAAATAAAGATACCTTGCACACGAATTGTTTAATTTTCTGATATTTGTAGTAGAACAGGAGCTATATGGATATGCCACATGTCATAAGAACCGACGCACGTAAAAAGTTGTTTGCAAAAAATCGGTGTTAAGGCAGAGAAACAATTGCCTTTGCTGGGGCAATGAAATATCCATTCGCGGCCTTCCAACTGCCAACTCATATCTAAGTACTATGGAGCCATACCGACTTGTTTTCTTAGACACACTAACTGCGTTAAAGAGAAGACTTTTACCTCCTCAGATAACGAGCGATCGAAATCATAGATGTTCTTTAATCCTTGGAATGAATTATTTGTTGTGTTTTTATAACACGTCGCCCACCAGTAGTTGCCAGTAGAGGCACATTTCACATGCTAATTAAAACAACAACCTGCTGGCAACTGCTGGCAACAACTCTTGATTTTCTCCCCAGCCGGAGAGCTGCTGGCTGGCAGCTGGCTAAATTCAGTTCACAATGAGCAAACAGGTGGCGCTGAAAGCAACAAGTGGCTTAGAATTTCCATACAATTTGCTTAAATTATAATTGCGTTCTTATTTCATACACACAACATTCCAGAGAAAAATGTCAGAATTTATCTAATATTTCTACCAAATGCATAATTTTATACGAATTGCTGATATGCTTTTGGGCTTATTGCCTAGATTCATTCGGCTGGCTTCATCTTGCTGGCAATTGTGCTGGCAACTGTCCAAATGAACGGCTGGCTGGCGAAGTTTCAAAAAAACATGCCTATTACTGAATTTGTAGATTGCCAATTTAAATGCTTCCGTGCTCTTAGCAGGAGAGATATTCTGTGAAAATTAAATTCTTTTATCAAGACTACTTACGAAATGTCTATAAGTGCCGCGTATAGAAAAAGGTCTTGGAAGCACAAAAGTAGTCAGTCACATCCTTTCACAAATAATGTTTCTGTTACTTAGGAATGAAAATATTCGTGCAAGGTTGTTTAAAAGCGGAACAATTCGTTGATCTCTTCCAAAACAAATTAAACATCTTGACTAGGCAGACAATTCTTGTGTACAAACGTAGAGAGCAGATATATTAGGTTAGGTAGAACTAAAATGATCAGCATGCTAACAAAACTCGTCGACTGAAGCTTTCAAGCATTGCTGGATAATCGAGTGAGAAGTTGAAAGTATTGTCTCAATATGTACCCTTTATAAATGTAGCGTACGGATGAGATATACCAAGTCATATTGAGTTCCGTCATTCCTGCCAAGCTCGTTCATTACTGACAGATGTTGGCTCCGCCAATGCCAGTAAGAATTATACCACAAGCTTTGATGTCGGAAAAGGTTTAAGATTAGTGCTTCGCAGAAGCATGGAAAGAACATAGTCAAAAGTGGATGAAAACATTTTGTGATTAAAAATAAATAAATATATGGCGCTTCTCACAACCATTCGTTTGTGTGAGTTTTTATTTTTGGTACGAAGGGAAGGGACCTACAATTTTATGCCGAGTCCGAACGTCTGAGTTCAGAGAAACTTTTTCATAACAGTTATACTCTCGGATGTTTGTCAGAAGTTCGCGAGAGGTGGCGCGTGGAAAAAACCTTAAGATGTAATTTGTGTTTTTCCGTGGATCGAACCTGAGACCCCTCGCACAATAGTCCAGCATACTAAGCACTGAGCTGTATTATTTGGATGGATATTCAGTACTTAACTTTCTGCCTAACATTATCTTGACAGCAAGCTTAAAAGGGCACGTGAAGTGTAGGGATGCACCAGCCCGAGGATGCACGAGTCATTTGGGTCTAAGTCTGGGTGACAACGCAGCAGATTAATACTCAACTGTGAGTGGCGCGCACAATTACAGATGGACTTTAATCAACTACGTTTTGGTTCAAGCAGTAATCCTCGAGAACTATAAGAGCTCTACAGCTACTTCGACCTAGTCAATGTGTTGCAATGTGATGTGTTGCAGTGCATGAGGACGGACGGACCTCAAGGAATCCAACGGTTTTAGGGCATTCTGAATAATGCAAAGAAAAGCAACAAGGTTCCTTTTCATGTCTGCTGTAAAATAGTTGAAGAGTTTATTATCACAATTTGTATTATAGTATGGGAAAACATTTCCCTATTATCCTTTGTTTTGTCAAAATAAACTAACAAAATTCTAGATGCAAAAGATAAGCGACCATGCAAAAATAAACAATAAAAACGATTTCTAAAAAAAAATAAACACATAATATGAATAAGTAAAAGAAAACATAAACTTGAAACATAGAAACGATCAAACGATTTTTTTTTAACTTCCAATCTTTAACAAAATGTTTGAAATTACCACCAAAAAGTAACCTTACCGTCAATCAGTTCATTGTATGCTCGAACGACGCCCTTATCGAAGGCCCGGGCATCCGCCGCTGTTTGAAATGTTAAGCCGTTGCGCTGTTTACCGGCACGCCAATGATGGAAAGTTGGCATCACTTTGAAATACTTTAAATCACGATTTATAACACAACTTAGGATTACCTATAAAAGGTGGTAAAAGAAAACGCATAAGAATCAATGACAAATTGGTACATTCAAATTTACTACTTACATTTTGATCAGAAATTCTTTGGCCATAGATAATGTATTCATGTCCACCTGCGCCGGGGGATAGTCTAGTACGTTTACGTATTGAAACATTAGCTAAACCACCCCCAGCAAGTGGTAACCAACCCTCAGTACTCTCGTCTCTAGTCATTACCTGCGCTCGTACTTTAACTAAGAAGTCGCTGTAAAATAAAAAAAAGTATCAGAATATAAGTTCTAAATGGTTTCTTTGGTTTAAAATAGATTTTAAAGATTAAAAACGTAATTAGAAGACAGGAAATTGAGCATACACAATAATGGTAACCCCATCTATTCCAAACTTTCGCTTTCGTGCTAAATTTTAGCTCCCAAATAAAAATGTCTACAATAATGTAAAATTTAGCGAGGCAGTTTAGCAAAGCAGGATCGTTCGCACGAAAAATTCTTCACTTCATAAAAGGTGTCTTTTTAGAGGTTTGGTTTTTAAACTGGCAAAACTGTTTCTACAGACTGTCAATCTGACAGTTGAAAGTTGATTTGTGGTGAGTACGCTTTGCCATTTTACGGTGAATACATTAACGTCAGAATCAGAACAACGTGTGAAAATTGTGCAAGATTATTTTGAAAACCATGGTTCGATTCGTCAAACTTATTGTCGTCGCTACGTCCATTTTACGGTCGACATAATCGTCCATCTGAGCAAGTTATTCGGAACACGATGAACTTTATTTGCACCACGTACACTAGTCTAGAGGATAACACGCATCCCCGAAGACTACAGTACAGAAGAAGCTATCTCCGTTGTGGAGCGCAGTGTTGAGGAGAATACGAATGAGTCGATTCGCCATACAGCAATTGGAGCTATGCCGTCCCACTTTGTGGAAGATTTTACTGAACTGATTTGGCTTAAAAGCTTGTGTAAGAGTTGATTTTAACAAGATGGCTCAACATGAACATATCACACGACGCCCGACACCATCATTGCGGAAAACATTTGCTGAACGCATAATTTCGCGAAATGGACCTGTGAATCGGCCTCCACAATTGTGTGATCTCACACCTTTAGATTACTTTCTTTAGGGATATGTAAAGTCACTAGTTTATGCCGATAAACCCAGGGGACAGATCGAGTAAAATAAAAACGATCGAACGACATCGTTTTCACTAAAGCTTTCTCTATCATATCTGTGACAATAGACAGAGACTGCTAGTATCGAAACGGCGTCGTTCGATCGTTTTCATTTTACGAGATCTGTGCCCAGAGATGTGGGACGATTTGGAATCCAACATTCGCCGTATTATCGCTGATATACGGCCCGAGTTGCTCGATAAAGTTGTCGACAATTCGATTTCATGATTGCCTTTATTCGAACTAGCCGTGGCGCGCATATGCCCGAAATCATTTTTTAACAGTAATGGCATACTATTATCTATTAAATAAAGCAAGTATCATAGACATAACGATAGCTTCAAGTTTTTTATTTAATATTGAATTTGTATACCTCTAAAAAAAAACACCCTTTATAAGGTGACGTTATTCCACTTGACGTTTAGGGAGCTGAAAAATCTTGTCCATATTTTCTCGACTGAGCTCTAAGTTGACATTGGCCTCGTTCCATTGACCGCTAGATGACTAGCGGCATGCCAAACTGCATATAAAAACAATTGACATTTCAGCATTTGCGCTAGAGCTCTAGCACATTTTGTGAAATATCCTTTTCTGGGAAATTTTTCAATCTAGCGCAAAATGAACTGCTAGATTGAAAAAAATAACGAACTGTCAAAATAAAAATGAATGAACTGCTATGTTATGTAATTAATATTCATTGTACAAGGTGGCGCAAAAGTAATCCTCCTATCAGAAAATGCTATAAATTTTGCGATTGGCCCCTAATGTCAGTTCTGTTTTGACATTTGTGTAGTAAACACATGCGAAATACACGTTAATAAACAATGTTACGCTACACTGCTCCAGAACGCGGAATATTGGTGACTATTTATTTGAGCAATAATCGGTCGGTGACTTTGGCACAACGTGAATTTCGTCGCAGATTTCCTAGCCGTCCAACGCCTACTGGTGAAACACTGCGACGTTTAGCCGCTCGCCTCGAAGAGACTGGCACAACACGAGATGCTGCCAGGCGTGGCAGACCCCGGAGTAGCCGTTCTGCAGAGAATATTGCTGTAGCCGAAGATGTCATGGACATGAAGACGTCGCGGGCCAAACGGTTACTGTGAATGGTGAGCGCTACAGAGCAATGATCAACGAGTTCTTTTTGCCGCAACTTGATGAATTGGGATTGGAAAACATGTGGTTCCAACAGGACGGTGCAACGGCACACACTGCACGTGCCACAACCGATATGCTGAAGGATATGCATTTCCCGGGCGCCTAATCGCTCAGGGATATTATGTGCTAGACGACTAGCGGTCAATGGAACGCGGCCATTCTGATTGTATGTTTTGTGTTCAGAGAAAATTTCCCATTTTAAAAACAAATCTAGTCTCACTTGCCCTGCTGTCTAAAGTCAAAAAGAGCCACTAAGGCCAATGTAAGCCACCCATGGATGAGATCAAACAAAATTTGTTTCAAAAATAATTGTGCTGCGGACCTATGGAATTAGTATGTACTCGAATTATCTTTCCCCGTCTACGACTAAAGAAAAATTAAACTTTGTCGCATAGAACCTTATTTAAAACGATAAACAAATTTAAAGACCTTTAGCTGGCAGTATCAATAGCATTTAAAACAGATTAGCCACCACCTTTGTAATTCAACGCTATTTTAAAATCACACACTTATTTATCTCAAGCTTATAGTCTTGCCGGTAATTGCTGTCAAAGCATGACAAGCGCGTCGATCTATTACAAAGTAGGTAGCCGCAACACGTTATGTCATTCTGGAATTGAGTTAAAAGTGCTTTAATTAATTGTGTCCATCTATATAGGTAGGTGTAGCGCTGCTGTATGCGAATAAAGGTGAGTAAATGCATGCTAATCAGTAAGTGAATAATGCTATTATTAGCTAAGTTAGTTCGTTAATGAGTCTCCCTGGACATTGTAGGGTAGGTATAGGGAAATTAGTTTAGTGTGCATCGGGTGACTGTTTATTTAAGAGCAGGCCATGGTGTCAATTGTATTAAAAGTGTATGCCATTATTCCAGCTTTTAAGGCAATAAAGTTGCTACACTGTGTATGAGGTGATAAAGGAGAGTTTTCCGTTTTTCATATGCAGATATTGTAAACATATATTTTTGAGAAGGTTGCCAGTACGATATGATTAGTATCAATGGGGTCTTATTGCTTCCATAAAATTTAGTTCGAATATCATCTCATTTTATTAATAGCCATTCTTCGGCATCTAATATTGGTATAGGCGAAATACGGGACACTTATGTCGTTTTCGATTAGTCGTCCAGAACCGTCCGGAAGCAATTCGAACGCTTCCGAAAGCGGAAGAGAAATTTGCTTCTGAATTTGAATTCAGAATCGCGGTGATTTTTACACAAACTGTAAAAGCTGTGTTCGGGTAAACGGCGTTAAATCAATACCTTTCACCGTGGGCGTTGGACTTCGTCAGGGGTGCGTCTTGTCTCCTCTCCTTTTCATTACTTATATGGACTGGATGTTACAGCGCAGTCTTGGCGAGGAACGTTTCGAATTGGGAGATCTGAGGATAAGTCATTTGCTCTTCGCTGATGACTTGGTCATCCTTGGATCCTCTCAGACTGAACTTCAGCGCGCACTCGATCGGTTTGTAACCGTTTGTGTTGAAGCTGAGATGAAGGTAAACGTGAACAAATCTTAAGTGATGGTCGTCTCCAGAACGCCTGTTCAATGCACTCTGCATGTTAGTGGAGTCCCATTGAAACAGGTGGAGAACTCAATGTCGAGCAGCTACTTCTCCGGACGGAGCGATCCATGCTTCGGTGGTTTGGTCATGTTAAACGCATGTCCCCGACCAGGATTCCACGACGTGCTATGGAATCCGTACCATCGGGTAGGCGTCCTCTAGGTAGACCAAGGATGAGATGGTTAGATCAAGTCCATAATCTCTCCTATACCCGTATATGGGGATTGCCCTTGATGATTTGGAGTCGATGGCGGAGGATCAAAAGCTATGGAGGGTCCACTTGAGCAACCTACACCCGCGACCCACTTAATGGACAAGCGGACAATTGAAAATGATGATGATGATCGCGGAGAGTTCTTCCGGACGGTTCTGGATGACCAACCGAAAACGACATTACTTTACTTAACAGGCGCCCTAGAGTCTCTGACTGCACATTGCTTCCAGTTGTCCAAACCAAGCATTGGCTTTGCCTTTGAAAATGCGGGTTAGACTCAAGGTTGTTAGGAGAACTACCACAAGACGCTAGGCACCTTTGCGGGCCTATCGCGATCTTTAAGGGAATCATTATTTAGAAGATACGAGATAGAGGGTGGTCCATCTAGTGTTTTCTTTTAAAATCATAAGTTATTTTGACACTGACAGCTGTTTCCCGCTCGTAATCTTGACAGAAAATCAGTTCTATTCCTCCGCGGTACGAAATGAGTCGCTTTACGCTTGAACAACGTTGGCAAATATTGAAAAGTTATTTCCAAAGTGAGTGCTGTGTAGCCTAAGCAGTGCGTTTTTTGAAAAGAAGTTTTGGCCGAAATGAAGCACTCACCGCTGCTGCTGTACTCAAGTTTGTGCAAAAAGTTCGTGAGACTGGTATGCTAGTAGACAACACTCATGGTCGCCGCCGTCGTCGTACTGATCCGAGATTGTGAGACTCAATTCACGAACAACAACTCGCCATCGATCACAACAGCTGGGAAGGGGAACAACGTTTCGGTCAACGGCGGGAGTTACAGAACCATGTTAACCGACTTTTTTTTTACTGCAATTGAAGACATGGATTTGGACGACCTCTGGTTCATGCAGCATGGCGCGCCATGCCACACAGGCCATGACACAATCGATATTTTGCGCACCAAATGCCGAAATCGTGTTATCAGCCTTCTTGGCGATGTCAATTGGCCGCCTCGGAGCTGCGTATCGTGTAAGGAGATATTTTCTGAAACTGCTATGTCCAATCAATAACTAAGTCAGATAAAAGTTGGTTTCACCCGGGGTTCCATTTAATCAAAATATTAAACGATTATGCGTCCTTTCTAACTACCCAGCTATTTCGGTTTCGCTCGGGGGCAGGATCCGTGCGAATCTCTAGTACACCCGATAATTTTGTTCATGACTGTTTCGATTGACTGAATTTATTTAGGAGACTTACAAAATTAGATCTGCCATAAACAGCCACGTTGTTCGCAGAGTTGGCTTGTCAACTATTGCAGCTGCCTTGATGAATGGTTTAGATAGAGCTTAGACACATAGTTGCAGGAAGAGCAAGAAAGAGGTCAGCAACTCACTGCCTGACACCCTGATTTGGAACAAACAATGAATACTGTATCTAGCGAGGAGTTACCTGTTTTAAAGGCTGACAGAATATTTTTACAGACCTAGGTGTCTGCATTTCTTTTGCATTATCTATAGTTACTGTCTGGATGTGGCATTTGAGTTAAATGTATCTCCAAAAGGTGCGTTTTTCTCCCAAAATTGTAAACGTCTTCTCAATAGAGAAAATCAATTCACCAGACTTCTTAATATAATTCAGCAAATCAGTGAATGGAAAGCTTTCGCGTTCGCTACCACACCAACATAGCACAGCTTTTATAGAACAAGTCCTATTTCATTCTATATTCGCACATACACCCATGTATATACACCCTAATATCACCGCAACCAACCCCACTGAAGTTGAAGTTGTTACCAACACCAAACGGTGCCAAGGGAAGAAGAATACGCGCATATGCTAACTCTGTCATCGCGTTTGCCACGACCGACCCCACACTTATATACCAACTCCCTTTCTATATATATACCAGCGAGAAAAGTTGTTGAATATTTAGGTCAACTTTTAATTCACTGTCTCTTTGCTAGGACACATACACCGAGTATTTATGGTTTCTGTTGCCAGTCTTTGTTGCTTTGCGCCAACTTCAATATTTTTTTTATGTATGCCAAACACTGGTAAATACAAGTTTTAAATATTTTTTTTTATATTCTTTACAGATACATATGTATGCGATGTACATATATATATGCATAGTTACTTCATTCATAGGATTTTCATGTACGTAGGTATATGTTGCATTGTTCCACTGAGGTTCCATTCAGTGTATGTGGTCGGGGGGAACGTGTGTACTTTAAGGTGTGCTGTACACTATAGGAATCCAACCCAACATTGAGGGTGGAGGCAAGCAAGCTACATATGTGGGTTATGTTACTGAATGAAATCGTCTGCAGTTCATTTATGAATTGGAAGTTTTCAATCGAAGGTATAATGAATGTAAACTGTCAGGTTGGCCCGTTTACTATACATAGTTGCGGTTGCGGTGGGGGGGTAACAGTCACGGCGCGAGTTAAGTATCCATAGCAAAACATATTGAGAAAAAAGATAACATTATTTGTATTCAATGATATCTTTAGCCTCTAGTACAGTCTTGCACACAACGCTACAATGATAACATATGTACAAGAGATAATATCGTTTGTATACAATGTTGGAATATTATCTCTTCTTCATTATCAAGCAAGACGATTGTACGCTTGGGTCTCCTTGTAGATAGATAAGAAAAATATATAAATACGACTGTATGATGAATTTATCGATAGTCTTATTGTAACTACATAGTAGCCTTAAGCTCCTTTTAGAATTAGTAAAAAGTATTTCAATAATAAAGGACATAGTTCCAAATAAATATTGTTTAATTTTAAAAGTAAGAAACAAGTGTTTTAATTGGCGATCCTGCCAGGAGGTTAAATATACTTTTTAACTTCAATCGAGCGGACCTCGGGAACAAGTAGTGAAATCTAGTATAAACAGAACACTCGCGTTACCGGTTACAAGAATTACCTAGCATAGCAGGTACAAATATAGCTTCTTCATACGAAGCAGCTAAGCAATTCAGTGAAAGTGTATATGTGGAGGAAAAAAACACACAAATTCGACGACAACAGACACGAGTTCAAAATGGAACAACTCGCAGTATTAATGGCAAGATTAGAAGCTTTAGAAACCAGGTGCAACACAGTAACACAAACCCTAGAGCACACACGCACAGAGAATGCAAGGTTAGCAGCAATAATAACTAACCAAAATCAAATAAACACTAATTTAGAAACAAAACTAAATGAAGTAAAATCTGGATTAGGCATAGTACCAAACATACCTGTGCTAGAGGAAATAAGAACCACATATACAGATGGTAGTGAAATACAGTTAGACGCATTTAAAAGCCTACCTATTTTCAACGGCGATCAATCAAATTATCGGTCGTGGCGCGAAGAAGCATCCAGATTAATGGACAGCATTAAAAACTTCAAAACACACAGTAAGTACGCAGCAGCATTGACTATAGTAAAAAGTAAAATACAGGATGCAGCCGCGAATGTGTTAACTAATTATAACACAATTTTTAATTTTGAGGCGATACGTAACAGATTAGATTATACGTACTCTAATCAAGAACCTCTATACGTGCTACAAGACATGATGAAAGCCATCACGCAAAAAAGAAGCACACTGTCTGAATACCACGACGAGATAAATAAAAATCTCAATTTAATAATATCAAAAATCACTATGTCAGGTGATCCGCCGAATATAATCGACAGACTAATTAAAAATGCTAACGACGACGCAGTTCGTATATTCATTGATGGTATGAGTGACAACTTTACAAGAGGATCATTATATTCAGCTACAATAAATGATCTAGAACACGCATTCGCAATTGCTCGCAGAATAGAACATGATAATGTGCACAGGCATTTACATCTCACTCAAGATAAGCACCACAAAAATATGCCACATGAACGCAGAAACGAAAGAAGACCAAATTATTCGAGCCAAACAACGAATTATCAACCCCAGAAGCAATACGATAATATGCAGCAACACAATCAAGGACCACAGCCGATGGAGATAAACTCGAGACAAATTGTACATGCACAGCGACAAAATTGGAATCAATGCAAACCCGATGTATATAATCCACCAGCGAAACGTGAACACAGCGGGAGTTTCAACACACACAACAGACCGCAACGATCTTATCAGCAGAACTTCAAGCAGCAGAGAGTAAATAACTCCCGACAACAACGCAGAGACGATGCCAGCAGTACATATGCAGAAGCAGATGAAACGGAATGTATGGTAAATAATAACATAAGAATAGATCATTTAAACTAGTAGACGGGTTGCCCTGCTTAAATTTAACTAGTACTATTCATAAGAAAATTTACAAAATTCTTATTGATACTGGTGCAACCCATAATTACATTAATAGAAAATGCGATTCTAGCGAAAAAATTAAAATTAAACCTATAAAAATAAAAACAATGCATGGTTATTCTATGGTAGATACAAAGAAAGTAGTTAGGATATTAAAGAAAAATATAACATTTTTTGAATTAGAGGATATTCAGTCTTTTGATATGATATTAGGATATGAAGGACTTAAAGTTCTAAACGCGGAAATAAATTTCAGTAATATGACTCTAACTACCATAAGCAGTGTCGAATCTATTCAGAAAATTAATTACATAATTGGGGAAAATAATATTTATAAAGCAGACATAGATAGACTGATGAAGATTAATAACAGCATAGGACCGTTACCCTTTACAGATACTATAGAAGCAAGCATTAGGACGACCAATGATAATCCGGTTTATGTTAAACAATATCCATATCCCATAGCAGATAACGAATTCGTAAACAAAGAAATACAGAAACTCTTACATGACGATATAATAGAAAAAAGCCATAGTCCTTATAACAGTCCCATATGGACAGTACCTAAAAAAGGTTTGGACGAAAAAGGAAAACCAAAACGGCGCATGGTTGTTGATTTCCAAAAACTTAACGCTCACACTGTAACAGACAGATACCCCATTCCGGATGTCAACATGACAATTCAAAATTTAGGTAAAGCCAAGTACTTTACAACGTTAGATTTGGAGTCAGGTTTCCACCAAATTAAAATCAAAACAGATGATAAAGAAAAAACAGCTTTTGCTATAAATGGCGCAAAATATCAATTTAAACGAATGCCTTTCGGGCTCAAAAATGCACCAAGCATATTTCAGAGATGCGTGGACGACATTTTGAGAGACTTTGTAGGTAAATTCGTACACGTTTACATTGATGACGTATTGATATATTCTTCATCTGAGGAAGAACATATACAGCACATAAGTCAAGTATTCGACGTACTCAATAAAGCCACATTAAAAATATCTGATGAGAAAAGTAAGTTTTTTCAAGAAGAAGTAGAATACTTAGGTCACATAATCAGACATGGTAGAATCACTACGAACCCTGAGAAAATAGCAGCTATAGAAAATTTTCCAGTCCCACAAACGGTAAAGGATTTGAGAGGATTTTTAGGTCTTACAGGTTACTATCGTAAGTTTATAAAGGGATACGCAAGCATAGCCAAGCCCCTGACATTATATTTACGAGGAGATAATGATAAAATATACAAAAACATGCATAAGCAAATTAAAGAAGTTATATTAAGAAATCATAATTCAGAGTCTTACATCGACCAAATAATTAAAGAAGATACAATGTACAAATTCGATAACATAGATACTTTAAAAAAACTAATTATTCCTTTTGAAGAAAAACCGATATTATCAACTATATACACAATTGTAACACTGATTGTTATTCTAGCATTTACGTACGTAATGATAAAAACTATACAATGTATAACAGATCGTCAAAAACAAAAAAAGATTGACGCATATAACAAAACTTATGAAAGAGAAATGTTAAAAATAGCGTCGAAAAATCGGGACGATTTCGTTTAACAAGGGGGGGAGTTAAGTATCCATAGCAAAACATATTGAGAAAAAAGATAACATTATTTGTATTCAATGATATCTTTAGCCTCTAGTACAGTCTTGCACACAACGCTACAATGATAACATATGTACAAGAGATAATATCGTTTGTATACAATGTTGGAATATTATCTCTTCTTCATTATCAAGCAAGACGATTGTACGCTTGGGTCTCCTTGTAGATAGATAAGAAAAATATATAAATACGACTGTATGATGAATTTATCGATAGTCTTATTGTAACTACATAGTAGCCTTAAGCTCCTTTTAGAATTAGTAAAAAGTATTTCAATAATAAAGGACATAGTTCCAAATAAATATTGTTTAATTTTAAAAGTAAGAAACAAGTGTTTTAATTCGCGCTCATACGATGACATTGACATGATTTTAGTTCAAAAATATTCATTCTTGAAATGAAAATGTATAACTGAAGGCAAACTGTAGCAATTAAGGGGTAATGTAGTGTAGATGATCCCTTAAATGTGGCTATGAAATCATGGGCCAACAGAGCGATGAAAATATCATTCTCTTCAAAAAGTGGAAATCAAGAGGAGCTGCCTAGCCTATTGCAGTTTACTTAAGTCTGTATTACACTTTAAAAGAATATTGCTAAAAGATTTGGCAGACAAGACTGAGAAATCGATAGGGAACAAAATTCATTTGATGTCGGTTTAGTTGGTAAGAATCAGCCACTACTAATTGACGTACAACATACAAGGTTTCCACTTTCCATCGGGGGAACAAAACTAAAAAGATATGATCCTGAGAGACTGTCCGTATAGCTTTGCTAAACTAATTTTTACATCCTCAACAAAAAGGTATATTCACTTTGTCATTACAGCTGTAACGTCAAGAATGAGTCACCATAAAGTATAAGAGTCAGGATCAAATTCTGAATCGGTTTATCCATGTCCGTCTTCAAGTTTGTTAAAAACTACTACTGAGAAGACTACCTTTTACCGTCATCAAGTTGGTATCGAAAATGGGCTATATCGGTTAAGTTGCTCTGGCACCTCCCACGCAAATCCGTCCGATCCATGTGTAAATTGTATAACATGTTGCATGACTTGTATGCAGTTAGAGAGTGTTTGTGTCGCTTCTGACAGAATAAAGCCGCACAGAGGCCCAGTGGCGTAGCGTGGGTGTCAGCCGCCCGGGCGGAAAACAAATTTAAAAAAAAATAAATAGGTGGCGCAACAGGCGTGTAGACACCCTAGGCCTAGCTTCTCGCAACCATTCGTTTTGTGTGAGTTTCTATTTTTGGGACGAATGGAAGGGACCTACAATTTTATGCCGAGTCCGAACGGCTAAATTGAGAAGCTTTTTCATGACAGTTATACTCTCGGATGTTTGTCAGACGTTCGCGAGAGGTGGCGCAGTAGAAAAAACCTTAAGATGTAATTTGTGTTTTTCCGGGGATCGAACCTGGGATCCCTCGCACAGCAGTCCAACACACTAACCACTGCGCTACTGCGCCCACAAAACAAATTTGCCTCCCTCTTATTTAGATATTTCAAATTAAAGGACTATAATAAACAGTAATTTCGTGAATCATGTGTTCTCTTTCTCTCATATAAGCAATTTCAAATATACATAATATATATTTGTTCCTTTCATTGCGCTACACCGTGGTATGCCGCAAATCGGTAACAACACAACATTCGAGAAAAGTATGTTTCTGCGCATATGAATATCGTACATACGAGCGATAGCGACACATCACACAAGTCTGGTCTTAAGGACCATTCACATGAGAGCGAACGAACGAATTGATGAAATGTGAACAAACAGCTTTTTAAGCTTTTATGAACTAAAAATTCCACATTTTACTATTCCAAGAGTAGGATAATTAATTATCCCATCAAAATGTATTAAGAAAACCAGTTTATAAAATTTCGAATTCCCAACTTTTTGCCGCGAACGAAAAAACCCTGGCGCGAATAGTCACAATCCACGTCATTTAAATCGCGTTCCACAAAGTGGCGAATAAAAAATTCGTTCGAATTTAACCTTAATCCAAGAGGAGGATATCTTTGAATAATAAAATGTGCAATTTTCTGTTTATAAATGCATAAAAAGTGGTTTGTTCGAACTTCTTTAATTCGTTCGTTCGCTCACATGTAAATCGTCCTTTACCCGTAATGTAACCTAATTTGCAGATGTCATTATATAATATTGACTTCTTTATCTTTCTGATAGAAGTCATTCTCCCTGCAAGTCAGTACAGGCTGGTTGCCAGTCGCTACATGAGCAAGCTGTAATTATTATACTGCATTGATTAAAAACTGCATTTGTACAACCCGTTTCTAAAAAAGGCAATTCTTATTCACCCACCAACTACTACCCCATAGCATTTACGTCCCTTCTTTCTAAAGTAATGGGAACTCTGATAAATCATCAGCTTTATGAAATATCTTGAATCACGAAAACTTCTTAATGACCGTCAATATGGTTTTCGTGGCAGCAGGGCCACTGGTGATTTGATGACTTATACCTATCTCACCGAAAAGTGGAACAATCTTTCCACCACTCTGGTGAAACGAGGATTGTTGCGCTTGATATTTCGAAAGCATTTGACAAAGTTTCGCAAAAAGGTCTTTTGTCAAAAATACGTGCCTATGGGATTGACGCGTCTCTTCTTCAATGGATTAGAAACTACCTTTCAGGCCGTGCAATTCAAGTTGTATTGGACGGTTTCAAGGCTGCAATTCACCGTATAAATGTTTGTGTTCTCCAACGCTCTGTTTTGTCTCCGACAATCATTCTCATATTTATTTATGATCTCTTGCCTGTCACTTTGTCACTTCTAATCCAATACATTCCTTCGCTGATGGTAGCAACCTCCGTTTTTCATATTAGTTTAATGATTAACGTCCCTGCTTTTCGGCCGCGAACGGCTATGCTAAACAAATTAAATTCTAATACCTTTGCAGAATTCCAAAATGGCGTATAACAAATAGAGTGGAATTTAATGCTTCCAATGATGCCTCCTATCGTTAAAGCGAAACCTGAACCGTCAGCCATTATCCATGAATGGCAATTGCATTGAATCCGACAGGTTTTCCATACTTGATATGTGTATCTCCGTTGGAATGACCACATATATGAAGTCCTTAAAAAATCAGCGAAATATCTAGGTTTCTTAAAGCGATGCAAAAAGTACCTCACATCCTCTAATTTGGCTTCAATTTACAAAGCCCTTATTAGGCCTAAACTTGAGTACAACGCTCATTTCTGGACAGGTGCACCAAAAACTACATATTAGATAACGAAAACCCTTTCAGCACTAGTTAATTACAATATGTATAAAAAAATTGTTTACAAGATGTAATTATTATTATTCATATTATGAAATTTTGCCGCCTCCTAAACGTGCCGCCCAAATATTTTTAAACAGCCCACTGATTAGCTCACCTACTCCACCACATCGATCGGGGCGAAAGGCATTTTGGAGCGCAGGTTATTTAAGTGTTTAAAAATATGTTGTTAAACAGGGTTATGTTAATTCAGAACTTGGATGCTGAAAAGTGGAAGGAACTTTGAATGAAATACTGGATGATACTGGTTATAAACTACGCGGACGCAATCGCCATTTTCCCAACCTTACGATATTTAATGGAATCGGCCCTCGCAGTGTTGGTCAAGTGGACTAATAAATGCGGCCGGGATATATTTTCGATTAAAACAGAGCTAGTGCTCGGCCCGCCTAATTTAAAATGCTTCTCTAACCATCTCAGCTTCTCTAACTGCGCCAAAATCCTAGGTCTAGTTCATGATATGCAGCTGAACTGAAAATTAAACTTGAACGAAAGTACATATTAAAAAAGCCGCTACCTCACTCTACTCTTGCAAAAAGTTATGCACTGGTCAACTGGTGTCTGGTTACGGCAATAGTTTAAGACAAATGAGAGAATCATTGCAATAGAGCAGTAATGACGCAGGGCATGCCAACACTGTTAACTTTAACTGTTAACTTTAAAGCAGTTAGGGAGAACAGAGCTATGGTCCTGCTGATGGGCTTTAATATTAAGTACAATACCAGTTTCACCAACCGACAGGTAGAGAATACTGTCATTGGCGGAAACACGCTAGAAACGTAAAGGGGTATAAGACAAGAGACGGTGCTAAAGTTTTAATTTTCTCAGTTCCATTGCCCTACCAAACCATTCTTTTACACCACCAAATAACGGTACATATACTGCTAGGTTCCACATTTCACTTTCACTCGAAATGAAATCGGAAATAAATTTTTCTGTTCTACATTTCACTGTATTCGATTTCGATTTCAAAATTTTCGGAATTGAGGCAAAGTGAAATTGAGATTTCGAAAAAATTTCGAAGTTTTGGAATCGCTCGAAATGGAGAACACTGAAAACGAATTCACTCGACTTGCAATTTCGATTTCACTCGATTTCTGGAACCTAGCTGATAGTGTTTTCAGATTATTCGTAAAGCCGCTGAACTGCTAACCCTGTCGCGTTCGATATAATATAGCACTGAGTTCGCACTGATAATGAACCTGCGTTCGAGGTGAGCACTGAACTGAACCTAGGTATTCAGTCAGGGCAAGAGTTCAGTGCTGGATTTTGCTGTCAATCGTAGCTGTCATTTGCGTGATATCATATTTTTGTCAATTATTGGCCGCGTTCAATGTGCTTAGGCACCTAAATATTTAGGTGACAGTTTATCATTGAACGGAAAATTGCCTAGTACCTAAGCTAAATGTCAAATGCCTTACATGTGTTAAGAATTGAGCATTCACTTGCTGTTTTGACATCAACTGATCAACACATTGGCTACCTACTAAAGCATAATATAAAATTATTGAAGTTTAAAATGAATGATTCTATTGATTCTTTTCTAAAAGCAGCTTTACAAATTGTCGGGTAAAAACCCCATCTAAAAGACACATTTTATTTAATTATTATCACACTTGTGTACGTGTTGATTTTATTATCCGTAGTCAATTTGTCGTAAGTTTCCTGGGTATCATCGATGTCATACAAAACACCGTCAATTGTAACTTGAAATTTAATTTTTATTTTTCCAACTAAATAATAAAACCACATACAAATCTCAGCAAAGTTCAACAATGGAGTGAAAAATTCTTCGATTTCAATCAGCTGTTTATGACATTTCTTAAATCCACTAATAACTCAGGCAGAAATTCTTGCCTAACTTTCCAGTCACCACAGCTGACCGACCTGTGTCATAAAAAAATTGTCAGTACAAATTTGTCAGAAAATTCATCTCCGGAAAATGGTGATATTTCATTGTCATGACAATTTTGTTATGAACCCAAAATTTGACAACTGTGGGTTATTTTCCGACAGTTCTACAAAACTGTCTAATCATTATTTATGAAATAGAAATTTGACACCATCTGTCAGTCTACAAATTGTCAACTGTCGCAATTGTCAATTTTTATAAAATAGGACCTAAGGGTCGTTATTTACAAACAATGTCTAGTCGACTATAGTAAAGATTCGATTTAAAGAAGCATTTGCTCTATATGCCTTATTGCAGTTGGACATAGTGTATTCCATCACCACTACTTGTAGTTGTAGCTGTCAAAAGATACAATGGCATAACTATAGAAAGCTATATACTGAAGTATATTTTGAAGTTCTTAAATGTATTCACTTAAGTCATTTAAGCACGTATACCAGATACCTACCACTAAATAGAGTAAACAAAAATTCTGTTGACATCAATTTTGACACATTAACTCAAAGGCGAAAAAAAAACAGTCCATTTCCTCCCATGTGCGCAGACAAAACTATTACATTCTCATCGTACCTTCAATAGACGTACAAGTACATACCCACAATTGCACTAAATAAGCTTTACCCCGAAGCTCTTCATTTTATAGATGAGAAGATGAAACAAAACAATCCATGAATGGATGCCAGAAATATCAACAGCTCTTGTGGTGGCTCCCTTTCCCTTCCCCAATGTCGTGGTGGATATACCATACGAGATGTACCTACCTAAGAAAACTAACCTCGCGCTCTCTCATTCAGTATCCGTTTCGTACATACACTGACAGTGCACGTTCAAAAGAGTTTCATTGTTATTTCTGTGCGAATGAAGCTATATAATATAGGACAACTATACAAACAGTCGAAAAGTACATAATATACACCAAAGTACGACACAAATCATCATTGGGTTTGGGGTGGTTTACCCGTACATATATAATATACCGCCGCCGATTCCACTCCCTTCTGCTGCTCCAAGGGAGGTACTCTCTGAATTGTTTATGTTTATTTTATTTCTCTCGGTGTGCTATGTCAGGTTGTCTCTTAGAGGTCATGTCTAAGAAAATGAATGAAAAACACACATTTTCATTGATGAAAAACTTGCGATTGGTTTTTAGCTTTTAATGTTGTTTTTTGTTCGTTTTGTTATTCGTTGTCGTTCTTGGCCATGCTTCGGACGAGGAGAAAATGAAAATTCTATTTCCATTGCTTCCGAATGAAGTGTTGCCTCGAGTAGGGTATACGAATAGGTATCTGATATCTGAATGAAAATCGTAAGTTAGCTTGAGAGACACTAGACACAGCTATTCGAGTTTGAAAGCGAAAGGGAATTAAAGGTAGTACCCGCTTGAAATGTTTAAACAATGTCTTGTGTCATGCCAAATGGCACTGAGTCAGCGTCTGTCAAAAAAGAAAATTAACATATTATTTTATTGCTTGTGGTTATTGTTGTTGTTTACTATGTCTTCGAGTGTGTTCTCTCGGTTTTTGGCTTTTTATGTATACACTCGGACTCGATGGTGAAAAAGCTTTCCCCCGAATTGTTGTCTTCTTTTGTGAATGAATGCGAGGGCATAGACATGGGTGGATTTTATTTCTTCAATTTGTTGTTAGTTCAATTGTTTGAACAAAATTTAAAGTTCCATTATGAAGAATGTATTTTTAAGATTATAATATGTAACCAGTTGAGCTAATTTTTCAAATTTATCAGCATCAGAAAGTTCAAATTGTTGTTCATCTTCAAAATCCCGAAAAACATAAAGAGACGAAAAATGTACTAGAGCCGTAGGAGTGATTGGATGGTTACCCAATCAATGTAGCCACAACCCAAAATTCCAAAGCAGAAAACAACAGAGAAATCATTATCGTTTAGTACTGCAACTCTAAAACTGAGGAATACAAACAAGTCAAACAGAAAATATGACAAGTATAGAATAACAGCGACATCTGTTGCAACAAAATAAAATCTGGTACATCTTCCAGAAGTGGGTCCAGTGCAGTGGCTCAATACTGCGGTCGACTATACTGAGCGAGTGAACTCCGATCTATTCTCCGGAAAAACACAAGTTAAACTTTAAGGTTTTTTTACACTGTCCCAAATCTACTTCTCGCGAACGCCTGACAAATATCGGAGAGCATAATTGTAGCGAGAAAGCTGTTCGGATTCGACATCAAAATTCCATTCGTGCTGAAAATAAGTCTCGTACAAACTAATGTTTATGAGAACCTTTAGGCTTAGGACTTTACATGCACCTGTTGCGCCAACTTTTTACTATTAGAACATTTCAAGTTTGCGTCATTGAGAGATTGAGGGTGAGCTTAACCATAACATAAACCCTAAAGGTGAGGACTTTATCAATTGTGTATTTAAAACAACACTCTAAAAGCGAATAGGGGCTCAGAGCCAACTTTTGTTATTAGGAATATCTTCTTAATATATATAAACGTTGATGCGTATGTAAGTCCGATAATAAGGGCTGACCCACTGAAGCTTTAAGTTTTATATGCACACCATTATGTTCGCGTGGTGCTCCGGATTGTTTTTGTTTACGTTAGACGCCACTAAGTCGGTTTTTTTTCGAATATTTATATTTAAAAATAAAATAAAATAAATAAATAGGTGGCGCAACAGGCGGGTGACACCCAAGGCCTAGCTTCTCGCAACCATTCGTTTTGTGTGAGTTTCTATTTTTGGGACGAATGGAAGGGACCTACAATTTTATGCCGAGTCCGAACGGCTGAATTGAGAAGCTTTTTCATGACAGGCAATACTCTCGGACGTTTGTCAGGCGTTCGCGAGAGGTGGCGCAGTAGAAAAAACAAGATGTAATTTGTGTTTTTCCGGGGATCGAACCTGGGATCCCTCGCACAGTAGTCCAGCACACTAACCACTGCGCTACTGCGCCCACAATATTTATATTTATAGAAATCTAAATATGTATAAAAATGTTAAGCTGGCTTGTGTACGCTACAAATACTCGAAAAGTTCTGCACCGATTGAGCTCAAATCAGACAATCTTTGATATTGGCCCGAGAGGGTTTCTGTAAACTTTAGTCAAAAATTGGACGTGGCACATCCCGCATAGAAAAACAAAATTTGCAAACGCTAGGTATTTCTCAACACTTATAGGAACTAAAGTCGTAAAACTTGGAACATTGATGTGCATTGTAATTACTAAGCACGGGAAAAGCCGGGCGGGTATGTCCAGAGCTATAAATATAAAAGAGGAAACTTACGGACTGTGAGGGAATCTCTGTGTATCAAATCCTGAGGGCTGCGCAAGCGAAGCCGCAGACAAAAGCTAGTTTTTAATAAAAAGAAGTCTTTGGCAAAATTTGGACTCGGTTGCGGTACGGGGTGGAGATATTAACGAAAATGTAGTTTCCCCTGTATATAATTCTTATATCGAAAATATAAAATGTAAGTGTAATACTTTCAGAGTTTTAATAAAAAACTATAAGCCTATAATTAGATCGCCAACTTTTGTGCACCTACCCGATTATCCCCGGAAATATTCCCTTTGAGTGGCCCTGTCTGTCAATATATACGTGTGCAGAACACAGCTCCCACAAACCATTAAGAATAGACCGTCGACTCCTCCCACATAACGGACTTTGTCTACAAGCTGCCGGCGGGCCCAGGATTTTTCATGTATTGGTGCTGTACAAAATCAAAGGAGCGCCATTAACGCACGCATACTCGAAAAATCCTAGGCCCATGGTATAGCATGGAAAATCATTGCCTCCATTAATTTTGACATTTACACGTATTCACAAAGTAATTTTTTCCGGGGGGAATCGGGTAGGTGTACGGGAAGTCGGCGGTCTATTCTTACTGGTTTGTGACAGCTCCCACGATTGATATCCCACCATGAGCTTAGGATGGGGGCCCAACTGCAATTATTGAACTGACAACTGAACTGGAAACATATTTACACAATTTATGGGAATTCCATCAGTTTCAGTTAAACGCTTAAATGTTTGCATTTAGACATCAGTTTAACTGATAGCTCAACTGAAACGGAAATGATCGTCTAAGGCCGTGTGTCAATTGCACTAAATAATTATCCTCGGATAAGTTTCTGACATTTATCAAAGTGTTGAAAAAATAATTTTACGAAACTCCAATCTCAAAATAGAGATTTATCGAAGATTATCGAATTAATTGAAATTCATGAAAAATTAATTTTCCACATTCCACCACGAGTGTGATCCGAAAGCAATTATTTAGCCCAATTAACATACGGTTTCAATGGGGCTTTAGACATTAAGACATCTAGCGCAAATCTTCTCATTTGAAACACCTCTTTCTCGAATATCGAAAATGTATCGGGATGAATTTTATTTTCAAAATTGAATGCAAAAGAGTTATTTAATTTTACACACGCACGGATGAGACGATTCGTTTTGAACAGATTGCGTAAACAAATTTGTTGATTTGGTTTTGTTGTCTTTTATATGAAGGTTGGAAGGTAAGCTTTAGGTGCACGAGAAATTATTATACAGATAAGGGTTGTAAAAAAAGACAGTATTTTTGAATGCATTCTTCAAAAAGTATTTAATGAATGCAATTCTTTGATTGCCTCCCCCAAAGAGAACACAACAATGGTGTGAACTGTCTGTTGCATATTATTATAGTTAGTACCTACTAGTTACGTTTAACAAGTAGAGTGATTTTTTGCTGTTTCGTTTTTCAACCCCATTTTTTCTATAGTTCACGCGTGATTTGTGTCAAAGTAAAAAATACTCAGTTAGCATTGTCATTTTGCTATGGATAGAGATTTACGTCCGGCCAACGTTTGCACTTCGTCCGTTTTATGGTCTTCGTAGTCGTCCTATTGAGCTACGTTAATAATCAAAATTGCCTTATCTGGTCTGCTGAGCATTGCAAGAACTGCCAATGCATCCACAAAAATTTACCGTTTGGTGTGGTTTATGGACAGGTGAAGATGAAAGATGACAACAATGTTACCCTTAATGGTGCTCGCTATCGTTCGATGATTTCGGACGTTTTTTTTGGCCAAGATTGGCGTCGCAACATGCCACACATTACGCGAATCCATGGACATATTGCGAGGTGAATTTGGCGAGCAATTCATCTCACGTTTTGGACCTGTGAATTGGCCGCCTAAATCATGCGATTTGAAGCCGATGGACTATTTTGTGTGGGGATATGTGAAGTCTTATCTTGTCTATACAGATAAACCAGCAACTATTGCTGGCTTAGAAGACAACATAACTCGTGTTATTGGTGAGATACGAAATGGTGAGATCCGAAATTGGACATTCCGGATGGACCACTTGAGGAGTTGCCGCGGTCAACATTTACACGAAATAAGATTCAAAAAGTTAATGGCACTCAATTTTGCTAATTTTCGTTTTTTTTTTATTTTAAAAACCAAATGCTTAAAAAATCACCATTTAGGTCCCATTTAGACGGTCATTTTAGTTTCAGTTGAGCTATCAGTTAAGCTTTCAGTTAAACTGATGCTCTACAGTGCATTTAGACATCAGTCTTGTATTCAGTTAAGCTTTCATCACGAGTAAGATTAGCCGAAGGTTAAAAAATATATCTACTAAAACTGACAACTGAACTGGAAACTTTGGGGAATTCCATCAGTTTCAGTCTCAGTTTCAGTTAGACGCTTCAATTTTTGCGTCATCAGTTTAACTGAAAGCTTAACTGAAACTGAAATATGATCGTCTAAATGGGGCTTTACATGCGAAGAACATTTACATTTTTTCTATTCTTTCACATTTCACCATCACACTAAAGGTAATGCAGTGTCCTATTTATGAATATTTTAAAAGGTCTTTCCTCAGGTCTTTTATTAGCGACTTGACAACTTTAAACTTTCAGTGTGAACCGTGTGTGAAAAATTAAGCCGATTACCGAACTGTCAATGTCAAAATATTCAGTAAAATCAACATTTTTATCATGGTGAAGTAAACGAAGGAGAACAACGTTTACAAATAATAATTACATTTTACTGCCGAAATTCCGAGTAGGTGGTCGCAACTTTAAGAGCGTTAACGCCAATTTTCAGCCGTAATTCTCCTCCCAGTAGATAAGCGCATTTTTGGTTAAACGGTTTCGTCTATAAGAAAAATATGCAGTACTGGACAGGTGAGAACCCTCATGTGCTTCATAAAACAGCACTTCATCCGCAAAAAGGAACTGTTTGGTGCGGTTTCATGCCGGTGACGTCATTAAGCAGATTTTTTCGTCGATGAAAATGACCACCACGTTACGGTAAATGGTAATTGCTACAATGATATGCTGGAACGTTATTTCTGTGAGCAATTGCATGAATTGGACCACAAAACACATAGAACTAGACCGCCGACTTTCGTGCACCTACCCGATTCTCCCCTGAATTAATTCCCTGACTGTGAATATACGTGTGAAATGTAAAAATCAATGGCGGCAATAATTTTCAATGCTATGCCATGTCCCTAGGATTTTTCAAGTATGCGTGCGTTAATGGCGATCCTTTGATACCAATCCATGAAAAATCCTGGGCCCGCAGACAGCTTGTAGGCAAAGTTCGTTATGTGGAAGGAGTCGACGGTCTAGTTTTATGTGGTTTGTGAATTGGACATCAGTGATATGTGGTTCCAACAACAAGGTGCCACAAGCCACACAGAGGGTGCAACATTCGAGTTATTGAAGTCTCAGTTCGTTGAACGTGAGAAACGGGCCCGTCTATTGGCCGCCGAGATTGATGTGATTTAACGCCTAGAGACTTTTTTTTTTGTTCTACATTAAATCATTGGTCTCGTCTATATGCCAACAAGCCGCGGCGACGTTGGCACGAGAAATAGCGGCTGTATCGGACGAAAGGTTTTCATAGTAAATCAAGCCAATACAATTTGTTTTGAGATATCGCAAGGAGTTTGCATTTTAATTAAAAAAGAAATTGTATAAGCTTTTGATTGAAACAATTTTCCTTAAATATTTATTTTGCTTTTAAAAAACATTAAAAAAAAATACACCAAAAATGTTGAAGCGATTGCAAACATCCATTGTTTAATCGAATCATTTCGACGACGGCATTTGACAGTTGAATTGTTTACGTGATGCAATAAAAAACCATGTTAGTCGAATCGTTTCGACGATCATAATTTTTTAGCCTTACGAGGCCAAATTGAGATGCGAACAAAATACAATAAAATTGTGAAATTTTAGAACTGTACTTAATAAAAAATGTACCAAACACATGTAAGTTGAGATCTTTTATTTTTTTAGAAATTTGTCAGACTATAAATTATTATTTTGTTTTGGCCGACACTGTATATTGGGTTTTATGGCCACGTTCTCATTAATAAGCTAAATACATCATAGTTCTTCACTAATTAATTCGACGGTAGCTTCAAAGGCTAATTCGATACCAATACGAAAACCACTTACGTACGGATATACTTGAACGCTACAACATCCAATTATTTCCATGTTAGGGACAGTAGGTACTATGTATATCCGCAATACTAGAGAATCTTTTTAAACTAATATAGCTAAATCAGCTCTAGACATGACTCTTTCGGCCATATCTATAGACTACAGTCTGTGTTTCTTACAAGACCAATCGATGACACATTCAAATTGTCCAGGACTGAAAAATTAAATAAACGCGAATTGCATTGAAATTTCATACTCGCTGTTGCACGAAAGTGATTCTTGAAGAAGCATGCACAGAATTCGCAATTAGTTACATTCGATTCTGTATAATTCATTTCATGTTAGCTGTGTTAACAATTTTCTTCGAAAACACTACTCTGTAACAGAGTAACAGAGAAAATGATGTCTTCGTTCATTGTAACAAGAGATTTTATTTTTTTTTGTTCGATCTAATAATTAATTTAAGTTAGGTAGAGAGCTATAGAAGGAAGGAACTACAAAGTGCAGAAAAAAAAATATTCTTTCTAACGAATTTGTATATGGAAGGTCATTTCAGACGTCAGAGACATATAGTAGTGCGAGCATTTGAATGTGAAATAGAGCATGATCGTCGAGCAAATTAAGATTAGAAAAAAAAACGATGTAGCTCTTGGTTGTACAGTGCGAATATTAAAGAGGAATTTGGCTTAAATCAAGTGGCAACCATTTGCCACTCCATGGATGCCTGCCGGATATGACTAATCACAATATGAAAGCTAAGCTGCTGAGTGCGGTAATCATAGATTTCCGAATAAGTATCTACTTTGGGTTTTCGATAATCCCAAAGCTGAATAGCAAATGCATTTGAGTATTTTACAGCAGTGCATTTAAGAAAGTCAAAAGAGGAATCACTTTCTGACGCGAATAATGTGCATGATGCAGGATGGAATACTTATCATTGACATATTCAAAGGAAGATTGTGACCAACACAAACTCACATAATAAAGGAAAGCTTATGGGTGATGAGTCGGATTAATTTAATTGAAGCGCAATAGAACCAACAGATCAGGAACAGAACTTGTCAAACTTACATGAAATGGAGATCAGTTACATACAACTGAGCAAGTATTAAAAGCCGTGTAAGCAAAAAGACACCCGAAATCTACAGCATTACTATCTTTTAGTTGATCAAGTCACCGTGAACGTTTATCTACAGTGTGCTAATAATGAAAGGCTAATTCTCGTATTAGGAAGGAGGTATACCCCACCTGAACAAAAGACTTCCTAAAAGCTACATCCTTGCACACTAAAGCTTGAAGTAGAGAGCAAAGGCACAAGAGAGGCGAACGCTAGATGGGCCGCCCTAGATACTTGTAAAGGGTATTTAATTTCATGGTTTCAAGTTGGTAGCGCTGGCATTTGACACATGTCAAACTCAGCTGTCATTTGAAGTGCCATAATATTTGTTGAATGTTTGCCACATTAACATACTATACATGGACTGCTAGTGAAATGTCAGTTTCATAAAAACCTGCGAGGAAAAATGAAGCAAACATAAGCACTAGCTCTTTTGGTTCAGTGCGGCGAAAGTATGAAACCTCTGCGCGCCATTGCTACTTTTTACATAGAACACAGTGCCATCCATTGTAGAAACATTGCAACTGCGCAAAATAATGACTTATTCAAATTATTTCAAACGTTCTTTAACAGTTGGCACGCTCAGCACTCAAACAAAATCGCACGAATTGCTCGATGACATTTGAGTGTTTTCGTTTCTCTCCGCCGTGAACCAAAAGAGCTAGTGCTTATGTTTGCTTCAACGAAAAATTGGCTGCTAGCAGTCCATGTAAAGTATGTCAATGGCTTGCCATTTACGATAATGGATCGCTTAACAATCGAATAACGCGTTAAAATTATTAAAACTTCTTATAAAAGTGGCGATTCAAACGAAGCCACTTTTTGCGCATTACGCGATGATTATGTTCGTCATAATAGACCGACTACGCAAGCAATCAGTAAAATTGTGAAGAGAATGGAAGCGTTACTAATGGCCACAGGCCTGTGCATCATCGTAATACTCTCTCACTTCTCAGTCGATATTGCTGCTGCAAGTGGAAGTGTTGCCGATGATCCGAATTTATCGATTTCCCGGCATTCGCAGCAATATACCTCGCTATGGCGTATTTTGCATTTGGATTTGCACCTTCATCCTTATAAAGTTCAAATTACGCAACAATTGCAGCCTGCTGACCATTCACAACGCAGTAGATACGTTTCTTGGGTGTTGGAACAACAGACAATAAACATCGATTTTTCGAACAACATTTCCTTCAGTGATGAGGCACATTTCTCACTCGGTGGGTATGTAAACAAACAAAATTGCCGCATATGGGGCTCAGTAATCGAAGAGGTGACTGTTTGGTGTACTCTATGGTCGAAAGGTGCCATTGGTCCGCCAATTCGGAGCGATATGGTCGAATGATAACCGATTTTTTATTTGGCCTTGGCCGGAGATTGCAGATCATGACTTGGACGATATGTGGTTCCAACAAGGCGGGGCAACAGGCCACACAACACGACCAATTATAGCTTTATTGCGTAAGAAGTTTCCTGGTCGCGTAATTTGAATAATATTGTTTTTTACACTTAATGACAAAGTCCAAACTTTCAATTTCAATTTTAAGCGAAACCGAAAAATGAATGAACCTTTAGTACCACAAGAATGCAACGGCTGGCATTCAATGAAACCAGGACTGACTGCCATACGGAAGGATAGAAAATCCCCATCTCCCCTCGTAGAAATCATAACGGGGCACAATATTCTGCGGTACTACACGAAGAAAGTGGGACGAGGAAGAATCTTGTAGAGGCTGCGGTTCTATGTTACTAGGGACTCCTAGGGAGTCAATTCTTCAACAATCTAGACAAGCTTTCTAGCACATCAAGAGATAGGACAACTTTATCAAATCATCAGTATGGTTTGTATGTTACAGCACAGTAAGCAATTGATAACAAAAATTATATTATAATGGATTAGGGACAATCTCTTCCCCGACGGGCATCACAATGGGTCAGTATTGACGGAGTGCTCTTTGCCAGCCCACAAACTTAACCTAACCTAAATATAACAGACCTAGTGAGCTACCTAAAGAATATCATAGCTTGACATAGTTTTTCTCTTTAACTTTCAAAATATTAACAAATACATTAGAGATTTCCTTACCACGAATACGCCTCTGCAATCTCATCAATATGCCTATCACAAAGAAAGACCACTCTCTCGACTTCAATTTGAAAAACTGATAGACCAACCAAAAGACAAATGACTGTCAGATCAGACTTATTAAGCTACTGCCAGTAGATTAGACATCAGTTGTGAAGCTCTTCCATCGTTTACACATTTCATTCAATGTGCTAGGAGCTGTGAATTCCATTCGGAATAGAATATGTGCTTCCTTCTAAAGCTAATAAACCTTATTTACGTATCGGTCAGAAAAAAATGGGTAAAAAGCTGCGCGCCAACAGTTTATAGTGTCCATCCTGCTGGAAGATAGCACACATCTGTGTAAAGTACCTAAGGTTCCTTCTACAAAAAGCTACTTACTTAATAAGGGCACAGGATTTGTCTTAGTTTCCAGTAGTTTCTCCCGTTCTTCTTTTGCGTGCAACAATATTAGTTTTTTTTTTTTGCAAACCGATCGCTTCCAAATAAGATACTTACTCCCTTCTTTCCTTTCCTCAAAATAGTCGCTTAGCATGCATCGGTTCTAATTTTCCGCCCACACGCAGTTCCCGATGATTCAAACATATCGCATGAAGAGATATCCTCTGTCTTTCTGTCGTTTTGTTTGCTTGCATAAGTAGGAGTTCCTATCGTAGATTGTTATCTTTCAAATTGCAATTGCATCGTCAGGAGAGTGTGATTTTCGTGCCAAATACTGTGCTCCTCATAATGGATTAGATATATTGGTCATGAGAGACGTTTTCCTGTTAAATGGCTTAATATAAGTATGGGTGTTGCCTTTAAAAAATATCAACTGGTAACTTTTAAATCTGTGCTGACAAATAAAACAAGAAAATGTTGCGGTTTAGTCCCATGGCAGGTGTTTGTCCACTTGACCACAATTGGCTGGCATAGAAATTAAAATTTTTAGTAATTCCTTTATAGGTCTCAACCTCAAAATTATGTCTATATATAGGTATGTTTATGCCCACAAAGTTGTTGCTGTAATCTTGAAACCCAATTTCCTGTTTTGCATGCCGAAGGTTCGAATTACACTTTTTTTTTGTCTGTTCTTCAAAACGGGAGACTGAACCTGCAAAAGAACATATGCTCGACATGCTGGTGGCTTTCTAGTTCTTTAGACGAGTACATAAGGGAGTTGTATATATTGTTGTTAGAAGGACCCATTGAAAGAGGAATGAGAAATTCTACTTTTTTTTTGCTTCATTGCGACAGTCAACGTTCATCTTTCGCATGGGCTCTTTTAACTTTAGAGTTTAATTGCGTGCCTTTGAACAACGAAAAAGTTTTGTGTCTGAAATGTAGACGTGAAACTTTATTCTACATCTAAACTAGTTGGAACCTCGTCGAATTCTGTTATTTTTTACCTCATATCCGTGTTTGGGTATTGTTAAATCAGACCACATTTATAGAAATCCATCCATGGCCAACCTATAAGAATTCTGGGAAGAATTGATCTTTTGCTTTTTCACAAGCGCAATATGATTTTTTGTACCTATGCAAATGCCAAAGGCATTATCACTACTAGAAGCTCAATTTTAGTTGTTGCTAAGTTCGTGGCCTAATGATGGGATAAGATTTAGTTTGGTTTAAAGTCAATGAACTAGTCTATTCAGACAGACACTGCAGCATTGGTTTCCATTTTATCGTGGACGATGGACTTACAAATAATTCTTGCATGGATGACACGGTGTATGCAACGGCAACCTTAACAACCTAAGAGAGTGGCGATAGTGTAGGGTATTTAATTGTGACCCGAGTGATGTAGCTTTGGTACCGAGGTGTGGACAACAATACCCTGTCACGAGAAACGACGAATAATATCTGTGTTTTGCATTCAAAGATGCATCAAAAAATACATCCCGTCACCGCCAAAAAACTTGCTGCAAAGCCTTGGTAGGTATGGACTTTTTGATGAAGGAGTAACTTTATAGTACATTTTTCTTACTGTCGTCCTTTGCTTATCTGAAATGATGATGGTTTTATATGTACCTATATCTATAAATAACAAATTCGTACATTTAGTGCTTAGAGTTAAAATATCTATGAGCATTTAAATGTTTTTATATCTCTGGGATAAGGTAATTAAGCAAGTTTCTCAATGAATGTCCCAAAAGTGCTTGCTTTTCTCAATTTAGTAGGTATGCTTAGAATTATGTATATAGGTAGGTATGTATTACCTATGCAATAGATACTTAGCATATACCTACAAATTTTCAAATATTTGCAAAATTTTTTTTGATTCCCAGTTGCGGTAAGATATTCCCGATTTAATTCAAACCTCAAATATGCCAAAAGGACAACACTATCGAAATTGCGAAACCCTACGAAAGTAATCAGAACCAAAAATAAGTATCTACCATCGTTCGTTCGAGTGGGAGGGCAGGCACCTGTCATCCTTTGACAAATATTTTCACTTAAAATAGATTTTTATATATTTCTCTTACCTTTCATGTCCTTCTGTCATGATTTGTAATCACAAATATCCTAATATTGAAGCGTAGCACGACCAGTTTCACCATGTTTAAAGCATAAAGGCATCAGCCAACGAATTTCTTTAAGGGATTTCCTCACTCCCACTGGCTCGATTCTTTTCTAAAGATTTTTTTTTTTTTGTTAATAAAACATACGAACAACAAAACAAAAATAATGTTTTCAACAAACAACAACAAAATATCAATTTTTTTCTTACACTTTTGTTGCCTTTTGACTTTTGCAAGACACTAAAAAAATTTTTTTTGGAAGCACACACTATACACTCCCTTTTTCACTGAACATGTAAAAAAAAAACTACTCCAACGACGAGACACGCAGATTTTCTTCTCTTCCTCCTCACAGTGATTAAATCGAATTTTCTATTCTTATTTTTTTTTATTTGTTGTAGATTTCCCGAAGAGGAATATCCGATCAATCGACTTTTTCCCGAAGAACCTGTAAATTTTTTAACAAGAAAATTCGTAAGGGAACTTTTTTTTCATCTCTGTGCTTCACTTTAGCTATTTCACATCTTTTTCAAAAGGAGACAAAAAGGGAATCAAAATCAACTTTGTGAGTGTTGTGCAAAGTATCGACAAAAATATGCAAAAAAAAACACTTGCAGGCGACCGATATTTCGATTTCACTTTCTGTCAATTGATTGAGGGAATATACGGTTTAATTGGAGTTTTCCAATTGATATTCCCCTTTTTTCTTCCTGTTTAAAAAAGAAAGGTTCTTCGGGTTACACTTTACAGTACACGGCTAAGTTACGGCGACGTCGAAATACTTGCTGCAGAGCAGAGCCTTCTCGCCTTCTTTTCCAACTTCTGTTGGTTTTTTTTTTTTTGTAGGTAATTTTTCTCTACGCATCAAAATGTACTGAACAGGGATGCCACTTCTTGCAAAGAATATATTGACAGAACATTGGTGAAATAAAATGTACTGCGCATTAGGCGATATATTTTTATAGTAGTCCTTGCAGCCGCAGCTCTCACTAACTAGCAAAGACTTAAAAAATCATTTGCATATATATAAGTCTTTCATCCCTTTCTATATTGTAACAAGTATTTACCTTTACATTTTTTGTTTTGGATTTTTAAGCTATAAATAATATGTAATTTCTACGCACTGTATACTCGCTAAATACCCAGCAAATCAGGACGAAATTTTTGAAATACATATGGTCAGTATCTACCTACCAAATGTATACCGAGCCAAGCGAGAAAACAAAATAACGAAGCGGACCTTTCCCATTTTAATACGCTTATAAGAAATCAAATTCCTCCTCAAAAAATTCTACAGAATTTATAACTTTCCGTTGAAAATTAATGACGTTTTTGTTTAATTTTAATGAATGGTAATGAATAATTTTTATATTTAATTAGACAAGACAAGTTTATTTTTGGGAATAATAAAACATCTGACTTAAAGAACAAATAGAATGAACTACTTATAATCTTTGGGTCGACTGTTGACATTTTGCGGCTATTCCGATTAAAAATTACACCATAAACATTATACCTAACAGCAAAAAAATTGATTTTGAAATTTTAAAGAGTCTCCTTGAATGCGAGATCATATTTTACAGGGAAAATTTAAAAATCGCTAAGTTGATCAGATCGTGTATAGTAGGTAGTCTTTTTATTTTTAAGAAATCACCAATCGATTGCGCAGGAATAGAATCTACTACAATACTTTCTATGATAAATCGAATGCGTACAAGTCTTCTGAAAGTGGTAGCCCTGGTATTGTGGCTGTGAAAGAGCAGAATACGGCATATAGTGTTGTGCTTGTTGTGTGTTCTTGGATGCCGCTATGGGCGTGTATGTTTGGCCTTGTTCGATATTGGCATTTCGTATTTGTTTTTTTTTTTTGTTGAATGAATTGAAGAACCGACAACGTCGACGGGGGCGAAAGATTGCGCATGCTCCCAAATTTTATTTTTCAATGAAATTTTCGTTTTTCATTTTGCTAGTTTCCTTTGTGAAAGTGTTTTTTTCTATTGAATGGACAATTTCGAGAGAGGATTGTACTAGTTTTGAATACCAATCTAGTATATAATAGCATCTACTACTTAGAGGTCTG
Source organism: Cheilosia soror (assembly GCA_949372485.1). Classification (NCBI taxonomy): domain Eukaryota; kingdom Metazoa; phylum Arthropoda; class Insecta; order Diptera; family Syrphidae; genus Cheilosia; species Cheilosia soror. The sequence continues at coordinate 93,426,078 of OX443561.1, read as the reverse complement.
ATGGTAGTGTTGCATTTTTGAAATAGTAAATTACGAAATTTTTAGCTGGCTTTATGGTTAACATTTTAACATCTGTTTTTTTGGTAATATATAGGTATATCTTTTAAACTAGGGGGTTTTTAAAAATGAAAAACGTTTTATGCATTAGTGTATTTTTTTAACAAATTCAAATTTGTATTTACCTAGGTACATACTTTTTTTTATGTAATTTTTTAATCATTCTTCTCTAGTGGTAGCATGCAACGCTGTCAAAGTAGGCAACGACGTATTTTAACTTTGAATAGGTACGACAAAGAAATTCGCAAGTCAACTCACACATACGTCAATTCCTTATTCCTTATTATATATATTAAAACAAACCGAAAGTTAAAATGTACCAATGCAGTACCAATGTACTCCTTATCACCTGAGACGAAGAAAAATTCTGCAATTTTTTTTTAAACTAATCCCCTTTTCTGATAGTTTCTTTGGTATCCCTGATGGCGCAAATCGTATAAAATACATTTTCTCTGTGACGTAGGTACATAATGTATACATTACAGTTAGCCCACTAGAGAGACATTATACGCTGTCAACAGCGAAATAAAAAGAAATCATTTCACTTTAGTCGCTGTCGCACCCGACATGATCGGGTGAAAATGGCGTTTCCTCTATCGCTTCGAATAAATCCCGCGTATTTGTGAGAAACTCATTTCATGCCATAGCTGTCAATTCTCACAAAAGAAGAAATAAAAATAGTTGTTGCCATCAGATGTAGGATGGGCATTTTAGCGCAAATGCAAAACTCAAAACTACAGCTCATAGATTGCTTTTTGTGCTCTGCATAATACAGCTATAAAAAATTGCTCGTGGAGATGCTTGGTAAATTGTATGGCGATATGTACGAATAGACACGCTGCTGGTGGACTTATATGCACCTGAAACATCTTGATACACGGGAAAATACCTGGATCTTGTTTGGGGAGGATGTTATACGCTAGAAATAGATAAATGGGTATCCCAACAAGGCAAAAGCGATTCTGGAATTGTGGACCTTGCGGATAGGTGGAAACATAGAAGGTCTAGGTCATTCTGTTTTGCGGGCGAAGTGGCTCGAAGTAGATAATTTGCCTTCCGAATTGTCATCGTTGCCAAAATATTGTTCTTTTTGGGTTGGTGTCCGCTTTAGTAGATTTCTCGACGCATATGTTTATTTTCATAGAAATTTACAAGAGTTAAATTCTGCACGACAAAAGAAATATTCATTTCAATGAATTCAAAAAGTGCCTCTTTTTAGTCGTTGGTCACATGACCGATATTCTTCCTTTGTTTTCCTTTCATTTTATTTATCTTTGCTTCGACACAATAAATTATTTCACACAGAAATTAAAAAAACAAATCGTTATTCGAAGTGTCAAACTCACAATTCCGTATGCGAGAAGCAAATCCGCCTAGAAAAGGCAGACGAGTAACATTCGAAGAGAAATTCTCGTATGCGGATTTTGAGAATTGCAAATTTCAGTCTTTCGCATGAAATTGGAGAAGAATTTTAAAATATGCGAACATTTTTGAGAATTGACCCCCAGATGAGATTGCTGGATTAGGTCTGCTATCTATCTCACTTCCATATGTATGAAGTTTCACTATTAGCATTTATCACTAATGGGAGAGAATAGAATAGAATAGAATAGAATAGTTGAATTTGAAACAAATCCCATTGCGTAATTGTTACGAGTATCGACAGAATTGCGAAGTTCCTAATTAGAAGCGAGCCAAAAATAACCGTAGTAGGTACTGCTATTCATTTATTTATTTATTTAATAACTGACTTATAATTAAACTACTGCTATTCAAATGAAATTACATTTTAACATTTTTCAATAAATTTGTATGCCCTTACAAAATCAGAAAATTCTTCTAACAATAAAATCTACTCCAATTTCCTGAGTACCAGATCAGAGCCACCACCATCGCAATATCAAAACTAATTCATTTGACATTTGGCATTTCCAACGAAATCACCACTACCAACCTAAAAAACAATAAAACCATCTTTTCGTTCGGTGTGCGTACGTTTGATGACGGCTCCAAATTATTCATTCTAACTTTTTCGTGTGAAAATTCGCTAAAAATGGCAAAAAAGAAAAGTGAAGAATACGCCGGTGATAGCGGCGATGAAAATGAATATGGAGAAGAACCGAATTTCGAGGATCCCGAGGGTTTTGTCGACGATGTTGCTGATGAAGGTAAGCTCTGTGCCAGCACAGCATGGCCGCTCCTCTATAGCACAAGCAAGAGTGCATAAATAATTTCTAACCTCAAAATCTTTTCGCAAAATGCGAAAATTTCCACAATTTCAGAGCTCCTCGCTGATATGCTGGAGCAGAAACCATGCGAAACCGATGGCGTTGAGAGTGTCGTTGTTGTGGACAATATCCCAAAAGTTGAACCATCTCGCATGGAAAAACTGAAATCCGTGATTCATAAGCTATTTTGGACATTTGGTGAGATTGTGAATGTATTCCACCCTCTGGATGAGGAGGGCAATACCAAGGGGTATGCGTTTTTGGAGTATAACAACGCTAGGAGTGCTGCGGAAGCTGTGAAAACAATGAACCACCACCGCTTGGACAAGAATCACACGTTTGCTGTGAATTTGTTTACGGATTTTCAAAAGTGAGTAAATAAAAGTGAAAGTTGTTTTAGGTGACGCAAACAAAACTTAAAAATTGTATGTTTTAGGTACGAAAACATCCCAGAGAAATGGGAACCACCAACCCCTCAGCCGTTTAAGATGCAGAATGATCTGTACACCTTCATCACTGAACCCGACGCATACGATCAGTATTGTGTAGCTGCAGAGACTGCACCAAATGCCGTGCAAGTTCAGTTTTGGCAGAATACTCTACCTGAACCGTCAGAGTTGGAGACTCGAGATCGCTTCACCGATACTTTCGTTAAGTGGTCGCCTCTGGGAACGTATGTTGTCACGTTCCACAAGCCTGGTGTTGCCATCTGGGGTGGAAGCACCTACAGCAAGATCAACAAGTTCCCCCACCCGAACACACAGTTTGTTGAGTTCTCGCCGTGTGAGAACTATCTTGTTACATATGGACCTACTGCCACCGGCCAGAAGATCATCATTTGGGATATCCGTACTGGTTTAGAGAAACGCAGCTTTGTCTCCGATGGAATGTCAAACCTGTCCATGTTCCGCTGGTCGCACGATGACAAATATGTGGCGCGTATGGGCGATAATGCCATCCATGTGTACGAGACACCCAGCTTCTACTTGTTGGATCTGAAGTCTATCAAGGTGCCCGGCATTCGCGGGTTCAGTTGGTCGCCAACGGACAACATCATCGCATATTGGGTCGGTGAACAGAACCAGATACCAGCTCGAGTTATTCTCCTGGAGATTCCCAAGAAGCGTGAACTTCGCAACAAGAATCTTTTCCACGTCGCTGACTGCATGATTCACTGGCAAAAGTCCGGTGATTACCTGTGTGTCAAGGTAGATCGGTTCTCCAAGCAGAAGAAGGACAAGAAGGACTTTGACGTCAAGTTCCTCGGCATGTTCTACAACTTTGAGATTTTCCACATGCGTGAAAAGGACATCCCCGTCGATTCGGTGGAAATTAAGGACCTAATCCTGGCCTTCTCGTGGGAGCCGGTGGGCAATAAGTTCGCCATCATTCATGGCGAACCTACCAACTCCAATGTCAGCTTCTACGAGGTGAAGAAGGGCCAAAAACCAAGTTTGGTCAAGAAGCTTGAAAAGAAGACCTGCAGTCACTTGTTCTGGTCGCCACGCGGTCAATTCATTGTTCTTGCCAATCTCACCATGGGCATCTTCGAATTTGTCGACACAAACAATGACTTCATTGTCATGGCCTCACCGGACCACTTCCGGGCCTCCGAAGTCGAATGGGATCCAACTGGTCGCTATGTCGTTACTGGAGTTTCCTCCTGGAAGGTTAAGGAAGATACCGGCTACAACATGTACACGTTCCAGGGCCGTATCATCAAGCGCACAATTCTGAAGAACTTCTTACAATATTTGTGGCGGCCGCGTCCTCCCACTCTCCTGTCCGACACCCAACAGAAGGAGATCAAGAAGACCCTCAAGAAATACTATCCTCAGTTTGAGAACAAGGATCGTCTGCGCATGACTCGTGCTTCAAAGGAGTTGCTCGAGAAGCGCTCCCAACTGCGCGAACAGTTCGCCGATTACCGCAATAAGCGTGTCGTCGAATGGAAGGAACAGAAGAACCGACGATTGCAGCTCAGAAATCGTAAGTTTACAGTTTTCATGATTTTCCTTATTCTCTGCGATTCTAATCTCGTTATCCTTTCACAGATGTCGATACTGATAGCTTGGAGACGGAAGATGTTGATGAGGAAATTGTTGAATTTTTGATTAAAGAAGAAATAACCATCCTCGAGTAGACGACCATAGCTCGCCACACCTAACTTGCGCCATTGCAAACAAACACATTTTTAGCTGCGGTCTTTTTTCCATGCGTAAAAGCATAAAATCCTTGTCACACAACTGGTGAAGATCGCGCGCGCGCAAGTTACACAATCAAACAAAATTTAACAAAATAAAAGGAAAAAAAAATTGAACAAATTGCATAAAATTCTCTGCCAACTCTTGGCCAAAACAACATCCGCTGAGAGCAGTTTTTTTTTATATATATACATATATACATTCTCTAACGAAAGGCATACTATACCAACACTTTCCATACGCTAGTGCAGTGTTGTACTACTTTTTATAAACATAAAGTGATTTTTTTTTGTAGAAAAACGACATCCACGTCGAGGGGTTTTCAAAGACACAATTCAAAGTCAATGGATAACATTTCGTCGTACATATTTAATTGCATAATTGTATTCGTAGATAAATATTCTAATAATCAAATTATGAAATATATTCTATTAACCGTTTTATGTGTATGCCATAAAGTAAGAGTTTTGTTTTGGAGGGAAAATCTTTCCTGACAGTTAGGGGAACGGAGTGAGTTATGGGTTTAAACATTTGCTGCAATCGATCATCAGTTTCTACTGACAAACACGAAGGTCGCCCTTACGATGGTCGTGTGTCTTGATTTAGCTCCTCGGTCTCTTGCTACCTTCCTCCAATTGTACAGCCAAGTTGGTTGAGAACGCTTATTTTGCGCGAATTTTTCCCGAACGGGGAACTGTTCACTCTGCGGATTCTACGATACCAAATAATTCTTTTCCGTGAATAATTCCCCCCGGCGGATTCCACGATAGGGGTGTATGAACTATCCACTTTAGTCGTTCTTTTCACCCCTGCGCTCAATTTTAACCGAACTTTAATACATACGCGTTTTTTTTGACGTCTTCTTAATCTTAGCCCGAAGAAGTGGCGATTGGTAAGAGTAATTATTCGCTGTTACATACTTCGAAATTCTGACAGCAAATACTTCTCTCAATAGTCAATATCATCAGCATAAGCAATACTACTACTACTTACTGACTTTGACGGAGTAGCGAGTTTTCTACATGGTATACCAATGGGTTTGGCAGGAAAGGGCTCTAATGCCGTCGAGCGTGAAGATTTTTTTCTATGGCTAACTTTACTTTAGGCCATGAACACTGCACTGAAATGAGCCAATCAGTACGGCCGATAGACTATCAAGATCAGTAGCCTATCGCTATACTCACTTCGTTTTGGTGCGATGGACAGAATTTGGCGGATTGTTGGCTGCGCCCGCCTCCGTTTGCAGAAGTGTTCTTTTCAAATTCTCCGTACCAACTGTGAATCTACCACCTCTGCAGGCTTTTTGTTATGTTTACACTTTGGTAGAATATTTCGTCAACATTCGGATCATCTGTATCCGACGCACGCTTGCTTTGTAATCAATTCTGTTTTTGTAAATTTAAAGTCCTTTTTGTGGGACCGGACGAAATGGGCGGGTTGTTGGTCAGAATGACGTAAGACACATTACCCGAGCTAAGAATGTACGTGGCTACTGGAGATGATTATACGGTCACTACCAGCTTTGGTAGAAAGCATGTCATAACTCATTTTTAACATTTCAGCTGATCCTGTTGTCGTTTGCACAAACTCTGGTTTGTGGTCGTTTGTCGTATACCGTATGTGAATCTTCTTAAGTGTCGCTGTGAAAAGGATATTCAGATTTTTTTTTCGAATTGTTGTAAACGATTTTAGTTCTTCTTCAATTGTTTGTCTCAAAAAAATTTAAAAATACAGAGATTTCAAAACGAACGTTTACGACAGCGCTAATAGAGGTGATTATTCACCTATTGTCGTTGTCGTTTACGACTCTAAACAAAACGACACGACTGTTTGGTATTGGCGACAAAAATTAAACGACTTCTGTCGCACCATATGTCGTCTAAAATGTCAAAAAATGTGGATTGTATTTTTCGACGACGATCATCGGTATTGCGTAAGTCGTTTTGTGACGACGTTTGTCGTGAAAATGATACATTTCTGTCGTCGACTATTTTGCGGACGACTGTGTGATAATCTGTTAAAAAAAGTATGTGTAGATACTTAATTTTTAATTAACTAAAAGACAATTATAGTTATTTTGTAGAATGGAGATAACAAATAAAAGACAACTTCTACATTTAGTGAACGAAATGCAGAAAAATATTCCATTGGCAAAATCGTTCACAAAGGGCCTAGCAAAAAGTGATGTTAATCGGCAATGGGGCGACATAGCCTTAATTGATCCAAATTGTCTTGGAAAACCTTCGACTTCGATAGTCTAAAAGATAGTCTAAAATACATTTTAAATCTGAAAATAATTATTGTTATTAAAACAATGTTTGAAATTTAAATTCTTTCTACTCACTTAACTCACTTAACTTCGCGTTCGGGCAAATCCAAGCGATTGGATTTGGTTCGAATTTCCTTTCATAACTTTACCAGCTCTTTTTTCTGGTTTTTTTCTTCGTCACTGCTTTCAAAAATAACTCAACACTGTTCATTTTTAATTTGTTTTATTAAATAATTAATCAACTCACAAACAAAACAACAGTTTCAGTTACGCAATACCAAATTCCAAATGACTCGACACGACAAATGTCGCCAGTCGTTTGCGACAGACGACAACGACAATAGGAGTGATTGTTTTTCATATATCGGGAAGTGAGCTTATATTTTGATTCGTCGTCAATCCAATGTGGTACCTTAGGCCTTAGGCCTACTGTCCACGTAGCTGCACTTCATACGCACGCTTCATGGTTACTTCTGTATATAGAAGCCATACTGCGACTCCCTAGAGATGTTGAAATATTTTTGCAACGTCCTTCTAAAAGCACATATGTGAATAGAAGCTGATCTTACTGAAGATTCACTAAATTCTATTTTAATAAAGACGGACCAACGTTGAAATATCGTCGTCCCATATTTATGGTAAGTTCTGTTTGTTACCATACCCGCATTCATCTAAAAATGCGACTCGTCCTTAAAGATGATTTTTTAGCGAACAAACGGCTTCGTCTATATTCATTAACTTTAAGCTCCTGGATTAGTTGGATCTTGGAGTAAGCCCAAGTCTCGGTGCAAAATTCGCCAAGTTGAAATCTGCGAAAGGCCGAAGTCTTGTGCACGGCGAGGAATTGATATACACTAATGGACCCGGCGCCGGCAATGCTCCCGACGAATCTGGCTGGCAACAACAACGAATCGTACCAATTGTAAAACCCTTATTTAATTTTGAGTGCCAGCCACAAACCAGTAAGAAATAGACCGTCGACTCCTCCCACATAACGGACTTTGCCTACAAGCTGTTGGCACCATAGGATTTATTTATGTGTTGGGCCTGTATAAATCAAAGGGAAGAAATTACGGCACACGCATACTTAGTAAAATCCTATGGCAGTTGCACCTGGCAGTGGTTTGTGGCAGTGGGGCTGTGTTCTTAAGGTTTCTTCTTATTTTCCAGTTACACTTCGTTCACATCACACTTTAGTTTTAGGAAATGTTAAATTTGTTCAAACTGTTGATATCAATTAAAATTGGCGATGTAAAGGCATATTCACATGAAAATGAACAAACGAATTGATAAAATAATATGGGAAAAAAACACTTTTGATGCATTTATATAACAAAAAATTGCTTATTTTACTATTGCAAGAGTACATAGAATAATAAATTAATGCATCAAAATATGGGAAAAACAAGTTTGAAAAGAGTTTAAACAACGAAATTACGAACTAAAAATGTTTGCCTCGAAGGAAAACACCCTTGGTGCGAATTTTCACAAGTTTATTCAAAATTCACGACATTAAAACCCGCTCCACAAACTATCAAATACAAAATTCAAGATTGTTAAGTAGTAGAAATTGATGTTTGAACTTGGCGAACTGTTGCGACAAATAAATGTGTTTAAAAGTGTTTAGTGTAGCTAAATTCACTTGATTTAGCTAAAATCATGTTATTAATTTCGTGATCTATTGACTGTAAAAAAACAAAATTGGTCCGGAAAAGACTTGCTCCTGGAACTTTGGAATGAAGAGCTTCAGGAATTGACAGTCAAAACAAAGTGTCAAAATGAAACTCTTTTCGTGATTTATTTTTCGCTTTGGTTTATTCACGTGGTTATCCGTTATTTGTTATTTTGATTTTATTTTATTGATTATTGATTTATGATTGTATTTTTTTCCTGATTTCGCGCCTTTATTTCAAGTGTGAAATGTCACATTGACCTCGTCGTAAGTTTACCATCTCGGTTTTTTTAACATCTTGTGTGATTTTCCATACAAAATTTGACAATTCATTTACCACGTTCGTTACGACGTTGCATGAATACCCCTACTTTATAGATGTGCAATAAAACAGGCATATTAATAAATAAATGCTGAAAAAGTTAAAGTTTTGCGGAGACAAGAATAAAATACAATCAATTCGCTGAAAAGAAAAAAGACGCGAGGGTTTATTCGAAATGAGCTGTAAGACAGAGAAAGCAGTATAATAATTTATGGTGATGCCACAAGCTAATTCTAAGATAATGTTCTCGTGTTAAACTAAACCACAATTCCAAAAGTTATCCCTTAGTTGGTTTTAAATTTTTGCTGGAACGTAAAATAAATCGCCAGCGATTTTTTTTCATTCACTACCTACCTACCTCTTTTTTATTCGCGGGTGGTTTGTTGTTGCGATGAATTTCTTGTGGATTGAAAAAAGTATTAGTTTTCGAATGAGCTAACAAAATATTATCAACGATATAGATTATATTTTCGCTCAAAATTAAGTTTAAATCATTCCAACCAGCCGTCTAGCTACTTGCAATAATGACTTTATCTAAAATGTAAACAGTACCTAAACTTAGTTCCCAACGTTTCTTAACACATCCCAATAAATGGCCGCTCTTATGTTTTATTTATGTTGAATTCGATTGGCAATCTGAGATTTTTTAAGATTTCTGTAGATTTCGTCTGGCCAATCGAACAAAAAGAAGTATACTGCGCTGTTCTTTGTTGGTGTTGGTGGTGTGGCTGCCAAAAGTTGTTTACCTTTTTTGTTGTGAAGATTTTTTTTTCATCATAATGTAAGTGTATTGGTAAATCTCGAGCGTCTCTGAGAAAAAATCTAGATTCGCAAAAGTGCTCTCGACTCTGAAAAAGATTGCTTTTTTTTGTACCAAACGAACGAAAAAAGTGATCTCGGGTGCTTTTTTCTGGCGAATCGAAATTAACATTACATTCCCTCCATTAATTTTGACATTTACACGTATTCACAGACAGGGTAATTTTTTCCGGGGAGAATCGGGTAGGTGTACGGAAAGTCGGCGGTCTAGTTCTCTGTGGTTTGTGGTGCCAGCCACGAAGAAAGTCTGACTGGAAATGCGGGAAACACAAACGCGCTTAATCTTCGACTGCTAGCGTTGCCATTTTGACTGCTTTCCAGTCAAATCTGACTGGATTGATATGCATTTAGCTGGAAGATTTTTTAAAATCCAGCCGGCTGGTTTTTTAGCTGGATACTAATTTTGTTTGACTGTTTTTAAATGTTTCGTGTAATATCTTTATATTTATATCTAATATAAATTTTTAAATTCAAAGTGGAAATAGAAAAAAATAAAAAAACGAACAAATATTGCTTGAATTTCACTTTTTTTGATGCTCTGAGCTTGGAAGCATATCCCACTCATACAATGAACCAATTTATGCGTTTGCATTTGCACAATTACTTGCCTTTGCCAAATTGCAAACAAATATTTGAAACTGAAAATTTATCAGTTGTTGTGTGAGGTCAACTTTCCTATACCGGCCGAAGTACCTAACAAAATAATTGGTTGGTACAGAGAGATTGCTATATAAAGATCTTTTATAAGTTAACACATTTTTTATATCCTCCACTTAAAGGAATATTCGCTTTGTCATTACGTTTGTAACGTCAAGAAAGAGTCACCGGTTTTGACCAGGATCAAGTTCTGAATCGATTCAGCCATGTCCGTCTGTCTGTCTGTCTCTCTGTTGAAAACACAATAGCGTCAAAAGTCATAAGAAGTCATCGAAAAAGCCTAGAAAATCGATCTAGGCGAATGAAATTCTGTGAGATGACTTCTTTTTACCGTCGACAGGTTGATATTGAAAATATAGGCTATATCGGTCAAGTAGTTCTGGTTGTGGTACCACTCACACCAGACCAATATTACACTCATGCCCATGCCTGCACCTACTAACTCATATGGCTAACTTGTTGCATGACTTGTAGATGTATGCAGTGGAGGATATCAAAAGCAACGGCCAGACCATTAATAAAACTTTTACTTGTATTTTTATTTTGTTTATACTTTCATGGCTGGATTTTTGTTAGAATTTCTTTGGCTGTTTTTTTGACTGGATTTTAGATTTTTGACTGTTTTTTTTCCAGTCAAATCTGACTGGAAGGCGGATTTTAAAACGGCAACGCTAAATATAACTATTGAATTTTGTTTCGAACTTGCTCTTGGTCTTGGTATTCGTAAAGAGAAACGTAATGCTTTTCCTTTGTTCGGGGTCTTACAGTACAGCTCTTTGGCTTCCATTATGACTGTTTAAGAATAGCGTTTGCAATGTTTTTTTTGTCCAATTGTCTGTAAATTTGAGCACAATCGGTTCGGCGGTTTTCGAGATATAAGGGTTTGAATGTTTCTTTTATCCATTGGAGGTACTTTTCACTTACCCGAGCAACTTTTCAAGTTTTTCCGCATAAACCTTATTCGGACTATTACGAACATTTAGACAAAATTAGCCAAATTGGTCCAGTCGTTCACAAGTGTTGCGATGACCAACGAACATCATTTAACTATTCTTTATATACAGAAGAGATAGAGGTGTACGTAAATGAACTGCAATAATAGCAAAACGTGCAGTTCTCTTAGGCGCCTAAACTATCAAAGGGAGATCTAATCTGACTAAAAAGTTCAAATGTGTTTTCGTATAATGCGAACTGATCCTAAGATCATTTGGTCAACTGTAATGTACTAGAGCTATAGAGAGTCGTCGTATCCCAGAAAATTAGGCTATTCAAAATTCATTCGCATTAAATTCACCATCCTCCTTACTAACGGACTGTCAGAAGGGATAGGCGGGGGTTAGACTGTTTCGGTCACCCTCTGTCTGTCTCCTGAAGAAGACTAACCGCCAACGGGAAACGCTGAACATGTCAGTCATTTTCACCTTCAAACGTAGAACTTTCAGATTCCGTCAGAAGGCTACCACCAAAAACCTCTCTTCAAGGTAAATTACCCAATTTCGCAAATAGCAATGGTACTCCCACTGAAATGCCCGGCGCATAGAATCTTTCTGGCCGCTTCTCATACTGAAACGGATTATCGGATCAAAAAACTGTGGGCTCAGAAATCATGCAAGGATCACCTCAATCTCCTAATCTTAATCTCAAATTTAATTTAATTAAATGACGGATAAATTTATCTTATACAAAGCATTCACCCATTGCTTTGCTGGGATGCTTCAACATTTCTTTTGTAGCTCGACCTCAAACTCCCAAGCTCATCGTCAGCGACACCCTATTACACAAACACAGTCCGTTTAGTTGCTATAAGTAAATATATACCGCATCTGATCTATTTCGATTTGTCACAATTAACAACACATAAAATCAATTAGCATTTTTTCAAATTCGAATAAGTTACTATTCCGACTTTCGAGATGTTTTGTTTCGCTATTGAGAAATGGAGGGTGTACCCTAGCGGCTATAATTTGAACCCTACTAGACATACAAGTTTGACAGATCAGCGAAAAAATATACGTAAAAGAAGCTAAGCGAAAATAAATAATTAAATATTGTGGAAAATAAATACATTTGTTAATTAAAAACATAAAAATAAATTTCAAAATAGTTGACAGTAATGGAAAATAAAGAAAAAGTGTTGGATCGAGCGTCTCATTGTGGTGTACCCCAGTGCAACTCATATAGACAAAATGGTATAACCATGTACAAAATTCCAAAAGAAGTTTTAAACTCTCGATTCCTTTTAAAAAAGTGGTCAATTGTTCTTCGCATGGGAAAATCATTTCCTAAATTCTTTAAAATATGTAGTTTGCATTTTAAAGAAGGCGATATATTAAAGCCAATTGCAAGAGATAATAAAAGATACTGCACGCGTTTGGTCAAAGGAGCATTTCCAAGCAGAAACCTTCCAAAATTAGCAACCGAAAATTGGACGAGTAATTGTGCAAGGCGAATATTAGCTCGGTGCAAAACAATTGAAAACAGGAGGTAATAACATAAGAATTTTATTCCATTATATTTTATCCATTAAACTGTAATTGTTTTCGTAGATCTACAAAAGAAGTTAATGAACTTTTACTTGCCGATGCTGAACCTCTTGGAAGAAGAAGGTAAGAGAATCCGAATTTTGTTTTATTGTAATTATACACATAACTATTGTATTTTATTAGATCTGATGAAGAAATCGAACTTTGGGACCATGCTGAAAATCCTGCCGATGATGCACTCATCGACGAATCTCAACAGGAACAGACAACATAAAATAAAGGAGTGCAGGTCGATTTGAACCCATTCGTTAATGGTTACACCGCACTCTGGGATACTGACAAAAAGCTTTCAACCATGACTGGTCTTGAAGATTTTAACACTCTGAACACGTTGGTAAAATTATCTGCAAAAATCAGAAAAGAAGAGAAGGTACTAATGCCAATGAGAGAAAGAATCCTCATGACCATGTACAAGCTGAAGTCAAATTCTACATTTGCGGAACTGGCCATATCGTTTCAGATTTGTGAGAGGACTGCTAAATTATATTTTGCTGATACTATCCAGCATTTAGCGGCTTTGACAAAATGTTTTATATACTGGCAAAGCAAAGAGCAAAATGTACGAAGTTTACCAGTGTGTTTTAAAGATTTTTCGAATGTGAAAACTGTCCTTGACTGCACAGAAATGAAAACGGTGACTTTTCAATGCCTAAAATGTAGGACATGTACATATTCTCACTATAAAGGTACACAAACATTAAAAGTTCTGATCGGAGTGTCACCATCGGGATCAATAAATTATATCAGTAAAGTTGCTACTGGAAAGTCTTCTGATAAGGCCATTTTTAATTTAACAGAGGATTTAATTAAAAAAACTTGAACCCGGAGATGCTGTTATGGTCGACAAAGGATTTATGATTGGTGATGAACTCTCTAAAGCTGGAATTGAAATGGTAAGACCTGCGTTTAATTTCGAATTATCTAAACAAGATATTGAGAGGAATACTAAAATTGCTGCTGCAAGAGTTCATGTGGAAAGAAGGATAGCAAGGCTGAAAGTCTTCAAAGTATTATCCGAAAAAGTTGGTGTAGCCGTTGTACCCTATATGGATGACATAATGACGGTTTTATGTGCGTTATCTAACTTAAGTTCCCCTATACTGAGTGATGAAAAGTTTTTAAAATAAAAGTAAAGAATACAAACAAAACTTCATTATTTTAAATTCATTTTTTGTATTTTTTCCAGCGAATGGAAAGTGTTTATAAAAAAAATCACATTTCATTAAGTAAATAAACAGTAACATAAACAAAAAGTATAAGAAACATAACAAATATCTTTTAAAGAATAAAAATAAATAAATAAAAATTACTTCATAACAAAAAAATCACATTCAGTTGCTTAATAATAAGGTACCACATGTTCAAAGTACACCCAGCTCAGTCTTTCAATAAAAACTCCAATAAAATGTTCATCTTTTTTTACTTTTATTGTACACATTGAATTATCAAAGGAACTATAAATCACAAAGTCGCAAGTCTCTACGTTTAAAATAGCCAAGCCTAATTGCACCTGGCCGTAAAATGCATGTTGTTTTTTTAATTTAAAATCGTCTCCAGATCTTACCAGGTAATCTAATCCTTCAAGAAGCTGCTTGGCTGGAACCTCCTTTCCCTTAGTTGGTGACTTAATTTCGAGAAGCCGCCACTCATCGCCGTCATATGCAACTCCATCAGGACTTACTGCCAGATATGGAAGACTTGTCGAGATCACCAAGCCGACATCAAACAGCAAATACCTCTTGCCGTATTCTTGTTTTGCCAACCTTTCAGCATGGTGCCCATACCTTGTTGCCTCATTGCCTTTAAAATTTCCATCGTAAATGGTCGATAGCTTCTTTCTCCAATTCGGCGCTTTGTTTTGCGAATATGTGTATAGCTTGTAGGCAATACTTCCAGTGATTCGCAATTTTCTTTCTACAAGCCACTGTGCACTACTCTGCATAATAGTGTTCTCGCAAATTTGTGCAGCTTCTTCTTTGGTTTTCGAAATCCTTTGAACCAGTGAAGCATTGGATGAAGAAATAAAGGAGTTCATTATCGGGATAAAGGTTTTTAGTCCATCAGAACCAACAATGAACATAAAAAACCCGTTGTCCTCCTTTTCTTTCCTTTCTCCAGCCGCTCGACATACTTCTCCGGATGATCGAACACCAAAGAAGAATTTGCTAAGTTCGCAATTGGGTTTAGCTGAAATTGTAAAAACATATAAAAGTGGAAAGTTTATACCTACTGTCTATTTATTATGTCGGCAATTAAAAAAGAATATTGTATACGGTATACCTGCCAAGAACTCTTCAAAAATTTCATTTTCTTGTTCCTTGGTCACGACATCTGTCTTGATATTAATTTTTAACCGGCTATGGCACAAGTCTGATGCATTAACAGCGTTGTACTGTTGAACAAATTCTTTTCCAACTTTGCCCCACTTTTGTGTCACCTCTGTGCAGCTTATGGGTTGAAGACAAGGTGTCCTGCGGAATAGAGAAACGTTTCTAATGTGAATTCAATATTATTTGTAGAGTTAATAACCAATCGAACCTGTTAATATGTATGAGACATGCAGCTATGTGCTTGCATTTTCTTCCTTCACCGGCTTTGCACGAGCAAGTACAAATCCAAAATTTCCAAGACTTCGTAAGATATCTTAGTTTTATTTCGTGGGGTTTTGAAGTCATCGAGGATGCATTAATAACCAGACCAGTTACATCACTGTTTGCTGAATCTGGAATCACACCTATAGCATAGACCCAACCAGCCTTGACGAGCTCTTCCCCTTCGCGAATGGAGCGTTTTATGCCGCTAAAATATTCGGCAATATCGCAGATGGTTATCGACAAAGTTTGAGATAAATCTCGGTTAGTTGGGTCCGCCATTGGTATTTGGGATAATCCTGCACAATAAATAGAATATTAACAATACTTTAAAGAACTTTAAACAGTTAAAAAAGAGTCTAATCCAAAAAACAAAATTGTTTACACCAAACCAACACAAGTTTTTCATTCCACTTTTAAACGATTCAAACATATTTTTTGAACACGGGGTTATTTTATTTTTCATAAACAATACTTGAATTTTAGACCGACAATGCGTTTATATCAATTAAAATAGTTTGTCATTTATAAAATAAATAAATTACCTTTACAAAAATACACGTACCGCTTACCGATGACAGATTCCTGTATGTTTGTTAGGGTTCTTTTCTTTGCCACCAGAGATCGCAGGCCAACTTGTACATTTGTCAATAAAACACAGAAATATAAATGGAAATATTAGCAGTACAATACGGTTAATTATGATGCATATTTGAACATAACATTTGAACATAGTTTCCCACAAAATAATATTGAATGCCAAATGTATGCAGATTTGTTTTCATATGGTAACAACCCCCACACAACAAGCGAAATGTCAAACTCAAATATGAGCAAGTGCAATAGAGAAATCATCGCGTTGCGACGTCACATTGTACCGTGTGGCTGCAATATGGCGGTGTCAATACAAAATTTGTCATAATTGGTACTGGATTTGATATGTGAAAAACTACTGTTGCCACAACTTAAATATAAAATCTTTCAATGATCCAGTTTGTGTTATTTTCATGATCTGATCCGGATCAGATCACGCTGATAATAAAAAACGGCTATTATTACCTTTTACAATAGTCAAAAAATTGTGATAAACGAACCTCGAGGATACGAGAGCCCTGCGGATTTCGTCGCTCTCAGATCACGTTTCGAATCGGAGGAAAAGCAAGGGATATCCCTTCAACACGATTACCCTTACCCCCCGTAGGTAGACCACCTCCATCTATACACAATCCGACTCCACTCCAACAGAAGGAAAAATGTTTTTCTATAATAATTTCCATTACAGGCAGGATATCCCGGGAAATAAATTTAAATGTACAAAGCATAAATAACACAGAACATGTTGGATGCCACAAAGAGGAAATTTATTTGGTATCCAACTATTTGCGAAGCAAGAACTTCCTCCACATCTTTGGGATGAATCAGAGAAATGGCCTCTACATCAGCATCCCTCTGAATGTACTTATATATACCTACTGTACAAAGTCACTCGTTGTGGTGGACCAAACTTGTTCTCTTGGCTATACCAGCAGACATTCATATGTGTGTTGTGTACTTAACTCATCCCGATTTTCTGGTGCCAGGAGATACCAAATGGGTTAGTGCCCCTTTGGAATCTATCCAAATATCTGGATGTAAATACTTGAGATAGAGATTTGTTTTTTTATTTATTTATTTATCCTACTACTGCGGATTGTTTTCTTTTTGCTTGTGGGCGATACAGCATAGTAAAGCCGCATCAACACTTATGTGTGTCTGTGTATACATAGTCCTAGATGCAGAAAATAGATAGAACTGTCTATCCATCTCGATGAGGATTGCAAATTGAATTTCCGTATTATCTTTATCACTGATTGCTGTTACGTACACAGAGTTAATTAATGAGCTTGCTTCTTATTCATCTCTGCTGCGTCCTGTACCTACCTACAGCTACAGCTCCGTATCATAGATTTATGAATTACATCGGGGGAGTCAGAGGCGGCAGAAGCGAATGAATGCAGAACGGACTCAATTCCAGCCAAACAGAAATAAATAGCGAAAAAGGTCCTTCTCCTTCATTAATCATCAGAATAATTTCGTTGAAACAATGACGGGGAACGGGGGGCGAAGAAGACGATGAAGAACAAGGTGAAGCTGAACGTGGAAGCATTGCAGTGCTAACGCTTATATCATGGCAAATGATAATAGATGTTCCGAGTGCCATTGTTATTAGTCATCAAGGAGAGCGCAAATTCTCTCGAAAAATATGAACACAAATGCAATGTCAGGAGCAGGATACGGGTTGCGCTTGGCCATATTTCACATTTAACTATATATATATTTTGTGGTAAATTCTGCTGTGAGATGTAATAATTTACAATGCTGGGATTGGGTTTTGGTTTTCTCTTATTTTAATTAGAGGGGTGTAACCAGTTGTGCTGAGGGTGATTCGATTAATTTATTTGGCATTCATTTTGTTTTGCTTTATTGTGTAATATAGGGCTCATAGGATTGAGATGAATTGCCCAAATTTGGGATAACCATTAGATTGGTGAAAACAATCGTTGAGGTAATTTGTACCACAATAACCATTACAAATCGAAATCCACGTCCCACCTGGTGGTATTCGTGGTTATGGAAGGAATCCCTATCATGTACTACTCCTATTACCAATTTTCAAGTTCCTGTGCGGTGTCTCTCCAAATGAGGATAAAGGGGGAAACATTGAACTCTATTTCATCTTCAAGCTGCAGAGTAGACTCCACCTTCCAATTGTGCGCGCCACCTAAGGCGAGGTCTTCCTCTACTGCGTTGTCCCTCCATCATTATATAAAATTATGTCCTGTCCTGCAAGGTTGCATATAATTAAACGGCCTAACTGCCGATGACTAAGTGGAAAACATAGAAAAACTAAATTCAAAGATAAATTTTCTGTATTCTGTAATGCTGACATTTTTCTTAATTTAAGTTTTATTCAAGGGTTTATGTATTTAAGACTGTTAATATAAGAAGCGGTCTGCGGTCAACATACATTGCTCCAATTGGCAAAAAGGAATTACAGTAGGTACCACTTACTCTACTCGAGCTGTTTTGTTGCGATTTCGTTCCTTTTTCTAAATAATTTAATAATGTTTTCTGGAAAAGCTGCAACTCGTTTACTTTGTTCCTCCATCAGGATCAGACTTAAGACCCTGTTTTGAAACTGTGTGTCTGACTGCATTTGATTCTCCAAAAGAACCATTCTGTCATCAACCACATCAGCACGTTTTAGCACGTTTCGGTGCGCTTGCCTTGCCAAACGTTGTCGATTTTCTTGAAAAAGAAAGTTAGAAAAAAACTAAGAATTCTATATATATACCTAATAAAGAAACTAGCTTTTTCATGGGATCATATGCTACTTCTCTGACAAGATCCTAGGATCTCTCTTCAACAGGAATAGGACTTCCTCTTCCTGTAAACTCCCACAGAGTTACAACTAGGTTAGATACTCGGACTTGTTCTCCTTCTTCTCCTCCTTCAATTTTGCGTTGCCGACGTTCCAAAGATTCGAGTATACGAAGAGAAACCACCTAAATAGCTATTTCTTCAAGTTACGAAATCGGAACTTCTTCATTTCCTCCAAGCCACAGCATCTGGTATTGGTGGTCCCACTGCATTTAGATCCGTGGCTATACACGCTTCCAAAGATTGGCCGAAGTTTTTCTGGCATCAGCGGTTTTCAGATATCTATGCCTTGACCAAATCTAGCCGTGCATGAAATTTATCAAGGTCTTAAATTGGCCCTGAAAATTATAAATTAAACATAAGACTTTATTTTTTTTTTGTAACCACTGAAAATTGAAGTAATTATGTACCTACTTTAATTTTAAGACAAACACAACTTTTCTGCCAAGAAAAAAATCAACGAAAAAAAAAAATTCGAAAATCGAGCGAGTTTGACACAGGGTTCCCAGTTTTAAAGGAAATAAATCCCCTTTTTAACACCAAAATGATATTTTTTCCCATTTTTTCCCCCGAAGAAAAAAAAATCTTAGCATTATCCGGCTTTTGAACTCGGGTAATGCTTTCAGTTGCTTGAGATATTTGTATTTTTTTTTTGTTGGTTCTTCATTCATTTCAAAATTCAAAATCCAAAATAAAATGAGAATTATTACACAGGTGTCTAGAAATTCGCGTAATATTTTGAATTTAGATATAGTGCAAGGACACACAATGGGCTGGGCCACATATGCCTCCCCACGAAAGTCGTGTCGGGCGAGACGGGTAGAACGACTTGGCTACACACAAAAACAAACCCTCATTGCAATGAAATAAAATTTGGCGGTTTACCGGAAATTCGCACCAGGTGCGATTTTCTTTAACTTATATTGGAATCGGAAATTCGCACCCCCAACAAAAGCCAGGTTTGATTGTCCGAGCTGATTTTTTTTGAAAGAGTGGAAATAAATATGGAAATAAAGAAATTCGCACCTGGTGCGCACCTGGGAACAGGGTGCGAATTTCTAGTAAATCAATTAAATCGAAAATACAAACATTTTATGGTAAAGTCAAAGCGGACGCCCGCTTTTTACGTCCTCACTCTACCAACCACAAATCACATAGAACTAGACCATGCTGTACAAAATCAAAGGAGCGCCATTAACGCACGCATACTTGAAAAATCCTAGGCTCATGGTATAGTATGGCAAATCATTGCCCGCGTTCCATTGACCGCTAGATGACTAGCGGCATGTCAAACTCCATATAAAAAAAACTGACATTTCAGCATTTGCGCTAGAGCTCTAGTACATATTGTGAAATGACAGTTTTTAGTTCTCTCAAAATCGTCCTGTCTCTTTGTACAGGACGTTCATTCATGGTAAGGAGTATTTCGTCTTAAAAAATCGACAAAAATGATGATTTTCCCCTCAACCTGGGAATTCTGATAGCCACTTAGAATCGGAAATTTAATGCCGACTTTCGAATTACTGAGTGCCAATGTTTCGATCCGAATGATCCAAGTTTCGAATCAAAATACAGAGTTGGGCCCGTGTTCAAACTGGTAAAAACGAAAACGATGAACTACGTGATTGAAATGCTACACGAAGCTACCTAAAAACGACGTCGTCTTATCCAATCGTCTTAACGATTTTCCCTCCAAGAATAATAGAATGAATAACACACGTGTGTTTCTCCGAGTTCTTAAAAATGATCTCATATTAGAAATACTGGATACCAGGGTTGCCAGAACTTAGTTTGCTTTAAGCGCCCAAACCTTAAAAATATGTAGCCCAATATCGTTGCCGGGAAAGAAGCCCAAAAATCGTTGAAAATAATTCGGTTCTTGTATTTTATTATAAAACAGGTACACAATCATGTATTATGTTTATTAAACTAAACAAAACTTAAACAAAAAAAATATATATATATCACAATGAATAATCATTATGATAGGTACAAACTCTTAGGGCCAGTTACAAGACTAGCTAATAAAGTCTCGGATAGATTATCGGGAACTTACCTATCTACCATCTAAACTTCAACTTTTGGTTTCAAAGGTTTCGGATAGTGATATCTGACAGATATAGTCTCGGATAGAGTATCATAGCCGGTTCAAGTGGCTGTTAAATCCTTTTTCCGGAAGATAAACTTAATATTTATTTGTGACAGGAAACAATATAGTTTACAAAATTATTTTGAAACACTCGATGATGAACATTTCAGAATTCGATTCCGGCTTAGCTAAACGGCCGAGAACGCGCCAGTGTATTAATTTTTTGCCTAAATCTTCCTATCACAAAATGGCAGTCACCTTGCCGGTACGTCCTTTTCTGGACGTTGTTGGTGTGGAGGCTTAATTTGTTATGATTTAACAGGCTATGCCAGTAGGGTCACCTATTATAACAGACAGGTTGTTTTGATGGACAACGAACTAGGAACTGCCCAAAAACTTAATTAGAGTGCTCGAGTGCAACAAATTTACATGTAAATCGAAACAAACTTAGTGGCTGATAAATGTTTCCGCAAGTTAGTTCATCAGAGACTTTGACGATGAAACGGAAAAAAATATCAGCAGCTTTTATCTGGTGGATAGCGTAATGTGTCGGCTAACTATCCGAAACTTTATCCGGAACCTTTAAAACCTTTATTGCTTTCTTCAGTTATAAAATATTCACTGTCATAATCATCAGTACCCTCTGTATAAATGCCTGATGTAAATTTGCTAATCATTTAAAATGTTGGTATAAAATAATTATTACAACAAACATTTTTAACAGTCGAATTGATGTGTATGCGCATCAAAGCATCGAGAGATTCCGTTGACAATCTGTTTCGCGGTTCGGTCTTAATTGAATTCATAAATGAAAACGCTCGTTCTACTACAGCTTCATTGGGCCCGTTTCTTACGTTTGATAGCACGTAAGCCCAAAAATGCTCTGGATTTTGTGGTATCTCAACCGGAAACACAACTTTCCAGTCAAATCATATCAATTTATTCCACCGACCCTGCAAAAGATGAAGGTAGGATGTATTTCTCTTTGTCTTTGATCGGAAGTTTTCTGAATCCGGGACGCGTATAATTTAAGTTGATACTCGGACCGAAGTCCCGAATTTGTCTTAAAATTTAATAATTTTCAGGAGTTAGCTTTTTTAGTTTTGTGAAAGAATAAAACAAACAAAATTAAGACAAAATTTGTAAAACGATATATAGCCCAAAATTGTGTTGGGCGCTCATGGAAGAAATGTCTATCGTTTTTTAAGGTAAAAGATAGCCCGAAATACGACAAAGCGCCCAATCTGGCAACCGTGCTGGATACGTCCATCTTTCCAAACAATCAAACCATCCACTTTATTTGTTTGAATTTAAAGTTTTCAAACTGTTTTCAATCATAAACATATTTATGAATTGAAAAGTGGTGGAGTGTACGATTGTCATCACAAATTTTTAAATTTGAGCTCGCCTCGACTCCAGTAATGAGTTTCGCCCATGTGGTGGGTGGGCTCATCAGTAGACGACCACCACATCTGATCTAGACGCACTGTTTGCTCGATTTTCACCGAGACTTATGATTTTTTAATCAGCAAGTGACTGTGAATCATACCTCAAGACGAATCTTTGGTTCAAAGACTATCGCCGAGAGGATTTGTTTTTTTGCCCAGGGCCTGGCTGAACCATTTAATCAAACTGTTTTCAATCATAAACATATCTAGATCAGATGTGGTGGTCGTCTACTGATGAGCCCACCCACCACATCGGGGCGAAACGCATTACTGGAGTCGAGGCCAGCTCAAATTTAAAGTTTTCCATTTTTATTTTAACCGCGTGGAATGAAAGGTATAAACTTTTTTGCATTTGCTGTCATTGAAACGACATCTATCCATCTGTGTCATGAAAGGTATAAAATGCGTTCGGAAACGTAGGCAAAACAGCATCGCGCGTTGCGTCGCAGATGCGTTTGCCAAGTGTATTGTTACCGCATTTAAACTTTTTTTGTTGACGTTTTGGAACTGAGCCTATATTTCTTCAGCTCATTTACTTTTTGAACTTAAAGCTTATTCGCAAAAGAAAGACGCAACACTCGTCCTGACGTCCTCGTCTATAGTCATTTTGGTTTTAAAGTTCCACTATAAAAAAAAACACTCTCCTTCAGTATTCGCTAATTGTGCATCGTTTTAATAAGATTTCCACCCAATTGATTGAAGTTACTTGTTGGTGAACGTTTGTTCATTTGAATACCAACTTCCCATTTACAGACAAATGCCACCCAAGAGTCGACGCTAATGCATTCCTATATTTAATTAAATATCTTTACACGTATTCCTTTATTTATTAACTAGTTCCCATTGCCATCAGAGGCTACGCCAATTTGCCGAGACAATTTCGCATTAAATTACTTCAACCGGAAAATACATCCTTCGTCGTATAGAGTGCGGCAGCGGCTCGATAGGGCTCTACCCTACACGCTCCATCTTCATCTCCACTCCACCGAGCACTCGAATAATGAAGACGTTCGGTAAACAATCGCAATGTTTACTCATTGTGCTAATTACATTAATCACATTCCAGCGCACTTTGGCACCGTCGCTTCATTGATAATGTCAATAAGAGTGTGCGTTCATTGGCGACACGGGCGGGGAGGCTTCTGCCTATATGTTGAACTGCCACAATTGCCATTCCGATTGTGCTCCATTCCACTCCACTCCGTGCTTCATTCCAACCAAGTAGATGTACCGATGCTAAACCAAACTAATCACTCTGCCTTCCAATTATCGTCAGGGCCAATGAGAGCTGTTACCCTTCCGACAACCAGGGAACAAGAGTGTTTGTTGCAGCACTAGGACAGAGACTGACTCAACTACATATTAACATAGTTCATGGACATGGACAAGCACAACATAAGACACTCGTCCTTCGCTTCACGTGCAGCAACTAATCATCCTCAATGTGGAGAATACAAACCACTATACGAACACGGGTGTAGTTGTAGCCAGGAGCAGCTTCAACTTCAAGTCCTTTTGCATGTGAAGTATGGAAGTGAGTGTGTCCTATCGGGGAGTCAGAGTCACATTGCAATTGCGGTCTGTCAACAGATGTTTGTGTTGACTCTGGATACCATTGGAGCACTTGGATACAAAATTGCAGCAATTACCTGCTGTGCACCGATGGGAATCGCGCAATTCTCTCTGCCGAAGACCAGTTCGTGTATATCTCCTTCTCCTGGCTTTTTTGTCTGTCTCTCTGTTTGGATTCGGTGGCTTTTTTGCGTTATGATTATCAGCTGAATCGGGAATCTCGCAACGTAATTGCTATTGCTTAGTGCTGCCCGCTGAGTGGTTTTGTGCACATAACTCCTTGTCAGTCCATCGGCGCTGGTGGTCCTAGTGGACTGCGCAGAGCAGAGGTATAGAAGCACGTTCAAACTGTCAATGGGATTGGAATGGTCCTCACGTCGAGGTTAATTAAGGTGAGATGAAAAATGTGAGAAATGATAAAGATGAGACCAATTTTGTTGGCGCTCGTGTTGCGCGAAGAGACACTCTTGTCTGTCATGAGAAATTAACATCAAATTAGTGACTTCTACTTTGATTCGGTTGTAATAGTTAAGGGAATTTGTATACCTGAATGCCAATTTGATTGCTGGGTCGGGTCTTTCTATTTGAGACTACATAATAGTTGATTGCGATGTTATGTTTGAATTTGCTTAACATCTGGGAGGAAGGCGAATTGCCAAAACGATTTAACATGGCATTGGTTTAGGATAGAACAGAAGGCAAACGCGCATTCCAAAAGGTGACAGTTCTCAATTTTTTTTAAGCTATGAGGGGCTAAAAGTTGGGGGTTGAATACAGAAAACTGTTTAATTGGGCTTAACCTGTGTTATTGTGTTTTTATTTCCTTTCGACTCGACTTGTTAAGCTTATAAGCGCGAGTGTTGAACAATAGGAAAATATAATGCTTTGAGTGACAGAACATTAACTTGAGTCTCTGATTGAACAAGCGTGTCACCAGTAGCCAGAATGACAGATAACTTCTTATATGAGATAGTTGACAAGGAGGAATTTCGAAAGGTGGAATATGGGCCGGGCAAAAAAATTATATAGTCCAGGTAGGAGGCCTGCATAAAATATATAAATATTTGGCGCAACAGGTATAGGCACCCTGGCCTATAGGCCTATAGGAAGGGACCTACAATTTATTATATGTTGTCCGGCTGCAGAGCAGCGCTTCAACTCCTCTTGGAGCATAGATCAGCATCAAGATCCTTCCATCTGTCCCGATTCGCCGCAACTGGCCTTAGGTGTGACCACCATTGAATACCTTGGGACCGAGCTTCCTTTAAAACAAATGACCTCCAAGTTGTTTTTGGTCTTCCAACGAGTCTATTACCCTGAGGATTCCATCCGAGGGACTGTTTCGCTAAATTGTCGTTAGGTTTCCTCAGAGTATGGCCTATCCAACGCCACTTCCGTTGCATGATGTCGGCATCTACTTTTTTTTGTCCGGTCCAAATCCATAGTTCATCGTTCGGTATGGTTTGAGGCTACCGGATCTTGTAGATACCGCAGACAACGGTTAACGAAGGCTTGCAGCCTGGCTCGATATGTTTGCAGAGCATTTCTATGCTTCCAGGTTTCTGTTCATATAACAGCGCAGATTTAACGTTCGATTGGAAGAGTCTCAACTTGGTGCGTAGAGTTCCCCACAGGAGAAAGGAATCTAAATGCACTGCGGGCTGTTTTTATTCTATTGTCAACATCCAGGTCCGTTCCGCCATCGAGTGCTATGAAACTGCCCAGATCATTAAACTGCGTGACCTCCTCTATGGGTCCCTGCCTTAACTTGTTGTGTGCTTTGGCTCGTTGTCATTATTTTTTTTTATTTGCGTTGATCCTTAGATCAGCCACTTTCCCATGTAGTTGCAGCGGATGACATATTTGATTTAACCCAGCCGTGTTGTTTGCCATGAGACATACACCCACCGTGGCCAGTCATCACATCGTCAATTGCCAGCAAGAACAGAATTGGTGACAAGACATCTCCTTGTCTCACTCCTTGACGCACATCAAAGGAGTCGGAAAGCTGTCCATTGTGCAAAACGAATCACCTTGCATTGTTGTAAGACTCTTTAACAACAGCGACAATTTTCTCGGGGATACCTCTCGCAATAAGCGATCTCCAGATGCATTCACGATTAATCCGATCACACGCCTTCTCAAAATCTACAAACATGAGGTACAGCGGTGACTGGTACTCAGACGATTGTTCAAGTATGATTGTTCAAGTATGATTCGCATGATCGGCCTCTACGAAACCCCGCCTCTGGTGCATCTTGAGGGTAGACTCGATCCCGAATTTTATCCTCTCGAGAACTATAGTTGTCATTAATTTCGGAAAAACAGAATGGTGATACCGCGCCAGTTATTACTGTTTTTGAGGTTCCCTTTCTTTGGTAACTTCACAATAACTCCATCCTTCCATTCCCGTGGGTAAGTTTCACTCTCCCAAATAGACTGCACTATAGTTTAAGCAAAATACGGGAAGCTGCTTCAGGACATATTGAGAAACTCTTCCAGAACATTTATACTCCCGGATGTTTTTTACACGTTCGCGAGAGGTGGTAAAAACCCTTAAGGTGCAGCACAGTAACCACGAATGGGAAGAACGTGATTATATATACATAGATAAGGTACAAGTAAATAGGGACTTTGCATACTCTGACTTCTATTTTCAGTTTTAAAACAGAACTGATGTAAGCTAATGAAGTTAGGCACACCGAGTGATTCGTCGCACCCATTAAATAACTTGTTTTAATAAATGATTGGACGGTGGCCGCTACGTCTAGTAGGATCTGAAAATTTGTTGACTATTTTTCAATCTCTTCTTTGCACAATATTTATCTGACTATACAGCGAAATCTGCCACAGTAAAGGCGGATCAGCACACTAATTACGACAGCAGAAAGTAGTCCTAAAACGGAGGCTAGAGACTTTAAGTACCCATTGAAAATTTAGAACTTTTGTAAAAGTCTACTTTTTTGACTTTTGATGCAAAAGTTTCTTCAAATAATTCTAATAGTGACTGCAAAAATTTGTTTTCAAAATTCTCTTCGCTAATATTTTTTAATGATTAATGATTTTTTGAATGAGATGATCTCAGACAAATTTTGAATGAAAAGGAGGAAAAAGTGGCAAATAGTCGTTTTTAGAAATTTTCAAAAAATCATAAATACTATTAGTGAAGAGAATTTTTGAAAAACTTTTTACTTTACGTTTGTGTAAATAATTATGCCGACGACTGTACAAGGTGGCGCAACAGTCATCACATCACCCTATCGGAAGATGCCATCATTTCTGCAAATGACAGTAAAAATGTAAATTCTACTTTGACATTTATGTGATAGCGGAATAATTCGTCGGTGATGTTGGCACTGCGTGAATTCTGGCGCAGATTTTCCGTTCGTCTGACATACCAACTGGCCAAACGTTACGACGCGAGACGTTTACTCGCTCACCTAGAAGAGTATGGGACAACACGAATTGCTGCCAAGGCTGGCTGGGCCCGAAACAGAAGATCTGCAGAGAATATCGCAACTATGACGAAGATGTCGCATAAGACCTCGGAATATCGACCAGACGACGTGCCATGCAATTGGGCAATAATTGGCGGTCTTCACAGAGAATTTTGGTGAAAGACTACGCCTAATCTCTCGTTTTGGCGATTTGCACTGGCCGGAAAGATAGCCTGATTTAACCGTCCCAAATTTTTTTTTGGTTTTTTTTTTTTAAGTCACGAGCAGCCAACTCAAAAATGTGATTTAGAGCCAGAAATGTGATTTCAGGGCTAGTTCAGGGCCAGACCAAACGACTTTAGTATATATCTACACTGTTTTGACGTACAAAATACTGAAACAAAATTGAAGTTTTAAATAATTGACTAAATTTTCACAGAAAAACAGTTTTACAGCAATAATTAAATGTGTGATGCTTAAAAATATAAATTAAACACAGTGCTAAAAGGTCATTTTACAGTGCTAGATCGAATGAAACATTGCTAGAATTTCACAATTGGGCTAGGTTTGGCATCGCTGGTCACGAGTCTATGTCAACAAGCGTCCAAACTCTTGAAGTCCTCAAAGAGAAAAAAAAAATGCGAGGACCTATCGCCGGAAGTTCTGGCAAGATTAATGCAAATGCCAAAAAACGAGCCCGAAAGGCTATCAATAGGCCCTGACGCCGGCCAGCGGCCACTTAGTCAAGATCATTTTCTCGACTTAATAAAAACAAATTTAAGACATTAAATAAATATAATTCAAAAGCAGAACCAACGCTTTTCATTCATACAAAGTACAGCAAAAGAAAATACCTGCAACGTTTGCGCCACCTTGTAGTAGCATTAAAAAATAAATAAATAAATAGGTGGCGCAACAGGCGGGTAGGGACCCTAGGCCTAGCTTCAATTCGTTTGTGTGGGTTTCTATTTTTGGGACGAATGGAAGTAGCATTGAAGGAAGTAAATTACAAGGTGAAGAGTGTCTTCGTATAATTTGTATCGCTAGTTAGCATACGCTTAAGACGCAAAAAAAAATGTCCATCATTCACAGCAAAATCAGGAACATAAGTGCCATCAAATACCTGCCCCTTATCTCTGTGTCGACCACAGTTAAAATTCCTTTTCAGGACTTGGTATCACAAAAGACCAAACTATAGTCAAAATGTCCTACCTTTCTTCTACTATTTATACGACTTTAAGTCAGAGCCACTTCATTTAAATCGCATCTTCATTCCCTTCGCATGATGGTAGATAACAAATTTACTGGCATGCCAATTAAATGCGCGTACCTACATATCAGGTGCCCATGCTCGACACGAACTCCGATAGCAGACACAGCATGCAAATCATTTGGATTTGCAAACACCCATCTTTTCGAGTATCCTTGTTGCAACAAAGTATCTTCGGCCATCCTAGAGATGTTCTCATAAATTCAGTTAAATCAAACGTGTAGGTACCGTCCGCCTTCGGCCAGCCATATGTTGTGCGTTGCAGTTGCACTCCTCGGCGCGCGCTCTCAGCAACAATATAAGTCCCAGTCTCGTTAATTAAATGCCACGAAACTAATGAACGTACATTCTATTAAAACAATTTAACCAAAGACGCTGCAACAGTATCTCTACCAAGCAACTTAACATTGCCAGCATTCGTCGAAGCCTGCTAAGGCTCTTCTCGACTGTGGGCACCTATTGTAGATTTTTTTTGTATATTTTATATCATAAAATGGCATTGAACTGCCAACGCTTTCGAGGATCAGTAATTAATTGCATGTGTGTACTGTGTATAGGTAAAATAGGCACCCAACTAGCCACTAACCATAGTGGCAAACTATCTACAATTTTATATGCGCATAGCGCATCCAGCGTTCCATCGTGACCATTGCGTGCAATGGCTCTGGGCAAACTCCCTCCTCCACTGTGCCTCGCGCAATCGAATTGCATGTCCGGTCCGACGTTCGTGTCCATCGTTGTCTCTCTATTTTCATGCGAAGAGGCGTCAAGAATGATCGGAATCCGATATTAACAGTGTTGGTTCTTCCACCAGCTTATCGTGGTTGTTCGGTTGTTCAAAGCACAACACCAGGAGAGAGAATCTATTTTCCGCTCGAGTGCGACTTAAATCCGCAAAACTGGTTCCGGGAATTATAGAGCACCTCACTGTGCATAGATACAAGTACTATGGATGGACTCGAGGGAATAGACGTAATGACATGCTTGCTAGAGCCGACGAATCTATATCATCCAGTGACCAGAGTATATCCATGCAACAATCAGTGCTTACTAGTGGGGAACCCACTAGTGGGGTGTACTTCAGGTCACTTCAAAGTGGAATTTCATCTCCTTTTTTGCTGGTGTTGTTTTTGTCTTATTTTGTTGTTGTGGCCGCCCCCATTTGTCGGACCGCAATTGTCCACGGAAGTCACATATTCTCGACCACGCTTTGTTACATGCGGAATGGTGGGTGATTCTATATACGAGTGCGGCTATATGCACGCATTTTAGAACTATAATCGCATCGGAATCGGAAGCACTCATCCGTGAAATAACCCTTTAAGCTGGGGAGGAAAAGGAGGAGGAGGAGGAGGAGGAGGAGAAGGAGTGTGTGTGTGCTTGCGAGAACATAGAGGTATGGGACATAAGTGCAACAACGAGTCGGATTATTGGAAGTAGTTTTATAGATATGAGCAACTTTTGCTACAATAGCTGACCTGTTGTACCTTTACCTATACACAGGTTAACGCAGAATATCAAACGTAATTTTTAAGTTGCTCGTGGTTGCACCACTTTTACACTTTTTGCGAAAGTGCTTATGTTTTACAACCTCGACCCCTGGAAAGTGGTTGACAATGAGTTGCATTAAGTGCGATTATGTCACCAAGTGCAGGGTTAAGTGACAAACTTTGAGCAAAGCGATACAAGTGATGGCTGTGAGGCAGTAAGTTTCAAGGGTTTCTCGGCATTCTGATGAGGTAGGAGATTTCAATTGCTGAATGATATTTTAACACTGTACATGGAGCGACAATAATACATAACCCACTATGCGACACCTATATAAGGCCAACGTGCATGACGCATGAGTGCAACGGACGTAGTTAGTAGACGTTACTGTTTATATGTGTAGAGATAATGCACAAAATGACTCAAGCGTAATGAAATGACCATTATGAATAGCTAAGATATGGTTCCCCTAAACGTGTCCTCAGTTTGAATGGCAACCTATACCTACGTGGATTTCCAATCCATAATTAATATTATTACATACATTCCTTTACCGACCTACCCCCTACAAAGGTTAAGTTAGGTCAGTGGGTTGGCAGGGCAGGAGAAACCTGTACGTGCCATAGGGGTTTATTACCCCAATACTCTGGAAACCTATGAAAAACCTAGGTAAACCAACCCGTTTTATTTACAAATTAAGTAGGTCATTAATAGACCTGTCTGAAAGTTCTTCTAAACCCTCGAAGAAGTAATTACCAAGAATTTTGTATATCTTATGTGGCAGAGCGCTGGGGCAGTGGCAAAGGAAGTGTGGGGTATCCTCATGTGGGGTATTCTCATTTCAGTTTTCTGTTTTTTGTAGAATGGCTACATTCTCCTGGTTATGCCACAGGAGTCGATCTTGCTCCATCTTTCATTTGTCGCCATTAGTATTTTTGTTCCCAATCTTCTGTCTGAGATTACAGGGGGGAATCATTACTGTGGTGTCAGCCTGGGTTTAGTTCAAGGGAGGACCCCTTTCTTGCTTTTTCATTTCCAGACACACCTTTGTGCCCGGAAACCCAGCATATAGTCTTACGTTGTGCTGCGCTCCAAGAACCCGTAGCTCTTCACGACAGCGACTTACAAGCTTTGATTTTAATTCAACGGCCGAGATCGCTTTTATTGCCGCTTGTCTGTCAATAAAAAAGGTAATATCTGCATGAGGTGTTGCCATCATTGCTGTTTAGCAGCTGTTGTCACTGCCAGTACCTCCGCTTGAAATACGCTGCTTTAATCAGGAAGCCTGATTGAATTGGATAGTTCGAGACTTTACGAGTAAAAACCCGCTCCAACGCCTATTTCCATCTTTGATCCATCCGTGTATATGCGTATGGTTGATCCAATGGATGCTGGTTGATCTTCATACCATTCGTCTCTGCTGGGAAAACACTCGTGGTATAAATGGTCTTGTGAAATCTAGCCCGGGGAGTAGTGTAGTCCGTGCATACATTATTGCCCGTGTATTTGTTCAGAATTTGGGCATGCCCCGTCAGGCTGTGTTTCCAGTTTTTGCTCTGGCTTAACCGAAGGGCGCTGTTGGCAGCAGATTCCTGTACAAAGAGGTCTAGGGGTTTGAAATTGAGTATAGCCTCTAGCCCTCCCGTGGGGCTGGTTCTCATTGCCCCCATGGTGCCAATGCAGGCCATTATTTGAATTTTTGTCATGGTTTTAAAGTTTTTGGCCTTTATAACAGCGCTTGCCACCTAGAATATGCCACCGCATTATGTTAGTATCGGTCTTACAACCGCTGTGTAGAGCCACATGACTATTTTAGGGTTAGGACCCAATGTTTTCCGAATATTCTATTACAGGCATAGAATGCTATCATTGCCTAATGCCTATCCCCTTCAAGAAATTTAATTGCAAAATTCCCCAGCGCCTCCCAACGGCTGCAGGAAATAATTCCCCAATGAAATAAGGCCCCAAAACAAAAATGAAATAAGGCCCCAATTTTGGGGTGTTATTTCATAATGAAATAAAACCCCAATTTTCATAAGGAAATAAGCCCAAAAAAAGGAAATAACACCCAAAATTTTATTAAAAATCGTTGTTGTTGTTTCCTGTATAATTTGTTTGGGGCCTTATTTCATTTTTGTTTTGGGGCTTTATTTCGCAGAGCCCCTCCCATCCCAACTAGTAATAATTCAAATGCAAAGAAAGAGTAATCATATGCGAAAAAAATGCATACACGAAGCACGGTAGAAAGAAAGAGACAGAGAGGAGAGGCGAGGCGAGAGCACACCAATACCAAACCAATATCCAATATGGTGTATAAGATGGTTATGCATTGGGATTGGAATGGAAATTTCAATTTGGGAGTATTTTATGTAGGGTGGGGAGGGGATTGAGTTTTTATTTTGTAAATATCTTAAGCGGCCCATAGACAGTACAGTTTTGACACCGGTGGGGCATTCCACCATACACATCACACCGATCGAGACAGCGTCCGTGTCTGACACCAAAATCGGTGTGCGCACCTGCCCACACACAGCACACATTTCCGTACACCGACACCGGTGCAGACACAAGTGTAGTGTCTATACCCTGCAAACGTAGAAGTACTAATATAACTACTGAAATATGTACGGAAAATAAGTACTTTCTTTCCACTGAAAAAGGATAGGCGCTCGGGAAAAAACTCAGTTATATACCTTCTGTATATAAGAATACGTGAAGCACCCATCTCCTTCTAACTTATTGAAAAAAGTACTGCCTTGAACCTGTGTTTCTATGTAAAAGGAAGTACTAAAGAAGTACTTCGGTTCAACGTAAAAGGAAGTACTTCAGAAGTACTTTGTTCATATGAAAAAGGAAGTACTAAAGAAGTACTTCGTTCCTACCTAAAAGGAAGTACTATAGAAGTACTTTGTTCATATGTAAAAGACAGTACTAATGAAGTACTTCGTTCATACGTAAAAGAAAGTATGTACTTCGTTCCTATGTAAGGAAGTACTCCAGAAGTACTTTGCTCCTATGAAAAGAGAAGTACTAAAGAAGTACTTCGTTCGTACGTATAAGGAAGTGCTAAAGAAGTACTTCTTTTCAACGTAAAAAGCAGTACTAAGGAAGTACTTTTTTTCTGCTGGTGCCTTCAAACTGTAATAAAAAAAATTGATATTAACATTTACGTACTCTTTGCTATTTTTTTTTTAAATATTATTGTTTATTTTCTTTATTTCTCTTACCGACTGATCCAATTAGCACGCACTGAAAGCCAACAATGATATTTGATTTCTTTTAAAATATTGCATTTGCTTTTGCATATTTTGTAAAGTGTCTAGACATCGGTCGAGATTCTTATTGTCCAGGCACCTGGATTATGATAGATGACAATAACAAAAAACTGGCAAAACATAAAAGTTTGCAGAGTACATAAAGCCGAATACTAATACTCTAAGAGAGCGC
Source organism: Cheilosia soror (assembly GCA_949372485.1). Taxonomy (NCBI): domain Eukaryota; kingdom Metazoa; phylum Arthropoda; class Insecta; order Diptera; family Syrphidae; genus Cheilosia; species Cheilosia soror. Next base: position 93,392,545 of record OX443561.1, on the reverse strand, counting down.
AAACACATTCACAAAAACATGTGTCTCTGTAGTAGTGTTTTCGAGAAACTACTGACTTTTGGTTTGCAGGGTAGTGACACCGATTTTGGTGTCAGACACGGAGCGGGTAAAATCAAAAGTTTTTGATTTTTGAGGTAGGTGTCTCGATCGGTGTGATGTGTATGGCGGAATGACATATGGGTGTCAGTCAATACAACGCTGCAAACACAAGTGTATTGTTTATGGGCCGCTTTAAAGTAAACAGTTTTTTGTACGAATGAAAACTAACTACTCTCTCATGATTAATTAAACAAGACTCAAAGATCATCGTGCAAATATCAATACCTAAATGCATTGGAGTCTGTAGGATCTCTTGGGAATACATATCTCCCCCATATGACCGAAATTTGGTTGCTTGCCTAGACAAAAATTAGCAGCATCGTAAAACTTAATTTTGCAATATAATATTGGGCCAACTTCTTTCTGCTCCAGAACCAAATCACCGAAAGGTGGGACACGTGGCTTAGTTCCTATATAAAGGGTGTCCCATAATTTACGCAAAATTTAAATTTTGCTAAATATAATAGTACAGTGATGCCAACGGAAAATAAGACAACAATGTGACAGCTGACAGTTTGGGGTTAGTAAAAATGGAGCGCTATACGAAAGAAAAACGCATTTTCATTGTTGAGCAATATTTTAAAAATAATGAAGGTTTGTCTGCTATACAGTCCGCAATTTTGGAACAAAATCATCTTCAGTGATGAAGCTAATTTTCATCTTGATTCGCTGGATTAACGAATCGTCAAAATTGTTGCATTTGGGGTTTAGAAAACCCACGAATAATTGTTGAAAAACAAATGCATCCATAACGCGTAACTGTTTGGTGCGGATTTTGAGCTGAAGGCATTATCGGACCATTCTTCTTCGAAAATGCAGCTGATCAGTGGTCAGGTATTCGTTATCGTGACATATGATAATAACCCAGTTTTTTGTGCCTAAAGTACAAGATATGGATGTGACCAACATGTGGTTTCAACAAGACGGTGCCACATGTCATACAGCCAGAGAAACAATTCAATTACTGCATGAGTCATTTTCTAATCGTGTAATCGGTTTTTGCGATCACAATTGGCCTTCCAGATCTTGTGGTTTAACGTCATTGGCGACTTTTTTTTTTTTTTTGTTTTTTTGAAGTCGAAGGTCTTTTTCGAAGAGGAAATTGGGAGGTGTAATAATGAAATTCGGCCACATTTATGCGAAACGGTCATAGAAAATTTCACTAAAAAAGTACGTACCTACTTGCCAGCAAAGTCGTGGCGGCCATTTATCCGATGTGCTATTCCATAAGTAACCCCAATCTGCATATACTCTATGATTCAATAAAAAAATTTAAGCTTTCTAATTAAAAATCTGTATTTTCTATCTATTATGGGACACCCTTCACATACCACGATATTTATTATAGGGGTGTAGATTTTTGCGAAAAATTGCCCACGTATTGTACAGAGATGAGCTTCAACATTTTTGAAACACAGCGAATGGATAAATTTGTATCTATACATTCCTTTCATTTACAGCAGCGTTATTGTTTGCAGCACGCACATCCTATTAAAGGATTTTCACAGGAAATTTGTATAATTTTGTAGTATTGTTCCAGTTTGAGTCTATACCATAATGAGTTGCCACATTAATGGCCGGAAAACCACCAATATGACAGCTCGTTTCGTCAATTAACCCTTTTGTAAGTTAAATCCTGCAGCCCCAAAAACAACATTCATTACTTTATGAATTGGTCATAAAAGTAGGTACAAGCTTATATCTAGTCCTAGAAAGTTTCCTCCGTGACACTTTTATTTCGACTCTCATCACAATGAAATATACGTATCTACAGGGTTGGAAATGGTACTCACTCTTTGTTCTATTATTCAATCCATAATCCCTCTTCTATAGCTCAACAATTTGTTTAAGATAAAAGAAGTCGACAATGTCAACCATTGCCACGAATATAAACCAATTGGAAATGTGCAAATTTGTAACTTGAAAACCATTTTGTTTCAGTTTCGAACAAAAGTTATTTGCAAACTCATATATACTTGACAGTAAACTCCATTTGTTCGCAAAACTTTCATATGAATACCGGAACAGAGGCAACCGCACCATTATGAATAATGACTTTGGAAACTTGGACAATATTGTTTCGACAGACCAGACCACCCACCACCCATCCATCCATTTGCTGCAGAAAGGGTATGCACCTAATTTGCACACAAAAGTATTCACAATTCTCCTAGCAAATGTACTCATAGCTGTAGTGTTCCAAACTCGCCTAATATTCGCATAGGGTGCATGCAAATTTTTGAACATCATTGCTGATGTGTCCAGAACTAGATATCAATTAAATCCAGAACGTATAGGTCTGCATTTGAATAATTCCAACTTTAATCTGTCGTCGTCATATAATCATCCCCTCATTAAGACTCAAGCCTTTGGGCATTGTCCATCCAAATGTGCAAGCTCTCAAAGTTCAAATCTATAAAGTCTGTGTCCTCATTGGATGTGCTATAGTGCTGGTGTCAGTATCCATGTTATGAGAAATGACAGTTTTATTTTTCGAAAAGTTCTTCAACTGTTGCACAAAGTATACAGTTTGGTAGTGGAAAAGTTTCAAATTACTGTTTGAGTAGGTAACAAAAAACTCGGCTAACGCGAACGGATCTGATGGTGTTGTTTAAAATGATTTAAACTTTGTATAGCCACCGAAGCCGAACGCAAGCTCGTATTTACTTAATTAATTTAAACTGACCCAGAGGAAACTCATCGCCGTAGTTCAAAAAGGAAATAAAAGGAAAGTATACTGACAATTGGGATCCTTTTGAATTTGCTAATTATGGAAGTATGTCCGCGACAATTTTGCGGGTGACTGAGAAGAAAGGAACCGCCGAAGGAAATATATATGAAATTTTCTTCAGACAAGTTTATTTTAGGGAAAAAATATGCCGTTCTTAAAACCATCTAGAACATGTATGCAAAAAGTCAGCAAAAAATTTCCAAAAAATGTTAGTGCACTTTCGAGGTTGACGAGTAACATCGGAGGCCCGAAACAGAATAAGAGACTACTTATTGCAGGAGCTGTCGGTTCTCCAAAGTTTTCCACATTAAACTGTCATGCACGCAGTAGAAATATGGTCAAGTGCCACTAAAGTTAAGTATTATGTATGCGGAACTAAATCCGTCCGTTTTAGCGCACTAAGATTCGCCTGTGCATTCAGGACTGTTTGGAACGATGCTATACTACACAAACCAGTAAGAATAGACCATCGACTCCTCCCACATAACGGACTTTGCCTATACAAGCTACCGGCGGGCCCAGGATTTTCATGTATTGGTGCTGTACAAAATCAAAGGAGCGCCATTAACGCACGCATACTTGAAAAATCCTAGGCCCATGGTTAGCATGGAAAATCATTGCCGCCATTGATTTTGACATTTACACGTATTCACAGACAGGGTAATTTTTTCGGGTAGGTGCACGGGAAATCGGCGGACTAGTTCTTACTGGCTTGTGCTATACTCGTCATATCTTCAATATGACATATCGATTTACTGGCTGAAGAAATGAAAACGCTAAGAACCGCGCGAGTTCGAAATGACAGGGTTATAGATGACGATAAAAGGAGGAAACAATCGTAGTATCGCAACTTGGCAACAAGAATAGAACGAATCGTTTAAGGGAAGATGGACACATCGTCTTTTATCAGTGGTCGATGAATAGATTAAACGAACTCATGGCGAAACAAAATTTTATCTGACTCAGTTGCTGACGGGTCATGGCTATATGTTACTATATGTCACTATATGTTACAAAGAATATCTTTTTAAACGCGGACATGAAACTATCCCAAGCTGTCCACATTGCCAGACATTTTCTGAAAATGCGGAACACGTGTTCTTTCATTACCCACGGTACAAAACCGAGAGGATTGCCTTACGCGATCAATTTGGGGAGTGCCCACAATGTTGCATTGCATAAAGACGAAAATTGTACTATCGTAAGCAACGTGGCCGTGCGAATACTCGAAAAGTTAATAGCTCAAATAAGAGTGTGATCTAATATGGCTTTACCCCGACCCCTGCAAAGTAATGCCTTACGGCGGTTCCGCGGTGGACAAATATCGGAAAGGAGGTGGTTTTCGCCAGTAAGAATCCGGCACTACCAATGAACGTCGGATCATTGGTGCCTTATGCAAGGTTTCCACCTTCCATTCCACCTTGAGCAAGACCGCAACATGACGTTTTCTTACCGTTCAGTGGTTTAGTATTAACTCGTCTGTATCTATTTTGGGATGTATTTCCATTTCCTCTTGCAGGCGTATCGAATAAACATCATCGTCCATCATTGTACAACATCCTCTTCCAAGTCAGTGAAGCATTTATTCCAGTTATAGAATACACACGCTTATCGTTAGTATCATGAACTCCCTTCGATGCAAATACCCCACGTCGAACCCCCGCCCCTGACCCACCATTAGTTATTCTTTTTGAACAAACTTTTAGAATGCCACATCTGGCCATATCAAACAAGATATTTGAACTGGCAAAACCAATGTCCACTTTAACCCTGAACATAGTTATTCGCCTAAGGACTGCTATCACTTAACTTCCAGTCATCCTCAGTTAAGAAATCTCTCTCGAAATGACATACCCAAACCCACATGCCAACGGCTTTATTTATCAACTTTTCGTAGAATAACCAACCCGCCTTAAGAATCTTAAGGTTTTTGAGTAATTAATTCTGCATTCTCAAGTGGCATCCCCTTTAAAGTACCTTTAAAGGAGCAACAAAAACAAAACTACTTTCGGATATTCGCTTCCCCTCTTCCGCATTTCGTTTGTGGCCCGCACAAGTAAGTTTAAATAATTCACAGAAGGACTTCACTATACAGAACTTTTCGAAACAAAAAGAACCAACAAAATAACAAAAAGTTTTGTTTCCCCTATTTTTATACAAAAAGTTCTCCACATTAAACTAATTCAGCAAACCACCTTGGAACGACGACGCACATTGCACAATGTTAAGTAGATTGTGTGCCGCCGTCCAGTGTTCCATAACACCGACACCGTCCGACTATATCGGAGACCGGAGACGGAGACCGAAGACGGAGAGTTTTGGATAAATTTTGAATGAACTCCCAGAGTGGAGAACAAAAACTCCAATTGTGCTAATCGCATCGGTATACGAGCTTCGAGCACAGGGATAAGTTTTGAAAGGAATTACATATAAGGTGCGGCACAGACTTGCCCTCTCCCCCCACTGTATTATATAGCTGTACCTGAAGAGGAACACTAACACTCACTGATGACTGCTGCTCCTGTTTGCAATCAAATACAAACACACAACAACAAACCAATTAAAAAGTTTTTTTTTTTTTTAAGCAATTGCCGTACCAGTGGCCTTCTCTCATTTTTAATTAGTACTAGTTGAGGGTAAATATTTGCGAATACCGCGACCGCCTCTTGATCCGGATCCGGAAGGCGAATTGATTTCCATTTAAAATTGCAACAGCGATTGAAATATTTTACATCGAATGTACGTCCATCAGTATTGCTGGCAACGGGACACATTGAAAGTAATTGAAAAATACTATGGCTGTAAATAGAGATTTTTGGCTAAAACAAGTTTGCTATCCTTTATTTCGGTTATACAGTTAGTGGGGTGGGTTTCGTTAAATTTTAAACTGCCGTTGAAGGACTTGTTTTATTGGTATCACAACTGGGTGGTGGTGGCTGGTGCTGTGGCGAAATGAATCAATGAATGTAACCCACGAAACGGACCTCAAATTGAATGTGAAAGAGAAAAAAAAATCAGTCACTCATTGCAATTAAATGGAGTAATAGAACTGTTACACTGTCAGGGTTTCGATCTCAAAATGATAGTCATTGGACGACACGACAACTACGAGTAAGCTATTAGCGGACTCAATGTGCAATGTCGGATGCGATTGGGGAATGTACATATAAGCAAATCGCAGGTTTCTTATTGATGTGCATTGTACAGTTTGGTAGAAAACATTTTTAAAACATAGCCACACAAACATGATTTGGAATGTCCTCTAATATCCTATTCACCGAAAACACTCGTAAACTTCATTGAAAACGGAAGTTTTCCATGAAAATACCACAAAAATGACTTCTAATCTTTAGGTCGTTGAAGCAGACACATCTTTTGCAACATTCAGCGAGTTCAGCAGAACTGCTGACAGGGTAGCTCCTGGGTATTTTTAGATGTTTTGAGTTTGATCGGAGTGACTTTTTCTCATTTGTCGCTTGCCTTTATATATCGCATTTCAGGCCAAATGTTCAGCATTTCGCCATATATTTTCCAACATTTCGAAATGTTGCATTTCAGCAAAATGTTGAATTTCATCTCTGCATTTGTAAGTTTGTCAAATCGAACAAACCTAATTCTGATGACTTTTGAGTTTTGAGCTCGCTGACAAAAAAAACCGCTGTAAACTAGATTGTAAAAGCTAAAAAAGTAGGAAGTAGGAAAAATATGTCCGAATAGTGAATTATCGCTTGTATTCAATTCATGTTTAGATTAATATAACTAAAAAATGATTTCTTTAGGTACAAACCACTTCTGATTTCGAAACACAAAAAACATCAGTCAATTCTGATACTAGCTGTCATTTGAAATGTAGAAGTTTCAGTGGGAACACATAATTGGATTTCGAAATTTTGTCTGCTGAAATGTTGAATTTAGGTGCGGTGTAAATGTACTATAAGGGCTCAATACCATTTTCTAAATCGCCGAGTTCCGGTGACTCCCACTATCTTTAATCGAACAGGTTTTCCCCCATCCATCGATAACATCGATAATTTCGAAGATCACGGAAAAGTGGCGTCGATTCGTCACGTATGTGTCAAATGATGATCAATAATTTCTTGTTTTATAGTAAAGCCCAGTATCCTGCTCGCGCTAAATTTTATCTTCCATACAAAAATGTCTACAGAGATAAAATTTATCGAGGCAGTTTAGCAAAGCAGTATCCTGTTCCGCACGCTAAATTCTTACTTTCATATAGATGGGACACACTCAATGTCAGTCCGGTATAACAATACTGAGTGTTATACGTACTACGTACAATTTTGTTATACTCGGCCAAGAAAATGTCTCCACTGATTTAGCTCGCGAAAGAATTGCCTGGTACATTAAATCGGCGATAAATTTTGACATTTTCGAAACAAAACTATTTTTTAATTGAATATTTCGTGGAATACTTGATAAACGATGTAAGTGAGTAGGAAAAAAGTGAAAAAATAACAAAAATCAAAATACATGTGGCAATAAACTATGGGTGTGTGTCCTATCTATATCCTGTACAACGAATTTAGCGAGCGTTTATCTGTGCTGTGGAGAGAATTGCGCTCGCTAAATTTTAGCGCGAACAGGATACTGGGCTTAAAGCTACGATTACACGACCATTTTTTGGAGTCATTTAAATGGCGCTGTGACGTCAGGAAAAAATGTCGCATTAGAGCACCATTTAAGCTACGATTCGTCATTGAAAAAATGGCGATCACACGAAATAACTGTCATCGTCATTTGTGTCCCAAAATCAAATGACGGACACTGCGAGTCATTTAGAATTTTCCGTTGGGATGCCATTGTCCTAGGCGTCATTGAAGAGCGATCACACGGCCATTTTTTCCTCCATTTAAATGGCACTTAATTCATGTCATTTGGTGCACCATTTTCCTAGTCATTTATATGACGCTGCCAAAAATGGCGATCACACAGAGCGACATTTAAATGACTGCTTTGTGACGGGATTTTTACGCCAGAGCGCCATTTAAATGACTCGAAATATGGCCGTGTAATCGTAGCTTTAGGCATGTGATAGTAAAATTAGTTCAAAAATTGGGAAGTGCCACCGGTTAATTCTTCTGATCGCACCGAACTACTGCAGACCAACAGCGGAGACAGCCAAAAACTCGCTGACAGGTAGTATGATCTGTTCAACCAAAACTAAGTGAGTCTGAGTACAGCGATATCTGACCTGCTGGAACAGATAGTCTACAGGCAGAACTTTTTAAAGAAGCTGAAGATGATTTTGTAAAGACCATGCACCAACACCAACATATATGCAAAATTTGGTCAGAAAAAAGTATGCCTAATGAGTGAAACCTCGGCATTGTGTGCCCAATTTACATGAATTGGCCAGGGAAGCCAACCATATCGACCAAATTTTCACGGCAAATATACAAAGCCATGTTAAAAATCGGCATACCTACCAAACTTGTCCGTCTATGTAGGATGATGATGGAAAAAACTCGCTGCTACGTCAAAGTCGGAAAGAATGCAACAGAACCCTTTGATGCCAAAAGAGCTAAAGGTTCTCTGCTCGCAGCACTCCACGGTCCTCTGCTGGGTCCCTGGGCACAGTGACAAAGCCGGCAATGTGAGGGCCGACGAACTAGCGAGAAATGGGTCTGCAATGGATCATGATCTAGCACTGCAGTCGATTAAGCCACCACTCTGTAATCTTAGAGAGAGAGAGAGTAGAAAATAAAATTCACATGAAAACCAACAACAGGGGGAAGGGACTAACTACCTGCGAAGTATCACGGTAGCTTTGGCCAAAATACGACAGTAGCCGAACCATCAAACTTCTACAGTTTGACAGGTCATCGCTGTCTAAATTGGAAGGGGCTCTAACGGGTCATAACTACCTAGGAAATCATACAATGAAACTAAATCTCATCAATGATGACGATATATGTAGAGGCTGTGGAGACGAAGAGGTTCATGAGGACACACCACACTTCCTCTGTCACTGCCCGAGCCTCTGTCACTTGAGGACCAGAACATTACTTCCATGACCTACAAGAACATTCTGATGTCTCACTATCTGATCTTTACAGGTTTTTGAGGATATCAGGATAGCTGGACAGCATCGAGTAATCGCTAGAAGAAGGGACACGACACTCAAAAAACGTGACGGTTAAAAACAACCGAAATGTAGTTAAAAATAACCGAGTGATGCTGTTAATATAGCTCCTACAGTATTACTCGTTTAAAATTAACCAAGACAATTCGTTTATTGTAAATTGGTTAAAAATAACCGATTTGCCCACTTCCCCACCCAGATCTACTCGGTTATAAGTAACCTAGTACTACTTGGTTAAATTTAGCAAACATACTCGGTTGAATTTAGCGAACCTACTTGGTTGAATTTAACCAACCTACTCGGTTGAATTTCGCCAAACTACTCAGTTGAATTTAACCAACCTACTCGGTTAAATTGTGTTCGTAAGCCAACCTACTCGGTGTTCGAAGCCAACCTACTCGGTTAAATTCAGCAAACATACTCGGTTGAATTTAGCCAACCTACTCGGTTAAATTCAGCAAACATACTCGGTTGAATTTAACCAACCTACTTGGTTGAATTTTGCCAACCTACTCGGTTGAATTTAGCCGACCTACTCGGTTAAATTCAGCAAACATACTCGGTTGAATTTAGCCAACCTACTCGGTTAAATTCAGCAAATATACTCGTTTGAATTTAACCAACCTACTTGGTTGAATTTTGCCAACCTACTCGGTTAAATTCAGCAAACATACTCGGTTGAATTTAGCCAACCTACTCGGTTAAATTCAGCAAACATACTCGGTTGAATTTAGCCAACCTACTCGGTTAAATTCAGCAAACATACTCGGTTGAATTTAACCAACCTACTTGGTTGAATTTTGCCAACCTACTCGGTTGAATTTAGCCGACCTACTCGGTTAAATTCAGCAAACATACTCGGTTGAATTTAGCCAACCTACTCGGTTAAATTCAGCAAATATACTCGGTTGAATTTAACCAACCTACTTGGTTGAATTTTGCCAACCTACTCGGTTAAATTCAGCAAACATACTCGGTTGAATTTAGCCAACCTACTCGGTTAAATTCAGCAAACATACTCGGTTGAATTTAGCCAACCTACTCGGTTAAATTCAGCAAACATACTCGGTTGAATTTAGCCAACCTACTCGGTTAAATTCAGCAAACATACTCGGTTGAATTTAGCCAACCTACTCGGTTAAATTCAGCAAATATACTCGGTTGAATTTAACCAACCTACTTGGTTGAATTTTGCCAACCTACTCGGTTAAATTCAGCAAACATACTCGGTTGAATTTAGCCAACCTACTCGGTTGAATTTATCCAACCTACTCGGTTGAATTTATCCAACTTACTTGGTTAAACTTAGCCAAGGAAACCTTTTTTCCAGCCGTCGACAGCATCCTTTTGAAACGTCCATGCACCTGAAAACTTAATAATTTTTAAGAGAGAAACAATCTAAACTATGCAATTAAACACTTTGAAGTAAAACGTTTCGTACATATTTATTTTTTAAGAATTAATTACAAGATTTGGTATTAAAAACGTGATAAAAATATAACCAATCGTTCTTAATTTATAATGTGTTATCGCACAATTTACATCTTTTAAAATGTAATATTAACATATAAATATTTTTCTATATTTTTATCGTATTATATAATATTTATCTAACATAATCATTGTGAAATGATTTGTACGTTTGGTACATATTTATTTTTTAAGAATTAATTACAAAATTTGGTATTGAAACCGTGATAAAAATATAACCAATCGGTGATTATTAGTCCATAATATATATATATTTATTCCGTTCTTAATGTGTTATCGCACAATTTACAATTTACATCTTTAAAAATGTAATATTAACATATGAATATTTTTCTACTGCATCATTGTGAAATTTTATTTTTTTAAGAAAGTTTATGTTTATTACTTTATAATGGGCTTCGTAAGACTACGTACTGCCTTCCATTTGGTAAAATATTTATCGTGTTTGGAATTGGTGAAATAAATGATTCAAGAAACAGGCAAATCCGTTTTTCTATTGATGGAGCTTCTACCTGATATGCATAATAATGTTCATCAAAACATAAAGTGTCCACTAAAGTTCCAGCTAAGATTAGGCGATCGGACTCATACAAATATAATTTGTCCAATACGAAAAAATCATAAAGATAGCAATCTGAACTTAAACTTTTTACTAAGACTGATCCTTTTTTATAATGTATAGAAGACATCGTCGCCCAATTCACTCTAGTCAAAGTCTTTTCAGGGTCCAGTGGTAGCTGGGAATGCAAAAAATTAAGTTCGGGTGACAAGGGAGATTTTATGGGGCCTACGTCAAGTATGTTCGAAAGTTTCCCCCTTAGGAAGATTTCATTTAGTTGAAGTTGATGCTTAATTGCTAAAGTTAAAGTGACATTTCTTCGATTACATGACGATCTAGCTGACATTTTAGAATGTCTGTGCTTAGCTTCGAACCTCATTGACCACAGTGATGATAATGGACCGTATTTTTTTAAAGCGGTGTGATAGTGAAGCAGGTTATGAAACTTTGGTTTAAGAGAGTCTTTGGTTATTTTAATATATTGTTCATTAAGTTCGGCAACTAACACTTGCAATAAATCTTCTGTTCCAACTGAAATTCTCACGCTAAGAAGTATGTCAAGAATTTTTCTTAATGTTATGTATATATTCCAAATAGCATTGTCTCTTGGTACAAAATCGCCTACAAGTAATCCAAGAAATCGTAAAAGAGTAAGCGTTTCTCCAGAAGATAAGCGCATATTCCCCCTCTTCAAATGTTCTTTTTCGATACTGCAAGGTTTATTTTTACTATCAGGCCCATATGCAAATGCTAATAATTTGTCATTAAAAAGAGATAAGGAAAAAAGTTTATTAGTTTCAGTGTACTCCAAAAGTATGAAATTTAAAATGTATTTTGCAACACCCTCTAGCACATCGTGCATAATATCAGCACCAACCTGCTGAAACAAGTCGAAGTTCTTAATGTCCAGAAAAACACATTTTTCCTTAATACCGGTTAAAGAAACATCATTTAAAGCAAGATCAGCTTCATAGCTATCAATTGCCCGAAGAAGTGATGTATCCTCATACAGTTGCTCTTTTAATATTCGCTTTGAAACTTTGCACACTCTGCAGGAAAAATTTGCAGAGAAACTCTCTACGAACCCAATCATAGAATGTAATCCTAAATTGTCGCCAAGGATTAGAGCAAGCTCAAAAAATAAAGTTCCCTTGAAAGTTGGAATATCTATTTGTATACCTTCTTCGCTTAAGAAATTAAATTCATCAATAACTGGTTTAAATATAACATTATTGCCGAAAGATACTCTATCAGATGAATGAAATAGCAAAACAAGAAATATGTTCGAAAGAACTGATGATCGCCAAGGCGGAAGACACGGAATTGAGACGTAAACTGCCCCTAATTTATGAATACCAGAATGACTTCCAAGAACGTTTCCAATCTCGTAATCATCGAAATACATAAATAAAGGTAAAACTATTCGATTCGAATGATGCGTTACTCTGTGTTTCCAATAAGTGCCTTGAATAAAATTTTCCATATCATCTTTGTATTGAAGACTGTCCATGTATTCCAAAGTTTCGGAGAGTACGTTTTTTAACGAAAAAAAAGATTGCATTACATGTCTAAGAGGAATAAAATGTTCTTTGCATTCCACAGGTTCCATACGTATTAACCCATTTCTTTTTATATTGTCGAATCTCTGGCCAATTAAAATTCCTTGGGGTTCAATATACGATCCTCGTTTAGTAAAATAAGTAATCCTTTTTCGTTCTGTTTGTAAACATTTTAAGGGGGAAATGATTAAAGGCACGAGTGCTTCGACTAATGATCTTGAAACATCATTGGATAGGGAGCTTTCAAGACTAACTTCATCAACGCAGTTTTCAATAGCTGAACTCAATGAACCTAAAAAATCGCTTAAGCCATCAACTATTTTTTGTACTACATTTCTAGGCAAAAGTACATTCGCATAAAGAGATGCAATCAAAATCGATAATGATTCATTAACCGGTGGTGCTTCTGTTATTTCAGACTTTTTGACTTGTTCTAAACTCTTGTGTGAAGGAAATACAATTTCATTTGGTTCAATTTCATTAACATAAGAGCTTGAAGGTTGATTTAGACTTTCAGAAGCGTGTTCTTTATTAATGTGTCTTCTGAATGAATTGAAAATAGAAAATGATCGTCTACAATTTCCTTCCGAGCATTTGTAGTGTATAAACTCGTGGCCGTGATGATCAAATTCAAAGTGCTGTCTTAGACATTTTGGATCCTTAAAGTCGGATCTGCATAAAAAACAAACAACCATTTTAAAATATCTAAATGCTTTGCGCCCAAATGGAAAAAAATGTAAATTAACACTCTTCAATCCCTAATTCCCCTAGCAAACTATTAGATGCAGTGGATTCTTTGTCAAAGTCAGTTATTATTTTATAAAATGCTCTTTGAATAAACACCCATGCAGATTTAGATTCCACAGGATATTTTGCGTTCAACATAAATATAATTTTAAAACAAATATCGACCGCCTCTAAGATAGTCGGTAGTATATATTTTGTATCGTTAACTACAACAAAATAACTACTTATTTTATCTAAAGACGCACCATTTATGAGGATGAACGGTTGAAGAGTCAGTCCGAATTCCGAAAGTTTTTTACGCCTTATAGAGATCGCTTCATTGATCTCCGCATCGCTGGAAACATGAGTGATGAATCCGTCGCGGGCTTCCGATTTTGATGGCCGCCAAACCTTCTTGTTGGTCCCCTTTAGGCGTATAGTTGATGTTGCCAAAAGCGATGGAATCAGCAGAAACGCACCTAGGTTACTTATATCTTCAGACACTGAAATTTAAGAAAAACAAGTTGAATTTTACTACTACATTAGGGTTGTCAGAAATAATTTGAAGAAAGTAGTTATCGTGCATGAAAATCCCGGACACAATGATACTAGACCTGATACACCGAATCTTGAATACCCTTATTATAATAAAATAATAAAATAATAGGGGTATTCAAGATTCGGTGTATCATACACCGAATCGTGAATCTAAATGTGTATTTTTTTGTAATTGAGTGGAAGAACAGTACAAGTACAAGGACTTCTTGTCTAAATATTTCCTGTCAGTATAGAATTTTGTGAGTTATTCATTCATGAACATATTATTAGGGAACAGGGATACTTCAAATCCCTCATACATTATTAGACAGGAAAATAAATAGTTTTTCCGTGAAACAGTTTTTTCTGTTTTTCTCAAAAGTGATATGTTGTACATGTACTATTCTTCTACTCATCAATTCAATTATTGTCGGGTGATTTTCTGGCACATATGAAAGTGTTGGAAAAAGAAGTTCAATAAACTCAAATCTTAAAATATAGATATTTCCTTAGTTACATACTCCCTATTTTGAAACTTCCAATTGGGGAAAGGGGGAAGAGATAAAGAAAATCAATTTCAATTTCTGGGATTTTGGAAATTTGGCTTGGGACCCGAGTATTGGCGAATGGCAACACAATATACTTTTTATTTTACAAACAAAAAGATTGTGTTATAAATTACGTGAATTTTGGCATTCACGAATTTTCAAAATATTGGAAAAAGTTTTTCTCGGTGAAAGAAACACTGCCGCATTAAAAGCGGTAGAAGGTGAAGAGAAAGCCATCTCCTTTTTAAATGGTATTAATGTGACTGGTATTCTATATTCATTATCGAGCATTTCAGAAAAGAACCTATTTTATATTTTTAAAGTAAGATTGCATTCGATTTTGAGTACTGTGTCACTAAACTAGTAATTTTTTTATTCAGAGTTTTCGAACCTTTATTTTGTCGATTATACTAAAGTTGGTATTACTATTGTACATATATAAATATTACAATAATATGTTGAAATGAAAAAAAATTAAAAACCCGGACATACAACATCCACATGCGAGAGTTCTAGCACGGGTACGCTAGTTTACGAAAATTAAGAAAAAATGAAAGTAAGCACTCACAATTCTCCAGCGATAGAAGGTTTTGCAAGTAGATATCCTTCGCATTTGCTTTTTTTGTAGCAGTTCTGTATATGTTTGTTTTTAAAGATGGAAAGTTTTGCATCAATCCTGTAGAATGATCGCTGTGTAGGGTGTTGAAATCCTTTTCCAGCTGTTAAAAATTAAATTGAAAATATATTTGGTGAGATTATACAACAAATTTTTACGAATAATAAGTAAATAGTTTGGAGGAAGTCCCAAATTGTTCTGGCACTGCCATTTCTACAACATTAACAACAGAATCAGAATGCATTTTGTATTTAGTGTGTAAGTTGAATCGAATATTATTACCAGTTTATACCCGAGCACGTTTTTTAGAGCCGGAAATTCGTCAAAATAGTTTGATATTGTCATCTCCTTCAAAAGTTCAAGGCGAGCACGAGTGGTTTTTCCCCATTTCTCCTCTGTAGTGTTCCAGGGATTGCTGGAATTCCTTAGCCACTTCAGATCTTCATCTGACGATTCTCCGTCTTCTACTATTTGGATAGTAGTAGATAGTAGACGATTTTGTGATGGAGTGGGAGATGATCTTCGACTCGAGCAAGGTGACGATGACAAAGAACGTTTCCGTTTAGATATTATACCCGTTTCACGGTATTTTCGCTTCAAATTGTTGATATGGTCTGGCAACTTTCCAGCCAATCGGTTAACGATCCCACGACCCGAATCCACGATTTTATTGTGAAAATACACAGACCTGTGTTCAGAAGGGAACAAATGAGCTATTTCATTTGTCCACATGCCATAAATTTTGGCCGTGATGTTTCGCTCGGGGCTGTTTTTTAGTATATGTGTGCATATAATCCGCACCAATCGAAGCCGTGCGACATTTTCAAGTGGCTTGGTCTTGTCTATTGCTAAGATACCTCTTCCCTCTAGGGAATTTTCGAGAAGTTTTTGAAGGTTCTAGAAAGACAATATAGTACTACGAATTAGGAAAATCTGTTCCTAGACACTGTTTTTTTTTTTTTTTTTTTTTTTAATTGTGGTAACCATTTAACAAATTGTTTAGGTACATTGTAGTTACATGAGGACTACAAAAACTTCATAGCACATTATGATCTTCAGTAATGAACTAACGCTATGTTAACCTTTGCTGCCCACCTTCCAAAACGGAATCAATATGGCCGCGGTTCCGGTGCAAGTGAATTCTACCCTCGCGAACTATTTATGTATGTAGTGAAAACGAAATATTTATGGACACTAAGTAGTACCTACTAAGTTATCGCGTTTTGAATGCGAAACTTAGTTGAGTTGAGTTGTCTTCAATTCAACTCAACTTTCACACAACCCAA
Organism: Cheilosia soror; assembly: GCA_949372485.1. NCBI lineage: Eukaryota > Metazoa > Arthropoda > Insecta > Diptera > Syrphidae > Cheilosia > Cheilosia soror. The sequence goes on along the minus strand of OX443561.1, from coordinate 93,376,290 downwards.
ACTAACTAACAACTTATAGACAACTGACAGACAACTTTTCTATCAAGGTTGTTTATGACAATACGGACAATACCGAATTTTGAATTACATAAAACCAGGAGACAACTCAACTGTTTCGTTGTCTTACACAATAGGGGCAGGCAGAAGTGTCGTGCTTTGGGAAATTTCACTCGCTTTCATTCGCTTACATAATTCGAACGAATAAATTTTATACAAATGAACCACAACAAAGGAAATGCGTATTTTTGAATGAGCTTTGCGTATTCGCGTCAGTAAAATTGGGTTATTTGCTTGCACCGGAGCCACAGGCGTAGGCTAATCTCAGATTTTATTTGTTATTTATTACAGTATGTTTTTCAACTTGTATACTTACAACTTCTTCTGTTCCATATAGAGATTTCTCGGAAGTAGTAGGTGTAACAATGGCATCTATCAATAAATTTGAACTTGTGGATTCAAATTTATCACTAACTTCAAAAGAAGGTAGCATGTCGTTCAGCAAAAAACTTACATTTGTGCTTTGGTCTTGGGAACTGGTAAAATTTGTTTCTTGAATTTCATAGACCTGTATATGAACAACAGTAATTGCTACCATCAGTAGATGTAAATATTAATGATTCTGTAATAACAACTAACCGAAGTGTTAGCAGCATTTGGATGCATTGCCTTTCGCCATTCCTCAAAATTTCGCATAAAAAGTACACGATGTCCTATGATTGGGAACATCTCCCTTATCTCGGCATGGCCTAGTAGCGCCAAAGATATTGACGTTATGGCATTTTCTGTCATATTGAAAACAATTCTAGTTTAGTTCTTATTTAACATTTTTGTATCTTTTATCAGAGTTATAAAAGAAAGAATCAAACGATTTGAACAAGTAGATTTTAGTGAAGTTTCATGAAAACTGAATTTGGTTTTTGCGTACCGTGTAACCAAAATAATATAAAGGGTATTCACTTAATCTGATAAATGTATGCAGCTCGTAAATGTATAAATTTCTGCGGTGCTTTAAGTGAACACCGCTCGGAAATGTCATTGCTTAAATAGCGTAAATTGACTGTAAATCTGGAATCAAACAAACAATTCATACGACTGTCTGTCAAAGTTTGACATTTGTGATTTGCACAACTTTCCGCGGTTGATTTCCCAGCCTAAATCGTCGCGGAAAATTATGAGGTCTGCGTAAACTATTAAACTATTCTCCATACAAAATCTGACAGTTGATTTACGAGGTGGTAAATTTATGCAGTTTATGAGGCTTTTACGCGTTAAAGTGAATACCCTTATAGTAATAGAATGATAAAAGATACTCCTTCGTATATATAAATGAATATATTATAAACATACCCTTGAAAACGTCAATATAATTTTCCAAGCCCCACTCTCGCAATAAATTGCAGACGTCGTCGTCCATAGCTTTATGTCTATAAAACAGACAATAATTCTTAACTATTTCAGAAAGCACGAACAAATCTTGCATTAAAGGGTTATTCTCCAGGGGTCAGATCACGTAATATGAAAAGGATCGAAGGACATCATTTCGACAATAGCAGTCTCTGTTTATTGCCACTGATATGCATAAAAACTATATCGTTCAGTCGTTTTTATTTTACGTGATCTGACCCCAGGAGAAGAAGAAAAAGTCAAATACCAGTAATTGCGCAGTTAAAATCCGATGCGTAATCAAACACGAATAATTTGTAACGGAATGAAAAAAAACACAAATTGCATATTGCAACTACCACAAAAATATTAGTATCTACGTTATATTATTGAATTATATGTAATAAATTATAGTTACCTTGGGTAAACGATGAAATCCTTGCACTGTAGGGTAAACGATGGAATAAAATACCACTGTAGGGTACAAGATGAAATCCTTGAATTACCACTGTAGGGTAAACGATGGAATAAAATACCACTGTATGGTACAAGATGAAATCCTTGAATTACCACTGTAGGGTAAACGACTTTGAATTAATACTGAAAGTATAATTTTTGTAAAGTTGATTCGCATTAAAATCAGTCAACATGGCTTTGTTAAATTTAAAGTGTAATAATAACCGAGTGTAATTCTACTCGGTAAGAAACAACCGAGATCTCGGTTAAAATCAGTCAACTTGGCTTTGTTAAATTTAAATGAGTGAACTGTAAAAAATAACCGAGTGTAATTCTACTCGGTAAGAAACAACCGAGATCTCGGTTAAAATCAGTCAACTTGGCTTTGTTAAATTTAAATGAGTGAACTGTAAAAAATAACCGAGTGTAATTCTACTCGGTAAGAAACAACCGAGATCTCGGTTAAAATCAGCCACGGCTGGGTTGAAAGAAAAACGAGTTCAAACACGAATAATTTGTCACGTAATAAAAAAAAAACACAAATTGCATATTGCAACTACCAGAAAAATATTAGTATCTACGTAATATTATTGAATTATATGCAATAAATTATAGTAACCTTGGGTAAACGATGAAATCCTTGAACTGTAGGGTAAACGATGGAATAAAATACCACTGTAGGGTACAAGATGAAATCCTTGAATTACCAGTGTAGGGTAAACGACTTTGAATTAATACTGAAAGTATAATTTTTGAAAAGTTGATTCGCATTAAAATCAGTCAACTTGGCTTTGTTAAATTTAAAGTGTAATAATAACCGAGTGTAATTCTACTCGGTAAGAAACAACCGAGATCTCGGTTAAAATCAGTCAACTTGGCTTTGTTAAATTTAAATGAGTGAACTGTAAAAAATAACCGAGTGTAATTCTACTCGGTAAGAAACAACCGAGATCTCGGTTAAAATCAGCCACGGCTGGGTTGAAAGAAAAACGAGTTCAAACACGAATAATTTGTCACGTAATAAAAAAAAAACACAAATTGCATATTGCAACTACCAGAAAAATATTAGTATCTACGTAATATTATTGAATTATATGCAATAAATTATAGTTACCTTGGGTAAACGATGAAATCCTTGAACTGTAGGGTAAACGATGGAATAAATTACCACTTTACCAGATGAAATCTTTGAATTACCACTGTAGGGCAAACGATTGAAATCCTTTAATTACCTATGTAGGTATAGTTTTTATAAAGTTGATTCGCTTTCGATTCACTTTTAACACAGCAAAAACTTTTATTGCAAAAAAATTAAAAACACTAGACACAACCGAAGGGTAAAGCACAACCGAAGAATACAACCACCAGAAACAAACTGACTGTACTAGGTATTCTGTTCTGTATTCAGTGCGCATCGTACAGAAGAACGAGTAAAATCCAGTGTTGCCGCTAGGTTAAAATAAGAGTCACTAACCGAGTATCCAAAATATTATACATTAATAATTCTAACATATAATATTATTATCATAATCGATTTATAAATTTACACATTAGTGGAAGATTTTGAAACACATTTTTGTTCTGATAAGTATACATAATTGTAGGGATGTGACTGATATATTAGTATTCATTACGATATTACTAATATTAGCTAAAATTAGTAATATCCGCAAAGGTGTTGAACAAAAATATTATTTAACTGATATCAAATCGTCAGTAAATGTCACGCACTTCCATCCGTATTGGCTATTTCGGAGATCAAACAAAAAATCGCCTCAATTGAAGATTTCTTGGACGTTTTTTAATCCATTGACATCGTAGCCATCCTTTGATGGAATTTGTTACTTTATGGCTTGATAAAAAGAAGACGAACCATATTTTGGGATATAGCCCCAAAATATTAAAAATTTGAGTGATTTTTTTCACTTGGAAAAATTAAGATTTTAGGGCTTTCTGGTGACATTTCGAAATAAATATAGTATATATCCCAAAATATGGTACGTCTTCTTTTTATCAAGCCATAAAGTAACAAATTCCATCAAAGGATGGCTACGATGTCAATGGATTAAAAAACGTCCAAGAAATCTTCAATTCAAACGAATTTTTGTATACCCTCCACAGGAAGGTATATTCACTTTATCATTACATTTGTAACGCCAAGAAGGATTCACCGGAGCCCTTTAAAGTATATATATTCTGAATCAGGATCACATTCTGAATCAATTTAGCCATGTCCGTCTGTCTGTCTGTCCGTCTGTCTGTCTGTTGAAAACACGATAGCGTCCAAACGAATCGACTTAGGCGAATGAAATTTTGTGAGAGGACTTATTTTTACCGTCGTAAGATTGGTATTGAAAATGGGCTATGTCGGTCAAGTAGTTCTGGTACTTCCCATACAAAACCACTATTTGACCCATCTGTCTGTTGAAAACACGATAGCGTACAAACGAATCGACTTAGGCGAATGAAATTTTGTGAGAGGTATTATTTTTATCGTCGTCAGGTTGGTATTGAAAATTGTCTATTTCGGTAAAGTAGTTCTGGTACCTCCCATACAAAACCTGTATATTAGACACATGCGTGTAGGTGTACAGTACATAGATACTAACTGGTATAACAAACATTTTGCATGACTTTTCTGCAGTGGAGGGTATCAAAGCATCGGCCAGGCCGATGACAACACTTTTACTTGTTTTTTATTTGAAAGGTGTAAGTCAATCGCTCTGGCAGAATCTAATTTTTAGTTAAAAAATTTAGTTTTTAAAAATTATTTTAATTGAAAAAAAGTATCACTAGTACAAGATAATTAAGCCAACTACCAGAATTTCTACAATAAATGATTGTCAGTCTATGCGCGATATTTCCGCTAGATATACCTAATGACAATGTCACCAACACGGTAACCCTGGTCAAATCAAGCAGCAGCAGCATACATACTGCATCAAGATACTGCGTAGTGGATACTACAGTGCTGTCGAACGTTTGCAATACTTTTGCTCGGTGCGTAATGCCATATTGCCCACTGGAATGAACGCAAAAATATTGAAGTGGTTTTGTTTCTTCATGCGGTTTTCATTTTGAGTAATATGATGTGGTACTCGATTGGGCAGGCATGCACACTTTTTCTTGATCTAGATCACTTTTTATTGGCACAAAAAAGCCATCTTTTTGGAATCTAGATGACTTTTCCGAAACTCGATTTATTTTCAGAGTTGCTCGACATTTACCAATGCAAATGCATTTGAGTTTAACAGCTCGCAGAGTATGTTTACGTTTTAGTGAACTTTACCAACGTCATCGCAACATTTTACGTCGGCTTGATTTTAGTATCTAAATATAATTGATTTTTATATCAAAAATCAGTGGAAATTAAAAGAAAATGAGAAAAAAAAAACTTGTAAATCAGTTGAAAATATTAAAACAGCGTTTATCTCATACTATCGTTATTTTCTTACAAACGAAAAACAAATCAATTTTGGATTGTGTAAAAAGCAGGCAATGCATAAAGGAAGATTATTCATATGATGTGCGTGTTGAAATGTGAGAACCAATACAAAGACCTTGTTCAGTGTTAAGTCTGAAAAAGGAAAAAGATATGGAGAAAGTGAATAAATATATTGCAATTGCATACCTACTTGGTGATATGTTAAAACGTACATCGGTTCGGGCAATACTTTAGCAGTAAATTATTCGCCATGCTTTTTTTTGTATTGTTGCATCATTCCAGATTACGTTTCAGTTTCCAGGCGAATGATTATAGCCCTCTATAATTATTTCCACAAAAATATAAAAAACAATATTCCAAAAAAAAGATTTCACAGCACTCTTACAAATTTCAAACGACAGCACTGATGCAGTGCATTGCAACGAGTTGGTTAAATTCAACCAAGTATTCAGTAAGAAATAAACGAGTTTCTTTCAACTCAAGCAAATGCGCAGACAGTTAATGACGAGACTGTACGACTGTACCTTATATGTATGTAGTTACAAAATGTTCTGAAAACTTGTAAGAGATGTGTTCATCTGTTTGGTATTGTGTTTTTTCTCTGGGGCAAAATGCTGCCATGGTGTGTGGTGTCGGCTGTCGGTGTGTGCTATAGGTACTTATTGGTTTTTATATTTTTCGTCTCATCTGTGCGATGAGTAACGAAAAAATATAATGCAGGCACGATACGAAAATGACGCACCACGGGTAGATAAACGAATGTTTTTTTTACATGGTAGAATTCAAACGAGTTACTCGGTTAAAATCAATGAATAAGCTCGATAGCATATTTTGATAATTAACCGAGTGATTTGGTTAAAATCAACCGAGCTATTCGTTCGTAGATAAACGAATGTTTTTTTTTACTTGGTAGAAATCAAACGAGTTACTCGGTTAAAATCAATGAATAAGCTCAGTAGCATATTTTGATAATTAACCGAGTGATTTGGTTAAAATCAACCGAGCTATTCGTTCGTAGATAAACGAATGTTTTTTTTTACTTGGTAGAAATCAAACGAGTTACTCGGTTAAAATCAATGAATAAGCTCAGTAGCATATTTTGATAATTAACCGAGTGATTTGGTTAAAATCAACCGAGCTATTCGTTCGTAGATAAACGAATGTTTTTTTTTTACTTGGTAGAAATCAAACGAGTTACTCGGTTAAAATCAATGAATAAGCTCGATAGCATATTTTGATAATTAACCGTGTGATTTGGTTAAAATCAACCGAGCTATTCGTTCGTAGATAAACGAATGTTTTTTTTTACTTGGTAGAAATCAAACGAGTTACTCGGTTAAAATCAATGAATAAGCTCGATAGCATATTTTGATAATTAACCGAGTGATTTGGTTAAAATCAACCGAGCTATTCGTTCGTAGATAAACGAATGTTTTTTTTTTACTTGGTAGAAATCAAACGAGTTACTCGGTTAAAATCAATGAATAAGCTCGATAGCATATTTTGATAATTAACCGAGTGATTTGGTTAAAATCAACCGAGCTATTCGTTCGTAGATAAACGAATGTTTTTATTTTACTTGGTAGAAATCAAACGAGTTACTCGGTTAAAATCAATGAATAAGCTCAGTAACCTATTTTGATAATTAACCGTGTGATTTGGTTAAAATCAACCGAGCTATTCGTTCGTAGATAAACGAATGTTTTTTTTTACTTGGTAGAAATCAAACGAGTTACTCGGTTAAAATCAATGAATAAGCTCGATAGCATATTTTGATAATTAACCGAGTGATTTGGTTAAAATCAACCGAGCTATTCGTTCGTAGATAAACGAATGTTTTTTTTTTACTTGGTAGAAATCAAACGAGTTACTCGGTTAAAATCAATGAATAAGCTCGATAGCATATTTTGATAATTAACCGAGTGATTTGGTTAAAATCAACCGAGCTATTCGTTCGTAGATAAACGAATGTTTTTATTTTACTTGGTAGAAATCAAACGAGTTACTCGGTTAAAATCAATGAATAAGCTCAGTAACCTATTTTGATAATTAACCGTGTGATTTGGTTAAAATCAACCGAGCTATTCGTTCGTAGATAAACGAATGTTTTTTTTTACTTGGTAGAAATCAAACGAGTTACTCGGTTAAAATCAATGAATAAGCTCAGTAGCATATTTTGATAATTAACCGAGTGATTTGGTTAAAATCAACCGAGCTATTCGTTCGTAGATAAACGAATGTTTTTTTTTTACTTGGTAGAAATCAAACGAGTTACTCGGTTAAAATCAATGAATAAGCTCGATAGCATATTTTGATAATTAACCGAGTGATTTGGTTAAAATCAACCGAGCTATTCGTTCGTAGATAAACGAATGTTTTTATTTTACTTGGTAGAAATCAAACGAGTTACTCGGTTAAAATCAATGAATAAGCTCAGTAACCTATTTTGATAATTAACCGTGTGATTTGGTTAAAATCAACCGAGCTATTCGTTCGTAGATAAACGAATGTTTTTTTTTACTTGGTAGAAATCAAACGAGTTACTCGGTTAAAATCAATGAATAAGCTCGATAGCATATTTTGATAATTAACCGAGTGATTTGGTTAAAATCAACCGAGCTATTCGTTCGTAGATAAACGAATGTTTTTTTTTTACTTGGTAGAAATCAAACGAGTTACTCGGTTAAAATCAATGAATAAGCTCGATAGCATATTTTGATAATTAACCGAGTGATTTGGTTAAAATCAACCGAGCTATTCGTTCGTAGATAAACGAATGTTTTTATTTTACTTGGTAGAAATCAAACGAGTTACTCGGTTAAAATCAATGAATAAGCTCAGTAGCATATTTTGATAATTAACCGAGTGATTTGGTTAAAATCAACCGAGCTATTCGTTCGTAGATAAACGAATGTTTTTTTTTTACTTGGTAGAAATCAAACGAGTTACTCGGTTAAAATCAATGAATAAGCTCAGTAGCATATTTTGATAATTAACCGAGTGATTTGGTTAAAATCAACCGAGCTATTCGTTCGTAGATAAACGAATGTTTTTTTTTTACTTGGTAGAAATCAAACGAGTTACTCGGTTAAAATCAATGAATAAGCTCGATAGCATATTTTGATAATTAACCGAGTGATTTGGTTAAAATCAACCGAGCTATTCGTTCGTAGATAAACGAATGTTTTTATTTTACTTGGTAGAAATCAAACGAGTTACTCGGTTAAAATCAATGAATAAGCTCAGTAACCTATTTTGATAATTAACCGTGTGATTTGGTTAAAATCAACCGAGCTATTCGTTCGTAGATAAACGAATGTTTTTTTTTACTTGGTAGAAATCAAACGAGTTACTCGGTTAAAATCAATGAATAAGCTCGATAGCATATTTTGATAATTAACCGAGTGATTTGGTTAAAATCAACCGAGCTATTCGTTCGTAGATAAACGAATGTTTTTATTTTACTTGGTAGAAATCAAACGAGTTACTCGGTTAAAATCAATGAATAAGCTCAGTAATATATTTTGATAAAATTAACCGAGTGATTTGATTAAAAACAACCGAGCTATTGGTTGTATTTAGCCAACACTCATCGTTTGTTTATAACAGAGTGAATGTGAGTTTTCAGCAAACATAGATTCGTTTGAATTTTCATGAGTAAAACGGTTAAAAATAACCAATCAGTGTGTTAAAAACACGAAATAAGTTGGTTGATTTTAACCTAGATACTCATTACAATTTAACAAACATGAAAACTAAGTAGTTCGGTTAATTTTAACCGAACTATTTAGTAATGACAACCGTTTAGTGTGCTATTTTTAACCGTATTCATTTAACAGTATTAACTTGGTTGTTTTTAGCAACGAGTACTCATTTATTTTTAACCGAGATTTGGTTAATTTTAACCGATTTATTTTTAGCAGAGCAAAAATCGCACTCGGTTAAGGACAATGTTTTTGCGTGGAGGCTAACCATCCCTACATTACTGGTTAACCCCCATCGAAAAAGGGCATCACAATGGGTGCACAAGGACCTAAGTGTGGCAAGGATATACCTGCTCTGCCAACCCGTTAACCTAACCTAACCTAAGCTACCCTTTATAAGAGCCTAATCATTCCAGTCCTTCTATATAGAGCAGAGGCATGGACTCGATCAAAAGCGAATGGTTATGCATAGAGAGCGAGTGAGCGAGTGACACTGGCAATCGTTTTAATTTTCGTTCAATTTAAAGATGTGCTCCTGCGTCTTGACGTCAACTTGGCATAGCACCTTTAAGCACTATTCACTTGAGAGTGACCAACTACCTGTACGAACGAACGAATATTCGCAAGTTTTGACAGTCCGTTCACATGAACATTCTCGAATTTCAGCCATCAGTTTCTACCAGAAATTTCTAATTTGAGGTTAAATTCGAACGAATGTTTTATTCGCTAGTTTGTGGAACGCCAATTAAATGATGTCATGTAGGTTTCGAATAAACTTTGACGATTCGCGCCAAGGGAGTTTTCGATCGCTGCAAAAAGTTTGGAATTCAAAATTTCATTATTTAAACGGTTTATTAACTTATTTTCTTAATACATTTTGATGGGATAATTAATTACAATTATCCTCCACTTGGAATGATAAAATATGCAATGTTCTGCTTATAAATGCATTACAAGTGGTTTGTTCGCATTTCATCAATTCGTTCGTTCGTGAAGGTAGATTTTCTCCGAAGCCATTTTGGAATACAAAAATTAAAAACTGACACAAAGATAATAAATCAAAATTAAATTTGGACATAAATGTGGTCTGTAATTTGGACGATACGCAGTTTTAACAAGATGGCGCTACATATGTGTGCATCAGAATTTGGTATCAAATCGTCGTCTGAAGCCCTCAAAGCCTTTTGCTTTACTCTTGTAAAGCTTGATCGGACCTGAGTCTCAAATGCCTCTTCGAAAGAGATTTTATCGTGCAGAAAAAAAAACACATAAAGAAGATGTCACCACCATGAAGTGCATCGGTGAAATACACCGGATATGAGGTGAATACAAAAGTGTGACACATTTACCGCGAAGTGAGTTGCCGGGACCGTTTGTTGGAAGTCTGAACGCGCGCCGGTCACCTAGTAGAAATTTAACGTAAAGACTCCTCGGAAATTTCAATTTATGTATCATCTTGCAACAAATCCGTACACCGTAGTATAGATATCACTAGTTTGCAATCTTGCGTTTACTCGGCCAATGATACCTTAAACCTCTCTCGCACTGACGCCTACTTCATCAGTAACCAAGTTACAAAGTCGAAATGGCTTCTTTGAACATCAATGATCGCTGAAAGTAGTATGTAGGTTAGATTAGGTCAATCACTCAAAAGTGTCTTCGTATTCACACCCACCGACAGGTTGTCAGCTGCTATAAGCTGGGGGTGGACTGATGCGGACCGTACGCGAACTGCATATAAGTAACCTCTACCTTTGACCCACTTGAAGGGTTCTAACGAATGAGCACTTCGCAGACTCCATCAATTTTCGGTGCTAGGCATCAGTATGGCTATAGAGTAGATTGCTTCAATCACCCATTTTTGATCTGCAGACTGCAGCAGTCTCCTTTCCTGGTGGAGACGAGCTCTCATTGGCTATAGGCGTGGGGTAGACTGTTTCGGTCACTTCGTCTACCCCATAAAGTGTCCTTCAAAATTGCGAACCGTAACCAGTCACCTCCACCTCCTAAATAAAACATGTCTGACTGCTTCAAGCACACTTCGAGTCTTCTCAAAGAAATTTGTTGCACACAGAAATTAGGCCTGTTTTTTTTTTATTTTTTATTTTTTAAATACTTCTCCCGGGAAAGGCGAACCTATAACGCTTCATCAGTGCCCCGACATGCTTGCTTATGTGGTTTATTGCAAAAAATCAGACTGAAAAATATCACATAACATTAAGAAAGGATGCACCTCTACGGATTCAAGATTCCGGAATAGGCTTACCTTCAACAACTATTTTACTGAAAGCGCTTCCTTAACTCTTAACATTAAGGAAAACTAAGTGCCGGCTACCTTATGATTAATTATAATTATGCATGCACCAAAACTATGGACTTACTCTACCTCTAAACTACTGCCGCCGCACTAAACAATAATATTAACAGCTATAAGCTTCTAAACTCCTTCAACCTTCCATTTCCTGAAACACAAAACCCATCACGCCTCCTCACTACCATGCCATTATTAACTGCCACCTCATGGTCAACGCCATACCAATTCCTGACCAGAATATACATATAAAAAAAGCGAAACACAAAAATAAGTTTTAATAGAGTCCTTTTACCGAAACCACACAATACTCCAATCGACCAACACTCACAGTCACAGTCCACTTCAAATTCAAATGAATGAATCTCGCTGTAAGAGGTATACTCTTTGCACTCGCTCTTAGTGCCCCGTACCCCGTGCCCCGTGCCCCGTGGACCGTGGCCGTGGGTGCACGTGCAATGCGTTGGTGGATGTTCGTTTGGGGCGTGCATTTTCCACATCCCTATATAGCTAAGCTATTGGTAATCGCTTATCCAGCTTTTTTTTTTTTTGTTCAGTTTTATTTCGCCATTTTGCTAGTCCTCGTGGGCAACGACCGTAGCAATAACAGATCCATGAAGGAATCAAGGATTAAGTTCAAGTAGTCAGCGGCACGGTTCAGTTGGATTTGAATTCGTAATGAAAAAAGTTTTAAATTTGTTTTTCCCTGGCAATACGATGCTTTATTTACATATGTAAGTGGATTGCACTTGGTTTTTATTTACAAACAAAGTTGATGAATGCTGAATAGGAAAGTAGGTTGAAGGACTTTCTGTTCGTATTCGTGTTCAATTTTTAAATTTGTTTCAATACCTACACTTTCAGCACCGCAAACCTACTTATCAAATTGTTAAAATGCTAAGGCAACATGGTAATTTCAGCCTCGCCCAAACTGAAGTTAGATCAAGAGCAATATATTTTCGAAAGTCGAAATGTGTTGCAGAGAGTCGTCAACATCATCAGATCCCCATCAAATCGGAATTATGAATAAATTTGCATAATTGCGTGCGCCACGCCAACGATGAAAATGTTTACTAAAAGTATTTAAAAAAGTTTTGACTTTTATATAGACGAATATTTCCCAAAAGAAGATACGAGTTTGTTTGGTAAGTATATAGATACACAACGGTATCTCCCTACGATTCTCAGAAAACCCTCGTCCTGAAGAGATAAAAACTTTGAATATGGAACATATTTTAATGCGGATGGGTAATAATCATCCCTTGAAATTAATAATAAACAGAACAGGGTTCTGTTTTTAAGACGTAATTGAAATGCCAGTGAAGGGGAATGTTGTAGTCTTCAAAAATGTATTCGGCCTCTAATTCTATTATAAGTACATCTGGAAATTTTGTGAGTACCTACTGTTGAGTTATAAGGACTGATTTCATGAATGGAAAGTTCTTGGAACCAACTGATGTTGCTGTAAAGCACGTACCCACAGGCTTTGGTCTTTTATGACTAATAGCAGAGAGAACGATATTTGGTTATAGAGCCAGAGCAAGTCGTTGGGTTCCGATGATTTACTTTTTAAATATTTCAGTTCCAGTACTTTTTTACGTTTCCAGAAGTTTTATCCGTTGGTAGGTTTGGAAGTCAGGGATGAACCTACCATGGAAACAGAAAAATAAAAGTATGTCCTTCATTCATTACATAAGCACTTTATACTGAAGTGAAACTTCATTCAAATCACTTTATAGTAACGATCCGCGTCCGAGTCCAATTGTGAATCTTAATATCCGGTGACCAACTTAAACAGACACAAAAAATGTCATCAAAATCTATCAAAATCCCCCGTTTAACTCTTGGGTTTGATTGCAGCGCCACCTACCGGATTTGGAATCTAAAAGAGTATTTTACTTTGATTTCCGTTTACTTTTTTCGGACTCACGCCTCGCTAAAGAAGTTTCACTTCGAAAACCATATAACCGCTATATACCAAGTCTAAACACCTGTAACCTACGACAGTCAGAAATTTCGTACACGGATTTAAAATGGCAGTACCAAGTAGGTACTTCGCAAAATTATATAATATATATATATATATAAAAAATAGAACCCTAGGGTGGGCAATCGTGGGCGCAGTGGTTAGTGTGCTGGACTACTGTGCGAGGGATCCCAGGTTCGATCCCCGGAAAAACACAAATTACATCTTAAAGTTTTTTCTACTGCGCCACCTCTTGTGAACGTCTGACAAACATCCGAGAGTATGACTGTCCTGAAAAAGCTTCTCAATTCAGCCGTTCGGACTCGGCATAAAATTGTAGGTCCCTTCCATTCGTCCCAAAAATAAAAACTCACAGAAACTATTCGAGAAGCTAGGCCTAGGGTGTCTACCCGCCTGTTGCGTCACGTATTTATTTATTTATTCACTTGGAGGCTACCGTAGTAAAATTGTTGCTCGAAGCATTGATAAGAACTCATAGTCAAGCAAACCAATTTACCAATTGAGTAATTTTTAGACAAAACTCAAAGTAAATATTTGGTTTGTTTTGAGTAGTTTACATAATTTACTAATATGTTGCAAAAAGAGCAATGCAGAAGTTTTCGCATAGGGTCGGTAAAAGCTATGACAGTTTTGAAACAATTAGGTCAGGTTGATCGAACGTTCTAAGTTATGAACCCATATCTATTATAAAAATCGGCCAAGTGCGAGTCACTCGCGCACCGAAGGTTCCGTACGTACGTATAGTACTAGTGAATTACATTTTACATAATCTTTTAGTTCATATATACATATAGGTACTGTACAGTGTACATGCATAGTTAAGAACGCGTCATCGTCATCGTCACTCGTCAGTTAAATCCACCGACTCGACTCCACCCAACTACCATCATTCATCAACCAACAATGATGATGATGAATGGAGAATGGGTAATGGATATGCAAAGGAAGTTAAACATGGAATTTCCAATTAGAGCGTATTTTATGGCATTATGGCAATTGACCAATTTTTGTAAATCTTCTAAAATATTAAAATTTCGGCAAAATAGCCCTCAGCGCCTCAGCACATACTATCTACGAACATGATCTACATAATATTATTATAGGTATGTATTTCTTGTAAACCAAGAAATTAACAGTAGCGAAATTAAAACAAGTAAAAGTGTTATCATCGGCCTGGCCGATGCTTTGATACCCTCCACTGAATAAAAGTCCTGCAAAATGTTTGCCACGCGAGTTAGTATGTGTCTAACATTAGTTTTGTATGGGAGGTAGCAGAACTACTTTACCGACATAGACAATTTTCAATACCAACCTGACGACGGTTAAAAAAAGTCCTTTCATAAAATTTCATTCACCTAAGTCGATTCGTTTGGACGCTAAGGTGTTTTCAACAGACAGAGAGATACATGAGTCGAATATTGGCTTTGTATGGGAGGTAACAGAACTACTTGACCGACATGGATCATTTTTAATACCAACCTGACAACCGTAAAAATAAGACCTGTCACTCAATTTCAGTCGCCTAGGTCGATTCGTTTGGACGCTATCGTGGTTTCAACAGGCGGAGAGACACATGGGTCTACTAATGGTTTTGTATGGGAGGTACCAGAACTACTTGACCGACATAGCCCATTTTCAATACCAACCTGACGACGGTAAAAAGAAGTCCTCTCACCAAATTTCAATCGCCCAGGTCAATTCGTTTGGACGCTATCGTGCTTTCAACAGACAGACAGACAGACAGACGGACAGACAGACAGACAGATAGACGAACATGGCTAAATCGATTCAGAATGTGATCCTGATTCAGAATATATATACTTGATAGGGTCTCCGGTGAATCCTTCTTGGCGTTACAAACGTAATGGCAAAGTGAATATACCTTCCTGTGGAGGGTATAAAAAAGCGCATAAATGAATGGAGATGGCCGAGCGCGAGAGAAGAAACAAAAGTGTGTATTGTATCCATGTCATGTCCATGTGTACAAGAGAATGAATGAGTATCTATTGAAGTTCCATCCAATCCAGTTCCAATTGTAAAGGATTAAGCTTAAGAAAACAGCCGAAGTGCCGATGCCATGCCATCAGCATTACCATTGATACATTTAGAAAAGTCGCAAGAAAAATGGCCACGGAGAAAAAAAAGGGCCATTTAAAGTAATAACTTCAAAACAAAAGTAAACATAACAAACAAACAAGATATTGTACTAGTAAAATTCCATTTTTAAAACTATGACAATTCAGTCGAAAAAGCATACCATAAAAAAACATTAAACGTAAAATCAATTCAATAACAGAACAAATCAATTCATTAAGCGGTGCAGGTTCTAATCCAAAATCTTCCGAATCATTTTCCGACCGCTCTGACCCCAATTCTGAAATTGGGGGCGCCGCATTGATCGTTGAAGGAATGGACTTCGTCATATCAAAGGTCACGGTAGTGCCCCATTCAAGTTCTCTAGTAAAGGCACTTACCGTTCCTACAGGCACAAACTCAGGCTGTTTTCGACCTCCCTCGAAACCAATTAACCCAAAAACTTCAAACTTGAAATATTTACCAAGCTCATTAAAAAGGTATCAATTGAGCCACTTCAGCGCAATGAATTTTCTTAAAAGTTTGAAAATTTAATATTTTTGTTGTTCCAAATTGTGAAAAGGGCCAAAATCATTAAATTTTAGAAATGTGGTATCATTGTGCCAAGGTGGTAAAAAAGTGCCAAATTGCAACTTTAGTCTCACAACGGTCACGCTGCATGCCATGCCTCGACGCTCGACCGACACACACCGAGTGAGCCAAGGCCGAGGCCGAGCCGAGACCCGAGAGCGAAAGAAGAAACAATATTATGTTAGCGTTGCCATTTTGATTGCTTTCCAGTCAGATCTGACTGGATTGATATGCATTTAGCTGGAAGATTTTTTAAAATCCAGCCGACTGGTTTTTTAGCTGGATACGATTTTTGTTTGACAGTTTTTAAATGTTTCGTGTAATATCACTTTTCTATCAATATAAATTTTTATATTCAAAGTGAAAAAAATAAAAAAAAGGAACAAATATTGCTTGATTTTGACTTTTTTTGTTGCTCTGAGCTTGGAAGCATATCCCACTCATACAATGAACCAATTTATGCGTTTACATTTACACAAGTACTTGCTTTGCAGATGACACAGCTGTCCTTGCTGTGGGATCAACTGTCGAAGTAGCAACAAAAAAGCTTCAAAGGGCAATAGACAATATCTCTGATTGGACAAAAAAATGGCAGATTAGATTAAATGACCTTAAGTCAGTCCATATTAATTTTACTTATAAAAACGTACCATATATTCCAGTATACATAAACAACAATGTAGTGGAATACTCAAATACAGCCAAATATCTAGGCATGACTCTAGATGCAAAACTGCGTTGGAAAGCGCATGTAAAGAAAAAAAGAGACGAGTTGAACATGCGATACAGCAAAATGTATTGGCTTATTGGGAGATATTCATCTCTGTCAAATTACAATAAGTTATTGCTATACAAGCAAGTTCTAAAACCAGTATGGACCTACGGGCATGTACATGCCAAACAAATTTGCCAAAAATTCAGGTTTTCCAAAATAAAGTACTAAGGAACATAGTCAATGCACCTTGGTACATACGCAACGCTGATCTACATAGAGATCTTAACATAGAAATGGTTGAGGAAGAGGTTAAAAAAGTTGCCCGAAGGCATAAAAGTTGACTTCTTAACCATGTTAACATAGAAATAACAGAACTTTTAAATACTGACAATGTTATCAGGAGATAAGGCGGGTAAAACCTCTTGATCTTAGCTAAGACCAAGAAAGTAGGTAATACTTTCAACTAAAAAAGTATAGAAATTCGGCAAACGTCGGATTTATCCTCTAATTTTTTTTTAAATGAATCAAAAATAAATTGCCGTTTAGTCGAACGACTAGGTGCAATCAATTCAGGATGACGAAAGTCAGTCCCCTTGGGAGTTTTTTTTAGATCGGGTTAAAGTCCCTCACTATTGCAGAAGCATCCCTCGCGAAATAGCTCTGCAATGTCTTTAGATGATTTTTCCTTCCAGCGAATTCCCATTACAAAAAAAAAAAAAAAAAAAAAATTACCTGCTTTGCCAACTTACAAGCAAATATTTGAAACTGAAAATTTATCAGTTGTTGTGTGAGGTTCAACTCAATACATTTTGTATACTCTCCACATCAAGGAATATTGCCTTTATCATTATCATTACGTTTGTAACTTCAAGAAAGAGTCACCGGATTTGACTAGGATCAAGTTCTGAATCGATTCAGCCATGTCCGTCTGCCTGTCTGTCTTTCTGATGAAAACACAATATAGCGTCAAAAGGAAAGGAATCGACATAGGCGAATGAAATTCTGTCAGAGGACTTCTTTCTACCGTTCAGGTTGGTATTGAAAATATAGGCTATACCGGTCAAGTAGTTCTGGTTCTGGTACCCCTCACCTCACACCAAACTTACATTAGACCAATGCCCATCCCTCACATGGTTAACTTTTTGCATGACTTGTATATATGCAGTGGAGGGTATCAAAAGCAACGGCCAGACCATTGATAACACTTTTACTTGTATTTTTATTTTTTTATACTTTCATAGCTGGATTTTTAGCTGGATTTTTGTTTGAATTTCTTTGATTGTTTTTTGACTGGATTTTAGGTTTTTGACTGTTTTTTTTTCAGTCAAATCTGACTGGAAGACGGATTTCAAAACGGCAACCCTAAATGTATGCGTGTGTATGAAAATGAGTATTTCTTGGAGTTCCAATTCCAATTGGAAAGGAAACGTTTAAGATAACACGCTTATGAATGATAATATATATTTTTGTAAATATCTCGTAACATATTAACTTTTCGGTACATATATAGCTACGAATATGATCTACAAAATAGGTAAACAATTTTTATTGTAAATTGAGAAAAAAACTGTTTTTTGTGCAAATGAAAATATTTTTTTCGCTTAATTACGTATTACTCCAAAAATAATCAATATGTCGCTATCATTGGTATTTGTCGTTTAACTAGAGGTTATACCTGATGTTGTGTGCAAATTTCAACCTTCTACGTCTATCAGTTCTTGATATAGACCTAAGTTCAAAATTGGCTTAGTTTATTCGGACAGACATCGTAGCGAAAGCAATAAGGTTCCTCCATATGGAAACGGAACCTTAAAAACGGTGCAAACATATATTAGGTATACGAGCAGTCGCATCCTATGCTTGTACTGGATTTTCTAACGTGTATTATAGTGTAAGCCACTCGTCCTTTCTTCCTTTCAAATTACCCCCAAGTTGCCATTCCACCCATGACTAAGTGACTTTATAGCCACTCGACATCAAAAAAAAATTACCTTAACCAAGAAGACGACTCCTTATTTCCGCCTGCCAAACCTAAAGAATTTAATTTTAAATTATAGGTCCTTCTTAATTTCCGCTTTAAAAAACATCAAAAATCTCATAACACAAATATTTCAAAAACCATACCTCTCGCATGGATAGGTATTCGCCTCCTCGACACCCAACAGGGTGGGGGGTACTTCCGAAAATAGTTACAATTCTCAGCACCATTATCCTTAAGAGAATCATTCTACCGCTCCTTGGGCACGATTCAAAATAACGTTTACCTAGAAATTGAAATCATTATGCAAATAATCTCACCTTACCCCTCGTCTCGGATAATCCGAGGAATTTCCCAATATCAGTCGAACAGAGCCGCCCCAGGTTGTGAGGTGCTACGAACTCTGTGTGAGGAAGCATTTATTCAAATAAGGAATCCCAAGGAAGTACATATTTCTCGACAACTACGACGTACATGACGTATCCAAATATCCAGTCGAATGGATGGCATCTCAAGGATACAGATAAATTTGAAACTATCGGAATTTGCATCGCGTCCATATTGAATTTTGAAAAGTGTGCTACCTTATGTATCACTTACGCCTTACGGGCTTGTTTATGTTCATGGTTCACTTTTTTTTTGCGTTCATTTCGTGGTGCGTTACACAAGCCATAAAGTATAAGCGCACCTGCTCCACGGGGTGGGGCGCAATAAAGATGAGTTGTAGTCTAATAAAAATGTCACCTCCGAATCTCATCGCTAGTTAACAATTTTCGGTGCGGGATCTCTCCTTTGGTGTCGTGCCTTTGAAGTGGCATCGCATAGTTTAGTGCAGAGTAATTGCGTGATAAAGTCCTCGTGCTCATCTCTGTGATTTATTTTCAATATTCCCCAAAACCTCGGCGTGTATAGCTATATACATGGAAGTGGATAAATGTTTGCCTTAACTGGTTATCGTGGCATGTTTTCATGAGGACATATGCCTGGCTATATGCCCTCTCTCGTCTCGTAAAGGACATGCATGTTATTAATTGTGCCCTCCGGACGAGACTCGAGAGATGATAACCATCATCTTTCTATATACATTTTGGGGTATCTCGTTCTCGATGCCGACATGTGCTTCCTATCTGGCAAATTGCTGCTGCCTGGAAGGACACATTTAAGCCGATAGTTTTGCTGGTGGTTCAAGTGGTATTAGTAATGGATTATTATATGCTTTGGCGGAAGATCTTTTGCCAGAGATATATTTGTTGACAGTGTATTCGTGTATACAGCTTTGGTGTGAGCTTAAATTTTGGATTAAATTTTAAACAGGATTTTTTACTGGGATTAGGCAGAGTAGTCACATGCGTGTAGTGGAAATGCTGATTTACATTTTTCTATTTGGATTATAGTTCAAGTTATTATAGGTGCTCGCATGGATAGATACATCTACTGATATATAGTTGGTCTTTTAGATTGGGAGCTTCAGCAGGTATTTAGGGGGCATTGACGAAGCAGGAACAAATTGTGAAAGATCTAAATAAAGACGGGTCTATGGGTCGATCATCGCTCCAAAAACCCATACTAAACAAAAAACGGACACAGCACACAAAGGAAGCGGACTTAACTAATGGAACCACCGAAGAAAGTAGAACTTGAGTTGGATCTTCAGTCTTCCCACTGATATTTTTGTATTGTGAACGCCATTAACTATTATTTGAGCCCACCCACCATACATCGGGGCGAAACGCATTCTGGAGCACTATGCCACACATTGTCAATATCAATATGTATTATATTATTTGATTGTAGCCTTCTAGACCTGCCTTGCATATACTTTGCGGCTTATCAATGTGAGTTTGTGCTGCGCCTTCCCATGCCAATATTTCATTCCGAAGTCTCGGCGCTATGAGAGCCTGATGGCTTGATTCTCGAAAGCAAGTCCACGATTTGTATTGAAGACTTATCTACTTTAGATGACACTTACAAACCCCCCAGCCAGTTCGGCCCCTATAGCTAGATGCCATACTAGTTATACGCACCACATCACGTTGGATGACGTCGGTCTCCAATTGGTATCCCTCACGCATGGACTCAAAAACTCGTCGGACTGTTTTTTTTTTGTTATCCATACGCTCCACTCCAAGTGACTTTGCCACCCCAGTTTTTATTTGAAGCCTTTTGTACTTATACCTCCGTTTCAATACTCTTGCAAACGCGACACTGACAGCTCGCTGAGTTTTCATGATAATGTCATTATCGCCAGCATATGCAAGTAGTTGAAGGGACTTTTGAAAAATTGTACCTCTGATGTTAGCTTGAGAGTTTCGTACAATTGCCTTAAGAATGATAAAGTACATGATAGCGCGTCACTTTGTGGCGAAAGAATATATATGAGAAGCTTAGAGGGCTGTCATCAGCGAAGGAATGAATTGGAATAGAAATTGCAGACAAGAGGTAATTTATGAACGGAGTCTTGGGGAACACCAGCATTTATAAGATGAGTTTCAGATTTTAAAACATATATTGCAAAAGAAACCAATCGATCCCATAAGCACGCATATTTTCTACAAAAGAGCTTGGTGCCAAACTCTGTCATTCATTTCACGGAAGTGATAGATTGGTTCCACATCAGTGGATCTGTTGCCGCGAAAACCATACTGCCGGTCAGGCGTTAGGTCTTATCGCCCAAGGTCATAACGCCCTCCAAATTGAAAAATGTTATAACGCCCAAATACCAACACCACGCCCAAAATTTAAAGGAATGAAGCCCAAATCTGACAGTAAACCTAAGCAGGGGGTTTTCAGGGAGCAGCATGCCCCGTATATATACGTATATTAAACTGCAAATTCTTTTTGGGCTCTATTTCCATTTTGTTGTTTGTTTTTGGGCGTTAGTAAAAATAATGCTACTACGCCCCGAAATCAGTGTCACATCACCCAAATTTCAGTAAATTTTACAACAACAAATTCTTAAGAAAAAATTTTGGCGTTATATGGCATTTTTAATTTGGGCGTTATGACCTTGGGCAATAAGACCTAATGCCTGGCGTTAGGCAATAACGCCCAAGAAAATAGCGCCCAAATCGATTTGGAAATAACGCCCAAAAAAAACTTGTACAATTTGTTGTTACAAAATTGTTCGTCATTTTAGGCGTTATTTCCTTTCCAGGGTTCGTTTTTTTGACAAGCAGTAAAGCCCAAAATATTTAGCGGAAATGCATAGGCAGTGGAATAAGTATGGGGGGCATTTTGCCAATTTTGACAGAAACCCCAAGTAGGGGGGTTGCAGGGGGGCAACTCCCCCCCCCCCAAAAGTATTAAACTGCAAATTATTTTTGGGCTTTGTTTCCATCTTGTTGTTTTTTAGGCGTTATTGCCAAATCGATTTGGGCGCTATTTCCTTGGGCGTTATTGCCTAACGCCCTAATGGCTGCCGGTCATTAAGGAGTTTCCGTGATTCAAGATATTTCATAAGTTGACGATTTATCAGCGTTTGAGATTCGGCTTATTGGACAAATGCTGTCTTCCACCTTTTCGGGAAGAGTCCAGAAGAATAGGACAGATGGAAAAGCTTACGTTTTACGCAGTGGTTTTGCCAGCCTGAAAGAATACCTCTTTAGAACAGTCTGTACCTTCGGATTCATTTATGTTGAGATCATATAGTTTACTCTTGCAACTGTACGTTTGCGAAAATTGATTTGTCCCAAAGGTAAATTCAACGAAGCGAAACCTGACACCATTTACCTGGTGCAGCAAACAGATTATAGCTTTGTCTAAAGACCTGACAGCTGGAGCTGGGGTGTTATCGAGGAAGTATATGCATCGCATTCATAATTTGACTAAGGTCGTTGTCCAAGTGTATATTTTTCGCTCGAAACGTTCCATATTGGCCTAGCCCGTCACCCAGAAACCACTCATTGTCATTGGGCAAACCATATTTGGTCCTTGCGGTCAGTTGATGTTTCATGGCACAAGTCTAGTATATTGTAGGCTTATTGACCATCTCTATTTCTTTAACCGCCTATTGTATGGTGCCGTGTTTTCTTCAGTCTGGAATATATCCGTTTGTATCCACTTTGCATCTGATGAACGTAACATATTCATGGAGTTCAGATATGCCACTTCGTAGACAGACGTTCTTCAGGACCAATTCAATTTCTCAATGGCTGTAATGGTTGATCCTATGTCAAAGAGACCGTCAATTTTTTTTAACACGAGTTAAATGAATTTTAGGCTCTTCTTGTTGTTATGGAAGCAGAGGCAACTTTTATTATGCCAGCTAACTTCGATTTCAAATGTGTATTGTCTCCCAAAGAATTCCCTTTAATTTACGAGCGTACAAACCGTAATTGGCTCGTTTATCTCATGTAACACTACTGAAAAAATCGTTCAAGTTAACCAATACATCGTACTTTTAGTCTTACGTGTACCTTAACCGGAATGCCTATATATCGTCGGTCGTTGCACTTTACACTTGCCGACTTCCTTCGACTCTCTATGCAATGATGCAACATTATCTTCATTTACTTACTTCACCAGAGTTCAATGACCTTCTAAACGAAATTTTCAAGGCCCACTCCCAATGACTATAAAATCTCAATACCACATCCAGAGATCATCAGCACATAAGCTGCCCTCCTCTACAGGTGGCAGCAGCAAACTTGACTAACGAAGCGCGCGACACAGTTTACTGACCTCGCAGTCCTTCTTTTTTGGCGATGAAATTTACAACCTCAAAGCAAAGACAACAACACTATATACAACAAATTCTGTCGTGGCACAGATAACGAAGAGTCACAAATGCCACACAGCACCAAGCTCTTTGTATATCCCTGTACAAGTTTTGATCAAAAACAAAACTTAAAACCGCACCAAGCCAAGTCATCTCTCCTCAATCTACCATGCTGACACAGAAATTTCTTTGGTTCCGTGAAATTCAAGGAATTCCTTAATGACACACACACACACACACAATGTCAGCGGCAACGAATCGTGTGTATGTGGTTTCTACTGGCGGGCCATAAATAGTTTGACGACTTTTCCTTCCCCATTCCCTTTGGCAGTGAATTTGTCGGTTGTCGGATGCTGTGTGCTCTTTTTCCAATTTATTAGTCGTCGTCGGTGCAAATTGAACTCTGGAGTAGACGACGAGGATGTGAAATTGTTTAATTTGCATGTAGTGCCCGTTAGTATAAGCGCATAACTCTGGCAGTGCCATAAAATTGAATTATTAAACTCAAATTTAAACTCACAGCCAGATTCGGAAATAAAGATACAGATACTCGCAAAAGTGTAATTGTGACCAAGTTAATCACTTACTGGGAAGATGTAAGGGGCAAGCCACCCGCAATTTTCAATTTTCCACTTGGCAGGCATCGGACGTCAAGTGGCCGAGATTATCTAAGTGTATACAGAATGTTGAGTAATTTACGGAAAAAGAATCTTTTCCTAAACCCCCCCTTTGGTTGGTTGTGTGCTAAAAGGACGAAATTAAGTATAAAGAAGGCAACAGCGGCAGCAGTGGTCTGGCCGTTGCCCCGTGGCTAAATTGATACTTTGACGAATATACACAGTCGGAGTGTGTACTTGGAATTAGATTCGGGTTAATCTTTGAGATGAAAGAGCCAAGGAACTGAAAATTGGCGAGAATAAGGACAAAATAAAATGCGCTTTCTTGTTTTTATGAAGACGTTCACACCGCGCGCGGCGAGGGATTTAATGATGCCAACGACGACGAGGTTGTTTAGCTGAATCTTTTAGATTGAAGTGGATTTCATTTTGGGATATGAAAAGAGTAGGTACTTAAAAATATATCCCCTTAGTGCTGCTTAGGCAGCGGCGTTGATTTGATTTATGAGTTGAATGGACAGTCGGAGGTCAAAAAGGATACGCGAGTAACTGCTCACTTATATACCACTGTTTTGACAGGAAAGTAGGAGATTGGGTGTTTTTTTTATTGACTTTTCACTGTCGTGTGGTAAAATAATTGGATTCGAGATCGTGTTTTAAAGTGCCGTCGCAATGAAAGTATGCTCGCAGCACAAACAAACATCGCCGAGAGTATGACTGTCCTGAAAAAGCTTTTCCATTCAGCCGTTCGGTCTCGGCATAAAATTGTAGGTCCCTTCCATTCGTCCCAAAAATAGAAACTCACACAATCGAATGTGTCTACCGCCTGTTGCGCCACCTATTTATTTATTTAGTTATTAAAAATAATCTTACCACCAGCCCTATTGCCCAAAGAAAGATCTAAACGCACCATCTTTCCACCATCCTTCCATCTATAGGACGGTGGATTAGTTTAAAGGTTTAAAAAATCCTTATTAGTTTAAAATTAAATTTGGACAGCAGTTGAAAGACCGGCAAATTAGTGACATCACATCTTGAGCTAAGATTACACATGTCACTAATCGTGTCATTCCGTATTGTATCCGATTGTACGACGACGTCCAGATGGTCATTCTGTATGATAGCCTGTCATCTACAGTGTCACTGCAAATAACATATTTATAAGAAACTGAGGGGATGGGCATAAGGGACGAATTCAGGATGTGGTCGGCTCTTAATAATGTAATATATTTCAAATTCATGAAAATTGGTAAGGATACTTAGATAGAGTTCCCATCCCTTAAGGGAGCCAAAGTAGAATTAAAAATTCGAATAATAGAGTGGTGTAAGTTCTCATTCTGGTCCCTGCTAAGTAAGTATGACTCCTGACTGAATAAAGCCCCAAGCAACTGAATGCGAAACATAGACCAACCGTTGAATTTTAGAAGGATATACCTAGAATTTCGAATAGGGAACACAGTCGTGGTATATCTGTTGCGGAGAACTTACTCCCATGACTAAATTTCAATGTACCACCTGCCATCCTTCGTCAATCTCCATTATACTCAAATATGCAGGAGCTCACAATTTGCCAGTCCATATAACTCAAATAAGAAGTTTTATTCCTTGGAACATCCAGCTATAGCAAACTTAACTTGGAACAATCGAAAAGTTTTAATTTATTTAATCACGCATGCAACATTCGCCTCAAACTCTGCAAATCTCCTGCCGCACACTCGTCATCATCATCATTATCATCAACATCATCATCATGATGATGAGCAATCAAATCGTCATCGTAATAAATTTATTATATAAAACGTGTCGGCATCGGCAGCACACCATATCCTTCCCAAGTCGTATCCCTTATCGTCCAAAACTTTACCAATTTGTATAATGTATACCGTGTTCTGCCTTCAAACGAAAGTGTGTGTATGTGTGTGTGTGATTTCTCATGCTTATCCCTTTCTGTCACAACCCGACAACCGCTTGAGAACAGCGTGAAAATAATTTTCAACAAAGCGAGCAATTTTCCATAATTATTTACGACACATCCTTAACGCACCCAAGCACACAAAGAACAAAATTAACCACCCCCACAGCCAGCATAGACAACAACTCTCAGTCAGCTCAGTCAGACCGTCGAGGGATTCTCTTCGAGCATCTCCTTTTTCCCTTTTTCGCGTGTAGCGCAACATCGAGGAGCACTATATGTTTCGTTTACAAATTGATACTAAAGGTGTAATTAATTAAACCACGATGAACAATATCCCGAGAGGACCTATGGAACGAGATCCTACCATCGCATTGTTTGACTGTGTGTGCTAGTGAATCCCTGCTTCGTAGGAGGAGTAGGTATCCTCATTATACGATGATTTTGCTTGTCGAAGAGAATGGTTATCTGGATTCTGGGTTCCACTTGTGCGGTTGTGTATTGTGTTATCTGAACGCGAAAGGATTCGTTTGTCCTTTTTCGCTTTATTTTTCTCATTTCCGGAAATAAATTATTGATGAATATCAGCAGACACGAAGATGACAGTCCGTATATTGTGTCGACTTTTTTTATTGCGTTCGTGCGAACGTGAGAACTTATGTCAGAGTGAGCGTGAAACAAGGATGTTGATTTATAGAGTCCCAATTGAAAGGTTTCGTATTTTTCGAGTATAGTCCGGGCAGAAAAAAGACAAATGGGGAATTGTTTATGGGTGTAAATTACGGACGAAGTGGAATTCAATTTATGAGCGCAAGGAGTTAATGACGATGTCGATAAAGTCACTGAATTTCCATAAAATGTAGACGTGTGGAATAATACCACTCAACTGTCAGAAACGCAACTAGAACAGCGCCAGCGGCTGGTGGGAGGGCAGACTATTAATTAAGAGATCGCGCTGTAGCAGCCACCGCCAAGCAGAACCTGCAGATGGGGTTGTTTGCATTTGTGGAACATCCTGTTTAATTTAATGGAAAATTTGAGGTTAAAGTGAAAATGTTTTCAGCGAAACTTGTCTAATTGGCGCGCATAAGGGGGCACACGCCCTAGGTTATGAGAGTGCACGAGTTTTCGATGTAATTGCGCGGAATGATTATGCAAGTTGTCAATTTATCTTAGAGAAAGGCTTGATTTGCCAACAAGAATTCGTAGGGAATGGATTTCAGAGAAATTTAATGACGTACAAGGTGAATCGGTGACGGATGACATTGGCTTTGTAATCAACAATCATAGAGCCTGACAGCTAAGGGACTTGGCTTTTTTGGGTCAGATAACAGAACAGAGTTTGATTATTATTATTTAAAATGAAAGACCATAGGAGTCCTCTAAATACCCTTAGGTTGAGGTGCGATGGTTGGATCAGTTTTGACATCACTTCACTTTCACAGAGTACGTATTGCCCCTGATAAATTTAGAGGCGGAGGCGAAAGATCGAGTGCTTAAGCATTGAAAATAATGATGACGATGAAAGAAGAAGCAGCATCAGGCGAATGACATGCGATATAATTTCATGCATAGTTTATGCATGGTTGAGGTGTCTCTTTCAAATAACTATACAGGAAGAAGCTGCTTCGCATCAAGAAGGCGTGCAGTTATGCACTGGTACTAGCACTAGCCTCCCAGGCTGAGGAAGAACCATATCGCTCCATTTTTAAGCAGTATTCTGACAGTTTCCTAGTTTTAATCTTTCAAGGGGAACGCTTTTGGTTAAGAAAGCTGCTGCTAATGCAATCCATAATCCGATCCAAAACCTATCTAATAACACATTCCTCGAATGCTCCAGACGGTATACAGAGAGACGAATCCCTATTTGTAAAAATTCAACCTGCGTATATGTTTGTCCTCTCAAAACTTGAAAACCACCGATCCGATTGAGCTTTTATTTTCAGACACCCTTTACTTTATAATTGACTCAAACTCGGGCTCAAAGGTGGTCCGGTGAAGTTTGGGACGTGGCACCTTCTATACAAAAAAAAATCAGTAGGACAATTATTAGGGTCAGTTATGGGGTAAATGGAAACATGGTGTAAATGGAAACGGCAGTTATTTTTGCCATTAAAGTTTAAATTCAAGAAACATAATAGGCATACACTTTGAATTGTCGGGCAACTGGCGCATTATACATCGGGTCCCTTTCTTTAAGTTTTTGGTTGAAATTTTGTTTTCAAAATGAAAGTGTTCCGATAAAGTGAAAATCAATTCAATTACCCCAATTGACCCTATCTTCGACTATGCCGAAGCTCGAATACCCGGTACCTACTATATCCCTTCAATGCATACTGTAGCATCATACTCTTAATAAAACTCTCTTAATAGGGTGAGTGCAGATATCTCTTGGATTTGGTCACTTTTTTATTTCCAATTAATTCCGTTATGATATCTTGTCCTTGGAAATTTATTTATAAGCGTATATAAATGTAATAAAATGGAACTTGAAGTCAAAATACCATGTCCTCTTATAGTGGGTAAAACATGTGTGTTGAATTTAGTATAAACATAAATAACTATTTGTTTTAATACTTACTTACTTACTTATCGGGCTCTCGACCCGTGAAGAGTCTCTGCCTGAGACACTGCAGCCTTCCATCCTCTACGATCCCGGGCACGCTGCTTCCAATTGTCCAGACCAAGCGCTCTGGCATCCGCGATGGCTTGGTCTTTGAAACGGAGGTTCGGTCTTCCTTGTCTTCTCGAACCTGGGGGCTGGGATTCGAAGACCCTCTTGGCTGGAGCATTATTGTCCATTCGCTCGATGTGGCCGAGCCAATGTAGTCGACGTGTTTTGGCTTTTTGGACTACATCCACATCTTGGTACAGCTCATAGAGTTCGCGGTTGTATCTTCTCCTCCATTCGCCCTCCTCGCACACAGGACCAAAAATCCGCCGAAGTATTTTTCTTTCGAAGGAGCCCAGTAGCATCTCTCCCTTCTTGCTTATCGTCCAGCACTCGGCGCCATAAAGCAGAACTGGCAGGATGAGGGTTTTGTAGAGCACACATTTCGTCCTTCGAGTTAGGAGTTTTGAACCCAGTTGTTTTGCCAAACCGAAGTAGCAGCGGTTTCCTAGGGTAATTCTTCGTCGGATCTCCACTAGGGTGTCATTCGTGGAGTTTACGTTTACTCCGAGGTAGGTGAACTCCTTAACTACCTCGAAATTATTGCTATCAATAGTGACGTTTTGTCCTAGGCGGTGGACAGATGCTTGTTTGTTTGTTGATAGCATGTACTTAGTCTTGTCCTCATTTACTACAAGTCCAACGGATTTCGCCTGTTCTTCAATCGCCGTGAACGCTTCTATCACGGCACGCTGGGAGCGACCGATGATGTCAATATCGTCCGCATAGCCAAGCAGCTGGACGGACCTGTTGAAGATAGTGCCTTCCGTGTTGACACCTGCCCTGCGCACTATCTGCTCCAGTACGAGATTGAAGAAGTCGCATGATAGAGCGTCTCCTTGCCGAAATCCGGTGCATGTTTGAAATAGTTCGGAAGAGCTGCTTCCAAACTGCACGTTGCAGCGTGTGTTTTCCAGCGTCGCGCGACACAGCTGAATCAGTTTTGCCGGGATTCCGAATTCGGCCATCGCCATATAGAGCTCCTGACGATGTATGCTATCATACGCGGCTTTGAAGTCGATGAATAGGTGGTGGGTTTCGACTTGAAATTCGTTGGTCTTTTCCAAGATTTGCCTCAGTGTGAAAATTTGGTCTATAGTCGATCTGCCGGGCCGGAAGCCACACTGGTACGTGCCGATTAGTGTGTTGCAGAACGGTTTTAGACGTTCACACAGTACGTTGGATAGGATCTTGTATGCGACATTTAGCAGGGATATGCTTCGATAGTTCTTGCAAGACATAGGATCGCCTTTTTTGAAGATGGGGCATATGGAGCTGATAGTCCAGTCATCGGGCATGTTTTCTTCCACCCATACTTGGTTGATGATTCGGTGCATGCTCCCTACCAAAACATCACCACCGTATTTAAAGAGCTCCGCTGGTAGACCATCAGACCCTGCGGCCTTGTTGTTCTTAAGCTTTTTTATAGCTAAGCCAACTTCTTCTATACTAGGTGGTGGAACTAGTTCTTCATTGACTGGACGTGGGTTCTCTTCTTGCCCTATCACTCTCTCTACATGATGCCCATTAAGCAGCTGCTGGAAATGCTGCTTAAACACATCTACTATTCCCTGCGCTTCGGTGACTAGGTTCCCTTCGCTATCTCGAAGAGCCTGCGTTCCGGTTTTATAGCCAGCAGCCAGTTGCTTAGCTTTTTTATAAAACCTCCGGATGTTATTACGATCGCGCGACTCTTCGATCTCCTTGAGCTGGGAAGCTGCGTAAGCCCTCTTCTTTCTACGCAGGATCTTCTTTTCCTCCCTTCTCCTGGCTCGATACTCTTCTCTCGCTGCCCTTGTTTTGCGCTGCAGCGCTTTCTTGTGTGCATCTTCTGTCACCTTTTTCCTGTACACGCATTCATCATCATACCACGGGCTCTTTCTCTGGGGTGGCTGGTACCCTACGGTGGTTTCGGCTACCTCCTTGATGATGTCGCGATACTGGCACCACTGATTGTTGGCGTTTGTGGTAGGTGAGTGCACAGAGGAGAGTTTCATACTCAGGCGCTCGCTGTAGGCTCTGGCTACTCCAGGTGTGCTAAGGCGTCCAACGTCGAATTTCTTCTTCTGGGCAGTTCGCAGCTTCTTTTCGTTGGACAGTCGAGCTCTGAATTTAGCCGCAACAAGAAAATGGTCAGAGTCGACGTTTGCCCCTCGGAATGTGTGCACGTCGAGGATGTTGGATGCGTGCCTCGCATCGATTAGCACATGGTCGATTTGGTTGGCGGTTCGACCGTCTGGAGAGCGCCAGGTTGCTGTGTGGATCCTTAGCCTTGGAAACCTAGTGCTACTTATCACCGTATTACGAGCTGCTGCAAAATCGATTAGTCGGTAGCCGTTGTCTGTTGTCGTTTCGTGGATTCTGTGCTTACCAACTAATCCGCCAAAGATGTTTTCCTTTCCGACTTTAGCATTGAAGTCCCCGAGTACAACTTTTACATCATACTCCGGACAGGCTCCGTAGGCTCCATCCAGGAGGTCATAAAACTCCTCCTTGATAGGATCTTCTGCCTCGTCGGTAGGGGCGTGTGCACATATTAGGCTTATGTTTTGGAAGGTAGCTTTGATGCGGATCACAGAAAGGCGATCACTTATCGGCTTGAAGTCAATGACTTTTGTCCTAAGCCGATTTCCCACGACGAATCCGCATCCTAATACATGCAATCTTTTGTTGCAGCTGTAATAAATGTCGCAATCTTTTCTTTTCATCATACCTGATCCTATCCATCGTATCTCCTGGATCGCGGTTATATCTGCCTTGTACCGCGTGAGGACAGACTCAAGTTTTTGAGTAGCACCTGGGGTGTAGAGCGTTCGTACATTCCAGGTACATACTCTCAGATCGTAGTCCATTGACGTTCCGGGTCTGGTTGCCATTTGAGGAGTTCCGTTATCCGAGGCTGGTTGCGTCTCTCTCATAACTATTTAGTTTTTTCCATGGTCGGGAAGTTACCCCGACGGCACAACCCCCAACCTGGAGGGCCAGGCCCTTGTTTTGACCCTAGGACAGCGGGCCGGAAAAACCGCATTTGTTTTAATGCATGTTAGTATTTTTTTTATTAGTTTGTTATATGTTCATTTTGATATTTGTGCAAAAAAAGGTTGAAAATATTGTACGAAACACTTATTTTTACGATATTTTGTCTATGATGCATATCTGCAACACCATGCATTTAGAGCATGATTTTGATTCATTAAAAACTCGATGGACTCAGCACTTCCCATACAAAAAAAAACCATTGTCCATCTTATTCTCAAAAACCTCCAAAGTTACTGAGTTCAAATTTTCAGCCAATCTTCCGTATTGGCCTGCGAGTGTTTTTGTGAAGTTTGGTCAAAATTTGACAAAGGGGTGTGGCATCTCCTATACAAAAGAGAACATTCAAAACTGCATATCTCGAAAACCTCAGAACCGACTAAGTTCAAATTTTCAGACAATCTTCCTGCAAGTGTTTCTGCAAAATTTGGTCCAAATTGGACAAAGGGGTGTGGCACCTCCCATATTTATAATATCATACATTATACACCGTGAATGCATGGCGTTGCACATATGCATCATACTGAAAAAGCGGTTAACCGAATTTTTTTTATATTTTTTTTTTCGAGTTTAGATAGCTTATTTACATAATAAAAAAATATTTTTATAATAAATAATTTTTTTTAAAAAATAAAAAATCATGCATTGAAGGGATATTATTGTAAAAAATATTTTAGTATTAAAAAATTATATATTTGTCGTCCCATACCCAATGGGTAGTTTTATTCGACCAAGTTAATTTTTTGTCAAAAAATTTTAAATATTATTAAAATAATATGTGCAAAGTTTAAACTTGCAATCTTTATTGTAGGTACCTATTTAAATTTAATTTTTTTTTTAATCAAAAAGCTATATAAATCCGATATTTTTATATGGGAGGTAATAATAGTTTTCATCCGATATTGCTCATCTTCGAACTTTGCCTCAGTTTGGATAAAAGCTTACGTACCAAATCTCAAGTCGATAGCTCTTAAATTACGGCCGTAATCGTGCGGACGGACAAACAGACGGTTTGTCATACCTACAACGCCTCCTTATGTGCGTTACAAATGAAATGTGAATATACCCTCACCACGGGTATAAACATTGCAAACCCTTTTTTCGACATTTCGGAAAGTAGTATGTCTATTAAGCTGAAAATTACACCAAATATCAGTTATAAAGTGAAAAGTGCACGTGGATTGTGCTTTCCGTTAGATGTCGCCCAACTGAACAAAATTACACTTTATCTTGACGTTTGTAGCAGCTTTAGTCCTGAAATTTGGTAAATAAACGTTTATTGCTTTTAGAAAGCATTTAATAATATATTGGCAGAAGGGCAGAAACCTACCTAATACCTCATTTCAAAATACCTTTTGGACAAAATACCCTTTTTTGATGCGATGACCTTTGGACATCATTTTTTTTGGAGAAAACACCTATGGGACAAAATACCTTTTTTTCTAAATCCCTTTCGTTAGAATACTTTCGTGTCGGGAAAAGGTATTATAAAGGTATTTTTGGTGTTAAAATTAAGCAAATAACGTAAAATAAACTTTGCACATACCCAACCTTGCACCTACTCCAAATCCAACAGTGACCCCAAGCAGGGGGGTTGCAGAGGACAGCATGCCCCCCCATATGTTTTCAAATCCACATTTCCAAAAAGGTATTGTGCGAAAGGTATTTCGTCCACAAGGTTTTTTGGCCAAAAGGTATTTTGGGAAAAGGTATTTTGAAAAGAGGTATTTCATCACTAACCCAGGAAAATTACCATAGAGAACGTCGTGCTCTGAAGCATTTGGAAGCGGACCTCGATTTCAGCACAAAAAAAAACATTCAGCGGAGAGAACAATTTTTTGATCAACGGATACATGATTAAGCGAACTTGCCGGACTTGGGACATTTTCAATCCAATTTGATGAGAATTGTGGGCCGATATCGGTCCGTACATCATCAAAAACGACGCGACGCACGACCATTTATTAGCCCAAATTAGATGCTATGAATGTGAACGAAATGTGGTTCCAACAGATCGGCGTACCACTGCGTGAATTGGCCACCGAGATCGACCGATTTGACTCCGTGGTGTTTTGTTAGGTCACATAGGCTTATGCCAATAAGTCGCAAAAGACCGATGCCTTCAAATGTCAGCAAGCCTTTGCCATAGCTTAAATTTAGCCTGATCTAAGCACCAGAAAAATCAAAAATCAGACCTCTCGGATGCGCGCAACCCAGCAAACCTGTGGCGGCCGTATATTCATTCAGCGCGAAATGTAATTGAGGCCTTTCATATTGAACAAAAAATTCGTTGACATCTTATACACAGCTTGTTTTATTAAATTGTTGATATAGAGTCACAGACGAATAGAGAATAGTCAAGGATATGGATAAACCACTTTTAGGGACTAATAACCAGCGAAGACGAGCCGATTTCCAACCGTTATCACAATGGCCAAATTTTCCAAATGGCTGTGTTAACAGCAAACTCTATGAGGCGAAACAGCATTTTGTATGACCACTTTTTTAAAACCGAACTTCCACAAGGCTTACTGCAATTATCCTTCGCAACCATTTTTGCCAAGGCAACAACAATGAATCTGCTACAATTCAAATCCTAACCCTTTCAAATCCTACATTCAGCTAAAAAAAAAATTGTTTTTTTTTTACACATCACACATGGAGAATCAATATCCCAGGGACTCATGCATAGCTTTTCAATTTCATGGTGAAACCATAAAGTCGTGTCAACGATTCGGAATGAGTGTTTTAAAGGCGCACATGAGCACACAAATGTTCCCCACAGGACACATCTAAAATGAGAACCATATACCATATCCCAAGTTATTCAAAAAGGGATGAAAAAGGGACGACCAGAAAAGGTGGCCAAATGTTTACCAAACGCCGGCAAAATTTTTCCCAATCGGATTTCTTTTTACTTTTCCCTCTGTCTCCCGAACAAGCAAATAAAATATCAGAAGCTTAATTTTAGCTTTGTTGGCAATATTGACTGCAGCAGTGGCAGCAATCAATAATGTGGCGAAAGACCGTGTGCTGCTGAATGTCTTTAATTTTTTTTTCTCAGTCTGGTCTGAGTCCTAAACAAACATGTCAATACGGTATTCTATTATTTATCGAACTTTGATTCCAAGAGGACGAAGAATCTGCTAAATATGCTAAAACAGATGTTTCCCAGGGGATAAACACCGCAATATAGTTCTTTGGTCGTTGTCGGCTTGTTGAATCGCACACTGCTGACCTAAGGACGATGCGACAACAAGGACGTGTTAATTATTTAACTACGTAGGACGTAGCACAATCCTTTTCGCTTTCGATTTAAAATTGTTATTGGAGTTATGAAACTGGAAAAGTTTCGACACTTTGGAGTGAGTTTCTTTTTTTTCGGAAACAATTAAACCGCGTCCTTTTTGTTTTAACTTTTTCTCGGTTTCAATCGAAGTTAGATGGGCGGCAATGACAAACTTGTATTGACACATACAGCCAACCGAATCGCAAAGTCATCTTAATATGGCTGTGTGTTTACAAATACCATAGATACTCTCGAAGGAGGGCATGACTGAAAGTGTCATCTGAGGATTTTATTAGAAATCCTGAGAGTTTGTCTTTGTTAGGTTGTTGTGAAAGTACCTACTTCGTCGTGGAGAGGATTCTCACAACTTTATCCTGTCCATGCGGAAGGATCAAAATTCGTCCGACTAGTGTAGAATCGTTTGAAAAGTTTTATCAACGCTTGCAGGGAATTCGGAGTGGGAATCTCGAAAACAGGAGACCCAATTTGAAAGTTTTGCTAAAATGATGAAGGAAATCCGAGATTTTATTGCAACAAGTCGTGGAGGGGGTGTGTACCTGGATGATCTCGGGCATGGGACAGTTGCCACGGAACAAGTTATGACTAAGCTTTAAATTATTGGATAAGCATAGTTAGTGAAATAAAACTCGTATTCCATCATCTGAAGTTTTAGCTGAATAAAGGGAAACAAGCTCAAGACACATGCGCTAATCGTTTTCGCTTACTCTCAGAGTAGAGTGCGCCAAGATAAATCTCATACACCTGGTACTTTTAAATGCAACACGGAAGATGTAAGGCTAAGCAAGAAGTCATGCGTAGAAAACAAACAGACCTTCTGCTACGATCCACATGTCTGCAGTCAAAGGCAGGAGGCAAAACCACCCATAGGTAAATGGAATTAAGGAGGATCAAGAGAGAAGGCCGAAAACCTGATAACCGGGTGTCAAACCATAAGTCAAAATGCTTTATTGCACTAAAAAAGCTTTGGTGAGTGGAAGAGTGGAAGTGGGGCTTAGCAAAGCAATAGCCCATTAGTGACCGCAACGAAGACGAAATACCAAATGTCTTTAATGCCGACTGCTGCAAAATTACCCTGTAGTTGTTTTCAGGAAGCTCCAAAAAGAGATTTGCAATACGGTAATAAGAATAGGCAGGCAAAAATTCAGAAACTAAAGGAAAATCTTAGCCAAGATTAGCTAAAGACCAATGGAATTGCCAGAACAACGAATCCTAGTATTTCAATGACTATACCCTGAATGCAGATGCAATAAGTTTCACCTTTAAAAAAGCTAAAGGGTCCGCCATCTAACGTTTTTTTTTCCACTAGTGCTTCTTTCGCGAATGGTAACACTTAGCTCATGTCTGATTTGACAGATAGTTAGGTTTATCCTTCCGCTGAACGAATATGGTTGTGTATATGCTTGAACAACGCTGGGAAATATTGCGACATTACTTTGAAAATCATGGTAATGTTGCAGAATGTGTGCGAAAATTGCGTACGGATTTTGGAAGAAGAGAAGCACCGTCAGCTCCGTATGTTCGTTATCTTGTGAAAAAAGTGAAAGAAACTGGCGTCCTCATCGATAAACCAAAGCGTGAACAGCCAAAAACAGTGCGTACACGCGAGAAAATTGCTGCTGTGGCAGAAAGTGTGCGTGAAGCGCCATCAACATCAATTCACCGTCGTTCTCAACAATTGAACATTTCGGAGACATCATTGAGACGAATTTTGCATAAAGACCTTGGTATGACGCAATACAAAGTCTAATTGGTTCAGGAGTTGAAGCCAACTGACCATCCAATGCGTTTTAGCCAAAAAAATCATCTTTTCAGATGAAGCTCATTTTGATCTTGGCGGGTATGTAAACAAGCAAAATTGTCGCATTTGGGGCACAGAAAACCCGCATGCATACATTGAAAAGCCGATATACCCAAAACGAGTCACTGTTTGGTGCGGATTTTGGTCCAGAGGCATAATTGGGCCGTAAAAGATAAGTGTTACGGCGACATGCCAGAGACAATTAACGCTTTAAAGGACAATATTCGTGAAGCCATTGGTGAAATACAGCTGCACACAATCGATAATGTGCTTAAAAATTGGACCGATCGCGTAGGCTACTGCATGGCCAGCCGAGGCAGCCATTTGAATGAAATTATTTTCCATTATTAACCGGAAGGATTGTACTTAAAAAAAAAAAAAGAAATTTGAGAAAATATTCAGTAGTTTTTTTTTATAACATTTTCAAAAAAAAAGTTATTTGGCGGACCCTTTACAATTTTTCAAATTATAAACGTTTACTTCTTATTATATGTAATTTGTTCTCCAAAGCTAACATTCTTTTCTAGGCTAGCTTTCTCCTAGTTCCCGTGGGGTATGTGCGGAGGAAAAGCATAAAGAAAAACAACATTTAGCCAATGATCAGGATCACCATAACTGTAAGTAAGTCGTTGTATTTTCAATAACATATAATATAAACAAGCCTTAATCAATTTGCTTAATTTTTCCAAATTTAGCTACGACCTTTACCGAAACCTGCTTTCATCAAATCTAATTATGACGAAAAACTTATTCAAGATAAATCTCTTAAATACATATGTAAGTTAAAATAAAACTTTTAATTGTTATTTACCTAATGCTAAGGAAATAAATAAAATTGTTTTTGACCTTAAAAAATGTTTGTTTGCATACAACTGCAAAATTTTTATTTAATATGAATAAAGAAAGTGTTGAAATGAAGAATTCATTTTCAATTTAAAGAAGATAATACGTAATAAAAATGAAGAAAATTTCGTTGATTCGTAATGCACGATGTGTCGAATTGAAGAACGTTTTTTCAATTTGAAGAATATTTTTTTAAAATGAAGAATACTAATTTTGATGAAACTTTCTTCAAAGTGACAATATTTCTTAATATAACAAAATATTTGTCAAAACAACGGACAGGAGGTGTTGACCTTATATTGATCACCATTTCTTCTACGTACTTTTTTGTCAATATCACTACCAAATTTGATAAAGTGTAAGTAATTCTTTTCTGCATGATCGTAAGGCGCCTTATTTTAATTCCCAACCTGTTCGATACTAATACCATCTTGGAAATTATAGGCTTATACGTGCCTTTGGTGTCAGCTTATTAGACCCACTCTCTATTTAAATGGATCGCCTGAGGGTTATCCTTGATAGAGTAACGCGCAGTGTTACCCGTTGGGAATGAGTTATTTCAATATGTCCAATTTATATAACAAGTGGATATTCGTTCTAGTTGGAGGCATTTGACATTCTAACTCCCTGAGTCGAGAAGGGTCCCTACTTTGCGAGAATCCAATCTTCGTACAGGTACAATA
Source organism: Cheilosia soror (assembly GCA_949372485.1). Taxonomy (NCBI): domain Eukaryota; kingdom Metazoa; phylum Arthropoda; class Insecta; order Diptera; family Syrphidae; genus Cheilosia; species Cheilosia soror. The sequence goes on along the minus strand of OX443561.1, from coordinate 93,338,060 downwards.
ATGTAGTATGTTCAATTCTCACTCCAGACGAACTGTCGGTTTTTATAGAGTTTCTCAGAAGAAGTTGCCGGCTCACCTTACCTAGTCTAGAAACGTACATTTCTAGTTTTATCTTATAAGTTTAGGTACTTACTTACTTAGATGACGATACAGTCCGAGGTGGACATGGGCCTCAACCAACACGCCTTTCCAGTTAGCCAGCCTTTGGTCCCCTTTCACTTGGCGCTATGCGAGGTCTTCCTCTACTGCGAGATTTTCCTTTACTGGCGTTTTCCCTCCGGGCTGGAATCAAAGACTCTTCGGGATGGAGCGTTGGTGTCCATTCGCTCTTCCTACCCATCTTAGTCGACTGATATATGTACCTATCTGTCCAGGTCTATGTCCTTCCTCCTCCAAAACTCAACTCAAACGAGACCGAAAATCACTAGAAGAATTTTGCGTTCGAAACGACCAAGAATCGGCCTTTATTTTAGGTATGTGCACAGAACCTTCTACTTGTATACTATACATGGCACATGGGCACATGCACTCTGTCCACCACGAGATAGAGCAATCACTTGATCACAAACATGATTGTTACCGACTAGTTTCCCAATAAATCGCATTCCATACCAGAAGAAGCGATTGAAATCAAACAACATCTCAAATGGGTTTAACAGTCAACAGAACATCATACCACTCACCCGCTCAATGGGCCAGCACACTCACTACCCCCTACACATTCCCACATCTAATTACTTAGCACTTGGTATTTCCATACGGCAACACTGAATTCATCTCAACATGTTAGCAGAAGCCTTCCCAACAAGTTGCTACAATTCCAATGGGGGCTGCCGATGGGGGATATACCAATACAACATCCACTAACTGCAAGCCCCATATTCTGCTGTAAACTGCGCAAGAGTCGGTAATCCTCTCATCCTATCCAACAAGAGCGAATTAATCCATAATCCCTCCGATTATTCTCTGTTTAGGTATTCTCCGTTTTCGATCACATTCACCACAGCACCCTCCAACCCACAGGCCAAAGTCATCCCATCGCCATAACGTCATTGGAAAGGCGAATACTCAACACAACAAGTGAATCGCTGGTCAGTTTTCTTCTATTACGTATTCTCTCTCATCAGCACCTGATTAGAGTTGTGAGATGGAGAACAAAAAGAGGAAAAGCTTCTCCACAGCACACTCCAAAGACCATGCTCCAGCTCCAGTCCAGCTCCAGTCCAGCTCCACTCCATTCCAGCTCCACTCCATTCCAGTCAGCCCCCAAACAACTCTTTTACCTCTTTCACGTGTGTAAACGTGTTTGTTGCAGAGCAGCCACAGCCAGCGCTGCGATGATGATAAACATTGAACGAACCACGAGCTCGACAGCACTGTAGCCACTTTTGAGTCAGTCAGTCTGCGTCTCACCATTTACAGTGCCGGTTGTTGTTTGTTTCTTTGCGTGTTTCGCGGAGTGAAAGGAAAATAAAATTTCTCCGACAACGGGATTCTGTGAGTGGAAAGTGGATAAATCTGAGCAAAGAAAAAAGAAGAAAAGTCTGTATCTTCATCTGTCTGCTCTTACCTGTCAAAGAGCTGTTAGTTTTGATTTGATTACGAAATTCCGAAAGGATACCCGCGACTTGGGGAGCACCCACACCACCCTCACTGTTGACGGACAACACGCACATTTCCAGTGTTGTTTGCTCTCGGTTACCACGGGCTACGCGCCGCGTTCAATTTTGCTTCTCCTTTCCTATCACAGCAGAGGTGTGCTGTTTCTTCAACGGGATTTTTGTTGTTTTGCCAAAAATTTGATTCACTTGGATTTTTGTTTTGATGTTTGTGTTCCTCTGATAAAAATCGATACCAAGTCCTTGTTCTGTCATTATCCTTCAAGCACCGTATCAGTCGTCATCGTCGTATAGCTATCCAATCCACCTGACGGGAACAAATTTCGGTGTATGCGTGTTCCGCTCTCAATTTTCATTGCAATCGTAAACAAAGTGCAAAATCAAAGGGTGGGCTGGCCAGTGTTTGTTGTGCCCGCGTGTCCTGAAATTCCTTATCACTGTGTGCTCCTTATCAGAAGTGTCACTTCCGGGTTTGGCCGTTTATTTATCTTATTCGGATTTCTTTTTTATTTCCACCCGTTCTTTACTATACTCATTTGTTCGTCTGTTGTGTTGTGCGTCGAAATTTTTGTTTATCTTGCAGTTATCGCCTTTCCCTTTGCTGCCGCGTACTGGTGGTGATTCGGTGTCAAGTAGTGTGCTGAGTATTTTTGCTGTTGCCGGCATTTCTTGTAGTAAATAAAAAAAAAAATTGTGTGTTCAGTTCAGAATTAAAAATAATACTTTGAGTGTGAAGTGAATGTCGAAAAAAAAATTTACAAAATTTGAATTTCATAAGATTAGCGTGGCGATTAATGCAACAACAGCGAGAAGAGGACAGATTTAAGGCGCATTTTTGGAATAACCACAGGTGAGTAAGAGTTTTTATTACCACTCGGGACATGTTATTGTCTCACGGACATTATTGTTATTATTGAAACGGACATAAAACGAATGATTTAGCACTGCGGAAAGTTGAAAGACCTGCATTTGGCTTGTGGCGAAGAGAGGCGGTGCAATTATATTTTTAATGACCTTTGATCAGGCTTGTGCGGTTGTATTCGAAAAAGGAGATTTTAATTTACACAGAGATAAGGTCTCTGAAAATGGGTAGCTGTAACTAATTTGTGAAACTGATAGAAAGTAAAGCAAGCTACAGTCCTGGGGCCAGCTACAAAACACACAATACCACAAGCACTTGTGGTGCCTACGAGGGAATTGCAACAAGCCTAGTGTCATTGTATAACACAAAGTATTTAATAAGCTAAATGCTGAAGTTACAACCACTTGTTATTAATTTCAACAAGTACTTGTTTACTTGTTGTAACTTGCAACAAGTTTATATAAAGAGCAAAATGTTCAATATTGTATGTTAACATGTTTCTCTTAAAAATTTGTTAAAATGCTTCACATGCACTTGCGTGTTGTTGGGCTAAGTTGACCAATCTCAAGTCAATGAAAAAAAAGTCAAAGGCTATAGCGTGCATAGCGGTTCTCTTGAACTTATTACAGTCAATCAGCATGCAATTGATACAACAATAAATGTAGGCAGAGTCAAATAATCAGCAGAAACCGAGTGGGCTATTATAACACAATGCGACAAGTGCTGATAGTAGAAGGGATTTCCAAAAAGTGTAACAAAGTGCTGGTCTTATCACGAATTGAAGAAAAATTCCACTCTTGCTTTCGGTATAAGCACATAGTATAAACGTACCCAAGCGATAATATTAATGATATCCACATCAGACTTGAACTACTTTGGTCTAACTCTAACCTCAACTTAACAAGGACCACTTCAACTAAATCGCACTGGATAGCAACTTTTAGGGATAAATCATTTCGACAACGATAGTCTTGTGACGGCTGTTAGGTCCGAAGCACTTGTATTTTTCAATGTCGCGTCTTGCGTCTTCCTATTTATATTTTTGAAAGCGACACTTTTATTGTATAAGCTCGAGCAAAAATAATTGCAACGAAAGTATACCTGTAATTTTATCACTTGAATATTGAGGCAACACCACCTTGTGAGAGTCTCAGGACGCTGTTGAAGCGTTATAGTTTTGTGATGTGCTTTTTTTGAGGCCGAGGTTTCGCTCGCCGGATCCAGGATTTGCACAAAGAAACACCAAACTTTGGTTAAGAGATATCCTTTGTTTCAATAACCAACGTATAAACAACTGTCTTATGATTAACAATGATTAAATTCCTAAGTTGAGTATACGCTATACAAATACAATAATGCGGCCCAACGAGAAGCGTGGCTCCGTATTACAAGAAGCAGCCCACTGACAATCGTGGCTCCGATATGCGGCCCAGCGACAAACGTGGCTCCGTATTACCGAATGCGGCCCAGCGATAAGCGTGACTCCGATTTGCGGCCCAGCGCCAAGCATGGCTCCGATCTGCGGCCCAGCGACAAGCGTGGCTCCGATCTGCGGCCCAGCGACAAGCGTGGTTCCGATCCTAAGCAGGACAGCCAAAGATACTGGCACTGCTGATTTAAGGCCAGCTTCCCAAAGGGAACTTAGCCACCAAAAATTCACAAGACTGACCAAAGTCAATTTCTTTATGGGGCCCTTATCTGCTACACTAGATTGGTACAAAACAACAAATAGACAAGTCTCCCCGAATCACAATTTCCTTCGGGTACTCATGTAATTTCCTCCAATAAGCCAGTGTGACTTATAAGTGACGAATGAAAATTTGTTGTCACAGATGTTGGTTGGGTGGACAGTCTAGGTAATTTGTGCAATAGCAGTGGGTGGTGTGTCTGCAGTTGGCTGTGCACAGTAGTGGCCATACAAAGTGTTTACAGTGGGGGCCATAAAAGTGTGACGAACGGGGACGTTTCGTTACAGTTTCGTCCTTCCCAAGAGAAGTCATTTAGACAGCATACCTATATTAGAGACTAGCTTTTGCCCGCTGCTTCGCTCGCGCAGTTCTAAGAATTTGGTATGCAGAGATTCTTTCACAATCAGTTAGTTCTCTCTTTTATATTTATATATCGCGCAGGAAATCTACCTAAGAAAGTACCTAAGGAGTAATTAGTACCTCTGAAAAATATGTTTAACGACCTATTGGAGAAAACAGTTCAAAGATTATATGATCAATATTTATTAGTGAATCGGTGGCATCTCAACACAGATCATACTATAGCAGATTTAGCCATGGGAAAAACCATATTTCTTTGCCGGCAAACACAGCGATACGATAAGCACCATCTTTCGAATAAGAGAAAACTCTTACCCCTTCATTATATTTCACATTCACACCTCCCAGATCTTCCCACACTGTGAAACATATGCAACCAGAAAGATCGTGAGGATGTGCACCACTGGAGTACGAACGCTTGAGTTAGATGAAGCGATAAGCGTATTCAAGGCCACAGAGGTTGGCACGCATTACAAAGTTTCAAGTTGATACGACGAACGGAAAAAGGCCCCTTTGAAAGGGGTCATCGACAAAAACTCAGACCCCAAGCAAAATTACCAAAATCGGAGAAATTAATTATCTTTATTTCTCATAAAGAGTAGACAAACCGAGTTTGAAGTCAATCGGATGAAAAATACCAAAATTTCCAATATAAACTTTGACCCCCCCCTATTACCCCTTTTTCCTTTTATACATCTTAAAAGCTCTGTGCAAAATTTCAGCTTTCTAAAGCAAAGGGTTTAGGGTAGGCGTTGATGAGTCAGCGAGTCGCGATCTTCATTTTTATATGTATAGATAGATAATATTATTATAAGTGAATAACCCATTTCAACATTAAGAATTCTTTAAAAAAAAATATAAAGCTGTAACCCGTACTTCGCATTATTCCTATTCTCGCATAGACCGTCCAGGCCCACCCCCGTAAATTTTGTTTTTTTCGTTCCCTAGAAAGGTTGCATAGTTTTCTTGTTTGCATTCATTCATAAGCTTCCTCTATAAATGTTTGAAATTTTCCGCGAGGGTTTTGGCGACTCGCAGCCGATTCTAGTTTTACGCGACTTTAACCCAACCACTTGAACTACCTTTCGTAAATTTTGCATTGTTCAAATAAGACTTTCCCAGAAACTCATTGGGTAACCCCTTTGTTCCAGGTAGAATTACGACCGCAGAACTCGAAAGCAGCTCGATGCAAAGTGCAAGCATTAGTACGCAGCGAATTCTGCCAATAGAACGTCTAAACAACCATTATAAACTGATCAGTCGATAAACTCCTCATTAAATCTAAATGTACAGCTCCCAGGCGACTGACTTTTAATCATAGAAGTAGAATGAAAAGCAACGCTGTCAAGTGATAACGATAAAGTCACCCTATCGATAGGCAAAGTGATCGAAAGCAGGTATTCCCTAAGGCCTTCCATGCCTTGATACGTTTTTTGACCAACAACTGCCACCCTTTGCTAGTCCAGCTTTCCTTGTTCGGGACCTTCACTCATCTATCACTTTATTTTATGATTACAGGCAACCGTTCAACCTTAAATTTTATTATATTTTGCTTTGTTAAAACTCTAACCTCCTGCCTGATTAACCTTATTAAAAACTTATTTTTTTGTCCATATCGAAACTAGCGATGTTCTGGATTTAAAGGCTAAGAAAGGCAGACGTGGGTCATCGAACTCAAAAGAAATCCTCGATAAATGTATGCGCTAACTCTAACTGAGCGGTTCCAAGAACTATAATCTTCATAGTTTGAACTATTTAGGCTCATCTTCCGTGACGTTCGGTAAAGGAACCGGCTCATTAAAAAAAATCAAATCGACCGACGGACGGCGGTAGGTTCTTGCTGCTGATCGATCTCAAAGCTGCTGTAGTTGTCAATCACTCAGTTCCCCAGAGCAAAGATTTGTGAATGATATGTCCGGCCTCTTAGAAGATCCATGGGATTCCCTTTCTTCTTGCAATTGCCGAACTGGGAAATATCCCTCAGTCGTTTGAAATCGTTGATCCTTTTCTAAACGAAGGGCTTCCATCAGCGCTACCTTGCATCCAACTAATAACAATCTTAGAATCAGTTCATGCGATATTCGACGGATGATAACTTCAAACGCACTTGCATAATGAATTCAGACGCCCAGCAATTAACGCAGTCGTAAGTTCCATCTTGGGTAGCCCATTGCTGCCATCGACATTCAAGGGAGCCTCTCGATTCTTGACACATAAGAAAGAGACGTCGGATAATAGCTAAAACCATGTGGATCCATGAATCTCGATAATTCCCGTGTGTGAAGGAAATAAAAGCGCTATACCCTTACAATGGCCATGTCTTGTTATTTAACAAAAATTACCCCTCAAATATTGACATTAAAAGCTGGTTAGATATTCATTTAAAAATAGATACACAGCCTTGCGTCACTTTTATACGTACCTGTATATAGATGTTCAATCAGTAAGTATTGACAATTGCAAATACATACTAAACTTTACGTCAAAACGGCTATAAACTTGTTTCCAAATTTAAATTGCAAATTTGTGCTTAAAAGCCGAATGGGAGTCTTAATACCAGTTAGCCGATGCTGTAACATGTTTTGACTGTCATAAAATGTTTGCTATGCTTTCATATGCCTCCCATGCAAAAACGAGTTAGTCCTGCTCTGCTGACATATATTCATTAAAAACAAAACTATATATAAACATATTTAGTGGTCCTAAGACTACTCATACTCAATCAACTTGGTTTAGATTTCAAGGAAACATTTCACCTAGTCGGCTCTGTTTGATGGCAGATACAACTTCTGCTCTCCAAAGCTGACTCCATTAGCATAAAAAGGCTAATACGTTGCATAGTTTCAACGGTAAATGGAGGGAAATTAAATATTTTTGTTTTGATTTAAGTCAATTATGACCCATGTGGTAATTATTGTGCTAATTGTTCGTGGATCCACCGAAGGCGGTTGGCATGATTAAAGGGCAGTGTCCTTTCGGAGGTACACACTTATAGTATAATAAAATTTCGCGATATTAATTTTTTTTTCATTTATTGTCAACATTATTTACGTTGCAATGTACTAAATAAAAATTATTTTATTTACCATGGAATATGGTATAGTCGTACGGAGTAAGAGGCGACAAATAAATCAGCATTTATAGCTCATGTGCTAATAGCTGCCGGTACAGTAATAATTATAATCCCAGACAGGTTATCTTGTAGGTATGGATGTGAGAATACAATACATATTTGTGGGGCGATGAATATTTATGAGCTAGGTGATCATTTGTTAAAAGCGTTCTTGGTTCCGTGTCTGGTTTGTCATACAAATTTGTAATGAGCCGTACTAAGTGAAACTCAAATATGTAGATATAGCATCTTATGAAAATCACTGGTATCAGCTACTGTAGGAATTCCTATAATACAAGAACTAGAGAATTGTGATTGAGTTAAGTTCGCTATGTACTAAGTTCTTCGAGGTATTTGCAAGCTTCTATAGTGGGGAGCAGTACAAGTCGAAGTTGGCACCTCGGACTGTGCGGAAGTCTAAAATACTAACCACCTGCCTTTTGTCGCAATGTGATCAATCTGGTTCTTTGTGTTTTGATCAGGGGACAGAGACAGACACATTGTCTTGTCTATATCGAGTGTGGATCAGCTTTTCCTCGTTTCCCGATGTGGTGGCTCTCTTCGCGCTCCATCGTAGTAGTCTTCAGTTCTTGACGCAATTGAACTCTGTATGTAAGCATGAAGTTTCAAGTCTTTCGTGAGAATTGACTACTGTGCCGAATTGATGTTCCTGGACTGTCAGCAATACTCTCGCGAACTGCTTCGATGTTTTCTGTTGAACGATTTGTGACAGGACATCCATAGTGTTTAATATCACTAATTGATCCAGTCTCCGTGAATTTTTCAATTATTCTCTTCACAGTTGATGATTTTAAATCACGGCCATATTTTGTTCGAAAATGTCGGACTGTATAGCTGACAAACCTTCATTATTTTTAAAATATTGCTCAACAATGAAAATGCGTTGTTCTTTCGTGTAGCTCTTCATTTTTACTAACTGTCAGCTGTCACAATGTTTTTTTCGTTGGCATCACTGTACTATTTTGTGGGCGCAATCGCGCAGTGGGTAGTGTGCTGAACTACTGTGCGAGGGATCCCAGGTTCGATTCCCGGAAAAACACAAATTACTTCTTAAGGTTTTTTCTACTGCGCCACCTCTCGCGAACGTCTGACAAACATCCGAGGGTATGACGTGCGGACTCGGCATAAAATTGTAGGTGCCTTCCATTCGTCCCAAAAATAGAAACTCACACAAACGAATGGTTGCGAGAAGCTAGGCCTAGGGTGTCTACCCGCCTGTTACGCCACCTATTTATTTATATATCACTGTACTATTAAATGGCGCAATATTCAATTTTTGCTAATACCGACCATCATAAGGCTTTCGCTGTATAGCTTAAGACTTCGTACTTAAGTCTGCTTGGAATGACAAATCAAGATTCAAATACGTCGAGCGATAAAAAATCTCATACCCAAGTTGTCGTGCGCACTCTCAAGCAAGGCGAGTCTTATATTGGGAAATTAAGCCCGAATATTATCCTGCGCCTGTCTGTATGTTGCTTTAGTGCAATATTGTAAACAAGGGACTTGAGTTACTCGGAGTCTTTTATGATATTTTTCACCATAATGCGATCCAGAGATTTCATGGTAAGTTCACAAAAAAGAAAAACAAAAATCACAGGTCTTCCCTCAGTGAGATGACCCGCTTGGCGACGGTTTCTCTCCAAAAGTCCATCAAAACTCTGTCTGTATTGAAACCACACATGCACATCCTCTAGTTAGTTCCACAACTTCAAGAACTGGCATAGAAAAATCGTGGATTATGGTCAAATAACACGTTCTGAGTTCACAGTTGAGAACAGCAAAACGTTCACATTTTTGACACATCATATGATATGACACACCATACAGATGGAATTAATAAACTTTTGTTGGATTGTTCAACTCCTGTACCCCATAATTCGGTTTGTTTACACACCCTGCCTAACAAAATCTTAATCGAAAAGCCAACTACACGGCGACGATGGACCACAAGTAATCATCTACAGATAAAGTGCACGAGCCCCTCCACTGCATGTTTGTGACTAAAAATCATTATATTAGAGCATAAACTTTCCACGTTTCCCTTTCTAAAGGGACCGTTCCCATTTGACCCTCTGCTACCCTTTTGGTGACGTAGGCGGCATTATGGTTCCCCTGTCAGGAAAGTAGCGATTACCACTTCTACCAACTGAGAAATGAACATTTTAGGCCACTCAAATCCATTATTGAATACAGCAGAGAGGTTAACAACCTTTCATGGATAATCCTTCTGGTAGGCCAATTGCAATTAGGGACTTTTCTGCAACGTTCGATGGGATCTCCAGCCGTTCGATGGGATCTCGTCACATGGGGTGCTGATGCTCTACATTAATCCGCAACCGTTCATCATTTATTTATTTTCAAAGGTCTATAGTCGATCCATTACAAGCGTCGCGGGTGTAGAATGCTCAAGTGGCCCTCTGTAACATTCGATCTTTTGACACTGGGTCTAAATCATCAGAGCCAATCCACATACGGGTAAGAAATATATTTCGGACTTGATCCGACAATCTCTTCCTGATGGGTATACCTAGAGAAAGCCTTCGTGATGACGCAGTTTCCATAACACATCCTCGTAAGGTACAGTCATATTTTTAAAATAAGGTGTATCTCGAAAACGGCAAGTACCTATAGTTATAAACGACTTGGAATAAAATGTCCAATTAAGATAGTGTTGCCAGAAATATTTTTACGAACATTTTTAAAAGGATATTCTAATTGGACGGTAATAAATCAAGCAACCATGACCGATCACTGAGCTATTTCATTTCCAGTCCAATACGGATCTATAGATCGAAAGGAAATAGGAAATGTGTCGTAGGATTTACGAGTATTAAAAAAATCGCAGTACATACTAGACTGCTAGGTGAAGATGGGGGCAGACGGATATGCTGTACAACTGAGCGAGGGGTCTCAGTTTCGTACCCGAAAAAAAATTACACCTTAAGGTTTTTTTCTCACTGCGGCATCCTGGGGTGTAACTGTAATAAAATTTGTTCCAGACTTTCGGACAATGCTACAATCCTATACATAAAAGTTTTTGAAGCATAATTTTCAATATCTGTCAGTCACTTTCCAACTGAAACCATTATCAGTCAGACTATTGAAAAAATGTAAAGTGTCATGTCATGTACTAGCGAAGTCCTTTTCGTCGGTGTTTTTATGGACAGAACGTATAGGTGGGAACCGCATCCTCCCAATCAGTGATCGAATCAATTCCACTTGGCAGTGACGATGTGCTCTTTTCATGTAACATCTCTACACAAACCATTTCCATCGCAGTGAATGACCCGTTGTCTCGTATTCCATAAAAAAAAACAAAAACTGAATTCCACTCCCAGATAGTGTTACAATTAAATTATTCAGAGCGTTGAATTTCACTGCACACATCGCACATCCCTGGCTGCCACATTTTCTGTGGCAGCTGAAGCACCTGTTTTTAGGACTCGCTTACACCTCCCAGTAATTCAATCCCTTACACTCTGTCGAGTGTAATCGCAATCTCGCCTTCAGCTATATGCAATGCATGCATATCCCGGACATACAGTGCAGTAGCGGTTACCGGCTTCACAAAGGTAGTACATCAATATGCACACAGATATACCTACAACTGGCATGTACATGACATTTGCATAAATAAGGAACTTACATATATAATTGTATGTATGTAATAAGAAAACTGAAATGACAATCTGTAAAGTGTCTACTCCTCGGTTGGTTGGCATTTGGAGAAAGAGAATCTCCACGGTTGCGGCACCTATTTCATTTCACTGGGCTCCATCAGTTTATCTGTGTGTACTTAGCTCTGACATTTTACAATGGCAGCTCAGCTGTCAGCCTCTGCAGCAGCAGCAGGCATGTCCATTACCCAACACTATGCTGAAATAAATACGTTAGCAATAAAGTGGCAGCGATTTGTGAACACTTCCCTCGTCGTCATGTCTAGTCTGTCGGTCGTCTTTCGCTGCAATCTAAAGAGAATGGTGGCGTGGTGACTCCAACTCAAACCCAACCCGATCATCATTTTTATTTGATGATGATGATGCAATAGAAAATTTAATTATTGTTCGTCTTAAATAATACACGCTGTGTGCGATTGGAGAGCCTCTTCAGTCGAAAGGTCAGCCAGCAATGATGATGCTCCCCGTACACAAGCTGTCACTCAGCATCTTCATCATCGTCGCGTCATATTCCGATGAAGCGCAAACAATTGCCACACAAAGGGAACAATAATACAAAATGGAATTGTGGGGTCCCTTTTTTACTGTTCAATCGATGTCCAATTTTTTTTTGGGTTGCATTCGCTGGGATTGGGATCCCTACTTTCACGATCTTGTCTGTTCATTGGGTACATTGATTTTTTTTTAGAGTTTTCTCATAAATAATCATCGCCGGGAACTGGTTTGGCGTTTGGAAATTGGAATGGAACTCCAGGTCGTCGGTTTTTTTATTTTTTTTTTGTATATTGTTCGATGGGGAATTAATTTATGTGGGAGATAAAATCAGTTAAGCGGTGTGCTGTGTTTGGTTGAAAGAGTCACAATTCCGTTATGTGAATTAGTTGGTATGACAGGAGAGAAAACGAGAATTTTTTACGGAAAAAAAAATATCTGCATTCACCTTTAACAGATTCGATTATGTAGGTATTTTAAAAGCCTGTCTATCAAGTAAAAACCTGAACACCAAATGACTGAATGTTATGAGTAGTAGTTTAAGTTCAGGTGACGAGTACAACTTGCTTGATGATGGAATTTTTTTTGAATGGCCTTGACTATCCGAATGTCAGAATGTCAGTTTGAAATGCAGAAATGTGTTATACCTACTAATAATCAGGAATTTCCACTGTGTCTCTATTGACATTTATATCGACTTTGGGTTGTCATTCCCATTTGCGCCCGGCTTTCTCTTGGGTACACTGAAAAGGTTGAATTCCAACTTAACTGGTTTTCCGATTGTTTTATATTTGTCTTAATGGCATCCCAATGTCAATGTCAAATTACGAGTTTCAATACGGAAAATATAGCCCAGCCCACATTTCGGTGACAGGATTGCTTTTATTGACCCTTTTGCGTCAATTTATTATCAACTGCAATACGGAATAGGTAAACAGTGTTTACCTTTATTTTTGTTTTGTTTTTGTTTCTGACACTTAAATGAGAAGGTCGATTGGGGCGACACTGCGTGTATAATAATAATTGTAAATGTCAAATGGTTTGTCATATAGCCAGGCAAATTGCGTGCGAGTTTTGTGGGCTTTTGAGCTAGATAATGTCAAAAGTGTTTGAAATTTCATTAAAGTTTAGTCAACCGCTTGATATGGGACACTACTCTTGTTATTGTACAGCTCGTGTAGTTCGTCATTGAATCTTCTCCCCTGTCAACGCAGACGGGACCGTAAATTTGAAGAAAAATCTTTTTCCTGAATCAATCGAGGATATTTTCATCCGCCTTACATGTCAAAGAGGATCAGCGCTGTAATGCAGGACTGAAATGTAATATCAGCTCTTATCCAAAATATTTTTAGATGCTAAATATAGGGCTCTACTACTCAATTGACTTTTTAGCCCAAAGAAACAGAAGTCGGCTAGGAGTTGTTTCCCTATTTAATACAGCAGCGAGTGTTCTCAATCGGCATTGTGCACAATCTGACGAATTTTGCCAGGGATGTCAAAACTCAACATGACTCTAGTTCATCTTTATACATTTTGTCATAATATGCGGCCTTAAAACCAATTAAGATATTATGGTGGGTTTCGATTTGTAGGGTTTTGTCCAGGATCTGGCATATACTGTGAATATTTGGTCGGTTTTGGACTTAAAAACACACTGGTAGGGGCGCAGACGGATACCTCAATATTTGGTATGGTGTAGAACTGTAGAGCGTCTTTAGAGCATTATGTACGCAGAACCATGTCAGATTGTGTTGGGTTCTAGGACACTGTAATATTGAGGGTAATAAAAGGGTCGACGTTCTGGCCAAAAACGGACCAGAGCTTCCACAAAATGAAACAATTAAGGGCAGAAGTCCACCAAAAGCCGTGACCAAGAGAATTATTCTCGACAAAACTAAAAGTAGACAAGACCTAAGATGGTCACATATACTCGTAGAAGGTCACAGAGTTTCAAAGACTACGCAGATCAAAGCTACGAATGGTGGTGGGGATACTCTAGGGGCACTGCCTTCTTAGGAAAGCTTAGCAAGTCGCAAAGGATATAACTCATCTTCTCTGTAAATATCATGCTATAGAAGAAAATACTTTGGAGGGTACAACTTCGACAATTTGGAGGGTGTTCGAAACCATTTATGGGTTACATGAGGCATTCTTCATTCCAACCAAATCGTTGCTTTGTGCTCTTCTCCATAAGTTGCCTTCTGCTGTCCTAAATAGTTCAGCGCCCTTGTTTGAGCTACTTTGTGAGATGATACAAATATTGTAGTTATTTAAAAAGAGATTAAAAATTAGTTAATCTGGACGTTCACCCTAATGGTGGACTTAGGTTAGGAGTAGCCTCCTCTTCACCCCACTTAGGTCCTTGTGGACCCATTGTGATACCCTTCGAATGGGTTAGCCGTGTTGTACTGGCTTCATTTCATCCTTCCCGTGGTTACTCGACTTTGTCCAACCAGCTCGCTGCCCTCAGGAACCTGTAAAGATTGGATATTGAGACGTTAGAGAGTTCTTGGATATCCTGGAAGCAGTAGCAGAGAAAGTGAGGGGTGTCCTCGTGGGCCTCTTCATCACCGCAGCCTCTACAAATGTCGTCGTTCTTGAGATTTAGTTTCATTGCGTGGCTTCTTAGAAGGTTGTGACCAGTGAGGGCGCCAACAGCTTTCACTGGTCTATCGTATCGCAGAAGTGTGTTGGTCCTGCTTTTGTTGTATTCTGGCCACAGTGTTTTCCACCTGATGTTGGCTTTCATTCGGATCTTGTATTCCACTCGTTCTCTGAGACTGCAGATTGGTGGTTTGATCGACTGAAGTGCCTGGTCTAGGTCCATTGCAGAACCTTTTCTTGCCAGTTCGTCAGCCCTCTCATTGCGGGTTATGTCCCTGTGTCCAGGAACCCAGCAGAGATTCGTACTATGCTGCGGTCCAAGAACCTTGAGCTCTTCGCGACAGCGGCGAAATAGTTTGGATTTTATCGCATTATTAGAGATTGCTTTGATAGCCGCCTGGCTGTCAATAAATATGGTAATATCATTCCGTGGTACTGCCATTATTGACACCATGCTTGCCACTTCCGCGACCGCCAGTACCTCAGCTTGGAAAACACTACAGTAGTCCGGAAGCCTGATTGAACTATGTATGTTGAGTTCCTCTGAGAATAGTCCGGCGCCAGTTCCACATTCCATCTTTGATCCATCAGTGTAGATGGCTATCGATGTCGTTTCCGTGGGTGGACTTACGAACCGAGTGTTTTCGAAGCAGACAAAAAGGTCATCCCTTGGAAACTCATTTAAGATTAAAAGTATGTATCGCCTGACAAACGCTCTTCGAAATACGTAGAACTAAGAAGTATTAAGTCCCCATGTGACGGAACAGAGCTGGTAAAGCTTAAAATCAAGGGTCACAATGCTTTAGAGGACAAATCTACAGATCTGTTTTAAAAAAATTATAACTAGGTATGTTAGGAACCATACTCGTACCTTAATCTCTTTTCGAAAAGTGTGAGTTGCGCCAATCGACGCACGCTCTTTGAAAATGAAGTCGAATGGAAACACATTAGTATATACGTTCCAGTTACCTTGAGAGGGAATTACATGAGAAAAACTGGTTTTCCTATAAAATATAGTGTGAAAAGTTTTGAAACGGACTAATCATCTTCTAAAGAATTTTATAAGAAACTAGCTGAACCCCCCCCCCCCGCCAGTTTCGGCAGGCCTTTTTTTGCTTTTTTATTTTTATTTTTATTTTATATTTTATTTATTAACGGGCGATTTTTTTATTTTTTTTGTATTGGAGATGCCACGCCCCTTTGTCCAACTTTGGTCAATCTTCGCAGAAGCACAAAGACCTAAGATTATCTGTAAGTTTGAGCTCAATCGATTTGGTGGTTTTCAAGATATACTATTTTGAATGCCTTTTTGTATGGGAGGTGTCACGCCCCTTTGTCTAATTTTGACCAATCTTCACTGGAGCACTCTACGGCCAACACCTAAGATTATGTTTAAGTTTGATCTCAATCGATTCTGTGGTTTTCGAAATATACGATTTTGAATGCTTTTTTTTGTATGGGCGGTGCCACGCCCCTTTGTCCGATTTTGAATTTGTTTAGTCTTTCGCCCGATCACCGTAATTACCGACATTTAAAAAAAAAATTAACAAAATTGGTTGAAAATTACGGGCGACAGAGGGAAACAGTTTTTTCCAATTTGTTTTATATACAGTGAGCGTCAAAAGTGAGTGAACACCAATACCGATTTTCATTTGTCTTTGGAGTTTCGATACAATTTTTTTTAAATATTTAAAAAGTATTTTTTGCTGTCATTAAATATGTTTAAATTTTGTTATTTTGTGATCAAACTTTTTACAGATTGTTAGTTTTTTAGACCTGCTTCCAGAACCTAAAGAAAACTCAAAGAAGCATCGGTGTCTACTCACTTTTGTCGCTCACTGTATATAGAGAAGAGATAATACCCTACACAGCTTAAGGTTGCTTCTACCAACTTTGTAATATGAGTTAGGAAACCCAAGAGTTTAAACTTAATGGCGAGTAGATCATGATGTACAGTAGCTTCTATTATAGAACATTAAGAATACTTCAGCCCTTTTAAAAACGTCTTTTAATATGGAGTGACCTTACAAATCCGAAAAGGAGTCGTTTAATCTCCTGTTGGACATTCATTTCACTGCCTGCACGCCAATTCCTAGAGAAGAACATGTCACATTGCCAATGCAGATCTCGATTGCTACATACCTTTACCCACGCTGATATGGATGAAAAGTGGCTTAATGGAATCGGTAGGATTAATGCAACATTGCGCTAAGGTAAAATGGCCGAATAGAAAGGGCTACCATTGCGATACCATAGGAAAAAGGTGATAACGATAGATATACATCAGCTTCGCCGATATTGATTTCTTTAGGAGATGCAGAGTTGAGGAAGAGGGTAAGACAATTGTGCACCTGCCTTGGAGTCCCCAGTTTTTGCAATGCTATATTTGGTATTTACTTTTTCCACGATTTTGAAGTTCATAACTATGCCGATGTGACAAACAGCTTTATAAAAAGGGGCTCAGTACCGAGTTTAACCCCTGTGTCCCTCATCGAGGACCATACCTCTCAACACACTTAAGCAAGTCCAGGGCTATGTTAAAAATACATCATCGTTTTTATAAAGAGGCAAAATCCTTTAAAGCCCTTAGCAAAACATTTCAATTCAATGTCCATAATTTGTTCCATAAATTTAACTAGGCAACAATTTCGAAGAATGAAAGAGACCTTTTTCCAGAGAATCTCCCACACACCACGGCCCACGAGCAATATGACCCGCATATGAAACCATAAATTTGTCTCATCTCACCCATCCACCCACCAATATGACACTGATATCTGCACTAAGGCTGAAAACACACCGGATAAAGCAAAACGTTTTTGATTCTTAAATCAAGAAAACGTTTTTTATTTGAACACACACCGAGCGAAACAGAATGTAACAAAACAAAACGTTTTGTTTTCTTGTTTCGTTTGGTGTGCGTTGAAATAAAACAAAACGGAATTTCCGATGCTTTTAGTGCTTTTTCAGTTGCTATTTCTTTCCACAGCTTATCAATAGTAAGTTTATTGGCATGTTCCTTATCCTTATAATTATAGATAGGGCTTCTTGCCTCAATTAAAAAAATCAATTTTTCTCCATCTACGTCCATATTTGTTAAAATTTGCGCACGGAGTAAACATAGAAGCAAATAAAGGTGAAAAGTGCAACGAAAGAAGAAAATAAAAACAACGGATTTTAAATTTTGTTTCGCAAAAACAACAGGTCAGCTATCGGCAACGAAACATGTTTTTCTGATTTGCTTTGGTTTTTATGTTTCGTTTCATTTGGTGTGTGTTGCGCCATAAGAAAGTATGCAATTATCAACAACGACGCTGATTCGAAACAGTTTTGTTGTATTCGGTGTGTGTTGCTCGTATGCAATGGCATGTATTTTCGACAACCACAACCGAAACGCTTCAAAACAAAAACGTGTGTTTTGTTTCGTTTGATTTGGTGTGTTTTGTCTCATAAGAAACCATGTTCTCTTGTTTCACGAAACAAAAAAACACGTTTTGCTTTATCCGGTGTGTTTTCAGCCTAAGGAAAAAAGATGTTTCCCTCAGGACACTGATTAGGTCACTCCCACAGCTCTTCTTCTCTCTCTACAGACATCTATTTCTGGAACATGTGCGTTGGTCAATAAATTGCACTAACCATCAAAATAATTACACCCTGCTATTCGCAGTAATTAATCTATCCAATAAGATACATGCTTCCATTACTCGTACAGCTTCGATTTGATTACCTATTTATCCCTTAATTGTTCTCTTTTACTACAGCTAACAAAACACATTTAATTTGACTGATTGCCTCATCAATTTATTATGAAAATACCAGCCAAAAGAAAAACGCCATCAAATGTCCTGTAGTCCATCATGTTGCTCACAGTAAACGACAAACGTTTACCATAAAACTTTTCCGAATAAATTGAGCACCTTTTACTGTCCTTATCATTTATTGTATACGTATATAGTACGTGTATATAGCACCAACAAATTAATGTCACCAATTTCATTTTCCATCGCATTGATCGTATCTTCCGCATACGCATATAGTCCTGAGTACCTACCATACCACAGTCGTTAATGTCGTCTCTGGTGCGGTGCGGTTCCAAGAATGACATTATACCTTAGTTGCTGCGCTTCACCTAACTATACCTGTTTGTGTGTTGAATTTTAATTAGGCCCGATGCCAACACCATTGCTTTTATGGTAATAAGATACTTTTGTGTGTGATTTTTCTTCTTTTCGAGAATGAAAATAATCCAGTATTCAGTATCTCCATGAGTAGATGAAACTAGTCAAACGCAGATGAATGCCGAACGTAAAGGTAATTATTCAAAAAAATACCGCTTTTCAGCATACATGTAGGGAGGGTAATTTAAATAAACGGCAGTTTAAACAATTTTTTATAGTTTTTTTTCGCTTTTCATTAATAAATAGTGCGCTGTGTGAATTTTAAGGTCAAGTTGTCTCATGCTAATCGGAGATATTTATCTACCATCTAACTCGTGTATATTGACTGCTTTTTTCTACTCCAGAAGGTGTTTTGATTGATTAAATGGTGTCTCTCTGGTTTATCTTGGTCTTAATTATGCGTGACATTGTGGGGCTTGTCAGCGTATAGCATAGTGAGTGCTTGTTTTTGCCATTTAACATTTTTAATTACACTTTGAGATATAGGTATCGATAAAGGAGAATCATTGGAGTTGTAGACATTAAACAGGAATAAGATAGGCATTTAAAGTTCGTTTTAAGGTTTTACAATACAGAAGGAGTATGAGACGAAAGACGGTTAGTACTCCGACGGAGGGTCCGTGATAGTTACCCGATTGCACTCCCAATCCCAAGACAGTTCAGCGAGGTAAAAATTTGTGTTAGAGAAAGAACCTATGTGACTGCAATAAAATATTTTACGAAAACTCTACCCCTTTCGGGTGATGATATAGACATCTTGTGACGACGATAAAAAGTCAAGACCAAAACGTGTCTATGAGACTTTTACTTGACTTGAAGTAAATGCAGCGACAATCTTTAAACACGGTGTCACTTAATTTGTGTAAGCTTATAATGACAGCAAGTGTCACGTTTTCCATTGGCGGGGGTTGTTGGAGGAATTCGAGATTTGAATTCACAATACCCATTCTGATTAGTAATGTGATTCGCACTGATTTGTGGATCACAAATGCTGCAATTATATACAGGGTTTTTCAATAGGGACGCTACAAAAGTAGAGCGACAGGGACAGCAAACGACGCCGAATTTCTTGCCGCTCATTTGACATTTCTCTTCAGTAAGGATTGCCATTTCATGATGGAAAGATATACGACCCAACAACGAGTCGAAATTATTAAAATTTACTACCGAAATTCGGAGTCAGTGGCCTCAACGTTAAGAGCGCTACGTCCAATTTATGGTCGTCATAATCGTCCTAGCAGATCAACAATTGAGCGTCTAGTGGAAAAATTTTAATCCACAGGCACAGTACAAAATGTTCCCGTGCCAGTGAGACAAAGAAGTGCCCGTAGTGTCGAGAATATTGCTTACGCTTCAGTTGAAGAAAGCTCAAATGTGTCTCTCACACGTCGTTCTCAAGCGTTGGGCATCTCTGTGACGTCGTTGTGGCGAATTTTGCGAAAAGATCTTGGCCTTACAAGATTAAATTGACGCAAGAACTGAACATTTCCTGTGGGGCTACGTCAAGTCTATGGTCTATGCCAACAAGCCAGCGACGATTGATGAACTTCGTACGAATATCGAACGTGAAATTGCAGCAGTATCGGCCGATTTATGCTTGAAAACCGTCGAAAATTGGGTTCAGCGTTTGGACTTCTGCAAGCGTGCCCGTGGGGGCCATGCAAAAGAAATCGAGTTCCATACCTACATAATGGCATCAAATAAAGAATTTCATTGATATCCAAAACCGTTTTTGTTTTATTTAAAAAAAACGTTTGTAGCGCTCTTATTGAAAAACCCTGTAGTTCTTTTGAACATACCTATAAAACGGTGACGTGAAATAGCGCCTTACAAAATAAGAAATTGCAATTGTAGTTTAAAACTTCGCATATCTTTCATCGGGATAGCTAAATAGCTTCGAATCAATTTGATGAGTTTTTTGTCACTCCGATAGTAGGTATACATATACTACCCAGGTTCGATCCCCAGAAAAACACAAGATTACATCTTAAGGTTTTTTTTTAATTCGTCTCCTCTCTCGAACGTCTGACAAACAACCAAGAGTATGACTGTCATGAAAAAGCTTCTCAATACAGCCGTTCATAATCGGCATAAAATTGTAGGTCCCCTCCATTCGTCCCAAAAATTGAAACTCAGACAAACGAATGGTTGCGAGAAGCTAGGCCTAGGCCCTAGGGTGTCTACCCGCCTGTTGCGCCACATATTTATTTATTTTTGTTTTATCTTGACTGAGACATTACAAGTTATTTGAACAGTATTGTTATAAACTTTTTGACCGGGCCTTATGCAAGGTTTCCACTTTTTACCGATCTAGATAAAATAGATAGTCTGTATGGTGTCAAAATTTTGAACTTTATTTAACTTTATAATCAATTTGGGACTTTATTTCACTCCTAAAAGTGCAATACAACCTTTGGACTTCATTGCACTGGAAGAAAAACTAAACCAAAACCAAATGCACCTGTAGCCCGTCCGATCCACTCTGCATAGGGGTTCTTTTTGATTTGGAGTGGGTGCGAGGTTGGATGTTTTGTCGACTGCTCTTAAAAAGGCCTTCAAGCGCAGTCCAACCAAACGACAACACTATATGTATCTATATATTTTTTGTTTTTGTTTTAATTTCTGAATCGCACGTGCATGTAGTGCGAATACGTACGAACAGTCCCGACTCCCGAGTTCCGACCTTCAAAGTACTATGAGATCGCGCTCAGTGGTTGCGAGTCAGTCGTACGTATACGTAGGTGTATACTGTATAGTTCCGACGCACGTCCGAATACAATCCGGAAAATTACGGACACGAAAGGGGGTATGCGACACGTGGTACGGATAGTAGGTATTGGTGTTCATTGTACGAGTATAGTAAGTCTTCTGTAATATGATGCAATTTACTAAGTTCATATCTTTCGATTCTACGATAGCGACAATGCAGCCACAGTCTCCGAAGTAACTATAAGAAAATTATCTGAAGATGAAGATTATTCATCACTCATGTCATCACACACAAGAGCGATATCAGCAGGACACTCCCTATTTAAAAAAAAAAAACGTATTTAGTGTGCGAACTCAATTCGTACGACAATATTCATAACTTTACGTACAATACAAATTCGTGTCCAATGTGCGGCTAGCACTACGTTTAAGGTTAGTAGCGTATCTGCTTACCTAATGTAGCTGTATCCAACAGAGAATTTCTGTAATTCTTCGGTACTTATTATTTCCCTTAAAAATTATTTACTTTTTATAACGCAAAAGGATCGGGCAGCGTATATATATTGAATCGATATTCACCTTTAAATCATAATCGAGTTGGTCATAACAAGCATAACTGAGGGGACGTATTGAAGTAGGAATTCAATAAACGCGGCCGGGCATTCACACACACGATATGCTCAGCTGTTTCGTATTCTTCAAGACATTGTCGGCACTCCGATGAGTCGACTAAATGCATTTTATTTAGGTAATATCGCGTGGTTCCCTGTTAGGCTAGATAGCCTACTAAAATTGTTGATATCGTGCTTGCGATTAAAAATTGGTAGGTTCACTTGTCAAGTTTTCAAATTCTAATATATTGTACAATAGGTATAATGAATTTATAAACGAAAAACTTGCCAAGTAAACCTACCAAATTTTTTTATCATTTAACCTTCTTAAACTAAGAACTTGGCGTACATTTAGATCTCATTACTTTTCGTGCCTGACTAGTTACGCACCTAATTTTTGTTGTTCTATATAAGAGAACTTGGCTCTTTTTATACATTTATGTTTTTGGTGTGATTTCACTACTTTTTGCAAAGTCTTTTTTTATTAGATTTTACAAACAACGTTGAAACGTCTTCGCTTTTTGATATATCTATAGATACTGACTACCATCACTTTGGCTTTCATTCTTATAAACTATTCATTAAAATTATATTCAGCAGGTAGATTAACTTCTATTCATATTTTAAGTGGGAAGATTCCACGCCTCTTAAATGGACAATTCTTAATTTTTGATATTATTTCTCCTTTCGTACACTGCAAGTTCTATCGCCCTACCAAATTTCAACATTCTACGGCAATGGGAAGTGATCCAAATAAATAATAACCAATTTTCAAAAGTGGGCGGAAACCACGCCTCCTGGATGGAGAATATACAATTTTAGATTTTTTTCTTTCTATACACTGCAAGTCCTATCGCTCTACCAAATTTCAACATTCTACGGCAATGGAAAGTGGCCCAAATAAAATCACCTATTTTCAAAAATGTGCGAATACCACGCCTTCTGGATGAAAAATCTCAAGTTTTGGACTTTTCCCAGTGTATGCACCATAGGATCTAGCATTCTGCCAAATTTCACGATTCTAGGATGGCCAGAAGTGCTTCATAATTTTGATGATTATCTAAGTGAGTGAGTGAGTCAGTCAGTTACGGTTTAGGCGATTTTTGAAGTCTTGTATGTTGAGAACCACTAAAGCTATAGAGATTAAATTTGGTCAGGTGGATCTTTTTAATGAGATTGGTAAATGTTACAAGTTTGAAGTTTCTGGCTCAATTGGTTCCGAAGTTAGACGGGTGGGGGGTCGAAAACAGCCTGAGTTTGTTCCTGTAAAAAGGGTTAGTGCCTTTACTAGAGAACTTTGCTGGGGCACTGCCGGCCGTGCCCTTTTATTATCAGCGCCTTCAATACCTGAATTGTAAATAAGGTTTGCACATACTTTAATGGCATGGATCTCTGCCTGAAATACAGTAGAGCTTTTCCCCATAGGTATTGAGATATGTATTTCGGTTTGGTCCATGAATACCAGCTCCCACAGCCGAATCCATTTTGGAACCATCCGTATACAACTTTAGGCCGATTTTCCAGTTAGGTGGATTATTGCTAACCCTTCTCTTCTTCTCTGCTTGTGATCACCGTGTAGAATTTTATGTTAAAGCATAGTGTCTTTTGTAGGCGGTCTGTGACCGTACAGATCATATCAAGATTAGGAAGTTCGGAAAATACTTTTATTTCGGAGTGCGGTATGTTCGCTAATATTTAACTCTTTCGCTTGTGTCAAATTTGTTGAGCTGCGCATTACCACTTTTCTGATATAAATGTGGAGGGTGTTATAGTTCTATTAAGGCTATCCCAGCTTCAACCATAGATGCTGCGGGAAGACCCAGAAAGCCTTGATTGCCTTTTGAATTTTATTGTTTATATGGGAGTTCTTACTTAGTCTTTTATCTAGGTTCACTCCAAGATATTTCACTTCATCGGAGTACTCAATGATTGTGTAATTAATTTAAATTTGATGTAGAACTATGTCGGCTTTGCCTGGGTTTATATAGAGATTAGAGAGACTTTCCTTTCTACACCAGTCTAGGACCTTATTGAGGCCGTTTTGCATACGTGTTTTGACAGTTTTTGGTTCTTTGCCTCTAATGATGAGGGCTAAATAGGTCATCTGTGTATCAAAATATATTTATAAGCCTGAACTACTGTACTTGATGCAGGCTACCGATAACCCCAGAGCCAATACAGTAGGGGTGAGATTACTCCTCACTGAGGGCTGTCCTTTATGGCTGTTACTTATACTGAAGTCAGTGCTGACGAAGCAGTTATTTTTCGACTTTCAACCATCACTTTGATCCATTTAATTGTAGGATGATCAATACCTCTTGAGTCAAAGCATTTGATATGAAATTATTGAGCTGTTATGTTTAGAAGGGCGCCTTTAGTAAATTTGCGTTTCTGATAGGCAAATTGACGGGGGTGTAGAGGTGTGCTTCCATTTAAGCAATCTCTAATATCGTTCAGGAAAAACGATGTCAAGCTGATTGGACGGTATAATTTATGGATTTAGATAGTTCACTTAGTTTGCCTGGTTTGGGGATAAAATCCAACTTTAACCCTCCTCCACGTTTGTGCTTATGTAAGGCGCCTATTATAGCTATCAGTAAAATGCATCCGTAAAAAAATTGTTTCACTTTTTTGGAGTACTTAAACTTAATCGTTGAACTCAATCTTGGTCTTAAAATGTTGCTAATTCGTCCAAAAAAAAAAATAAAGAAATTGATCTTTACATTTTCTAAAAAAAAAAGAATTTCTTTATTTTTCCTACGAAAAACTTTTTCTGTTCAACTTCTCACTTCTCAACCAGTTTCACGAAGTATTCCACTGAATTCCTATGATATGCTATGGTTAAATGTTTCAGTTTTGTTCTGTTTCGTGTTTTTATGGATGCATTTGACTGATAGCTATAATCTGAGGCCTAAGTCAACCTGTATCAGTATTTCAGTCACCACCGGGTTGCAAAGAAGACAGGAGAAAGCCTCGAAACGAGGCCTCGCCCTAGCTTTGAGCTGATGAACTAAAACTATTGTCAACATAAATGTGAAATGTTTCTTGAGCCTCCATCCCTTCTCATCTTGTTTACTTGCTACAATACAAAAATACCAAAATAGTTTTTGGTTTCTGCGTTACTTTCACACGAACATACACAACAAAGTTCATCTATTTTTGTACCCACTTATCCAACACGTCAACTAAGATTACAGTCATTCGGCCATATTTATTTAAGCAAAATACCTTCTCAGTTGACCATCATTTACACGAGTTGACCTTTCGAACTTTTGCACACATTCGATAGGTACGAATAGAAAGAAAAACAAAGTTTTGCAATTGTTCCCTGTTTTTTTTTAGGACGAGCTACTTTGTGATTCTAATTGATTTATAGGATTTCTTCATCGGGCATACCGCATACTGATTGGCTAAGCGTTTCAGTACTTATCTAAAAACTTTTGTACGATATCTATATACATTTCTTATGCCAAAGTTAATGACATGAATGAGAATTGATAGCATAATTTGTGAGATTTTCTTTGTTAGGCTGTTTTGATGCAAAAGAAAAACTTCTTAACAAAAAGAAAGAAGGAAAAAAAAAAAAAAAAAAAGACGACCAAAACTTTTATGATTAATAATGTGCTTATCGATAAAAAAAAGGGAAAGCCGTGATGATGATGATGATTGGCGAAATTAAGAAGAAATGTCTGAATGAAAATTACTTGCTATTTTGTCATTTCTCCTTCCGGACCTGGCGGTTTCTTTTGTATGGCTATAGTACTTGTTTAAAGTTTACAGTGAAACCACTTTCCTATAATGCTGACCTGAAGATGCTGAGGTGTAGGTGAACGTGTACTTGAACAAAATGTGACTGCTTTCACTGTTCCAAGAAATTTGACGTGAATAATGTTGATTGGAGTAAATGCTTCATTTGTCTGACTTTTTATTGATTTTTCTATTTTCCTCCTATTTTTTATTTGTTATTTATTAGCACAATGAGAGTAGTTAATCAGTTGATATAGTTAATTGATCAATGAGATGAAAGAGCTTCTGTAAGAGAAGAGTATAGAGCGAGTTGGAAGAGTGCAGACGACATTCCACTAATTACCCAGGAGGAGCTGCTCCAGGCATGCAGCAAGATAGGCGACAACAAGGCCCCTGGACCCGACGGAATCCCAAACAAGGCAGTAAAAGCGGCTATAAAAAAGAGACCAGACCTGTTTATGATGACTATGCAGAAGTGCCTCGAAGAAGGAACGTTTCCCGAAAAGTGGAAAATCCAACATTTGGTCCTGCTACCTTCTAATATTTTGGAACTTATTAAGATTCGAAACATTTACCGTAGACATTGGCAAAGATATCGCCTGTCTAGCTTAAAATATCAAGTATCGTACCTGAACAAACTAATATCGAAGCATATTTTTATATATCGAAACAATGAGTGGAATACAAAATTAAGTTTTCTTGAAAAAAATGCAAAACCTTTTTGGAACATTGTAAAGGTAGTAAAAAGTAAAAACAGACAAATTCCTTTTCTCAAAGATTCAACCAATACATTTTGCACAGACCTTGAAAAAGCAAATGCGCTGGCTTCAAATTTTAGAAAGAACCATTTGGCTGCATCTAATTTAGGAGATAGTGATACTAATGTATTAGTTAATATTGCCGTTCAAAACTTGTTAAATAATAATACCAGTCAATCATCAAGAAATGTCTATATCTCTAGAGAAGACATTGAGTTTATAGTCAATGACCTGCGAATACATAAAGCTGGAGGCACTGACTCAATAAAAAATATCTACATAAGGCAATTGCCCATAGCTGGTATTAGCTATTTAACATTTATAATAAACGCTTGTCTAAAAATGGAATATTTCCCCGATGAATGGAAAATTGCTAAAGTCGTACCAATAATAAAAGCTGGTAAGCCCCCTGAAAAGACTGATAGTTACAGGCCAATTAGTTTGTTAAGCAGCCTCAGTAAAATATATGAAAAGGTCATAAAAGAAAAAATTTCAAAGTACATTTCTGAAAAGAATCTATATCCTGTGGAGCAATTTGGCTTTAGACGCTTTCACAGTACATCTCACCAAGTGCTTAGAATTTGTAATCACGTTAAAACATGTCGTTCTACAGGTAAATCAACTGGTATGATCCTACTGGATATTGAAAAAGCCTTCGATACCGTTTGGCATGACGGATTAATATTTAAAATGATCAATTTCAATTTCCCCTCAAATATCTGTAAAATTGTCCATAGTTTTTTGTCTAATCGTCGGTTCAAGGTGCACGTTAATAGTGGTGTCTCTAATATAGTCTATTTTCATTCAGGTGTCCCCCAGGGCTCAGTTCTTGGACCCGTTTTATATAATCTGTATACGTCCGATTTTCCATCTTTGCCTTATTGCGAAACAGCTATCTTTGCCGATGATACTGCGATTTTGTCATCTCATGAACTCGCTCTCAACATTGAGAGGAATCTCCAAAATGCGATGACGATAATATTAAAAGAATATTATAACAAATGGAAAATTAAAGTGAATCAAGAAAAGATACAAGCCATCTTTTTCACGAGAAAAAGAAAAGCTTGTTATCTACCCAGTGGACAGTTACAGGTTAATGGTGCAAACATAAGTTGGGAACCTTGCGTCAAATATCTGGGCATATATTTGGATACCAAGTTGACTTTTGGAACCCACATTGCAAATACAATTAGAAAAATTGCAATTGCCATTAGGATGTTGTATCCTTTCATTAATCGAAAGTCGCAGCTCTCTAATGAAAACAAAATAATTATCCATAAAGTAATTTTTCAAGCAATTCTGTTATATGGGTGTCAAGTATGGGGAAATTGTGCAATGTGTCATATTAAGAAATTACAGGTTTCTCAAAACAAATTATTAAAAATGATGCTTAACCTACCGTGGCATCACTCGACTCTAGATACGCACGAAAGGGCGAATGTTGAATTGATCTTTCAAAGAATTCAAAAACTGAAGCAACGTTTTCTGGAAAGGTGTGATTTTGCTGATAATCCCCTTGTAAATACTTTAAATATGAATCAATAGTTAATAAGCTTGATATAACTTTTTGTTATTTGTATATATTTTTGTTACTTATTGTTTATTTATCCTATATAAGTATATATATTTTTTTATGTTATTTATTTATTCGTTTACATATCGTTTGTTTATTTATTTATTCGTTTATATATATCTATTTATTTATTATTTATTTTTTTTAATTATTTATTTATTTATTTATTTATTTATTTATTTATTTATTTATTTATTTATTTATTTATTTATTTATTTATTTATTTATTTATTTATTTATTTATTTATTTATTTATTTATTTATTTATTTATTTATTTATTTATTTATTTATTTATTTATTTATTTATTTATTTATTTATTTATTTATTTATTTATTTATTTATTTATTTATTTATTTATTTATTTATTTATTTATTTATTTATTTATTTATTTATTTATTTATTTATTTATTTATTTATTTATTTATTTATTTATTTATTTATTTATTTAATTATTTATTTATTTATTTATTTATATACTTGACTATTTCAGTTGGTTTCATTTTCAAATTATTATTTGTACCTGATTTTTCTTTTTTATTGTCTAGTAATTATATTATTATTATTTTTTTTCTATTTCAATTGAAGGTTTTTTTCGTATTTTCCTTCAGAATTAATTAATATTGTTTTTTCAATGCAATTCTTAAAATTACCCTAATGTATAATGTTTCAGAAGAAAGATATAATTTATCATATCTCTGTATTGTAAAATGTGTGGTAACAAAACCTATTGTAAATTTGCATACGAAATAAAACTATCTATCTATCTATCAAAAGGAAAGAAGCCTCCAGGAGAACCATCGTCCTATCGCCCAATATGCCTATTGGATACCATGGGAAAGATCCTCGAGAAGATAATCTATACAATAGATTACTCGCAGTGGCAGACGAAAAAGGTGCCCTTTCAGACTACCAATATGGTTTTCGGAAAATGAGATCCACTGTTGATGCCATAAGAGCAGTAGTGGATATTGCAAAAGGCGCCATCGGCGGGGAAAGATGGCGCTATGGAACAAAGGAGTACTGCGCAGTAGTAACTTTGGACGTTAAAAATGCTTTTAACTCGGCGAACAACAACAGAAAGCTGAGATATAATACAGATGAAGGTGAAAAATACTACAACGTCACTGCCGGAGTTCCACAGGGATCGGTTTTAGGGCCGTTATTGTGGAATATCATGTACGACGGAGTCTTACGATTGGCGCTGCCTGAGGGAGTGACGATAATCGGATTCGCCGATGACATTGCCGTTGTGACAGTAGGTAAACAGATTCGTACAGTTGAATCCGTTACAAACGAAGCAATTGCCAGGGTAAAGGAGTGGCTAGCAACCGCCAGCCTGGAACTAGCTGATCATAAAACAGAAGCTGTCCTCATAACCAGCCGAAAAACTGTAGAGTTTGCCAACTTTCAGGTTGGTAGCCAAATAATCAGGTCCAAAGAAGCTGTTAAATACCTTGGAGTAATGCTAGACAATAGATTGCGGTTCAAAACACACGTGGACTATTTAGCCAAGAAAGCATCGCAAATGCAGGGAGCTCTCTCGCGCATAATGCCTAACATTGGTGGTCCTGGATACGCAAGAAGGATCCTACTTTCCAGAGTAGTTACATCAGTCCTGTTGTATGCCGCCCCAGTCTGGGCGCAAGCACTGAGGACGAAGGAGACCAAAAGGAGACTATTGTCGACATACAGGCTCTGCGCGCTACGGACAATCAGCGGCTTCCGAACCATATCGGATGAGGCCGCCTTTGTAATAGCTGGAATGGTTCCCGTCGACATTCTTGCAGATGAAATGTTGAGTATATATAACAAAAGAGTTTTAAACCAATACGATGCCAGTGAAATCAAGAGAATTAAAACTGAAGAAAAGGCAGCGTTGGAATAGCACAACGAAAGGCAGATGGACATACAAACTTATACCGACAATCCAGGAATGGATAGAACGTAACCATGGAGACTGTAACTACAACCTTACACAGTTCCTGTCAGGCCACGGTGGCTATCGTAAGTATCTGCACCGTTTTGGGCACGACAGCTCACCATTTTGCCCTGAATGCGTAAATGAAGATGAAGACACGGAACACGCAGTATTTTATTGCCCACGCTTCATGGCATGGAGAAATACTTTGCCCAGCCCGTCACTTATCATCGACCACATGTTGCAGTCTGAAGAGAACTGGGCGGAATTATGCAATTTTATAACCATCCTACAAAATGAGCTACGGAGAATAGAAAGGCTAAGAAAAGCCACAGCAGAAGCCTCAGAGGCCGCTGAAACACCAGAAGCAGGTGACACAACACGATTAGCTTGAATGCTAACCAACCCCGCGAAGTAATACCTAACGGCAGTCCCGCGGGGAGAGTGGTTGAAGTGTGTGGGGTGTGGATTAGTACGTTTAGGCGCACTCCCGGCATCGATTATTCGGGTTTGCGAATCGTGCATGTCATGCCGTCATGGTTCAAAAAACACTGTTTTCCAACTGTTTAGCTTAAAACTGAGCAAATGGTATTACTATGGATTTAAGCATTACCTGCCAGTTACATTTTAATTATAATCGAAAATGGCGTTTTTGAGATAAGAGCAGTTTTTTAAAGTACTAAAGTGCGTATCAACGCAGTCTTTTTAGAGAAAAACTGAGTTTGCTATCAAGTTAAAAAAAAAGGTAAAACAAAATCGTTTTTACCGTTTTCGAGAAAAGGATAATTTTCATAACTGCCGTTGCTGGACTTTTAACTCAACTATCAATTTTGGTTCAAATCGTTAGAGCCGCTTTCGAAAAAAATCTAAATTTAGACATATATATTTCGTAATATTTCGTAAAATTTTTATATGGGAGGTACCGTTAATATTAGGGTTAGCATAAAAAAAAAGGAAGCCCACAAAACTCTAAATACGAAGTTTGAAGCAAATCCGTCCAAGCGTTTAGATTCCCCAGGGGTGGGACAGACAGACATACGGACGGACAGAATTGCGAGACCCACTTTTTTGAGTTCCCTTATCATCGTAATATCAGAATTGATCAAAATCTCGAGTTTGAAATTTTGTACGAAAACAATATCTTTCTCTTACTGCGTATACGAGAAAGTGGAATAAACAATTTTCATAATATTGACTTTAAGGAGTCATAACTTTTTTGTAATTGCATAGTTTTAACCAAAGTGTCTTATGCGCTACTAAATTGTCTTTCCAACAAGTACAAAACCATTATTGTATCTAATATTTTGGAAGTTATTGCGTTTAAAGTGGTTACACCTCCAAATTAGAAGTCACCGACTTTGATGGGCTATAACCTGAAATGGGGTGAAAATAGACCCCTCCTTGCCAAACAATTTTTCGGCGGAACTTTTGGAATCTCGCCTTAAAAGATTATACTGCGGATCCAAAACAAATGAAGGAGTTGGAGCCGGAGTATACGGTCTACGCGCACTAAAAAATCCCTATACGCTAGTATGGATGCAAGCGGTTATTTTTTTCCGGCTGAAATATATGCAATAGAGCTTTACATTCAAGAGAATCTAAACACGTCTATAACAAACAAGAACATTTACAATCTTTCTGATAGCAGGGCAACCCTATTTGCAATTAACGCCTTTGAAATAACATCACAACTGGTCTGGGACTGTCTTCAAATTCTACAGTGATCTTGGATTTAGCATAACAATCCTCTGGATCCATCTTCGTAGAGTCCATTACAAACGGTTTGATCACTAACCTGTGCCAATTGATTGTTGCAGTTGGTTTTGTAAGGCTCGGGTGGTTACGGTACGCTCCTGACGGTCAATTTCCCGCATGCGTCGGTCTTCTTGGGCAATTGTAGCTCTACTTCTTTCTACTCCTGGTCTGTTTGCCTACACTCCCGAGGTCTTGGAAGTGTTTTTAAACGTTTCGCATACGAACGGCAATAGACCTTTGAGATTCTCCCTCCTGAAACAAATTCACCGCACTTACTGCGTTTTCATAGGATTCTGACAACCGGAATGGTAGGCACGATTTATTACATAGTCAATGTTACAAAAAGTGATACTCATCAGCGACAACACTTAGAACAACATTGGTTGGAGGCAAAGTCAATTTTAGAATCAAAATAAATCTTGGACGGGCCCTATTTTCTTTTGAGTAGGCTGTCCTGCTTCAAAACGCAGCTTGAGCTCTGGGATATTTTGATCTAATGCATGGAGTGCAACCCACAACTCTTTTTTTTTACATTTTTAATTTACTATTTATGTAGACTATATTCATTTTGAAAAATGGGCAGATGATACTATACCAGCGTGAAGCCCAGCCCACACCAAATAGTACATTTTTGTGTGTATAATTAAGTCTCAGTCTCTCTCTAATTCGACGCAGGGGCTCAGTTGTTAGTTTGCTAGACTACTGTGCGAGAGGTCACAGTTACGAACCTCGGAAAAACACGGCGCCATTATATCGCGCGAACATCTGACAAACATCCGAGAGTATAACTGTCCTGAAAAAGCTTCTCAATACAACCGTTCGGACTCGGCATAAAATTGTAGATCTTTTCAATTCGCCCCAAAAATAAAAACTTACACAAACGTGTTGGAAATATTGGCCTAATTTAAATATTGTATTAAGGACTGTCAATTTTTGAGTGCAGCTAATGTGAAGTACCTACTAACTAATAGATAACCGGTACCAAATTCAGTCTAGTACTTAGTGAAGAAATAGGCGCGGAGGATAGCGAACTGAAGTCTGTATACATTCTGGATGAGTCATTTATGTGCTATTTGGGCGCTAACAGCGGTAAGGACAAGTATCACACCATCGCGGTACAACATTTTTGAAATATTGTGAGCTAAAGACTTCAAGTTAAAGAGCGATGTTATCCCGATAATCCAATTCAAGATTTAGGCACAATATTGATACCGCTATAAAAAATAGAGCCTCAAGTCCAATCCATCGAAAATGTACTATACAAAATTTGGTTTGACAGGATGGCAAGTCAGTCGATTCAGTCATTTGAAGGAAATTCTATGACAAATCGGAAGACCCGGAACTTGTCTTGTTGTAACCGCAAATATACAGGTACAAGTTACCAATGTCAAAGGGTTACGAACTCATCTAGTTCTTTGTCCAGTGCGAAGCGAAAAGTGTGTTGAAAGTGCAGGTTAAAGAAAATGTCAAAAAAGCACAAAATATCCATCCTAAAAGCATCCTCCATCCTAATCCTTTCTAAAAGGTGAACGCTTCACAACAGCACAACACCGAATGGCTTATTATAAGCGGATTTCCCATCTTGAC
The DNA here is from genome assembly GCA_949372485.1 of Cheilosia soror. Taxonomy (NCBI): domain Eukaryota; kingdom Metazoa; phylum Arthropoda; class Insecta; order Diptera; family Syrphidae; genus Cheilosia; species Cheilosia soror. The sequence goes on along the minus strand of OX443561.1, from coordinate 93,304,783 downwards.
AATTCGCAAAATGCTCCTCAATTAGACGGCAGTGCCTGCGACATGAAATAATCCTCCTATAACCAAACTGTACTGGAGAGATAATCTCAACAAAACTATAAAGAGAGTACGAAAAGTGATGTCAAGTATACATCCATCCAAGCGAGGTAGCTGTAGATACTCAAAGCCGTCTTATATAAACGTTTGTGCCCTCAAAATAATGACACTCCATTCCACTCGAAAGTTACCATCATTCGGTCATTTAAAGCCGTCCAATTCAACCCAGTGCCGACCGATTTATCATCATAGACTACCACATTTGATTGTCAGTTATAAAGAGAAACGATACGGGTATGAATGAATATCGGACCGATATCTATCATAGATACCATACCAACTCACGCATCTTAATTGACCGGTTTTCTTTATAATGACATAATAATGACATACTTAACGCAAGGCGACACACTTAAGGACCATTCACATGAGAGCGAACGAACGAATTGATAAAATGTGAACAAACAGCTTTTTAAGCATTTATGAACAGAAAATTCCACATTTTACTATTCCAAGAGTAGGATAATTAATTATCCCATCAAAATGTATTAAGAAAACCCGTTTATAAACAGTTTAAATAACAAAATTTCGAATTCACAATTTTTTGCCGCGAACGAAAACACCCTGGCGCGAATAGTCAGTTTATTCACAATCCACATCATTTAAATCGCGTTCCACAAAATCGCGAATAAAAAATTCGTTGGAACTTAACCTTATTCCAGGAGGAGGATATCTTTGAATAATAAAATGTGCAGTTTTCTGTTTATAAATGCATAAAAAGTGGTTTATTCGCATTTCATCAATTCGTTCGTTCGCTCCCATGTGAATGGTCCTTTATTTCTCTCTCTCCGGTTGACATTAAATGGCATCGCGCCTTTACCCGACGACACGGCCAACAGATACATTCCACAGATTCGCCAGATACACGCACGTTGTTCCTTGCCTATTCGCAATCGTAATCGTAACGCATGAACGTATGCGGTATGTCGTGTGCGCTGGCTGTGGAGATTTATCATTGTATTGACCTGGGATTTAATTTACTGTTTTAAAACATCTCTGGCATTTAATTGGCATCGGCAGTGGCAATACTCGCGTACAATTTTCCCTCCGTATCTTCTTGGGCTTGGAAATGGAAATGTCAAGTGCTCCAAACTGAGTCATAAAGTATCTAGCATGCTGGACGTTCGCTGTGTATCTGTCTGTATGCCATGCCGGCCAATGGCTTACGAAAATGGAGATTCTAGGTCAATGACATTCAAGAGAGAGTATACGCCGCGTCAGAGACCAGGGTGTATCTATAGAGGTATAGATATCTGTAATCTGTATGCCAGTTGGTGTAGTCCCATCTCCCATGATGATGATGGTAATGTAATGATAATTAAATTGGAATTTAAGTCGTCTGCCACTGGCTGGAGCGCACTGGGGCTGACTATAAAATCAGAGAACTTCGTGCCAATTTGATTTTTAGATGAGATGACCGGAGCTGGAAGCTGCATAATGGTGTGCGTAGGCCCTAGACACTTCATACCGCCCTGCAAACCAAAAGTCAGTAGTTTCTCGAAAACACTACTACAGAGACACATGTTTTTGTGAATGTGTTTGCGCTCTCTTAGAGTATTAGTATTCGGCTTTATGTACTCTGCAAACTTTTATGTTTTGCCAGTTTTTTGTTATTGACATCTATCATAATCCAGGTGCCTGGACAATAAGAATCTCGACCGATGTCTAGACACTTTACAAAATATGCAAAAGCAAATGCAATATTTTAAAAGAAATCAAATATCATTGTTGGCTTTCAGTGCGTGCTAATTGGATCAGTCGGTAAGAGAAATAAAGAAAATAAACAATAATATTTAATAAAAAAAAATAGCAAAGAGTACGTAAATGTTAATATCAATTTTTTTTATTACAGTTTGAAGGCACCAGCAGAAAAAAAGTACTTCCTTAGTACTGCTTTTTACGTTGAAAAGAAGTACTTCTTTAGCACTTCCTTATACGTACGAACGAAGTACTTCTTTAGTACTTCTCTTTTCATAGGAGCAAAGTACTTCTGGAGTACTTCCTTACTTAGGAACGAAGTACATACTTTCTTTTACGTATGAACGAAGTACTTCATTAGTACTGTCTTTTACATATGAACAAAGTACTTCTATAGTACTTCCTTTTAGGTAGGAACGAAGTACTTCTTTAGTACTTCCTTTTTCATATGAACAAAGTACTTCTGAAGTACTTCCTTTTACGTTGGAACGAAGTACTTCTTTAGTACTTCCTTTTACATAGAAACACAGGTTCAAGGCAGTACTTTTTTCAATAAGTTAGAAGGAGATGGGTGCTTCACGTATTCTTATATACAGAAGGTATATAACTGAGTTTTTTCCCGAGCGCCTATCCTTTTTCAGTGGAAAGAAAGTACTTCTTTTCCGTACATATTTCAGTAGTTATATTAGTACTTCTACGTTTGCAGGGCGTTGTAATTACGAGTGTATTGCTGTATCCGTGTTTTGTATAATGGGGCGCTAGGTATAGTATCTTTAATTACGGCAATGCTCATTAGGTCATCTTGATTCCGGGCAATAAAAGGTGAGACGTGGCGACGTAATAAGTTCAATGGTTGGAGTTGGACTTGCGTGCGTACTTAATTACGTGACACTTTTGTATTGTGTGTTGTTCAGTCTGTGCTGTGCCATCTGGTGGGACTAATTTGGATTGTTTCGATGCGTAAAGTGGTTATGATGGTGTAGAGACGTGGATATAATAAAGCCTGTTAGGGTTGGACGATCCGAAAGCAATTTAATTAAGATGGGTGGACACAAATTGTGCGTATATGTTTTGTAGGTTAGATTAATTAGGATCTATACTGTGTTGTTATAAAATATTTGGGAAAACATAGGCTGTCCCTTTTTCATCACGTATGTTGGGTTTGGGAATGTTTTCGGGAAAAACAGTGGGGAAAGATAGTGATGCCAAGGCAGCCATGGAGAATTCTTGGAGATGTTTCGGTCAGTTCTCTGTCCCTTTTTAAAAGGAAATTCTGTGTTCTATTGTGAGATTTTTTCACGGAGTGCTTGGTAGTCTTGCAGGTGTCCATAAGATAAGATTCCTTTTGAATGTATTCATTATAGATTCCTTTAACTCACACTGATGCGTGGTCTTGAGATGGTTGGTAGCTTACTTTAACTTTCGCCGATAGATGCCTATCTATAGTTGGTTAGCGAATATGTATTTCTAATGCGAAACGACGGCGCAGTCGGGTAATCTGGACTTAAGAGCTGTTAAGAGCTCTGTTTCAATAGCTGCTGAACCATTGCTCTTTTTGTAGTTAATTTTATGGCTCTCTAGCATCTATGTATTGCGTAGATCCAAATCTGAAGGTGCCCATACGATTACCGGATGCAAGCAGTGTCTTCCAGAAGTTTTGGCGGCAGAGCCTATATGCGTATGGGATGTAAATCTCGAAGGAATACATAGAAGAAGGTCGTTATTAAACCATCTCCTTGCATAACGAAAGGCCCTATTAGGAAAACATAACAGACAAAGCCGACCCGAGGTGATAAAGCCACCGGACACGTAGTATCCAAGACACTTTCGGCTCAATTCGATCGTGAATGATATAGGGAAATTCTCAAACTTGGCAGGAAACCACTCAGGACACTGGGAATATTGTTAGAAATCATGCGAAGAGGCTCAGACTGGTAACTTCAGACACTTGGAGGCTCTGCAACAATCTACAAACCGAGCCAGGTAGCACATATACCGTGCGAATGCGAAGCAATCTGTCAAAGGAAATTTCTGGGAAGGAGCCTACTCTCCCAACATTCAAGGGAGATGGACCATACCAACTACAAAGGACCACCATTCTGGTGTATTTCAAGGAAAAGTATTTAGGTGCTTTTCCATTGAAGTTTACTATGCAATTCGTTCTTTATAAGAGGGATCACGATGGACCCTTTTGGTGCCTATTGCCATATAATACATCTCTCTCATACTCCTTTTTAACATAACCTAGCAGCAGTCTTCGTACGACTATCCACAGATACGACTGTCCGTAGGTACGACCGTCTCGTCGAAAATAAACTGTTGTAGTCGTAGGCCTGCTTTAAAATTTCTACGGACCTTGCGTCACGACACTATCGATAGTCTCCGTACGACTGTCCGCATAGGTACGCCCGTCTCGCCAGGTTTAGTCAAAAGCAGGCCATTCACATTGGGACGCTGATGCATTTGTCGTTTTTGCTGACTTGCAATAAGTAAGGCACATAAGTTCAAATGCTACAGACGAAATCAAATCGTAGTTATTCTCATATTAGGGCCCCTATAACATGAGACGAATAGTACGGACGTATACGTATATATACAGTGAAAGCCTCAATTGAAATATTTTTGCAACCTCTTGCCGTGTTAACAAAAATCGTGAGTCATGACATTCAATTCATGATCTAAAATAACCTTTCAATCACTCATGTCGTAACGCCCTAAGAGTACACGTCAAAACGATGATGATGGGGCAATAATTCCTCGCACTATGTCCAATGTCCATGCGCATGCATTTAGCACAAATCCCACCTCCATCCATAAAGTTTCATCACACCAAACCCCAGTTTCACCATCCACCAGCATCAGTCATTTCGAAAACGTTTTGCAACAACCGTCTCTACACGTTGCATCTTAATTGACTATAGCAAATTAGAAAACGAAGATGACATCAACCCGCTGTGATGTGCTGTGTGGTTCCACTTTATCATGTAAAGACTGTTGTGTACATCAGGTTGCCCATTCGATGTGACAATTTGCAAACCCTATTCGGTGTTGCAACCGCAGAAAAAATAAAAAAAATTTTAAAATGTCAATGAAACTCCACACCCAGGTGCATAGCGCGCGATACTCTCCGCATAGTCAGTCATACTCATCGCTGTCATCTTGGTAATCAAGCACCCAACGTTAGCAAGAGGTATTTCCTTGAAATGGTACACCAACACGGAAGTGCCGCTGGTGAACTTTTCAATATACCCAGATAGACATTCATCCTTCTTTTGCGGTCCACTGCATCTGCATCAAGTGAATGCGCACATTCAATCCAGAGCAGGTGTATAGACTTAGCAATGCCGCCGCTACCACTCACTGTCATCTGATACAAATCGTAGTTCAATAACTGTCACCATTCCAGATTTATGCAGTGCCAATCTTTATTAGTCTCAGTCGTATCTATATCTGTCATAATCCTCTACCCAGAGGGAATGAGCTGAGCAGGCGAAAAGACGGCAAAGATGTGTGCACGATTATCGATTGGGAGAAGTATCTAACACTCATCCGTGAAACGATTCAAAGTGCAAATGCCTTTTCATTAACGAGTATCTCTTCGAATTCAGTGAAAGTACCAGAAATAAAGTTTAAGATACAGAAAAGCAAACAAACCGATCCATACACATAGATAGAGATGACTCAGTAGACGACAACGACGACGATGATGATGATGATGCTGATGATGATGATGATGATGGTTTGTAATTGCGGTACCATAAGACTGCCTACAGCTACCTGTACCTACACAACAGAAAACGTAACAAGGTAACTTTTAACTCTTTGGTTATGAGGTGAGAAGTCATCTTCGAGGGGATCATTGGCAACTTGTTAATTGGGAAAGTTTTTCTCTACCTTGGCCCATTGTTTTTATACGTATTCCTCCGAAGGCTCATAAATCAAGCAAATTGTAAAGCAGATACCTTCTCTCTAATGGTGATGATGATGATGATGTGGGGGCAGTAGTTGAAGCAGTCTTTAATTAGTAATTTCCCTTAATGACTAGGCCATATAATTGCTTCAATTGAAAATTATTTCCTAATTTCACCTGAGACAACGCCTGTGTTTGGATGGGACAAACTGTGACATCCTTCGGTGCTGCGGAAATGACAATTATTATTATTATAGCTTGACAAATGTATATCGCAAACTGAGTGGATGTTCTATGACCTCGGGTGACTACCGAATCTGTTGTGGGTAGGTAATAAAACTGGGAAAATGTGGAAGAAAGTGTACGGAGAAATAAGTGGCTGGAAATAGGACTGCGGAAAAATGCCACGTCACTCAATTTGATCCAAGGCACTATAGCAATAAAGTCACTCAAGGATACTAAACAAAATATGGTTAATGTTTACCACATTTATATGACCTTAGCTAAAGCTCTTGGTAACCTTTCGTTACGTTTCGTGGCGGTTTTGTTTTTAGGAAAAAAGTACCTACTTTTTGTAGTAACTACATAGATACTAAAGAGAGTGTGAATTTTATGATCCAATATAAAAGAAAAATTACAATTTACCGAGAGTAGATCGTCTAGGCATTCTTTTTATTATTAATTAAAGCGATTGTGCTAACTGCCGTATGAATTGAGTTTCAAGTCCACCACAGACTGTAGTTCCCCATAAATTAATGAGATAGTTTTCCCACTTACTACGCTTAAAATATGGGCGTGGCACATTGCTTTGTACCATTAGAAGTAGAATGGCTTTTTTTCAATATCTGAAACTTTCGAAAGAACTCAAAATTTTGTAAATTGTAAGGGTGAATCTTGTGATACAAATGAATATCTTTATCTATAGGTATATATTATATACATATACATCTTTATCTATATACAGTGAGCGTCAAAAGTGAGCGAATGCGGTTTTCTTTTGTCTTTAGAGTTTGGAATTTTTTTTAGATTTATAAAGTATTTTTTGCTGTCAACATGAACATGTTTTTTCGTTTGAAACTTTTTACAGATTGCTGGTTTTTTTACACCTGATTCCAGACCATAAAGAAAGGTCAAAAGAACTCACCTTTGACGCTCACTGTATATAAAAATGGACCCTGATTTGTGTTCGGAGTTCGGATACGAATAACTTGAAAACCGCCGAATCGATTGAGCTCAAATTTACAAAAAAATCTTAGGCCCAGGAGTGTTCCTCTAAAGATTGGTAAAAATTGGACAAAGGGGCGTGGCACCACCCATACAAAAAACATATTCTATGGACCTGGACCTTTTTCAATAAAACTTTTTATACCCTCCACAGGAAGGTATATTCACTTTGCCATTACGTTTGTAACGCCAAGAAGGATTAACCGGAGACCCTATAAAGTATATATATTCTGAATCAGGATCACATTCTGAATCGATTTAGCCATGTCCGTCTGTCTGTCTGTCTGTCTGTCCGTCTGTCTGTCTGTCTGTTGAAAGCACGATAGCGTCCAAAGGAATTGACCTAGGCGAATGAAATTTTGTGAGACGACTTCTTTTTACTGTCGCCAGGTTGGTATTGAAAATGGGCTATGTCGGTCAAGTAGTTCTGGTACCTTCCATACAAAACCACTATTCGACCCACGCCTCTCTCTATCTGTTGAAATCACGATAGCGTCCGAACGAATCGACTTAGGCAATAAAAAATTGGCATTGAAAATTGTCTATGTCGGTAAAGTAGTTCTGCTACCTACCATACAAAACTAATATTAGACTCATACTTACTCGCATGACAAAAATATTGCATGAGTTTTATGCGGTGGAGGGTATCAAAGCATCGGCCAGGCCGATGATAACACTTTTACTTGTTTTGAAATCTCATAGCCACATCCTTTGAAACTGTTTTTAACCAAAGAAGACCTAGTTAAATAATAAATTAGGTAAACAAATTATGCATTGTATGTACTTAAATTTCAGTTGCGGGTATTTCTTATCAATTACAAAAATATTCGGGACTGTGACCATTTATTTGTCGCATTCAAATTACACAAATTACATCTTTGGTTTTTTCCACTGCTCCACGTCTGACTAGGTCAATACGGTCCTGTTGCGCCAACTATTTATTTATTTAAGCTTCTCTAGCCAATAGGGTTTTCCAGCTAGGTGCTTCCAGCTATGGAAATTGGTTGAGGTAGCTTTTCAATTTTAGGCGCCATGCCAAAAGGTAGGGTCTTTCTCTGATGCTAAGTTGTCCGCCAGGGGTGGACTGAACGACTCATCAGACGTTATTGTCTATACGCTACACGTTTTATTTTTGTATAGCCCGTTAAGTTCGTCAAATAATCTCCTACTTGGAACGAATATCACCCTAAGAGCCTTCTCTCAAAGCGTCCCAAGAGGTTTTCCCTCTACTTTCGATAAAACCTATATGGTTCAGACCGTACATCAGAACCGGGATGATTAGGGTATTGTACGATATCTGATTGGGTCTGTAAGAAATCTGAATCTTTACTTCTTAGATATCTTTTTGGATAGAGCGATTGGCAAGAGTGATTCTTTGATTTATCTTTGCACTGGTCGTTGTCACTTTGCAAGTTAATTGTTCATTTGGGATGCCAAAATTTGATATAACTTCCTAAATACGTCTATCGATTTTGAATTCATGAGTTTTTTTTCTAAAGTTGGCCGACAATTTGTTCGAACCCCTTTTTAGATCTTTATATTGAAATTTTATTAGACAACATTTTTCTATACTGAACATTATTTTGTTATTGGCTTCAAAGCCAAAAAAGCGAACTCTCACCGTACTATCCCCGTTTTGAGATTAATCTTCCGGCAATATATTGTATTTTGCTGAGCGAAGCTTTTCCTTTTCGGCACCTTTAAAAAATATTCTTTTGCTGAATGCTTTTGCAAATTTTTTGACTACCATGGATGTTTTGGATGAAAAAGCCCGAACTATGAGAACGGATTTCACAGACACCTCCTTTTTCTAAAAAGCAGAGAGAAGGAAAAGTTGTTTTTGTTCAATGGAATCAACTATCGATTTTATCCGCTATCAAAGCCTGCTCTTTAAAACCCCAACCCACATTAACAGCCATTATTAGCCCCCAATCGTCTATTGCGTGCTGCGTGCTGCTTATAGTGTCTGCACTAAGAGGCTGATTGACGGTCCGAACCCAGTGGATTTAGATATTTGCTCAGACTGCGACTATAAATGACTTGGGCCCTTAACGAGCGTTTGAAAAGTGAACGGAGCAAAATCGCATGTTATCTGAGAATGTCCAACTTATACCAGAACAATGAGGATTGTGCTCGCTGGTCTTCTTTGCCTTTCTAAGTGCACTGCAGTGAATATTACCACGATCTCGGCTCCTATAGGAATCGGTAAAAACTTTTGAAAGGACTGCAGAGCAGATTATCTGTCCTAAGCAAATACGAGCTCGCTAGTTGTCTTCTTTATGTTTATTTATTGACTTTAATAGGAATAGCTAATAACTGTCGAATAAGCAGCGGATCATGGATGGATCTACTAAGCAAACAGCTACTTCATGGACATGAGCTGACTGAAGGCGTGATAGCTAGTCGCTAGTGTTCTTCTATTCTAAGTCCACTGACCGGTTCCGGTAGTTATCTCTAATAGAAATCGCTAATAACTGGCAAACGGGCTGAAAAGTAAGATTGGAATTCCTAAGAACTGACGATGACGAACGGTATAGCATCAGAGGAGCATACGGGACTGACTCGCCATATTTTCTGGAGAAACCGAATTCCTCCCAAAAAGGACACTTACTTACTTGCAAGCAGGATTTTATGGCATATTTTGGTACGCCACCGTTGTTTCGCTTCATAGGTTTTTATAATGAAGAAGTATCTTATACCACAGCTAGACCAGTATTTTTGTTGAGTTTATTACCAACCAAAGGGTGACAGTGTTCTTATTACATTTTTACTTACTGATATTATGTTATTATACTAGCATTTATCTGCAGCTTCGCTCCTGTTACAGAAGTACCTATAGTGTACTTCGCTATGCGCTCGATAGGATGAAAAAAAAAATAGATATTCCCTATACAAACTGAATCCCCCTTGTCCCGTTGCTGATAACTCGGGCTCCAAGCAAAATTTTTAAAATCGGAGAAATAGTTTTTCTTCATTTCGTATGTAGAGCACACAAACAAAGTTTAAAGTCGATTGGATGAAAAATAAAAATTATTACCTTACTAACTTTGAACCGCTTTTTCCCCTTTAAAATTCGAATAAAATTCAAATCGCTTCTTAGTGCTCACTTTGGCCATAAAAGGAAATTTGTTTCAAGATGTCAACTTACTACCCCTTACCATTTGGACAAACTGTTTTATAAACGAGTACATAATCTACTGTCATTTTTTCAACAAATCCTCACTTTGAATGAGAGGGAAGAACAATGATTGGTTTTTTGTTGTACATTAGAACAATTTCATTTTCATTTGTATCTCTAATCAATTTTCTTTTTATTTATCTTTTTAGGTAATTGCTGACCCTCTGCTGTTCTTTGTTATTTGTGAGTATGTAATAGATGAAATAAAATGTTCCTGCGCCCTTTCGTGTTGTTTTCAATTTCAAGAGAATAGGTAGTTACAAATCCAATAGACAAGTCAACCTCATAATCATTGACAGTTTTCCTTCATCGCACTTACAAGTCTATTCCAAGGGACAACTTCATTAATAATACCATCCTTCCGCATCTGTTACAATATCTTCACAAATTCTCGCTGCCTTCTCTAAATATCTGATTTATTCCGAAGGCATTATTATTTGATAAAACACAGAAAGAACCCACAGCCACTACAACAGCTAAGTATGACATTTTCACCTGTACACACAGACACATCACCAGCAAAGCATTGTTTTCCATCCAATTTGCACACATTTCTCCGAGGACTTGGCTATTACGAGAAATTATTTTTCCTTCAAATGTCTTGGCACATTTATTTCGCTCTGTGAGAAATCCCCAAAGGGACCAACATTCCAACAAATTTGCCATTATATTCCAACCCTCTGGACAATTGCTCTATATACCAATGGTTTGGTTGGTACCGCATCTCAAATGTTATTCCACACACAGTACCCACAACCCATCTTCTCCGCTCGCATCTAAGACTCCGAAATGAAGTTTGACCTGAATTTCAATTAGATTGTTGTCCTGCCATAGACTGTTGCAATTTAATTTGGTGCGGAGCAGGAACAAATCCTATTATATTGTTTCATTGTTTTGGTCATGATGATGATGATGGCGACGAAGAAGAAGGGTTACCTCGACTGACGTGACGACTAAAGGTAAGCTTCCTTTGAATTGGCAGGATATGGCAAGGCAACTGGAGGTCAAACATCTATTGATACAGACCAAAATGATTTGTTATACCCCATTAAACTGGGAAAATAAAAAAGGAGTAACGTTTTTGTGCGGGGGGAGAGAAAACAAACACACAGGATATACGGTCTAGAGAGGACCGTGATGAATTGAAAAAGTTTATTTTTATTTTTAGCTCTTTCGTGCGCGCACCTGTTATTCTCGAGAAGCGAAAACTCTAAAATCAATCCGCATCCGAACCCGAAGACCGATGCGATGGCGAGAGAACTTTCCAAGTCCAATAAAAATAAAAATCGAAGCAGAAGGGAAAAGTTCCTTGCACTTGAGTTCAATTAGAGAAAAGCGCTCTGCTCTTAGGTTCTGCGCCATTGCTCGGTTCTTGGGCGGGGATTTAGTGCTAATTTTATGGGGTTAGGGGTGATATTGGCGTCGCCGTCGCAGTCATTATTTTGATGCAATAAAATTGGTACAGTTTCCCTTAGCTGATGGAGGATTATTTTTCCTTATTTTATAGTATCCGGTTACTGACAGAATTTATTGAGGAAAGTGCTACGTGCAACTAAAATGTGCACTTTAAAGTTATGCTAGCTATTTATGATATAACTGTCGCGACACGGTTGCAAACTTATTTATGAAATGAAGGAACAAAAATGTCAAAGCTAATAATTATTCGTTTAATGATAATTCCATTAGATGTCAGGAGTAATGCAAGTCCATCTGGCGGACGAGAGTGGTAGCTGGAGAAATTTCGAAAAACTATAATCTTACCTTAAGACAATTTTATGCACGAGTGAGGGGGAATTGTAAACTATAAATGCGACATCTATTACATTCAAATCTAAACTGTTGTTTCTTGTTACGTCATCATCTGGATCTGGATGGAAGAGTAATGTCGTTTTTCATTTCTTTAACTTGTGTTGCTTTAACTTGCCACTGTTGCGAGCCAGGATCGAGCCACAGGGGCAACTTCGGTATAGGTAAGGAGGACACCGCACGCTTGCACGGTCGCTCGGCTCAGCTCGTCGGACAGGGGTTGCTCTTGCCCCCTTACCATGTACCACATGCTCAGCACACTTTATTTCGTGCCAAAAAAAAATTCAAAGAAATAAATTAAAGATGAGAAAGGTACTTTAAATTGACTTCGGACGACCATGACCATGAACAAAATGAGAAAGATAAAGAAGAGGAGACAGTACAAAATTGAAAAAGAAATGCTCTAGAACTTTTATCTTTGCCCCCAAGGAAGGACGGGGAGATTAACTTTCTAACTCTAACTAACCTAATCTACATCTACCCAAAACCAAAAATATAAAACTAACCAACTTAAACTAACTAACTTAAACTACCCTAAACTAAATATACCCTAACCGCAATTTGCCTTCCTGCCGTCCCTTAAAGGCAACGGTTCGCTAAGGCACCAAAAATTGCCTTTTGTTGATGGAACAGGTTGACGAGCCCATACTCTTAGTGTCGATGGACACTACCAAATGCTACCACTCAGGCCGATAATACGAGTAGCCTTTTCACCATTTAAAAAAACACGATAACCTACTATTCTTGATTTCTTTTAACTTTGGCAGACGGTCCACATACAAGTACATACATCGACTGATCAATAATTGGAGTATCCGCGAAAGCCTGTTGTGTGGTGAAACAGGCTTTCGCTGATACGTGTTACTGCCTCTTTCGCCAAACTCCAAAGAACGGTTTGCCTTGGCTGCACAGGGGCCTTGCCTAGAACTCCGGGCTCTGCTCTAGATGCTATGATGAACCTCCCCCATTGATATTTTTATCATGGGGTGTACGCTGAAAACCATATTCTTTTTAAAGAGGGGTGGCTTTTAGTACCACCCGTATTGGAATTTTGAAGAACTTGTGCGAGAATTATCCTTTGACCCCTGTCTATGGATATGCCGTCTGACGCAATGACCCCAAAAATCTTATTGCGACAGAAACTACCACGTCAACTTTCCTCAGGCAACTGAATGGCTTCGGCCAGGCTCTGGGCCAGGGAAAGAATGCCAACGTGTATTCACGGATGGCTCTAAAACCGGACAGGGGTCTGGTTCGGGAGTCTTCGTGGAAAGCGAGAATATTAGACTACACTACCCCTTGCGACTGTCTTCCAGGCAGATATTTTCGCTATCCTTAAGGTGCCAGTACACGATAGGTAGCACGCCTCATATATATGTGGCTCTGACGTCAACAGAGAGTTGACAAAGAGAGCTTGTACACGGAATGTACCCATTGGGACCATTCGCTGACGTCAAAATGACGTCAGTGATATACATATATATGAGGCGTGCTACATATCGTGTACTAGCACCTTTATGCCTATATGCGCTACATTGTGACAAACTAGAGGGCTAGAAGCATATGAGTTTGCAGTGATAGCCAAGCTGCTTTAAAAGCGCTGCTCAACCCTCTTACCGCGTTCAAGTTAGTGCTCGAACTCAAGCTTTCTCTGAACTTGGTCGGTAGGCTAAACACGGTCAAACTTGTTTGGGTCCCAGGTCACACTGGTATCCAGGGAACCGAGATTGCTGATGGGCTTGCCGGGCTGGGTTCAGAAAGAAGCTCTCTTAGGACCTGAACCTGCGTTGGGTCTGCCTGCATCCGTGGTTAGGTCTGTGCGTGACTGTGCTGTGTTTAGACAGACCAAATGACTGCGTTCGGACATCTGCAAAAGGTCGGCGTCTTTTCTTCTGTCTATCAGGAGAATCGACTGCAGACTGCTTGTGGGCGTCCTTTCGGGCCACCAAGCTTTTGCCAAACACTTAAATGTATTGGGCTTGAGCGACACCACCATCTGACCTGCTTGTGGAGAGGATGACAATACAGCGGAGCACTTCCTCTGTAGTTGTCCTGCCTTTGCTCGCATCAGGTGGCGGATCTTTGGGGCTGACGTGGTGAGTGCCGAACATCTAAGCTCTTCATCACTGAAGCTCCTTCTCATCTTTCTTCGAAAGACGGGAAAACTAAGTACAGCAATGTAAGGTGTCTGTTTGGCAGTACAATGGACTAGTAGTTGTATCTGTTGTGTCTGAGTGCTCTATCGGATAGTAACAACCTCCGACAAAGACAAAAAAACAATTAACTCGCCAGTCATGTCAGTTTAAACCGGGACAAGTGTGGGAGCTGAATGACCAATGACCCAGAGTCCCGGACACCGAGCGCCAAGAAAGACGAAATCATGACGAGTTTCTTGGTCTTGTTAAGCTTTTTGTTGTTTTTGATCTTCTTCTTCAGCATGCACGCACTGTGCACTCAATATTCTCTGTCTTAGCTAAATCGTAATGCTGCTAATCGGGTGATCGCTAAGGATACCCTGCCCACCTTCAACAAAACGATTACTTCCAACATGTTCGACATTATCAAATGTTGGCTGCTAGTGGTATTTCCTATAGAAAGGGAGTATGAGTTATGTAACTCCAGCCAGTAGTGTGACTGCGTGTTGTGTTGGAGGTGTGTCTGTGTATAGATGAACCTTTTATTAACAGCTGATGCATGGTATCACCAAACCCCATATTTGTCTTTCTCCAACTTACTATCGTGCTTCGTCATTCGTTAATTCAACCTGAAATTTAAACCCACGGGCCCTCTCTAGAAGCTCCTACAAAAACCCTTACAACCTTATATGTAAATTACGCTAGCATCCGAATCGATTGTCTGCTTCATTTATTATCTCTTATCCTATTCGCATAAAACATTTAAATGTTAAATAGTCCTTATAATAAAAGCATCCCACGATTTCTATTTTCCATCTTTTCATCTAGGGAAAAAATATATGCAAAGACCTATACAGAAAAAAAAGGAAACACAAGATGAAGATCAAATTACCAATTTGACGGGGGTTACGATGGGCAGGCAACCAGGCAGACAAAAAAAACCCATGCACCGGAAAATTTCAAAACACACAAAAGTAGGAGGAAAACCCAGGCAAAACTGTGGAAAATGAATAAAGCTCCTTCGCAGTGAATTAATTTCTCTTTTCCTTTGTGCTTTGTACACATGACCAGGATACGGTATTGTGGGTATGGGATGGGTATCTACATTTTTACAGTGGAAAAATATTTTAAGATGGGACAAAGGAAAAATAAGATCCACTCTCGAAACGGAAGGTAACCCAACGCGAACAGCTTGTTTGCCTTAGCCATTATCTTGACTGGGATGTGTCTATCTAATTTGTGTTATAAAAAATATCTCGCAGGGTTAACAAACTCATCACTGGAATTGTGATTTTTGCGGCAAAACATTTAACTTGGTCCTTGGGTTTCTTTAACCCGTCCTGGGTAGGGGGAGAAATAATAGAAATAAAAGTTTTGTCGTAGAACACACCCCTATTATAGAAGGCACGTCATCAAAGGGTGAACGTTAGTACCATTGTGCGAAGCATATTCATTAAAAAGTTGCAAAAAGTAAGAACTTACTTAATGTCCCTGGTTGGAGCACACCATCAGGGAGTGTCTTTAGAAAGTGCATCCACGGTGCTGGCTACAACCGAAGCGGAGCAAGTTACTGCCACCTTCACTATGTTAATAGTCCCGTTACCGTTCTCACTAAAAGGACTATTGTATAGTGGCTTTGCACTCACATGAACAAAAGAGGAATTGCGTAAGCTTCCGTATTTACCTAAAGCATTTACATGAAGAGGGATTTTGTGAGGTAAGCAAAGCAAGAAATATCCTTATTAGTCGATGCAAGTACATACTGATAAATCTTTTGCAGGGAATGCAAAGCTTTATTTTACAAAACGAGTTGGTTACATTAATGTGGGCATTCGAGTTAAGGTTTTTGTTATGAAAGTATAAGTTTTTAACTCTGTGTCTGGTCAAGAGACAATGGCTTTTGTGTGCCTGGATTCTATTTTAAAACCTACACTTTTCACTATATCCTTAGGTACTTTAGGAAACCTAATGCATTGTGCATAAGGATTTTGTGGAGTTCGTGTGTGTGTACTTCTCTAATTAGAGCTTGCGTTTACTAACCATTCGTAGCTAAGAGTAAATTGATCCATTATGAATTCAACAGACACAAATGTGAAGCTAACTTGACATGCCATACTAGCTTTATAACCTTTTTTTCAAAATATACATTGCAAGACTGTTCCTAGAACTAAAGGTGCCAGTACACGATATGTAGCACGCCTCATATATATGTGGCTCTGACGTCAACAGAGAATGCACAAAGAGAGCTTGTACACGGCATGTACCCATTGGGACCATTCGCCGACGTCAAAATGACGTCAGTGCTACATACGTGGTGGTCAAAACAATAAGAGTGGATTGCAATATTCTAGAATCTTCATAAGTCCCATGTTTATAACCAATTATATTGTAACATATTAGGTGTACAATCGTTCACTGCCTTCACTGTAACACATTTCCAGGGACACCGGTAAATTTCCATGAGCATTTATCAAAGCACCGTTACTTTAATTTCTGACTCTGTTTTGCCGTGGACAAAATAATAAGAGTTCTGTGTAGATCTCCTGTATTTCGCACATAATTTTACTTCGTGTTTAAATTTTTTGGTCGAATTTATTGCTGGAGGTGTATTTTAGTGTATTAGTTAGATTTTGTTAAATAGTTATGGGACGCGGAAAGCACTGTTCCGAAGAAGAACGGCGGTTGATCATCCAACTTAGACATCAAGGCAATACCTACAAATTTATCGCAGATGCTCTTCATCGTTCGCCATGCGTTATAGCAAGAGTATTAAAGGAACGAAATCTACCACCAAAACAGGTCGAAACAAGAGGACGTCCAAAAACAACAACAGCTTTGCTAGATAAAAGGATTGTTAGAGAGGCTCTTAAAGATCCATTTGCAACATCTACCTCAATTAAAATGAATTTATCTTTGAGTATCAGCTCTCGAACGATTCGAAGACGTCTGCAGGAAAGAGGTTTGCACGGAAGAATCGCAAGAAAGGTTCCATTGCTAAGTGCTAAGAACATAAAGAAAAGGATTGAGTTTGCAATTTCAAACCAAGCATCAAGGAACACACGAAATTGGAGGAATGTCCTATACAGCGATGAAACTAAGATAAATCTAGTTGGATCTGATGGTAGAATTTATGTAAGAAGAAAGAAAAACGAAGAGCTGAATCCTAGGAACACCACGAAGACAGTTAAGCACGGTGGCGGTAACATCAAAATTTGGGGTTGTTTTTCTTATGCTGGAGTTGGTCCTATCTTTTGGATAAAGCCTAACATGGACAAAGAATTGTACCTCGACATTTTAGAGAATGTAATGCTTCCTTACGCAGAGGACAATATGCCTTTAATATGGACCTTCCAGCAAGATAACGACCCCAAACACACTGCCAATGTAGTGACCAGGTGGTTTGAACAGCATAATGTATCGGTTTTGCCATGGCCCTCACAATCACCAGACCTAAACCCTATCGAAAATCTATGGAAAGATTTGAAGAATAGAGTTTCAGGTAAGAAAACATCAAATAAGCAGGCATTGTGGAAAGAAATTCAGGAAGTATGGTATGCCACACCTGTGGAAACATGCCGAAAACTTATCGACTCAATGCCAAGAAGATGTGAGGCGGTTCTAAAAAACAAAGGCCACGCAACAAAATATTGAAGCTGTCAGGTGATCCTTTACTCATACTCTTCATAAAATTACCTTTTAACTGACTTTTTTTATTCTTCCTTTAGAGTGCTCTTATTTTTTTGACCAGCACAAAAGGCGATTAAAAATAGTTCATAAGATATTAAAATTTAAAACAATATTTTTATAAATGAAAGTTTGTTTATCATAAAGAAATAACTTCTATTTAAAAAATAAGTATACATTTTAAGGTGATACTTAATATAATATAGTGTTATATTGAAATAACCTAGTAAAAGGGTTTCACTCTTATTATTTTGACCACAACTATATATATGAGGCGTGCTACATATCGTGTACTGGCACCTTAAGAACGGATAGCCTGGTTTTACTGTGGAAAAAACAGATAGATGCCATATTAACCTGAAGCTTCTAAGCCTACTATAATAACCCGTGAAGTTCCGCATAATTGAGTTTCTTTTTCCCTCGGACCGCGTCATGAAATCGTTTATACTTTTTCTTCAAAAGACGTTTAGATAATGCTCAAATGTCAAATTATGTTACGCAATTCAGTGTGAATCAGCTCAAGTCAGTTACAGTCAATAGAGCAAAAAATTGTGGACAAAGAGTCTATACAGATCAGCTCCAAACAGAGTCGAATATCTGTAATCTTCAATTGCAGACTGTAAGTTTATACTTGTAGCCACATCGAGCAAAGTGTTATGAATGTAGGTACATACTTCTAAAGAGCTGTGGCATAAAAGATTGTAATTTTACGACCGACATTACTGGTGTTTGCTTTAGAAAAAGGAAATCATAATTTGAATCTTGAATCAAAACATGTTACTCCAGTCAACGGTAGTCAACGAAAATCAACCTTATTCATTTCAATTCAATAATCGTCAAATGAGTAGTTATTAAAAGAAATGCTTTTTAAAGCACACAGGCATCGGGATGGTTTTTTGTATTTCCGACCCTAGCCACTATGTAGACCATCAGATTGATTAAGGCAGAAAATGGGCAACGTTCTATCTCTTCGTTATCCACTGCTCAAATTCATTAAGTCAAGTCAAAACGAGTCAGCCCAAGCCAACTTAAGTATGTATCTAATGGAGTCAGAATTAATTTATTAATCTAAATGAGTTTATCGAAGAATACAATTGGTCTTGAGAATCTATTAGACAGTGGTCAAATCGAGCTATTCCAACAAATGCAAGTGTTAACGGAAGCGGGACTCAAGTCGAGTCAAACATTGCTGCTCTAGCGGTTTAAGCGCATCTTGTCGATGAATACTAATAGGTAGGTAATAGAATTGAAATAGGACGTCAAATAAAGCGATTCAAGTCCACGTGAGTCAACTATTATGACTATGTCAAAATTTTCACAATTTGTGTTGGCTTCGACTCCATTAATGCGTTTCACCCCGATGTGGTGGGTGGGCTCATCAGTAGACGACCACCACATCTGATCTAGATGCACTGTTTGCTCGATTTTCACCGAGACTATAATGATTTTTCAATCAACAAGTGACTTTGAATCATACCCCAAGACGAATCTTTAGTTTAAAGATTATGGCCGAGAGGATTTGTTTTTGCCCAGGGCCTGGCTTGTCTATTCAATCAAACTACTTTCAAAACATGAACATATTTATGAATTGAATAAAATGGGTGGAGTGTACGATTGTCATCATCACAATTTCACAATTTGTGTTGGCCTTGACTATAGTTGACGCGGGCTGACTTGTATGACTGGAAAGAGTTTTTTTTTTATGGAAAATTATTTTATATTTAATTTCAATGCAATGATCCAAATCGAAGTGATTTAAGTCAACGTGAGTCAACTCAAGTCAGTTGAGTCAAAAATCTCTCTCCTAATGGTCTGTTTACGGTTGTTGAAGTCCACTTCGTCGAGGAACACTACTTTTGTTGACAACTGAAACTGAAAGTCAAATCACGTCATGCAAGACAACACGAGTCAGTTTAAATCAGCTTGAGCAAATTCTAGTCAGAATCGTGTTTCCTAGAGGTATCCCTGGTCTGATCAAAATACAGCTCAACGGATAATACTATGGTTATGAGAATTAAAACGGAGAGACAAATCGAGTGATACGAATTAACGCGAGTCAACTCAAGTCAGTTGAGATAGGCACAGTTAAGTCAATTCTATTTACACTTTTACAGTAGTTGTTCGTCCAGGAATACTATTCGAGTTGACAATTAATTCAGGAATCAAATTACGTCCTACAAGTCAACGCGAGTCAACTCAAGTCAGTATAGGCTTTATTTGGTATCACTCTTTTTATATCATCGAATAGTCATAACAACCAAGACAATGAGTCAAGTTGAGTAGTGAGGAGTCAAATCGAATGATCGAAATCAACGCGAGTCAATTAGAGAAAATCGACATCCACTGCAGACAACTTGATTCAATAATGGCCTTGAACTTCGTTGTCCTTCCGAATCATGTTAACAGGCATTTCAATCGGATCAACGTCGGTTTCCATTCTTTAAACGTGTGCACGGCTCTGTCCATGTGATGTTTTTATCTGCCCTTACTTATATACTTTGTGGACGCAGTAGCGCAGTGGTTAGTATGCTGGACTACTGTGCGAGGGATCCCAGGTTCGATCCCCGGAAAAACGCAAATTACATCTTTAGGTTTTTTCTACTGCGCCACCTCTCGCGAACATCTGACAAACATCCGAGAGTATGACTGTCCTGAAAAAGCTTCTCAATTCAGCCGTTCGGACTCGGCATAAAATTGTAGGTCCCTTCCATTCGTCCCAAAAATAGAAACTCACCCAAACGAATGGTTGCGAGAAGCTAGGCCTAGGGTGTCTACCCGCCTGTTGCGCCAAATATATTTTTTTTACTTACATACTTTAGCGGCTCTACAGTTCGGCGGGGTTAACCAAGGCCTAAGCTAGCAAGCCTCTGCACTTCTTCATTTATAGCGGTCGTAATGTAACTGCCTTCAGTTCCGCACACCAAGTCACTATCTTTCTACTTGCGCTCGTCATTTAAGGCGGGATCTTCTTCCTCCACTCTGGCTTAGACTCGGAGACTCGACGGGCCGGAGCATTTGTTTCCATCCGCTCTAGATATCCAAGCCGTCTTAGACGACTGATGCGCAATTTTTTTGACCATGTCGATGGTAAAGCTCTTTTATCGTTGAATCTTTTCCTCCATAAAGCCCGTTAACGCATACGGAATCGACAATTTTAGGAAGAATCGTTCTCTTCAAGCGACTGAGGATATCTTTGTGGTTAGCTGGCTAACGGTTAGGTCAAGACATTATGTACTTATACCAGAGTTATAGGTCCATTGTGGAATATAACCCCAGAAAGGGGGAGGGAGGTGGCCACAAGTTCTGGTCTGAGCCTAAAATTCTTGCATAAAGTCTCACCGATTATTATGGGTAGGTGAAATCATACCAATGCATTATATCGTCGCTGTTTAAGAAAACTGACATAACTCAAAAAACTCGATTTTTTAGTTAAGTAGACCAATATACTAAGGAAAAAAATATTTTTCTTTACGTGGAAAAGCGGCATAATTTGTATTGTGCGCAAAAAAGTAAACAAAAGTTTCTTCAAAAACGGGCTATTTGTTGTTGTGCCATTTTTTATAATATAGTAATTACAGTTCCACACCTTTTCACGTATTAAAACGAATTGTGCCACTTTTTTGAAGTGACACTTTTATGATTTATGCCATTTTTCCTAAAAATACTTTCACACAAATCCTTAAAAAAATTCGGCTTTAGCTATAGGTAATTTTGAATATTATACCTATAAGTAAAATATTTTTCATAAAATATTAAACTTGCAATACGTTTTTTTAAAGAAATGATTTTTAATCATTTTCATTTCCTAACAGCAATAATATTTTAACGTGTTATTATTTTTTCAACCTCCTTGGTGAACTGACTTCAAAATGATAAAAATGTTATCTTAATATCATGCATTTTTTCGAGAAAAGTTACTTAACTTGGAAGTCGCTAGAAAATACCTTAAAATTTTATGCCTAACATTATTTTTTTTATACTTTTTATTTTTGATTATATAAAATATGGAACTATGCAAATCAAATGCACATTTCCGAAGAAAAAAATTTTAAACATTTAAAAAAATTAGATTTGTGTAAAATTTTCTGACTCAAAAACTTTAAACAGCTCTCCTGAAAAATCGTGTTTTTTGAGTTATGCCGGTTTTCTTAAACAGCGACGATATCTAATGAAATTTTCCAGGAATCCTTTATCTTTAGTATATCAATATCGCCAGCAAAACAAATCAAATGTCAAATCGATTCCAAAATTCAGCGTGTCATTGTCAACCCACATGCGTATTTTGTGGAAAAATTAGGATCGATACTGAAATACAAGTTCACAATGAAGCTTTAAACTCAAACTGAGATAATCTCAAAGCTATCAAAGGTAAATTTAAAAACGACCTAAAAATAAGTACCATTCCTATACCTTCTCCAGAATAAACAATATTCCTTCCCTCTATATCTTTTTTTACCATAATAAAAATTCCCAGAAATTGTTTACACTTTGGGGATTTATTTTTCATTTTCAAATACCCACCTAAGGATACGCGAGTGTTATAATTCCTTTTCATGTTTACCCACTCAAACCCAAGCCACATCACTCACAGTCACAACAGAGGGACGGATGAAATATTTTATTTAAAATCTACAAGAAACAAATATTTTCAGATACATTTCCCGGCCAAAAGTAGGTACAAGGATATCAACTACGTAGGTACATTTCTGATGCGGTTATAGCCACAAACCACAATAATGCTTTATGAGCGCCATAATTAAATATTAAATTTATTTAACAAAAGGGAATTTTATATAAGCCAGATGTGCTGCCTGTTGTTTAAGGCTGACTACTGTTATTTTTTCGTCGAAAACAAAAATTCTATCTATATACAGTATACACCCTCAAAGTGAATTTAAAATTAATAATAAATAATTTGGAAATTGTAACTAATTTTATTTACGCGATTATTTTATGCATCGGCAAATGTTTATTAATTTATGTTGATGTAGATGGAATAAAAATAAATTTTATTTTAAACCTAATTAACTACAAATGCATACGGAAAATTGTTTATTTATACAAAATATTGTGTAGTTGGGTTAAAAATGCAATAGGTAGCTATAGACTTTTTTATTTAACGTCATAACAATAAAGCCTAAAGGCTATACCCAATACCCAGCCAGAGAAATGGATGCGCCAGCAGAATGCTAATTGGATACGTATCTCTATCAGATGTGCATGGAGGTGCCTTAACAATACCAGCAACAGCAACAGCAAGCACTTTCTGTATGCCACGGTTGACTGAGTGCACGTTTGTGTCTCTTTGTTGAATTATGGGAAATATACGTACGCTTAATGGCAACCGCGCGACTGACTGGATACGTAATCAGAAATTCCTCTAGAATATTTCGAATTTGGTATATTTTTCGTTCTCGTTTTTTTTTTTTTTATTTTGGCTTTATAATTTTGATTGTTCCTGCGCTCAAAAAAAAAAAAAAAAATTAAATACCGCTGAGACAGACCTGCGGGCGGTGAACTAATGTTGACGAGGATACATAAATTTTTGCAGAAGCAATCAGTCACTCATGTGTTGACAGCGGCATAGGGGGGCTTCAGTATCCCATTTAAAAACTCACTCACGTACAACGGTACTCGTATGCGAGTGGTATACGCACCATCAGGTCAGTATGCAGATTCGATTTAACTTATACCATGGCATGGTTTTAATAAAGTCACCCACTATACCATTGTTTGCACAGAAACATGATTTTTACCGCCATATTGTGCAAAATGAAATACAGAGCTATTCGAAATGGCTGACAAAATTAGTCCGTTCATTTGATTTTTCGGAGCAAAAAATTACAAAAAAAATGTAAAAGGTGGATGAAGATCTTCTTGGTCGTTTCGAATGCTAAATTCTTCAAGTGATTTTTTCATTTGCGTTGAGGGGCTTCGGAGAAGTATACCTATGGTGAGTGGTGACATCGATTTGGTCAGAAAAGTAGGTACGTATCAGTCGATCAAGATTGCTAGGGCATGAAGAGCGAATGGTCACCAACGCTCCGGGACGAAAAGACCTCGATTCCAACCCGGAGGGATAACGCCGTAGAGGAAGATCTCACCTTAGGTGGCGCGCACAAGTGCGGATGGGGACCTCAACCGACTTGGAGTGAGTAACTGAAGGAAGTTAGCCAAAGATCGGGAAAAATGAAGAAGCCTGTTTGTTGAGGGCCAGGCCCACCCGGACTGTAGCGCCACCTAAGTAAGTAATAATTTCGATTGAAGCTATGTAGATTCTTGGATTTTACCAACGACCAGTGGAGATAATTTCGTATGCGGGCCAAAACCGGTTTGTGCTTTTGTACTTTTTGTGGCTTTTTCTTTTGTTTGTTTTTTTTTCGAAAAATTTTGTGAGCTTTTTGGAGCTTTTTTTGGACGATTTGTTGATGTTTCTGAGGATATATTTTTGGAGTTTTTTTTTTGGCTCGTTTTCGAGCATTTTGTGAGCTTATAAGGGACGTTTTCGAGGAATTTTTTGCATTTTTACGACACTCATAGAGGGTAAAGTTGTAAAGTCTGGAACTTTTCCTGATAGACGAGAAGATATTTAAGCAATACAATTCCTGGACAGACTAAATCTGTTTCTGCAACCGTCATCCCAAAAGGGACTGAAAGGCGCTCTAGGAATTTCGCGCTCAAACAATCAAATACATCTTTATTCGCCTTCACTAATGTCCAAGCTTTTTCATCTGAACTGGAATGGTGTGGGCCAAATATACATATAAGTCTCTCTAGTGTTTCCTGACAAGAGTTAACAACTCAATTAGCTATTGAAACATAGATTGGCAAACAAAAAATGTGAGAATTGATCCAGATTCTAGAATGGTTGAGTGGTTGGGTATTCTCCTGGATCTGTCTTGTTTAAAGTCAAAAGTGTCAAGTTGCTGATGGTTTAATTGGAGTTTTATGGAGTCTTTTTACACCCCTCGGATTTTCCGTTATTAGTATGTCTTCAAAAATTTCATTAGGTAGGTATTGGTAGGTCTAAGGACAGACCCTTGAGGAACACATCTGGCAATTCGTATTTTTGCCCTACGGGCCCACATTCATGCCATGTAGTAGCGATCCCTTATCAGAATATACTGTGTCTGAGAAATGCCTTTTTTTTTGGGTCAGCTGCACAAGGTCGAGGCGGGCAAGAGAATAAATCGTTGGAGGCGCGTGATGCTTATGAGAGGTAATTTTTAAGGGGTTTGATTTTTAAAATTAAAAAAAAAAACACGAAAATTTGCAAAATGGAGTGAAATTTTTATTATTTCGTGTAAATGTTGACTGCGACTACGCCTTAAGTGGTCCATCCGGAATTTTCAATTTTGGCATACTTTTTCCAACATATCGACTGGTATCTCACCAATAACACGAGTTATGTTGTCTTCCAAGGCGGCAATAGTTGCTGGCTTATCCATATAGACGAGAGACATCACATATCCCCACAAAAAAATAGTCCAGCCGCGTCAAATCGCACGATCTAGGCGGCCAATTCACAGGTCCAAAACGTGAGAAGAATTGCTCACCAAATTCACCTCACAATATGTCCATGGATTTGCGTGCTGTGTATAATGTTGCGCCGTCCGTTTGAAACAAACATATCGACCAAACCCAGCTCTTCCATTTTGGGCAAAAAAAAGTCCGAAATCATCGAACGATAGCGAGCACCATTGACCGTAACGTTGTTGCCATCATCATCTTTGAAGAAATACGGCTCAATTATGCCACCAAATCATGGCCCATAAACCACGCCAAACGGTAAATTTTTATGGACACATTGGCAGTTCTTGCAATGCTTCTGGTTGCTCAGCAGACCATATATGGCAATTTTGATTATTAACGTAGCTCAGTAGGACGAATACGACGGCCATAAAATGGACGAAGTGCTCTAAGCACATTTTTTTACTGAGAAGGATTTTTGGTAATAAAATTCAATAATTTACAAACGTTGGTCGGGCGTAAGTCTATCCATGGTAGAATGGCAATCCTAACTGAGTATTTTCTAATTTGCCACGTGTCACGAATCACGGCTGAACTGTCAAAAAGTCAGGCTGAAAAACCAAACAGCAAAAAATCACCCTGTTCGTCGAAATTGTCGAAAAATCATTCTCCAAGATGAATTTTTTTTTCGAGATAAGAGGGCTGGGTAGGGCATGTGCATAAGTAGTGAAGAATAGTTTCCTTCTCATCCTCATCCATGCAGTTTCTGAAGAAATCATTTGTATAGAGAGGCCCAATCTGACGAAAAACGTTTGTATAGGCGTTTGAACCTCACTCATTTATTAATTTCCAATGGCCGCTTATCCATTAAGTGCGTCGCGGGTGCGGGTTGCTCAATTGGACCATCCATAGCTCTCGATTCACCGCCATCGACTCTAAATAACAAGGGCAATCCCCATACAGGTAGAGGAGAGATTGTGGACTTTAATCTAACCATCTCATTCTGGGTCTACCTAATGGTCGGGGACATGCATTTTATATGACCAAACCACCGAATCATTGACCGCTCCGTCCGGAGAAGTAGCTGTTCGACATTGAGTTCCTCACGTATTCTGGTGTTTCTACGGGTAACACCAGCAATACAATGGAGGAACCTTATTTTTGGTGCTTGTATCCGCGATCTTATTCTTTCGGTCATTACCCAAACCTCATGACCATCGGTAAGAGTTGGAACAAACACATAATCGAAAACACCCACCAAGTTCAGTCCTCCTAATAACAGAATGACCAAGCTATCTCAAAATTGATACAATGGCTAATCCTACAGGAAAACTCAGCATTGCTCCTCCCACCACTTGTGAATAAGACCACGAGATACTTAAACTTCCCCACCTGTTTCAATGGGACTCAAGTGACATGCATAAGTGCATTTGCCGAGCTTCACCTATAAGATATATTTCTTCGAAACACTTTCGAGATTCCTCTGAACCGCACTCAAAATCTGCATACTAGTACTAATTGCCCATTTAGTCTAGAATGGTTGATGTACCAAATGTGCTGGCTGACTCACCAAGAAAAACGTAGAACAAACATTTGTTAACACATCAGTTCAACAATCCATTAAGCATAATCAAATCCCTCGCCAAAATCTTCAAGACCATAGTGTCTGAAGACATCACAAACTCAATAGCACCACACTATGTTCCTCTTCTATCGCGCAAATAAATCTGCTAATTTGTATTTTTCGGACAGCGAATCCATGTTCAGGTTAGCGTATCTCAACGAGTCAGGTGCCCGTCCAAGTCCAGCTGATTAATGTCAGTGTATTAATATCAAATTCGTTGAAATGCTTATCAGATCCATGAATCCGTTTCCTGTCTTTGACCCAAATGTACCTGTAATTAAGCAACCAGATCCAGAGAAGAAGAAAACCACAAACTGGCAGATTATTCCCTCTTCTTGGCTGGGTAAATTCTCAATATCCCCTGCCGAAACGACCACACGAAAAATACGACAACGACGCGAAGGACGGTCGTGAATTATTTACCGGTAAGCGCGCGGCCTTTTTTTTTCCTTCTGTTTTTGTTGGTTGTTTTGTACAAGATTTATGAGAAATCCCTTGCGGCGCGGCAGCGGCGGTGGTAGGTAGAGAAACTCCTTTTTGTAGCGAGTTTCTCTCTCTCAAGTGGAATAACTTTGAAATATGGATGCAAATGAACCAGAACATAGTCGTCCCTAGCAGCGTTGCCGAAGTGGCACAATTGTGCCATTTTGGCACCTTACAGTCCGATTTGCACCTTGGCACCTTCAGTTCTCATTTGGCACCTTGAGCTTGATACATTTTAATAAATAATATTAAAAAAACATTTCTTAAAATGTTTAAAATTGATTGAGAGTACAAGTCATTTTCTCTTTCATCTGCAAACACTTATTTCATATTCACTGAACTGAATCATTTTTAACAACATAGAACGCAGCCCTTGTGTATGAAATCTATAGAATTCTCGAAACGAGGTAAGATGTCAGCGCTTCAGTCAGCGGTTGTCCACCTCTAACTCTTATAGCCAATTCACAATGCTGCTTTGCTGCGTGCGTGCGTTGACAGATAGAGTAGAACCAATGCTTTCATATGGTGCAAGCCAAAATGCGGCTTCATGCTTCGGGTCGCGTTTAGATGAAACATACATATCGTGTGTGTGTGTGTACGAATTCATACACAAATAATCGTAATGATACTAATGTGAAATTATATGTTTCTTGTGTTTTTAAATATCTCTGCCGTGGAAGGGCTGGTGGCACCCAGTTGGCACCTTTGGTTACCGCCAATGGCACCTAAGAAAATTTCTTTGCGGCAACGCTGGTCCCTAGGATTTAGCAATACCTAATTGGATACACGTGAACTGAACATATCGTGTGGACTTTAAATAATTGCTCAGTGATTTGTACCGTGCACAACCAAAAGGCAGGGTTTACCATGGGCTTCGTTTTGGTTTGGGTGCGCAGTGCGGTAATGCTGCAGCTTACAACTTTACAACTTAATAAACTATATGGAGGACAGTTGCAAATGGGATTGAACTTGATGGATGTTTCTATAAGTTTAATTAGGGGTCCATGCGAACGTATAGTTTGTGGTAAAGGGAAGCTTGGTTTATAGAGTGAAGGAAAATGTAAGAGGAAACTTTTTGTGAAACAAAACCTGGAGAGGGAGAGATGAAAGTAGGCCACTTGTAGGGCTTTAGTATTTAGGGTTTGTTGAAGAGGAGGATGCTGAACATAATAATGACTGGTTAGTGGTCCTGGTCATTTATTATTAAGTCGTGAATTTTTCATAGAATTTATTCTGACATTGTGTGCAATTTTGGATAACTTTCGATGGTGACGACTGTTTAAAGAGTTGCCTTATAATTACCAAAGCTTTAGCTTTAATGACAGTAGTCTAAAGAATGTCATTTGATAGTTTAAGGACCATGATATACATTATATAGACAATTAAACATTTTTTTATATAATGAACTAAATTCGGTCATAAAAGCTTTGGATTTAGCTCCAGACAGTTCTCTTAGGGAAGAATGGTTTATCCTAAAAGTAACGAGAATCGGTCCATGTATGCATTTTCTTAGTTCAGCCTATCATTCCAAGGTTCGCTGGTGTACAATGTTAAGATGAACCCTCAGTAATTTTTTTAGTCATTCGATCTTTCTCCACTGAGTGTAAATAATTAAGGGCAACCCTCATACGGGCTGAGGAGTGATTTCGGATTTGATAAAAACATTTCATCATGGTAGTACCTAGAGGACTCTGATGCTCAGATTTCATGGCACGAACGGAGAAGTAGCTTGATATTGAGTACCCTACGCTTTCTGGTAATCTTTTTACAACCCCAACAATACAACGAAGGAATGTAATTTCGGCAGCTTGTCTTATTTTTTTCGATCAGTTGTTATCAGCAATGTCATCTACCCACAACATCGATCTGGCTTTGTTGAGCAGGGAAATCCGTCTTGCTCAAAGGTAACAGTTTAGAGTAGGTATTGGTATGCACAATGCAGATCGTCAAGTGAGACAGACGTATTGAGTTAAGCTCTCATTATTCGTATCTGGTCGAACAGGGAGCTTGGCAAGTTCGTGCAATGTATCACAGTACTCAAATTTAATGACCATTTATGTACGTGTTCGAAAAAACATCGAATTAAAAACCGACAACTTACCTTTGACAACAATTTCAGTCCTCCTGCTAACAGAATCCAGCGTGACCAATCCAATATAGAAAAACTCACTACTCCTTCCATCGGTCGGGAATAAAACCCCGCGATAGTATAGCCTCTCCAAATATTTTAATGTAACTGGTCTTCAATAATATGCATCAGAGTATTATGAAACATGCGTTCTATATAGATTAGATAGCCTTCATTTAAGATTCGTTTAAGTTTAGTTTCATCACAGCCTCAATACAGATATCTGCAAATGTATCGAGTGACCGCTTAAGTTAAGGCTTGGAAGGCCCTAGTGCCCCTAGTATGACTAAATCATCAGTGAAGAGCAAATAAATTGTCATTTCGTCTCCCAATTCGAAACGTTCTTAGCCGGAATCGCGCTGTAACATTCTGTCCAATAAGTAATGAAAAGAAAAGGAGATAAAACGCACTCCCGACGAAGTCCAACGGCCTTTTTCGGTGAGACTTAGAAGTGATATAACTGTAGTTGAATCATTACCTTTTATACGCTTTCTTAGGCAGTTTGCCAATCGCCGGTTGTTTCGCTGCATTCCCAGGCCATCTTGATCTTAATGAAAAGTTAAATGGCTGAACTGCTTCTTCTGCTACAGCTTTGAGCATTTCTGGAAGGACTTCATTCATTCCGTCACATTTTTCATCTGATCGCCGCTCCGCTGAATCTGTTATCATGAATGCCCTTCCATAGAACTTTGCCTATAGATCTGTGATCAGTGATCATGGTCTACATTCTCGTCGAACTCCTTCCAAGATTCTTTAGCTGCTTAAACAGCCAATTTACAAATTCTTAGACAAGCCCAATGGGAACCACACTTCGAATGTCTTTTCTGATAGCTTCTTGAAGTCTGATCGCTTCTTGAACTCCGAACGTTTTAAGCGACGCAATTCTTTTCTCACTACCAGCCGTCTCACCTTGGAGCTTCACCTTGCGTACATCTCCTGTAGATGCAATGACTGCTGTTGAAAACAACAGCACTTGCACTTACAACTCGCTGAACTGAATAATGCGTGGATATACTGACAAATTTTCTTGAGACAGTTTTTGCAATTTTACTGAACGCTTTCGCGAACAATAATAATTTTAATCAAACACATTGCTTGCAATTATAGCTATTTCGAATGAAATTCGTTATTCGTATTGACCAAAAAGCTTCGGAAACGTACTTCAAAATGTGTGGTTTTTGATAGCGTTTCCGCCATGCTCCCTTCTTTGAAAGCAAGGAAAGTGATTTTGTCTATTTTTAGATTGTCTTAATTTTTTTGCTCTTATAACATTTTTAAACCAATGGACATGGTTTTTTTTATTGCTTTGAGTACATCAGAAGGCACTTAAATTTGTCTTAAACAAAAATATTACGAAGACTGTAGAAATTTCTAAATATTTCAAATCTTCGAAATAAAAAATTAAAATGCACGACAGTGTCGCTCAAAACCTGTTCGGTTTATTGCGAATCTCGCTGAATGTCAGAGTCATTTCAGTAAATTGTACTTTTAAGATTATATTCAACATTTATTTAGTTTAATTTTTATCCAAATCTAAAATGCGGTTTTCTAGATAACAGCAGTTTTTATAAGTACTGCGATTGGGTAAGCTACCTAAGGAATCATTAACCATGCGAAATATAAATTTTGGTTCAATTGAGCCGTTTTCAAAAAAATTAAATTTGCATACAAATTGTATACGGAAGTACTATTAATATTAGTGCTAAAATACAAAAAAAAAAGTATTTCGAACTGTAAGCCCTAAAGCCCAATGCACACAGAGCAACTGGAAAAAAACTAAACCTGTTGGCAACTCGAGTTACAGACCAGTTACAGACTCAGCGGTGACTTGACTCCACACAAGAGGAAACTCATCAGTCATCATCATCACCAATCAAAATCTCTAGTCCGTTCAGTGTCGTCATGTTTTTCAGCCTCCCCTAAACAACAGGTTGGTCTGTTGTTCGCTCATCTTTGACAAACTAGAAACTGAAAACAATAGACAACCCGACATGCATATCAACAGACGACTGGTTACAAACTGGTTTTTGTAAATCGCAAACGAGTTTTCAACCAGTAGCGTCGTGTGCGTCGTCCCATTTGATTACACAGGGTACGACTCATAGCAAACTAGTTGCCAATTCGCATCGTTGATCAGTTTTTGTTTTCAGTTGCTCCATGTGCATTTGGCCTAAAACTCCAAATACGAAGTTTGAAACGAAAGTACAAAACCCCCTTTTTTGAGTCCCTTAGAATCGTAATGGCACAGTTGATCGAAATTACTATACGTATACGAGAACGTTAAAAATAGTTGGCACACATGTCCAATCGTAGCCCTATCTTTTCACGACCATTCGTTTGTGTCAGTTTTATAATTATTGAGACGACTGGACGAAATCTACAATTTTATGCTGAATTCGATCTGCTAAACTGATAAAAGTTTTCTCTTAACTCTTAATACTCTCGGACTTGGATGCTTGTCAGACGTTCGCGAGAGGTGGGATACCGGAAATTACGGGAGAAATTTCTATTTTTCCAGAGGTTCAGCTTGAGCCTATTGTTATACTGAAATAACTGAAGTTCCAATTTATTTGTTCTGGCAGAAGCAAAATGTGTCCCCAGCTCCCCTTTACCATGAGGTAACCAATAATTCCTTCAGAAGGCAAAAATTCCCACACTATGGTAACACTGGTAACACATATAGCACCTATTATACTTGAGTATATTAGGTATCTAGATGCATTTTTGCGCGACATGGATGCTTCAATTTGTACTTCCGTAAGTAAAAGGGTGACGATAGTCCGCATTGTCCACGATGGGTAAATTTTATTAAAAACCCCGGATATTGAATTTCTCATAAATCTCAGAATAAATATTTTTTCTTTTAAATTTCAATGAATAATACAAAATAGCCTGACTGGCTAACAACGAGAATGAGGACGTACAACACTTAATATTTTTGTGCTCAAGATTTATATGCCTTTATATTCCCTTTTGCAGGAATCAAAAATTGCCAAGACAGATGAAATGACCAAGCGAAAGGAAGAAAATTAGACAATTGACAATAAAGCGGCGAACAGATAAGTCTAAGCCCTTTCCGTAAAAATGTTAAGTCTGCATTATTCCTGGAAAACAGGAAATCAAATGGAAATGTTTTTAGTAAATTGGAATTTCACACTATAGGTACTACTGAGTCACCTTTCTCTATCCCTTTGAGCCTCTCTGAAAATGTTCGTAACCATAGGACAGAGAAGATGGACGAAATGGCACGTTGAAGCAGAAAGGGTAACGAACGAACACTCCTAATTAGGATTGTCGCCAAATAGCTATCTTGGTTTTTTTTAGAACCTTCGGAATCATTTTTATCCATTTGAACATTAAATGTGCGTGTAAGCTTTGATATTCCTTTAATTTACACAAATGACTGCCCGCAGAAAAACTCATCAAACAGGCTTAACTCCCACAAACCCCTCTACCAATTTACGAGTTTAAATGCCAGATAGTATATCTGACTCTTTAAAATGATGACAGGAAAAAATCACCCACAAGCCGCAGTCCATTTATAAAAACAACAAAAGCCTGTGTGTGCACAGGTACACCCTTTACAATTTTGTAAGCAACTTTTACCTTCCGCTCTGAGTCAACCACGGATGAAACCCAATTAAGTTTATCGTCCGTGAAAATCTTTTAATTCGAATATGCAATCCCACGAGAGGGTGGAGCGGCACCTCTGAACCTGAACCCTCCCGCGTCCACACATATACAAAGCATGTGTAACCTTTAAGATTTCAAATTAACGTATCTAAACACCGTCATGGGGGAATCTATAAAATGCTTATTTTTATTACCATGTGTGCGTGCGTAAACAGACAGGATGTTCTCGCAGGTGAGATATTCATAGCCTGCCTCAGAAGAATCGATTATCACCTGGGAAGTTTTTATGGGCCCGTTTTATGACCCATATTATACGCATCTGCCTGGCGCCAAAATTTCTATATAAAATGTACAGATACAGATACTGGTCCCACACCACATCGAGTGGTACAAGTACGGATAATATGTTACAAAAAATTACATAAATTTCCAACGTATGGAATTTGTTGCGAACTTGCACTCTACCACCCAGATGCATGGATTCGGTGTACCAATTGTACTTAGGATGCTCATTAAGAGAGCCAATAAAGCCCCTTGGGTAGGTTGCACTAATATTGCCAATTAGTGCTGGCCAAAGAGGAATATACTCCGGCATCGGTGAGTGCGTGCCTTGTTTTAGCCATCGGGACCGGCCAATGGATTTCCATGACATTGAGGCAATTTATCCAAATTGGTTGTAAATTGTTTACATGCCACACAGAGCATATAGCACTTGGAATACCTGTTCAGAGAAGCTGAGAGATTCACCAGATAGGTATACATACGGCTGTAATGTTTATTTTTCGTCTTAATTGGATTTAAATTGTACACACAATGATGTCAAGATTTTTTTTTCAGTTTTTTTTTTTTTTAGTTTTTTGCGTGCCCGCAATGTTTATTCGACTTCACGGATTGTTTATGTTTACAATTTTTTTCGCACGTTCCTACTAAATGAGAACATGTAGCTAGCCTTTTAAACTTTTTTTTTTGTATTTTCTCGTTTCGAATGATTGTATGATCTCTATTGAGGTATCGAAGTGGGATTCGGTATTTATTGAAATTTATTTGGTTTTGAAACGGTAGGGGTTTTTGTTTACGCGTAGATACTCTCGCCTGGTGGTTGGCATTGACTAGCGGATAATTTGGGCATCTGCAAAATGTAAATTTTGCGCTTATCTGTATGTTGTCTTCGATTAGGTAGTCGGGGAGTGTGATATTATTTTCAGTTGCTTTCTCAGCGATTTCCTAAAACAGTGTATAGAAGGAACATATTTCGACTGATGGTTGGTTTGGTGGTAACATTTGACAACATTTGTAACGTGATCTACTATAATTGGCTTATTTCAAGATAAAAATTGAGATACAAAAATGAAGAATCGATTTTTACATTTTTATTATTGCTGCGTGAGTAGTTGGTTGAAAATTATGGCGGAAGTTATTTTTTTCTCAATAGAAGGCACCAGGTAGCGCCGGATTCTTACCACCTCCCTTCCCGAACAGGACGATTATCTGTCAGTCGGAGTAACTAGTAGGTTAGTTTAATCCATATTTTCTCTATCAAAGATTACTGAGTATGCCTATAGCGCTACTTGACGTACAAGCATTTCTGCGTCTATAAAGCTTTCCCAGGGTAGTTGTTATATGCGCGGGTCGTGCTATATTTTCTGGTATAAGGGATAGTTCTAAACAAAGGGGCTAAAGTGTGGGCTTTAAAGGTAACTCTAGACAAACTAAGTCAATGTCGAATTTGTTAATAAAGCGACTTTTTATGAGTCATAATGCCCCCAATATAAACGGTGGGCCAAATACAAGTTTCTTTTGAAAAATTCAATAAAATGAACAAAATAAATAGAGCAAACATTCCCATTAATTATGGAACACAACGTCGTTCAAGTGGCTGCCTCGCATGGCTTCGCATAGTAGCGCATTCTGTCACTACAAATTTCCCAAGACCTTGTTGATGGTTTCGGCCTGTAGCTCACGGATTGGCCTTAAGTGCTTGAATCGTTTCCGTTTTGTTGGCATAACATTGATCCTTCACGGTTCCCCACGAAAAAAAATGTCCAAAGGGGTCAAATCGCAGCTCCGAATCGGCCAATTGACATCGCCAAGACGGTTGAAAACACGATTTGGGAATTTGGTGGGCAAAAGATCGATTGTGGCATGGGATGTGTGTCATGGCACGCCATCCAGTAGGTATAAGCCAGAGGTTGTCCAAAATTCATGTCTTAAATTTTAGTAAAAAAAAGTCGGTTAAAATGGCTCTGTAACGCCCACCGTTGATCGAAACGTTGTTCCCAGCCTCATTTTCGAAGAAAAATGGTCCAATGGTGTCACCACTCCACAATCCGCACCAAACTGTTACTCTCTGTGGATGCATTGGCTTCTCGACAATAACGTGCGAGTTTCCGAGCCCCAGATGCGGCAATTTTATTTGTTAACGTAGCCGACGAGATGAAAATGCGCACAAAGTTTGCGGTGGATGTTTCATTTTGGCGAAAACTTATTTTCAAAAAACGCACTGTTTGGGCTACACAGCACTCATTTTGGAAATAAGTTTTCAATATTTCCCAACGTTGTTCAAGCGTAAAGCGACTCATTTCGTTCCGTGGAGCTATGATACAGACTTTCCGTCAAGATTTCGAGCGGGAAGCAGCTGTCAGTGTCAAAAGAACCTATAATTTAAAAAGAAACTTCTAGATGGCCCACTCTCTACATACATAGAGGCTATGATTTTGACAAAATTAATTTAATTTTTATCAGCCTGGCTTAAACGAACAAGATACATTAATAGCAGCAGTGTCTTCCAAGCAGAGGTTCTGGAAGTGGCACGTATAATGTCATTGTTGGCAATACCAAGTAAAGAAATTACCATTTTCATTGACAGCCAGGCGGCTATAAAAGCAGTCTCTGCTATTAAAATAAAATCCAAGCTATAGTTCACCGCTGTCGCGAAGAGCTCAAGGTTCTCTACCACGAATCTCCGCTGGGTTCTTGGGCACAGTGACACGGCCGGCAATGATAGGGCTGACGAACTGTCGAGAAAGGGGTCTGCAATGGATCATGACAGTCTATAGTCGATCAAGCCTCCACTCTGTAATCTCAAAGAACGTGTTGAAAATAAGATTCGTATGAAAACCAACAACCGGTGGAAAGAACTAACAACTTGCGAATTATCATGGAAGCTTTGGCCAGAATATGACAGAGACCATCAAACTTCTACAGTTTGACTGGTCATCACTGTCTAAGCTGGTAGGGGCTCTAACGGGTCATAATTTCCTAAGAAACCCTACAATGAAACTAAATCTCAAAGATGACAATATATGTAGAGGCTGCCTGCAGAGACTAAGAGCACCTCATTTCTTCTGTCACTGCCCGAGTGTCTGATACTTGAGGAACAGAACACAGAACACATGGGTTTGACTTACTTAACCTATCTGATGTGTCATTTTCCGATCTTTACAGGATTTTGAGGATAGGCTGGCTGAACGGCGTCGGGTAATACTAGAAGGAGAGACATGAAGCTAACCATCTCTAACACCAACCGTTAACCCCCATAAAAGGGAATGACAATGGGTCCACATGGAGCTGAGTGTATAGTACAGTAGGGTTGATTCTGCATATAGCAGTACAGTCAGACTCTTGGGCAATAAGCTTTCCAATAGAGGAGTCTTCGCTGTAGGAGAGTTCGTTATAGAGGAGTCCGACTCATTTGATTTCAGGCGCAAAATTCTTAAAAATTGTTCTTGACTCGATACAACTTTATATTTATGACAGCTTGATGTCTGCTCTTCATTGGACATATAGAGGAAATGGATATCAATGATTTGGCCCGCAAAGCCTTCGTTTCTAATCCAGAGTGTTAGCACAAGTAGTAAAGTGCTCAATTGTAGGCAGCTGTAATAGGATCTGGGCTAACTAGTGACGCTCTAAGTTCACACTCAAGGGGTCTGAGCATGAGTACGATACATTGGGAAGGCGCAAAAAATTATAGCCGTTTTTTGTTATAAATCTGTATTCTTTTCAAACTTCTATCAACAGTTTTCAGTTTTTAAAAATATTACTTTTTAACTCAACGCAACGGTCAGAACTCGGAGAGCTAAAATTGGTTTATAGGAGACTCAAGTGGATAATACTTTTAAAGATCGAAAGTTTCCTTAACTATTACGCTGGTAAGCCTGTCTAATAAGACTAGAAATAGTCCATTTCTATCTCTATATATCATAATGAAACCACTTGTAAGAACCGGAGTCTAGGGTCCTAAAGAATGTATACCTATAATTATGTCGATATTATCTATTTTGGGAGTAAAATTGGTCTTGCAGGGCAATTGTTTCGGTTGCGTATCGTGGACAATGTAAGATTACGTGTTCTGCATTTTTCGACGGTTTGGGATGGATTAAAAACATATTTTCTATAACAGCCGTGACACCTTTATAAATGAGTCAGATAGAAACTTGCTTCTTCGATGTATGGCGATTCGTACCTACCTAAGTATGAGATGATGATTCCTTCTTCCCTTCCAATTTGTTTCGTCATTTACTCAGTCAATTCGGACTCGCTCGGTTTTTCGAGTTGACATTTCTTCAGAGAGTAAATTGATAGGTGTCATTCAAAATATGGCGGGTCATCTTTGCAATTCGATAAGCCCAGTCGGATTTAATTCCCCCCACGTATACGTAGGTATCTATACTGCGTACATGAATATTAAACAGGCAGATGCTTCAAAAGTGCCCACCATTTACATACTATACATGGACTGCTAGTGAAATGTCAGTTTCATACAAACCTTCGAGGAAAAATGAAGCAAACATAAGCACTAGCCTATTTGGTTCAGTGCGGCGAAAGTAGGAAAGAGATTTCAACCTCTGCGCGCCTTTGCTATTTTTTTTACATAGAACACAGTGACATCCATTGTAGAAACATTGCAACTGCGCAAAAATAACAACTTATTCAAATTATTTCAAACGATCTATAACAGATGGCAGTATGGCACACTCAGCACACAAACCTCGACACAAACCAAATCGCACGAATTGCTCGATGACATTTGAGTGTTTTCGTTTCTCTCCGCCGTGAACCAAAAGAGGTAGTGCTTATTTTTGCTTCAACGAAAAATTGCCTGCTAGCAGTCCATGTTTAGTACGTCAATGGTGCCTACAATTTCTGTTTCGATATAACCTCCGATATTACTCATTCGCCTGTAAATGTTCCTTAACCAGGTCTTAGTCTTTTTGAACGCAGTAGATACCTGAGAGCCTTTGCTAAGTACTCAAGCACACTAACTACTGAGGTACTGCCTGTGCCTCCAATGAGCTCACTCTTGTAATATAGCTAAAAAAACACAAAATGAATCAAACACGATTTAAATTTTCAACATTTATTTCCTATCCAAGAACTTGTCCCGATCGTTGCTAACAAAGGTCTGACCCTATCACGCGACTTACTGTTCAAAAAGCTCGATAATAATGTACTTCGAAAATGTAGGTACAGGTAACGTATAATTAGTAATACATACAAGCGATAGCTTAAACCTTAAAGCAAAACCAAAGTGTTGCCGCTGTTTTCTTACACTCTTATTATAGTAAACCTAAGGAAGCCAAAAAGTCGTTAAATTTGTATCGAAATACAGAATACGTTACAAATTTCCCTACCTCTCATCAAGGGTCTATTAACACTCACTTCTGAAACGTGTGGCTGTGAAACGTAAAACCCTTGCATTACCAAAATGTTGAGGGCAGTAGATTTCGTAGTCTTGCCGATTAATTTATCCAATCGATTCCATTGCAGGCTTCCTTTCGCAACGTTTGGTATTTCGTTCTCATTTTCAAACTTATTTAGGCCGCCGCTATATATAAAATTCTTATTTGCCGTTCGCCTTTGATTTCTTATTCCGTGGATTGAGTTCATCGAACTTTGTTTATAAAACTAATCAATCTGCCAATCTTTGACACTTTTGTCAATTAACACTTAAATCGCCATATGAGCGTTCTACCGTCCACATGATGACTTATAGTCGGATGAAAGATATAGTCAGTCTGCCGAAGGCAATTATAGCATAAGATTCTTAAGCTCAGCTTGGTTTCTCCAAACTCCAATTAGAAGAGACATTCATTTCCATTGACAGGGATGTGTCTACATCTGTTTGCCAGCCTTGAACATCTCAAAATTGCAAATGCAAACATAATGACCTCTTTCGTAAGGTTTCATTTTATTTTCTCCATTTGGCTAGATTTACGATTTAAAAACGTGAACCTCACTCACGTTTGCCCTCTCGAATTCCCACAGACCTACTCCAAAGCGATGGTATAAATCACTTGACAGTAATAAAAAAGATTTATTTTTATCTTGATGTTTAAATCTGTCAGTAAACAATAATCTCCTCAGATTACACTTACTCATCACACAAGTATGGGAATGGCCTCATCACGATCGACCAAACTGATTAATGTTCAAACCAAAGTGTCGATGTTCCCACATGAAAAAACCGTGACTAAGTTTTGTTAATTAAATTGGCTACACCACACGAGGGTTTCTAAATTTATAAAACCACCAATTAAGGTAATTCAATTGATCCTCGAGATTAAAATCATATATATTAGGTACCCATTGAGTTTGACCCTCCTAAGCCCTTCGGTGCTTAGCTATGTCTTGTGTGTATCTGAAACCACAAATTAATGTTAACCAGTAACGAAAACAAAGCTGGTGGTGAAACCACAACGATTTCACTAGCAATTTGTATCTATCTATGTTGTCATCGTTGTCAAAGCACACACAGATACGTAAAATGGATAAAAATTCTGCAATTAAGACAGATGACAATACCTTCCCTTCGGAAGAATAAATAATTCCTCACACATACTCTTGCTTTCGCACTATTCGGCACGGCGCATCGGTACTATCGGCAGTCACTTATAAACTAAGCTACTGCTCTCTGCCTCTCTCGATTGCAACAGGAAAACTTCAAAGGAAAACTAAGTGAGATACGGTCGCTTGGGGAGTTTTGCCATTAGCCAACCATGCCGTACAGAAGCTCAAACAAAAACCATTAATTAGCATCATGCTCACACAACATGGGAAAAAGCAACAACCGATAGAGGCAAGGAGTATAGTGTTTGGTCATTAATAGCCCCGCGCCGTCGCTAATTTCATTACAACAACCAATAAGCAGGGGGAAGCGGAGCTTACCTTACGAAGTGGGTCATTTGTCGACATCATCAGCGTCATAGTAGGACGATGAGAACAAACGATTTTTTTTTGTCAAAAGAACCCTTCCTCATTAGTGCCGTAGCGAACGGAGATGCATTGAAAGTTGTAAGGACATTCACACATTAATGATTGGTGTATGCGAATTGGAGAGAGTATGTCGATGAGAGCTTTCATTAGTGATGCCTGTGCAAATGGAGTTAGATTTTTTTTTTTATAAAACAACCGGAAAGGGAGGAAATGTATAAAAAGCACATGAAAGGATGTGCGGTTGTACAAAGGGAATTAATGAGCAGTGATGACTGGTGACTATGCTAATGGCAGACGTGGGACAGGTATATTAATTATTCTGCAGTAACAGCGGATTTAGATTTTTTTTCATATTGTATCCCTGTGTGTATAGTAAGTTATTGCAAGATATTTTTTTAACCTCCCTTTGCATGGCTTAAAGCTTATCTGCGACCAAAGTTTTAGTGAACCAAAAAATTTGTTTCGCTTTAAAAGAAACGGCCTTTGGGGCTTTACATTACGTGAGAGATTCAAAGTCAAAGTAATTCATAAAAGGACTCGAAACAATTTTGTGAAAAAAAAAAAAAATAATAAACGAATTTAAAGTGAATGTGAATTGAGTAACAGGATAATCGCCTTCATATTTAGTTATGAAAGGCAGCGGGATCCACATAATTGACAACAGCGAAGGACCACATGCTCTTATTCAATGAGTACTTGTTTGCTTTTCGTAAGCCTTAAATATTACTAACAATAAATGGAACATTATTAGCGATTGTATAGCAGACAGTGGGCGCGGTAGCGCAGTAGGTAGTGTGGTGGACTACTGTGCGAGGGATCCCTCCCAGGTTCGATCTCCGGAAAACACAAATTACATCTTAAGGTTTTTTCTACTGAGCCACCTCTCTCGAACGTCTGACAAACATCCGAGGGTATGACTGTCATGAAAAAAGCTTCGCCATTCAGCGTTCGGACTCGGTCCCTTCCATTCGTCCTAAAAATAGAAACTCACACAAAACGAATGGTTGCGAGAAGCTACGCCTAGGGTACTGTCTACCCGTCTGCTGCGCCACTTATTTATTTATTTATTTATAGCAGCCAGACAGATTTGGACAAATTGGACGCCAAAAGAACTAGAAAACTGCTTTGTATCAATAAAATCAGCTCCGTTGTGGGACACTGATAGGCATGCACGTCTGTAGAATGGGAGTACCCTACAACGATTTCTGTAGGAGTTATATAAACGAGGAGCAAGAGGCAACCAACGTTTACCTCCTTTGCACCTATCTTGCTATTGCCTTGTGTAGGACTACTTATTTCTTTGAAGAACTGAGCGATATTTCTCGAACTGATATTTTCTGTATCAGCAAGTTTGTTAAATAGTTCAACTGGCTTCATTGAAACATAAACACGCAGTAACCTATTAAACAAATTCTAGTTTTCAACGTCTTCGATATTAAGCAGTAGGGTAATATTGCTTCGATCACCCGTTTTTGCTCCGCACCAGTCTTTCTCCTCACGGACAAGTTGTCAAAGGCAATAGGCGACTATAGACTGTTTCGGTTACCCTCCATCTCTCCCGAAGGCAAAATGTCACCGACTTCAAAATAGTAGAGCAGATTGCTCCAAAAACTATTTTTTCATAGCAGCCACCCTCCTTTCAAGCGGACTATTAGAGGCTACCAGCAGCGGGGGGGTCAGACTGCTTTGGTCATCCTTTCGCCTTCTCCGAAAACTAACCGCCACCTGGAGGAGCTGGCTACTATCAGTCAACTTTATGTCGACACTTCGAATATCCCGCCAGAGGCAATAGGCGGAGGGTTAGACTGCTTCGGTCACTTTTCGTCTTTTTACTCCGAAGATAAACCGCGATCTCTCTTTCGATACCAGGCAGCAGAGTGGAGTGCATCAATCAAGCTATTCTGCTCAGTACCAGGCTCTGTCTTGTGGAAAGAATGCCCGCCCTTTACCAGAACACAATTCGCAAATTGACTTTTGGTTCAAAAGCGAAGCAGACTATAGTGTGCTCCTTAGTGATGGACTGAGAAAATTAAAAATAGGGCAGATCAGATATGGTTGGATATAGTAGTACACAGGGTCTCAAAGGCTCTGTGGCCTAAGCTAGATCGGAGAAAATATTTAGAATTACTAAAGCTCAATAGATCAAAGCTACGAATAGCAATAGGGATACTCTCTGGGCACTGTCTTCTAAGAAAGCACGCTATGAGATTAGGTTTAGAAGACACGGACACATGCAGGTACTGCGAAGGATATAACTCATCTCCTCTGTGAATGTCAAGCTATTGCTCAGTACAGGAGGAAATACCTTGGAAGGTATTTCTTCGACAATTTCTAGGAGGTTGGCCTCGCAAACAAAATTGAAACAATTTTCAGGTTTTGTAGGGAAATTAATTGTTTTGGCGAAGTGGTTTAGGTTTTTTTGACCGTTAAGGTTCCCCAGGGATGGCGATGGGCCCAATATGGTGCCTAGTCCAATGTGATGAACTCACACCCTAATCAACCTAACCTAACTGATAAACTGATAAACTGCCAAAGGCAATAGATAGGTAGCTAAAGTAGATAAAGTTTTAACCAATTGAGTTGACTTCTTCAGTCAGCATCAAGACCTCTTATCGAGGTAAGCTACATAGAGCAGGTATATCAATAGAGTTCGCAGCCGTAATTTCCGTCCTATACTTATTCTGGCCACTTTTTCAAATATGGCAACATATGCGACGATGAATCGTTAAATTCTCTGGCAACTTTTGTACTTTTATCTTATTTGCAAAAATTATTTTACGCCGTTTTGAACGAAAATATTTAGATTGATAAAACGACAAATTTTGGACTCTAACGTTAGCAAAATTTAAAGCTTTTATTCTATAAACTGCATTGGTAGCCGGCTTTTTGCAAAATATGACCAAATGGTATAAGAGATATGTATAGCATCACTTCTAATGCTGCATTAGGAGCAGTTCAGAAAGCAATGATTTTGGGAAGACCGACAGCTCTTTGTAGTTTGGCTAATGAATTGCAGTGAATAGCTCTTTCTAGTTCAGTTCAAAAATTTAAAATTTAAATTTGGAAATTTTGCGTAAATTTATAACTAGCTCATTTCAGATTGATTAATAGCCTATTGACAGCTGAAATCCACAGAATGGGGGATAAAAGTAAGCCGTGCGATGATCCGTAACTCACGAACCTATGAGCTGAGACAAACCCCTGTTTGGTACTTAACGGATAGTAACAACATCCTCTTTAGTACTGATTGAAAATTTCACCCGCAAATCCAGTCCGTCAATGATTGTTGAAGGCGAGCTCAATTTTCAAAAATCTTGACATTAAGCAATTCAATCAATCGTATGGAAGGTATCTACACCTTGTGCGTTTTGACACTCTCACAGTTGTGTTTGACGCTAGAGAATAGGCATATACGTTATTCCTTTCTCAGTTTTTTTTTCAGCATACCAGTCAAGGGTTTATCAATCGCAAAAATTATAACCTTCACATACAAAGAAATGGTTATAAGAAGTTGGGTCTACAGTGACAGTCCTGGGGCCTGTAACACAAAACTACAAGTCTACAGGTCTACAGTTACTTGTAGGACTATATTAGTTTCACAAGTGTAGATTATTTCTGTAACACAAAAAAAAACTTTACAGTTGTACGAAACAAAAATTTCCCTCGACT
The DNA here is from genome assembly GCA_949372485.1 of Cheilosia soror. Classification (NCBI taxonomy): domain Eukaryota; kingdom Metazoa; phylum Arthropoda; class Insecta; order Diptera; family Syrphidae; genus Cheilosia; species Cheilosia soror. Next base: position 93,260,830 of record OX443561.1, on the reverse strand, counting down.
TGTAGACTCTCTGTACAAGTTTCATTTAAAAAAAATTAAGCAAGCGAAGGCATCAAAATGAATAAGGACTCCGCTGAAAAAAAAATTGCCGTGCTGGTTAAAATACGGGAAAATAAAAAAATTCTTTTTGGTGCATTTTCCGATGTGTTAACAAAGGAAATAAAAAGCCAAAAATGGAAGGAAATATTTAGTTTAGGCCAAAGCTTAAATATTATCCCTAAAAATAAAGAATGGACATACATGCGAGATGTGTTTTGGCAGAATTGTCGAAAAAGTGCTGTTGTAAGTATTATACGAAAACCAATTTTAAAAATTCCAAACTAAAGGTTATATTTCATCTTTAGGCAAAACTAGATAACTCCAAAAAAACCGGTGCTGCAGGGGGCAGGGAATGCAAGCTGAATGCATGTGATAATATAGTTATAGATATAGTTGGGCGGGAGTCGGAAGCAATAATTGGGCTTGGCGTTGAGGAATCTTTAAATACCGTTAATGGTTAGTGTGTAAGAATTCTAAATCATGAACATTATATTCTAATGTGTATTTGTTTTTAGTTTTACCCTCAAGTTCCAGTGTTGCTTTATCAGGGACTGCAAATAATACCTCTGTTCCAACAAGAAAAATAACGGGTATTTATTAGCAATTTCGCTTGTTCCATAATTCTATATCTACAACTCATTTTGTAATCCTTAGGCAGAAAACGACGAACTTGCTGCGAATCTCCTCTTTCTCTTAAAAAGAAAAAATTGATGGTTGAACACATTCAGCTACTGAATTACAAAACCAAACTACAAATTGCGGTTTTGGAAAAGCAGCTCGGCTATGCTCCTTCAAACTTCACTATAAGTTTAAGCGATGGCATAGTTCATGCAGGAAATAACAGTGATGAGTTTTCTAATGAAGAAGAATCGAATGACGAAAATAATTCGTCTGAATTGATTATTAATATGAGTAGTTTTTAAAGTTTTATTGTTCAAATATGTTCATTAAATATCTCCAATAAATAGCTATGTAGATAGTAATATTATTCTTGGTTAAAAAAATTCAAAAGTTGTTGCTGTCTTTGTTGGGCTTGAAGGGATGGTGCTTTTTAAATAGAACTTAAATGTGATAAATTTTTAGTGAAAGTGACAATTGACAATAATTAAATGGTGTTCTTAGTATTACATCGATACCGTGTTTTGAGTACTCTTAGAAGAATTTGCAGTTAGCTATACATTTCCTTATAGGGATCAAAAATATACAAAAAATATACGTATGACACTATTTTTCGGTTAAAAGAATAGATGCAATCACGATGAACAAAGTTATTGAAATAATCCATTAAAAAGATTTAATATTTATGCCTAATTAAAGCCCCTACAAGTCTTGAATCACATGTAAGATTTCATCTACTAGTCTACAAGTTAGATTGATATTTTTTCTACACTTGTAGCTCTGAGTTACGGAAACAGGATAATCACGAAATTTCCCACTTGTAGTAGCTGCCCGCTACACTTGTAGAAGTGCCAGTCGACTAGTAGTTTCGTGTTACAGAAATGTGATACACTTGTATAAATTCACCTGTACTACAAGTACTTGTAGTATTGTGTTACAGGCCCCTGGACTTGTTTATACTTTTTTTGTTACCTGGCAGGGGCTTCTCTGAAGGCTTATGCTTTGTTAAAGCATTGTCTACAATTTTTCTCTAAAGGGCTAAGTAATGAGTTACACCATGAGAGGTTACCGGATACCGAATTGTTGAGAACTTCTGTAAGAATTCCAACAATTGAGTCAAGTTCGTCTGTACTTACAGGTATGGAAGAGGGAAGCGTGACGGTTTCAGACAAGCTTGATTGTCTCTAATTTCTTAAAGCTAAAGTTGGTCTAAAAAGCGGTTATTTGGCTTATTTTTTGTATAACTGCAACAGCGCCTTTTATAGCAGGCTTTATGAACATTCGTTTAACCTTATACCTCAATAGAATGGTCCACCAAATATTTCAGTAACTTTCAAAGTTGGGATTGGTGGGGTTAAAACAATCTGTGTGCCTTACCTGTCAAACACATGCTCCGCCTCTTTTCTCTGCGCAGTAAGCAGCTTAGCTTTCTTTTTTCTTTCCAATATTTTCCATCAATAACGAAGTAACTTTCTTGTTTAACACTTAATTCCTCAAATGCATCCACAAATCTGACACTCTGACACGTCTGTCAATCGCAGCCATTGCCCCCTTGTATGCAGACGACCATGCGATGCCTAATAACTTGTCGAAAATTCTTACCTCCCAAACACCTGCCTACTTTTCTATACTCACATTAATCGATTGGCTTATATTTATGTAGTTTCCTTTTGACATTTTTTTACCGGCTAGCCAGTGAAATATATAGGTCAGCAAAATTAATTCACCGCTGAGTGGTTCTGGATTGCGTGACATTTTATGTACCAGAGTATTATAATTTGTTTCCTCTTAGGTTTCGAATGGCACGATAGTTCATTGTATAACTATAGAAGTGGTCTAGCAATGAAATCGTTTATAATACCTTTAGTCACTAAATAATTCTCTTAATTATATTAGAAAAGAAAATACACATACAATTGCGGTACTCTCTATATACAAAACACAAACGAGTGGATTTATAATGACCATTAACATCAACAGAACGTTAGTTGAACAGGAATTGTGATTACTTTCTTATCTGTCGCTTCAGGATCTAAATGCTTGACTTCAATTAAATTCAATAATAACAACTGAGGCTAGACAAAAATACCAACTTCCATTCGAAGGACTTGTTCACTTAATCCATGTCATTGTCAAGGTTTTGTGGTGGTATATGTTAAGTGAATAATTTTGTACTTGCTTTGACCAGTTGACAAGCTGTCATCGTGTAAGGAAAATAAGTGAGTTTTGCCCAAAAATACCCTCAAACACTCCGTCGCCTGAGAATTTATTGGTTTGTTCCATACACCATTGACTCGGTTTCGAGAAAGACGAAGTTAAATGTTTTTGCACCTATTATCCAAAATCTGTTTTCTTAAATTTCTCTTATAGATACGTATTAAATTAAGAGAAAGATTTTGATCAATTCTGATATTACGATGATAGGGGAACTCAAAAAAGTGGGTCTCGCAATTATGTCCGTCCGTATGTCTGTCTGTCCCATAGCTCTGAAATCTATACGCTTGGACGGATTTGTTTCAAACTTGGTATTTAGAGTTTTTGGGTTCCCCGCCAGGAGGCGTTTTTTCTTGTTTTATTCTAGCCCTAATATTCAAACAATTTAGTTATTTTCGAAAATGGCTCTAACGATTTGAACCAAAATTGATAGTTGAGTTAATGCAGGCACACTTAACATGACTGCATAGCCAGTTTTTCGCAAAAAATCCAACAACGTCACTTTTGAAAATTGTCTTTTTCTCAGAAACCGTAAAAACGATTTTAACAAAAACTTATTTTTAAGATACTCACCTCGAATACCGTTGTCGTTTGTCGAAAATGACTTTTGTCGTTTCTTGAGCCGTGTCGAATTTTAATCCTAATTACCTAACACAGAGGACCCGCCGAATTTGTAGCAGATTTGTAGACTACGAGAATGTAGTAAAATCTTTTCGAAGCACTTGTATATGGAACAGGCAAAAAGTTATTGTGCAAATAAGTTTTTACTTCTCGAAAGATTTCAGTTTTCAAAAGATTTATAAGGTGAATAGCAATGAAAAGTTTTACAGTTCAGATAGTGAGGAAGAAGAAAATAGTGAAAGGGCAAAAAAAAAAGAATTAATTTTATTACTATCGGAAATAAGAGATCATTCATTTTTTGCGGGAATATGTCCAGTCTGATGGGACAAGAAGGTGGATGGTGTTGGCGAATTTGTAAGGAGATAAATGGCTGACGATTCACGGAAATCATCCCATATCATACACAATTCACTATTAAAATGAGTACCTTTTGCCAACCCTTGCCATCTCTTGTCGGAGGGCCATAGCTATATATCGTTGTAGCAATACAAATTCAAGAACGATCAAATCGATCTTATTTAACCCCTTGCTGAATCTTTTCGCCAGATGAGTATTCTTCTATATTAATGAATTCTAATTGGTTTTTATTTGTTATTTTAAATTGTTTTCCATTTTTTTTTCAACTTATCCATCGAACATATGCAAACAATCTAAAGGATTTGATGTAAATAAATAGCAAATTTTCCACTAAAAACGAACGCATGCATGTTTGTATACGTTCTTGCATTAAAAAGAGATGAATTCTGTTAAAAAAAAAACGAATACAACTGTACAAACACGGCCTAATTGAACCACCTGACTACCTGTCGGGAGCGAAATTGCAAACGACAAAAAATGCGAATCATCTTGAACTTGAGTAGGTATGTTTTAGACGTAAAATTTGCTGAAATGAATCTGGTATTCTGTAAGATTCGCAATAAACGAGAAAGTTACATGCGACCCAGTCGCGCACATTTTTTCAAAGTTCTTTTTTTCGATATTCGAAAAGTTGGAAAGATAACGAGTTAGATGTTAAAGTTAAATTACCCCCTCTTCGTCTTGCTAAAAATACCCCACAGCATCGCTTTATTCGAAAAGCACCCGATCGTGGCTTTATTTTTCCTCGCATATTAACCTTCCACAATCGTGTGGGAGGGTGCAACTTCTGATACACATATGTTTTTGAGTACAAAGGCTTGAATTCCACACGCGTTGCCTTTTTATAATTTAGTTATTTAAGAATGCGTTCAATTGATCGTTGTCGAAATGTTAAATCTGTTATCCACGTCTGCACCCTTAGTATAATTGGCGAGCACAATTCGGCAGACTCTCTAGAGTTAAATTCTTTAAAAAATATCCAATCAAAGAGATTTACCTTCAGGTAGGCTATGCGAAAAATTGCCCAAAACGAAATCGCCCGATACCGAAAAATGCAAAATATCCAATATTTATGGGCCAAATTTCATTATAAAAGCTCAAAATTATGTTGTTGTTTTTTTTTTTAAATGTGAAATCTTGCAAAAAATTAAGAACCTACCTATCTAGTTTCTCAATATTAAAAAAATCAGCATAAAACTTTTTTTTACATTTTTTCCTTAAATTTCAAGTTTGAAAGTATTTTTTTCAAAAACTATTAACAGTAATAACTTGATTTAAAAATAATATGCAGGAATATATTCCTGGCTTTCAAAAATGCCAACACTTTTTATTGTAAGCGTTGCCATTGTTTTTTTTAATATTTTCTTTTTCATTTTAAGTACCTATTATTTTTTTCAAATAATTTTTTTTGGGGGTTTGTATGTGAACATTTTTATTTGTTATGCGCGATATATAAATATAAAAGAGGAAAATAACTGACTGTAAAGCAATCTCTGTGTACCAAATCCTAAGGGCTACTCGAGCAAAGCCGCGGGCAAAAGTTAGTTGCACAAAATGTTAATAAATATATATCAATAAAATTAAGAAAATTATTTGGGCTTTTTTGGCGACTTTTTATTCATTTTGAACGATTTTTCATTTTAATTTTTGGTAATTTTTTTATTTTACAAGAGTGGGAGAAATATTGGGTGATTTTTCAATTTTTTTTTGCATTATTAATTTTCAGTTTGGGTTAAATTTATTTTGGCCAATCCTTCATTAACCGAAAATGATCGATTTGGGCAAACTTTCATTTTTGAAATTTTGTGCGACATTTCGTTGTGAAAAATCAGCCAAACAGCAGAAAATACAAATTCTCCCAAAGCGAATGTCAAATCACCCAAATTAATTTTTGAGCACTTTTTTAATTCTCAGTTGGGCAATTTGAATGATTTTTCGTATAGCAATTCCGGTATATATAGTTACTAGCTATCGGTTCGCTTTTATTAAATATGAAAGGTAAGAGCTACTAAAGTTGTTAGCTTGTTAGTGACTCCTTTGTTGTGAATCGGATTCCCCCATTCTTCCAAAAGACACCGAATCTAACAAAATTAAATTTTCTTTGTGATGTTCAAGGAAATGCTTTTAGTTCCGGTTACTTGCTTTGTATTCTTTACTAAACTAGGCTTTACTTGTAGTTTTTTGGTGGAATGAGGTTGAGGAGTTTGAAGTTTCAGAATTACTAACATTATAGTCCCCACGCCCACGATCGAACTTAAGTTCAATCTTCTGAAAACACATAACAGTCTATGGCAACGATGTTGGAAAGTATGTATGCACTTTCGACAACTTTTTCGGCAGTGTTTTCGAAATTTGTGGCATCATCTGTGAGCTAATTTATGTTGTAGCCAGATAGCGTCTGCCTCATCTATTCTATTAGAGTATGTGTGCTTTTAAGTTGTCGAATTTGAATGACGAAAATGTATACAGTCAACCACTTAAATGACTAAATAAAATAGCCAATTCGGAGTGAATAAATTTCTGTATCAGTGAAAGTACCAAAAATGTTTCAAGTCAAGAATAAATTCAAGAAATTAATAAAGTTTGTGGAGTAAATAGTCCTATACGATTAAATCATTGACCAAAGACTCGTATTAGGTTATGGTTCACAGTCACTTTGTGATTGTGATTCCATATAGTATCGGTAAACATCGAGTAAGTGCGTCTAGGCAGATGTGGTGCTTCGTCTACTGATGAGCCCACCCACCACATCGGGGCGAAACGCATTTGGAGTTGAGGCCACTTAAATGTTTAATAATATAAAGTGAAAGTAGTTATTTTCTGTATAAACAGCTAGGTAAGTAGATGTGTCCTAAGGCCATATAACAGCTCAATTAGCCTGGTAATTTGGGTCCATTGTACAAATTTTTGACAGGGAACTAGGATTCGAGAAATATTAGTGAAGCTATGTGAAGTGTTTACCATTGAATGTGGTCCCCTCTTCAACCATTAGCTTTGAAGAAATTCCTGTTCGTACCTCATGAATATCTTTACGACTTCCATAGTCCTTCATTTCCATATACAAAACCGCATAATGCGAACTATAGACTACCACAAGTCGTGCATCTATTCGAAAATTCGCAACGCATTCCACATGCTGTTTTCAATTTAACAATTCGAGCATCTTAAATATCCAAAATCCTGATCCCACTCTCCATCTTAATTTTATATTCAGCGACATTTCCACCAGAGTTCACCATTGACTCTCCATGTCTCCTCTCTACGCCAGATGCTTTCCGGCGGCGCGCACATTAATTATTCGTACCTGCATTGCTACAGACAGAGTCGTGAGCAGGACAAATGTTTTTATATTATTCACTATTCTCTACCCCACCACCGACACATCGACACCGCCTAACTTTTGACTGTGCGATGCAGTGCGTTGCGTCTTCGGCGCGCGGTCGCTTCTGTTTGATAATTTTCAGAAATTTATTTAAATCGCAAGGCCGCATGCAAATTGCAAACTGCCTGTTATTTCATTTCGTTTGCCTCGTCTATATGGAAACTGAATATGCTTTGAAATGTTCTTCTCTTTTTTTATCTTTTGCCTAAAAATAGAAAAAGAAATTCTAAAGAAAACCACACCACTTGTAAGGCACATAAAAAACAATAACTTGTCGATTGCGAGTGGTATGGTATTCTGCAATTTAAGAGGCGTTCCAGAGGCCAGACTAACATTAGCTACTTTGTAGCTAAGTTGATGGAGGCATATATACCGCGGAGGGCTACTCTTCAATTTGATTACCCTTGCATGGGGGCACCGGCACATGCATGGACATTAAAATAAAAATACCAATGACACTGTCGCTCTTTAAGGGTAGTAGGAGTAGCATTACTGACCTGTGGGCTGTGGCCATTACTTTGCCAGTTTTATTGCACATTCCTCTCGGCGTAAAATCAACAAATAACTCAAGCACTTAACTAGGTGGTGCTGTTTGTTTTATTGGCGCCAGTTAAGGGTCAGTGGTCAGTCATTAGGGCGGGCTTACGTACTTTGAAGTTGCCCATTAAAATTTGATACAATATTGAAAGGTGTGCACTTAATATAGGCACGCGTTTTTGTTTATTTACGTTTTATGTTTCCAATTCTTCAGTCTCCTTCAATATCCGAAGTAGGTAGGTACCTAAGTGTGTTTTTCGAGAGCTCTCGAAATGAGAGTCTGGTTTGCTTTTTGGGTGGTTGCGGTTGCATGTTGCTGGCAAGTATGAGGTGGAGGGCCGTAAGAAGTCAGAACATGGAAAGGAGGGAATTATCTTCCGGTTTCATGGAGTGATGAAAATAAAAGCCGCTATAAGTATATGTAGTTAGATGTGTCCTTTTCCATCGACCACTTTGCATCCATATTTGACAATTTTGCTTAAAAGGTATGCATTTGTCAAGAAATTGACACTCTGTCTTCATACAAGTGTACAGTAGTCTTTCTATCCTTCGTCTATAAATATCTTTATATATATAATTCTTCTGTCCGCGTTTGTTACCGTTCTACTCCTAAACGGCTGGACCGATTTTAGTGAAATTTTGTGTGTGTGTTTGAATGGGTCTTGGGATGGTTTATATTCGCAATTGGACTTGGTAGGTGGCGCTGCGATCCGATTCCACAAAATTTCAAATAATAAATACACAACAAAAAAAAAATAAAAAGCAGGAATAAGCTCATGATACGAGCAGGCAAAACAACGTTTGCCGGGCCCGCTAGTAAGTCTATATAAGTCTATAACCCCCACATTGAACTGGAAACATCATAACAAGTATTTGAAATAAGGGGAAACGAGTCCAGTCTAGATAGAGGGTGGACATTAAAGCTAATGTATTACTTCCGCTTCAATAAAAAAAAGAAAGCCGTGATCAAGCATATCCGGAATGGACCTAGCACAATACCAGAACGGTTGGTACAAGCTTGTCAATACCGATATGAACCTTTTATGGTCCAGTCCTGCTGTGAGCTCCGTGAAGTAGTCTTGTCTACTTTTCGATGCAGAATTAAGGAGATAAATTGGTTTCCCAATCAGAAACACGTAATCTATTAGGAACTTGCAACATTCCTGAAACGAACAAAAAGCCGACAACCTCGACATAATATAAAGTCTTTCGAGTTCTTGTGCTGCCTAATACCACTCACCAAGTGATAAAATATGATAAATTATTTCGAAATTTTTATCCGAAGAGATGAAGTTGCAGGGGAGAGTTTTGTAATGTGTAATGTATTCAGTTTGAAACTTGAATGGCGATCAAGCCCCATTGCATTCAAGGTTGGGTATTCATATCCAATATATTGAGTTCTGTAGAATCTACTGAGACAAGGAAGGGTATACCACCAGTAACGAAACAGCTTCTCTGGGTCAATATCTGCCTTCCTCCAGATCTAGTAAATGCCTGCAAGTACGGTGAAACTCTGTAGCTTTTTGGCAATTGGTTCTAGAATTACAGATAGTGACTTACCTGTCAATGTGTTACTCTATGAGGACTGCTTTAAACCAACTAACATGTAGTGACTTTCAAGGCTTCCACCCCAAACCCGCGAAAAACAAACAACAGCAGGGAAAAAATGTGTCAGCCGCAACAGCAAGCCACTGTACAAAATCGTGCATGCGTAGGATGTTGTCAATCTGTAACATGCTGCAAAAAAGTCGCTCATTCAGTACCAAAAACATTGACAAGGACATCCCACATTCATTTAAATTAGCAATCTGATCGTGACAAGTCATATCAATCATGTCACACGGCCTGATGCGCAGCTATCGCACAAAATGACTATTTTAGGACAATTTCGGACGTTATAGTAAAACGTAAGCATGTCACGGAATAAATAGAAGAAACATTGATCCCTATTCCTACCATGGGGTTTCATCTATATCTTTGCTTGACGCTATGCAGTCTGAAAGTCCATTCAGCATCTCCCTCGATGGGAGGACAGGTAAAAATACAAACCTATTCATATTTCAGGCTGAAGTTCATGCCATTAACAATTGCGCTAGAAAAAAAAATCTAAATTCTATCTATAATACATGTGGCAAAACTATATTCATCTTCTCGGACATCCAAGCAGCTCTCAAAGCTCTATCCTAATCTGTCATAAAATCGAAGCTTGTCCTAGAAACATACATGACCATCTACGAAATGTCAAAGAAAAACCTAGGTATAGTCACTCTTCACTCGATTCCAGTCCACAGGGTCTTTGCTGGCAACGAAAAAGCTGCCTCACTGGCTAAAGTCCGCGAGACAATACCGTTTATTGAACCTGAACCCTTCTGTGGATTCAGTAAAAAATATTTCAGGAACTATACATCAAGAGCTTGTCTCAAACCGAATCTAATGAAGTATGGCTTAAAACACCTAGGTAGAAATGCACCAGACAATTCATCCCAATATTCTCCCCCAGAAAATCCTACTCTCTCATTAATCTGAGATTCCTCTAAAAACCTTTCCCCCGACAGATTGGGAATCTATTTACCCTTAAGCATTGAGAAGAAACTTTTGTCAACGGCTCAACATGCTTTCCTAGAGCCTAGCCATAGAAGGCGCTTTTAATAACGTCGACTCATCTGCAATTGTTAATGCACTGGTAGGTCTGAACGTAGATACCTCGCTTGGAAAGCTGATCAATCTGATGTTCAATAGCCGGATTATCAACTCTAGTCTAAGTAAGGTATCTGTCAGAAGATCTGTCAGTAGAGGAAGCCCAAAAGGTGGCGTCAAATTTCCCTCAATGGTTGTCTATGATGCAAATGACATAATTATTGCCGTGTTAATGCTTTAAAATAAGCACTTAACAGGCTAGTAAAATGGGCAAAGAGATGTGGGTTGGGCGTACCCAGACAAAATTGAACTTGTCCTCTTCTCCAGGAAATATAAAAAAATTCTACACATCCATCTATAATGTCTATAAATGGTGTTACCTTGTCATTTTCAAATGAAGCTTTCTTATTTTAAATAGAAAGTTGAGCTAGAAGCCTAACATACAAGAAAGAGTTAAAAAAGACCACTTTGGCAATTTTCTCCTGCAAAAAGCCATAGGAAACAAATATGGAAACGCATCACTCACTGCCCTTAGGTCTCGGTCATAAGACCTATACGGTGTGGTAGTCTGGTGGACTGCCTTAGACAAAGCGATATGAATCGTAATAAGCTTTAAGCAAAGTCCAACAAACAGCTTGTTTAATGTTTATGGAACAGCGGGGACTCTTCGTACTACCCCTTACGCTGCACTTGAGATTCTGTTTTACCTGACACAGTGACACCAATCGACATTTTTTGTAACCAGCCCAACCCAACTGGAACTAACTCTAACTATCCAAATGAACTAAGTCCCACCAACTATGCCGTAGGATTTAGTTCATAAGTTTGGGAGATAGTTCGTAGTTCATTATGAAAACATTTCCAATGAATTATGTCCCAATTTGAGAAAAGTGGGAGTTAGTTCATTTAACTTGTGTTTTAGTTCATATGAACTTAATCCCAAATTTTCTGGTACTTAGTTCATTTTGGCTACTGGGAGTTAGTTCCAGTTGGGACTAAGTTCATAGGGCCTAGCCGGGCCCTGCAGCCGTTCTCCTCAAAGCCACAGTTTGGTAACAACTTCCAAGTCTCCTCTATTTATTGTCAGACTCTTCGCCAAATTTGCGTCTCCGGCTCTGTCTTGAGGGTGACTAATCCTCTCTTCACATAGGTACTCATGGAATGTTCGTCTCGATTTTGTCTCAAAAAGAATATCCTTTACGAACAAATCGTAACTTCTGCAAAATTTTGCTGCCATATACTCCTAGAGAAGATCCTTGTCTTACTGACTGTCTTCGAAATAAAAAAGATGGTTCTATGAGCTCACCACGACTTATTATAATCTAAAGCCACAAAAGAAAATATTTCGCTTCTGTAGATATGACATTTTGCCTAAACTGAAGCGTCTTTTCCAATTTTTTCCAGCATCAACTCAGCAGCTTTTTGTTCAGCAATCTTTTTACTAGAAGCGCAGTATTTTACTATCGCCTGCCTTTGACACGTTGCCTATAGCTAAACCTTGCCCTTTCTGCGTCGTTTTTATTGTTTTTTGTGGCTGAGTCTTGCCTTATGCAACTTAATAGCATAAAGACTGTGCCAATAAACACAACAACCCTATTCTAATTATAAATTGCTTGTTCATGGCCGCCACCACCTGTATAATTGCAGCTTGTTTTCCAAGTTAATTCCTTAATTAAATGTTTATACTGAATATGGACAGCTCTATAAGAACAATGCACAATAATTCTGTTTGAGCAGATGCACTCTATGTCTGAATGCAAAATGTAAAATGCAAATACCTAAACCAAGTGTGCAAATAATGGAATGTGCAAGTGCAAAGCTGCTAAAAGAAGAACCTAATTGAAGCTGTTATGCCGAGCCGGTCGGGCAAACAAATTAACACGCGCTTCATGCAAATCCGATACATTCATCTTCAATGCATTCGCTTTGGCATATCCCATGCGTGGCGCACAGGTAAATTGTTTCGCAGATAATCTATTGCATTTGGTGGCGATTTAGTTGGTATAGAGCTCTTCGATAAAACGAAACGAGTATGCGAACTTAAAAGCCCGTTTAATCGTTCATCTGACGGTCGGAGTTAGTTCCGTCCGTATGCACATAATTACCGTATAATTATTTTCGAATTCGCATGACTGAGTACAAGAAGCGAAAAGTGCGGTATGGCTGCCGGCTGGACAGCCACAGCTGGGTGGGTGTTATTCGGTGACACACATTTCGCTATCAAGCTTACCGGCATAAATTAATTATTCTGTCATTTAACTTAGGCACATACGAGATACAGATACTAGTATAATGTATCTACTCGGAGGAGACGCAGACGAGTTGTTATATGGGGTTCGGTTTAGTCCTCGCTTGGTGCACTTTATTATAGCGCCTGTGGGGATATTAGAAGAAAATGTCTATACACTACACACCTCCGTGCAAATATAGCACGCAAGTGAAATGGCACTTTTGAGGTCATCCCCTAAAAGGATCTAGGGTGTGAATGCAAATTGGGTAGGTACGTAATGTATTTGCGTAAGTGCTCGCAAAGTGGCTATAATATTGAATCTGAACGGAATAGGCATACTAATTCAGATCAGAAACTCGATGCTCCATTTAGACATATACTCTGGTGGGTCGACTCTTTTTGTTAAAGTTAGTATGCAATATTTCACTCAACAAATTACAGCGGTGAGTTCATTTTTTATGTCAGTTATGGCTCTTATTCAATTTAATCACCAAATTAACTGCGCTATGTCGGCCGCATAAGCCGTTTCCTCACATATACAGTGATGTAAAGCTCTTCGCGGTACGTTGAAATTTACTGGATGTATCTTTATTGCCATTTAACTTGCAATAAAATTAAATTGTGTGAATAATGGGTTAAGCAGAACAATCGGCTTTTAAATAATGTATAAGCTGCCATGTTAAGCGGATTGTTTCGTATGATGATGAATGCTATCGCAATGACAGACGTAGTGTGTAATCATCATTCAGTGTAAACCTACTACAGGTATGCAAAAATGGTGACTGGGCACAACTTTTTAGCGCTTAATTTTTGCCCAAAATACAAAGAGTTGGGAAATTAAATTACTGCACCGGTTAGGTTAGTTAGTGGGCGCAGTAGCGCAGTGGTTAGTGTGCTGGACTACTGTGCGAGGGATCCCAGGTTCGATCCCCGGAAAAACACAAATTACATCTTAAAGTTGTTTCTACTGCGCCACTTCTCGCGAACGTCTGACAAACATCCGAGAGTATGACTGTCATGAAAAAGCTTCTCAATTCAGCCGTTCCGACTCGGTATAAAATTGTAGGTCCCTTCCATTCGTAGCAAAAATAAAAACTCACACAAAACGAATGGTTGCGAGAAGCTAGGCCTTGGGTGTCACCCGCCTGTTGCGCCACCTATTTTTTTTTTTTTTTTACCGGTTAGTATCACTTTTTGCAGATTTGGAGAGATACCTATCTTGAAGTCTTATTCTCGGTAGAGTCGAGTTTCTTGGACTGTGGTCGTGGCAATGTTTGTACCTCTTTCAGATATAGGACAGTACTATCGCCTTATGGTCTAGTGGTTGGCTCGAGACGGTCGCTAGAAAAAAAAACTCTTTGAAAAACAAAAGTCACGACCCACTCTACTGTCATGTGAATTATCGAATAATTTTTAACAGCGCTCACCATAAACTTGCATTCTCTCTCACTGAGAATATTGGTCGTATATGACCACTTAGGGCCGTTTGCAGATTCTACACTACACATACAGATTTAAGTTCTACTTAAATGCTTAAGGGCTACTTTTTGTAAGGCATAAACTGTTATGTAAGAGTTTATGTGGAACTTGAATCTTTATGAGTCTTATTAGCAATGGCCCTTAGTGATCTACAGGCATACTTAATATAGAATAATTCGTAAAGGAATCTGCTGCTCTTCAGATAAGCCAGGATGGATAGGTCATATCGCACCTCCAGTAAAACAACGACGTAAGTGCAAAAATTTTATTTTCTGAGTTAAGTATGTCAAAAGCTCAAAAAACTATAGTTCTTTCCAATAAAACAAAGACCTACGTGATAAACACTAATTTTGCCACTATGGGCTGATGCGTCTTTGTTCCGTTTCGTTATAATACATAATTCATTGAGAAAAAAAAAATAAAAAAATGGAACAACAATGACATATCAGTCAGTCAGGTGAATTTCGATTTTTGGTGTAACAAAGACGTAAGTGTACAATTATGACAGTGATAAAATACATTTTTAATTTTTTTTCATCTCGTTTTCAGTGAAACAACGACATAAGTGCTTATTTTTTAATAGGAACTTTCTTTATTTTGGTTATTATTTCCTTAAATAATTTTTTTTCTTAAAATTGAATTACTACACCAGAAAGTGTGAACAATTTTCTTTATGTTACCACTAATTTTAATAATTTTAAGAATTGTGTTCTTTATTTATTTTTTTTTAATAAAAACGGTTTAAAATTTTTTTCTCAGAATTAACATTTTTGCACTTGTTGTTGTTTTACTGGAGGTGCGATATGCAAATTCTAAATAAATGCACAGATTTCGTAAGACCTTATGTCACTTATTTCCCCACTACCAATGAACTCTGCTACATTAGAAAAATAATCCTTTTCCATGACATGGAAGAATTTTAGGCTGAACTTCTAAGAAAGCGGAGATATATAAAATTTTAGGTCCCTTTCATTCGTCCCTAAAAAAAATGTACAAAAGCGACTGATTATAAGAAGCTAGCCCTAAAGTACGGAACTGTTGTGTCAATTATTTACTTAATTAAATTTCGAGAATGCTATAGTATCCAAAAGAATATCATAAAAACAGTGTTTCCGTAGTTTTCAACGAAGCTCTTAATAGACTTCAGAATGGCAACCTTAGGTTTCTCTTCATCAAATCCGCCGCAACACTTACTTATTTGTGTTTTTTTTTCTGTTTCAGGTAAGATTTCAATGATTCTGTATATGCTTCTCCTGGAAAAAATGTAAGTACCTACATATATAAATAAGACATGTAGGCTTGTAGCTTTCAAGTTATTTTTCCATCCTTCAGGGAAATGTTGTACATTATTTGATTTTGAGTCAGTTTAATAGAAAATGCGAAAAATGTTGGGGGACAAATGACAAAAACCATGCGACAAAAAATACTCAAAAATATACAGGATCAGATACAAGATATAGAGACTCTAGAATAGTGACTAAGGACAAGGGAAGGGACTATAGACGAGAGTCTAATGACGTCTAGAGTAAAGCTTGCAAGACCATACCCGTACCAATTATTCTGAAAAGTCCCCGTATGTTATCGCCAATGTGCGGAAAAATAGATGATACCATATTTTATTGTTAAGAATTTAGAGACCTTAGCTCATGTCCAATTTTTCACAAAACACATACTTCTTCTACATACGTCTTCTGAAATTTGAAGACTCGTATGCCGATAAATTAAAAGACGTTGTATTTGTTTTCCTTTGGACTTCTGCGAATCATCATGATGCCTTGGATCGTTATTATTCTTATCATCGTCCGAACCGAACAACTCAGTAATTTTTCTTCTAACAGCAAAAATTCAAGACAATGTAGTTTGCACCCCTATTTCAATCCTTATAAAGATGAATTTTGAAAAAATTATTAATTAAGAATGTAATAGTTTTGACTTATCTATCATACAAAGTTTCAAGTTAATACGCCCAATGGTTCATGTGTTATGAAAAATCAGGGGAAGTCAAAATCTAAAAATTCCTTCCTTCCTTGTCTTCAGAATCGAACCAGAATGCAAGTTCTAAGTTTAAAGGAAGTGGTTCAAATTTGGCTTGCAAGATTTGAGCATAACTAGCATCTGATCAAATTAAGTAAAAGACTTTAAAAACACGTGCGGTACCAAAATTTATCCAAACTTCAAAAATATCAAAACCGTATGCTGAAAAATGCGGCGTATGTTGATAAGCTCGTCAGCATATATCATACGAGTCAGCATACGCCGAAAATTAGTCAGAATAATAGCTTACGGTCACAAAAGGAGTATTACACGATGTTCTTAGGTCGCCAACATACATATGCTGACTGGACATTACGATTACATAACAAATTTGTTAACAAACACCTTTCAGCATACATATAATGACAGACATTTTGCTATTACATAATATGTTGCGATTGCGACACAATTACATACGTATGCATACGTACATATATGTTCATTAAACATATCTTCTAATACTAGCTCAACTCTTCATAGCGATTGTGAGTCCCAATCAACCTTCCAACTCCATTTCCTTCTGATCGGCAATATTAGCCGAGCCGCACTGTGTTAACTGTTAAGTTTCCTTTGGTGATTAACTGACACTCGTTTGTAATTTTAATGAATTCACATTTCACGTTCCATTGTTCAATTTCCGGGCCAATATTCACAGGAACACTTCCGGGCCAATACCTAATGAATGGGCTCACTCGTTTCGGTGGTTTTCGAGATACATACACGATTTGTATGTCTAATTCTGACTAAACAGAATCACCTTTGGGCCAATAAAAATGACTTTCTCAAAATTTGAGCTCAATCGGTTCGGTGGTTTTTGAATTTTGCGATTATTGGTGGTGGAATTTTTTTTTTTTAATTTTTTGACTTTTCATTTGAGGTTTTTAGAATTTGTTTGCTAAATCAGTCCCGCTTCGAATTTTGCGAATCTAACGCACAAAAACTGATTTTTATAATATTTAGGTAGATTTCAAAATTTGCTCTTAGTTTTACAGCTCGTTGTAAATTATGTATAAGTGACCTCTTTGTCTTCAAAGTGTGCTTCGAAGCGGTTCATTAAATGTTTCTCAACTCTTTCCACTAACTCGTTCAACATAAGCTCAACTGCAAATGATTTTTTTTCAAGGCATATTATTGACAACCTTTTTAGAATTTTAAATGTAAAAGTGCAAATATAATTTGTTTGGTAAAACAAATGGACGTATTCTTTAAAAATTGACAAACTTTGCATTTTGCAAAAACATGCTTGTCGCTCTAAAAATTCGATTTTGGTGAAACGAATTTGGCAAAGATAAACTGAAAATTTGCAGGGTGCAAAGTTTAAAGTTGGTTGGTAAAATAGGACTTTGATCTGGTCTGTGGTCTTTGACTAGCTGCTTCCAATTGCGCACTTTATTTTAATTGAGATTCCCTTTCACTTTAGTCGTAGCGATGAATATTCGACCATAGCGACGTATCCGTCGGAACGGAAAATTCTCCGATTTCATACGAATCGGAGGGTTTTTGCTTCGAGGTATTCTTTCGAACAGCTTTTCGGAACTTTATTCCGACAAATATGTAACGCACACTGGCATTTTGCGTTTCAGTGCGATCAAGTGCGTTTTTACTGATATTTTTGACAGCTTCATACGAATTTTCTTTCGATATGCTCAGAGAGGAATTGGTTGCGTAATGTGTTTACGATTTGCAGTGAAGTGTTGATAAATGAAAGCTATAAAGAAAAAACATTTTAGCAAAGTAATTGGTTGTATTTGTTGTTGCTAAAATTTGTGTTTCCAGGGCAAAAACAAACGAAAAACCAAGAACTATAGGAAAACCCCGATGTACCACGAACCAACATCATGTCAAATTAATGCGTTGTCGCATTTTAATTATTCTTTCCGAAGACGGATACCCATACCCGGAATGTAATTTAGGTCTCCGGCGGAATATGCGTTTCGGAGAATTCTTCGTTCCGTGACGGATATCTCGGGTAGGTGCACGGAAGTTGGCGGTCTAGTTCTATATGTGGTTTGTGGTGGTCTTCAGGATGGATTAACTCTTTAGCTACAAGTTGCGGTAGAGTGCTTATATTGAATGCCCTAGCCGATTCCAATTGCGTATACCTCCCATGCTTTCTTTAGCAACAAGGTCATCAGATTCTACTTAACTCCAAGGTTCAAATATATTGCATGAGTGGACGTCTATGTACTTTCAAAACTCCTATTCACTTCCATTCCGCCTTCATTCAATTCATTCATGCTTCATCAAAATGTCAAACCCCACATCTTATTTTCTTCCCATTACAGTAGAGCTGGTGTAACGCCTCCCATCAGGTATTAATGATGTGCCGGGTCGTAAATCTTTCGATAAGAATATAAATCTTCACTAATCCGAAAAAAGAAGGCCAAAACACATTTAAGGCGTATTTCGTGAATAAAATAATCATTTTCCGGCAAATTTTCTTCCGCCCAAAACAAAAGGACCACCAGTACTCCCAGTATTTGCGTAAAAATGGGATTTGATAGGCAAAAAAAAAGAATAACCCCAACTCTCATCGAAGAAACACACACACACACAACCCAACAGGAGCGTTAATGTTGCCTCAATCCCAGACGTAAAATAAATTTTATTAATTCCCTTTCGTATCCCTTTTTTTTATACGGTAATTCCCTTTTTTTTATTGCGCCGGCATGTTGTTGGTCACTCGTGACAATTGCGAAAATATTTCCGAAATGTACACAAACGTGCTTGAACTTGAACACATTAAAAAAAATAACATAAATGTTATAAATCCCCTCTATACCGTTACTAGGATGTGATGTATAAATGATTATACTTAGAAAATTTCTGGAATTTGATTTGTTGTTTTTGAAATTTGATTTGCTTTGAGCTGTAATAAATTTCTGGATTTGCATTCCCCTTAAAAATGTCGTTAGGTATATTATAGTTGTTGCTATCCATTTTGGAAGAAGGGAGGACTTTTAACAATTCGATTCGACTCCATCAAAGTGGATGAAGTTTAGTTGGAAATGTATCCTGTTCTGTTCACTTGACTACACGATGGAAATTGATTAAATTGGCTTAAGGGTGTAACCAAGTGTGAAATGAAGAGACGATTTAGAAAATATCTACTATACGAAGTTTGCATACGGCGAAAGTTTCCAATATCACATTTTCAAAGTTGTCACAGTAAGGTGAGTTTAGGGATCAATTTAATTACAATTTTGTTTTTTTTTTTTTTGTTTGTTTTCTCTGGAGGGATGCGGTAGATCGATGTATTTGAGATTGAAAGGATTTTTGAGGGCGGTATATCCAATAAAAAAAAATTGAATTCGTGTTATAAGTGTTTTCATATTTTGCGTTATAACTGCAGGCAAACAGACTAAAAGGGTCACTTTTAAAGAAAATTTAACACAAAACTTAACTTGTTTCCAAATTTAATAAGAACTAATTTAGTTATAGGTAAAATATTCCCTGATGGGTTATAACTTATCGGATTCAAGGTCTGCCCAAAGTAACACAGACCTTGGATCCGATTTTGATGAGAAGTACATGGTGGACGTAGGACAAAGATCGAGCCAACATCGAACGTGATCGATCTCGAACGAAGATATCGGCTCTCGGGGTCAAAAGAGTAGACCTCGTGGCCAGCACGACTCCAAACAGAGCAAACGGAAGTCCACTATGATTATGCAAGAAGTGCGGGTTGTGTCGATATAGTACTCAAGCATTTTTTTTTGTGTTTGGAGGTTCGCTGGAAGGAAAAATCATCGAAAGACATTGCAGGGCTATAAGCTATTACGCGACGGATACTTCTGCAATAGGGAGGGGCTTTAACCCGATCTTAGAAAACTCCCGATAGGACTGACTTTCGTCATCCTTAATTGGATTGCATCTAGTCGTTTGACTAATCGGCAATTTCGATGCTGAGAATCGACTGAGGATTTGCGTTATTCGATTGTCCACATACACATTTCTTGACCGAGAATATCCGTATATCCAATGCAGAACGGTTGTGGAGTCTGTGTAAGCAAAGCACTCGACATTGGGAATCATAAGGGCATCATTCACCTTGGTAAGCAATATCGTTAGCAGTAAAGACCCGCATAATTCAAGGCGAGGTATTGAAAGTTTAGGGTTCGATGGAGCGATTCGCGTTCTTGCGCATAATAACCTAATTTGAACAGACTCATTTTAAAAAATTGAGAAGATAAATCCGCCGTTTGTCGGATTTCTATACTTTTTTGACGGAAAATATTACCTACTCGTAGATTAAGAAATTTTACCCACCTTAATCTCTTGATTACATTATAAAATAAATAGGTGGCGCAACAGGCGTTTAGACACCTTAGGCCTAACTTCTCGCAACCATTCGTTTGTGTGAGTTTCTCTTTTTGGACGAATGGAAGGGACCTACAATTTAATGCCGACTCCGAACGGCTGAATTGAGAAGCTTTCTCAGGACAGTCATACTCTCGGATGTTTGTCAGACGTTCGCGAGAGGTGGCTCAGTAGAAAAAAAACCTTAAGATGTAATTTGTATTTTTCCGGGGATCGAACCTGGGATCCCTCGCACAGTAGTCCAGCACCCTAACCACGGCGCTACTGCGCCCACTCTTGATAACATTGTCAGTATTTAAAAGTTCTGTTATATCTTAACATGATTAAGAAGTATACTTCTGTGCCTTTGGCCAACTTTTTTAACATCTTCCTTTGCCATTTCAATGTTTAGATCTCTATGTAGATCAGCGTTACGTATGAACCAAGGTGCATTAACTATGTTCCTTAGTACTTTATTTTGGAAAAATTGATTTTTTTGCGAATTTGTTTGGCATGTGCATGGCCACAACTGGAGTTCGTAGGTCCTTCATGGTTTTAGAATTACCAATAATTGTTAAGCCAGAACCGAAGTATGCAAGGACAGGTGAGGGGAGGTTGTGCTAGAATCGCAGATGGTCTTGGCCTGACTGAGAAGCAGTAACCCGTTTAAAATAACAAATTCGTTTTAGCAAGTATATTTTTGAACGTAATAAAGCCAGCCGTTAAGATCTGTAGAGCTTACAAAATCTTATCGATGCGGCTAAGAGTTTTCCATTATGCAGTCGTTAACGTGGATAGTATTTTTACGGCTTAAATAGTAAGAGAGTTGAGACCCCATTTCTTCACCAAGAAAGTGGCAACTCTATAGTCAAAGCGCAGTACTACTTATCATTTCTAGTGTCGAGGTTAAATTGTAGTAGCTGCTATTTCTCCACCTATTTCAATGGGACTCCACCACTACCACGCGTTCTAAAGACAAGCTTGTTCACGTCTATCTTTATATCGCTTCAATACTTACTTACTTACATACTTATGGTTGCTACAGGTCGGGGTAGGTATGGGCCTCACGCCTAACACGCCTCCCGGATTTTTGGTTAACTGGCCTTTAGCTGTGCATTTCTAGTTGGTTGAGGTCACTTTCCCCTTTGTGTGTGCCACCTAAGGCGAGGTCTTCCTCTACTGCGTTTTCCATCCGGGTTGAAATCGAAGACTCTTCGGGCCGGAGTGTTTGGTGTCTATTCGCTCTACATGTTCTAACCATCTTAGTCGAGTGATACGTAATTTTCTGACCAGGTCGATGTTGCTTTACAGCTCGTAGAGTTCGCTGTTAAATTTCCTCCGGGAGACCGAAACTCATTCAAAGAATTTTGCGTTCGAAACGACCAAGAAGATTTTCATCCGCCTTTGTTAACGTTCATGCTTCTGCGCCACAGAGCAGGACTGCGATGACGAGTATCTTATATAGTGCTTATTGACAAGGCCTTATGTATTAGTCACTTGCGTTCTTAGGCCAAAGAGACAGCGGTTGGCAAATGTAAAATGATTTCTGGCATGGTGGAGCCGAGGTAAACAAAGTCCCCCTAACCACCTCAAAGTTGTAGCTGTGTATCGTGACTAGGCTTGCCACCCGTTTCATGTTTCTCATCTCTTCAGATTCTATTGACCTCTGCAGTCTGCATCCGCATTGATAATTAAAGCCTTTATACGCTGCTGCTGCGAAATGATGTCGAAAATAGGTAGCTAATTGTAGTATAATACTTGGTAAAATTCTCCACTCTCTCTTCGCTTGCGAAATTTTACATTTCTTTTGACGGTGGCTACACGATTCATGGGAATTTTAAATTTTAAGCTGCTCTCCAATATTTCTCTCCAAACATTAGCTAAAAGCGTTAGCGTACCTAGCTAAATTTTGACATATGTAGAGTACGTTGTGGATACAAGTGTCAGAGAAAAAAGCTTTTCGTTGAAAATAACTTCTTTCAAAAATTCATCGACGCGATCTCAAATTGTTCACTTTCAAAGGATTCCTCATCGAGGTATTTAGTGAAAAATCGCATTTTTATTTATTTTTCAACAACACAAAAATACAAGAGAAAAAAACTAACACGATCTGTCAAAATTTAGCTTGAGAAAATGTGACGAACCATTAATGGCCACCGCGCTAAATTTTGACAGATATATGAAGTACAGTCTGAAATGAAAATTTAAATTTTTAACTGAAGCAGGGTACCGCTTGGCTAAAAAGATTTGCCTAAATTTTGGAGAGAATTTTGTATGGGAGCTAAAATTTAGCTCGATCAGCGTACTAAGCTTAAATTATTATTTTATTAGTATTTATTGTTTTCTAAAAGGTGGCAAGCCTAATAGTGACGTTCTGTTCAGACGGCTACAAATCCATTGAGTGCGCATTATGCTTTTATTCCGTAAATATTTATTTGCTTTTGTTCCTAATTAATTGAACGATTTTTATGTATTCATTTTTTCGCCAAATGAGTTTCGAGTTATTTCTGATTTTTTATTTTATTTCATCACATTCCGGTTGTGAAAAAAGGAAAGTTGTCCGTAAAAAAAGTATGAACAAAATTGCCTCTCAGTTAATACAGAAACACCGCACACAACTATTGTATAGGTACCGTCAAAAACATACCTACTTTACCACAACAAAGAGTATCAAACCACAACAAGGCCCGTGGATGATCAAGGAGGGTGCAAATAAAACCACCACTACTACCACCAATCTTATTCCGAAAAGCTTATCGTGGGGCATAATTTGCAATGGTGTATCTATATGAAAGAACAACACTTTACCATCTCGTGAAAGAGCTCAACTCAGTTGTGAATATAACGTTAAAAGTTTTCCAATTTTTTTTTTTGGCTTTTCTTCCTTTGCTTTTATTATTTCCTTTTTTTTATTTGCATGCTCTTTGCTGCGGGAAACCTTCATCAAATAAAATCTTTTTTTTATTTGCTATTTTTCATCTCCTTGTAATGCTTCCATGATGATAACGTAAAAGAATGATTGACTTTTATATCAGGACCATTCAGGGTAAAAAGGCTTCTTATTCCACTTGGTTTGTGGTATATATAGTTGTAGACGTGTCTTTTTCATTTAATGATATTAATTTTCCTACTCACAACATTTACGAGTTTTCCATTATTAATTTGGCAACAAAAAAAAAAGGTCAAAATATACACATCCTTATATAAGTAGGAGCGAAAAACACCACTGGAGTGGAATGCGGTCAATTAATTCATGGGGAACACCCTAAAAAAGGGGATTCTCCGCATGCAATATGGCACCATACACAAAACATTCGCGTAGAATAAAGTTTTTCCATAAATAAGCTAAAAATACAACTAGAACTAACGGCCCGCAGAGGGCCGACGACGCGCCATGTAGGGAGTAAAGGTGTGTGGCCCAGCAATAAATCAAACTGCTGGAACATTGCTTACACCATAGAAACATGAGACTCTCAAATAGAGCTACGGTCCAATTAGAGAGAAGCAGCAAATTGTTGTCATTAACAAAATGACACAATGTCCTTTTATGGCTAAAATTTCCACAGCAATGATTGCAAGATGTTTCGATTTATTAACAAATTTTAGGCTCACGTCCGAATGGAAAATGGAAAATGGAAAATGGAAAATTAAACCAAAGCTTGCTACCAGAAATTTCGCATAAATTCAAACGACTCCACAACATAGTCTGTTATGTATCTGCTATGCATCAGATACTCTGCATCCGAAGAGTATAGGAAGTTGCCTTGCTCTGGGATGGTAGCGAATTGGGAATCGATGTGGGAAAAGGCCATTTCAGCTGGATGCCTTTTAATGGTATGCGATAAGGTATAAGGACTGAATTAAATTCAAAAGCAAGAGTTACATGGGTTGACGACAACGATGTTGGGTCTTTGAATTCCGAAATCTTAATTAATACAGTTGAAGTTTGAGGGGCATTTAGACAGAGAGTCTACGCAAGGATGGGGACCATACATTTTCAAAGATCAATCGAGGAACGGCATAGGAGGGGATATGCGATGTGAGTTTCTTCGAATTACTCCGACATATTTGAAATTATGGTCAGATGTCTGGGTTTTGGAAAGAAGACTTTTAAAATAATGCACTGCCTTTAAGGACGAAAAATGACATAATCAATATTGTCATTTGTCAATATGCCAACATAGACTCGGACCAGCAGCTTGCTCTGTAATTTTTTTTAAGTAATATCATTGGCAGAACTAGCGAGCTGTCATTGTCAAGTTTGCTACAGAAGCAGGAAAAAGGGAATTACTCATAAAGGAGGGTAAAAAAGAGACAAATAACGTCGACAAATTGAACGGCTACACCCAACTAACATTTTAGAAAAAAGGTTTGAGCTTTAAAAGGTACCTATTGGCTTCTGCATCATTGTCGTTGTCGATAATGCAGTTTCAGTTTCCATTAAACTTCAATGAAGTGATTCTTTAGAAGTTCCGTCACTTATAAAGAACTTCTATACGAATTTGTTGCCAGCTTAATAGAAGGCTTCCTGGACTTGGGGTGAAATCGGCTAAGGTGATTTGTGATTATCACAAATGTGACCATCACTTGTGATCAAATAATATTTTCCGTCTGCGTAAGGTGATCACCAAAAATTGTTTAATATTTGGCATCACTTGACACTAACATGCGTGTCATTATTCATTTGTTTGTATTGTTTTCGAATTGGGGAAAAGTATTTGAGTACCTACGTAATGCACTTTAAAATGCAAAGTAATATCAAAATAACAATTTTAACAATATCCTATACAGATAATACTGTTAGACATGTATTATCAACAGGACCGCAGCCTATAAAGAGTATATCGAGTTTTAGTACGTGGTAAAGCACCCGGATTTGGCCAAATCTTTTTCTGACAAAGGCGCTATCTGCCGTGATGCCCATAGGGGTTTTTGGGAGAAAGTATCCCTTAATAAGAATGAACCACCATGGGACAGAGTTTTGTGTTCTTGAGGTCACCTCAGACGGAATATTCTGCCTTATTGATGCTGACCAATCGTTAGGAACTTGCCATTAGTACCCGCCACTCGCAAGAAAGTTTTATGTTGTAACTTGTAACTAGCTGGAGAGTAGATGGAA
This sequence comes from Cheilosia soror, assembly GCA_949372485.1. NCBI lineage: Eukaryota > Metazoa > Arthropoda > Insecta > Diptera > Syrphidae > Cheilosia > Cheilosia soror. The sequence goes on along the minus strand of OX443561.1, from coordinate 93,235,264 downwards.
TGTGAGTTGACGGAACACCAGCTGGTAAATGCAATTGCCGTAGGGGTAAGATATACTACAAAAATATATCGTTTTTTGGTCGAACATTTTTTAAGAATTTTTTATTTGGAAATTACAATTAGCTTTGTACATTATATAGCTCTAGTATGTTTAGCTTATTTCGGAGAGTTAAAAGCAACAGAAGGACAAAAAAACCCCTATCGTTATTTTTATCTAGTTCCTATTCCTTTTCAGACCCTAAAAATAAATGCAGAGGTACAAACACGTCCATTTTCTCTTAACACATCAAAAATTAAACAAACACTTTGATCAAACCAACATGCAAGTGACAACTAAAGTGATGTCACAAGAAATTATCACAAAATCACCTTACGCAGACCAATTTTGTTGATTGTGACTATCACTTATCACAAATCACCTTAGCCGATTCCACACTTGCATTATTTGGCTAGCAAGGCTTTAGAGATGAGATACAAATAACAAAACAAAACAAAAAAAAGAATCATGAAAATCGGCCCAGCCAGCGGTTATCGAGATAAACGTCATCGAGTTTCACCCCATAAAATATGTTTTTTGTATACATCCTATACGGTTTTGAATGGTTTTTTGTAAGGGAGGTGCTATGCCCCTTCGTCCAACTTTGACTAATCTTCACAGAAAGACTCTGGGGCCAATATCTAAGATTATCTGAAAGTTTGAGCTCAATCGATGTGGGCGGTGCCACGCCCCTTTGTCCGATTTTGAATTTGTTTGGTCTATTGACCGATCACCGTAATTACCGATACATATTTAAAAAAAAATCAACTAAATTGGTTCAAAATTACCAACACAACAGAACCTTTACAGAAGTTTAGCTTATTGTTAACGAAGCACATTTAGAAGCTAAAAGCATAAGGTAGCTGCAATTGTCCGAGTCGGTAGATAGGTCGTAGGTTCGAATCCGGCATATGTAAACCAAATTTTGTATTTGAAATTAAATTTAATATGAAATATGATAATTCAATTTAATTCTGTAATTCATCAGGCACAAGTAAACTATAAAGAGGGACCAATATCTACCGGAGAAAAAGTTCTTGAAAAGTTATATGTACTTCTTTCTTTTTAAACTTTGGTAAAGCTTCTACATTGCTTTTTAAAAACCTATCAAAATTCAACTATATAGAAGCTGGAACCTCCAAACGCCTTGTATACCAATCAGACAATAGACCTTAGTTAAGATTTTCCACAACTTTTGAAGAAGTTAAAATTTTGATTAATGTTCTCCTTTTTACTCTTACCGTAAGGTTTTCAAAAGGTTCATAGAAAATGAAAAGGGTCTGCGATTAGACTTAATCGAAGCTGAAAATTTACACTCTAAAAAATGCGTGTAAAATTACTATGAAAATGTATGTAATTTTTAATGTAATAATAGGCAAGTTGCGTGTTTATACACACGACAATAGGTAAAAAAAAATGTAAACACATAATGTTAGGTATTACAAACATTTGTTGCAAATGTACTCCTTTAGTGTACTTTTCAACAACTTTTGTTCAATAATATTCTATTATTGTTTAAACATTACTCTCAAAATGTTTATAAATAAACAAATTTTGTTTAAATATAAACACCTTATGAAATTTACACACACAGTGTTTAAAGACCAATACCCATTTACACCAATCTGAGGAAAGTTACACATTTTATGTGTAATTTTGCAATTCGATTGTGACGGTGCATTTGCGAGCTCATACGTGATCAGACCTTTGAATTTGAATAAGGCGGTTGAACCTTTTGCGCTCTCAAGTTCCATCGCATCTTTAAGTGGAAAAAGTAATTTTGCTTTCTTTACGGAAGTATTTTTTTTTTTTTGTTAAATCGAATAATTTTTAATAAATATCTTAAGCATTTTTGGATTGTTTTTGTGATGAGTGCACTAAGTCTGAGCTTATTCAGCTAAAAAGCAGTTAATTTATGAGTGCTGACCATAATGTCTTGCAGTCAGTTGCTTGTCCTCTCTCGCATGAATCGCATGCTAACTCTATTATATCTATGATCGGTTAAGTAATAAAGAACCTGAATTAGAGAAAGCGTTTACTTACTTGAGTCATCACAGTTTTATTTCGTTTAGACAGGTTTACTGCAGTGGACGACATGAAGGCCGATGATATTGATAACACTTTTACTTGTTTTTAAATTGTTTTGAATAATATACTTTCTGACGATGTACAATTTTGTTTAATTGTACAAATTAAATATTGAATTTAAGCAAACTTACATAAATAAGTCTAATTTTAAGCTTCTTCATACACAATTTTGTTGGATTTTACACATTGTATGTCGAATTTTGCTACAAATTTAAACATGAAAGGTTTAAATTTACACATTTTATGTTGATTTATAAGCATTTCTTTCTATAATTCTGTTGGATTTTAAACATTAACAGCCTTATTTATAAACTTTATACACTCTCTATAATAGGTCTTCTTATGTAGATGTACATTTAATTTGAGCATCTTAAGTGTAGAAATACGCATTTATATTTAAAATCTGTGTTTAAATTTACACAACAAAGATTTAAGATTTACGCATTAAATATTTAAAATTGATACGTGCGTAAAAATACTGCAATTATGTTAGGCAAGTAGATTCCTCGCTTAATGATAGTAAAATTACACTATTTTTTTTTAGAGTGTAGTTGGGTAGGAACCTTGTCTACCTCGGCACCACTATAAGCTTTAATAATAACATCACACCAGCTATTAGCCGAAGAACTACTATTGACTATTGAAATAAATAGGTGGCGCAACAGGCGGGTGACACCCAAGGCCTAGCTTCTCGCAACCATTCGTTTTGTGTAAGTTTCTATTTTTGGGACGAATGGAAGGGACCTACAATTTTATGCCGAGTCCGAACGGCTGAATTGAGAAGCTTTCTCATGACAGTCATACTCTCGGATGTTTGTCAGACTTTCGCAAGCGGTGGCGCAGTAGAAAAAACTTTAAGATGTAATTTGTGTTTTTCCGGGGATCGAACCTGGGATCTCTCGCACAGTAGTCCTGCACACTAACCACACACACTTGAAGAAATACTAAGGCGACTTTATATAAAAGCCTCATCACCACAGTCCTGCTATATGCTGCAAAAAGATGTGCTTAAATGCAGATAAAGATATCCTTGGTTGTTTTGAATTAAAAATTCTTAGCGTAATTTTTGGTCACGTTTAAGTTGAATTGTATGATCAACTTGGACGTGTCTAAAAAGTCGTAATCAGTTATCTAGCTAAAATATGTTGCGCGAATGGATCTCAATGCTCCGACCTGCAGAATCTTTTGATTACCATCCGGAGATAGAAAAGAACATCGCCTTAAGTGGCGCGCATAAGTGCATAAGGGACGTCAACCGACTTAAAGTGCGCAACTTGAGGCAGTTAGCTATAGACCGCGCTAACTTTAGAGGCGTATTGTTTTAATTCAAGGTCCATCCTACACTGTAGCGCCACCTAAGTGTGTCAGTATGTAAAACTAATCTCTGAGGCAACTGAACATCAGGACAACTGACAACATGTTATCCAACTTTGCTTACTCCATAGGTATAGGTTTTAAATGAAAATATCTGAAGATAATATACGCCATAGTTAAAAGGCCTTCCTGAGAGCCACCCAAATTATAGTCAATTTTAATCTACGATAGATGAATTGGAAGCTCAGTTGTCTCATAGATTAGTGATCGCAATGGAGGTGCTCTCTGCCTTAAACGCACTTGAGGCCATGGAGTGCTTGCTATACGGTTGAAATGGAAAGCGGTAAGTGGATTGACCAAAGCAAAATGGACACTTTTTACTGCGTTTTCCATCACTATTTCAAGCATCTTGGGCGATGATTTCGGCACGAATATTTGCCTTGACCTCGTCAATGGTCTGAGGCTTTCTGGGGTATACTTTTTTATTCAAGTAACCCCGTAAAAAAAGAAGTCCTGTGGGTTCAAGTCTGGAGTTCTGGGTGGCCAGTCAATATCGCTGTTTTTTGACAGGACACGTCCAGGGAATATTAGTTGCAGAATCTGCATTGTTTGATTTGCAGTGTGATATGGCGCGTTCATTAGAACCTCTTAAGTGTTGATGAGCGGCATATCAACGATCTTCAACTCAACAAAATTCGACACCAAACGACAAATAGTGTTGTCAGACGGTTCTTGTTGGCCACCATATTTTTAACGATGTGAACGTTATTTTAACACAACTGAACATAATTATTTCGGTGCGTTGTTTCGGTGCTTGGAGCGATTCATGGTTAAAATTGTACTGAATTGACGTTTCAAACAGAAGTCTACTCAAGTCAATCGGTTTGATAAAAATGTCAAAGTTATTCAATGTTTACATTCCGACATAAAATATGGCGCACCCTGTATATGCATTTACTGTCTCTTTACATAAGCGTACCACGAGACATAATCGAAAGAGAAATCATGTGCATGACGTTGTAATGTATTAATTAGTCCGCCATAAGTGAGTTGCAAGTTCTCTTTCTTCGTGCAGATACGTCATAAATTTGTGGGAATTGTATATATGGCTTAACCCTTAAACCCTACCCTGGGGTCCAGCGCGATGCATAAACAAAACTTTTGCGGATATTTTTTCAACTAAAAGCCACACGATGGCGCTATTCAAGCTAATCCTCTGTATATCAGTAGGCGTCTCGTTATTAGTAATTTTTATTTGTGCGTGCGGTGCAGTCGTAATTAAAACAATTTCCGGGGGTCCTAGACCCCAGGGTAGGAATACTGTAATATCGGAAGACAGAAATTCTCATATAAAAAAATACCTTGAACATTATGAATTATGACGGAAATGAGAACTTATCGACTTTCGCCAGTCTGCGCCCTTCTTTTGCTAAAGACACGAATATAAGAGAAATAAAGGCGTCAAACCAGTAACAAAAAAGGCGCCATTTCCTCAAAAAACTTTCACTTGATCTCATCACGCACAAAACTGCCTTTGCAGCGAACATAGCCGGTATATGTGCCAAGAATGCCTCGATTCTAAACTTTAAGGTATTTTTAATATTCAACTACGTGTGTGATCTTAATATATAATAATTTATATCAAAACTTTTTAACTTTCTTTTTGTTTTTGAAATACATAATTACAAAACTATATTGGGGTTTTCTGGACCCCAGGGTAGCAATAGTGTTTCTCCAGGGATGGGTAGGGTTTAAGGGTTAAATATGTTATTGTCTATTTTGGGCAATGTACATTGAATTTTGTAATATTAAGTAGATACAAAGAGTCACGTTCTTCTTCAGGTCTCAGACTATCTCTTTGAAAAATTACATTATAATTAGTTCTTTGGTTTAGTACAGAAAACATATCAAACAGACAGACGAAGTTAAGCAGGTATGTCACAATATTAGTTCCCATAAAATTTGAATTCGGTAAGCTGTCAAATTTTGCAACAAGATTTTCCACTATACGCACAACATATGCACATAGTTAAGATTCGCAGCTTAAGATGGTATCAGCAAATTTGGCAGCCAAATTGGCCCACTTTCAGTGTGATATTTTTGAAAGTTCGCGGTCCACCGCAGAGATTTTTGTCTTAAATACTCAGTGCTTCCGTTTTAATATTGCAAATTTGTATTTAACGACCAACTTCTCGCAATCGATTCCACAACCAAATGATTGACTTCCAAGGCACGTAGCGGTATGATGAATTTTGCAGGTCCCCTCACAGTAGCACATGCCCTACGCTAGCGACCCATCTTTATGGGGCTCTCAAACTACCGTGTGACATTTATGTCCACCAGAGAACAATAAACATAAACATTAAATACATTAAGATAAATAAATAAAATACGGTGCATACATAAATATATCGATCACTTAACCAAAAAGTATAAAAATCCGCAAAATAGCCCCAAGGAGAAGCCTCGTCTCTCCGATACACGGTCGTGCCGTAAGAGTATAGGCAGAAAGGAAATAAAAATACACGAACAAAAAATGAAACAAAATCTGCTGCTCATAAATAATTTCAGAATATTTCGTTTTTTCCTACTGGCGCACATCCTGTGAGAAGGTGCCTTAAATGCTGGTCCGCTGGGAAGCAATTTATATCCTTTATTTATGCCATCACGTAGAGGATGGGCTGACAGCGACTACTATACTAACCCGACAAGGCATAGTCTGTCTTCCATTCCGCCAAAATCCACCATATATCCACCGGCACAGAGTGGACAAAAAAATAAATGACTTTACGCCAGCTCCAGCATCACCAGCTGCATGGAGAAGCAGCAGCAGCAGCAGCAGGAGGAGAGGACTGTACAGTGAATCTTACTATGCAGACTACCGCGCGCCTTGCTGCTCTAGTTAAAGTATTCAAAAGATTGGAACATATTCCGGAGCGCATATACATTATTAATGACCGTTCGGTTTACAACTTCATTATAAAATATGAGAGCACACTGGTGGATTGTCGGAAGGACGTCGCTCGGTCCCGGTCGTCGTTATCCCGCGTAATGCGAATATTTATACATCCCGTATCCATATGAATGTCCCCCCCTTTTACATGCATATCTGTCTTCATTTGAATCGTCATTATCATCAACGTTGGCGGACATGCCGTTGACCTCTCCGAGAGATTCTCTTGCGCAAAAATACCGCCTATCGACGGTGGTTAATCCTGCCCAGACTTGGCGAGATCCAAATTTGTTGGTTAAGCAACCACGTCTGCATTCTGCTCATGCGATACTCAACTCAATCAATACTATACCCTGGCGGGGCTTTTGTCTTCTCTCTTCGCTTATTTGATTGTGGGGAGAAAATTTCTTTGGCCAAATCCCAAATTGCCCCCACCGGCGGATGGCGGATAGCGGCGCGGCCATACTACACATATAAATCAATTGAACTTGACCTTTGTGATTAAGTAATTTCACCTGAGCAGAGATTCCATCGAAATATGAGATCGATTTGTGCGTGATTAGTTTTCCATGATTTTGCTGGCTCACACGCATTGCGGTGGATGGGAATGAATCGTTTGGGGGGCGGTTATATACCCAAGGGCGGGCGATAGAGCTGTCGGAGCCGATTATTTGTGAATAATTTGATGCTGATGCTGATGCTGCTGCCGTGCGATTGTAATTAGGGGAATTTTTGATTTTGGAATTTATGTTGGCGCAAAAATTAATGGATGGCTGGAGAGTGTGATTGGAAATGTTACGTGCCGCTTTTGGGCTTGGGATATTTTTAGGCACCCGATAATGAAGTGATTATTATACACCGATGGCAATTAGTGAGTGGCTTTTCTAATGGACAGGTTAGGAATTCTAATCGTATTCTAAGACCGGGGGGCGTATTTTAGTTGACGCTCTAAGAAACAGAAAAATTGATGATGATGCTCGAAATATGTCTCGTTATTTGCATTTTGGGTTTGCTTGCGTTCTCGTTAAAAATCGTCTTTTGGTTAAAAAATGCTGTTACTCAAAGTTGTCAACGTTGTTGCTTGGATTGGGCGTTTTCACCAACTTGATCCAATCGGAAGGCGTAGCAATTGCCGAGAAAAGAAAAAAATGTCGAATACCTACTAATAATGTTTGTCATTTGCTAAAATCTCGACATAGTTTGTATCGACTTTTAAGAATATCGAAAGTTTAAAATCTCGACACTTAAAACGTCGACTTTATTTGTCGAATGTCGATCTTTCTTCTAGTAACTTCAATTTAACTTCACCCAGAAAATTAAGCAAACAACATAATATAAACTTTGCATATACCCAACCTTGCACCTACTCCAAATCCTACAGTGACCACAAGCAGGGTGTTGTTGGGGGCAGCATGCTTGGATACGAAGTTCGGTACTTAAGTAGCATTACAGTCCGGGGTGGACCTGGCTCTTAAACATAATACCCGAGTTCTTTGTGTTGGTGGAGTTCCGATTTCACTTTTGGACGCAACCTAAAACTAGGTCTTCTTCTATGGGGTTCAAATAGAAAAATCTTCTGGACGGAATGTAAGCCTGCGATCGCTCTAGATCCGAGTTTCCCAAAGTGTGCTCTGCGGACCACTTGGTGCTCCGCCATAAAAATTCAAGTGCTCCGCGTAAAGATGAGTGCAAAATATGAAAATTCCATCAGACTAGCTAATTTTGTGCTTCTGGAACTTTGTCATTTTGTTCGTAACAATGTAATTTGTGTATTGGTTACACAGTACAAAAATGGGTAAAAATAAATCGTATACCCCAGAACTTCCTAACTATCAAAATGGAAACGAATCAATCGCGCTGATAGCGAAAAGATTTGTTTTTCTACTAAGCTTGTTTTCGGGGAAATACAAGTTTCTAAGAAGACCGGAAGTCTTGAGAACCGCAAAAGAAATGAGATTGGACGCAAAGCTACTCCAAAAAAAGATTTGCTGGACAAGTAGAGCCAATCCAGTTTTAATGTCCATTAAAATTAAGGAGATTGTTGCACCTAAACTCCATCAAGAACTCTGGCGCTGATTCGTAGAACAAAATCTTCGTGGATGCATATTCCACAAAAAAAACACATTATGGCAACAAAAACCTAAGCAAGAGCCGGAATTTCGAAAGACTCCACTTAAAAAAAACATTTGCAATTTTGGAAAAAAATTGTTTGGAGTGCCAAATCCAAGTTTAATTTATTTGGATCCGACTACTGTGCGAGAGGTCACAGGTTCAATCCCCGGAAAAACACAAATTACGTCTTAAGGTTTTTTCCACTGCGGAACGTCTGACAAACATCCGAGACTCTATGTCCTGAAACTGTCCCTGAAAAGCTTTTTAAATCAGCCATTCGGACTCGGCCTAAAAATTGGAAGTCCCTTGTATTGTATTCGTCCCTAAAAAAAACTTAAAAAAACAAATGGTTGTGAGAAGCTTGGCCAAGGGTGCCTTTAAAACCTGTTGCGCCAAATATTTCGGATTTTAGTGGAACATCTTCAGAAAAGATTGACTGCCCTTTTAAAAAAATAAAGGCTATTCCAGTAAATATTGGTAATTTTTATTATTATTATTATTTTTTTTTTTTTGAAACTGGAATTTTCAAGTATTTGTTTTTCCGTGGCCAACTCGAAAATGAGTTAAAAATGTTTCTGAATTCTTTTTTGTTTTGTTTGTTTTTAAATATCTACTGGTTAAAATATTTTATAAAATGCTAAAAGTCATAACACGTTACTTATTTCTTCAATTTAATAAAATTAAAAAGAAAACAACTAAAAATAGTTATGGAGTTTTCTACGAAAATTGGGATACTAATAGCAAAGTGCTCCGCCAGGAATTTCTCTCCAGAAAAGTGCTCCGCGACCAAAAAAGATTGGGAACTGCTGCTCTAGATGATGATGACTGGATTTAAACTTTTCTAACTCCGTCGAAGAACGGCATGAAAATGGAACTTTCGACTGGTAAAGGAGAGCCCCATGTATTAATTGAAACTGTAAGATACAGCATCTCCACACTAACACTACAACAGTCTAACGAGAGATGGCGGGATCTTGACACCTGTAACCACGCAAAACGGACCTGGCCACGGATAAAGGCCCCGACCCATAGAATCCGTCACATCCGTTGCGGCAATGTATTCGACTGACAGGTTGATAGAATACACAGTAGCTTATGGAACGTGACCCATGAGCAACGAGCGTGCCGGATGCGACGGATAAAGTAGGTTTACTTTCTACTTTTCTGTCCGTCGAACCGTTGACAGTTGGCAGAGCGTGAGAGTAAGCATTTTCATTGGTGGAAATATAAGATAATGAGAGAAACTGTCTCTCATATGTCATCGGCTGTCAACGTATGCGACGAATTCTATGGGACTGTTCGTTCCGTCGAATACGCCAATCCGTCGACGCAACGGATGCGACGGATTCTATGGGTCGGGGCCTTGAGTCGGCGCTGGACAAAGATCCTGTCAAACGTCAGTAGAACACACATCAGAACCCTTGTCGGAGTACTAACAGGAAGCTGTGTACTAGGAAAACATGCCGCAAGGCTTGGAGTTACTGCAAATTATTTTTGTCTCAGTTGCATGTATGAAGAGGAGGAGCTATCCTCGATTAGAAAGCAAACTCTAGGAGAATACTTTTCGGGGAGCTTGGTTGATATTATGCCAAAACGGATATTTCTGCAAAATTAGAATTTGTTAAATTTTATTTCAATCTAAACACAACTTTAATGCTAACAATATTGAGTAGTTATTAAATGGCTTTGTTAATAAAAAAATGTATTAATTATTGGCAATAAGCAATATTTAATTGAAATAGTAGGACACATTCTGTTATTCTCATTTTTAAAGAATAATACCTATTCTGTGAATTTCAATACGCACATGTATAAATACTCTACTATTATTTGTTTAATAACTATACCTAAAGTAACAATCAAAACATTGGACTAATAACATTACCTATTTATTCAAAAGCCACTTTTTAACTTTACCTAAAAATTGTGTTTCAATTCTCTTACAACAACATGGAAATAAAACCCAAAAATAATTTGCAATTTAATACGTATGCAACCCCCCTGCTTGGGATTTCTGTCAGATTTAAAGTACGTGTGAAATTGGATATATTGAATGTTTTTTGTGCAGTACAAACTTCCACCTACAGAAAACTCAAGCAGGGTGGTTGCTTACTTACTCCACTGTCTGTGCATTTCCACTTACTATTTTGGGCTTTACTGCTTGTCAAAAAAACGAACCATGGAAAGGAAATAACACCCAAAACGACGAAAAATTTTGCAACAACAAATTGCACGAGTTTTTTTTTGGGCGTTATTTCCAAGTCGATTTGGGCGCTATTTCCTTGGGCGTTATTGCCTAACGCCGTACAATCACTGTATAAAAATGACAAAAGTGGGATTTAAAAATTTTAGGAACATTTACAAAGTGACAGCTGATGTTGGCTCTCAAATTGTGGTCAGCGTTTTTTAAAAAAATTTAATACATTAAAAAAGTATATGTAGATGCCTTAGGTATAGGCAAAATGCCGAGATTAGTGAACAAGGCGAAACTAGGTGTTCTACGGTCTACTTTACATGCGAACCGAATGCTTCTGTCTGATAAGCAACTGCTAAATTTTATTGGAATGAGTACCACCCCAGCAGCAAGTTCTATATTGAATCTTAGACTGCACTAGGCCGCTGTAAGCAAGTTTTAAAATTGATTGAGGGCAGTAAAGACTAAGGTGGTAAATCTGTCGGACAATTTTGTTAAGATAAAGCTTTAAATAAGATGTATGTTGAATCCAACTAAGTTTTTTATCTAGGGTGATACCTAAGTATTTAAAATGGTGAACACATTCAATTTCAAAACAGCCATTGGTACAAGGTACATGAGATCTAAATACTGACGAAAATAATTGGAACCTAGAGCAGCAAGGAGCATGCTAGGTAAGTTAAGGAGAGGCCTTCAGGAACCATCCCCAGTAAATTAAAGAACGTAAACTTTGTTTTACTGCTTATAACTAGCTTGGGAAACCTAAACCATTGACGGAGAATTTCTAGATAATAATTCATATTAGTTCAAAATAATTTTTATTAGAATAAGAAAGTGCAGTATCATCAGCAAAAGCAGGAAAAATTCCCTTAAAAGGTTGAGAAAACAAAGAATTGACGAATATCAAAAATAATATAGGACCCAAAACAACTGTCTCCAGTTTCGCACGCTAAGTTGGTTAAGTTCCACTTCCACTTGCGTGCGCCATACAACATGAATAGCGGTTATCAAAGTTATAGCTGTTTATTATGACGCTCCATCCTATTATTTGATGTTATGTTTTCTTTTTTGTTGCCCTCATTTACGAATAAACCCATTTTTCCGCTCATTTTCTGCCAATTATGTTAATGTCATCCGCACGTATTCAGGGGTGGGATTCTGTAAGATGAAAAGTCCAATCGTTTTCGTTTTCACGAACGGTTTGCTTCATGTAACTGCACAAACGAAAGGAATTTTCATTTGCATGAAAGCAAAAAAAAAAACGAAAGCTATTTGGTTTACGTTTTCGTTTATTTTGCTTCATGTTACTCTAATAGCGAATGACATTTTCGTTCCATGCGAAAGGAAATCAACGACAACTTATTCATTGACGTTTTTCATTTTCTTTGATTATTTTAACAGTTTATGTTTAAGCCCATTTCTAACAATTAATGTGTCAAAATTATTTCTGAAGCAGTAAATGGAACAGAGGAAAAAAACAAGCTAACTCTCGTGTTTCTTCGCCGTCTTCCTAATTTTAACCAACTAAATGGAAAGAAACTTTTTTAAAAATTTAAAAAATACAATCAGAAATGCAAAAGGCGCAAAAAAATACTGCTGCCGTTAAAAAGAAAAGTTTTCCCAACTGTGAAAATTACCCATAAAGTATTCAGTTTGAACTACACAGCCTTTTAAACGTTTGCGAAGAGAAAAAAAAATGAAAGGAGTTACATGAAGCAAACATTGGCTTTCGCGTGATTTCTATTCGATTTTTGAAAAGCGAAATCGTTTCGTTTTTTATATAATCCCACCCCAGGTAATTTGATAGAGTTGTGAGCAATTGCGCCGCTGACTTTGTACAATGCTGAAGAAGTCACATTTTGCAGCAGGTAGGTACTTTGCGTAAGACCTTTTTTGGCATCAAAGACCTTGGTGAGATTGTTTGCGACGTTAGTCGAACAGCAAGTGTTCTCCATTGTTACTCTGCACAAACGGACGAGTTTGACAGGGGTACAAAAAGAAGCTATGCCTCTGTATAGCTCGTCGCTATAAATGTTGTCTTATATTTCCAGGACCCGTCGGTGGGTTGTGGGCCAATCAGTTCGTTGGAAATTTTTTTTATGCGTTTCCACAGTACGAAAGGCTTTCAACTTTTATTCGCTGTCGGATTTATTACCTACTTTCTTCGTCTTAGCTAACTCTTACAGATCAAGAGGTGTTACCCGCATTAATCTCCCGATTACTTTGTCAGTATTTGAAAATTCTGTTATTTCCATTCCTTAGGCAAACTTTCTTTTGACCAAATCTTCAAAGCGAGTTGATGTACGCTCTTCGTCTCAGACTGTCTTAAAGAACTCGGCTTTAGGGCCGTTAGGTTAAGCGAGCCCCCTTGTTTGAATATACTTTAGTTATACCTAGCTATTCTCATTTTATTTTAGTTGGGTGGACAGAAATCACCATTACATATTGAATGGTGTTTTCTGCCTGACAGGTCTTCTTCGCCGTTTAATAGCCTGGGCTGAAGTAGTTTTTCCATATCCTCAACATCGACTGTCCCGTTGCTACAAGATTTCCTTGCTTCTCTTTGGAGATCTCTTCTCTGTGCGGGTCTTGTTGCCTTAACACATTTTGTTCACCTTTTGTCAAAACTCCTGGAGTGTAGCTCCTTTCTATTTCATCATTCGGCCGTCGGCGCCGATATTCTTCTTTCCACTTTTGCTTGTAAAGCTTATGAGCCGCTCTCGTCCTTTTTCTGCACCGTGTCGCTTTCTAAAGGCTATTCGTTTTACTTCATGTCCTTGCCAACACTCTTTGTCACACCAAGGCCAAGGGTTTCATGAGGGTGGTCGGGTGAAATCTAACAGGCTTTTTGGCATCGGGATACCATCTTCACTTGATTCTGGCTGATAGGGCTTCTCGATAGGTTGAGCGATATGTGATTGGCAATGCTTTTGGTTGCGAATGCATCCGTTCAACGTTAAATCTCCTTTGCAAATATGTCTCCGTTGTTGTGGCGTTTGAGATAAGGTAATGCACCGAATTTATTTTGACGACGCTCGGAACATTCGCAGATCTAGTACTGCAGCTCTAGGAATCGTTTACGTCACATCTTGTACACTTGTACTATTCAACTATCGTTAAGCTCAGATGGAAGTAGGTATTTCAAATAAAATTTTCAGTTAATTGTAATCTCAAAAAAGTTCACAATTGCGTCTCACAAATTTGCTTTAAAAATCCCTGGCAGCAAATAAGTCTGTTGTTGATGGGTGGTCCCCTCATAACTCTCATCCGAAAACGTGTGTCTACATTCTTAATTTACTGACCACAATAAATATCTATTAATCGATAATCTTCTCTCTTTTCAGGTAAAATCTACTTTTAATGAACTTCCTACATCCTCTTAAGATGTCGTAAGCACTCTATGGCAATCAATTTACAATCCAAATGCGTATGTACTATAAATTTTCTTATATCTTTTTTTTTTCATTCAACGTTTATACTAAACATTAAGATTTTCTACAAAAAACATTATTATCCGCAATTAGTTTTAATATCCTTGGCAAATGGCACGTTAATGAACCTACAACCATTTTTGCCAAAATCGATTCTGATGTAATTAGAAAAAAAATGAACAGACAAAAAAAAAATTCGTTCAAATGTTGCTGACTAACGACAACACAATCAGCCCGCATGACCTCTTCGATTCCACAAGAAGCAGCCGACACAAAAAGACCCAACACGTTCAATGTCCATTAACAGCGAAAAACCTTGATCTTGTCCAGGGACTTTGAAGAGCTGGCATTTCATTGATTTCTCAGCTCTATACGAGTATTGTTCTATTTTTCACTACATAAACTACACCCATTGTTGTAGAGAAGTCATGGTCTCAAGTCAACTCTAGGTCTAGTTGCGTGTACATCAGACAGCTTGTTGGGTGTGGGAATAGAGGCGGCAAGAGTAACGCGCCGGGTGGCAAGTATACGTAATACGTGTAGTGGCTAAAAGTAAACAAATTGAAGCTCTCTAGTGGACCCGCAGGTATTTTTCATAATAATGATGTCGATCTAGACTATTTTAAAAAAGTTTTATCTTCAAGGGTCATTGTGTGTGTTTGTAATTTTTTGAAAACAACCCCCTTAGATGATGGCACGTCCCACTTAAGTATAACAATTAATTGGCCCCCCGGTAGACTGTTGTTTTTCGTTAAAATGTACCTACATAATCCTGTGTTGTTGTTGGGGTAGCCAATAAATGCCACTGTGTGTGGTGTCTTCAAGTCTGCAGGGTGAATGATCCAATATTTTTTCGAAATGGCCATATTTTTCGCACTTTGTTTATTTAATTGGAATTGTGTTTATATATTATTTGGAAGTACCTACATACAGTTTTTATGGCTTACGTATGTGAATTAGTATTTACCGTTGAATTTGTTAAGCCAAGCAAAAAAAAAGAAACATGTTTCCTGTGCAAAAATAATAATTGCATCCTCGTTAATCTAGATCTAGAGCATGGACGCTGTGAGGTAATTTCTGAAAGGTGTATGTAGACAAATTGCTGCAAAACATGTTTTTGTTTTGTTGGGGGCGGTTTTTGAACTCGAAGTGAGAGTTGGGATGGAGACGGTATCTCCTGAACTCTAAGGAAGTATACAAAATCGACCAATTTGTCAATTACTATGTGGCTGTACAGTTTTCCTGAGAATGCAATAGGGCTCTTTTATTAATATCCGCTATTACAGGAGAGTCACTGCATTTCAGACATAGTAGGGATGTTGCCATTATTAGCGTCAGTTACGAAAACCATCCGTGATATACCTTTTGTGTTATATCCAGATCCTTCAGATCGTTTCGAAAGTAACTAAGTAGATCAAGTCTTCTTGTAGATATAATAAAAGTGGAACCACCCAGATTTGACCAAAATCTATGGCATCTACTTAGATACCCTTTCGCTGTTGGCATAAATTAAGTGGCAAACAAATTCTATTTCTTAGACGCCGGTATACAGCTCTAGCTCTTTGCGGCTCGGTCTCTTACTGCTAGGTTCCACATTTCACTTTCACTCAAAATGAAATCGGAAATGAATTTTTGTATTCTAATTTCACTGTATTCGATTTAGATTTCAAAATTTTCGAAATTGAGACTAAGTGAAATTGTGATTTCGAAAAAAGGTCGGAGTTTCCGAATCGCTCGAAATGCAGAACACTGAAAATGATTTCACTCGATTTCTGAAACCTAGCTGTTAGTTCTTAGATCGCTTTGCGCTCTGGCCATGGTTGCGATTGCGGTCCAACATAGGTTTACTCTGCTAAGGATTCAACATAGTTCATCCTTGCGAGCGCAATCAGCGGAGTTGTTACAACTTTTTGGGCCAACGATGCGTGCATTTTTGATTCATTCCTTGTAAAGCTCATCCGCTTCACCTGGAACATCCATATTCCAGGGCATATATCTAGCATAGGGTCACAATGTTGGTCTATTATGATACTAGCTGTTTATGACCTGCTTTGCCCATACCCAGAAATATGTATAAATATGTGCGTGTCCACATTTCGCGATGTGATTTGTTCGGACAATGCACATTAACGTTCCAAATTTTACATTTTTCGCTCCCATAATTGCAGTAATCGCCTATGCTCTTCTTCAAGTCTAGACTATCTCTTTGTCAAATTATTTTACGATTGGTTCAAAAGTTTAGTTGTGAAAAGTGACAAACACACAGACAGCCAGGGTCACTTTTGTATTTATAATATTAGTGTGGATTTCGTCCAAATATTTCTAACATAGGTTTACTGACTTCTCCTGTCTTCACCGCAACTGAATCCTCGCATGACTGTCGGAGTGCACACTACAGTGATTTTTATGGCAATATTCGATGGCAGATATCTGTTCCTAAAGACTCTTCAATAGTCGTTGATTCTAAATGATTCCCTTTTCAGGCGGTGGCCACGGTGTAGTGGTTAGAGTCATTGCTTGTAGGGGGTCTTTGGGAGGGGCCGGGCTCGTCAACATGAATGAGTGCTACCGAGACTAGACCGATGCTTATGGCCTCGCTCGAGTCCCGCCGGCGCGTGTGCACCGTGTTGGGGACTGCCAGGCGCCCATCGACGCAATCGGGATGGTGACCAATCGAGAGATTGCTCATCACCCTGATTATAGGTAATTTAGGTTAAGTAGCTTAGGTAGTTTTAAGTAGTTTTAGGTAGTTTTAAGAAAACAAAAATAATAAAGAGTCCAAGTTTTTAGCAAAGTTTCTTGGAAATGAAAAAACAGCGCTAAATACAAAAATTGATAGATTTAAGGCCGAAAGGCAATAGTAATAAGAATATGGTTAAGTTTAGAGTGCTCGTTAAGAGCCAGTAAGCTAGATTAAGATAAATGTTAGTTTTAATTTAGATTTAATCATTTTTGTCTAGTATGTAAGTTAAAGAAAGAATCATTAAAAATGAATTTAAAAGTCAAAAAAAGTCAAGTCAAGAGTCATTGCTTGTGACCCCGAGTGGCGTTGGTTCGAGCCCCGGCGGGGGACAGCAATGCTCTGCCACCGACCATAAAGAGAAACGAATAATATCAAAGTTTCTCCACCAATACACCAAAAAGGGTTTCTGCTTGGTAGTATAAAATGGACCGGGTTTAGTCTGAGTGCTCCAGGATTTGGAAAATTCCCTATAGCTCTGCTGCAGATAGCGACACGCCTATACCGACGTTTATTTTAAGACCGTCGATATGGAGACTACAGCGCGAACCAATTCACTTGGCCATTCTACTGCGCAGGTCTCTGTGTATTTTGTTTTTGTGTTTTGTTTTGTGCCGTGTTTATTCTCTTAAATCCTCTCACTGCGCAAGTGACGGTTGGCCAAGTGAATTGAAACGCGCTGTACCTTATCCTCTTTCGTCTTCTGTAACTTCGTTCTCTCATTCACTTCTATTAGTAATTCTAGTATAGGGAGTCTCATTTCAAAGGCGAGGGGGGTGTGTGAGGTCTATAGTCATTTTATCCCTCTCCTTCTAATTTAGCTTGGTATCTATGATCAGATCATGTACAAATATCTCGCTATTGAAGGCGGGAATCGTCACTGTAAATAGCTAGAATTAGCCCGGTTCACCCTAAGCCCAAAACCCACAACAAAGTTTTTAACTAGTTGGAGTGCGTAACTGAGTCGACAGGCGTAAATTTATCTGAAACCAGAAATGGTACTCGTATGCGCTCACAATGAAGCTTTCCTGTTCCAAAATTGTTAACAGTTCGTCCACTACAAGCAGAGGACACCAACATATATGGTGACGCCCTATTCTGACCTTACTTCCAAAGCGCTCTGTCTCCTAGATATGACTTGAACCGGAGTTAACCTATAGTACGAGTCCAATCCGTCAGCAGAGACTGTCAAGCTACGATTACACGGCCATTTTTTTGAGTCATTTAAATGGCGCTGTGACGTCAGGAAAAAATGTCGCAGTAGAGCGACATTTAAGCTACGATTCGTCATTGGAAAAATGGCGATCACACGAAATGACTATCATCGTCATTTGTGTCCCAAAATCATGTTGGGATGCCATTTAAATGACGCAACAGCCAAAAAGTTTAGTCATTTTTACAAGGCGTCATTAAAGAGCGATCACATGGCAATTTAATTGGCACTAAATACATGTCATTTGGTTCAACATTTTTCTAGTCATTTAAATGACGCCGAAAATGTTATCCCAAAAATGGCGATCACACAGAACGACATTTAAATGACTGCTTGGTGACGCGATTTTTACGTCAGAGCGCCATTTAAATGACTCGAGAAAATGGCCGTGTAATCATAGCTTCGCTTATGTGGGCTCTTCATAAGTTGCGTAAAGTTGCCAACGGTACTTTACTCCATGTATTGTATAGTTTCCGTGTCAACATTTGTGCATTTTATGTGCGTTTCGTATAGTTTTGTTATAAATAGTGACCGTCCATCACGTTCCTTACGTACAAGTCAATTAGTCGTGCCAGTGCTTTTAGCATGAACGATGACCGACTTATTGGCCTGTAGTCCTTGGCTAGTGTATTGCCAAATTAGGTACTTACCATTTACTTTGCAAATTCTCTTGCATTTTTACGAAAGACAGTATGGGGCTTCAGGGATGAAGAATTTCATTATTCAGAACAGAAAGTCCTGGACGGAAAGCTTAGACAAAGCATGGGTAGAACTGCAACGTCACATCTGTAACCAATCTATAGTTTCATGGAGTTATATCTGATCAACCATTCGCCTTCTTCTCATGCGAAAGCAAAAATCTGAAAGCATTTTTTTCAAAGAAAGCCCAGTATCTGCTTAATTTTCCTGCTTATTGTCCATGTCCAGCACTCGGCGACATAAAGCAGAACTGGCAGAATAACGGTTCTGTATAGGGAGGGAATTAATTCTCTGCCGGATGTTCACCGCTAAGGAAAAGCTCTCTAACTACCTCAAAGTTACTGATTGTTTTGACTTTTTGGGTGACTTTTTTTTTAGACTGTAGACATATAGTTACTTGTTTGTTGATAACATGAATTTAAACGTGCCCCCGTTTACTACAAGACATACCAACTTCCCTGTTCTTCCATCTTCATAATAGCCTCATTTGTGTCCCGTTTGAAGCGAACGATGATGTTGATACGATTCGCATATTCCAGTAGCTGAACTGATCTGTAGAAAATAAAGTCTTCCTGAAGACTCCTAGCCTGTTAACTTCCTTGTTGTAGTCGAGTGCACACTTGGAGTAGATAAAAAGAAATACTTCCAAATATCACCCTGGTATTTGAAATGTGGTAGTACAACAGGGCCAACAACCTTGTTGTTCTTAATTACTGTAATCTCTAACCCACCGTCTTTATGTTGGCTGATAGAAATGGTTCTTCATTGATTGGACGTAGGTTCTCTTCTTGTGCTACTTAAGTTCCATAAAAGCCACATACTGGACCAGTTTTTTTTTGCTGCTTCGAAGGACCTGCGGTATGCTCTTGCAGGCAGCAGCCAGTTTCTGTATTATAAAAACGTCTGGGTGTTGCTGCGATTGCAAACATCTTTTATCTCCTAGCCTAGAGCTATGAGACTGTGAAAAGTTCCTCAACTTCCTATCCTATCTTCTTCGTAGATACTTTTGCCTTTGCTTGTTTTAACCAGTCAGCACTTTCATATCTGCATTTTCTGTCGCCTCTGATGTCCGGCAGTCACTACCATCATCTAGTGATGACCAACCTATGGTGGTTTCGACTACATCTTTGTTGATATCGCGATATAAGGATGATTGGTTGTTGGCGTCTGCTCAGCGGAAAGTTTCTCACTTAGACGGAGTTTCTCGGAGCAGATCACATAAGGTATCTTCATCATCACTGTTGACGGAACCTTCGTCTGATGGGTTAATTTCAGTCATTTCAGCCAATGCACTACAGAATTGCTATTTTATTCATATTCAATACTCGTGCTTAAACGTCTACCAAGTCCAGTCCTGATGAAGAAGACCAATGCCAGTAGGCAGCAGCTGGAGAATACCATGTTGAAGCATGGTTGGTGAATTCTCTGTGAGTTAGTTCCATAACTACAACTCTGTGAGCCAGCTGAGCTATAACCGAATCACATGGTCTGGAGCCCATTTTCTTTTTTACTAAGCTTGCGGAACTTATATTATTTATATTTTTGGCATCAGCAGCATACAGCTCATAAAATTAGTTTTCTGACAAGCCTCCTTGCCATTGTGAATTTTACCATAACGCCCTCTTCTTCTCTGCTTCTCTGGTTAGTCTTCCCACATGCTATAGCTTTATAGGGATAAAGTAAGAAGTTCGCCAACGTTTTGGTAATAATGAACATTTCTTGAAGGAAATCCACTACCCTATCAATCAAAAGATGGCGTTGAATGGTGAGGGTGAAAATTTGCACCTACAAGCACAACAATGCCAACATTCACTGAATTGCCTCAAAATGTAAATACATGTAAATACATATACACGTGTTTTAAGCATAAAAAACATTTCAGGAAAGGTACTGCTTAAAGGCAACTTTCATCCACATCATCTTCCCTATAATATTTATATAATAATTTGTGTGTCTGCCAGTCTTTTGATTTATTATGCATTCCGTGTTGAAATAATCGGTGCTACATATTCATCATTTGCGAAAGTTATTAACACGAAGACCAAAGACCGAAGACCGACTTTTTATTTATTTTTTCTTCCTTTAGATGGTCGTATGGCGTGCGACATCCCATACTTGTTTATATCGGTTTTTGATGCACCATTCTATAAGTATAAGAAGCCAACTAGAGTGTGGATAATTTTGGGCTTCCGAAATGGAGAGACACAGACATCAAATATATCATCTTCTTGCAGCCGCAACGTATATGAGTCTCAAAAGGTTGCGTGATCGCCAGCTATAAACAAATTGAATTCTACCACATTCGTGTATGGCAAGAAATGAACAAGAGACCGACATGTAGTAGGAGTAGACAATTTATTGTTTATGGAGTTTGTTTAACAACAAATTATTGGCTTATTTTACAAACTAGGAAAAAAAACTGTTTATTTAGGTTTATGGAGAATAAGCGATGGTTTTGTAAAACATGATGTATGATGGAATCATGAGTGGTTGGTTGGCCGATAATCGATTGACGCCAACGCTTGACAAACGTGACGTCGGTCGTCGAACTACAATGGCATGTTGACACCCAATGCTGATAAATTTTCAGCTTGTGAAATATTTTGAATCACTCAAAGTCTAATTGTCGTTATTATTAAAGCGAAACCCGAGTCCTTAGCCTTACCCATAAAAGGTACAGGCATTAATAAGATCGAAAGACCATATCCATCCATTCTCGATCTAGTATAATGTTAATGGCAACGTCAAATTGAATGACAACAAAGGGATGGATCGAATTCTCATTCCTGACGGAATCGTTTTTGCTCATTCTATCTTAATGGGAGAGATATCTGAATCTGAATGTAACAAAGTCTAATCTAGGAACGCATCAGAAGTCTGTGTTTGCTGGTAAGAAGGTGCAATTTTCTGACAATTCAAAGAAATATTTTTTTCTGTTGTTGTAATGCCAAACGTTTGCCAAAGGTGTCCATCAGTGGTAATGCTGCATTAGGGTAGTTCTGAGAGCACAGCTTATGGAAATACCGACAGTTTTGCCTAACAAGCGGCGGATTGTTCGATAGACGATAACACCATGCATGAATAAAGGTCTGACAACAAAAACGTATAACCAATATTTTATGCGAGGCTGTAGGGCCCACTCCTTTTTAATATTTTTCTTACAATTATAGCGAGCTACAGTGGTTTTTATCCCGAGTTCTGTGGTCCTTTGGCCTTTCACTTTAATCGTCTAAGATAAGTCACAGAAATTTAGCTTTGTTAGCAAAATATAAGATGAGTGCCATCGAGTAAGAGCCAGTCTATATACAGACCTACTTTTGCAATTGCAGGTATATAAATCAATTTTTGCAGATTGAGATCTTTAGGGTTCACTCTAGCTTTTACCTCCCTTCGGTCAACTACCTCCACCTCCGTCCACGGGCCTTTTTAATAACCACGGGCCAAGGTAGGACTTACTTGTATCCTAGCGAATCTTGGTTGCCATGATGAGCACTTGAAATGTGAGACAAAACGTTGCTTCAAGTGGAGCTCTGTGAGCTTGGATTTTAAGATGTAGCTAAAGGGCTACCAGCAAAGTGATTATCTAAAAGTAGGCATATTCACTTGAATGAGTGTCTTTTCCATCCGTTTATGAAGGGGATCACTTGAGATTTTGGAGCTATTTTCTGTATTTCTGCAATAAGATCCTCAAGGCGCTCTTTGTGCATTGCTCGATGTTGAGAGCTTTTATACGTGACCTTTTAAAAGCTTCTGACAGTCTCTGGATGCAGATGCGGATGGATAAAACACTTTAGGGAAGGTGCGTAGGGTTTTCCATCTATTAAATGATGGTTTTCCCAGGGGTAGCGATGGGCATACTAAGGTGTCTAGTGCCTTGCGATGGTTCTCCTCGCAACCCTGCGTGTAACCCAACCTAACCTATATTGAAGGCAAACTTGACGAGTTTAACACGATCTTGATGCCATCCACCATCACGGAGATTTAAGTGCGCCTGTGATGGTCTTCTATTATCTGAAAGGTGGTGTTAATCAGCGGTACTACGGTCAATGATCGCAACAACTAAGGTGTCCTTCAGGACTCGCGAATATTTTATTAAAACCGTCGCTGAGGACGTTACAACCTCGGGAGGTTGTCTGCCGCTTGATGGCGTTATCATTCATCTGCTCGTAGACCTAAGTACTTCCCGGGCGCATTTGAGACCGCTTTGTCATAAGAGTTTTATCCACAAACCAGTAAGAACTAGATCGCCGACTTCCCGTGCACCTACCCGATTCTCCCCGGAAAAAATTACCCTGTCTGTGTAAATGTCAAAATTAATGGCGGCAATGATTTTCACATGCTATACCATGGGCCTAGGATTTTTCAAGTATGCGTGCGTTAATGGCGCTCCTTTGATTTTGTACAACACCAATACATGAAAAACCCTGGGCCCGCCGGCAGCTTGTAGGCAAAGTCCGTTATGTGGGAGGAGTCGACGGTCTATTCTTACTGGTTTGTGGTTTTATCCTGTTGGCTGAAATTTCTTACCGGCTGTCTTTTTGGTCTTATGCTGTCTACTAGATGACATAATAGACTTCTAGGAGTTCCTCCGCAGTTCTAGGATGATTAACATCTTGATCCAGCTTCCTTCTCCCTTTATCCTAGTTTGATACTGGCCGCTTACAGTATACACGTACACGGTTAAAAATCTGGGGATGTTTTTTAATACAACCGCAGTATTACAGGTATATGCAATACAAGAAAAATTTGTTTTTAATATTTCAAATTTATTACATTTTTTCTGTAATAATTTTGTGTTGAAGTTTAATTTTTCTTTTATTAAAATGCCTTTTTTAATACGGTTTTTCTAAATTTTAATCTATAAAGAATAAAATTTAATAATATAGTTATACAATTTAACCCCGTCTATACTAAAATTATATTTTAACCAAGAACTTATTACAATTAAATTATGGTTGACTTAAATTATAACACACATACCATGATTACATTTTAATACCAACATATTACAATGCCTTTGATCTCAATATTTTGTATTTGGTTTTAATACAATATCTGGGCCAAAGTGACGGTAATGCAAATAATATTTAAAATTAATATTTGGTAAACTATTATTCAATATAGTGTGCATTAAGCGCATAACCTTCAGCTGTATTAATTTTTGATAAGACCGGAATACTAAAATTAAGTATTATTTTTCAATATTTCAGTGTTATATTTTAATTCTTCAAAATACACAATACATCTACATTGTAATCTTAAAGTAGGTTAAACGATATTTACATAACTTTTATAAGAGTTATACCTTCTAAACTTTTAGTAGGTGCATATTAGATTTCAATATTTCGGTGGTATATTATCTTGGAACATATAAATAGGTATATTTTAAAGGGTGGTAGATTTATGCTTTAAAATGGGAATATAATATCAATAAATAAAAACTCAATAAACAAGAGTTTGGTCGTAATTGAATCAATTTGAATTCGAATTTGTCAGGTACATTGTCCCAGTGGTCGTGCAGGCGATTGAGCGATAGGTCGAAAGAAAATGTAATTCAATTGTGGGTGCCTAACTTCTTCATCTCTGGATACGCCTCAGATAGGGGCCAGAAAACCATCAAGTGCAACCAAAAATATTAGAATTGTTGATTAGGATTGAGGTTGTGCGAAAACCTGTAAGAGTTTCAGTCAAAGCTTTATTTTCCAATATTTTCCTACTTTATTTTCCAAAAACTTCAATG
Organism: Cheilosia soror; assembly: GCA_949372485.1. NCBI lineage: Eukaryota > Metazoa > Arthropoda > Insecta > Diptera > Syrphidae > Cheilosia > Cheilosia soror. Next base: position 93,210,744 of record OX443561.1, on the reverse strand, counting down.
TTGGGGAGATTTCGCACAATGAATTGCATCTTCTGAAGCTACGAAGCCCATTTCCACCTTCATAAATGGGAATGGTAATATAAAAAAAAGCTGTCATAATGCTCCAGAAACACATAAAGCACGTCTAAGACACCAACCGACATTAATTCGCCCAAAAGTAAGTGTGCGGTACACCTTATGTATTACGACGAACGGAATCATCAACTCCTACTTTTTCAGAAAATTGCAGAGAAAATCGATGAATGCTTACAGCGAAAATTATGTAAGGAATATTTAATTTTTACCAAAAGCCCCTTCAAAGTATTCTTAAATTAACGGTAAACCTTGATGTTCATCCGTATATTACCCTGTGGCTGTCGTCCGTAGCCCCCCACCTCCCCCCTAAAAACAAAAAACTAACCAACATTTTCTTTAAAACAAAGAATTAAAAAATTACTACCAAGACTCAAGAGGTAAAAAAAAATCCTCCCGAAATGTCTTTCAAAACAGCGTTTCTTTTGCTGTTTTAAAGAATTTATTACCAAAAAGTCCTTGTAAATTGGATTTTAACCGAAGTCATTAAAATCCTTGAAAAGGACATTTTACCATATTACTCAATCAGAAGCCTTCACGGCCGTGCTCAGAACAACATATTCACATTTTTCTTTTATTCACTAAATTCCCCACGGGACACCCTACACCAACATTCTAATATACACTAGGAGTTATTTTTAATACATAAATATTGAATTGTAATATTCAAAAACTGACTTTCAAGATTTTAGTACAACTTTTCTAGACTTTAATATTACTTTCAAATACTTTAAAATTACTTTCTAGCCCTGGAGTAATATATTTTATCATTTCGGTATAACTTTAATTTATTGCGCGTTACCCTATATATCGTAATACACGACAGTATTACATTCTAACACAAAAAAAAAATATTTCAAACCCTTTAATACTAACTATTAATCCTCCAGCTTTGCTTTTTAATACTGTAGAATTACTTTTACACTCCCCAGTATTAAATCTGAATATTGCGGTATTAATTTTTAACCCAAAGATATTATTTCGTGGCTTGGTTTTCCATCTCCATCTTAGTTTTAGCGCGTCATTCTCAAATCTACAATGGAGCTTGTGATATACAGTCTAGTTTTAGTCGGAGTGTACTTAAAAGTAAAAAATGTGGAAACAAAATATATTAAATTTAACAAAAACAAAAAAATATACCAACAACATCGAAACCAAACTTTAATATTAAATGAGAATATTCTCCTAACAAGTGAGTAATAAGTGTTTTTAGAGGAATATTCACTTTTAGTGGCAAATTTTTCTTTCACAAAGAGTGAATAAAGCTCAAATTGTAGATAATTTTTATAAGCCGATGGTAATTACTTGCTAATTTTTATTTGAAGTTTTGGAAGACGAAGAAATTACTGAAAGTGGATTCATTTGAAAAGACCGGAAGATTCCAGTTTATAGTCTCTGTGACATATTGAGGTTATATACTCAAACTGTGCCTTCTTTACAATGAATATTGCCTCCATTGTGAAAAAACCGGTTGATCCTGCATACAAAGAAGTAAGTAACTGGTCAAATAATATAATGTAGATATACATGTTTTTTTCCTTTACTAGGGTTGGAAACATTGTATAAAAAGGAGCGCAGCCGTGTAAATTTTGGAGGAGTTCTCCCGCACAAATACGCCGAAGGATTCGTCTCGAAGGGCAGTAGTGACAACGGCAACGGAAATTTGGAAATTATCCTTCAAAAGAGACAAATATAGCTTGTATAAATGCTATTATTTCAATTTTCCCATGCTATAAAATCCAAGATAGCAAAATTGGAGGATATGTAAGTACATATTTATATCCGTATCTATTGTGTTCTTTATTTTTTCTAACTTAAAGTATATAAAAAGGATAATTTTCCTTGAACAAAAATTATTTTCTTTCAATAAGATTGCATATTCGTAAATAATATATATATTTTATGCATTAAATATAAACAAGAAGGTTTTGACAACCAAATTTAAATGTTAATTGTTATAACAAGTGGCTTCAAAGTTTTCTTAAAATATGATTACCTAATTTTCAAAAAACCATTTGAGCACTATGAAATAACAAAATATGTATACATATTGCAGCTTTATATTAATGAATTATAACTTCCTTGTGTATAATGGTAATTACTAAAGAATTGCTTTGTTTTTAGCTTAAGCCTTTAATATAAATAAAATGTGTAAATATATTTAACAAACAAACGCACGACTTTTTATTTTGGAGACTTGAATCTTTATATAGGTGGACGTATATTGGAAAGATTTCGGTAAGTTATTATGCCTTCAGAAATATATACTGAAAACCTTTTAAGTAGGTAATAATATACTCATGTTGAATACAATATTGTATTTAATTGTAATACATTTTGTACTATATTAAGTAATATATATCACATTTAAATTTAATACAATTTTATTTTGAAATCTAATACGTTTTGTATTATATAATAATATTTATATACTAATAACTAATTTAACCTTGTATTAAAATATAATACACACTGTATTACTAAATAATATTTTAGTACTTAATATTATTATAATTTTGTGTTAAAATGTAATATTTTTTCATTACATAATAACCTACCTTTACTAAAAAATAGTACAAAATTATATTAAAATAAAATATTTCTGGTGTTAAATTATATCCCATTTGTACTTAAATAAAATATTATTTAATATTAAATTATAATAAGATTATATTTCATTTTAATATTCTATTGGTTTATAAAAAACCAGAAAAATATTGAATTTCAATACGCACTTTATTTATTTCTAATAAAAATATATTAAAATAAAAAAAACATTTTAATAAATAATGGTTTGATTTAAATACTTTTGGAATAAAATTCAATTTTAATCTATATTAAAACTAAATATTCTGGGTATATTTTTTTATTACCGACATTATTTAATTTCAATAAATCTATTATTGATTTTTTAAATTGAATATATCCGAACTATTAAATTTTAATATTTTTTCGGTGTTGTCATATATACAACCACGAAAATATTAAATTTAACGCCAAGATTTTTAACCGTGTAACCAGGCGAAGTATAGCTTAATTTCCAATGATTTTCAGTGCTGTTACGATTTCTGCCTTTGCAGTCCAATCTATTGGTATTTACGTAAAATTCGACGCCTGATACAGTTTTCCACCTTATAAGATGACCTATACTTCCATTCGTAGTTAACATAGACTAATTATCCAACTATCCCACCCCCCAACATCAACTGCCCACCATCAAAATCATTAGTATTCGCAAAGTATCGTTTTCCGACAGATTACTCTTCGAAAGTATTATATCCTTGAAAATGATTCCAACAACAGCCCCACGAATGACAACACACCGAACTTCTTACTCGCTTCGTTAACTATTCAATATTCATCTGTGTCGAAAATCGATTAACATAATTTGCTACGAAAAATGGATTCAACCCATTCAGCCAATATTGAAACACGCACACGTAAACCATCATGTTCCGTCTATAAAAATCATATTACATAATTTTCTTGCAGCCATACCAACTCCAGCATCACCACGTACGTTACTCCTGGATATAGAGTTTTCCAGTCACGTTATTGTAGTCGGCATCAGTAGGATATATTCATAGACGTGAAAGTGAAGAACTGAAAGGATAATGCTGTGAGGTAGTTTCAAAAAGCCAGACATCCAGCCCCACCCACTACCCAGTGTCAATGTTCATCCATCCTTTTTTGGAAATAAACCAGGGAATGAGCAAGCTTTATCCTTTCATTTGAAGAGATGTGCACACAGTGGGGTTTACGGTTTACGTTTTACAGAGAGAGGGAGAGCGGACAAAAAGAAAAACACATTTTCCATTTTGGTCGTTATGCGCGCCTCACAGCAGGATATATATACTAGTGTTCGCATTCAATCCACTAAACCTACGTGTGGATGTGGAGGGAGTGTGTTGATGGTTCGTATACTCGTCACTTTTATTTCGTGCGTTTGTACTTTGTACTATGAGCGTTGGAAATGATGTTGGACCCATCGAATTGAAAATACGCGTCAATGTAGGTGGAGTGGAGTGGATAGGTGTGTAGAATTTAGTATAGATACATTTCATCATTCCCCGAAACTGCAGAAATGTTATTAGATACGGGAAACCGATTTACATAATGTTACTGTATTTACTTCTTTTATTTTGTATCTTTTTTATTTCTTGTGGATAATATACTTTTTGTCAGTTTTATGACCATCGAAAGACATTTTTTTTTTTGGATTTCGTTAATATAAACCTACCTTTGTCTTCACGTGCATAAAACAAAGTTGTTGTCCAAACCGTGTATTTCTTAAAATTTCTGAAGGGTCGTCGTTTTGAGGAGCAATTTTTCATTTAAATTCCTTAGGGAATATGCTGACTTCTAATAGAATTTCCATTGAGATGCTTTTTATTTGCGTTGCCTTATTGTGTTTGACTGATTGGACGGAGAATGTAGATTTTTTTTTACACAGATACTTTACTATATTTGATTTAAAAAGCGAGCACTTTTCCGAATTGCTCAATCCAATCCAGGGCATCGAGGATGACACATCTATCGCCTTAAGCAGGGCGGAAAATAGTCCCACGGTAGAGGAAGTCACTTTTGCGATCAAATCGCTAAAAGCTGGCAAATCTGCAGGAGTGGATGAAATCCGGCCAGAAATGCTAAAGGCCTTAGGTGAAGAGGGAGTCAAATGGCTCGCTCATGTCATTAAAGTGGCCTGGGAATGCGGCGAAACTCCCAGCGATTGGCAGATTGGGGTGATTGTGCCCCTTTTCAAGAAAGGGGATAAAAGGGATTGCTCCAATTACAGGGGTATATCACTTTTAAGTCTCCCAGGAAAAGTCTTTGCCAAGGTGCTGGAAACGCGTTGCAGAGCTGTGGTCGAGGCACGATTAGGAGATGAGCAGTGCGGCTTTCGTCCCGGCAGAAGCACAACCGACCAGTTATTCACTCTCAGAATGGTACTTGAGAAGGCTTGGGAGTATGCTACACCTGTTTACGCTTGCTTCGTAGATTTGGAGAAAGCATATGACCGAGTCCCTCGAGGGCAACTCTGGAGTGTATTACAGCAGTATGGCATTGATGGTTCTCTCTTGAGAGCCATTCAATCTCTTTACACAAACTGCAAAAGCTGTGTTCGGGTAAACGGCGTTAAATCAATACCTTTCACCGTGGGCGTTGGACTTCGTCAGGGGTGCGTCTTGTCGCCTCTCCTTTTCATTACTTATATGGACTGGATGTTACAGCGCAGTCTTGGCGAAGAACGTTTCGAATTGGGAGATCTGAGGATAAGTCATTTGCTCTTCGCTGATGACTTGGTCATCCTTGGGTCCTCTCAGACTGAACTTCAGCGCGCACTCGATCGGTTTGTAGCCGTTTGTGTTGAAGCTGAGATGAGGGTAAATGTGAACAAATCTGAAGTGATGGTCGTCTCCAGAACGCCTGTTCAATGCACTCTGCATGTTAGTGGAGTCCCATTGAAACAGGTGGAGAAGTTTAAGTATCTCGGGGTCTTATTCACGAGTGATGGAAGGAGCAATGCCGAGTTTTCCTGTAGGATTGGTCAGGCTGGATCGATTTTGAGACAGCTTGGTCATTCTGTTATCAGGAGGACTGAACTTGGTGTCAAAGCTAAGTTGTCAGTCTTTAATTCGGTGTTTGTTCCAACTCTTACCTATGATCATGAGGTGTGGGTAATGACCGAAAGAATAAGATCGCGAATACAAGTTGCCGAAATGAGATTTCTCCGTTGTATTGCTGGTGTGACCCGTAGAGATCGCATCAGTAATACCAGAATACGTGAGGAACTCAATATCGAGCAGCTACTTCTCCGGACGGAGCGATCCATGCTTCGGTGGTTTGGTCATGTCAAACGCATGTCCCCGACCAGGATTCCACGACGTGCTATGGAATCCGTACCATCGGGCATGCGTCCCCTAGGTAGACCCAGGATGAGATGGTTAGATCAAATTCATAATCTCTCCTCTACCCGTATGGGGATTGCCCTTGATGATTTAGAGTCGATGGCGGAGGATCGAGAGTTATGGGGGGTCCACTTGAGCAACCTGCACCCGCGACCCGCACTTGATGGATAAGCGGGCCATTGAAAATGAATTAATGAATGAATGTGATGTGATCGCTTATTTTACTGTAAGTAGGGAAATTAATTGCTTGGGCGAAGTGGTTTAGGTTTCTTTTTTTACGGTTTTTTTACCTTTAAGGTTCCCCAGGGATGGCGATTTGCCCAATATGGTGCCTAGTCCAATGTGATGAACTCACACCATATTCAACCTAACCTACTGTAGGTTGTTAGTTGGTCTATGTTTCTGTGTTCCAAAATATGGAGTCATATTCAGTATACTAGACTAGCTGTACCCTGCTCACATTGCTTGCACATTTTTATTGATTCTAAGAAAATCAACGATACTCGATTTTTATTAAACAGTATGACACGGTGAACTCCATACCACCTAAAATGGATTTCTTTTCAACTCTTCTTCTTCATAAGCGATTTGAATGCAAATCAACCTTCCAACGCCAGTTCATATTGAGATTGGCAATTTTAAGTTTTATTTGGTGTTTAAATGAAACTCGTTGGCAATTGAAATGAATTCACTCCCCTTTGTTTAATTTCGACCAATATTCACAGAAACACTCCTGGGTGCTCCTGGGTCAATACATAAGAATACCTGAAAATGAACGAAAATAACGAGCCTGGGCATATTGCTAGCACCTGCCCGAAGCCACGACGAGAAAGAGGAAGTTGCTACAAGTGTGGTAAACACGGTCACTTATCATCCACCTGTAAAAACACCATGTCACATGCACCACCAGCGGTTCTCTTGCTCCAGCAGACTGAAACTCAACCAGAAGAAGACAATGTAATAAAGAAGACATTTAACGACGACTTCACTATTGATGTTAAGTACACATTTTCGAATAATTTTACTAATGATGTTTTTGAATTTCAAGCAAATATGTATAACTATTTTGTATAAATTTATTTCGTGTAAAAAATATCAAAATATAAACTTTGTATAAATCGAGTCGATTTAAAATCAGGAATGGCCGAATTGTGGTCGAAAATTCCACTCAATTACGTATGTATTAATTTTAAGACATATACTCTTATATTTATAATGTATTCGCTTATGTTCTGTATTTCTTAATTGTACCAAGACGCTTTAAATGTATTAATGTTCAATGTATTAAATCGTATGATGCAACTGCAACTATTTATTCATGTATCCATCCTATGTACTGTATACACTTTGTAACTTTGTCAGCCGAAAATAAAGCTAGCCAGTTTCTAGTCAACCGTTGAGCGAACAACATTGTTTTAATTTCATCACGCTCTTTTACTCGCCTACATTTGCTAAAGCAAACATATCTGGTGGTTTTCCAGATATATCTCCCTACGATTTGTAATTTTTATTTCAAGGATTTGCTACGCTCCTTTGTTTTTGAGTTTGACCAAACTTCACAGAAACTGCCTTTGGCCAATAGGAAATACTTTCGCAAAATTTGAGCTCAATCAATTTGATGGGATTCTAGATATTCGATTTTTAATTTTATATTTTTGTATGGGAGGTGTCATGCCCCTTTGTCCAATATTGACCATACCCATACATCACAGAAACAGCTTTTGGGCAATATAAAAGAATGCAAATATTCAGTATCTCATTTGACATTTTCTTTCAGAGAACTTTCGTATATCGTATTTCTTCTGAATGAATCGACCCATTGCAATGAAATAAAAACTAAATGTTGCTCCATGAGGTCCTATGTTATGTCTTAGAAAATCATACGAATTGGATGAGTAGTATTAACGTGATAAGGCGTTAATGCTAAATACCAACTAACTTCTTATTATGTAGAGCTTGTTCAAAGCACCAGAGCTGACTTTATGCGACCAAAGTTGGATTTTTCCCTTTTTTTCTTTCTATCCCCAATGATACCACTTTCTAAAATTGTCCATTTTTGCCCCTTTTCTGTATTTCGTTGATATTTTTTTCCCATTTTGAAGAAAATTAGATTTATTGTCATAAATTTAGCCATTTGCCATTTAGCCATAACTTCCATGTTAAATGCAAAAATAAGACAGAACGAGATGGGAATAAGCGTTTTAACTTAAGTGAATTTAACTCGTTTTGAGTTTTTTTGTTTCATTTGTGGGCAGATTAGTATTGCCCCTTTTTGTATGCAAATCCCCTTTTTTTTGCGACTTTTTCAAAATCTTCGAAGTCAGCCCTGGAAAGTCCTCTATGTCAAAAAATGCACTTTTAATTTTGCATGGCAGTAGATTTTTGCAACTCTTGGATCAGTTGAATTTATGCCCGAATCGGTAGGAGAGTTCGGCAGACCATAACATGGCCCTGTTGGTTGAGACAAATACCATGAGCTAGATGTCTTTCGTCCGATATTTGCAGAATTCTCCACGTTCTTTGTTTTGGACATCTAACATTGCCAGAATTCTTTCGCTAACTATCCTGGTAGTTACTCTGATGACATGTGGCTTCGGAACATTTCTTTTTTAACACAAGCATAACCTCAAGCCTCGCGAAGTTTGTCTTCATTCACACCTCAGTAATAGCATCCACGCAAGTGATCATCAGCCAGCTGGCTTTAAATGTCGTACCGCGTAAAGAACGGCTTTGCATCCTCATCACGTAGTTCAACAGTAGATGTCCATAATTGTTTTTACATCGGAACCATTTGCTTAAGGATTTTAATCGAGATGAATCTGTATAGCACCCAATTTGTATAGGTCTGTTTTAAGGGTATAAATCTGATGAAGCCATACTCGTTTTGACCTTTTTTTTTGTCAGTAGTCACGGATTGGCTTACGTTTTCTAGCAATTCGTCTGGCAACATACTTAATTTGCAAAGTGTGCTGGTCTCTGAAAAAATAGAGTCACTTAGAAAAGACGAGTTTTCCTACTCATATCATTGTTGAGAAGTATTGACTCGACTAGGAGTACTTATAGGACTCATCTTGAGAAATTCTCAAGACTCTTTGACCTTACTCAGCCTCCACAACTCCTCAAGTTCGGTGCAAGGCGGTAGATTTGTCCAAAGCCATAACGATAATATAGATTTAAGCTTGATAAGCGGACTCATCTTTACCTATTTAGGAAGGCCTTATATTCCTTCCTGAATGCGCTTGAACCTTATCTGGAGTCATCCATGAAAATAAGAGACTACATCGATCGACTAGTTTAAAACCTTTCCGAAACATCTCTACATTTTGTTGGTACCGAAAGTCATTTAATTTTAATTGGGCATATGAATAAAAAAGAAGAACAGGACAGAATGGTTCACCAGGGCATATAGTCCAAAGGTCCATATCAATCATATTAAGTCAAACCAAATCGATCTTTGAAATATTCTAAAATGGCAGCAATGATGTATTTGGGCAATATTTCCACAAATCAATCCATACGTGTGATTATCGTTCCCCAACAATATTGTCGCTTATCGGCGAGCGTAGAGTCATAGACGATTATAATTATACACGGTAGTGCATAGTGAAACCACACACTCTTTCTACAGGAACCGCAACTCTGGCTATTTTCGAGTCCCCTCTAACTTCGGAACCAATTGAGCCAAGCACTTCAAACTTGAAACGTTTACTAAGTTCATTAAAACCAAATTTTAACTTTGTAGTGGTTCTCAAGATACCTACAGCGCTTTTAAAATCACAAAGCAGTAACTGATGGTAGAGTGGTAGGACTCGCAAAATATCTTTCAAGATTTTGACCTCAATAAAAAAAAAAAAAACAAAAAAACATAAATGTAAAAAAGTAAAAGTGTTATTATCGTACTGGCCGATGCTTTGATACCCTCCACTGCATTCAAGTCAAGCCTGTGGAGGCTTTAAAAAAACACCCTGGATCAAGTGACCCAGGTGTATATACTGTATAGTCCTCGGGTGCGTGTCATAACGCCCAGTGTCCATAACGCCCACCTCTTGCGAACGTCTGACAAACATCCGAGAGTATGACTGTCCTGAAAAAGCTTCTCAATTCAGCCATTCGGACTCGGCATAAAATTGTAGGTCCCTTCCATTCGTCCGAAAAATAAAACTCACACAAACGAATGGTTGCGAGAAGCTAGGCCTAGGGTATCGGGCGTTATGACATGTACCCATAGTCTTCAGCTTGATAGGCCACGCGAAGGAAACTTTTTTGTCACACAGGTTACGCTGTTGAATGCAAGCTATTCGACAACCCTAATTGGTCGGCCAACCGAATCCCACAATTATTGTCTCAACGATGAAATTTCCCTCATTAATGCGTAGTGGTAGTCAAAATCATTTTGCAAGCAGATGCTGTCAATTTAAAATAACGTTTGCCAAAACTCGTATATGATCAGTACCTAATCAACTGATGCTGATGCTGATGCGTATAGTACAGTCCAGTGGACTTTCAAAACCCAATTGCATTGCGGTTAGCCACTATTTGTGTAGTATAACTCTGTTTGTCAGCCCAACTAGCCAATATTCAATAAGCTTTTATCCACAATCCGCTAGTTAACTGACACGCACGCACATTAACACGCAACAAAACAAACATATACCCGGGAGCCTGGTGGATATGTCATTTTGCACGCATCCTGTCTGGATGATGTTATCTCAATATTTTTGCTGGTGTCTACATTTTCCGGCGTAGCGCATTGTGTTTACATCGGCCATTGTGTTGCCAACATCGTGTCATTGTTCAATTGAACATAAATTCTATTATTATGCAGACAAGGCGAAAATATACATATTTGCATAAAGCTCTGGGGTGTGTCGACTGCCGAGTGTAGTATGTATCTCTATCTGTGTCCTGTGTGTGTGCGGAGGGTTGCTTAAAAGGTGTCACAAATATGCGTCAAGACCAGAGATGATGAGTGTGTTTGTATTTTAGCCCACAAAAACCACTTAACACAGTTGTCGAAGTGCACTCGCGGCTTAAATTGTCAGCAAAAATGTTTTGCATCAAAAGAACCCCATACAACAGAATGCTTATGCTGATGTTGATATTGTTGTTGTTGCTGTTGTTGTTGGTGGTGATGGTGGTGGTGTAGTGCTACTGCTTGGGTTTCAGTTTACATTACAAGTAACACGTAGGGAGGCGTAGATTTAAATTTAACTACAAGGGGATGACAGGGTTGACAGGTATATATGCTTATCACGTGAAGAGCTGTGTCTCTGTCGAGCGAGGGCACCCGCTAATGGAACTGTGAAAAAGGAACGAGACATATTTCAGTTCAGTGAATTAGTAAAAAAAAAAAAAAATGCTTTCAAGAGGAGTGAATTCGAGTGTTCATATTTATGGTTAGTGGATCTGAATCAGTTTTTTTTTCTGTTATTCTTGAATTTAAAACATGAAAAATATTAAAGAGTTGATAGACCGAAAATGTTTATGCATTTTATACCGAGAACAAACTGCTTTTATACAAGCAAGTGCTAAAGCCGGTGTGGACCTACGGTATACAACTTTGGGGTTGCACCAAGAAAACAAATGCCAACATTATACAATCTTTTCAAAATAAAGCGCTTCGAGAAATTGTAAAAGCACCGTGGTATATTAGAAACGACGATATCCACAGGGATCTCGGAATACCTACAATCGAAGCTGAAACTAGAAGCTTTGCGCGAAAGCATAGAAACCGACTAATCGGACACACCAACAATACAGTCCTACAAATTTTGGATGAGAGCAATTTATTGCGCCGACTACAAAGAACAAAACCTTTCGACTTGGCGATATAGAGAGTAACCGCGTCTAAATTGCGGAACATGCAGGATCTTTCATTGGAGAGTAACCTGTCAAAAGTTTTCATTTTTGTCATGGTTTTTAAGGTTAGTGAGTTTAATCAGGATATCGTTTACCACGAGAACCCAGAGTAGGGATGAAAGGACCCCACCTTGAGGAATGTCTCTAGATGCAGAATGTAAGTAAGGCGCAAATAGAAGAATTAGAATAAGTGATAGAGGCAATTAATCGATCGTGCGGAGAATGGTTTACTTTCGGAGTCTCTGAGCCAGTATTTTTCAGGCTGAAATACTTGCTATCCGTGGGGCCTGATGCTTAATCAAACTACACACGGACATAGCTCCGAGGCAAAAGATAGACATTTTCATTGATAGTCAAGCAACGATCAAGGCTATCGCGTCAGTCCATATAACCTCAAAACTAGTGTTAGAATGTCGAAAGGAGCTGGCCTCGCTTGATCAGTTCAGGATTACCCTGATCTGGGTTCCAGGCCGCAGTAACGTTTATGGAAACGAACAGGCTGACGAGCTGGCCAGGCAAGGTTCAAGCCTCCACTACTCACTTGCCGAATCGGTCCACATTCCAATAGGAGCAGTAAAAGCTAAAATTTCCGCAGAATTCCTATAAAAAGCCAATCTCAGATGCAGGAGGCTAACAAATTGCAACATATCCAGAATGATGTGGCAAAATTAAAGCAAGGAAAAAACAACCCACCCCCTGAGTAGACACGTAAAGATATAGCCAGAATAATAGCGATTACCACAGGTCACTGGCCTATAAGGGACCATGCAGTCAGACTAGGCATCACACATAATACACACTGTCGCATTTGTAATGACGCAACCGAAAAAGAAAACCTCATTCACTACCTATGCACTTGTCCGGCACTAGCTAGGACTAGACAGCGAGCTCTGGGTAAACCATTCTTCGCATCCCTCGAGGAAGTCGCGAAGAATAGCATAAAAAAACTCATAACCTTTTTGAATTCCACAGGCTGGATCTAAACCACCCTTCGACATACCTACAACAACCAGGTCAAATGAGTATGTGGTAACAAAACGGCCACTACTACCTACCTACCTACCTCGCAAGTGAAAACTTGATTTAAAGTAGTCTGAATGAACTGATATTATTGTCCTGAAGAGGCATAATTCCTGAGGGCAAGACAAAGTATATGCTGTCATCAAGAAAGGACACCCAACAACGACGTCTTGGACAGAATGTCACTTGAGACAGATATAACTTTGAGGTGGTAAAGGACTTTGTCTACCTAGGCTCCGCTATGAACTCAAACAATGACACCAGCGCTGAGATTAAGCGAAGAATAACTCTTGCCAATCGCTGTTTCTTTAGGTTAAGAAAGCAATTGAGTAGCAAAGCCCTCTCTCGAACAATTAAAGTGACCCTTTATAAGACCTTAATCATCCCAGTCCTACTTTTTGGTGCAGAGGCATGGACTCTATCAAAAGCGGATGAACTGACTCTTGGTTGCTTCGAGAGGAAAATTCTTCGAGTAATTTTCGGTCCCGTCTGCATAGACGGTGAATGTAGGAGGAGATACAACGACGAACTGTACGGGCTGTACAGCGACATGACCTAGCCAGAAGAGTAAAGGTCCAACGACTTCGGTGGCTGGGTCATGTAGAGCGAATGGACGTGAATGCTCCGGCCCGGAAGATCTTCGAATCCACACCTGAGGGACGGCGCAGTAGAGGAAGACCGCGACTCAGGTGGCGCACGCAAGTGGAAGGGGACCTTAACCAACTTAGCGTGCGAAACTGGAGACAGCTGGCCAAAGATCGTGCTGGTTGGAGACGCTTGTTGGTTGAGGCCCAGGTCCACCCCGGACTGTAGCGCCACCTTAAGTAAGTAAGTAAGAGGCATAACTCCTACTGTAGTGTTTCACACAAGTTGTCTTAAAAATAACAATAGTAAGAATTGTGTAACCACGAAAATTAATGAGATGAGATCTAAATGCACTCCAAGTTCATAGTTCAAGAAGGTTAAATTTAAAAAAAAAAAAAACATATTTACATAGACGTACTAACTCACATACCTAACATTTTGCATGATTTGTGTGGAGTTGAGGGTATCAAAGCATCGGTAACACTTATGCCCAATTCACAACGGCGCTTTGCCGCTTGCGTGCGTTGACAGGCGTTTTAGAAACTTTACCGTACTTTATGTCAACGCGCGCAAGCCGCAGTTTTCCAAAACTAAATGCCGCTTCAGAGCTTTGGCGCGTTGAGAGACTAGAGTATGAGAGATTGAAAGTTCTGTTTGGTTTATGTTAATATACCCCAATTCAGAGCAGAATGCAAGTCTACTCCTTTTTGCTTATACCTGTTATTTTTAATGCACGATTTAAGAGGAAATTTGTTCAAAATAGTAAAAAATTCAACAGTTATTGTATTTTCACTTTTCTTGTCGTGGAATATTTTTGTGGCAGAATTGTCTGGTGCATGAAATGTACATAGATACACAGGTACAAGCCTTCCCATGAAAGTCCTTTCAGGCGAGGCAGGTAGATGTTTAGTTTGGTTGAGAAAATGTGGATAAATTACACCGAAAATCCCTTCCCTTTAAATTGTGAATTGATTACTTTGTGGAATACTTGAAAAACGATTTAAGTGTGCCTTCCGACTTAGATGGCGCTACAGTCCGGGGTGGACCTGGGCCTCAACCAACACGCCTCTCCAGTTAGCACGATCTTTGGCTAACTGCCTCCAGTTGCGCACTCCAAGTTGGTTGAGGTCCCCTTCCACTTGTGCGCGCCACCTAAGGCGAGGTCTTCCTCTACTGCGTTGTCCCTCCGGGTTGGAATCGAAGACTCTTCGGGCCGGAGCGTTGGTGTTCATTCGCTCTACATGTCCTAGCCATCTTAGTCGACTGATACGTACTTTTCTGACAAGGTCGATGTCGCTGTACAGCTCGTAGAGTTCGCTGTTAAATCTCCTCCTCCAAAGCCCGTCAACGCAAACGGGACCGAAAATCACTCGAAGAATTTTGCGTTCGAAGCGACCAAGGAGATCTTCATCCGCTTTTGACAACGTCCATGATTCTGCGCCATAAAGCAGGACTGGGATGATGAGGGTCTTATATAGAGTCTCCTTAGTGTTTCTCGACAGGGCCTTACTAATCAATTGCCTTCTTAGGCCAAAGTAACAGCGGTTGGCAAGTGTAATTCTTCGCTTGATTTCTGATGTGATGTCATTTTCAGAATTAATAGCGGAGCCGAGATAGACAAAGTCCCGAACTACCTCAAAGTTATAGCTGTCTATCGTGACGTTCTGTCCGATTCGTCGATGTTGTGTGTCCCTTCTAGTTGACAGCATATATTTTGTTTTGCCCTCATTCACCACCAAACCCATTTTTGCCGCCTCTGTACTGATACTTGCAAACGCACCAGTGACAGCTCGCTGTGTCCTGCCAATGATGTCGATGTCGTCAGCGTATGCAAGTAGTTGCACAGACTTTTGGAAAATTGTGCCCCTGGTGTTGGCTTGCGAGTTTCGCACAATTTTCTCAAGAATGATGTTGAAAAAGTCACATGACAGCGCATCACCTTGTCTAAATCCTTTTTTGACATCAAAGGTCTCGGTGAGACTGTTTCCGACCTTTACGGAGCAGCGAGCGTTCTCCATCGTCATTCTGCACAATCTGACAAGTTTGGCAGGGATGCCAAAACTAGACATGGCTCTGTATAGCTCGTCTCTATAAATGCTGTCATATGCGGCTTTAAAATCGATAAAAAGATGGTGAGTATCGATTTGGACTCTATGGGTTTTATGCATGATCTGCCGTAGTGTGAATATTTGGTCGGTCGTGGACTTACCGGGCCTAAAACCGCACTGATAGGGTCCAATCAGTTCGTTGACAAATGGTTTCAGGCGTTCACACAGTACGGAAGACAGGATTTTGTAAGCGATGTTAAGGAGACTGATGCCTCTATAGTTGGCGCAGTTTAGAGGGTCTCCTTTCTTATGGATCGGGCAAACAATGCTGAGGCTCCATTCTTCAGGCATACTTTCCTCTGACCAAATTTTAGAAACGAGTTGGTGTATGCTCTCTACCAAGTCATCCCCCGCTGCCTTAAAAAGCTCGGCCGATAAACCGTCCGGTCCTGCAGCTTTGTTGGACTTTAGCTTGGATATTGCTATCCTTACCTGATTTTGGTCAGGTGGACGGAAGTCTTGGCTTTCATCGCCCAGGTTGAATGGTTCATTCTGCCTGACAGCGGAATTTGTGTCGTCTTCGCCGTTTAGCAGTCTGCAGAAATGGTTTTTCCATGTCCTCAGCACCGACTGTGACTCTACTACAAGGTTTCCTTGTTCGTCTCTACAGGTCTCTGTTCGGGCCTTGTTCCCCTGACACGTTCTTTTTACCTTTTGGTAAAACTTCCGAACATTGTTCCTGGAGTAACACCTCTCTATTTCCTCGATCGCGCGCTTCTCATGCTCTTTCTTTTGCCTCCGGAGAAGCCGGTGTTCTTCCCTCCGTTTTTGCTCGTAGAGCTCACGAGCTGCTCTCGTCCTTCTCTGCAGCGCCGCTTTGTAGGCCAGTTGCTTTGCTGCATGTGCTTGCCGGCACTCTTCGTCAAACCAGGGGTTTCGCGGTGGTGGTCGGGTGAAACCTAGCACATCAGTTGCGGCTTTTCTGATGGCTTCTTGGCATCGATGCCACTGGTCTTCAGCACTTGATGCTGGCTGCACAGGACTTCTCGAGAGGTTGAGGGAGACGCGATCGGCAAAAGTTCTGGCGGTTTGTTGCGTTTGTAGCCGTTCAACGTTGAATCTTCTCACAGTATTTCCTCGTTGTTGTGGTGCCTGGGATATCCGCATACGTACCTTGGCTACAACAAGGTAGTGATCCGAGTCTATGTTGGCCGCTCGGAAAGTTCGGACATCTAGAATACTGGAGGAGTGCCTTGCGTCGATCGCAACATGGTCAATTTGATTGACCGTTTGATGGTCTGGTGACCGCCATGTTCCTTTGTGAATGTTGAGGTGTGGAAACCGTGTGCTTGCTATAGTAACATTACGTCCCGCAGCAAAGTCAATTAGCCTAAGTCCGTTTCCAGACGTGGTGTCGTGTAGGCTGTGCTTTCCGATTGTGCTACCAAAGATGTCCTCCTTTCCTATTTTGGCGTTAAAATCACCTAAGACAATTTTAACGTCGTATTTAGGACATTGCTCATATGTTTTGTCGAGGAGCTCATAGAAACATTCTTTGGTAGCGTCGTCTTTATCTTCTGTGGGGGCGTGAGCGCATATCAGGCTGATGTTGGCGAATTTAGCCTTGATGCGGATAGTTGCAAGGCGCTCACTTACGTGTCGAAAGCTCAAGACTTCTTGCCTAAGTCTGCCGCTTACAACGAATCCGCATCCAAATAGACGCTGCTTCTGCTCTCTGTAGCAATCACCGTAGTAGATGTCACAGGTTTTCATCCTTCTTTTGCCTGGCCCATCCCACCGCACCTCCTGAATGGCGGTGATATCTGCCTTGTAGCAGTCTAGGGCCTCCGCTAATTGTTCGGCTGCACGCGGTCTGTTCAGGGTTCGAACATTCCACGTGCAGATCCGAAAGTCATTGTCCTTTTTTCGTTTTGCAGGGTCGTCAACAGTGAATCCATCCGTATCCGAGGCTCTTGGTTGCTTCGTAACCATTATTTTTTTTCCGTGGTTGGGTAGTTAGCCCCACGCACAACCCCCAACCTGGAGGACCAGGCCCTAAGATAACCCTAGGACAGCGGGTCGGATACTCCGTTGTCAGTAACCCACTTCGGGGATATGAGTGCTGCCGTTGGCCCATAAAGGGTTCATCCGCCACCATCTCTATTTCAGCACCCTGACTAGTGCTGAAAATCCTTACAGACCTTTGCTCCAAATATGTCAGAGAAGCTCACGCAAGGTATCTGCCATCTCGACTGTTGACAACACCGTTGATTCAATCTTGTGTATTCATCCGCTGTATGTCCTCTTTCTGAGGGGCTCATGTAAGACCTCTGAGACTCGTTCAGTCAGTCATTCCGACAGAGCATTATAGTGTTGCTATTTTCTTCGTGTTCAACACTCGCGCTTATAAGTTTAGCAAGCCAAGCCCGGTTGAGCGAGACCAGTACCCGGTGGTTACCACGCGGAGGTAAAATAAGCACAATTGATGTGTATGAAAAAGTTACAACAGCTGGACACCGCCAAGTTGATGCCAATCAGCGCCTACCCGATTCATACACACCCAACCTTTAAGTGTGCAAGATTACCAAATGTCCAGCATATTTTATCAACGCTGTGGAAAGAAGTTCAGTCACTAAAATACAGAGGTGCAATTTTGTTAAAAACTTGGTTTGGCTATTTAAAAAAAAAAAAAAATCTATTAATAAATTCTCAAATATGGATACCGACGATCTACTCGATTTTTCAATTCATATTTATATTTTATTTCAGTTATATTTATACATCTGGTGGTATGCTGGACATTCATTCGGACGATTGCGACCGCAGGTACTGTTTTTCGTCGCTCGCTGGGTTTTTACCACATCCGTTCACCTATCGCCAGTAATGGCAATGCATTTTGAAAGGATTTTATGACCCTCTAAATAGGGTCATTTGCCTGGTATTAATTAAATACACGAACATTTTTTTTTTGCTATATTTCCGCGAAGATCTTGCTGTCCTGTCCAGACATTTTTTTATATTCCTATGGCTGGACTTCAAAACCTTCCCGCCTATGGAGTTCAAATTTACAGGGAATCTTCGATATAGGACGGAGAATTCCCGTGAATTTAGGTCAAAGTCGGTAGGCATATTCATGTTCATTGTCCCGATAGACAATAAAAAATATGTAGCTATATCTACCTAAGGATTTCAATTCATTGGCACGAGCAAAAAAGCGGGTACACCAAGTAATAAATTAATACCAATCATTTGCACATAGCAGAAAATTAGATTTTCCCTCGACTAGAAAAAGAAACTATAAATATTCTAAACAAAAATGTTTATTTTGTTTATCAATAATTGTATAAAGCACAGAGTAGTTTCAGAGAAAATTAAAAATTCAAAAGCGTGCACATAACATTTGGTGGGCACATATTTTTTTGTTTAACAATCTGAAGAAATCACTAGTAGCATTACAACAAAAATAATATTCGTCATTTCCACACAGTAAAATAATTAATTTGTATTGCAAAAACCTCATATTCTACTAAAAACGAGTACGTGTATACCCTAACTGAAATCACGCTACTCCAACATGAACGGCATATGCTCTACCACTTTAAATATTATCAAATGGAACAAACTAAACCGAAAATGAAATGTCAAAGCCGTCCAACGCCACTGAAAGTAGAAAGTTGCTCTACTTGGGCGTCGCGTTAGACTTTACG
The DNA here is from genome assembly GCA_949372485.1 of Cheilosia soror. Taxonomy (NCBI): domain Eukaryota; kingdom Metazoa; phylum Arthropoda; class Insecta; order Diptera; family Syrphidae; genus Cheilosia; species Cheilosia soror. The sequence continues at coordinate 93,191,544 of OX443561.1, read as the reverse complement.
ATATTTACGATCTAAACGCGACCCGAAGCCTGACGCCGCATTTTGGCTTGCACCATATGAAAGCATTGGTTCTACTTTATCTGTCAACGCACGCAAGCGGCAAAGCGCCGTTGTGATTTGGGCATTATACTTTGTTTGTATATGAAATTGGTTTTCGAAATACCCTCTGGGTAAATATTAGTTTTTTTAAAACAATGTCAAAAACTGTGGAGGCAATTAGGAATACTCCCTTACTAGGAACTGCGACCCACATGTCAAACCCGGCAACGCATACGTTCTGATGCATGATTGTTCACATTGTCTACCTATTTTTCAAGTCAGATACAATAGAATTGTTCCCGACATGTTATTGTTAATTGCAGGCACTTGTGGTCATGACAAGCCCTACAATCCGATGTTAGATGGATAGATTAAGTAAGCAAGATCCAAGACTCATTTTTGATAATATCGGAATGAAAGGGCTCAAACGCGAAAGGATATATGTATATTCATTCGACTGATTTAATCTGACGGCGGCATTACCGCTTATAGTGCCTACCAAATCGATAACAATAATAATGACTTATTATTAATTCATGAGGTACAACTTGCACTTTCACTACGTACAACTTTCGTCGTCCCGAATAATGTCCTTTTGCTTTACACTCTTGCTAATGTACCATTCAATTATTTACAAAACCTAACCGACTACCCGGATATGAGTATTGTGTATCCGTGAGTAAATGGTACGCTCCACAGAATAACCTATAAAATTAATCATTTCCAAAGAGTAGGTACCCACTAAAACCCACTTAAACAGGTGTTTGTCAAGCCACCGCAACAAACTCCCACAACCACCAAAAACTGTTTTGTTGCAAAACCTCAAACAATAGATAAGTACGTTCTGGCATTGCTCAGTGCTCACCCTCCGCCATTGTCCTTCAAAGTTTCCTTCATTCATTTCGCCTACTAACGTATTCATCATAGTGACAGGAGCTATTTCTCACAAACAGGATGTGAACAGTAATTAATTGTATAGTGTCAGAATGAATTATGATGATGATAACGAGATGCCACACCATAAACCCAACCCACCAGCACCTACAGAGAAAATTTCACATAATTCGAAAACGCATTATATTGCTTTTTCTGCGCGCTCTCTCGTTTTTTTATTTGCGGAGAAAGAGGTGAATGGGTTAAACCCCGTGATTAATAGGGGTGCAAATTGAATTCCTGTGATTGACAGAGAAGGTGAGCTTCACGAATGTACCACGCCATAGCTTTGACCGCCCGTCATGTAATGAAGAGAAGATCAAATTGAGGATTAATGAAGATTAGACAGAATGAACGAAGTGAATGGTATTCCTAGAACAAGAACACGAGTATCTTCTTGAATAACAATAAGGCTTAAATTCTACCACGCTGCTCACCAGACCGTTCGAAATTATTTATCGGCAAGCAAATATTGGTGCGGTCGAATGGGCAGAATGATGGGGAAATGGAAGGAGATGAGCCCGATGCTGTAGACACCTTACAATAATATAAGCCAAATATTTCCTCAAATATCCGTACATGGTAAATGAAGCAAATTGTAATTCAATCTCAACACTTTAACATGCTCAGTGACTATACGTGCATCATAGCGTGTCGGTCAACATGAGTACAGAGTGAGAGTACAGACCTAGCTAAGGATATCTAATTAATCAAATTGCCATAATATAATCGCATTGACAGGCACATTGCTCCCCCTATACCACAAATCAATCTCCACACATCAAATTGTATTGCTTGCCAGCGCTGTCCTCCTGTACTTGTGTTGATGCTGTATCCTTGTAGAAATTATTAAACTAAAGCCGATTAATTTAAGTAGTTGCTTGAAATAAAACGCAAAAATTAGGGATATTGCTCTTGCCATATTGTGACAGCGCTGAGTGACAGAATTGAGTGACCGGCTCAAGACAGGCACACGGTGACACGATTTATAGATACTGCGGGGGAAGTAAAGCACATTTGCATGCAATTTGCTGCAGGTACTTACGTTTTTTCCATTCCTAGACCTCCGTTGTCGGCGCAGTAGCGCAGTGGTTAGTGTGTTGGACTACTGTGCGAGGGATCCCAGGTTCGATCCCCGGAAAAACCCAAATTACATCTTAAAGTTTTTTCTACTGCGCCACCTCTCGCGAACACCTGACAAACATCCGAGAGTATGCCTGTCATGAAAAAGCTTCTCAATGAGCCGTTCGGACTCGGCATAAAATTGTAGGTCCCTTCCATTCGTCCCAAAAAATAGAAACTCACACAAAACGAATGGTTGCGAGAAGCTAGGCCTTGGGTGTCACCCGCCTGTTGCGCCACCTATTTATTTTTTTTTTTTTATTTTTAGACCTCCGTTGCCAATAATGATAATGATAATTGTATGATTTTATGACCCTTTAAAAAAAATGGTTGTTTAACTACATATAGTAGGTACATATCAAATTAAATCATGCAGTTTCACATGCTGTCAAAAATAGCCCCAACAGTATTGACAGGGCGATTACACAGCCATTAAAATAGTGTCACTTGGCGTGTCATCCGCCTTTTCGTTCCATTTGATATAACTATGTATGTCCTGAAACCCAGCATCGCTTGAAATCGTGGTTACTGATATTCCTAAATGATCTTCGACACTTCCCTACAACCTTAGATTTGACAGTATTGGACATAATACACTTTACAGCAGCTTGGCTGACTACGAAAATATATATCTACTCGAAATTTAAATGTACCTAAACATGATCAGCCTTATTTATAAACTTTATACACTCTCTATAATAGGTCTAAACGCAAAAATATATATTAGATTTTTGCGTTTAGAGTTATTATAGAGAGTGTATAAATTTTATAAATAAGGCTGGATATGTTTAGTTCGCCAACATACGTAAATGCTGACTAGCCAACAAATTTGCCAACAAACACCTTTCAGCATATATAGATGACAAAAATTTGGCTATTACACGATATGTTGCGATTGGAACCTAATTTTCCGCATACGCATGCTGATTCAACATATCGTCTAATACTAGCTTAACAGCTTTGTCTATGGCTTGGATTTTGTATAGTATCTGTGCTTGCGAAACGCTGAAGTAATCGGATATGACCTTTGAACTTGTATTGTTTCTTAGTAAATACCTGCCCCTGTAGCCTGTACCGGTCTTCATTTTGTATCCATGGATGTGTCTATCAATTTCATGGTCTCCCCATGTGCTTGCTTTTGCTTGCTTATAAAAGTAAAAGCGGGGCAAATGCAAAAGTTTTCACCCGATGTTCTTTGGCCGGCGGCAGAATTGATGACCATTCGGGCCCAATTTTTTGACATTTTACATCACACTTGTCATAACTATCGGCGATATGTCCTCGCATTCTTGACATAAAAATATTTTTCTTACTGCAAGAGTATGTTAGGCTTGTTTAGGTACATGGACTCGTGACTTCAAAAACCCCAAAAAAATAATTACGGACCGGTTAAATCAGGCGATCTTCCTGGGCCAGTTGAAATCACCAAAACGAGAGATTATAGACGATCTGAAAATAGTCCTCAGAATTTCGGTTGTGGCTCATGCAGAATGCACCGTTGCTCAATTTTATTGGAACCACATATGTTCTCCAGTCCTAATCTAACATTCTTTTACTAAATTCTCTGTAAAGACGGGCGATTGCTGCCCAATTGCTTGCCACTTTTTCTGATCGATACTCTGGGGTCCACTGCGATATCTTCACTCATATCAGCGATATTTTCACTTCTCAGTAGAACGGCTACACCAGGACTGGCCAGACCTGCAGCATCTCGTGTTGTTCGTGTCCCATAGTCTTCTAGGCGAGCGGCTAAAAACGTCGTAGGATTTGCCCAGTTGATGTCGAATAACCGAGAAATCTTTGCCGAAATTCACGCTGCGCCACCACCACCGATGCAGGTATTCCCAAAAAAAGATCCAAACAATTGTTGCGCATTGTTTACTTCACAAATGTCAAAGAAGAATTGACATTTAGCGCCATTTGAAAAAATTATAGCATCTTCCGATAGGGTAATCCAATTTGCGCCACCTTGCAAAAAAGACAGTCAGCCTAATTTTGAGGTTCGAATCGAAAGTCATTCGATTTCAGCGAACTGACATTCCAAAATTCGATTTCGATAGAGGTTCGTATTTTGTTCATTTCGCCCCACATTCTCCGGTTCGATTGGATCGAGTTAAATGTCAAATTTTAAATATTTTAAAATGCAAATTCAATTGTTTTTGCATGAAGCGATACCTATATTGCTTACTTTTATCACAAAACCTTTCCAGCACATTAAGTGGATTATATTCTTTCCCCAACAATACTTACAAATACTATCTGCTAGGTTCTACATTTCACTTTCACTTGAAATGAAATCGGAAATGAATTTTTGTGTTCTACATTTCAATCTTCAATGTATTCGATTTCGATTTCAAAATTTTCGGAATTGAGAAAAATTGAAATTGTGATTTTGAAAAAATTCGGAGTTTCCGAATTGCTCGAAATGCAAAACACTGAAAACGAATTCACTCGATTTGCAATTTCGATTCGGAATTTCTGGTTCATTCGATGTCTGGAACCTAGCTGTTAAATTCAATCTCTACTCGAATTAAAACCGACAACAATTGACAATCTGACAGCTAAATATTTATACAGCTGATTTCGAAAATAAAATTCCAATGAAATCATTCGATAATGAACTTCTTTTCCTCGAAACTTGGATTTAGAATGCGAGAAGTTCATTCAAGTGAAAGTTTTGAATTCGAGGAATACTCTATTCGATCGAATTTCGGAATAAGCGTGAATATTTGTCGAATATAAGTTGATCAGGGCTGCCGTTTTGTAAATTTGGAGAGGAGTATCTCAGAGTATTAGAGGGGAGTTTTTCGTGTTTAAGGGGAGTACCTACAAAAAAAAATGTAGTCTTAATAGGTATTAATATTAACAGTACCTAGGCATAACTTTATTAATTTTTTTTTTTAATTTGTAATTCAACATTTCAAATAGATATACCTACGTTCCGGAATTCATAACTTAAACGTGAAATGAATCACTCAAGCCTTGGACGAGTCAGATATATTTTTGGGAGCAAAAAAAGTATAATTATGCAAAAAAAAAAAAAATTTGTAAATCCATTTTACTTCTTCGAGAAATGAAAACTTTTAACCTCTTTTTACGTTAAATACATTTTCGACACTCGTTTTTGGCAATTTTTATTCTTTACCAAACAAAAGTTATTGAAGTGTGCTTTGAATAAAAATGAATAATGTCAAGAATTAAAAGGGTTGTAAGTTTTTTAGGGAAGTCTATGCACCACAGCGAGCCGATCTAAACCAATTCGCCCAACATACAATTTCCTTACAGAACCTACAAATGGGTTCAATTTAGTTTAGAAAACTAACTTCCTCTTATTGACTCCAAATCAGTGCTACACTGCTTCAACATCCTCCAGACACTCAGTACCAGAAACAAAATCAGGTTACCAGAATCGTTTTGTTCAATCCCTAAATCAGCTATAAACGCGGCCATAAAAAGTTGGGAACGCAATAAATGCATTTCACATTGGGAGAACATCCCTGGACTTAGACAAGCCACAAAAGCGATATAACCTTTTAAAAAAGGTGCCAAAAAGATCCTAAATCTACGCAGGCATGATATCAAAAATTTAGTATGCTACCTAACAGGCCACCACGGGTTACGATATCACCTAAAGAAAATGCAATTAGTCGACTTACCGGAGTGCCGACTATGTCTTGAGAAAGACGAAACAGCTGAGCATATGATTTGTGAATGCCCGGCCCTTTGTGGTATCAGAAGGAAGTCATTTTTCAGGGAAATTATAAGTACCGATGTATTAAAGACGATCTCTGCTGTATGTATCATCAGCTACATTAAGAGAGTAGAAACGCTACTCTCCTAACCAATTTCTGACGCTTCAAGCATAAAAGACCTTACATGTCGAGGTGCTTTCTCTATATCGCCATGGCGAGTCAGAATGTTTAAAAAAAACTTTCTCTAAATTGACAAAGAAGTACTTTCCGAAGTCATTCCTTCAGTACCGAGCAAATGATTGACATTGATAGAGAAGATAGTATGCTCCGTGAAATCTAGTCTAGGTCCTCACAATACCAATGTGTCCGTGTACGTTGAGCCTAATCTCTAAATTCAAGGTTTATAATTTCCGCAGTATAAACGCAGTACTTTGGATAAAAAGCGGTAGGTATGCAGTTTTTGAGTCTAAAAAATAGTACAATACTGCGAAAAACAGTATAAATACCTACGAGCGTACTTACATTTTTTTGTTGACACAATTTTTAAACAATTTTTGAAAAAGTTTTGGATATTTTCGAGGGGAGTACAATCATAGTGAGGGGAGTATGGGAGTATAGTGAATACTCCCTTATTACTTACTTCCGCAGCCCTGAGGTAGATTGATTTTTTAGTTATATTTTTTCTTTTTCCGAGTAAATCCAACATCTGGATTGTTTTTCAACAAAAAGTTTTGCAAGGCTATCCTTTTAGGGCGTATATTTGCAAAATGATGTGCAAGTCCACAGAACTAATTCTGAAGAAGAATGCAACTTCGGCTCGCATTATAATCTGCAAATAACCAAAATCATCAACGATCAACCCAAAAGAAATGAAAAAATTCCTAACGTTGCATTTGGCACATTTTAAATCAAAATATTCGCATACGTTTACTGAACCTTTATAAATTCATCTGTGTGCATATATTCTTTTGTTCTTAACTCATGTTTAACATTTTTTTTTGTTGGTCAGTTAACCTTCTTGATTGACCTCACGTCAGTCTCGGTTTCAATTTCGTTCTGCGCAACAGACACCAGAATGTAATCGCATCGCAAATAAAAAAAGTTTAATCAGCTTCAGTACATTGTTTGATATTCTATCGGCTAGCCGATGGTCGGTCTTGCCATCAGGTTCAAGTTCATTAAGTGGCCGCTAATTACATTACATCCACTTTGATGGATTTCTTTTAAGCTATTAGTCCATCCATGTACCTACGGATACAGTTCAATGTTGATGTTACATGTATTCTTTTTTATTTGCAGGCCTTTCGTTGAAGACAGAAGAACATCATTAGCTTCGAACTAAGGTAAGTGGCCTGACTTTGCCATTTTGTTGTTGTTGCAGTGTGCTGTGCTGCCAATTTCATTGCTCTTTGAGTATAGAGTGTAATAAGAAAGATGATTAAATGAACGGATGCACCTGCTAGCGCTAGGGTTACATTACAAGCGGTATCCGTCGCTCATATATGAACGTGATAAATGTTTACGACTGCTGTTTGCAGCTGAATTGTAATAAAATGCTCGTAAAGCGTTTTATGTATATGCTCGTTAGATTTTATTATACGCAGTGCATGGTCCTTTATAGAATCGCTATTAGGAATGTTGATAACATTTAAGTTGAGTTGTTAATGCTTTTAAAATAAAATAATATTAAATTGCCCAACCCAACTGAGTTGGCATCAGAAGTTGTGGGAATGTTTAGGATGGGTATAGTGCAACATTGACGTTGTGGTTACTTGAAGGCTAGAAATTGCAATATTATTCGTAAAATGTCTGTGTGTAGTCACTGACCCTCCCATTTTACTCATCACTCCTTTTGCTGATGAAGTTGCTTATTGCTAAAAGTACAACTGTGAGACAGAATGCCCTTCTGTCAAAGTAGGTAACTGACATTTTAAGGGACATGTACATTTGGGGTTGCATAAAGCAGTCAAATGAGGATGCATTTGGTTCCTAACTTATTGTTTGCCTTTCTCTGACATCCAACCTTACTATTGAGTTGTAGTTGTTTGCGTTGTTGTCATACCTTAACACATTTTGTCCAGCCTATAAGGTTGTGATAAGCCTCTAATATAATTCTGAGATCCATAATTTAGATGTCGGGGGTGCAAAAAGATTAAAATTAACTCAAAGTTGATATTAAAGAACTTGTATACCACAATTCAGCCGAATGTCCTTTTTCGAGCACTTTCGTAATTACCTAGACCTAGACTATAACAAACGCCATTGACTATAGTAGCAGCCGTTGCTTATAAGAGGACAACCTGATGGTCTAACAACAGTGTTTGTATGATTCGCCTTAGGATATGTTTCTTCCTCTCTCAGCAGATTGCTGAATTTCCCACAATTTTCATTTTGTTTTTGCAAAAAAAAAAAACCCTTGTCATGTGTCATTTTAAATCCCAAAATCGAATAGTTTGTCCCATTTTGCAAATAGTCTAATAATGATTAAAATCGTTTGACATGTTCCCGAATTTTCGCACCTAAGGCAATATCCATGTTTAGATCACAGTGACAGGCTGACACGAAATTATTTCTGATTTCTCGTGGAGAGGAGGGTTGGCATTTTTCTTGTCTTCAATATGGGACTGCACTTCTCGTTGAGTCTTTAAGATACGAGTGAGCTTGATGGACTCGCTTTGTGACCACACATGCGCAGATCGCATTTGTGGTGCATTATCTGATAATCGCGGGTTACAATTTGACGAATATTTATTGAAGTGAAACTTCTTTAGCGAGGTGTAAGTGCGAAGAAATTAAACGCAAATTAAAGTGAAATGGAAATCAAAGTGAAACACTTGTTTTCCTCCTAAAAAAGACCGGATGAAGTTTGATGAAATTTTGTAGTGAATTTTATAAGTGAAGTGATTTGAAGAAAGTTTAATTTCAGCAGTAGTGTGCTTATGTAGTTGAGGCAAATACTATTTTTTCTTTCAATTAAATGAAATTTCCTACGAAATTACATAGCAGCACTTTTTGTCCCAATTTTAGCATTTCCACGTAAAGTAAAATTGCCCACGACATAGCAACACTGCCAACTGGGTTTTGCACTTCAAAAGTCGACAAGGAAGACATAATTGCTCCCGTCTTCGAAACTTCAATGTTAGGTTAGAGTGGCAGTTTGCAATATATGCAATTTTCACCGAGAAGCCATTGAGGCCCATTGTGATTACCCTTTTAAACAGTACATGATATTACATGCAACTAACAAAACCATTCGGATCCGTTAATGAATCTTCTTATTTCTGATAGAGGTATCGTTGCTAGAACTTCCATCCAAGCTGTCGAGGAACCGTGGTCCTATATAAGAGTAGCGGCGTTCTTAAAGGGCTGGCCAGTGACTTTTTCCTTCCTCTTCATCCCTGCAACTTCTGCAGAATTCATTTGTAAAGATGCTTAGTCTTTGCAAACATGGCTATCCGGTTATTACTCCGACTAGTACTCGGATTTGGTTTCTATCAAAAGATGTTAGGATCTTTGACGTGTTAGTGTCAATTGTGGACTACGAGTTATAGTACAACCGTAATTGTCATGTCAGTCGTGGCCATGAGCTGGTGGCTATTGGCGTACTTAATTTAGAGCCAAGGTTGAGAAAATCCATACACTGATACTGACCATAAAGAGAATTGAATACTATCAGCGTTTTCTCTACTGGTAAAATAAAAAAATAAAAAATGTTCACGACTGGGTCGCAAGAAACTTGCTCTTGACTAGAATACTGGGCCCACTTGGAGCCGATTGCAATTTGGCTAGCGTGTAAAGCCTTTCTGGCTTTCCTAGCTCATTCGCCAATGTACTAACTCCATAGAAGTTTTTTTTATTTTTTATCCAGTTCAATCTGCTCTGTCATCCACGATGATTTTGTCTTCAAAACAAAGCTTCAGTCATTTTTCGTCTCACTGGTTACTGGGATTTGATGATCCTCTTGACGGCATTTTTACCATTTAGTCGATATCGTGGAGCCGGTGTAGTCGTAGTTTGACTTCCTTTGTAGTATTTTTTTTTCAATGGACACTACGACAACCACGCATTCACGATGCTTATCGTCTAGAACTCTGCTCCACAAAGCGGGAGGGGACTTCTGCAGAGCAAGAATTTCGTCCGTCGTGTCAGAAGTTTCGAACTCATCTATTTTACCAACTGAAGTTACAAGAGTTCTGTAGAGAAAGTCCTCATCGGATGTCTACTATTATGGTGCCATTCGTGCGGCTGATATTTACTCTGAGTTTAAAACACGTCCTCTTTCGCTTGACTATAGCTGGCTCTAAAAGTTCCGTCCGCTACTATTTTCCTGGCTAAAAAAAAAATAAATAGGTGGCGCAACAGGCGGGTAGACACCCTAGGCCTAGCTTCTCGCAACCATTCGTTTCGTGTGAGTTTCTATTTTTGGGACGAATGGAAGGGACCTACAATTTTATGCCGAGTCCGAACGGCTGAATTGAGAAGCTTTATCATGATAGTCATACTCTCGGATGTTTGTCAGACGTTCGCGAGAGGTGGCGCAGTAGAAACAACTTTAAGATGTAATTTGTGTTTTTCCGGCGATCGAACCTTGGATCCCTCGCACAGTAGTAGTCCACTACACTAACCACTGCGCTACTGCGCCCAGTCCTGGCTTTCCTGGCTAGTCCTGAAAAAAATCAAATTGACCTGAGCTTCAAGTATGTTAGAGTAGCTCAAAAGGTACGTACATCGCTCTGATCACAACACTCTTGGATCAGATCCATCAATTAATATCGTTCAGAAATAGGTATGTAGGTCTGAAATTTAAACTGACCACTTTAGTACAACTGCAATCGACCCAATAATTTGCTAAAGACGTTAACACACATGTCGCGTCAAAAGAGGAAAATACAATATACTTACTTCACAGAACGTGGGCTCAGTTGGGTATTATGCTGAGCGATCCGATAAAAATGACAAGTGTTATAAGACCATTTTAATTCGTCTACAAGCTGTGAAAAAGGTTAGTTAACTCTACATTTTACAGAGAAGTGTTGCACTTGTCGAACCTTACTTGTACTATCAGTACTTGCTGCATTGTGTTTGTATAGACCTTGGACACTATGCATTCAGGCCTTACAAGTGTCGGTGTACCTTTCGCAGCTTAATAATGAAAACATGCGTAAAAGTGTCATTACTTCCAATCAAAAGCCTGAAATACTGAAGACGGAATACCTCGTAATAACAATTTATAAATTGTCGTTGCCTTGTCAAAACCATGGATAGACTACACTCACTCCATCGCCAAAAAAGGTTATACAATATATCCCTGAGCTATATATTTGATTCCACAAGGAATATCTTGCTTCATTCCGGACTATGTACCTTCGTTCCAGTCACTTGACTCTCAAAATTAAATCAATGTCTTTGATGTTGAGATGATATACCAATTTCATTACCCAGAGTAATATCATCTGACAAATCTCTCTCTCTATCTCTGCCCTGTGTGTCTTGGGTCTCTCAATTTAAGATTCGTACGTAAAGATCCTTGAGGGATACAATTTCCATGATAATCTATTGTAAGTGTGTTTCCAGCTGACCAATATCAGCCTCAATCGCTTGAGGTATAAGACGATTCATGATGTATCTGCAAATATCCTCTTCGTCCTCTATTATCATTAATTCGATTTTAAGAAAACAAAAATTCCAAAGACATATACAAGTGCACCCTACTTGTACCTATAAAATACATTTCCTTCGAGAACTTAATTCAATACTATGCTCTATCGTCCCGTTGTGAGAATTGTAGATCGAGATTGGATTCAAGAGGACTTGTCCGTGTAATGATTCACTTATGCCATTGAATTTCCTGCAAAAATGTCAAAGTTTACCTTCTAGAGAACAATGAAAAGCGACGACAGGGAAAGGTGTTACCATGCCTCCCCTTCAGATGAATAGATTAGATTTCAAAGCTCGTGATTCTTTTATTTAGTGAAACGCAGCTTTTTTTAAATTCTTTCGTTCCTTTTTAAAATCGGTAGATACATAGCCTCAGTGTATTTTATATTTCTGTCTTTGGGATAAAGAAAAGAAAAGAAAATACTCCAACCCCCTCCTTAGCGATGAAGATAGCCGAGGACATGCACGTTATATGAAAATTTAATTGCTTTGACTTTGCACACCCTCAGGGTGTAGGTTGATTTCTTGTCAGTGCTGAGATTCCCCATATATACAAAGCAAATGAATCGAGTCAAGGTGTGTAGCAGAATATGCCAAAGTCGTAGCTTTGACGGTGGCGTATACGCAACATTTCTTAAAAATAAAATAAAATTATTCATGCTCTGGTGAGGGATGACTCGAGGGTTTACGACCGGGCGTAAGACACACCCCCTCGAGAGGGATTTTGCAAAATCAGTGTTTAAGCTTTTAAAGGTTCAAGGTAATTGAAGTGGCAGTGATAGTGAGTAGTTTGCGATTTAAATTCATGCCGCACTTGGATGCAAATAACACAGGGAACACACTGCTCAAGTGTAGTAGAGGTGTAGCAAAAGGTTGACTCGAAATGAACTAATTAGTGAGTTTGATTGAAATTCAATCCCATTACATTGGGGTAATTAGTAGCGGCAGTCAGTAGTCGCTTTTGGGTATAATCTGAATTACAATGCTTAATCCTGCGGCTGCTGAGTGATGTGTGTGAAAGTGATATACGTATTCAAGATAAGTGATTGGTTGAATCGCTATTTTCCCCACAATCAATTTGTCATCTGTGGCGCTAAATATTTTTGAGAAATCTTTTCTCAGTTGAGCACTAATTAAGGAAATGTGTTTCTGGAATGATTTGTGGGTTAGATTGAATTACTGCAGCAGTTTGATTTTGTTACCATGGACGTGGTAGGTGCATTTTTTGAGTCATATTGTGCAAATATCCTTTTTGGCGGTCTTTAATAATATCTTCCCAATTTCCCATATTATAGTCGGGTAGGGACCGCGGGCCTCTGCTAACAAACCCCTTTAGGCACCTCGATCTCTAGCTATTGCTGCTTTTAGCAGCAATTTTGCGCGTCACATAAACCAGATTCTTCATTTCTTTTTCTTCTTCTTCTTCTTGAGTTGTCCCTCTTAAGGCATTTTGATGGAAATTGATCGCCCGTCGGTTAACATACAGCTTGTGGTCAAACTTATGTCTCCTATGACTACACGAGTAGTGTTACAGAAACCTTTATACCGTTTACCATTGCTATTGCGATTGGCATCCAGATCTTATGTCTGACCTCCTCGTTGTCAGTGCCTACCTTCGCATTCAAGTTGCTTTTTGTCATTACAATCCCGACTGATAGTCATTTCATCCATTTTAGTGACCAACTAGTCGGGTTATTCGCTCTCTTTTTATGTTTCCATCCGAGCCATAAGATGATTTACTTCAATCTGCCGTTTCATCGCATTTCGTTTCATCGAACTTCTGAATTAGTGACCAACGTGCTATAAGAGGTTTCACTTCAAGCTGTTGTTCCATCGTATTTCGTTTCATCGGAACTTGAAAATTACTGACGAACGAGCCATAAGAAGTTTCACTTCAAAATTTCGTTTCATCGGACTTCGGAATTAGTGACCAACGAGCCAAAAAAAGATTCATTCCAACCTGTCGTTTCATCGGATTCGTTTCATCCAGACTTGGAAATCACAGCCCACAGAGCCATAAGATGTTTCACCTCAAGCTGTCGTTCCATCGGACTTTGCAATTACTGACCAACGAGCCATAAGAAGTTTCACTTCTAAATTTCGTTCCATCGGATTTCGTTTCATCGGACTTCGGAATTAGTGACCAACGAGCCATAAAAAGATTCACTCCAACCTGTCGTTTCATCGGACTTCGTTTCATCCAGACTTGGAAATCACCGCCCAAAGAGCCATAAGATGTTTCACCTCAAGCTGTCGTTCCATCGGACTTTGGAATTACTGACCAACGAGCCATAAGAAGTTTCACTTCTAAATTTCGTTCCATCGGATTTCGTTTCATCGGACTTCGGAATTAGTGACCAACGAGCCATAAAAAGATTCACTCCAACCTGTCGTTTCATCGGACTTCGTTTCATCCAGACTTGGAAATCACCGCCCAAAGAGCCATAAGATGTTTCACCTCAAGCTGTCGTTCCATCGGACTTTGGAATTACTGACCAACGAGCCGTATGAAGTTTCACATTAAGTTGTCGTTCCATCGGATTTCGTTTCATATGACTTGGGAATTATTGACGCGTGATAAGAAGGTTTACTTCAAGCTATCGTTTCATCGGATTTCGGTGCATACAGATTTGGAAATTACTACCCAACGATCTATAAGAAGTTTCACTTCCTAATTAGTGACCAACGAGCCATAAGACGTTTCATTTCAACCTGTCGTTCCATCGGACTTTGGAATTACTGACCAACGAGCCATATGAAGTTTCACCTTAAGTTGTCGTTCCATCGGATTTCGTTTCATATGACTTGGGAATTATTGACGCGCGATAAGAAGGTTTACTTCAAGCTATCGTTTCATCGGATTTCGGTGCATACAGATTTGGAAATTACTACCCAACGATCTATAAGAAGTTTCACTTCCTAATTAGTGACCAACGAGCCATAAGACGTTTCATTTCAACCTGTCGTTCCATCGGACTTCGGAATTAGTGACCAACGACCCATAAAAAGATTCACTGCCAACCTGTCGTTTCATCCAGACTTGGAAATCACCGCCCAAAGATAGCCATAAGATGTTTCATTTCAACCTGTCGTTCCATTGGACTTCGGAATTAGTGGAACTGTTGTTCCATCGTATTTCGTTTCATCCGAACTTGAAAATTACTGACGAACGAGCCATAAGAAGTTTCACTTCAAAATTTCGTTCCATCGGACTTCGTTTCATCCAGACTTGGAAATTTCCGCCCAAAGAGCCATAAGGTGTTTCACTTCAAGCTGTCGTTCCATCGGACTTTGGAATTACTGACCAACGAGCCATAAGAAGGTTCACTTCAACCTGTCGACTGATCAATGGATAACTGATACAAATTCTCAAATAAATAAAGAAGTCTCTGAAGGAATCGAAGACGCACTGATCCAAACGATTTCCGTGAAATGAATAAGACTCGGGGAAAACTATGCGTAGTCTACTGAATTTAGCATCAATATAGAACTGTCCTAGTAATAGCATTACTATCCAAATTTATAACTCGCTGAATCGGACAGAGTTAAATTTGTTGGCTATCTTGAATAAGTCAAGGCATTAGATTTGTGGTACCACATAAGAAGATGGTGGCTACGACATGGTTGCATAGAACCAACAGGTCCTAAGGCCGATGAAACGAAATCCGACAGAACGTCATGTGGACTTCTTAGCAAATTAATATATCTTCAAATTCAGAGTTTCTTTAGATTCATTCTTATGGATCAGTTGTCCTTGGCTCACTAACTTTTCGCCGGATTTAGCGTGGCTAGATCAAGACGTAATCCAACCAAGTTTAAAGTACACACATGTAAGGAGGGCGATTTGAATAGGGTACCTGTTTAATTAGATTTCGCTGATCGATGTTATGAAAAGGAGTGGAAAATGTATTTCTTATTCATGGCTGATAGACAATTTAAAATAGTTGCCTCAACATTTTTGCCCTATATTGTATCTGCTGTAACAAACCTCATTTTTTCCAACCTATTCACCGAAGATGTATACCATGCTATAAATGCTTTCAAAGAATTTCAAGCACAACTACAATACAAACAGTCAATATAACCATAAAAGAAAAAAAAAACCACTACCCGCTTACAAGTTCCTTAGCACACATCCCTTTCACTCCATCTAAAGCTGTAACCTATTTTCAGCCTTTCAATTAATTTTTTTGTGAATTCAAAGCATTTCAAAATTGTACAGCAGACAACCTGCTATCCACAGACCTCGTTCGTATCACGGAGATACTTCTTTTCATATTTTGTAAAATAAAATAAAAACAAAACACGTTCCCAGGAGATTTTATATTTTCCATTTTCCAACTTGACAAGCCAAAGGCATCGGTTACCCTACCCTAGCCAGGTATACGCACGTGTATGCGATGTATAGGTGCTCTTTTCATTATTTCCAACCCCCTAGCCATGCATGTGGTTGCATTTAAACATAGGACTGACTGCACGCCAAAATCAGGTCATAGTGACTCTTGAATTCCAGACTGAGTAAAATGTCATATCATGTATAAAATATTTTTTTATTTTATTTTTGCTTGGTAAATAGTCTTGTCCCTTTTTTTTACCCTCTACACGCAGACAAAAAACAATAAGAACGTTTAAATTTTTTTTATAGATTTTGCGGAGTTCCTTTGACGGTTGTCTGAGTGTATTGTTCGAAAAGCAGATCCCAGACATATGTTCAGTATTTTACTTTTTTTTTCAGTTTAAAATAGAATAGAGCACATCCTTTTTGAATTAAGTTCAAGGACGTGGTATTACCAGCTTTTGTGTTGCTGCCGCATTTGTGGTTTTTAGTGCGCGAGCTGAGGGAATTACACCGGCCTTTGAAATTAGCTCGACTTTACAAAAGCACAGTCCATTAAAAAAATCCGCTTTAAAATCCATTAAGGTAGTTTTTGGTTGGCTGCAGTTAATTGTAGTTGAAAAATCATAATCTAGTACAGGTGCATGAACTGTAACATGATAGCATGCAACTGAATGGACATATGGGAATTGCTAACTGGAGCAACGAGTACATTACCAATTTCGACCACTAATTTCTAGGTATGCAATCAACTCATACATGCACAAGTATCACAAAACCAAGAGTGAATCTATTAAGGTCAGCCTGCTGGGGTCAATATCCTTTTAACGGGCACTACACTCTCACATTAAAATAATCCGAGTTTAGTAATTTAAAGTAAAAGGATTCACAATGAAAAGTCAGAGATACTTTTTAAATCCTCAACTGACATTACGATTTCCACTTTCTTCCATTCCATTACGTTTATGTTTTTTTTTTTCTCTTTGTTAGCATTTTCTATCAAATTCCATCACAATCAAGTTCTAAGGAATAACATCTCTAATGGATCTTTCTGCTTTGATGGTCACAATATAAGAGAAATTGTGTACAGCACTGCGCAGGGAAGAAAGAGTCCTGCAGTGGTATATTTTTAAAATATACCAAGTTGTTGTTTTTTTTTTCTGTTTTGAGTACTTCCATTTCAATTAGTATTTATTAACATCTTCTGCTTCTCCTGCGACTTGTGTACTTATGAAAAGAAAATGTTTTTCATTGTGCATCAATTTTAAAACAAACAAAAAAAACTTTTCCCTTCTGTTGCATGTCCTTGGAAAACTCGTGACGATTTTTCCAAACGTATATTTAGTGAATTTCTGACAAATTTAAAACTTTTTCAAGCCGAGTAAAGTTGAGGAACAAGTTTTCTTTCGAAACAATATGAATGCTTTGACCAGCAGCAGTTTGAAGGAAATGATTTGTGTACACATTTTGGTGTATCGTATATAGAAATACGAAGAAGTAACTTCTGTAATTCATAATTGAAGCAAGGGAGTTTTTCCTTACAAAGTTGTCCCATTTTCACCACCTGGATAATAGTTTAATAAAATTTAACAAACCCTTTCCCAGCGAAGAAAGCCAAGAGGTGCAATAATCTCTTTTGAAATTGGTAATTGGTTAAATAGTTTAAAATTCATTCAAAATTTGACTGTCAAAAAAAGTTTGGAACTAAAGAGACTTAACTTTAGCATTTTTAGAAAGTGGTAGCCTCCTAGGAGAATTTATAAAAAGAGGAGCCTTCTTTGACAGAACATTACAGAAGAATATCAAAATAATGAGTTGGATGATGACGATAAAACGGAAACGAAAATTCGACAGGACGTTGGGAAGTTATTCCCAACTCCGATCTAACGACAGGTTGATGTGAAACTTTATATGGCTCGTACGTCAGTAATTTCGAAGTCTGGATGAAACGAAGTCGGATGGAACGTCAGGTTAAAGTGAAACTTCTTATGGCTCTTTGGTCAGCAATTCCGAAGTGCGATGGGACGATAGGTTGAAGTGTAACTTTTTACGCTTCGTTAGTTAGTAATTTCAAAGTCTGGATGAAACGAAATCCGATCCAACGACAGGTTGAAGTTATGGATATGTTTATGGCTCGTTGGGGAGTAATTCCTAAGGCCGATGAAACGAAATCCGACGGAACGACATGTGGACGTCTTAGTAGATTCATATATCTTCAGAATTTCTTTAGATTACCATCTTGTGGATCAGTTGTCCTTGAATCACTAACTTTTCGCCGGATTTTGGTCTTGATTGGTTCTTGCTGTTGAATCCGATGACACAATTTTTGTTATGGATTTTGTTTTATTTGGGGTCTTCTTCTTAGATTCAATGGAAACCTCGGATTGTCCCTTAATCCACCGATATCTCTGGGGAATAATTCGAAGAACTTCTGGATGAAACGAAATCCGATGCAACGACAGGTTGAAGTTATGGCTATGATTATGGCTCGTTGGGCAGTAATTCCTAAGGCCGATGAAACGAAATCCTACCGAACGACATGTGGACTTCTTAGCAGATTCATATATATTCAGAGTTTCCTTAGATTCATTACCATCTTGTGGATCAGTTGTCCTTGACTCATTAACTTTTCGCCGGATTTTGGTTTTGATGGGTTCTTGCTGTTAAATCCGATGACACAATTTTTGTTATGGATCTTATTTTATTTGGGGTCTTCTTCTCAGATTCAATGGAAAACTCGGGTTGTCCCTTAATCCACCGACATCTCTGTGGAAGAACTTCTTTCTTTTTGTTTGTATAGACATTTAAGATTATTTTTATTTGATGTTCCTGCGATAAGTTGTTTGTTGAACTGTCGAGTGCCAACTTCTGTACGAATTCATGCCCTTCTAGTGTTGCAGCAGGTATTTTCTTATTCGGGCTCTTCTCTGATTTAATGAAATACTGTGGATGAGTTGTCCCACGATCCAACCATTTCTCTGTGGATTCATGTTCTCCTGCGGCTCGTGTTACTATTCTGGTTCGAGGTTTTACTTAGATTCAGCGGAGACCTGTGGATCACTGTGTCCATTGACCAGCCGACTTCTTAACGATAGTTAAGCTAGACTTATGCTGCTACAGATTCAAGTGAATCATAACGAAGCTTATGCCATTACGTTATGTTGGCAGCAGAACAATTTTGAAAGATCTTATAGAATGGATCCCAAAATGTTGGCCTAACTGACCTATGCGATGACTGACACTATGTCATCCACCTGGCCAACGGAGTAAAACTGGAGTTATTCTTATAGCTACGTGGATAGTGACTTAGCCAGGTTTCTGAGTCACGCAGAACAGTTTATGCGGTAGGTCGAGGCGCCACCATATAACATCGCGGATCTTCAGTCAGCACGTTTCCAAAGGCTTTTATATATTTCCCCAACTATGTCAGCTACTACCTACTCAGTCTGCTTTTAATTCGTTTGATGCGGTTGAATTCAGGTCGGCTTTATAGTCAGTCTTTTGGATTTTTGACATGGTAATGTCATCGTAAGTCGACTTGAATTGTCTGGACTCAAATGGACCTGAACTCGAAAAATAACTTGAATTGTCGGTATGTCACTTCTTGACAATAGTTGTGTGTCAGAGTAATGCTATCCGAAGACTCAATAGAAATGTCAAAACTTAGTTCTCTGGACACATGTTGGCACAAATAGATGTTAACTTAGTAGTAAGTCGAGAAGTTCTTGGCTTGAATTGTCAATGTTGCCGACATAAGGCATGTTTTTTTGAAACCTCGCCAGACAGCCGTTCATTTGGACAGTTGCCAGCACAAATGCGAGCAAGGTGAAGCCAGAATAAATTTAGGCAATAAGCCTAAAAGCATAAGAGCATTTCGTATAAAATTATGCATTTGGTAGAAATATTTGATAAATTCTGACATTTTTCTCTGGAATGTTGTGTGCATGAGATAAGAACCCCATTATGATTTAAGCAAATTGTACGAAAATTCTAAGCCACTTGTTGCTTTCAGCGTCACCTGTTTGTTCATTGTGAATTGAATTTAGCCAGCTGCAAGCCAGCAGCTCTCCGACTTTGGAGAAAATCAAGTGTTGTTGCCAGCAGGTTGTTGTTTTAATTAGCATGTGAAATGTGCCTCACCTGCCAGCTACTGGCAATTACTGGCTGGCGTTTCATAAAAACACAACTATAGGCGTCAACTGAGAAAACTGTGCACTTGACCAGTCTAGCAAAATGAAAACTCAGTATTATGAAGATAGAGAGATTGTTAAACACACTCAGTGCTTTTGTGACAGTTATTGACTAGTTATGTGGCAACTGTGTTTCAGTTTCACGACAGACTGAAATTAGTGAGCACAAGCATTCACGACCTACTCAATATTTGACTTTGTGTCCGTGACGGTACTACGGTAGTTTGAGGACTATTTTTTTTCTTAGAGCGATGTATTGGTTCATGTGGAAGAGATTATTTGTAAAATTGAGGAGACTCGACTCTTTGAAAATGAATCAAATTCAGTGTAACGTACAGTCCGTTGTTGCTATATACCTATATGTATGTGTATCTGTTGTCATCTATCGAAAGAGAAAGCAGGTGCCAACACTTACCCTTGTGGCAGTCTAACTCTTCAAACACTTTCTCCCAACACTGTAGCATGTAATACACTCTGTCCTATGTGCATCATTCAGGCTATTGTGGGCTTTTTGAAAAGAGGGATCATCACAATAATTCGACCTACCATCGATCACTCTGACAGAAATTTATCTAAACCCTTGTTTTGGGCCTCATCACAATGTAGGCGCTTAAATGGTTAGAATTTGAGAAGAAACCGTCGCTGTGTCCTTTTTCAGTCATAAAATATTAACGAGCACGAATTATTATTTCTCATTAGCGGACCATTAAAAGTGGTAGGTATACCTCTCCCTAGGGACACGTTCGCGAAATAAATTGCCCGCGCATTCGTTTTGTCATAGAACCCCACCAATCATGGTGCGTTATCTAGGCCAAATGTAATTAAAATCTTAAGGCTAAACGTTTCTCGCTCATTAAATGCGAATCTTCATTCGGGACATTTAATGTTTTGGCGTTTACCTACACCGCAACAGCATAAGAAATAAACTCCCCCTATCCACCGACCGGAGTGTAAGGATGTTTTACTCATAATTTAGTCCTTAAAGCACGGACCAAATAGAACGATAGGGGGCCGTAGGCAAAAAAAAAATGTTACAGCATACCAACAGCTACACATCGTTTTGAAATAAAACACAAGGACATGCAGGAGCACAAGTAGCAGTAATAACTATGTGAAAGCTAATTGCATAGACAATTAAGAGTGTTTCCTCCTGTTGGCGGTGTTGTGACTTGTGAGATTGTGATGCGAAAGGATGTTTTCAAGTTCTACGACTACGACTACGAGCCCTTTGCATCCAATGAACTGTATAAATGCGAGAGAGAAGCGTGAAAACAAAGTGGGGAAACACTTTCGGTCCATTATCCTTTGGCGCGCTCCTGTGAGAATTTTTCATTCACTGTGCTTTGTGTGTCTCGCTCTCGATTCATTTTCAACATGAACCAGCAGCGCTACCATTTTGCCTAAAGATGGGGTTAAGAGTTAAGTGTGCACACACACGCTTGAGAGGGGTAGCACATGATGACAACTTAAGCGTCTATTGACATCATTCGAAGAGTTGGCCCATGAATGTTAACTTCAACTACTTGTGTATCCTGTAGGTTAATCTGTGCCAAGAGAAGCCTCACAGATAGGAGAAGATTAGGCACATACGTACCTACTCGTGGAATGTATGGTAGAATCTTTGAGGTAAATGAGGATAGCCATAGCACGTGTGGAATTTATTTTGGCAAGAAATCAATTTTCCTTTGGCTTTTCGTTTAGTCAATGGTCAAGTGGTTGGAAAATGCAATTTCGCTCATACACCATTTGGGGTAGGTATAGTGTCCTGTTGGACGGAGCAGCCCGCATGTACTTAAATGTTAATGGGAAGATAATTGTGGCCGATTTATAGGATTTTGTGCATTTTTAGACGGAGAAGTGTGCTGCGATCGATATGAGTGTGGCTCTGGCAACTTGCCAACTTGTTCGTTTTTCTAGAAGGTGCTTATGGGAAAGGCTTCTCTATTTGTTGTGGGTTTTTGCCAAGTTCAGCAGCACGAGGCAATGATGTATTGTTAATATGACCTTGTGGGGGTGTGCTCAAGGTGAGAATGTGCGGGAAAATTGAGGGCGGTTCAGGGTCATAGGCAAGGCCACTTGATACAGGGGTTTTATTTAAAGATTTTCTATTGCAAAGTATTAGGCTGGTTATAGCAGGGGCATGATAAAGCACTGAAGCTGGTATGATTGCATGAGTTCAATATCGAAATTATTATGAGCTGGAACAGGCTTAATTTAAATTAAGACTGGTTGAAAAATGCTTGAAGAAAGAATAGATGTGTTTCGTTGCCGTTGTCTTATTCGTTGTATAAATGTGGAAAATGTGTCATTTCGGCTCAACATTTTTGAAATCTTATTTTTGGTACGGGTGTAACAATCCCGATTGGGCTTGGGCATCCTTTGGATACCTATCGTCTACTATTGCGCACTTTAAGTTGGCCTCCACTTGTGCGCACTATCAATGGTTAGGCGGTCTTCTACTGCGATGTCATTTCTGCACGGCTGAATAGAGAAACTTTTCCAGAACAATGTTTGTCGGATGTTTGTCAGGCGTTAGGAATAGCGGAACACCACAAGGTGGAGTTCTCTCACCGCTCATCTGGCTCCTAGACGAATTGCTGAAAATACTGGAAAAGGAAGCTTCATTGTGAGCGCATACGCAGACGATGTATACATAGTAATTCTAGTCCCAGGTAAGTTCACTCTAGTTCTCAGCGAACGACTCAGTTGCGCACTCCTATTAGTCAACAACTGGGTCGCGGGACGTGGACTGGGTGTGAACCCATCGAAGACAGAGATCTTGTTGTTCACAAGAAGGAGAGTCATTTCGGCCTTTAATCCACCGTGGAAGGGCGAGGTGGATGAAAAAATATCAAAGACAGCGAGATATCTGGGCATAATCCTGGATTTCAAGCTCAGCAGCGAGGACAATATATAAGTAGGATCGTCTCAAAAAAGCATACGTGGCACTATATGCCTGCAAAAGAGCATTCGGCAACACATGGGGTCTCAGGCCGCACGTGGTACACTGGATGTACACAGCAATAGCGAGGCCCATTCTAACTTATGATACAATCGTGTGGTGAAAGGCCACGAAGAAAAAGTACCATCTCTCAAGCCTTACTAAAGTCCAAAGGACGGCATGCATTGTGATAACGGGTTCCTTACGAACAACACCCACTGCAGCGATGGAAGTGATGCCCCTCTGGAAATTTACTATTGCAGTAAAGCAAAACCCTCAATCAGAATAAGAGAGTCTGGCATATGTTCCTCCAAATCCTACGGACACGCCTCCATCGAAACCCAATGGAGCGCGACGAAGGAGAAGATAACCACAGACTATACCTATACCGCCCACTCTTGTTTTTGAAAGGAGATTCACAACCAGAATTCCGGACAGAAGCGAATGGGAGCACAGATTAGATAGCCCTCTATACCGACGGCTCTAAGATGGATGGCGGTACAGGAGCGCGTATCTTCAGTGAAACAGCGAGAATCTTACTTAGATGGCGCTACAGTCCAGGGTGGACCTGCGCCTCAACCAACACGCCTCTCCAGTTAGCACGATCTTTGGCTAACCGCCTCCAGTTGCGCACTCCAAGTTGGTTGAGGTCCCCTTCCACTTGTGCGCGCCACCTAAGGCGAGGTCTTCCTCTACTGCGTTGTCCCTCTGGGTTGGAATCGAAGACTCTTCGGGCTGGAGCGTTGGTGTCCATTCGCTCTACATGTCCTAGCCATCTTAGTCGACTGATACGTACTTTTCTGACCGGGTTGATGTCGCTGTACAGCTCGTAGAGTTCGCTGTTAAATCTCCTCATCCAAAGCCCGTCAACGCAAACCGGGCCGAAAATCACTCGAAGAATTTTCAACGTTTCAACGTCCATGATTCTGCGCCATAAAGCAGGACTGGGATGATGAGGGTCTTATATAGAGTCTCCTTGGTGTTTCTCGACAAGGCCTTACTAATCAATTGCCTTCTTAGGCCAAAGTAACAGCGGTTGGCAAGTGTAATTCTTCGCTTGATTTCTGATGTGATGTTATTTTCAGAATTAATAATGTCAGTAGACAAAGTCCCGAACTACCTCAAAGTTATAGCTATCTATCGTGACGTTCTGTCCGATTCGTCGATGTTGTGCGTCCCTTCTTATTGACGGCATATAATTTGTTTTGCCCTCATTCACCACTAAACCCATTTTTGCCGCCTCTGTACTGATACTTGCAAACGCACCAATGTCGATGTCGTCAGCGTATGCAAGTAGTTGCACAGCACAGACTTTTGGAAAATTGTGCCCCTGGTTGTTGGCTTGCGAGTTTTGCACAATTTTCTCAAGAATGATGTTGAAAAAGTCACATGACAGCGCATCACCTTGTCTAAATTCTTTTTTGACATCAAAGGTCTCGGTGAGATTGTTTCCGACCTTTACGGAGCAGCGAGCGTTCTCCGTCGTCCTTCTGCACAATCTGACAAGTTTGGCAGGGATGCCAAAACTAGACATGGCTCTGTATAGCTCGTCTCTATAAATGCTGTCATATGCGGCCTTAAAATCGATAAAAAGATGGTGAGTATCGATTTGGACTTCTTGGGTTTTCTCCAGGATCTGCCGTAGTGTGAATATTTGGTCGGTTGTGGACTTACCGGGCCTAAAACCGCACTGATAGGGTCCAATCAGTTCGTTGACAAATGGTTTTAGGCGTTCACACAGTACGGCAGACAGAATTTTGTAAGCGATGTTAAGGAGACTGATGCCTCTATAGTTGGCGCAGTTTAGAGGGTCGCCTTTCTTATGGATCGGGCAAACAATGCTGAGGCTCCATTCATCAGGCATACTTTCCTCTGACCAAATTTTAGAAACGAGTTGGTGTATGCTCTCAACCAAGTCATCTCCCGCTGCCTTAAAAAGCTCGGCCGATAAATCGTCCGGTCCTGCAGCTTTTTTGCACTTCAACTTGGATATTGCTATCCTTACCTCATTTTGGTCAAGTGGGCGGAAGTCTTGGCTTTCATCGCCCAGGTTGAATGGTTCACCCTGCCTGGCAGCGGAATTTGTGTCGTCTTCGCCGTTTAACAGTCGGCAAAAATGGTTTTTCCTCAGCACCGACTGTGATTCCACTACAAGGTTTCCTTGTTCATCTCTACAGGCTTCTGTTCGGGTCTTGTTCCCGTGACACGTTCTTTTTACCTTTTGGTAAAACTTCCGAACATTGTTCCTGGAGTAGCACCTTTCTTTTTCCTCGATTGCGCACTTCTCATGCTCTTTCTTTTTCATCTGGAGAAGCCGGTGTTCTTCCCTCCTTTTTTGCTCGTAGGGCTCACGAAACGGCTTTAGGTACTACATTAGTGTGCCAGTTGTAAGTTTAATATTTATCCAATTCATAATCTAGATATCGGTCTCTATGTATGAAGACCTGTTAAACTGTGCTTGCTTCATGTAGTATGCGTTTGAATGTTCATAAAGGCAAACCTCTTAAAGGGGAAGTTTCATACAAATTAGCAGTCCATCCATTACAAAAGAAATAATTACAATAAATTAGAAAAAAAGGATGATAATAATTTGAGTTTCAAATATATGTTTCTGTGCCAATTTTTAAGGAACATTTTGGTTGCGTAGTTTTCGCTGTTGACATTCTGAAATATGCATCTAATTGAAATTTCAGTTTCTTTAATAAAGATATGAAGATGACACTTTTCAAAGGCACCGCCTGACAACTTACAATACCCAAGAGACATGTCGTCATCTCTAAGGAACCCTTTTTGCGAAGCAGTTTTTTTATAAATTCATTCTAATTAGGTATGCTCTCTAAGCAGGACTATTTAATTCCAAAGTCAGGCATCACTAACTAGATACCATCGTGGAATTGATAATCTCTTTCGCTGTGCAATAATTGAACAACATATTGCAATGCAATACAAAAGGAATCCCACCGTTCGAATGCCTTCTATAATTGGTTTCCCTTTTTATAGCCCAGTCACAGTGTGCTGATGTGCATTCCTGCTTGGACGAATGATTAAATTTTGAGCAAAATATCTGCCTCCAGTTGCCGGAGTGCCAGTGACTATATACTATGTTCTGCAACACACTCGCTCGGAGTCTGATCGTAATAACAAAAACATTCACTCCGTTGACCATGTTGACCACCCAATCATTATCCCTAAACAGCAACATAGTACTACCACCTCCGGCATATCAATAATTGAAGTTCCACAAATAGCAAAATGTCACCTCAGGGAATGAATGAGTGTCCAGAGCACACAGGAGGCATGAAGACATCCCTCTCTGTCCCCTGTTCTGCGACCGACGTGCATAGGTGCAAGGTCCTTACAAGCTCGATGCATTCTTTGGACCAACACAACGACAATGACAACGACGATGATAATGACGATGACGATGAACATCTGTAATGAATAATTCACGAGGAATTTAAATTGTCGCCCAAATGAATGGCAATTTATGCTGGATTAAACTTAAACACAACACTTTAGCCGGGCAGATAACATTTTCTTACCTCGAATCTCCTTCGGGTTCCGTAGCTCGTGAAGCGATGCTACTATATACGTAAACAGGTTGCATGGACTAATCCCAGCTGCAGTAATTTCCACAGCAGCTCTGGTACTGCGTACACTCGCGACTAGATGTGCACTCGCATATGTATGTAGATCTTTGGAAGATAGTCGACCAGAGTATCTGTATCTGTCTTTCTATTCTGTGCACATCCATATTCGATCTGACAGGTAATCAAATGAATTGCGAATGACATAAAAACGAGCAAGAGGTGCACCACCGAAAGAGGTTAGCCAAGAAGAAGAAATGCGCGCATTAGCTCGGTGGAAACGAGCTCATGCAACGAGGGCATGCCATTGACCGTGTGCATCCTTAATAATTCGCTGTGTCGCTGATCTGATATACACCGACACCGACCGACCGACATATGCAGGAGAAAAAGAGATTAACTTGCACAGCAGCGTGAACGGGTCCGGTAAACTACCATCGAGTTGTTAGCTGAGATATATTTTCTATTAAACAATGCCACTGCTGCTGTGGCTGTTCACCACTGTCCTCTCCACCGTGCTCCGTATCACGGTGACGGTCCAGTGCTCACTTCGGTTTACAACCAGCCAGACCGGTTAATTAAAAAGCGAGCGAGATAAATGTAACACAACGCTGGAGCTGGACAGAGAGTGGGTTGATTTAGTTACACACAAGTCGGGCCTTTGCCTCCGAGTCGAAACTCTTAGCCGCCCCTCGATTACCTCACGTGAACTTATTACATTCAATTGGTAGTTTTGCCAACCTTGGATATAGTTAGCAACTTAATGAGATCGGAATGGCGAACGGTGTTAGTTGTCCTTTCGAAGGTGTGAATGAGGGATTGTGCGCAAGTGGTTTCATGTATTGCGTGTCTCGAGGCAACTATTTCGATTGTACAGGTATCTGCATAGAGTCGGATATATGTATATGATTGACAGATACGAATGTTGTAAAGGAAATACCCTTGAATGAACCAGAGTCCTATGTGTCCATCAGGTTTCAGGTTGATAAAATTCGCCTTCAATAGCTGCATGTTTGCAAGTAACTGATGGTCGGGTGTCTTTCATAACGCCAAAGGACTTGATCCCTTCTTTGAATAGAATTTAGTGCCAATACCCACAGAGACTAAAATAGTTCAAATGAGTGTTTGGCAGGCCAGGCTAGGCCTAGCTTGATGCCTATTGCGCAAAACATTTATATAATTTTTTTTAAAACGTCTCGCATGTCTTGATCTTTGCAGATCCATGTAGATCTATAAATACATACTAGGAAAGTAGAGATCCCCCCTTTTAAAAAGGTGGAAACACAAACTGGGATTACTCCTATTGGGCTTATATAGGTGTAGCTCTAGACATAAGACAAGCCAACAATCGAAAGGATTTAAATGTAGACAGGATAGAGAAAAATTTAGTAAACGGTTTGTGATATCATACCTTAACGAATTGTATGTACCTGTAGACGGCTCCCTATAGTGCCGACTTAACTAAGATGAAACAACCGAACAAATTATGTATATGTGAATATCTAAGCCGCTACGAATTAGACGGAAATACATTTATAGCGAAATAATGGGTCCTGAAAAATTAAAGAAATCCTCTGCTGAATGTATCATTAGCTAAGGGAAGGAGAGACTCGCTACTAATCTCAATATTTTTTTTTGACGTTTTGTCACAATATACCTTCTGAGGCGACATTTTTGACGACCGTTAGAAGCTCGTTTTTAATATTGAAGCTGTGGGTAGATTGCACGCGATCCTTCTGCTGAAACGTCGAAATATTTACCATCCACATTTCTTTATGCTCGGTCCATTTGCCTTTAGGTACATAAATACCCTTAAAACAAATTCATTCGTTGCTTGTATTTTTCTATCGTTTGTTTTTATTTTTGTTTTCGCAAGCAGATGCCGTTTATCTCCATTCTGCCCGGGGAACTTTTCCACCCCAGTCTCGATACGTCCTCTGTGACCAACAATTGATCACCGTATCGCAATGCCTATGGCATAAAGAAAATTCCAGGCAACCCTCAAACAAAAGCTGTACTCTCTCCCACCGCAGCAGCATCACTCTACCTATACACTTGTCAGATCTTAGCCTCCCGTCAAAAACACCACCGGCAATTTTCCATCTCTTACTCCTCTGGGGAGGTTCGATGTATGTATAATAACATTCTGCGGTGCATGTGCAAAATTCTTTGTGCTACCTTCAAAACAGCAAGTTGTGGCATCCCCTAAAGCAAGTCAAATTTTCCGAATTTCCCAGATGCTGCATATTGGAATAGAGTAGCAGAGCCATTAGGTTGCATACCACCAGAGATGCAGACAGAATACAATCGCCTTTCAAACAATAGTGCATTTTAAACACATTTACCTGAAGCCTTACGTAAGACTGGCAGCAATACCGCAAAGCAAAAAAAAAAACGGCGCAGCTGAAAATGCTTTGCCAACAAAAATTATTTACGCTCTCACCCTCTGCAGGAGGGTAGGTAGCTTATTTTCGTTTTCATTCGACCACCATAGAGCTGGATAAATCCTTGCAGCTTGGGGCATGAATCGGGCTTCAATGCGTTCTTTTGGTAACCGAGATGCTACACAATACTGAGTCAGTCAGCTTGTGGCCTTGTGCTCATGAAGAGTGCAAATTCGCATTATGCCATTGCGAAGAGCAATTCAATCGAGTGCGGGTAGGTATACGAGAACCACCGGGTAGCAATACCAACCATTATCAAAACCACTTTGCATACGGCACGAATGGAGCTTTCAACCATCCGCTTAGAAAAGTAGAAACAATATTGACACAGGTGCAGTTGCTCTTTCATTAGGATAACGTTGGGTATAGTCAATCGAGTCTCTCAACGTATGGCGGATAGCACAAACAAATGCTAGGTTTCTCTATGCGAATTAATGCCATTCATGTTGACAAACTGGGGTGATGAACATTTTTTGGTAGAATACGGAGTTCATATGGGACTGTGTTTTTGACTAAGTGGGAAAAATTGGTGTGGACATTTTGAAGCTGAGGTTCTTAATAAGAGTTTGCCTTTAAGATGCTTTTTAAAGATTCTTAAAGGATGTATATGAGAGAAACTTAACTTAAAAGAGACAATAGTCAACAAAAAGTGCCCAGCAAACGTAACTAAGAACGAGAAAACATCAGAAAAGAGAGCTAAAAAATATTTTTGAAAGAGAGAGCTAATAAAAATGTAGTAAAAACGCTCTAAAAGTAAGTAGAGTAGGTCCAGCTACAGACCTACTTTAAACGGACTTAAAAAGTTAAAAAAGGGAAAATGTTACGAAAAACACATAAAATACCTTTTATAAAAGCATCTCACTAGAGTATGCGTAAAAAAAGCGACAATAAATATGAACAAAAGAAGTGCGTTAAAAAATACTCAAAAAACGGACCGAAAAAATACCTCAACAGACCTACGGTATGAGCAAAATATGTAAGTAGATACGAGTAAAAACCGCGATAAAAAACGCATAGGGAAAAAACCAATTGAATAATGCGAAACGAATACTAGAGAATGCAGACGAATACTAAAGACAAACCCAGCAAAAATGCACAAAAAAAAAGGAGACTAAACCAATTCAAAAAAACGCGACTAAAAAACTAGGTACAACTGATCAAACAAGAAACGCGAAAAAAAAAACAAAGAATTGTGAAAAACGCATCATCTATGGACAAAAAGATAGATAGATTAAAGAGTAAAAAAAAACTGCACCAAAAAATTTGATGAAAGCGTCAAAAATACAATAAAAATATAACAAAAACTTCGGAAAACGCGACCAAAAATTTACCACAGTTCGCATGAAAATAGGAGAGAAAGAAATCACGAAGACGGATCAAGAACGGATCGAAAATAGATAAGAAATACTCATCTAGAAATGCGGCAAAAAAACGGCCAAAAATCTGGAGAACATTTTTAGGACAAACTCATCAAAATTCACTTGAGAATCCATAGAAAAAATATTTCATTCATTTGTCGATCTTTCTTTGATTGGTCATGATTAAGGAAGTGTTTTAGTGCGGTTAGAGTCCCACACTACTCTGGGTTTCTAGCGCTATCCCCATTGTGTCTTTCGAGACTTTCATCAAAAAAAAAAAATAAATAAAAATAAGACAAAAAAAAAATCCCAAAAGAACGTCCCAAACCACGTCGATAAAAAGACGAATTCGGGACTAATAAGAACATACCAGTAAAGCATTACAAAAGAAACAGGAAAAAGGAGACAATTCGTCAAAAACAAAAAAAAAAAGAAATAAAAAACAAAAACCTAAATGTATTAAAATATAAAAAACTTTAAAAAAATTGACGAAAAATTGGCACAAATCTGTTGATAAAATTAGTTGATTTTTTTTCTTCAATTTTTAAAGCGATTTTTACAGTTTTTTTTTCTAACAAAAAGCGCCACGAAAATTAAAGAAATATTAAGAAACTAAACGTATTTTAACAACAAAAAAATTAATACATTTTTTTTGAATACTTCTCCCGAGAAAGACAAACCTATAACGCTTCATCAGCGCCCCGAGATGCTTGCAGATGCATGTTAGTTCTGCACTTAAACTGCTGCAAATTGTAGTCTTCTGGAAATATATCCCCAGGAAGCGAGTTCCAAAGTTTGCTTGTCCTGTAACAGAAGGAGTTTTGGAAAGATGATGTCCTCGCGGTTGTCAAGTGTACTGAATGGTCATGCGCATTAGCAGCCTGTCTTGTGGGGCGCCCAAAAGTTGCATTTCGAGGGATAATCTTCTTGAGTTCCTCGGAACATCTACCATGGAAGTACCTATAGAACAAGCATAGGTCAGCGACTTGTCTTCTGTGCACCAACGGTAGCAGATTCGATGTGAGTGAAGGGTTTCGAATAAGTCGAACTGCTCGTCTCTGTATGCTCTTCGAAACGAGCCAAGAAAGGAGAAAAAACGCTCTAAAGATACCAACCGAAAAAGACACATAAATGTCTCCAAAAGAAGTGTTGAAGAACTCACCAAAACCCGCCTTAAGGTACCTATAAACTATTCACAAAAGAACGAGAAAAACACACTAAAAACGATTAACAACATGTGTCAAAAACATCGAAAATGTTTAAAAAACTGGCCCAGCAAGAGAAACTGCAACACAGCTAACAAAAAACAATAAAACATTAATTATATTAGTCTTCTTGCGACCAAAATACAGAAGAAAATAATTATTTGCTTAAAGGACCAATATTTGTGCATTCGGCTCAGGTCCACCCCACCCCTGACTGTAGTACCTACCACCTAATTGTTTCCGTTTTTGAAACTAGATCTGCGTTTTAAATCAACATGGAGTGTGGTGCAGTGAATTGAAAGGGATAGGGTGTGAAATGTTAAATGAGATGGATAGAAGAGGTTAAAAGCCTTATCAATGCCCAGGCCGTCAGAAACATTAAAACATTTTACTGATCATGATCATACATTTAAAATATCTACGTCTTTTAAGAATTTTGTAAGGCGACTAACTTCAGTTTGCAAATTTATAAACAGAAAAAGCTTAAGCACCCATTTTGGTAGGTTCCCATATTTAACTAAGTTGTCAATGGCAGATGTGGGGCTTTGCTTATTTTGTAATTGACCGTAGGTAGTCCTATTTTACCTCTTTTTATTTAGATTTGTGCATCTCTAGTAGGTCTTTTGCTTTACAGACAAAACGTCAGTGCATCCAAAAAGTGTCAATAATTAGAAACAAGTTTTAAACGGAGTTCTGTTCAGGGGCCAGATCGCGTAAAATAAAAACGATCGAACGACATCGTTTTTACAAAGCTGTCTCCATCACATCTGTGACAATAGACAGAGACTGCTAGTATCGAAAAGACGTCGTTCGATCGTTATCATTTTACGTGATCTGGGGCCCAGGAAACCTTCTTAGAGCCATAAGATGTCCATGAAGCTGTTCCCCTTTAGAGTAACTATTGTAGTTACTTTTTAAATTTTTGGGTAGAACCTAACAAAATTCTCTTCAAATGGTATTTGGGCGCTATAGAAAGGTGTCATACATTATCTTCCATATAGTGGTGGTCTGAGAATGGATCCTTGTGGTACGCGCTCTGGTCAGCTGCATGAACGTCAATAGTTGACGTAAAGTTTTTAACCTTGAAGCAGCCACCCACCTCCCCAGAGCTGCTACTCCACAATGTGACAGCACAAGACTGTAAGCAGATTACCTAAACCTGATTACTAACACCCACCTTCCGCTTAAAAGGATGAACCATAATAAGATTCGATAAGAGTAGTCCAAGCCAATGTGAAATTATATTAAGACTGTATATGATTTAGGACTTGTGTCCCATTACAACTAAACTTCAACTAAACTTCTTTGGACTTTTGTCCAATTTTTGACACAAGCTCATATAACCCTATGATGTTTAATAAATTTGTCTTACCCCTGACAGAAGCTCTCATAGCTGCCTTTCCTGATAAAGCCACTGGGCATTATGTATATTTTTTCTGACATCCTGCTGTTTGCATATACGATCCTTGTTCTGTTGAAAACACTTTGTCCCATTTTGAATCTAGCAACACTCGAACAATTTTTAAATTGTGCACACTACTCGTATACGTCCTTGCATGCGAATACACACCACCCACCCATCCAAGCCATTGTGCTAGAGGTTATGAAATGTGCACACACACCCTTGATTTGCTTCTTCGTTTTTTTGTTCTTCACTTTCTTGTGTGATGGGACAAAAAAAAAAGAAAACAAAAGGCAAAAAAAAACGGGTCTCTTCAAATGAAGGCTAACAAATGTGTGTCCTTGAACGAAATCTTTTTGGCTCGGGCACAGCTCTACTTTAAGTTTTTCATTGAATGGCACTTGTGTCGACTTTGTAACTGAATAATACTGTGGAATACATATTTTTCAATGTTATAGGATACAAATACAAGGAAACTAATATGTACTAGAAATATTTTAAAGTCCATGTGTATTTAAAAAAATTCATAGAAAATTCCTTTAAAAATGGATAGTCCTCTTGTTGTCTATTGTATTGTAATGGGTGCGATCTAAAGAGGTTCGTGCTTCAATAACAACAGAAAATGCAGATCCCTTCAATAGCTTTTTAAGGACTTGAACTCAGTGAATGTAGGAAATGGTTAAATACATACTTTGTTTATTGAAATTATGAAATGCGTAAGGATATCTTTGAAAATGAAGTTGCTCAGGCATTATAGCTCATAATGAACTAGATATTGGTTTGGGTAAAAGAAAACACACCAGGAATCGGAATAGGAATAGCCTCTTCACATCGCACTGAAAAGTGCGTTTTCGACAAAAAGTTTACGAAAACTCGTCGATGCATTCACACCAAACACCAACTTGCTTTCGTTTGACGTTGTAAAAGGTGTGTCTGCTTCAACAACCCAACGATTGGAAGTCGTTTTCGTGGCGTTATCGTGGAAAATGTCTTTCAACAACTCGTTTTGAAAACTACAATATGACGTATGGGAAAACTTCTGTTTTCAATGAAGTTTTCGAGTGTTTTCGACTCGGTGTGGTATGGGTATGGTATGGGAACATCAGCTAAGTAGAAAATTGGGCTGTACACAGGAAATGATAGTAAAAAGTGGACAAGTAGATATTTTCGGAAAATGTCTTATCTTCTAAGCGAAAAGTATAGTTCTAATCTAATCTAAGTTTGAAGCGAGCATACGTGATAATAGGTCTTGTTATTGCCGTATACATCCAAAGTGTCATTTTGGGGTGAAGTCCCCAGTTTTTACCGAGTAGACTTTTGCTGGTTCATAAGGACAACCTGGCCTTGTCCATAGTGAGAGTTCCATTTGAGTTATTCATCCAGTATGATTCCTAGATATTTGACTTCCGTTGAGAACTCTATTATTTCGCCGAAGAGAGTAGCATTTCTAAGTCTTTCTCGCTTTCTTCTCTTTGGTGAATGCAACTATATGGGGCTTTTCTTGGGATTGACTTTGAGGCCAACTTTTGTACACCATTCAGCAACTAGGTTTAGAGCCCTCAAGATTATGTCTTCGAATTTACCTCTGATTAGGATAGCTATGTCGTCTGCATATCCTTGGGCATAGAAACCGTCATTACTGAGAATTGTCAGTAGTTCATTCACTACGATGGACCATAGTAGGGGTAAGAGTACTCCTCCCTGAGGGCATCCATTCGTAGCTATCATACTGAGTTTAGTGCTGCCTAATGAGGTTCATGTCCATGGAAGAATTATTTCTCAAAGTGGATTTTCAGTGCATTTTCTATGCCATCTACCTTTCTTCTTTCTACTCACTCAAAATCTGCCGTGCTGGACACATTGTTCATTGAAAGGCGTGCGTATGGCCATGGTCTTAAAAATCTTCAAAACCAAAATGAGCGCATATTGAATCTATGAATTATGAGTTCGCTTGAGTTCTAATAAGAACTACAACTTACCTACTGGAACTGGGAGGAACTAACAAAAGTTCCCTATGAACTAATATTCTACGACTTCATTATAAAATGTCATTAGTTTCGAATAGAGTGTTCCGAAAAACAGTGAATACAGTGAATGAAAATATGCTAAGCCCCTTTTCTTTTGTTCCATTAGTTCTGATTAGAGGCCTGAAAAATACTCGATGAGTTTTTGAACTGCATGAATGCGCACGGTGAAGTCATTTGAACTACTCTGAAAACAATGAATAAACATTGTATGGGCTGGGAATGTCAGTAGACTTTTGTTTTTCTTTCTTCAACTTAAATATATAAAAAATAAGGTTAAGTAATATATCCGGTACTTTACCAAAAAAACTATATCTCAAAAAAAAATTCACAATTCCTTTACCATTGTGCGTGTATTGGTTATCTTTCAAAAAACTATAACCAAACCATGTTGGTATTCATTCAACTTGTCCAGTACTTTTGCGACGATGAATAATTTTAAAAGGATTTCAGTTTCCCCAGCACAACTTTCTTTTGTCCAAATTGAAACCATACAATAGAGGAGCAATGTCAGTCTCTTCCGTCGGTGTCGTACAATATAGTTGGTTGACAATGATTTTTTGAATATACAAAAGCCTCGGGAGGATAAATTCCCCCTTTCTTTCAAAGGATAAAGATAAAACATGAGAAATTGGGTTTCTGTGTCGCATTCTCGCATTTATTATATGCACGTCTGCAAGTAG
Organism: Cheilosia soror; assembly: GCA_949372485.1. Taxonomy (NCBI): domain Eukaryota; kingdom Metazoa; phylum Arthropoda; class Insecta; order Diptera; family Syrphidae; genus Cheilosia; species Cheilosia soror. The sequence goes on along the minus strand of OX443561.1, from coordinate 93,155,930 downwards.
GAGATTTGTCTTCCAAAAAAAAAAAAAATAAAAATAAAACTGAAATACTCGGTATTGTAGGTAGTACCGTGTGCCATTGTTTTGATATAAATGTGATAAATATGCAGATTTTAGGCTTTTGTTTTGATTTCCGTATGTCTGTCAAGAAATACAAAAAAAAATATTTTTTTTTGAGTGCAAGAGATGTGCAATTTGGGCAGGAAATTCATCAGAGTGGTGCCCAGTGGAACCAAGTTTGAGAGAAAAATTGTGTGCTACTCAAGTTTTGGATATACATATCTACGATGGCAGCTTGATTGACTGATTGTGGAATACGAATTTCAATAAACGCCATCCTGCGACTAAAAAATCGACTATAAGGGAGCACTCAAAATTTCGAAAACTCGCTGAGTCTTCCAACACCAAAAAGTGAATTAACTGTATTTTTGCATCTACTCGTAGAGTACTCATACTTCCGATGTATTTGGCATCACTTGCGTTTGAACTGTAAATAATGCCAAGCTATTTGTCAACCGATCCACCAGGAACAAGGTATATGAATAGAAGGTAATATATTCCGAGCACTCATTTTGGTTTCGTTCTGCGCATCTGTCAAAAAGGCATGCTTTTCCATACGAATAGTCACAATTGTCCGCCATATCTCATGCGCGCGCATATTATTTCTATACGATTATTGCACAGTCACAATTGGCCGCCATTGCGGGATGCGCAATATATTACCTTCTATTCATATACCTTGCACCAGGAATGCGTCCATTAATAATTTATTGACTCGGTTAAGTACGCCTTGTAAGGCCGTATTTTTTTTTATTAGTCATTATGTACCAAATGTTAATGCAGCAGCTTATTCAACGAACTTGGCTATAGTGGTGGCTTCTTTAAGCGGTATTTCAAGTGTAAATAACAGCTTCTAGACCGTACCAAGAACACTTCCTTGTGGGACACCTATCCTTTAATTTGGACTTATTCGTAATTTCTATTTAAACATTGAGGCTGTTGCCGAAGCTGGTCCGTTGTTATAATATTTCACTTCATTTTATGGCTGGCTAACTTTTTTAAAAGTTAGAAGATAGAAGATAGAAGATAGAAGATAGAAGATAGAAGATAGAAGATAGAAGATAGAAGATAGAAGATAGAAGATAGAAGATAGAAGATAGAAGATAGAAGATAGAAGATAGAAGATAGAAGATAGAAGATAGAAGATAGAAGATAGAAGATAGAAGATAGAAGATAGAAGATAGAAGATAGAAGATAGAAGATAGAAGATAGAAGATAGAAGATAGAAGATAGAAGATAGAAGATAGAAGATAGAAGATAGAAGATAGAAGATAGAAGATAGAAGATAGAAGCTAGAAGATAGAAGATAGAAGCTAGAAGATAGAAGATAGAAGATAGAAGATAGAAGATAGAAGATAGAAGATAGAAGATAGAAGATAGAAGATAGAAGATAGAAGATAGAAGATAGAAGATAGAAGATAGAAGATAGAAGATAGAAGATAGAAGATAGAAGATAGAAGATAGAAGATAGAAGATAGAAGATAGAACAATTTTTGTTGGGACATATTCAGCAAGTTATTTCGGAAAACAATGATTTGTTTACTCATACTCCTTTTAGTTACCTTTCCAGTCACTCTCTGTCAGGAAGTGGACCCTTTAACAAGCGCCAATTATTGACAACAGAGAGTTTGTCATGTCAGTAACAATAAATTATTTTTGTGAAAACAAAACAACGAGTGGATGGCAGCAATTATAATAGGTCTAAAGAAGCGCTCTTTAATTAAGACTGTTATTCGGGAGGACCTATGCATCTTGTAGTTGTTTTTTTTTTTGTTGATAAGCAAAGCACTGTATATTAAATAATCTCTATTCAATATTAATTAAATTTTTCTCCTTCTTTCCAGGTAAGATTTTGGAGCAACATCTTGATCACGAATAAATTGTTGGGCCTGCATTTTTGTGAGTACTATATCTACCTGTAGACCTACTTAGTAACTTAGTTAGTTTAAAGTGGCTCTCGGTGAGAGAAATACTTATTCCGTTATTCGGGCCATTGTGCATACCACTGGGATTTGGGAAGCTATTGCTTCAGTGGCTACTCATGTTCATGTAAACCATTTGTTGCCGGTTATTAAGATACAAATTATTAGCGGGGCGTCTATTACCTACATCAATGAGATCATTGAAAAAATGGGTTCCTAGGCGATCCTTTTTTTTAAATGGCTAGGGCAGGGCATCTGTAAAAAAAGTGAGTGATGGACTCGTCCTCCTCTTCATCTCTACAGATTCTGCAGAAGTCATTGTATGGCAGACCGAGCCTTTGCGCGTGTTTATACCTAATTTGCAGTGCCAGGAGTTAACATTAACGACTTTCGAGATTCTGGATCCTTCAAGTCGAAGAAGCTCCTTGGATCTCTTTGCAGGCAGTGTTGTGTAAGGCAGCGTTGAGGCAATTTTCTGTTTCACCGAAACTCATCCGCAATAAAGACATCCATGGTTATTTCTGCCTTCTAGGAAAAATTTTTGGATCTTAATCGTGAGGTGAAAGTCTTAGTTGCATGCGAAGCAAGCCACTAACCGTGCACATTATTTTCGATGAAATGTCTGGTCTTGTGTTCATATGTTTAGTTCTTTTATCGATGGGTTGTAGATTTAGCCATGTTGTTTGAATGTGAGCTACACCCGACTTAGCTAAAAGACATGCTTAAAATGTAATTTGTTTTTTTATGAAAAGCTTGGTTATCTTTGACCCAGGATGTGTGTTTTTATTAAAATTCGTAAGTTAACATATTTTTTGATATTGCATTCGAAAAAGATGGGAAATTTCAACACTCGGCGCGGCGTGGGCATTGTAATACCCAAAGGCTGACAAGTGACAACCCTTTCACCGCAAATAAACAAAAAAAAAAAAAACATTTCATAGTCAACATAGTCACGTTGTCCCTATGACATCTTAAATTGGAACTGCGTTTCCCCTTCAATTGCAAACTCCTATCGCCTAATCAATCGATATCGTTCGATGCCGTCCATATGCCCAAGTGAGCAGCTCTCCTTTCTCGATACCATTAACGATGACAACAAACAAATTGCGTCGGACTCAACAATCACGACTGATCTTGTTATTTTTATCTAATACGGAAAAATATCTCTCCCTTGACCATAACGAGATCCCATAACAAAGTACCAATATATAGGTAGCCGTTTGTGGCAGTGCGGTGCCGTGCACGGTGCACCCAATGTGTCTATGTTCATGTCTACGTCCATGACCATTGCACCAACAGAATGAGGACCAAAATAAACTCGCATTGTTTGTGGCTATCATCATGGTCATGGAAGTCAATAGAGAGTGAAGACACTAGCCAAATGGACTGTCAATGGGTACGTTGTATACGGTAGTCAGCAGCACACCAGACCGCAAGCGAACCCAAGACCAAGAGGGTATAATGGCACAAAAAATCCCAATCATGTTGCTGCTCGGAATGTATGAGCACATGTCAATCTCTGTCGCTTGCTCTAGGGTAGGTCTTTGCTCTGGCCAATGCGGTGGGGATGGGGATATAGTACTTGGCTTGGCCGTGTCGCCCTCGGCCCTCTGTGGAGAATGAGAGTAATTGGAGTCCAACTCACGTACATGTCGCGCTATGATGAAATGGGTGTTGTGTCGGTAGCGGCGACGGCGACAAGTTGATCCTCTTTCACAGGAGTGCGCTTTTTCCCCTCTCTCACTCTCACTCTCTCTATCGAACCACCTTAGAAGAAGCGGTTCACCGTCCACCGTCCACCACCACCATAGAAAGACCGACGAGACTTGAATGGGAATAACTTTTTGTTGGCTGGTTGTTCCTGGTTTTTGATATCGCACCCAATTAAGTTACGCCATCTAGGAGATTACCTCTTGTTCTCCCTAAATGGCGATTAATCCCTTCAAGGATAGGGCCAGAGATGAGAAATAGTACTATAGCGATTCGAACTCGAAGCGAATGCAATAAACTAATTGGTTCCATGTGTTCCGATCAAATGGTTGCGGAAGGACGATTTTTCTCGTCTGCTTGCCCATGACACTGGCGCCTTTGAATACGTGCGGTTTTATAGGATAGCAAGGGAGACTGTCAAGATGATGACCTTTTGGAATTCTTTTAGTGTAAATAGGTCTCAATTGCAGTTCCAGCAGTCCTTTGGTGAACTTGGATGTCAATCACGTACACATACTTAGGACTTTGAATAAATTGAATGTTCAAGGCGAAAAAGGACAAAAATCATTCAAAATCAATTGATTCTCAATTTTGAATTAGTGAAAGGGACACGTGGACGTGACTCTCGGTATGAGCTCGTCTTTCAACTCACTTTCGATGGAAATATGTAACAGACGAGAAGATAAAGTAATCGATTGGGAATTTTGGGAACATGTTATGCATGACCAGATAGTTGGGGTTGCTGAGAGGTGACAAGGTAAGGTGCCTTCCTAAATGAGCATGGGCTACAATATATGGCCTTCTGATGATAAAGAATTAGAAGCAAATATAATTCGAGTTATCACTTCAGATGATAGATTGACGGGTATAGAGAGAGAATATCTCTGGGTCTAGAGTAGTTTTAGGTATTTTAGGAAATCAGGTTAAACTTCGGGAAGTTCCACTCTTTTTCCGATTTGATGATGATGGATTTGTTCAATTTAATAGAAGGTCACTTTCAGCTGTTCACGTGTTAGAATCCTTGTCGAAGCGTTTGTCATTTATATAATTAAACTCTCCTTGCTTGTAACAAATCGTTGGTACCCCTATCGCTGTTAGTCTTCAATTTATGAGACTTACACTTCAATTGGAACACAAAAGTGGTTCAAATACAAAGGCTTGGTTTGAAATAGTCTGGCTGATCACAGAATCCGTCGTATTCGGAATTTTGCTACGAACCCCAAAAGAACTATCACAGAATCCGTCGTAGTGGACATTTTTGCTACCCCTTTCGGGGTTCGTACCAAATTTCCGATTATGTGCACACCTAGCATTAGGTACTCCGAATGATGGAGTTTTGATCCTACCCTGTTATCAGGTCACGGTGAAGGTTCCAAGATATTTTGCTGCTTCACTTTGGCATAAAAGCTTCCTGCTTCAGTAAGATATTTCTGTTCATCTATTTTATAACTTGCCTTTGCCTGTCAATATCGGGTCGTTGATAAGCTTTGTCAATAATCCCACCAAGGTCAAGGCGTCATCTATCTGGGAGCGTTCTATTACACCGATTTTAATGATGTAACAATACCTTACCTTACCTAAGTTTCAAATGTCCAGAAGCTCAAAGTGAACCTTTAGTCACAAAGTGAATGTTGCACTTTGCTTCCAATTGAACAAGCGGCTATCACTGCCCCAATTGAAAGATGAACGTATGTAGGCACTATGTATGCCACCGGTCTTTGTTTTTACGCCTCTTAATGCAACCGCAACGACACTTCACTGTCATTTTTTAGTCACTGCTGCCTGCAAGTGTACCCCCTGACAATTGCTTGATCACGCAAAATATGTTTGTTCCTTAAATAGATTCGCAAGAAATTCGCATTCGCGTTCGTAGCAATCACGTAAATCAACACCAAATTCCAGACAGATGTTTTATTCCATTATTGATAAACTATTTGACCCGCATCCCTGTCAAAAGAAACTCTCACTGTTTTCCATCAGTTCGCCTCCATATAAGCCATCAATTTGTTCACACCTCGAAAATAATAAATAAATAGTGAGTAAGGTCATAGATCACCACTATCAATGTATTCTATACCTAGTTCTTATCGCACACAAAAAAAAAAAACAACACAACTTGTCGTAGGTTTGTCAATGTGAATATGTATTTTCACTCGGACACCAATTCTATGCCATCTCTGAAATGAATATAAATTCGAAAATAGTATCTGATCCGGTTAGCCACTCTAATCTTACTCTTCTCGGTGGGGGTCCAACCAATTTTCACATTTGCTTCGATGTTCTTATCAGCCAGGTCCTCAGCGGTTGATAATACTCCAAAAGACCATCAGCATTGACCGATGGTTTCTCGGTCAAAAGTGCTACCAGCACCTCATGGAACTCCTTCGAGGAGCCTAGCTTCATAATTTTCCTAAGGTTTAAGTACTTTTGTTAGCATCTTTTAATCAAATAGTCGAGTACTTACTTTATGGCATCGCCGCCGACGCTGGTGTTGTCATAGAAATCACAGTTTTGCAGAGGTTCGCTGGTCCGCTGATCTCACAGAACCTCTTATAGAACTAGTAGCCCAACCAGTGATGCTTGAGGTATATTGAGGAATAATTTTGAGAAAAAGGGCATAATTTTTTATAATCAATCCGTAAAAATAAATTTTGAATTTAGTGATCAAAGTCGATTCACTAATTTTCATTTACCACTGTGCGTCATGCTTATTTTCCAATTCTCTACTAGACTTACTCACTAGCCCCAAACAAGAAATGTGATAATAGTATGCAAATGTATAAGGACGGCCGCACATTGGATACGAATTTGTATCGTACGTAAACGTGTGTCGTACGAATTGAGTGCGAACACCGAATACGATTTTCTCTTTAAAAAGGCAGTGTCGCGGTAGCTTCGATTTTGTGCCTGATGAATCATCTGTATCTTGAAGATAATTTTCTTCTAACTCGGACACTGCGGTCTCGCTACCGTAGAACCGAATATAGGTGCGCAAAATATGTTTAAAAAGAGATAATGAAAATATAATGGAAAACTTACTATGTAATGACCCCATACTGTCCGTACCCCGTGTTTCATACACCCTTTTGTGCCCTTAAACCATAAGTTAATACATTTTTATACATCCATTTTTAATGTTTCATTTCAACGCATGGAAGTGTTTAAGAATTGCAACAAGTTCGGATTGTTTTCGGACGTCGGAACTACACGTACGTGTACGTACGACTAACTCGCATCCAATGTGCGATGGGGGTCCCTTAGAAAGTCGGGATCGTTCGCCCGTTTTCGTACCTGTCGCACGAGTCAAATTCGAACGAAAACGCCTCTAATGTGCGGCCGACCTTAAAGTTTGTTTTCGTTGCTAGTAAAAAAGGAATTTTAAAAAACTGTTTGTAATAATTTATTTTAAAGATGAGTTCAAGTTCAACTGATCGCGATGAGTTTGGTGCAGGTCCATCGAATAAACACTGTCTTACGTGAAGTTAGTTTCTGTTTTTCATAATTTTAGTTACAAATACTACACATAGGTATTTATGTCTTAATTATTATTTTTTTCTTAAGTATGTGCCTACTAATAAAAGATGAACACATAAATTGAAACTTTCTTCGTTATTTATATTTTTTACCAAAAAGGCATGATTTTTTTCGGAATGAGGCATAAAAACTTTGATCCGGGTTGGCAACACTGAGCCCAACACTTCTGTGTTGAACATCCTGTAAATGGAAACCAATGTGACTATAGAGCCAGACCTTTCGATAATTTTTGTATAAGTCCTACACCAGCATAGAACTTGAATGGAAAATCATAGCAACTGTTTTCGCGAAAACCACTTCGGCGAATAGATCGGCCATCACTTTTGTATGGAAATAGTACACAGGTATGTTCAACAAGGTGTGAATGCCCTAGAAATAAATTTTAAGCCACAAAAATAACTGAGCCCCTATTAAACTTGTACATACCATCCTTAAAAGTCGATTCATTAGCACTTCGTCGGTGAATTCAAAATCGGTTACTATACTATCCCAAGGGCTTTCATGTGTTTGGATGTTGATTCTGACAGTACTGCAGCATTTCCGATGGGATACACTAGATCGTATGAGTATTCATGTGCTTATAGGAATTTTCTAAAGTCCATTTTCTGGCAATATTGCATGTAAACGCTGGCAGTAGATTCGAATATCGTTGCCTTGCAATCATCTTCGTCTTTCTCTTTATCATTCTTTTATGAGGGTCCCAGAGGCTATCGGGGATTGGCTCGAATCCAAGCGATTGATACAACTTGCCTGCAGTTTTGTATAGCTTAAGGGTGTCATACTTGTTCTCCTCAAGTATCGATTCAAATGGTGGCAGTTCCTTGTTCCTTATCTAACAGTAACAATAGGCGTGTTTTTCTAAAACCTCTCCAGCCAGTAGTTGCCAGGAGAGGCACATTTCACATCTATACATATAATAAAACTGTAGGATTTTTTTTGGCCGTTAAAAACTCGAAAACTACTGGACAGATTTCGATGAAACTTTTTTAAAATGTTCCTTAAGACTGTGAGACTGCTATAGGCTATCCTTAGGAACAGTTTTTATCCAAAATGTATTTTTTTAAGTGAAAATATATACATACACATACATTTGCGTTCATGAAAATAGTAGTGTAGTTCTACACAAAACTTGAGCCAAATGAAACGGTAAATATAAGGATGTTTAGAATAGAATGCAAAGAAGAGAATAGCAAAATTCCGTTACTTTCGGTTAAAATGTATTTACTTTTGACTATTTTAGAGAGGTGCACTACTATTTTCATGAACACAGCTGTGTGTGCGCCACCTATTTCTTCATTGTGAATTGAATTTAAGCAGCTGCCAGCCATCAGCTCTCCGGCTGGGGAGAAAATCAAAAGTTCTTGCCAGCAATTGCGAGCAGTTTGTTGTTTTAATTAGCATGTGCCTCAACTGGCAACTACTGGAAACCACTGGCTGGCGAGGTTTCGTAAAAACACAACTTATAACAGCGTGAAACCCACTATGTATAAAAAGAATAAAACAACTGAGACCTGCACGCACAATGGAAAAAAGTGCATGATCACACTGGCGCTGTCATGAGTCATGACTAATGGACATGACTTGGAACTTAAAAAAAAAAAGAAACGTCAAATAGTAATCGGATTTTATTAGTTTCATCATAATATTGGACTCAGATCGATTTCAACATCAGTCACGGTCTTCACACAATATCTGCAAGGAACATAAATTCGTTACAAGCCCGATGCTTTATTTCAAAAGCTTACGTTTGGTGCTCGGCGTCCAGCCGGTTTGAACATTCGCTTCGTGATTCTTATCGGTCAGCCAGGTCTGGATCGGTTGATAGTACTCCAGGAGACTTTCAGCATTGGCCGATGGATTCTCGGGTAAAAGTGCTGCCAGAACCTCATGGAACTCCTTCGAGGAGCCCAGCTTCATCATTTTCCTAAGGTGGATATACTTTTGTTAGCATCTTACAATCAGATAGTGGAGGACTTACTTCATGGCATCACCGACGCTGGTGTTGTCATAGAAATCACAGTTTTGCAGAGGTTCGCTGGGGTATTGTCCGCTGATCTCACAGAACTTCTTGTAGAATTGGTAGCCCAACACTTCTGTATTGAACTTCCTGCAATTGAAAGCAAATATGACTATAGAACCAGGCCTTTCGATAATTTTCTTTAAGTCCTACATAGCCTGTGTATTTTCATTCAAATCGATATAGAACTTGAATGGGAAGTCATAGTAATTGGTATCGCGGTCAACTGGTGGCTCGACACCGACATACTTGTCCATCAGCTTCCAGTAGTGTTTGTTGAGCTGATCAATTGAAACCACATCGGCGAATAAATCGGCCATCACTTTTGTATGGACATAGTACACGGGTATGTTCAACAAGGTGTGAATACCCTAGAAATAAACTTTTAGCCACAAAATTATCTAAGTCTATAAAAATATACATACCATCCTCAAAAGTCGATTCATTAGCACTTCGTCGGTGAATTTAAAGTCGGTTACCATGCCAATAGCCTTTAAGTGTTTGGGTGTTGATGCTGACAGTACTGCAGCCTCGCCGATGGGATACTCTAGATCGTGCGAGGGGAAATAGTACGCCGGAAGACCTTTCTTCTCCCTGGCATAGTACATACGGCCCATATAGCCATGTGCTTGTAGGAACTTTCTAAAGTCCATTTTCTGGCAATATTGCATGTAAACGTTGGAAGTCAAATCGAATACCGTTGCCTTGCAATCGCCTTCATCTTCATCTTTATTCATTCTTATCTGAGTGCCCCAGAGGCTGTCTGGGATTGGCTCGAATCCAAGCGATTGATAGAACTTGTCGGCAGTTTTGTATAGCTTTAGGGTGTCATATTTGTTCTTCTCAAGTATCGAGTCATATGGTGGCAGGTCCTTGTGTGGGTACATTTCGTCAATGACACTGCCATCTGTCCAGGCCTGAGCTAACACTTGCTGGAACAGGTGATCGGGTATTGGGCCATTGGGCTTGATTGTCTGTTCGCCGTACTTCGTGACCAGTTGCTTCCGAATGAAGGCGTGCAATTGTTTGTAGAGTGGCTCAATTTGGGTCATGACTTTTTCCATTTCGGTGATGTTATATTCGCGCATCCAAAAGTCGTATGGGGTCATATCTGGAAAGAAGATTTATTGATAAAATCGGGTTGGTAGTATTTTTAAAGATGGGAGCTCCACTAATCCCAGTTACATTAGTATCGGTCGAAAGATATTCTTTCTTTTAAATATAGGAGACTTTGAGTTCAGTAAATTATAATACGGACAGTGGTTGCAAAAATGTATGCGAGCTTATTGGCTAGTATACTTTGCTGCTGGGCGGGGGTTCTATAGGTTCAACCAAAAAAAAAAAGAAGATAAATTACACCCTTTAGCTAACACCGAGAGTAAAACTAGACTAATATAGCTTCTCACTTCAACCGTTCGGAGTCGACTCAAAACTTTAGGTCCCTTCCATTTCTCCCAAAAGTAAGACCACTAACTCACAACCAAGACCAAGGTTGTGCATATTGAGCGAGCAACGCAATTGGACTACAAATTGAACTTCTTCATGTTGACCCTCTAAATCTACTTGATCAACTCATTCTTTTGTCAAATAGTCTCGTTGATCAACCCATGTAATTATTGAATATCCCTTTAAAAATGGTTGGTAAATGTTTGTAATTTTTTCACTCTTGGTTGATCAACGCGTCGATCAGCATCAGATCCGGCATCGTTGAAAAACTTCATTTTGAGCGTAGTAGCGAGTTAATACACGCTTTGGTACCTTTGTTCCCTAGACCAATCATCAGAAGTTGACCAACGGGTTGAACACACTCGTCATCGTCACGCAACGAAACGAATCGATGCATGCTTTGATAAATTTGTATACTAGAGCCAGCTTCAGTTGAGCACTGGGGTGCTCATCGATCTCCCTCCGACCATCTCCAACATAACTTTGAGCCTCGTACGTTTGAGCTAAATAGGTTGAATTTAAAATTAATGCATAGGCAGACTGATTGTTCCCAACCCGGTACTTGGTTTATACTGTCGTCCCACAACAAGTCCTTAAATTCACTTCACATTACTACCACAATTGAATCGATCAAACAACTCACCAGTCAAGTTCGCTGCATGGCTCAAAGACTCGACCATGATTTCGAAATTTCTTTTCGCCCAGAAGTCGTTCTGCCGCCGCCACGCACTCCAGTAGTATTTCAATTCACCTGGATCGTTGCTCCTTGCAACGATATTATGTATTTCGGGAAAATATGCCAGCTTTACACTGTCATTGCGATAAAGCTCAATGTCCTTGTCACTCGATATGGCATACAGCGTAATCTGGGCATCGATCAAGTTCAAATAGTGTTCCTCCCCAGCAACGATAGCCCCGGCACATCTTCTTATCATGTCGAAAATATACGTTAGCTCTTCATCTTTGAATTTTGTATAGTCAAAGGCCTTCGAGTCGTTGACAATTCCCACCAAAGTTTGTCCAGAATTGAAATCTCGTGTTGCCATATCTCGATCCTTTTTCCGAGTGGTCAAAGTATCTCTGCTCAGGCTGTTGTAGTAGCTGTATAGTCTTTCACTAGCTTTGTCGACAAATTCCCATGCTTTCGCTTCATTTGTTATCAATGGAGTAGCACTGCAAATCTTTTGGGGTAATGAAGATTTGGTTACAGAGTCGAATCAGCTAAAGAACGGCTTACCCTAATGAAGACCGCTCCCAGCAGAGCTAGATACATTTTTCGACCTTGCATCGTAACTCAATTTAATTATTTATTTCACTTGCTTTTGATTTGCGACTAATCGAAATCTCGTCAAGCTTTTCTGCTTTATACTGAAAGACTGATGATTGTTGGGGGGTTGCAATGATGTTGCTCAATCGACCTTTCGGTGATATGAAGCGATAAACTCGCTGTTACTTTGAATCTGTGTGAGTAGGGTTTTCCATTTTTTCCCCTGATAAGTCTGTGTCTATGAATATATTTTCAAATCAATGAGAGGGTTCTTGTACTGGCTGATCATTAGTTTATATGCAAACCAATCGTGAGAAAAGGCGGTGTAGGAAAAATATCCAAAACAATGGACCATTAAAGTAACAGCACACAAAAACCACATCGAGGGCATTAGTTCACAGAAAGAGAACAACAAAATTCACAAGCACCTCTGGATGAGGAAGGTCTTGAGATCACAAACTCACCTGTCAAATTGGCAGCTTCCCTTATTATGTCAACGAGAACAACGAAATGAATATTCGCCCAGGCGTCATTTTTCTCTCGCCACGCTCTCCAATAGTACTGCAATTCCTCGGAATCGTTGCTTCTCGCAAGGACATTATGAATATCGGGAAAATATGCCAGCTCTGTAGACGGATCACGATAGCCTTGAATATCCTTGTCACTAGATAACTCATAAAGCGAAGTCAATGAACTTATCATCAGAGTATGCTGTTCCTGACCAACCACAGCTTCATCAGCGGATCGTCTTAATATTTTGAAAATATACCTAAGCTCCTCATCTTTGAATTGGGAGTAGTCAAAGGCCTTTGATGCGTTAACAATTTCCACCAGTGATTGTATCATTATCATAATTTGTTTAAACTCTTTTAATGTCATTTCTGGATCGTCGTCAGAGATGTAGAACGGATCATGGCTCAGTTTATTGTAAAACGTGTACAGATTATCGCTGACGTTGTTGACAAATTTTCTAGCTTCGATTTCATTTGTTATCAGTGGAGCAGCATGGTAGACCTTTTATATAAGGGAATTCGAGGATATAGTGTCAGCGAATTCAGACTAAAGGTCAGACTTACCTTAATGCAGAACACTGCTAGAAGTGCTAAGCAAATTGTTCGAACTCGCATTGTAGTTCGACAATATGATTGACTTTACTGAGGTTTCAGTTAACACTAATCGGACTAGCGTTAGGCTTTGCTGTTTTTATATTGTGCAGGTGGAGGTTTGATTTGAAGTGATCTTGTTGACCCAAAGTAACCCTTCAGCGATACGAAATCGCCTAATCGCATAATGTGCAGTAATCAAGTGATAAGTAGTTGCCAGTAAGTATAAAATGTAGATTATCTGGGTGAATAGTTGTCTTTGTAATTTTTTCGCAACGAGAAAATATGCAGGGGTTCCTGGGTCGATTTTAAAGACTCCCAAACAGTAAACATATTTTTTTCAGTTCCCTACAATGCAATAAGTGCATGTGGAACAAGTAAAGTGAAGCTTTGGACCTGTCAAAGTAAGAACGCTTGAAAAGTTTCATCTGTAGGAAGCGGGAATGCTTACCAGTGATAATAATAATGAATTTACTCGCAATCCGTATACGTCTGAAACGCTTAGTTTCGAACAAAATTCATTTTTCAAAAAAGAAAACCTATAAAACCTTGTAAACAGAAAAATGTTTGAGTGGCTAGACTTTAAGATTTTTATATAACGGCCAGCTAGGACTGAATCTGTCTCTTTTGCAAACGATTTCCACAATATGCAAAAAAAGAGTCCTTAATGGAATTGTAGTACGCACCTCCACAGCTGAATATACCGTATTGAAGTTTTGATTGACTAGTCAAAGTAAATTTTTGTAGAAATAGCAAAAACATAATTTCATATGACCGCCATCATGTATGTTCTCAGTTTACCTATGTACGCCTTCCAGTTATATCTGTGGTGCCATTAAATTAAGTCTTGTGCAAAAAGGTCCAAAACGTAATTTTGGACTTTTTTGGACTTTATTGCACTTTTGATACTGCAATAAAATCCAAAATGCGTTTTGGATTTTATTTCATTTTTGAAAGTGCAATAAAGCCATTGGATATTATTGCACTCAGCTATTTAATAGAAAGACGACCCGGGGGGGTTCTGGGGGGCAGCATGCCCCCCATAGATATTCTACTGTTTATGCAATGTGGGTTTTATTTCCACTTCGATTTGGACTCTATTGCACTTTTGAAAATGAAATAAAGTTCAAAAATCGTTTCAGAAGTGCAATAAAGTCCAAAATTACGTTTTGGACCTTTTTGCATAAGACTTTATTTCATGGCACCATATGTTGCCAATTTTTACTCAAAAGTATTTAAAAGATAGGTCAAACTCTGTGAAAAAGCAACCACCTTGTCTTTTATAGATTCGGCTTCTGAATGACTTCAAAACAAGAGTTTGCAACACTCTCAGGAATGGAAAACAATATTGCAGTTGATAGGTTAACACTTTGATAAAACATGAGCTTAGGTTTTTTTTGGCTAAGGAGTTTATGCTTTGAAAACCATTGGCTGATGAGTTGCAAATCCTCCTGGAAATGATTCACTAAATTTAAATGTTGGTACAAGTATGTAAATGCTATATCAGCTGCGATTGTTGTTAGTTTGCCTTTAAATTTCTTTTTGAAGATAGAGTTTACGGAGATAAATCACAAGGACGAAGCTTTGGGTATGCCAACATTTAATTGAATTTGATTGCTTTGAGAAGTATGAAGAAAACCAATTAAACCTGTAGGGCAGTATCGCATATCAAAAGCTTTAGGCCTCAGTTAAAGCTATCAGTAAAATGCATCCGTAAAAACACGAAACAGAACAAAACTGAAACATTAACCATAGCATTATTATCATAGGAATTCAGTGGAATACTTTGTGAAACTGGTTGGGAAGTTGACAGAAAAAGTTTTTCGTACGGAAAAATAAAGAATTTTTTTTTTAGAAAATTGATCAATTGCTTAAATTTTTTTTTTGACGAATTAGTTTTATAATTCAAAAGCAACATTTTAAGACCAAGATTGAGTCAGCGATCAAGTTTAAGTTCTCCAAAAAAGTGAAACAATTTTTTTACGGATATATTTTACTGATAGCTATAACTGAGGCCTTAGATAAATAAAAAAAATATACTGGAAAAGTTAAATCCTTCTTTTATTTCATAGTAAATTTAATTTTTTCATGCATTTGCGTATAATTTATCTACCTTAGCGAAAACGATAATGTGCGATTTTTAAAAACTTGGTTTTATTCAAAAACTGTGTTTATACGGTGTTTCATAATTTTTTTGAAGAGTTTTTGAATTATAGAAAGGATAGAAATTGGTCCATAGTTACACGTCATGCCCAGTTTCACAGTGCAGCAAAGTAAGTTTGAGTAGAGACGAATACATAAGTGTCACTCATGTATATTTTGCGGTTCACTATCGATTCACAATACTCACCGCATGTGGTACAAATAACTTGGCAGCACTTATAGCATAGAACATTTTGTTTTGCTGTGCTTAATAATTTATTTGATTTTTAAAGTCAGTTGTGAATGATAAATGATCCATAACTTTAGAGAAAAATGGAATTATTTTGCCTACTTATTTACTTGTCAAATCGTTGACAGGTGAGTAGCTTCCCATCTGTCAAAGATTTTTAAGTAATATTTAAGTGTCCAATATTGGGCACTTAAGCTAGTATCAGACGATATGTGGGAGATTCAATACTTGTTTAAATCACTGTGAAACCGGGAATACATACATTAACAATATAAAGACCAATTTGCAGGAGGACAAACATTTGGGGATAGGTCCAATCTCACACGAGTTAGGTTTCGTTTAGATCTCGTTGGGAAAAGGTACGCAAATATTTTTATTGTGATTTAGGTTGATACGTAGTTGGAAATCTTGTTAAATATATCCTATCTCGCAGTAGTTGTGCATAAGTTTCAATACGAATAGGCGTACTGCAAGGTTCAAAAGTATCTTTGTCCCTAATGTGGGACACCCAAATCTTTGATAAACAACACATCAAAATTGATGATCTTATTGTTGAGAAAACCACAAAAATTGTTGGAAATAGCTGCAGCTTTTTTTGAAAAGAAAGTTCCGTCATTAGGGTTCTGGCTTCATCTTCAAAATACATCCTCTTTTTTACCAACTATTCATTATAGGGCTTTTCAAATACTCCTTTACTATTCACTCGGTCGAGATTCACATTGACACATCCCGCTTAAATCACTAAAGGATCATTAACATGGGAGCGAACGAACGAATTGATGAAATGCGAATAAACCACTTTTTATGCATTTATAAATAGAAAAAACCAAATTTTATTATTCCAAGATATCCTCCTCTTGGAATAAAGTTAAGTTCGAACGAATTTTGTATTGGGTACTTTGTGGAACGCGATTTAAATGATGTGGATTGTGAATAGACTGACAATTCGCGCCAGGGTGTTTTCGTTCGCGGCAAAAAATTTGGATTTCGAAATTTCGTTATTAAGACTATTTTTAAACTTGGTTTCTTAGTATATTTTGATGGAACAATTAATTATCCTCCTCTTGGAATAGTAAAATGTGAAATTTTCTGTTCATAAATGCATCAAAAATGGTTTGTTCGCATTTTAGTAATTCGTTCGCTCGCTCTCATGTGAATAGTCCTTAACTGATAGGTTCCACATTTCACTTTCACTCGCAATCAAATCGGAAATTAATTTTTGTGTTCTACATTTCACTGTATTCGATTTCGATTTCAAAATTTTCGGAATTGAGACAAAGTGAAATTGTGATTTCGAAAAAATCTGCTCGAAATGCAGAGCATTGAAAACTAATTCACTCGATTTGCAATTTTGATTTCACAAGATTTCTGGAACCTAGTTGTAAAACTCACCTGTCGACTTGGCAGCTTTCTTTAAGGTATTAACAATAGAGAAAAAGTTCATTGTTGCCCAAAAGTTATCGAGAAATTTCTTAGCTAACACTTCGTCTGTTATATCAGTGGGGCACCAAGGCATGTCTTTTTACAAATTATTTAAATGAGTTATAAAAACAGGATTTAAATACAAAAAAATTTAATATCACCCCAATGAGGAGAGCTCCCAGGAGTACTAGGCAAAGCGTTCGATATTGCATCGTGGCTTGAGTAAACTCTAATGAGGAGCTCGTCAGGCTTTTCTAATTTATATTCAAAGGTGGGTGGCTAATTTGGGAATTATTTTGATAATTTCGATGAACTTTTCACCCGACAGAACGACGGTGTTTTGATGTGATAGCGCGCTTAGGTGGCAGTATGTCAGCGATAAGTTTTGACACTCAAATTTTGTGATTTTGATAGCCTGGTACCCTTAGCTTTTTCCAGCTGATACGTCTATACTATGTCTGGGATTTTGCGTCACCTATCAGTCTGAAAGCTCCTCGTGTTCGATTACGCCAATTTTACTATAGAGTTTATTATTTTTAACCTCAAGTTTGGTTATCTGAATATACCTTTAATCAGGGCGTAAAAAATGGGCACGCGTCATTTTTACGCTCTTGAAAACTGTCATGGAGCGATATACAGGTAGACAGAGCGTAAAAGTGATCTAAGCATATTATAACAATGTTAGTTCTATAAGAAGTGCGTTTTGAAATTTTGTTACAGTCAACCGACCGACGCGACGACGTGCATCTTCAGCCAGGTATACATAGTTCGACAGAAAATATGACTGTTGTAGAGGAGAGTGTAGCCAACTTAATTGCGATCGACTTTCAAAGAACGCATTAGCGGCAGAAAAAGTTTTGTCAAATGGCTTAAAGAATACTATTGGGCTGTTTTGTCTAATGAGTCTAAATGATAAACCCTCTATCGTTCCGTCATACAGTGCTTAAATGAAATCCCAAGCTGCAGCTTCAGGCTTTTCCACTGCGCCATATCTATCGAGTGTCTGGCAAACATCCAAGAGCATAGCTATCCGTAGACAGCCGCTCGGATTTGACATAAAATTGTAGAGTTATGTCAACAAACACTGACAACAAGCAGGAGAAACATAAGCCCTTATTGTGATTGTCGATCAGCGATCGTCACGATAATTTGTAGATTGCGTCGATTGATTTGAGCTATTCGTACGCACAACATTTTTTCACTTCCAAGAGAAATCAACGATCAGGCATTTGTAATCGACTACAAGCGACTGTCAAATGGACAAATATCGATCTCAATCGACAATCAGAGTTCTCGATCGATCCACAGTTGTCGATCAACGATTAACAATAGACACTCACAATAGGGGCCATAAACTGAACGCTATAAAACTGAACACCATTTGGGGCACCAAAACCTAACCGACGTTGTAATCTGCACGCAGTCCATTCTTTAGATATAGTATAGAAATCTCAAGTCAGTACAAGTTAGTTTGGTCGAAAGGAAATTCTTAAAAAGATTTATTTTACTTAAAACAAAACGAAAGCTATTTTCACTAAGTATAAGACACTTCTTTCAAGTTTATAATTGTAGGTCCTTGCCCCTTTAAAAAGAAACACCCCCGCAATAGAGTTGTCGTTAGAAGCTAAGCCTTGGAGCTATTGCGCCAACAATTTTTGGTTAATACGAGAACGCACACACTTTTGGGAACCATACATGATGTGCGATGTTAAAAAAAACCACCCTCATAAGCATATAATCGAGGTAGGTGGAGGCGCACACATATACCACTCGTGAATAAGCGCACACAAAATGAGGAACTTTTAAAGATTACTTTTAATTTTAAAAATCTCACAGTTGTTAATAAAAATGTTGCTGAAAATATCAACATCAACATATTTATAACGAAGCGCACACTTTTCATTCCGCACATGATGTGTGCGATTAAAAAAAATTCTCTTAACTTCATAAATTCAAACATTTTTAGCACTTCAGAAACACCATATTAAAAAAAAAATAAAAACTCACCAGTCATATTAGAAGCATCCTTCAAAATTTTAACCATAACCTCAAAATGCATCTTCGCCCACATATCGTTCATCTCCCTCCAGGCACTCCAATAGTATTTCAATTCTTCTGAGTCGTTACTTTTCGCAACGATATTGTATATATCCGGAAAATATGACAACACTATGTTTTTGTCACTATAGCTCTCAATGTCCTTGTCACTAGCAAGTTCTTCGAGCGCAACTAGTGCATCTAACATGTCTATCTGGCCTGATGTTCCAACAATAGCCTCGCCAGCGGATTTTCTTATTGTATCAAAAATATGCTTCAGCTCCTCGTCTTTGAATGCCGAATAATCGTAGGCCTTTGTCTCGTTGACAATACCTACGAAAGCTTCTGCGGTTGCTAATATTTTTTTGAACTGCTTTATTGCATTCTCAGTATCCTGTTCAGCGAGAACGAAGGTATCTTGGACCAGTTTTTCATAGTGGCTGTATAGCTGTGTACTGATATTGTCGACAAACTTCTTAGCCAACGCTTCATCTGTTATCAATGGGGCACCATGGCACGTCTTTTGAAAAATTATTTGCATGAGTTATGGAATCAGTATTCACATAGAAATTACATCTTACCCCAATGAAGAGAGCTCCCAGGAGTACTAGGCACAGTGTTCGATCTTTCATCGTGGCTGGAGTTAACACTAATGAGGAGCTCGTCTGGCTTTTCTCATTTATATTCAAAGGTGGATGCTAAATTGGGAATTATTTTGATGATTTTGATGAACTTTTTACGTGCCGACGTTGTTATCATATGATAGTGCGCGTTTAGGTGGTTGATTTAGACAGCGATAAGTTGTCTAGGAAATTAGATGTATATAGGGGAAGGTTATCATTTTTTTGAATACATAATTTTTGATAGCCTCATGGCCTTGACATGCTGATAGTTCTGTTTATAAATATATGTACCAAGGTCTTACTGACAGATTTGATGCATCGGCGAATAGAACTGAAGCCGATGACGGCCGCACTTGATATATGTAGGTACCCCGAGATAATTAAATACTACTAGCCTAGCATGTGCAGAAGCTCAAATTCAAGCGCGAGGAACTTAAAAGCAACGAAAATGCGAATAAACAGCCCAGAAGAGGTTCGCAACCCCCTTTACAGTGCCAATTCTGGTTTAAAAATTTATTGAGAGAATAGTTCAAAGCAGGATTGACGTGCAATCGGACCTTTAAGGAACCATGCAAAGAAATCCCTGAATTTTAGAAGGCGTGAATGCTGTAAGATATCTTTCAGGCCACTTTTCGGCTAGATTGCTAAGTCGAGTGCTGACATTAAAAAGCATTGCATTAAGAATTATATGGTATTCCCAGCCTTTGCCGGTTATGATATTGGGAAGTGCCAACTTAGGTTGGGTTAGGTAAGATTAAAAAGGGGTATGAGATGTCTCATACGGCACTAGGCACCATAAGGGCCCATCGCGATCCATGGTGGGAACCAATTGCAGTGACCTACAATGGAAAAACACCTAAACACTTATGCCCTTGAGAAAGCCCCAATTTCCCTGCAAAAACCAAGTAGCCCCAAGTTGGTATTGTCTATCTCACCTAAATGTTGGAAGAAGTACCTGCCCAAAAATTTCCCTCTACTGCGACATTTTGCCACACATGTGTTATGTCCTCTTCGGCTTGCAGGTCATTGCAGAATCTGCAAGTGTCAGAGTCTGCTAACCGTAGTCTTTTGGCATGTTTTCTAAGAAGACAGTGCCCTGATAATATGCCGATCAGTGTCCTGAGCTGTTCCCTGCGTAGTTTGAGGATTTTCCTAGATCTTTTATGGTCGTATTGCGGCCAAAGTGCCTTTAGATACTGCGTGACCGGTGAGTCCCTCCCACCTCCGGTCGGCTTCCTTATTTATTTTATTCCTAATATCGCTTTTTATGATGCAAGGAGGTGGTTTAATATCCACATCTCCTCCGTCTTGCAATTCCCCGCCTATCCTCGCGCAAGTTCATCTGCTTGCTCATTTCCAGCTATACCGCAGTGTCCTGGTACCCAGCACAGTCTCACTCGGTTCTGACTGCATAATGCCTTAAGCATTGTAAGACAATACTTCTCTACAAAGCACAGGTTAGACCAGGCCTGAAATATTGCTCCCATATATGGAGCTCGGCCCCAAAACATTCACTTAACCTACTTGACAGCATACAGAGACGAGCAGTTCGACTTATTGCAGACCATGCACTCACATCGAATCTGCAACCGTTGGTGCACAGAAGACAAGTCGCTGACCTACGCTTGTTCTATAGGTACTTCCATGGTAGATGTTCCGAGGAACTCAAGGACATTATCCGTATCCCTCGAAATGCAACTTTTGGGCGCCCCACAAGACAGGCTGCTAATGCTCATGAACATACAGTACACTTGACAACCGCGAGGACATCATCTTTCCAAAACTCCTTCTGTTACACTGTTACAGGACAAGCAATCTTTGGAACTCGCTTCCTGGGGATATATTTCCAGAAGACTACAATTTGCAGCAATCTAAGTGCAGAACTAACATACACAACACATGTAAGCATCTCGGGACTAATTCAGAATTGATGTTCGTAGATTCCAGTGCCTTGAGTGTAGCCTGCAGTGTTGTTGTTAGCAGTGTTGTGTCGATTAAGCCTGATCGATATACGGTTTGCCATCCACATCTAGCCAATTCATTAGCTTCCCTAACCTGGGGCCTGTAACACAATACTACAAGTATTTGTAGTACAAGTGAATTCATACAAGTGTATCACATTTCTGTAACACGAAACTACTAATCGACTGGCACTTCTACAAGTGTAGCGGGCCAATAATACAAGTGGGAAATTTCGTGATTATCCTGTTTCCGTAACTCAGAGCTACAAGTGTAGAAAAAAAATCAATCTAACTTGTAGACTAGTAGATGAAATCTTACATGTGATTCAAGACTTGTAGGGGCTTTAATTAGGCATAAATATTTAACCTTTCTAATGGATTATTTCAATAATTTTGTTCATCGTGATTTCATCTATTCTTTTAACCGAAAAAGTAGTTTTAAACGTCGATTCTACACATATAAAAATGGTATGTGGTTTTTACGAAAGAAAATTTCAAAATTGGACAAAGGGGCGTGGCACTGCCCATACAAAAAATCATTCAAAATCTTACATCTCGAAAACCACCAAATCGATTGAGTTCAAACTAATCTTAGGTATTGGCCGTCGAGTGGTCCTGTGAAGATTGGTCAAAAACGGACAAAGGGGCATCGTAGCTATCCGTTGATGGAATTTGTTACTTTATGCCTTGATAGAAAGAAGACGAACCATATTTTGGTATATATATTGCATTTATTTCGAAATGTCACCCTTTACTTCTTTTGGGGCATTGAGAGTTAAGTGTTCATGGTTGTGCAATTAGTACATATATAACTTCGTTTAAGTAAAGACTTTGTATAATACTTACAACTGCAGTTTTTCGAAAATTCTCCCAAAAACAAAAATCGTTTCGCATGTACAATCCACCCATTATTTTGCAGAATAATATATTTACGATTTGGCCAAAACTAAATACTCCCTCCCATGTTTTGCTTTTTATTTCTTTTGACATCGGAAAATGCAGTAAATAGCATTTTTTTATTTTCTTGGATTTTTACAAGCACGGTAATTTTTTTTCAACAGCATCTTTATTCAATTTAATGCTTTCGCTTGCTTATATGAACACTTGTACAGAGAGTCTACAAGTCGAGGGAAATTTTTATTTCGTACAACTGTAAAGTTTTTTTTTGTGTTACAGAAATAATCTACACTTGTGTAACTAATAGAGACCTACAAGTAACTGTAGACCTGTAGACTTGTAGTTTTGTGTTATAGGCCCCTGCTCGGCTATGATGTTAAGAGATATGTGGAAGTCTGTCACCTGCGAGCAGTTAAATGGGTGTAACTTTTGACAGAAAGGCGCTGCAATTTTTCAGACTGACGAACACGGGGACGTTCAGTTCTTCAAAGAAGACGCTGGCTTTGGCCCCATCATTGGTCTTACATAAATTGGCGATAGTGACCAGTTATCCGTGGTAAATGTACATCTCATTATGCCTAATATTCAAAAGGTTTATAAATTTGGGACGTTTTAGTTAAAAAAAAATCAGAGTCACTCTGCCGGCCGTAGTGCCATTATACTCAAAGACTATACCGATTCGAAAAAAATAAAGCTTGGTTTGAGGTGCTAAAGACGTTATTAATGCGCCCGTTATATACTGAGACATGCCACTGTTTTTCACACACTCCTTTGGTTCAGTTATCTTGGCTTAACCTAACTACAACTCACCTGTCTTGCTTGCAGCAGCCCTTAAAGCCATAACAATAATGTGAAAGTAAACCTTTGCCCAACCGTCACTCAGCGCCCTCCACACGCCCCAGTAGTATGTCAATTCCTCAAGATCGTTGCTCGACGTAATAATTTTCTGTAGGTACATCAGGATAAAATGCCAACTTTAAGCTTTTGTCAAGATATCCCGGAATAATCTTATCATCAAACGTCTTATCAACCGGCCTTTGTAAATTAAGTACCAGAAAATACTGGTCGATGACTTCTTTAGCGGATTATCTGAGTATTGTGAAAATATACTTTAACTCCTTGTCCTGGAAATGCGAATAGTAAGCCTTCGAGTCATTGACGATTCCGCTCAGTATCTCTGCTGTCTTCGCAATTCTTCCGAAATCATGATCCTCATCTTTGGTATGAAATATAACATGACTCACATTATTGTAGTAGATGTACAACAGTTGTGTATTAACTTTTTCGACAAAACT
Organism: Cheilosia soror; assembly: GCA_949372485.1. NCBI lineage: Eukaryota > Metazoa > Arthropoda > Insecta > Diptera > Syrphidae > Cheilosia > Cheilosia soror. Next base: position 93,132,247 of record OX443561.1, on the reverse strand, counting down.
TTCTAGCTTCCGCTTCATCGGTTATTAAGGGAGCTGCAGCACTGCACATCTATTGTAATAGAAATGTCTGTTGCAGTTGTGACTGTGAATGATGTTGATAAATATATATCTCACCCCAATAAACACAGCCCCTAGCAGCACCAGACAAAATGTTCTATCCCCCATTGCTTCTGTACTCAAAATGAACTGAAATGTGTCGGAACGCTGTGTTGCTTCTTATTTGGAGGTGGGCTATACAAATTATGGAATTGTTTTTGCCTTTTTTGGTTAATCTTGATGAAGCGACATTGTGGCTTTATGTGATAATCACGTGAAAGCTAACAACTTGCTGAATTAATTTTCGATTGTCAGTACATAGCGATAACTGGTTCAAATGTTTTGAGATACTTTGTCTTTCATATGGGTGCCTTTTTGGGTAGACTGAAAATGACTGTCCTTTTTACATCAGTCATTTTGGGCAACATGAAATTTGGCCCCAATGAAAAATTCATAATGAAAAATGATCCCAATTTCAAAATGGAAATAAGGCCCTAAAAAATGAAATAAGTTTCCAAATCTGACAGTAAACCCAAGCAGGGGGGTTGCAGGGGATTTGTGCGGTGATTTTTCATTTTCAGTTTGGGGCGATTTTTCATTGGGGCCAAATTTCATGCAGCATTTTGAGGATTAACAATTCACCATTTACCACTGACATTATGTTGAGACACATTTGCAATTAGTTAAACTCCGCGATATGTTATGGAAGGCAAAAAATGGATAGGTAACTGACTGTAGGCACAATCGACACCCAGGGAATGGGGTCTGTAATAATATAGGGCCTAATCTGTTTTGAAAAATCTAATCGAACCAACCAACCAAAATGAAATTGATGGAGTAGATATACGCCGAATTTACAATCCACAAATCTCACTCACATTTAAACACACCTTAAATCACTACAACTCACCTGTTAGCTTGGCAGCGTTCTTTAAAACGTCAATAATGTTACCAAAGTTTGCAGTTGCCCAACCGCCGTTCTTCTTCCTCCACACACTCCAGTAGTATATCAATTCATCGGTGTCTTTACTCTTCGCAATGATGTTCTGTATATCGGGATAATAGGCCAACATTAAGCTTTTGTCATGGTATCCCTCAATGTCCTTGTCACTAGATAGCGTAGTAAGAAATGCTATTGAAACTACTAACAGCAAACTCTGTTCGTCGCCAACTATAGATTCCTCAGCGACTTGTCTCAATCTATTGAAAATGTACGTCAATTCCTTGTCCTTGAAATGCGTGTAATCGTATGCCTTCGTATCGTTGGCGATTTTCCCCAGTGCATGGACTGTTTTTACAATTTTTCTGAAATCAAGAAACACCGCCTCCTCCGAACCGTTGTTCTTATCGAAGTTGTCTAGAACGTAAGTCAGGTTATTTAAGTTGGCATACAGTTGCACACTGACTTTGTCGACAAATTTTCTAGCTTCCGCTTCATTGGTTATCAACGGAGCAGCAAAACATATCTATTTGGAAAGAAAACTTTTCGATTTGCAGTTCAAATTGATATTTAAAAATACACTCGTATCTCACCCCAATAAGTACAGCCCCCAGCAGCACCAGGTAGAGTATCCTATTCTCCATTGCTTCGGACGTTTGAAAAAGTTCACTCTAATTGAAATTACGGCACGCTGGTGCTGCTTTATATACGGAGATGAAAGATGTCTAACGACACTGCTTAGATATGGTTGATCTACGTCATCCGGTCTGGCGTTGATAAAATCGTGGTGGTAATGCAGTGTTGACAATAATTTGGTTTGGATCGCAATATTTCTAAACGATAACTTGTCGATGATGCTCTTAATTATTTTATATTTCATATGCCCGGTTTAAGTGAATGTTTTTTTGTTTTGTATTACATACCAGTTATTCCAGATTAAATTAACAGTTCAACACAGTTTCAAGGCTATTAGGAGTTTGGTGGGCGAATAAAATATACGATTGTTTGTTGAAGAGATACCTGATTTTTAATTTCAAAAATATAATAGACCTGAATCCCTTCCGGTTGTATTTTTCTGATTCTGTTGACATGCAATTGTAATGTCAACATCAGGAAGCTTTAAATGGGTTGGGTATTATATCCTGTACTTAGCTGGAGAAGATATTTTCAAATGAACAAATAAAATGGAGCAATTTATTATTTCCTCCTCGGTTGCTCAAAACAGCGAAGGTTTTTCCCATGAGATGGGAGATGGGAACAAAATAATAAAAATCACGTATTAACCCTTTTTATCAAAATTTTTCATCCGCTGCTCGTTTGTAATCGAATGCCTTATTCGCCTCTTTTGCAATTTTACCAATTTAAAATCTGTACTTGTTCCATTATTTTTATAAAATCGTGCTACCTCTTGGTCATGGACCTTAAATAGTTATGTCCTGAGTCGTATTGTCAAAATGTGTGTACAACTGTTCGCTGAATTTTTTCGCAAACTGAATACCTTCCTCTAGCATCTACGGCAGCCCATCACACTACCTGATGAGCCCCCAATACCATTCTTTGTTTTAGAGTTCATAGGTAGGTAGATACATATATATCTTTTGACAGTGCTGTCGAAAAACTACTATTAAGCGTTGTCTTCTCATGGTTAATGGAATGGTTAGAGTTTTAAATATGCATACCTACACCCAAATATTGAATTCTATAGAAAAATGATGCTAGATATCTTTTTAATCTCACACTATTATCACAAAGAGAGAACAAGTGTACCTACCTATAAGTACGAACTGTACATCCTCCAGGGTATTTTGATTGGCATGACACACGGATTACTTCTCCGTTAATCAGCCTTACTTCCCGATGCTTTACTGTATATTCTACAGGAAGCCACTCCCATCATCGGCTACGAGTCAGTTGGCCTCCGAAAAATTCTTATTTGAATTTGTGCAGAGAAACGATCGACAAATGTTTGCTTTCATAATAACTGATGCTACATCCTATCAACAGCAAATTCAAGGTCGCCACTCGTTTTGTACCACATTAACAATTCGAAAATAACCGAAACGACAACGGGACCAAAGATCAACGCAATCAGTCCCTCCTAATTTTTATTGTCATCTTCTTCTTATCTCATAAGTCATTCGCAAAGTACATATAAACAAAATGCACATCAAATAGTAATCGGATTTTATTAGTTTCAGCATAACATTGTATTCAGATCCATTTCCATATCTGTCGCGGTCTTCACACATCACGCAACATCTGCAAGGAACAAAAATTCGTTATCACAAGTCCGCTGTCTTACTTATAAAGCTTATACGTTTTTTGCTTGGTGTCCAGCCGATTTGAACATTCGCTTCGTGATTCTTATCGGTCAGCCAGGTCTTGATCGGTTGATAGTACTCCAAGAGACTTTCAGCATTGGCCGAAGGATTCTCGGGTAAAAGTGCTGCCAGAACCTCATGGAACTCCTTCGAGGAGCCCAGCTTCATCATTTTCCTAAGGTGGATATACTTTTGTTAACATCTTACAATCAGATAGTCGAGTACTTACTTCATGGCATCGCCGACAGCGGTGTTGTCATAGAAATCACAGTTTTGCAGAGGTTCGCTGGGGTATTGTCCGCTGATCTCACAGAACTTCTTATAGAATTGGTAGCCCAACACTTCTGTGTTGAACTTCCTACAAATGGAAACAAATATGAATATCGAACCAGATCTTTCGATAATTTTCTTTAAGTCCTACATAGCCTGTGTATTTTCATTCAAATCGATATAGAACTTGAATGGGAAGTCATAGTAATTGATATCGCGGTCAACTGGTGGCTCGACACCGACATACTTGTCCATCAGCTTCCAGTAGTGTTTGTTGAGCTGATCAATTGAAACCACATCGGCGAATAAATCGGCCATCACTTTTGTATGGACATAGTACACGGGTATGTTCAACAAGGTGTGAATACCCTATAGAAATAAACTTTTAGCCACAAAAATATCTAAGTCTATAAAAATATACATACCATCCTCAAAAGTCGATTCATTAGCACTTCGTCGGTGAATTTAAAGTCGGTTACCATGCCAATAAATAGCCTTTAAGTGTTTGGGTGTTGATGCTGACAGTACTGCAGCCTCGCCGATGGGATACTCTAGATCGTACGAGGGGAAATAGTACGCCGGAAGATCTTTCTTCTCCCTGGCATAGTACATACGGCCCATATAGCCATGTGCTTGTAGGAACTTTCTAAAGTCCATTTTCTGGCAATATTGCATGTAAACGTTGGAAGTCAAATCGAATACCGTTGCCTTGCAATCGCCCTCATCTTCATCCTTATTCATTCTTATCTGAGTGCCCCAGAAGCTGTCTGGAATTGGCTCGAATCCAAGCGATTGATAGAATGTGTCGGCAGTTTTGTATAGCTTGAGGGTGTCATATTTGTTCTTCTCAAGTATCGAGTCATATGGTGGCAGGTCCTTGTGTGGGTACATTTCGTCAATGACACTGCCATCTGTCCAGGCCTGAGCCAACACTTGCTGGAACAGGTGGTCGGGTATTGGGCCATTGGGATTGATTGCCTGGTCGCCGTACTTCTTGGCCAGTTGCTTCCGAATGAAGGCGTGCAATTGTTTGTAGAGTGGCTCAATTTGCGTCATGACGTTTTCCATTTCGGTGATGTTATATTCGCGCATCCAAAAGTCATATGGGGTCATATCTGGAAAGAAGATTTATTGATAAAATCGCCCACTAGTGTAACTGGGATTAGTGGAGCTCCCATGAAAGATTTTGAGTCTAAAGATAGGCTTTCTTTTAAATATGCGGATTTACACTTAGCAAAGTATAAAGCATCAGTTACCGACTGATGGTAACAAAATCTGTGGCTAAAGTGTGCTGGACAGCTGAGTGGGGGTCTAGGTTTGACTCCCAAACACATAAATTACACGTTTAATTCTTTTGTTACAAATCCAGAGTGAAACTAGTACTAGACTGAGATAGATTCTTTCTTCAACTATTAGGACTCGATGTAAAATTTAGATCCCTTCCATTTGTTCCAAAATGTATAAACTAAATGCAAACTAATGCTTGTGAGAGGCTAGATTTAATTGAGCAGCCAAAGAGGACCTCTTGATATATACAAGTCAACATCGTGGATACTGTTCTTACAATGTTTCTCTGGACAGCAAATCAATGAACAAAATAAACGCGATACGTGCAGTATATATCACTGACCCGAGCCTCTTTTCCTTTTTCAGTTCACTGAGTTTTTGGTAAGAATATACTGTGAACTCCCATAAGGTCTAAGTTCCAAACGGTGTGCTATGGAACAAGATTAAATTAAACTCACCAGTTCTAATGGCAGCCTCCCTAAAAACGTTGAATATACCCCGAACCTCAATAATTGTCCATGCATGAGCATTGCGCCACGCACTCCAGTAGTATTTTAATTCGTCTAGGTTGCTACTTTTTGCAATAATATTTCGAATCTCAGGCAAGTATGACAGCTTGACGGTTCTGTTCTTGTAGGCAAAGGTTTCCTTGTCAAAGACAACTTCATTAAGCCATAATGATGAATCTAGCATTGATTCGTGACGTTCCTCACCAGCGACAGCCACAGCAGCGCACTTTCTTAATATTTCAAAAATATACCGAAGTTCGTCATCCTTGAATTGCGTATAATCAAATAACTTTGTCTCGTTCACGATACCCACTAAAGTCTGATCTCTTTTCATTATTGTCACGAACTGTTTCTTAATATCGGCTTCATCGTCCTCAAAGAGGTTGAATAGATCTCGGCTTTTGGCGTTTCGGTAGGTGTACAGTCTTTTGTTGACTTTGTCTATGAACTTTCTAGCTTCCCCTTCATCGGTTTTTAATGCAAAAGAATTATACAGCTAAAAGGGGTAGTTTAAATCAGCTATGGTCGTGGTTTTGACAATATTTCTTACCCGAAAAAATACTACCAGCAGCACTAGCCATACTGCTTGGTCTCTCATTGTAGCTTTAACTTGTGGATCGTCTACGCTAGTTTATGACTTAAAACTGATCTGAATGTCGGGTAGCTCTATTGATTTATAGCGGATAGTGAATGATCGCTTCGGAACTGATTAGAAAAGCGACAAGGTGATCTTGCTCACCATATAATTCTGATAACAAAATGCAGTTGTTTTTACAAAGTATATACATGCTCATATTCGAGCGATAGTTGTGCTCACTATAACACACATTGTGAAAAATGTTAAATGAATTTTTTGCACTATGCAAGTCGGTCCGATAGTACCTTGTAGTTGTAGATGCATTTCAACATCTCTAGCAGGGTTTGTTAAAGCGCCCGCTATAGCAGTCATAAGTGCACAATTGAATTCTGTTGAATGGTCCAGAAGTGATATATTTAATCTTAAGTAAAAAGTGTCACCAAGCCATGGAGAAAGGACTAGGAATTTCAATTACTAATTGAATTTACTGTAATGACGTTGATTTATATTATAAAAAGCGTCACTTGGACTTTCAGTTTTCTTGCTTACTGTACAGAATAAACTGCGTCACCATGGAACGAATATATATATCTTTAAGACGGGACTTACTTTGTCATATATAAGTTTGACTGATCGGTAGGGTGAACGGCGTTAAATCAATACCTTTCACCGTGGGCGTTGGACTTCGTCAGGGGTGCGTCTTGTCTCCTCTCCTTTTCATTACTTATATGGACTGGATGTTACAGCGCAGTCTTGGCGAGGAACGTTTCGAATTGGGAGATCTGAGGATAAGTCATTTCCTCTTCGCTGATGACTTGGTCATCCTTGGGTCCTCTCAGACTAAACTTCAGCGCGCACTCGATCGGTTTGTAGCCGTTTGTGTTGAAGCTGAGATGAAGGTAAACGTGAACAAATCTGAAGTGATGGTCGTCTCCAGAACGCCTGTTCAATGCACTCTGCATGTTAGTGGAGTCCCATTGAAACAGGTGGAGAAGTTTAAGTATCTCGGGGTCTTATTCACGAGTGATGGAAGGAGCAATGCCGAGTTTTCCTGTAGGATTGGTCAGGCTGGGTCAATTTTGAGACAGCTTGGTCATTCTGTTATTAGGAGGACTGAACTTGGTGTCAAAGCTAAGTTGTCAGTCTTTAATTCGGTGTTTGTTCCAACTCTCACCTATGGTCATGAGGTTTGGGTAATGACCGAAAGAATAAGATCGCGGATACAAGCTGCCGAAATGAGATTTCTCCGTAGTATTGCTGGTGTGACCCGCAGAGATCGCATCAGAAATACCAGAATACGTGAGGAACTCAATGTTGAGCAGCTACTTCTCCGGACGGAGCGATCCATGCTTCGGTGGTTTGGTCATGTTAAACGCATGTCCCCGACCAGGATTCCACGACGTGCTATGGAATCCGTACCATTGGGTAGGCGTCCTCTAGGTAGACCAAGGATGAGATGGTTAGATCAAGTCCATAATCTCTCCTATACCCGTATGGGGATTGCCCTTGATGATTTAGAGTCGATGGCGGAGGATCGAGAGCTATGGAGGGTCCACTTGAGCAACCTACTCCCGCGACCCACTTAATGGACAAGCGGACCATTGAAAATGAATGAATGAATGAATGAATGAATGATCGGTAGGTTGTAGCTATTTGGAGAAGGGAAGAAAGTCGAATTCCTAAATGGTCCGCTTTTTATTTCAAAATGGTTTCATATGAGCTTGAATGCACAAACGAATTATAACAACCACTAATAGGTACACAAACCACTGCATACATTCACCAGACTCAACAAACCATCATTAACTTCCGAGCTCATATCTACAGCCACCACCACAGCCCAGCTGCCCATGAATCAAATAAATACAAAACAAGTACAAGTATCATGTGTAATGATTTGATACCCTCCACTGCACACAAGTTATGCAAACGGTTAAGGTGCTAGTACACGGCGTGTGGCAAGCCAAATACGTATGCAGTTTTGACGTGCAAAAACAAGAGCTTGTACACAACATGTAGCCATTGGACCATACGCTGACGTAAAATTTATGTGAGAAAAACATGGGTCTAATATTGGTTTTATATGGGAGATACCAGAACTATGTACTTGATCGCCATAGCCTATTTTCAATACCAATCTGACGACGGTAAAAAGAAGTCCTCTCATAAAATTTCATTTGCTAAGGTCCATTCGTTTGGGCGCTATTGTGTTTTCAACAGACAGACAGACAGAAGGACTTTTTTTTTTAAATACTTCTCTCGGGAAAGGCAAACCTATAACGCTTCATCAGCGCCCCGAGATGCTTGCAGATGTATGTTAGTTCTGCACTTAAATTGCTGCAAATTGTAGTCTTCTGAAAATATATCCCCAGGAAGCGAGTTCCAAAGTTTGCTTGTTTGTTTGTTTGTTTGTTTGTTTGATTCAAATTTTAAATTTCAACAAACGATAATGTCTGTTGCGGTGTGTTTTATTTTTTTCTTCAATCTTCTTTATCTCACTCGCGTTACTTTTGGCTCTCTTTGGCAATAGGAAAAGGGAAAATGGTAGCAATCAATATTAAATTCAATTTCCAAAGTCTCTTTCCTTCTTCTGTTGTTTATTGTTATGATAAATTCTATGCGTAAGGCGTTAGACGGTGTCTTTAGAACTCTGGTGAGAAGTATAATTTCAAAACCTAAAAAAAAACACACTTTCCTAAGGACTGCACTAAGGCCTCAGTTATATTTAGCTATCAGTAAAATGCATCCGTAAAAACACGAAACAGAACAAAACTGAACATTTAACAATAGCACATCATAGGAATTCAGTGGAATACTTCGTGAAACTGGTTGAGAAGTTGAACAGAAAAAGTTTTTCGTACGGAAAAAAAAGAAATTAAGCAATTGATCTTTAAATTTTCAAAAAAAAAAAGAAATTATTATTTTTTTTTTTGAAAATTTAAAGATCAATTGCTTAATTTTTTTGACGAATTAGTTTTATAATTCAAAAGCAACATTTTACTACCAAGATTGAGTTCAACGATTAAGTTTAAGTGCTCCAAAAAAGTGAAACAATTTTTTTACGGATGCATTTTACTGATAGCTATAACTGCAGCCTAACAAGCAAAAGAAAAAACAAGTAAAAGTGTTATCATCGCCCTGGCCGATGCTTTGATACCCTCCACTGTATGTATTGTGCAGGTACACGCATGAGTCTAATATTGGAGGGTATAATAATAATTACTCTGTTTTCACTGTCTATCTCGTAAGGGTTTTAGTGTATGCCATGTTTGTATAATTATGTTTGTTGAAGATAAAATAATTTTAAGTCGAACAGTCCAGTCTTGGCTCGATTTTAAATCGAACAGTTTGATATAAACGTCTAACTAAATGCTAATGATTCATTCAAATGGACGGAGCCAAAACGACCGAAAGGAGCTGCTAAAAATTTCGATGACGACATTGAGAATGTGAATGGTGCAGAAGGCGTGGCAACTCGTTGATCTGAGCGCCGCTTCTACCATATTATGCTACAATGGAATACAGTAAATACTTAGGACGATGTGGATTTTTTCGGCAATTTCAGTTGCGTAACGTTTTTTTACGTTCGAACGTGGACGAATTGCAGTACGGTTAACATATTTTATATACTTTCAGTTTTAGTCGGTAATCGTTTTTATTCACGATTTTATAAGTAATCGTTAGATATTGCCTGAGAAACAATTGCTGATCAGATCACTCTACGATTCATGGCAAGTGGATCGATGTAAATAGTGGTTGCCGACGTCATTCGCGTACCAGCCGCTAGTGTATGTCGCACACTGACAAAAGTATGATGTATGGCCTTCGACAAATTTATTCAAATGCCAGCAACATTGGAAAAACAGGAGGTGGCCGCTGCTGCATTTTATCGCTTTGCATAGTCTCCACGGACAATCGGTGCAACCTACCGCACTCATGTTAAATTGCCAACACCGAATTGGTGAGTTCAGTTCCATATGTGCAATAATAAAAAAAAAAAAACAACCAATTATATACGCTATCATATGATATTTCGTGGTAGATACCCCTATACACACATATTTTATGGCAGGAAAGCAACAACAATATAAAAAAAAATACTTGCTCTTGAATAAAAATCAGTCATCCTGCAAAATGTTTCACTCCCAATGAGCATAAATGAGCATAAAATGTCACCGTTATGACATTTCATACTCAAAAATGGGTACTAGACGTAAGCCTAGTCTTTTTGAAGAGCGTTTTTTTCAATTAAAGCAGCTTGGGCTACCGTCATTTACAATGTTATTTAACATTTAACTGTAACGAATTTTTAAAAACGGCGAAGTAAGCATTTCACTTTTTTTTTATTATCTATCAACGTACAAAGTTTCAAGTTAATACGGCTAACGGTTTGTGCGCAATGAGAAAACCAAAATTCGTATCCAAAGTATCCAAAAATCCCTTCTTATTACCTATTCCAGGGGTTCCCAAACTTATCCATACTGCGACTCCCTAATACAGGTTATAATAATTTTGCGACTAAAAAAGCACACAACGGAACAAAGCACAGATATGTGAATATAAGCTGAGCTTATTGAACATTCACTAAAGGGGTTTTCAATGAGTATTGGTCGACATTGAAATGGAATAAAACATGCTGTGTGCAAGGTATTAACGAATCCCATATATGCCATTATTGTATGTAATATAACGCCGCAGCTTCTCACGTTGTCACGGATCCGAATGGTCCAATATGCCGCATAGACTTAATTTGAGCGATGGAATTGGTTATGTTGGGTTTAAAGACATCGGTCGAATACGGTTTATTCGCATTGAGCCGCGACTTCAGCAACGCCACAAGAAAAATTGAGCGAGGTTAAATCGCACGATCTTGGTGGCCAATTCACGTCACCTCTGATAAAGATCACATAACCATACCCTGCAGCTGAGCGACACATAGCCACCTCTTGCTGGAACCATATGTTAGCAGCATCGTTCTGTAGTACTCGCCGTTGATGGTATTGGCCTTACCAACGTCATGAAAAAGAACGGAGCAATGACGCCACCGCCAGTGTAAAATGCGCACCAAACTCCTTTTTATGGATGCTTTGCCACCTCGTATTGGTTGGCGTCATTCCATTATGTCAATTTGGCCATTCATCCAAAAATGCGGCCCGTCGCTAAAGATGAATTTTCTATAGTCATTACAATTATCATTAACTTTGAGCTCATGGGTCAGTTGGATATTGAACGGGTATATGCCCAAGTCTCGACGCAAAATTCGCCAAGTTGAAGTCTGCAAAATTCTTATACTTCTTGTGCACTGCAAAACACAGACCCGACCCGAAAATTTTTTTTTTTTTTCAAATCGAGCTCAAACTGATGGAACGTCGTGTGCAGGCGACCTGTGCGTATCGTCTTGGGATGCTCCTAGGATAGCCCCACGACGCCCCAGGGCCAGGGCGTCCCGACGCACAGTTAGGGAACTCCTGACCTATTCTATCAAAATTTGATTTTCCAAGATTTGGGCATAACATACGTTCATGATAAGTTAATCAACGCCCAGCCCAAACTACAAGAGCTATAGGAACCAAATTTCCTTTTATATCCAAAGCAAATCACTAAGAAGCGATTTGGAGTAAATCGAACTGCAAGTGCGGGAAATGTTGGGTCAAAGTTTATATGGACAAATTTCTTATTTTTTAACCAATTGACTTCAAAGTCAGTTTGAGTGCTCTATAATAAGAACTACCTATAGAAAATAGGTTTCTCTGATTTTGGAATTTTTTCTTGGGACCGAGTTATCAGCACACAACCCCAAGCAGCACCAGACAAATTGTTCTATATCTGCTAAGCTGAGCCATAAGAACATTTAGTGCTGAGTTGTAGTAGTTACCATCAAGGTATGGGAAAAACATTCGACGAGTATCATATGCAAAAAGATGAGCAGATTCAGGGTTGACGAGCTTAACTTAAATTCACATGTGAGATTAATTGTGCAAACCAGAAGTCAGACTCTGCTTCATATGCAACAAAATGAGATCGTTTTCAACATCTCTTACTTATCCGTTCATCAATTCTAACAGTCTTACATTCCCATCATCGGAGACGAGTAGTACCTACTACCCTTAGAAAAATTATCTTTTGAATTTGTGCATAGAAATGATCGACAGATCAGCCCCTCATAATTTTTGGTTTTCAACTCCTTCTTATCTAACAAGTCATTCGGAAAGTACATTATAAACAAAAGGCACGTCAAATTGTAATCGGATTTTATTAGTTTCAGTTCAGCATAACATTGTATTCAGATCCATTTCCATTTCTGTCGCGGTCTTCACACATCACGCAACATCTGCAAGGAACAAAAATTCGTTATCACAAGTCCGCTGTCTTACTTATAAAGCTTATACGTTTTTTGCTTGGTGTCCAGCCGATTTGAACATTCGCTTCGTGATTCTTATCGGTCAGCCAGGTCTTGATCGGTTGATAGTACTCCAAGAGACTTTCAGCATTGGTCGAAGGATTCTCGGGCAAAAGTGCTGCCAGAACCTCATGGAACTCCTTCGAGGAGCCCAGCTTCATCATTTTCCTAAGGTGGATATGCTTTTGTTAGCATCTTACAATCAGATAGTCGAGGACTTACTTCATGGCATCACCGACGCTGGTGTTGTCATAGAAATCACAGTTTTGCAGAGGCTCGCTGGGGTATTGTCCGCTAATTTCACAGAACTTCTTGTAGAATTGGTAGCCCAACACTTCTGTGTTGAACTTCCTGCAAATGGAAACAAATATGACTATATAACCAGGCCTTTGGATAATTTTCTTTAAGTCCTACATAGCCTGTGTATTTTCATTCAAATCGATATAGAACTTGAATGGGAAGTCATAGTAATTGGTATCGCGGTCAATTGGTGGCTCCACACCGACATACATGTCCATCAGCTTCCAGTAGTGTTTGTTGAGCTGATCAATTGAAACCACATCGGCGAATAGATCGGCCATCACTTTTGTATGGACATAGTACACGGGTATGTTCAACAAGGTGTGAATGCCCTAGAAATAAACTTTTAGCCACAAAAATATCTAAGTCTATAAAAATATACATACCATCCTCAAAAGTCGATTCATTAGCACTTCATCGGTGAATTTAAAGTCGGTTACCATGCCAATTGCTTTCAAGTGTTTGGGTGTTGATGCTGACAATACTACTGCCTCCCCGATGGGATGCTCTAGATCGTACGAAGGGAAATAGTATGCCGGAAGATTTTTCTTCTCCCTGGCATAGTACATACGGGCCATATAGCCATGTGCTTGTAGGAACTTTCTAAAGTCCATTTTGTGGCAATATTGCATGTAGACGTTGGAAGTGTAATCGAATACAGTTGCTTTGCAATCGCCCTCATCTTCATCCTTATTCATTCTTATCTGAGTGGCCCAGATGCTGTCTGGAATTGGCTCGAATCCAAGCGATTGATAGAACTTGTCGGCAGTTTTGTATAGCTTGAGGGTGTCATAGTTGTTCTTCTCAAGGATCGAGTCAAATGGTGGCAAATCCTTGTGCGGGTACATTTCATCAATGACACTGCCATTTGTCCAGGCCTGAGCTAACACTTGCTGGAACAGGTGGTCGGGTATTGGGCCATTGGGCTTGATTGCCTGGTCGCCGTACTTTTTGACAAGTTGCTTCCGAATGAAGGCGTGCAGTTGTTTGTAGAGTGGCTCAATTTGGGTCATGACGTTTTCCATTTCGGTGATGTTATATTCGTGCATCCAATAGTCATATGGGGTCATATCTGGAAAGAAAATTTATTGTTACAATGGGGTTGGTAATATTTAAAAAAATGGGATTTACACATGATTCAAGGATTTGGGCCCCAAAGATAGGCTTTCTTTGTCTTTATCAAAATAAAATACAGACAGTCGACTTATATGATAGCAAAAATTTACAACTCAGTTGCTAGTGTACTGGATTTGCTGAGCCGGTGCTCTCGGTTCAACCCCCCAACAATATGAATATGATCTTTAGTTTTTTTTTACAATTCTCCCAACACCCACATGTAGCGACCACAAAAGTCCAAGAATTCTTTGTCCCAGAGAAAGATTCTCCCTCCAACCTTTCTAGGTAGGTATATTTGGAAAATTGTAGGTCCCTTCCATTTGTCATAATAATTAAACTCACTCAAACTAATGTATAGAAGTCAAGATGTCAACATATCAAATGTACGGGTACATTTCATCAATGAAACTTCCACGGATTCTGTTCCTGCAATATTTAAGTTCATGTAAAAAAGAAAAAAAAAAAAGAAAAATCTTATTCATTCGTTTTGAACGTCAGGTCTTCGTCTTCAAGCTTCATCATTAAAGTGTCAAAGTTTACCAAGACTTTCGTAGTTTTCAACAAAACAAACTAAGTTCCAATTATTTACATAGTTAAAAAAAAAAATTATTATTATTATATGTGGAATTTGAAATTATGTTTTATGTAGCTTTAAAATGGGTTAAAATAAGTTTAAAATGCTTTAAGTTCGTCCTTAATCCATCAGCGGGTTTAATCCATGTTTTTAAGTGATTGCTTGCTAACAATATAGTTCTAAATTGTCGGGTACAAGAGATACAGGCTTCAAGTTAATACGGCTAAAGGTTTTTGGGTTATGAAAAGTCCAAAAATCCCTTTTTATTATTGTATTGGTATCAGAACTGAACTATTATGCAAAATTGTAAAGTCCATGCCCAGCCCATGCGGTAAGAGCTAGGAAGCTGCAATTTTTTTAACAAATTTTCTTTGAGCACTAAGGCCCAAAACACACATGCGATTTCGATCGTGCGACTATTTAGTTGCAAAAAATGAAACACATACATTTTAATGTGAATGCGCGCACATAATTTTGAATTTTATGTGCGCGATTGAAATCGCATATGTGTTTCGGGCGTAAGAAGCGATTTTGGGAAATTCGAACTCCAAGTGCTGGAAAAGGGAAGTCAACATTTGTGTGAACAAATTGTATCCGATCGATTTCAAACTCACTTTGTGTACTCTGTAAAAGAAGTAAATAATATCAATTTCTCTGATTTTGGGAATCTAGCTTGCGGCCCAAGGGAACACCCTTGCCATCCTATATACTTTTGTACAGGGAGCGAAGCCGCGGATAAATGCTAGTAATAGATACTAAATGAAGTTCGCACTTTTCATGATGTGTGCGATAACGAAGACGTATTTTCAATTGATAGATTGACCCACTTAAAAAGAATAGATTTAAAATGTATACCACTTTTGAAGCACCCCATTAAAAATAACCAAAACTCACCAGTCAAGTTGGCAGCTGTCCTTATGGTATTAACGATAATGTCAAAGTGAACCTTTGCCCAACCGTCGTTCTTGTCCCTCCACGTATTCCAATAGTATTTCAATTCTTCTGAGTCGTTACTTTTCTTAACGATATTGTATATTTCCGGAAAATATGACAACTGCAAGGTCTTGTCACGATAGCTTTCTATGTCCTTATCACTAGAAAGTTCTTTAAGCATTAATAAAGCAACTATCATTTCTAAATGCTTCGTTTTTCCAACAATAGCTTCATCAGCGGATTGTTTTATTGTATCAAAAATATGCTTCAGTTCCTTATCTTTGAAATGCGAGTAATCGAATGTCTTAGTCTCGTTGACAATACCTACGATTGTGTCTGCAGTTGCAAATATTTGTTTGAATTCCTTTATTGCTTCCTCAGGATCCTTCTCAGTGATATGGAAGGTATCATGGATCATTTGTTCGTAGGAGCTGTATAGCTGTGCACTGACTTTGTCAACAAACTTTCTAGCTAGCATTTCGTCTGTTATCAATGGGGCGCTATGGCACGCCTTTTGGAAAAATTATTTAAATCAGTTACGAAAACATTATTCATGTAGGAGTAACATCTTACCCCAATGAGAAGAGCCCCCAGTAGTACTAGGCAAAGCGTTCGATCTTGCATCTTGACTTGAATAAACACTAATGATTAGATCGTCGGGTTTGCTCGTTTATATATTCAAAATTGGGCGCTAATCTGGGAATTATTTTGATGATTTAGATGATCTTTTCACCTGACGACGTTGTTGCGGTTAGATAGCGTGCTTAGAATGCTGGTTGAAAAATTGTTTTGCAATTTTGATAGGCTGATACCTTTGACATTTTCCAGCTGATACTTCTATTTATGTGTTTTAATCAGTTTTAAAGTTGACAGAGTGCGTTTGAAATTACTATGGGGTGTGAAATGGACTCTGAGCAAAGTATTAGTCTATATACGTTTTGGAAAAAATCATCCTCGGACGCGGACAGACGGAAAGTGTCCGTCCGAAACACAACTGGGTTGACAGATAGTGACTATATGAACTACTTTTACTGAGCAGAAATATCAGACAGATCGATTTCATTGACAGTGAATTCCGTCACGTAGTATACTCGATTACGTATATAACAATTTGGCAACTGAATTGGTAGCCAGATATTTACCGGCGATGTCGGTTATAGGAGGAGTTAAAGGAATCATTGATCATACACATACTCCTTGGGTTAGGTTAAACAAGCTATGATGGCTTCTTACAACAACAGGCACCACAGACCACACAATTTTAATTAGTAAAACTCACCTGTCAGCTTGGCAGTTTTACTTAAACAGTCAACAATGTTGGAAAACTCTTTTCGCTGACAGATATAAGCTCCTCGGCGGCTTTTCTCCATCTATCGAAAATATACTTCAATTCGTTGTCCTTGAAATGCAAATAATCGTATGACTTCACAATATATCTCACCCTATAAACACAGCCCCTGGTAGTGTATTACCATATATTCCCCATTGCAGTGCTTTTGACGTTTGGAAAGATTCATTCAACACTAAAGCACGCTGCTTTACGAAACTGGTTGTTTAGAATGGTTGATATTGGTCACCCGACTCAAAAGCTTGCTGATAATACCGTAGAAGTGAGAGCTTGTTTTGATTTGTGAATCAATTTTCGATTGCAGTATTTCTAAGCTATAAACTGGTTCAAATGGCTGGAGATGCTCTGAATTACTTATCGTT
Source organism: Cheilosia soror (assembly GCA_949372485.1). NCBI lineage: Eukaryota > Metazoa > Arthropoda > Insecta > Diptera > Syrphidae > Cheilosia > Cheilosia soror. The sequence continues at coordinate 93,115,274 of OX443561.1, read as the reverse complement.
TTTGATATGCCGAATGTAACTTTTGCACTATAGTTACTCCTGATTGAATCAAGAACAGATACTTGCAGATCTGAGCCAGAAAAACTTGAAGGACAGAGGTATTAGTATTGCTGCCAGTATTTTGTCATAAAAAATCAATTTTTTCCCTCGCCTGAAAAAGTACCTTTGATCTGCCGGAATAGGCTCAGAAACCCTTTTCATGGGACTGCTATGTTTCTGGCTGTAACCCCAAATCGGCTATAAACTTAGCCGATGTTAGGAACACACAAAATGTATCTCATATTGGGAGAATTTCTCAGGTTTAAGGAAGGCCAAACGAGCTATCCAGCCATCCAATCACAATGTCAAAAGCAGGCAACATGGGTTGCGATACTAGCTTAACAAAATGAATCTAGCCAAATTAGCTAAGTACAGGCTATATATTGAAGAAAACAAAACAAGATTATCTCCAGGGACCAACGGGACCTCGAAGAGATGAAAAAATCCTCGGCAGCAGTATCATGAACTTTATAAAAAAAAGTCGAGATACATTAAGCCTTCTTTCTAACGTATGGTACACGTATACAATAGAACTCAATCAAGTTGAAACGTGCCGCTTTTATCGCCTGGAACAGGCAGTTTTCATAAGTTATTGCAAGAAACAGGTCAAGATCTCCTTTCTTTTTCAATACAAGCAATTGTTCATGGACGTAGTCAGGTGTATAAAATAAATAAATGGGCACGTTCAACAAAATCTATAGCTTAGCTAAAAAAATGATTTCCTGAACAAGAAAATTAAAGTAAGGCTTCAAAAAACCAAAATTCCCTTTTACGTGTTCAGAAAATACCCTTTTTCCCTTTTAGTTCATTTCGAGTACAAATATTCCCTCAAAATGGAAAATTTTCCACAATCTGGTATAGGTACTCTTGTTGAGAGTATGGAGGAAGCATTATAGTAATGTTGGGCCTACTCAGTATTTTATCAACCCTCAAACCTTATCTAACTATACCACACAACCCCCTGAAGTAATGCGAACAGCGGTCTCTGCGGCTGGCGGGAAGGGTCAGTAGGAGTTTCAGTCTACGTATACCTTTTACAAATGGGAGTCTGACATCAGACGGGAATGGTCAAGTATTTCCCCTCCTCCCAACAGGAAAAAAAAACTAGACAAGCTGAACGATATCTCACTAAAAAATTCACTTTGAAACACACTCACCTGTCAACTTGGCAGCTTCCTTCAAAATGTCAACAATTGTGCCAAAGTTGTCCTTTGCCCAATCGTCGTTCTTCGCCCTCCATACACTCCAGTAGTAAATCAATTCATCGGAGTTTTTACTCTTCGCAATAATGTTCTGTATATCGGGATAATAGGCCAACATCAAGTTTTTGTCATGGTATCCCTCAATATCCTTGTCACTAGATAGCCCAGTAAGAAATGCTTCTGCAGTTGACAACATCAAACTCTTTTCGTCACCAACTACGCCTTCGTGAGCGGATTTTCTCAATATATTGAAAATGTACTTCAATTCCTTGTCCTTGAAATGCGAGTAATCGTATTCCTTCGCATCATTGGCAATTTTCACCAATTCATGTGCTGTCTTCAGGATTTTGCCGACATCTTTAGTCTCCTTGTCCGGGTCGTTGCTGTCATCGAAATTGTTCATAATTTGACTCATGTTATTTAAGTAGGTATACATTTCCCCATTGACTTTGTCGACAAATTTTCTAGCTTCCGCTTCATTGGTTATCAACGGAGCAGCACAACATAACTATTTTGAAAATAATTTCGATTGCAGTTCTGATTGATGTTGGGAGATATAACTTACCCCAATAAATACAGCTCCTAGCAGCACCAGGTAAAGTATTCGATTCCCCATTGCTTCTGACGTTTGACAAAATTTACTCAAGACTAATTGAAATTTCGACACGCTGCTCCTGCTTTATATACGAAGGTGATTGGCAATTAACGACACTGTTTGTTTAGATATGGTTGATCTTGGTCACCCAATCCGGCGCTGATAAAGTTCCTGAGGTAATTATGTCTTATGGAAAATTTATTTTGAGTTGCAATTTATTTCTAAGCGATAGCCTGTCCAATGTCCATATCGCATAAAGTGCTATTTTGTTTAAAATATACCCCGGGTTTTGCGTATGTCGAGTGGAATGTATTTTTCGGATTACTAGTTATCCCTAATTTAATGAAGAGCTTTTTAATTTTAAATTTTTACTCTAGCACAGAGTCAAGGCTATTTGATGTCTGGCTAGCCCATATAATATGAAACAATGTGCGCTCATCTCTCTTTGGGCCTTATATCCCTATTACCTACTAACTTTTTACATAACCCGCTCCCGGCCCGCAATCCCGCACACGCTGCTTCCAGTTCCATTTATCCAGACCAAGTGCTCTGGCATTCTTGGCGTGTTCTTTAAAACTGAGGTTCAGTCTTCCTTGTCGTCTCGAACCTGGAGGGTGGGATTCGAAGATTCTCTTTGTTGGAGCATTATTGTCTTTTCGCTTGATGTGGCCGTGACAATGTAGTCGACGTGTTTTCGCTTTTTGGACTACATCTACATCTTAATAATACAGCTCGTAGAGTTGGCGGTTGTCTTCTTATCTATTCGTTCTCCTCGCACACAGTACCAAAAATCCGTCGAATAATTCTTCTTTCAAATGGAGCTCATCAGCTCTCTCTTCCTGCTTATCGTCCAGCATTCGACGCCATTAAACAGAACTGGCAGGATAAGGGTTTCGTAATGCATACTTTTCGTCCTTCCAGTTAAAAGTTTTGAACTCAATTATTGTCTTGCCAAACCGAATTTTCTAGGGTTATACTTCGACGGATCTCCATTAGGGTGTCATTCGTCATTCGGAGGAGCTACTTCCAAATTGCATATACACACGTTGTTGTTTTTTTTTTTTTTTTCAAATTTGTCTCAGTAAGAAAATTTGGTCTATAGTCGATCTGCTGGACCGGAAGCCGGCTTAAGACGTTCACACAGCATATTGGATAGGATCTTATAAAAAAAAAGATAAATATTTGGCGCAACAGGCATGTAGATACCCCAGGCCTAGCTTTCTCACAACCATTTGTTTGTGTGAGTTTTTATTTTTTGGGACGAATGGAAGGGACCTATATACTTTTATGCCGAGTCCGAACGGCTGAGCTGAGAAGCAGAACAGTTATACTCTCAGATGTTGTTATCATGTTTTCTTTCACCCATACTTGCCGGATGATTTGGTGCAACCGCCCAACCAAAACATCGCCACTGATTCGCTGGTAAACCATCAGTTGTTCTTAAGCTTTTCTATAGCTAAGCCAACTAGTTCTTCCTTAACTGGATGTGGGTTCTGTTCTTGCCCTATCACTCTCTATCCACATGATGCCATTTTGGTTGCTGGAAATGCTGCTTAAGACATCTACTATCCCATGTACTTCGGTAACAAGGTTATTCCTTCGCTGTTTCGAAGATCCTGTGTTCCGATCTTGCAGCCCGCAGATTGACCTACTTATAAAACCTCCGAATATTGTCTCGATCTCGAGACTCTTCGATCACCCTGAGTTGGATCTTCTTCTCCTCCCTCCTCCTGACTTGATACTCTTCCCACCATGCCCTTGTTTTGAGCTGCAACGTTTTCTTGTGTGCATCTTCTGTCACATTTTTCCTGTAAATACCAAATGCCTGGTACCCTGCAGTGGCTTTGGCTACCTTCTTGATAATGGCAAGGTACCTACTGACGCCACTGATTTTTGGCATCATGGAGAGTTTCTCAGTGGAGGACGCTCTCTACAGACTCTGGCTACTCTAGATGTGCTAAGGCGTCCAACGTCGAGTTTCTTCTTCTGGGTCTAGCTCTAAAAAACTAAGCTGCAACAAGAAAATGCATCCTCATTAAGATCATTTTACCTGCAGGTTGAACTTTGTGAAAGTCATTCGTTGATATTTTTGAGGCCGTAGGTATTTACCGAAAGATCAATTCCACCTAGAGATCCTCCGTTTATTTCCTGAAAAAGTATAGGTATTTCCTTCTTCAGTTTTACAATGAAAAATGCAAAAACTAAAAAACTAAAATTACCAACATCTCATAAGAAGAGTTCACTGATTCCATTAGCGCCCATCAGAGCTGATTGCATCTCCATTAACCTCTGGCCAGTACCCCCTTATTATGTATCAATTTGCGTCAAAATAGCTCCACGATTAGCGCAAAGGATGCCTCTCGTCATTATTCACTCCAGTTACTGTCATGCATCAGGCAATTCGCATAATTGTATCATTTATCAATATTCCAGTTTTCGATATCATATTCCTTCGTCAGATATTTTTTCTTTTTATTTATGACAAGTATCTAGCACCTGCCGTGGTATCCTTAATGAACGTAAAACGATTACCTACTACAGTGCAACCGATCAACCAAAGGAAAAACTCGTTAAGTCTGCGCCGCGTCGCCGCGCCGTGTCGATGCGGAGTGGGCTTGTTGAAAGAAAAACCTTCACCTTGGCTGTCGATTTATCGGCTTTGGCACTCTGGCGAGCTGATTTTTAATCTGACGACCAGTTCCTGTTGCGCCTCTCTTATTGAAACTGGAAAATTCAGTTTGTACAAGTTTGCAGATAATTGCATCTGACTCTGGCATCTTCTGCCAGCCCGATCCGCATCCGAACAACGACCACATATCGATAAAACGAAAAACGTTCCCAAATGCAATTACCGTAAGTTTCAGGAATGCATTTCACTTAACCGTTATCTATAAGTAACACACATCTGACGGAAGGTGCAACGTTGTATTCTGCTTAAGCTCCAGCTCCATGTTCGTCAAGAGACACCAAGAGACACGACTCGTCTTCTTCGTCATCGTCGGTCCATAATTTTTTTTTTTTTGCTGCTGCACGAAAACAGCATGTGTGTTGGTTGAGTGATTTATCGATCAACATGGTTTCATGTCATGACTATCCGCAAGGTAGTAAGGAGGCAACAACTAAGAATAAGAAAGCATCATCATTTCCAGCGAAAGATGGAAAATGCTACTCAATCCGTCGGTCGGCATATGGCAGGATGTGCGGGGGGCGACACGGGGAAAAGTCGTTAGGATTCCTGTTTTTCTTTTTGCATTTTATTTTTATTGTTCTTCTTTGCAAAGTTTCCTCCGAAGTCTGAACTGAACTTGAATATTTTCTTCTTTTCTCTCTTTACAGGTATGTATCTTCTGTACGAGAGTAACAACTATCCGATATCCAAGATGGAGAGAGCATGTTTGCGGAATTGAAATTATTGACATTATTACGTGGATATGTGCGATGGGGTGACACTAATGTCTTAGCGGATGGGAGTTGCTTCTATGGGGACTTATTGAATCCACTTAAACTTGTGTGTAAGTTTCCTCCTTAGAGACAATGTGTTTGAAGTTTGTCGATGCCGCCTAAGAAAGATGTTTTGTTTTGTTGAAACCGAAGTGCAGGGACCTAGAAATTGTCATACATACCAATTGGGACTGGTTTTACCTACTGATCTTCTGTGAGAGAAATATTGTATATCATCCATTCCATATAGGTACTACTTGGACTTGCTGCTACTTTGGAGTATTAAGGTGGTGCCGCCAATTGCCTTTGGCATTGGGATAGATACATATGTACAAACATAATAGAATAGCCATATGTAACCTTGTAAGAAGGGTGCCGACTGTCAGTGTAGGATAGGATGATAGAAAATATGACAAGATCGCTCTCCAGCTTTTTTGGACTGTCATTAAGTCTTATCGCCCAAAGTCATAACGCCCAAATTTTTTCTTAAAAATTTATTGTTGTAAAATTTACTGAAGTTTGAGTGATGTGACATTGATTTTGGGCGTAATGACATTATTTTTACTAACGCCCAAAAAATGCATAACGCCCAAAAACAAACAACAAAAAGGAAATAAAGGCCAAAAAGAATTTGCTGTTTAAAACGTATGGAACCCCCCTGCTTGGGTTTACTGTCAGATTTGGGGTGTATGCGTTACTTTGGGCGATATGTCATTCTATTTGGGCTTTGCGACGCTTTATTCCTTTAAATTTTGCTCGATGTTGTGGTTTTTGGGCGTTATGATATTTTTAATTTGGGCGTTATGACCTTGGGTGATAAGACCTAACGCTTTTTGGACTTGAACCATTGGCCAATACACAGAATCATTTCTCTGCCTTCGGAAATGAATTTGGTATACATTAAGAGTCTCTTATACGATATCTCCGAGTCATTCCGGGTAATTTAGCGAAGGAATCAATCTTCCTTCTTATAGCTATCCTTGATCTAAATATTTCCATAGTTGCAGAATATAACTAATTATGGGTCCATAACTTAGAACGTTCAATCAATCTGACCTAATTGTTTCAAAACTGTCATAGCTTTTACCGATCCTATGGGAAAACTTCTGCATCGCTCTTTTCACTAAATATTAGTAAATTATGTAAACTACTCAAAACAAACCAAAGATTTGAGTTTTGTCTAAAAATTACTCAATTGGTAAATTAGTTTGCTTGACTATGAGTTCTTATCAATGCTTCGAGCAACAAATTTAACTACGGTAGCCTCCAAGTGAATAAATAAATAAATACGTGGCGCAACAGGCGGGTAGACACCCTAGGCCTAGCTTCTCGAATGGTTTCGTTTGTGTGAGTTTCTATTTTTGTGACGAATGGAAGGGACCTACAATTTTATGCCGAGTCCGGACGGCTGAATTGAGAAGCTTTTACATGACAGTCATACTCTCAGATGTTTGTCAGACGTTCGCGAGAGATGTCGCAGTAGAAAAAACTTTAAGATGTAATTTGTGTTTTTCCGGGGATCGAACCTGGGATCCCTCGCACAGTAGTCCAGCACACTAACCACTGCGCTATTGCACCCATCTCCTTCTCAGTTAAATATTTTTTTATAAAGACAGCCAGTGACCCAGCTGTCCTATACAGGACGCGATCTGATTGATCAGACAGTGAGTGAGAAATGACTTTTACGTTAGCTTAAGTATCTTGTCCCTCCAGCATGAAGTTGGCTCCAGGATCGAGGTATTATTGTCCTTATTTTTTCGTAGTTCCCTTAGTGCAATAATATATATAGAAGACAAAGACAGTCTACGTGCGTCTATATAATCCACATCCAATATATCAGTCTCACATCGGCAGCCTTAAATATTTCCCTCGAGGCATAGCAACTCTTAAGATTTTGCAGTTAAATTTACATTTTAATACAAAGTTCCGGTTCTACTTTTTACTGTCGCATTTCGTGAGGGTATTCGCTGAAATGTTAATTTTTCTTTCCATTTAAATGCTGGAGATAGTATGAAAACTTTGCGTTCATGGAATGTAATTAAAAAGTATATCTCTATGTAGAAAGTTTTTTTTTTTTTCCTGTTCATGCTGAACATTCTTGTATTTCTTTTCAAGCAATAAAATTCCTATGCATATAGGTATATACCTACAGATACAGAGATACATTTCACATTCACGATTCAATTACAAGTTCCATCTAAACGTTTAATCGATGATATTTGGAATCCCATGGAATCCGCGAAATTCACTTCTACTCTACTTGTATGTGCAGCTAGGTGATAGTACCTACACTCGTATTTACAGATACACCTTCACATTCAAGGGAGAAACAGTAAAACCCACTAAATCCAAGAAAACATCGTTTACTGAATTGTAAACGTGCAGGAAAGGGGGATAAGCCCCAAGACTTGGTTTATTAGCAAATGTGCGCAGAGGTTTTGCCACGGGCTCTTCCTTCCTTGCGTTCCAAGTTTAAGGACGTCTTCAACCGGATAAACTATGCTGATGTCGAGCACCGTATAACTATTTTGTCGGAGCAGTATAACCTTATACACCGAAAGACAGTTGTCTTCGGTTTTTTTCTTTTTTTCTTTATTGTCGCTCTATACAGAGTCGGTGAATATCTTGTACCTCAGAGTTTGGTAACATTTTGTAAGAAGATGTGTGAGATTCTGCAGAATGCCAGCGACTGAGGATATTATTTCAATCGCGCAAAACATTAATGTCTATGTCGAGAAATTCGCGCAAGGTGGAAGGAATTATTGGGAGAAATTGATTTGCACAGGCATATCGAGACTAATTGAATTTGCAACCGACATCTGAATGGTATGGTATGAACTATCCTCGCCATTCCGTTTGGTATAGAGGAATTTCCATATGGTTTACAACTTTGCACAACTGCATCAACCGTATATGGGTTTTGATATGGTGGACGTTGAGTCAACTGTCCTCTTGGGTTTATTTGATTTCACTGCTTTGGATACTGCACCTGCACATGAACTGTGCGAGGACTTTTTTTATTAGTAACGTTTGAGACCTACAAAACTAACCATTCAAAAAGTGTGATCGCATGAAGTGGACAAAAGGACTATACCAAACTGTGACATCTATACCCACTATGGTGATTGGTAACAAGAACAAAAGCAAAGTTGAACTCATTGCTGATTGATTAGATAGTAGTTTCAGATATGTGAGCGAATGTCAGGTAAAAGTTTACGTAAAGGTGCTAAAATTTACAATATCGACCTAAAATATGGACTACATGAAATTTGGCCCCAAACTGAAAATTAAAAATCACCCCACAAATTTACATGAAAGGCAACAGAAAATTGCCAAGAATTCTTCGAATTGGGGTGACAATTCATATTTTGCGGCCTTTTTTAATTTTTCATTTTCATACCGTTTAATTTTTGGGTTTAATGTCAGATTTGAGGCCTTATTTCATTTTTTGGGGCCTTATTTCCATTTCGAAATTGGGGTGATTTTTCATTATGAAAAACAGCTCCAATTTTGGGGTGATTTTTTATTCTTAGTTTGGGGCATTTTTCATTAGGGCCAAATTTCATGTAGCCTAAAATATGACGGTCTAAAAAATAAGTACTGATTGCAATGCAATTCCTCTACCTCCCTCTCTGGTCATTATGTATAGTTAAACGACGGCATTTCCGAAAAATGACACGAGCTAATGGTCGAATCAATGTGATACCAAAATGGTGTTCTATAGTTTTACATTTACCGGGCAAAGGGACTTTCACTTGATCAAAACACGAATCAACGAATATGATCAAATTGCTATCGACGGAAGAAATGTATCCGATTTTTTGGACATCCACACTTTCCGAGGTATTCTAACATCGACTTGGACCACTACCTAGTAGAAGTCAAGAGCAAAGTTCGATGTTGAAAGACTGCGCTCGCAAGAAGTTGATATAACCTGTTGTCGAACGAGTTTTCCTAAACCTTTCAAAAGAAGTCGCGTATCACCAGATTCAAGTGAAGAAAACCAGTGCCAGAAGGCTATCAGAAACGATAAGTTTCAGGCGAAATAAAGCGATTCAAAGATGTCACTTTATGCCACTTTTTTCAAAAGTGACCCTTACCGTCTAACCATTACAAGGCGTGTCCTACTCTATAATGAGGTGAACTCTCATAACTATCGATTGTACGCTGTAACTTTCCGCCGTACAAACTTGCGTATACGCCGGCAAATTATATTAAATTATGCTATAACAAATTGTAATTTGTATAAACGAAATAAATTGTCTTATCTTATCAATCGATGGCCCACTTTATATATGCATTTTGTTAGCCAAAATGTGGGCATGGCATCGTCTCAAATAGCTGTGAGAAATTTGAATTTTTTGTGTCAACAAATTTTTATGTAAATTTCGTTGAAGTGCCGGGGGTTTCGAATTCGGAGATCTAAAGGATGAATCATTTGCTCCTCGCTACTCTTTCTTGAGTCCTGTAAGATTCAATTTTGCCACGCACTAGAAAAGTTTGTATGTAATTGTCGTTATTGATTGAATAAGGTAGGGTGAGGGCAAACGTGAGTTAACCGAAATGATCGTTGTTTACAGAACGTCGCCAGTTCAATGCAGCCTACATGTTATGGGTCCTATAGAAACAGTCAGTCAAAGTTAAAAAATAGGGCCCACCAAGTATTTATGTTCTCATTAAAAAAAAATGAGTGATTACCTATCTGGTACGCTTTCTGAGTCCTTGTTTATTTATAACCACCGCCATGGTTCTCTTTAATGCTTTTCAATTGGTCCCAGGTCCTATTATTATTTCAATCTAACTGGCAACGGTTACGGTACCCTCACCCAGAAATATATGTGCTCTGTTCTACCTAACAAGCTTATTCCAAGCGATACCATAATACTTGGGCCCCTAAAAGATCGTTTCGTGAATGCGTGGGTCAGTAAAACATTCATCTTGTCTTCTCCACACGCTTACTCGTTTTTTGTCACTAAAAAACTTGACCTTACATTCGTCTGTAAAGAGTAGGTATAGACCTCTTCAGTTGTCCGTAGTCGAATCCGAATACTCAGGGGCGTACCTTAAGCTCGCTGCACGATGAGCGGTTGTCAGTTTCGGTCGAATAGCACGCACTCTGGACCATTTACCATCTTCGTGGGGTCGATTACGTACCGTTTGATCACTTACTTGAATACCAGTCGATTGCCGCAGTTGCTTTCGTATGGCCTGGGCGGTTATGGTACGCTCTGATTCTTCCTGGTTCAGATCTTCTTCGGTTTCCAGACGCTTCGGATAGCTCGCAGCGACACACCCACACGAATTGCAACAGACCTTTGAGAAATTCCCTCCTGAAGCTAATTTACCGCTTTTACTCCGTTTTCGATACCCAAAATGATGCCAAGAATCGGGCATGGTAATCACGATTAATAACGCAGTCAAAGAAAACAATTACAGAAAGTAACACTTAGTGACAAAGCTTAGAATCAGACATAAAGCAAAAGTGGAGCAATTTTTGCAATAGTTGTGCGCTTTTTCTGCCTACCGACTTGGAGGCGTGGGCGCAGTAGCGCAATGATTAGTGTGCTGGACTATTGTGCGAGGGATTCCAGGTTCGATCCCCGGAAAAACCTAAATTACATCTTAAAGATTTTTCTACTGCGCTATCTCTCGCGAACGTCTGACAAACATCTGAGAGTATGACTGTCATAAAAAAGCTTCTCAATTCAGCCATTCGCAATCGGCATAAAATTGTAGGTCCCTTCTATTCGTCCCAAAAATAGAAACTCACACAAAACGAATGGTTGCGAGAAGCTAGGCCTTGGGTGTCACCCGCATGTTGCGCCACCTATTTATTTATTTTTTTATTTAAGAAGATTGCAGTGTCCCACTGGATTCACTCAAATCTTCCTCTTTGCAACTACGTGTGACTATGATTTGCAGACCCTCGAAAAATTCGTGAACTGTATCTTTAGTTAGTTACACTGATTCCTATATGCCTGATATAACTAAGGTATGCTATTAGGTGCGTACACATTCTTGGTGGACAGTATCAAGTATCAAGTATTTTAAATATCCGACTGAAAATTTGGACAGTCTGTATATTTGGTTTCTTTAATGATCCTCAATAGATCTGTTTTAAATGTTCAACTGGCGAGGCAAAGCTTCCTGGGTCCCTGTTTTGGTATTTAAGTAAGACACATGAATTTATTAAAACTAGAAAAAAAATGTTTACTGCATTCTACCCAAAAGTTAAGCGTGTAATCATTTTTTAAAGGTGAACACAGTTTGCTGTAAAGCAAGGCGCTCAGGTATGCGGCGTGGCAGTGTCCTCTAATTTACCCACAAGCGACTTACGACGCAGCAAAGTATGACGTTCTGTTTAATTTAAATGCAATCGTATTGATTACTAACCACTCTCACGAAAATGTGAAACGCCTTCATTATTACAAAGGCTCTCCTTCAATAACACAATTACTACCAAATAAATTAGCCTATAAACATGCAACGCTTTCTGTGGTTTCATTTATTGCCTTTTAATTTCGAATTTTTAAATTGGTCTTATATGGTCTCACGTTGACGTTGGCTGTATGTCAAGTCGTTCTACTTACAACGCACCAAATCTCCATTCGTGACTCTTAGACTTACGTAGATAAGTGGCGCCCGGTGTGGGAATCGAGAAAATTATTTCCAAAAAACGACTTCAACGACACAATAGACTTCAATAACAGTCCAGAGTAGGTGATCCAGCCAAGAGCCAAGTTCTCTGGTAAAGGCACTTAATTTTTTTACAGGAACAAACTCAAGCAAATCCTGTGGTATAACTTTGAGAGTTTATACCCTGAAAGCATTCTCCACTTGATATTTATTTTGCTAGTTATCAGTTTATTCTTAAACCATGTTTCCACCAACGTGATTTAACTAAATCCTATTGATTTAGATAAATGATCTCATTCATGTTTTATTTTTTATTATGGAAGAATATGGAATGTACCTTTTAAAACGCGTAAAGTTCGGTGGAAACGGCTTTCGTAATTTATAAATCACTTCGGCTTAATCCCTTTGGTGAGAACTAGGAACATGGAAAGGTTGCACTTGCAGCTGCTTCAATTATTAGCACTGTTCTTAAAAAAGAAAGAAGAGTAAAAAAAAAATACGGGTACTACATCGTCGTCGTCAACTCGGTGAAGAGTCTACTCTTACAAGAGAGCTTCAGATTGAATATGAAGAAGATCAAGGATCTTACCGTTTGACAACAAGTCAAATAGAATATAGAATTCAATCTGTTGGGTCAAATATTTTTAAAAAGCATATCAAATTAAGGGAAGCCCTGGTATAGCTTGCGGGTGTTAATTGGTAACACTTATGAGTTTATTTCCTCCGATGTCCATATGTCGATATGGCAAGACTCTCGACATCTACTCGCAAAATACGAAGCATATGTTGGAATTTTGCGAGCTAATCTCCGATAGTGATCAGAACATGTGTCCACTTGCGAGCGACTTTCAAAAGGCTCGAATCTCGAGAGTAAAAAGTTAGCTCTCCTCGAACCGCTCTCAAGATCAAGACTATGTCATGTCCACTTGCTTGAGAGCTGCTCGCAGCATTTTTACTCTCAAATGGACAGGCACCTTAAGTCTCTGAAATGAAGGTTCAATGTTAAAAAGTTGGTAGGTTTACTTGGCAAGTAAGCATTTTTTTCTTTTATATAAGAGAACTTGGCTCTTTTTTAACATTTATATTTTAAACCGCCGAATCGATTGAGTTAAAATGTATAGACAATTTTAGGTATTGGCCAAGGAGTGCGTGTCCGTTTTTATATTGCTGTATTTCAGGTTTATGCAGAAAGCAACTCGAACAAAAGAATACCAAAACTCATTTGAAGAATTTGTTAAGTCAGGAAACATATATCACACCATTACCAGTGTGTGACGAAAACTTCAACATTCCTACCAGCTCAGCTTCTGTGGTAGGAAGATGCAACCTTAAAGGATAAGTAATATAAATCAATTTCAGCACAGACGGATCAAGAACTGTCTTGGTCTTCTTAGGCAACATGCATCATTTCTAATACATAATTTTAAAGCTCGCCAAACATGGAACTGGCATTACCTATTCTACCAAATAAAGGAACCTTGGGTTTTCTAGGACCTATGGTGACAAACGATTTTCTGCCTCACCTGAATCTGAGCGGCTGTAAGAGTTAAATGCCTCCTGTCACGACTAGGCACTGCTTCGCAGGTAAGATATCAACAAGGCCTGTAGTATATTCAAAGAATGTTTTCTGAAGCTGCTTGGACAACGAAAAGAGGATACTACTCGAATTCATCACACTCTTTGTATATGTGGGAGTCACAGTAATTCCATTATCGCTCTAATGTTATTCTTGACAACCAAAGTATAACCAGAACATGGGTTCCTAGATTTTATAACCAACTACTCTATAAGCAATCCGAATTCTATCCGAACCAAAAAAAACTATACATCACAAACCTAAGGCTAATAAACTCGAATTTTAATTAACAACCTACTGCACACGCAATCACTTGCATCTTAACTATACCCAATCGCTGCAGTATAGAACCTCCATTGGAGATCATCATCCATGTTCAACTTATCCGCATAGTGAATTCATTTCCACTACCACAAGTATGTGGCTATAAGTATTTACAGTTTGCACTTAATCCGCCAATTAAATTCCACTCATGAAATCATTACGCACCACCATAGATTTACGACTAACTACGAGTACTCGTACATCTATATCCTTCGTCTTGATTGTAAGTAAATCCGGTTTTCATTGAGCAAAGATACATCGTCTTAATAAGAACGTGTTTGCTAATATTTAAAAAAAAAAAAGGAAATCTGTTGCCAGAGAAGAGAAAGAAAAGAAAGCCAGCAGCACCAGCAGCACACGATTAACAGGGATATTCTTTGGAGGCATCCAACTACTGGCGGGACATGGTGCACTGCAGATTCCAGTTAAACCTCTTCTTCTTCTTTTTTTTTCTAATGCTGCTGATTTTGTCTGCATTTCTCTGGCAAACGAGAAGAGGAAACAAATTGCAAAGGGTTAGATACCTCAGATAGATAGCACACACTGGTCACGTACTAGTAGTTTGACAGCAACTTTAGCTACAAATCTCGTTCTGGGATGAACAACATTTTGTGTATGCGATGCGAATGGGTGAGGTAGGTCAAGTTTGTTGGGATTTTGTCTTTAGACACCGCTTGATCTTGTGTCACTTCCTTTTAGAGAGTTGTTATTCTGAATTGTATCTGTGAGTTCCTTAGAAAACATTATGATTGCTATTGCATTCATAACTTGTTGGGGAGTAGGTTATACATGTACGGAAATTGTGTTTGCAGAAGGTGACAGAGAAAATCCGTGTAAAGATTCTTTATTTGCAAATTAATTAAATTTGTATCTGTACTGTACAAAGTTTGATCCCTGGATTATATTCAAAGTTATACTTACAGACTGATTTAAGAATATCTGAGTCTTGCAATTGCACTTAGTCCTTTTAAGTGGTTCAAAATTTCAGATTGAAACAGTGTTTGAGACCATAGAACATACGAAACCACATCTCTGAACTCTTTTACAACTCTTCCCACGTGACTTTCACTTGGCATTGCTCTACGAGGGTCATTATCATCATCATCATCACCATTTTCAATGGTCCGCTTGTCCATTAAGTGGGTCGCGGGTGCAGGTTGCTCAAGTGGACTCCACATAGCTCTACGAGGGTAGTTATGAATTTTGTTATGGACTTTGCTGTATCCCTTGCACCTGTCGCTTTGGCTCTTAGTCCTTCGGTTTTTTTAATCCGTTCATCATCCACGTTTTGAAGGAACCAGTCTCTAACCTTATCATATACGAGTATGGATTATTGGAAACTGGGAGAAACTCCCCCTGTAGTTCGAAAGAGCTTTATTTCTAACCAAATTGTTTGTTAACAAAGTTTTAATTTTTTCAAACAACAACAAGTGTAAACTTTTTTTTATTGGCGAAAAAAGTTCATATAACTTCATTAAAAACAACAAGAATACACGAAACATTATTCCGGCGGCGGCGGGTAGGGTAGAGTAGAGAAAACGTGCCACGTGAGGTATGGGGACTTAGGTTAAGTGAACCTTTCTGCCATAATACCGTGCATGTTGTTGAGGGGCTAAGTTTTATAACTAGCGGTGCCCGCAAATTCGTTGGCGGCGTCAAATTTAGCTTCTGCTTAACTTAGTAATTTTAGTTAAAAAATAAATATACATACTATCAGGTAATTCCCATTCGTCTTCACACTACTTCTCAGACATTCCTGATGTTCATTACAATGCCATAATAATCGAGTGTTTCTCTCTAAAATAGGATAATAAAGGGTCCGCCATCTAACGTTTTTTTTTTTCAACTAGTGCTTATTTCGCGAATGGTAACACTTAGCTCATGTCTGATTTGACAGATAATTAGTTTTATCCTTCCGCTGAACGAATATGGTTGTGTATACGCTTGAACAACGCTGGGAAATATTGCGACATTACTTTGAAAATCATGGTAATGTTGCAGAATGTGTGCGAAAATTGCGTACGGATTTTGGAAGAAGAGAAGCACCGTCAGCTCCGTATGTTCGTTATCTTGTGAAAAAAGTGAAAGAAACTGGCATCCTCATCGATAAACCAAAGCGTGAAAAGCCAAAAACAGTGCGTACACCCGAGAAAATTGCTGCTGTGGCAGCAAGTGTGCGTGAAGTGAAGGCATAATTGGGCCATTTTTCTTCGAAAATGAGCAAGGAGTGGCCGTTACAGTCAATGGCGATCATTATCGGGCCATGTTGAACGAATTTTTGTTCACAAAAATTGAAGAGGAGGATATTGGCAACATTTGGTTTCAACAGGACGGCGCTATGTGCCACACAGCCGAAGCTACACTCGATGTTTTGCGCCCTGTTTTTGAAGATCGCATTATCAGCCGCAGAGCTGATGTCGTTTGGCCACCGCGGAGCTGCGATTTGACACCGTTGGACTATTATTTGTGGGGTGCCGTAAAAGATAAGTGTTACGCCGACATGCCAGAGACAATTGACGCTTTAAAGGACAATATTCGTGAAGCCATTGGTGAAATACAGCTGCACACAATCGATAATGTGCTTAAAAATTGGACCGATCGTGTAGGCTACTGCATGGCCAGCCGAGACAGCCATTTGAATGAAATTATTTTCCATTATTAACCGGAAGGATTGTACTTTCAAATAGAAAAAGAAATTTGAGAAAATATTCAGTAGTTTTTTTTTATAGCATTTTCAAAAAAAAAAGTTTTTTGGCGGACCCTTTATTATTCAATTCACCACCACACTTCCAATTGTCTCATATCATCTCACCAGCCATCGACGCACTTCGTATAGCTATTAGTTGTGTTTTTATGAAACCTCGCCAGCCAGTGGTTGCCAGTAGTTGCCAGTTGAGGCACATTTCACATGCTAATGTTGAATTCGATTGGCAATCTGAGATTTTTTAAGATTTCTCTAGATTTCGTCTGGCCAATCGAACAAAAAGAAGTATACTGCGCTGTTCTTAGTTGGTGTTGGTGGTGTGCCTGCCAAAAGTTGTTTACCTTTTTTTTTTGTGAAGATTTTTTTTTCATCATAATGTAAGTGTATTGGTAAATCTCGAGCGTCTCTGAGAAAAAATCTAGATTCGCAAAAGTGCTCTCGACTCTGAAAAATATTGCTTTTTTTTGTACCAAACGAACGGAAAAAGTGATCTCGGGAAAGAAAAAGTGCTTTTTTCTGGCGAATCGAAATTAACATAATTAAAACAACAACCTGCTGACAACTGCTGGCAACAACTCTTGATTTTCTCCCCAGTCGGAGAGCTGCTGGCTGACAGCTGGCTAAATTCAATTCACAACGAGCAAACAGGTGGCGCTGAAAGCAACAAGTGGCTTGGAAAGTAGTTGGTGGAATTAAATTGTTCATTGACTCAAATCATGGCATACAATAATTATTATGTTATTATTTTATTACCAAATATCGTATATATAAATGATTTGTGCATTGGCACAATAAAATAAGTGTTGTCCAAATTTAAATAACAAATTTCCGTCAAAAAAAAATCTCATAACAACTGCGTAATACAATTCGTTCTTATCTCATGCACACAACATTCCAGAGGAAAATGTCAGAATTTATCAAATATTTTTACCAAATGCAAATGTTATACGAAATTCTGGTATGCTTTTAGGCTTATTGCTTAAATTCATTCGTCTGGCTTTATCTTGCTGGCAATTGTGCTGGCAACTGTCCAAATGAACGGCTGGCTGGCGAGGTTTCAAAAAACATGCCTATTGATTAGATTACATTTCATGTACCTACATCGCATGCTTCTCTTTCGTTTCTCAGAGAAAACTACACTGGGATTGTTCTAGGGAATGTGATCACATGAAATTTTGGTCTGTAGCTCAGCTTCTGAATGAAGCAGAAAGCTTATTTTAAAGGCAGCGTTGGCTATTGGCTCCCGCTCCCGCTCCCTAAGTAATTTTTTTTTAACTGTATAAAACTTATTTGACAAAATCCAAATTAAAAATTCAATGAAGGCTGAATAAACATACTTGATCAAACGTGGCAATTGGCGACAAAGCTTTAAACCATATCGGAGTCGAAAGAAACATTTCAAAAAAAAGTTTCATTAAACTCTGTCCAGTAGTTTTCACGCTTTGAAGTAATGAAGAAAATTCCTACAGTTTTATTAAAAGTACATTATACAGGGTTGGCCAAGTTTCTTTTTAAAAATATGAACAATAAAATAAAATATAAACAATAAAATGATCAACATTAAATTTGTTCCATGTATTATGGCTTTATTAGTAAGAGCAAACATTCCCATTAATTATGGAACACGACGTCGTTCAAGTGGCTGCCTTGGCTGGCTTCGCAATCAGGGCATTCTGTCACTCCAAGACCTTGTTGATGGCTTAGGGC
This sequence comes from Cheilosia soror, assembly GCA_949372485.1. Taxonomy (NCBI): domain Eukaryota; kingdom Metazoa; phylum Arthropoda; class Insecta; order Diptera; family Syrphidae; genus Cheilosia; species Cheilosia soror. The sequence continues at coordinate 93,097,050 of OX443561.1, read as the reverse complement.
TTAGCCTATAGCTCGAGCTATAGCTCATGGATTGGTTGGATGATATTGGCCTTAAATGCTTGAATCATTTCCGAATTGTTGGCATTGGCATAACATCGGTCCTTCACGGTTCGCAACAAAAAAAAAAACTAGAAGGGTCAAATCGCAGCTTCATGTCTTTTGCAATGAATTCGTCTGAATACATCGAAATTCCCTAAATTCAGTTGAATTCTTCTCATCGGAATTTATAATTGAGTAAAAATAGGATTTCGAATAGTAGTTTAATTTAGATTTGCCATTAAACAAATTTTACAATTTCTTTTCATTACATGAATGAATATCGATATGTACGTGTTTTTGGCAAATAGAAGAAACGACAGTTGTTGCATGTGGAACATTTTCAGTATCAAAGTTAACTTTAATTTCTATACCTATTATTTTTGTTAATGTCCCAATTTCTTTTTGTAGTTGCAACATTAGAAATGAGCTCGGTAATTTGTTTTATTGATATGGCAGAGAGGTTTTCACTCTTCAGTTTTGTTGTTTTGCAAAAGATGAGTTCCGAGATGTATCAAGTCTCGGCCTTTCGACCATAAAGCAGCAGATGTCTGTTCTTCTAATGCTTGTTGTTTCTTGAGCAAATTTTCACAACAAAAACTGAGACCTACAAAATGTTACTATACAGATTAAGATCAAGAAACAGTAAACATTTCAGGTTGATTGGAAAATGTTCCCAAGCAAATGTTGTAGTCGTTTTCGAAAAGAATTTTATTAAATATTTTTCCATTTCTGCAAAATCCTCTTGTGTTATTTGTAAAATTGTAGTTTTATTTTAACATCCGTTGATTTTTAAATCCAACTTTATTTTCAATGATTTTCCAAACACTTTTTATTTCGTTTTCCATTTATAAAATAGTGAAAATTTAAACTACCGAAAGCGATTGTTGTGTTCGAGGTTGTGTAAGAATATTCGAAAATAATGAATAAACATCAAACTATAACGGTACTGCAAAACATGGGCGGTATATATTTATTTCACACGTCACTTTGACAGTTATTGGAAAGTTCTACTTCTTTTGAATTCCTGAATTCACAATATGAATTCACGAATTCCGAGTTAAAATATTCTGAATTCAGTGATTACAAAACGAATTCACATTTTTTTAACGCGAATTCAATTAAATTTCGTATGAATGCATGTGCTTAATTGAATTCCTGTAAATTTAATCTTAATTCCCTTAATTTTTTTTTTGAATTAATATTAAATGTTCCTTAAATACACCGATTACTTCCCCCTCGGTCCAATGCGTTTTGCTGGTTTTGATAACAGGGTGCCTACGTTCTCGTTGAAGAATATACAGTCGCCGGCATAATTGTTTAGACAAAAGTAAAGCCAATTCTACTCATAAATTTGAACTTACTTACAAAACTTTCCTTAACCCATTAAGTACCCATTGAAAATTTTGAACTTTTGTAAAAATCTACTTTTTTGACTTTTTTCCTCGATCTCAAAAAAATGTTTTGATGCAAAAAGTTTCTTCAAACAATTCTATTAGTAACTGCAAAAAAAAATTCGAAAACAAATCAACAACAAATCAACCCTTTTCGAATGTGTATAGATGCTGGTCTTGTTTTGTTTTTGTTTGCCTTGTGGCACGATCGCAAAAGTAAAAACATCCATTTGTAGCAAGGTATATATGTATTTGTGTATATTTTCACTTCAAAAAATACATTTTGCCTAAAAACTGTTAACTAAGGACGTGGCTATAAACGACATAGCCTATAGCAGTATCACAGTCCGGAGGAACATTGCAAAAAAAGTTTCATTGAAACCTGTCCAGTAGTTTTTGTGTTTTTAGCTGACAACGAAAATTGCTTCAGTTTATTATATGTATATAGATTGTTCATCTTTGTTTTTCTATGTAATTTGCTGTGTGTTTTTTGTATACATTTTTTAGTATGCATTTCTTAACTTATCTTATGGATTTTTATATGTTCCTACTTAATTTCCAATCTTGCATCTGGCAGTATTCTTTTCTTCATTATTTTTTAAATGCACTACTTCAAATCTGCAATTATATGTATCTGTGAGAAATATCTCTTGCTGATTGAGTAAAGAAAATTTGTGCTCCATCGCAGAAGTCACTTGCTTTCAATTGGAAACTTTATTTCGGTCTTCGTTTTTAATTATGAGGGATGGTAAATCTCTACAGGGTAGTATTCAGTTATACTTATAGAAAAACCATTTCAATTTGCAACGTTAAATGTTTTCCTGTTTTTCAATTTTTAATAGCAGAATTTGCACGGTTCCTCTATATCATTCAACAACACAAAAAGTAGTTTTCTTTATGTATATGACGGAACTACTGACATTTTCGTACTGCTCTGTGACGTACTACCTACCTCTGCATAAAATGTAAGCTAAATTAGGTAATTTTCGGAATTGAAATGAAAACGGTCGTCCTATCAATCAAAGTCCACGAGGAGTTGTAATTAATCATGATCATGAGTATTTCGCCGAGTGGTTAATGATACAGTATATCAGGTGCGGTGGGTGTTTTATTTACATATAATATTCGCAGTGCTCGTGCATGAGTATGGTTACGCAACACAGTCATCACCATCATCATCATCATCAAAATTACGATGGGGGTACGGTCCCTTTCACAAAATCAGGATAGATTTTGATTAGTTCGAGAGTATGAATAAAACTCGGGTCAATTAATTGCTCATGACTGATTGAAGCAGCTTCCTTTCAGTGGTTTGCCTATTGACTGTTGGTGGTGTATTTCTGCTGCAGCAGTAAAATTGTGAAGAAGACCGCATAAAGCAATTTCCTCGAATGACTTTGAATGGCTTTAATTTGAGTGGAGACTTGAGAGATGCAGTCGATGAAATGTTGATTGTATACAGATGAGGAAAGCAATAGAGGATTGATAGATGAGAAAATTTCTCCTGATAGGTATGGGACTTTCGAAATTATAAAATCCGAACCGTATCGGATATTTATTCAGCATTTCGGTTTTTTGCATTTAGGTACATAATATTTAAGGGCGTTTTTGCGACTGATATGGCAACGACAGAAGTTCAAATTCCGAACGCATCCTGAAATCCAATGACAATCTGTTAAAGTCCAGGCCACCCTTTTTGTATTGGAGCGGAAAGGCTTGGAGGAAAATTCACTGACTTTAAAGGAAAATTAAGATCGATAATACTAAAATAAATCATGACTGACAATCTGATCCCCTTCGTATCTCTTTCTCTAAGGAAAATTATCCCTTTTTGACAGATGCGCAGAACGAAGCGAAAATGAGTCCTCGGAATATATAACCTTTAATTTGTGTACTGTGGGTGGAAAGGATCTGGATGTCAGCAATAGACTAAATAAGTCTCGTAGTGCATTCTGAATACTTTCTCCAGTATGGAACGCTAGCGATGTATCATTTCGCACTAAGTTATAGTAGTTTGAATCCAACATAAAATCTGTAGAAATTATTCGCCAAAATATCGAGCAGGTTACAGAGTCTTTTGTTTATCGTTGTCTGTGTTACATTGGCCACAAACGAATTTCAACCATGAATTGTGGCATTGAACTGGACAAAAGAAAGTGGATGTTGACATCAAACAGAGACAATGGCGCTGGAAGTAGTACTTCCGATTGAACCATCAAGGCTTGGCATGTTGGTAGGGCAAGAACAACATGGATGTCAACTGTTTCGATGACAGAAGCTCAGTGTCAGAATTTGCTGTCGTGGACACAGTGATGTAAACAGAGAGAGCGAAGATCAAGGAAACTGGGGTCTGTACCACGAAACAACAAGTATTGTGGAATGGGAGTATTTTAACATTTTGCTCCGATAAATTGCTTCTGTTTAACAATACTTGTTGTTTCGTGGTTCTGGCCCCTGGTTAGCGCCTTATAAGAATATGTTTAAGTGAAAGATTATTTCACCCTTCACGTGTCTTAGCGAGGGTAGGCTTCCTCCGCGAAGACCGCGCCGTCTAGCCTGGTCCAGTCTCTCCTTGCAGTTGGCGACAACTTAGGGTATAGTTGTAGTTAAATCGATGATAAAACATCCTACACTTGTGCTTGACACATCACCTCCTCTCTTCATCCCATCAAAAATGATACTCAAAAATAATTGCCGTCATACTTTGAAAATCGTTTCTTTTGTAATCAAATTCTTAAAGCTTCACTTGCGTGCGCCTTCGTCTTATCGCAGTAATAAGCTGCAACGATGTCGTAGCCGCCTAAAATTGCTCATCCTCTTGTCATTCTAAAACACTTTCAACAAAAACGATGTCGTCTTCTCTCATCGTAATGAGTTTTTAAAGTGCTACAAACTCCCTTTGTAAGTGATAACTCCTAAAATACAAGTCGTGATGTAGCACGGTTATCCTTGTTTATTTAGCTCCCTACTGGGAGTGATTCGCATTTAATTGCTCGGTTTGGGTGTCGTCGTCCTATATACATTTTTTTATGCACCATTCTGTTGTTGAAAGAACCAATTACCCAGCAGTAAAGCTCATCCATAAGTAGGCTCAGAGACCCTTCAGCATATTCTTTCAACGAGTGTATTTGTTTTTGTGAATTTTTTTTTTTATGACATTCCCTAGCATACACACCGCACCGGCGACATCTATATCAGGAAATTGCTCTCATTATTATTATCAAACTTTTTTTTTGTTTTCATAATTTATTTTGTTTTTTTCTGCTGTGTGCTACTAAACAGTAAGCACTGAACTCACAACATATTTGCGAATCCCGTACTCTACCGAGCTTATTGTTGATGTTTTACGATACCAACGTCTATAAATCCGCTACCGAAGCGGAACCATACGACCAAAAGCACAAAAATGATTACGACCGCATTAAATGTATCTAGTACCCTATTCCCGGCGCGCACAGGCACAGCTATACTTACATACAGCTCACAGCAGTGTGTTTGTGTATTGCTCTTTGAGAACAATGTCTGGTGTAGTAAAACGATGCCGTCAACAGGGTATTGTTTTCATGCTACCACCATCACCCTCAATGAGTCATTTTCGCCCCTGCAATATCTGATTTAGGTACTTACACTGCGTGGAATTTTTAGATCGTAACGTGAAACGCGCCGCACAGCAAGTCAGTGGATATAAACTATATCCTCTCCAGATAAGCAACATGACGTTGAATTCCTGTCCAATGGTTCCTGTAATACTGCAGCACACGCAAAGCAGACGCTATTACTCCCGAAAGCAAAAAAAATTAAGTAAAGCGAATCTCTGGCGGTATAGGGACGAGGCTGCGATTTGTGGGACTGACTTGCTATACTTGTATACATTCATCGACTTGACAACTTGTTTACGACAACTTCAATATGTGACGAAGCAACGGACGAACTTAGATTGAAAAAATTCTTCTTATTCACGAAAAATCCCGCCCTTGCGTTGGACAAGTTTGTAGTTTGGATTTGGCATTTTGCATGCGGAAGGGACGATAAGTTGGTTATATAGTGGTAATGCATTTTTGGTTTCCAAAGATAACGAGGAGAACGATACGAATACAAACTTTCGACAGAATGGAAAAAAGTGAATTACGAAAATCAGGGAAACTTTTAACAAGATTGAATAAAATCGGGATAAAGTGCTGAGCTATATAATCCATTAGGGACATAAATTTCGAACAAGTTTTGGAGAGATGCACTCTCGCAACAAATTTATGGACGTAATCGATTTTTTCTGAATCGCAGTCGGACTTCAGTGCAAGGATGTTTATGTTTGTACCTTTTGCGATATTTGTGAAAGAAATTTTGAAGTCTTATCAGCGAAAACCACACTTTTGACTTTCAACTCCATATAGTCCCCTTATATGTATATCTAAAAATGCCATCCATCTGCTATTTTGACACTGGCAATCTTTTACGTAGATACTCAAAAGGGTGAGAAAAACACTTTGGAGTACGAAATGGATCGCTTCAACGATGTAAAATATTACAAACCTTATTTTGGAAGAAAATTCGTGAGATTAACGTTATTGATAGACATAAGTTATACTTCTGTTTGTCCTGTTCGCTCAGAAAATACATCCTCATCGTGTGGCGGTTTGGGGTGTCTATGTGGGAGGCGGTATTATTGGCTCGTTGTTAGTGGAAAATTAAGGCAGATACAAGTTGCAAAGTGAGATTTCTTTGTAGTATTGCTCGAAGAGATCGTATTATAAACACGAGAATACACATGAGGTACTTAATGTCGATCAGATACTTCTCCCAACGTAGAGGTCCTGGACGTCAAGCGTCCTTAATGAAATGGTAAGATCGAGTTTAACATAGTTCTTTATACGTATGAGACTGCCCTTGATAATTTATGGTGGATAGCTGAAAATCGAGAACTATAGATGTGATTTCACCTATGTACATCGAAGCATTATGCTCGGAGAACCATGTCTGATTTTGTTGGATAACTCGGTAGGGTAAAGTACCTAGTGACCGACACCCTTAAGAGAAATTTTGACTTTGAAAATTCATAACTTTTTCTCCGTTGCATCAATTTTAATGATGTTTATTTAAGATATAACTGTAAATAATCTCCTGTAAGAAAGTTATAACAGCAGATATGTAAGGAATTCCATAAAAAAAGTAAAACAGGAAATTGTAATATCTTACCAGATTTTTAGTTACGGACACCATTTTTTCAGTAGTCGACACCCTAAAATGTTAGTAATGGACACCCCCTTTTCTTAACAGGCCAGTGGTAAGTTTTGGGCAAATAAAATCTAATAAAAGAAAACATTCTCAGCTCAAATAAATAAACTAAGTTTTTTTTTAAATTAGCGGACCTGGCAAACGTTGATTTTCCTCCTCGTACATTTTCATTGTCCTTCAATTATTGATCTGCAGCCATTTTATTTAACCGATGTGTCCGGACTGATTTTAATTTTTTTTGTTCTTGAGTGTTTAATATTTTAAATTTTGTGGGACCGGAATCTACACCATTCTTGGACCCACTCAAGCACACACACACAATTTCATCAAAATCGGTACAGCCGTTTAGGAGGAGTTCAGTTACAACACACGTACTGAATTATATGTATATACTAGATTATTTAAAAATAAATACAAAGCTATACCTAAAAAAACTACCAACCACAAAAGGAATTCTTAAAAAAGGATATAATCATAGGAGGATAAGGTGACCTTACCCGACGCAGAAAATGTGTACATAACACTTTTCTTGGCGCATTTTCAGAAATTCATGAACACTGTTCTGAATGTCTGCCTTTCGTCTTTGAAAGCCGCTTTCATGATTTGAGGTAGTCCAGTGAAGGATTTGCTGTTCTTCATCAGTGGTCATTACAGTTTTCGGTCCAAAAGTTGGCTTTTGTACCTACTTGCGGACCAGTTTGATAAGGGGTTACGAGGAACGTTAAATTTAGCCGCAGACCTTTTTTTTGACTTTCTCAAATAAAATTCTAGCATTTTCAAATAAAAGCCTGAGAAATCGTTAGAGATTTAAAACTAACGGCTAAAAGGTATGCAAATACAAAGATAATATTGGTGCTGTCCATAACTAATATCCTTAAAAATGTTCATTTGCGCCAGTAATAGACACCTGTGTCGGTCACTAGATTTATTGAACATTTCATTTCAGTTACGGACACCCCACGTAAATTTAAATTGTTTTGTTATTTTAATAATAACTGACTAACGAAAAGATCGACTACTTAATTGTTTTAAATAAAATTCACTGTTCATAGTGTTACTATACACGGTTATATTTTTAAAATAATGATCTGTGCTTACGTGTTTCTTAAGGAAATCTCAAGTTTTCTGAAATTCCTAAAGGTTTCAAACCAAAGTCTATTATCACAGGGCACTGAACGGCTATAAAATATCAAGAGAAGTCATTTCTTATGACATTTGAGTGCCTGAACACGTTAAAAATAGCTTTCGTAACATCCAGCCACAGGAAACCTTAAAAAAATGGAAAAACAGTGGCAGGTGTCCATAACTGAGAAGGTGTCGGTCACTAGGTAGTTTACCCTACTGTGATATTAAAGGTAACGAAAGAGCCAACATTCTGGCAAAAATTGTAGCGGAGCTTAAACAAAATGAAATAATTTAGGGCATAAGACAACCAGGCATGACCTGTGATGATCACACATTAGTTATATGGCCTGAGGCTATTACTCATCTCCTCTGTAAATGTCAGCCCATTGCTCGGAACAGAAGGAAGCACATCATCGAAAGATACTTTTTCTTAAAGCATTTTTAGATTCTGTAGGGAAATTAAGTTATTGGTCGAATATTGCTAAGGAATTTCCCTAAGGATGGCGATGAACTGGCTATGATGCCTAAGAGGCCCGATGACCGATCAGAAATTGAGGAATTGGAATGCACGACTTCTAGTTCTAGCAGAATTGCGGAATGTGTCACACAAAGCCATGATGCAAAGTTTAACAATTATGCGCACCCAGCCGTTTAGCTACGTGGGGTTGATCTGCGCGGAATTGCGCTTTGACGTCGTTGGTGTTTTTTTTTTTTTTTTTTATGTGGAGCTCGATACTATGCCGAAAATCCAGCCATGATTCTAACACTACAGCGCAATATTGGCTTCGATTTTCAATTTGCATACCTACATGAAATCATCTCTAAGCCATCAGAAACCTATTGTAAAATTGCTTTGACAAGATAGGCTACCGGCCAGTCAGCTGAGGTAATCATTTAAATGAAATTATATTCCATAACTAATCGGAAGTTTTACACTTGCCTATAAAGCTAAAAACTTTGAAAAATATTTAGCGGTGTGTTGCCAAGACCGATCATTTCACGCTATCATGCAAATTCCCTTTTCTTAGTTCATCGGTGAATGTGAGACTTAATGATTGGTCCTTGAAATAAAAAAAAAAAAAAAGAAATATGCCAGCCATTTCTCTACGTCGACCCTCCCTGCTTGGCCACTCTACTCGCCTAAGTAGCACATTTACTCGCCACTTTTCACATCCTACTCCGTATACCTACCTTCCTTCCCTATCCGCACTCCCTCATCATATTTTGCCCTTTTAAACCAAAGTCATTATATCTTTTTGGGTCTATACAATTTTTATTCATTTTAAAATAAAATAAATAAAATTTTAAATTTAACTCGAATAAAAAAAAATGCACTTAAATAAAGTATGAAGCGTGAAGACAAACGAAAAGCTAAATAAAAATATTTGTATGTACATATGTTACACTTGCTAACCTTCTAGCACTTTCAAGAAAGACCCTGCATACAAAACGATGCTCTTTTAGTCTTATTATATCCAAGGAACGTCGAACATCTGTGGGCCTTCTGGGAGTGTCTATTTCGGAATAGGTGGCATGGCACTTTCGATACCTTTCACCTGCGGTTCCCCTTCAATACAACCCAGTTATTAAAGATACTATAATTTACGTGGGTGAAGTCGGTTAACTGGACCGCTGTACGAGGTACCCCAGGTTCGATCCGCGGAAAATACCAATTACATCTTAATGATTTTTTCAATGAGCCACCTTTCGCGAATGTTTGGCAAACATCCGAGAGTATAAACGTCTTGAAAAGATTCTCAATTCAACCGTTTGGACTCGGCTTAAAATGGTCGGTCCTTTCCATTCGTTCCAAAACTAAAAACTCACACAAACGAATAATCGTGATAAGCTAGGATTAGGGTTCCTAACTGACCCTTGACATTTATGGCGGTAACTGCAGTCTTGAAATTAGGAAAGTGGACGTATTTTGCACGTAAACTTGAAATAACCAGAATTTCAAAAATTATATAATTTTAAGAAATTATAAAATTGGGAAAGCAGCAATACAAACAGAAGACGGCTTTCATGTCTAATACAACCATTTCAAAAGCTCCCATCAGACGTTCGCAAGGGGTGGCGGACTGGGAAAACCTTTAATATTGATTGTATGTTCCAACAAAAAGTATACTTACCCACTTAGATGGCGCTACAGTTCGGGGTGGACCTGGGCCTCAACCAACACGCGTCTCCAGTTAGCACGATCTTTGGCTAACTGCCTCCAGTTGCGCACTCCAAGTTGGTTGAGGTCCCCTTCCACTTGTGCGCGCCACCTAAGGCGAGGTCTTCCTCTACTGCGTTGTCCCTCCGGGTTGGAATCGAAGACTTTTCGGGCCGGAGCGTTGCTGTCCATTCGCTCTACATGTCCCAGCCATCTTAGTCGACTGATACGTACTTTTCTGATCAGGTCCATGTCGTTGTACAGCTCGTAGAGTTCACTGTTAAATCTCCTCCACCAAAGCCCGTCAACGTAAACGGGACCGAAAATCACTCGAAGAATTTTTCGTTCGAAGCGACAAAAAGTATGGTCCAACAAAATTCATCCTGTATTTAGATAAAAAAAGGATATCCGACTCCGACTCGCATTAGATAAACGTCACTTCATTGCATTTGGTGATTATAGACGCGAAGCATGTCCCTTGAACAAAGATTACCTCGAGGTTACTAAGGTTACAAGCGAAACCATTCAAAGAGGAAAACTACTTCAATCATAATTACAAAAAAAAATATAAAATAAAAATAATTCAAAGTGCTCCCAAGACTTTAAAACAACTATATTTTCCCATGCACTCGTGCAATGCAGCTGCTTATTTATTCTTAAGAAATATTCAATGAAATATTATAATGTACAATATTCTCATCATGAGATACATATAAAATGCAGAAAATAAAAACTCCATTCGCTTGTCCCTCTATATGGATGGATCTGATGCTTTGTGCGCATCAGCGAGTATTTCCTTTCCTATCCTTGCACAGAAAACAAAAATGAGATGAAATCACGAACTCTGGATAATGATGCCAATAAATTGTCTACGTAGCCAGAGTCCGTATCTTGAAAAAGAATCCTGTGTGCCGTTGTAGATACCACTATTCGAGTTTGGATTGCCTTGCTTGGCATCTATTTGGGGAAACCTTTGTATGCCCGGCAGAGTCTTTAGTTATATACATACCTACACCATGGTATGGAATTCTCTTTACTACGATATTATTTTACATTATCTAGAGGTGATATCGCACGTTTTTGTATTCCGCCTTCTTCTTCCTGGACCCTTTTGTTATTTATTTTTATCTAAATTTATAGATAGATGCATATAAGCGCGCCGTGCACATTTGGGACATAGATGTCGATTTACTTGTTGTTTTGCTTAAAAGGGATAGCTATAAACATTAGAGGTGACAAAATCGAATCCTTATTCATCGGGTTTCAGTTTCTAGTAGATAGAGCTTATTTATTATAAGCAATGATGGTTCTGTGATTGCTTAAATTATTGCAGCAAATTTTGACAAAATGTTTGTTTTTAAGTGTAAAATACTGCGCGCCTTACGGAAGATACGGAATGCTTCATCAGCATGCAAGGCTCCTTGAGTGCTTTTAGACTGTTTTCGAACTTAATGGAGCAGCGAGGGTATTCCATTGTCTGGATATCTGGACGAACTTGTCAGAGATTCCAAAATTAGATACGATGCCAAATAACTCGACGCTATAACTGCTATCATAATGGCCTTAAAATACGTAAACAGGCGGTGCCGTATATCGTGTGTGGTGATTGTGAGTTTATACGGGAGTCGGAATATAGTCAACTCTTCCGCTTCTGCAGAAATCAGGACACAACCTGAGGGCATGCCTCGCAATGACACAGTGTCAGGTAATGACACATCTACAAGTGTACTTAGATCTTGCTAGCTACTTATTTGTAATACTGCATTTCCTTTCATTTGATTCCCTCTTCCTATGGAATCCAAACAATTATCTACCCCAACCCTACACTGTTACATCCATTTTTAGCAAGGTATATGTGTAGATATGTTTATATTTTCACTTCAAAAAATACATTTTGGCTAAAAACTGTTCCTAAGGACGTGGCTATAAACGACATAGCCTATAGCAGTCTCACAGTCTTTAGGAACATTTTTAAAAAGTTTCATCGAAATCTGTCCAGAAGTTTTTGAGTTTTTAACGGCCAAAGAAATTCCTACAGTTTTATTATATGTATAGATTACTGTTGGAGTGCTTAAGATCTTGAATTGGCCAAATTTATTTAATGCCAGAGCATGTGGTTCAGTTTGACCACATTGGTTAGTAGCTTCTTATTTTCTTTATAGTTTTGTGGGAATTGGAGTTTTCAAGTAGCGAGAGGTATGTATGGTGAGGTAATAGAAAAAAGATCGATACCTATATCGAGTTTGACAACCACGCAATTACCTACCCCTATGGCCAGGCACCCACAAAATTTGTTGGATGTAAGCGGCAATTAAAGGCCGGTTTAGGAGGAGGTTTTGGATCGAATCCAGGTATTTATTCTTGACTATCGGTCAAAATGGCGGATATAACTTTGTATACCTTAGCCGCACAGCAGGGCCTTCCTGGAGCACGCTCCAGTGATTAGTAAGCCGGACGGAGATCGTACCATTTTGATCAAGAGTGTTATGATGGTCTTTATGAGAGGTTTTTGCAATTTTACGGAATTTAACTCTAGGACTATCATCTGAATCGTCTGAAACGACCTTTCACTCACTTGTTACTATTTATGTGCTATTGAAAAATCTGAATCATGGAAGCTTAGGGATCGTTCGAAAATGCCGAACCAGAGACAATTATAGACGCACTTTGCGTTAAGATGATCACTTTTTTAAAACTCGTTTGTCTACAGGACAAATAAACTTTAAGACTCGCTTTCAAAGAACTGTAACTTACAACAATTTAAGGGTTTAACTAATACCTACCTGCAAGCATCTCAGGGTGCTGTATAGAAGGCTTATATGTTCCCCTTTCTCGAGAGAGGTCCTAGATATATAAAAATGGAAATATTGGGGCTATTGTGAACTATTGCTTAATACAAGTTCAGCAACTCAAAGCTGGGAGAGGTCTTAGTGCGGAGGTTTGTCAGCTAGGGTACACCAGCAGAAAGTAGTGGTTTATGTACTGCTTTCAATTCTGAAAGGTAAAAGGTGCAAGGTAAGTGTCTATCAATTTTAATGCTAACAGAAGAAACAATGAATTAAATAAATAAAATAAAAATAACTAGGTGGCGCAACAGGCGGGTGACACCCAAGGCCTAGCTTCTCGCAATGAATTGGTTTACTTTTTTCCGACCAAAACTTAAAGACAAGTTAGTAATGCATATGCTCTCAGTCAAATCTCCCGCTTAATTAAATAGTTCGACCTGTAGGTCTCCTCGTTCAACAACTTTGTTTGACTTGAGATAAGATAATTCTATCCTCAGGGAATGGTGCCTTCTTCTCAATGGCGGTTAATAGTCTGCAAAAGTGTTCTTTTCATATCCCCGACAGTCGCTATTTTGAACCTACTAAGTTGGGTTAGATTGGGTTAGATCTTAGATCAATGTAGATCCATTGTGATCGATTTATGACTCCTATACACTTTGGAAACCTATGAAAAACCTACGTGTTGTAGACAGTTCATTTATATGGACCTGTCAGTCGGCGAGTCGTTGTGGTTTAGGTGTGAACCCCCACAAAACTGATCTGGTGCTATTTACCAGGAAATGTAAAATTCCGACAGTCGACCCTCCCTCATTTAATGGTATCAACCTAACTTTCTCTCACAAAGCTAATTATTTGGGCCTCATCCTAGATAGGAAGCTTAGTTGGAAACTCAACATTTAAGAAAGAGTCAAGAAGGCTACAGTAGCACTCTTCTCTTGCAAAAAATCGATTGGGAGTAAATGGGGTCTACAACCTCGAATAACCTACTGGCTCTATATCTCAGTTATAAGACCGATACTCACCTATAGGATAATTGTCTGGTGGACAGCCTTGGAGAAGGCCATTAAACGCGACCGCAAGGTCCAGCGCACAGCTTGCATGTGCATATGCGGTGCACTACGCACAACTCCCTCTGCGGCACTATACATATTGTTTCATCTATTACCAATTGATTATATTTAGCAAGCAAATGGCAGCGAGTGCAGCCATTCGCCTTAAAGCTATCTCACAGTGGTCAAGGAAAGACTTTGGCCATGCCTCTATTCTGAAGAACTTCGAAATCTCAACCGAAAACACTGACTACACCACCCCATCTCGAAATTTTGAAAATAACTTTCTCGTTTTTTAGAGCAACCTGGGATGAGGATACTTTCCCGGAAGATGAATCAGTTTACTTCTACACTGACGGCTCAAAAACCAAAGATGGATTTGGTGGGGGTAGCTTCTCCGAAAGTCTTAATCTTATAAGCTCTCCTTCCGTCTACCAAATTACTGTTGCGTGTTCCAGGCGGAAATAATGGCGATTAAAGAAGTCTTATCTTGGCTGAAGAAAAATGTCATATCCGCCAAAGATATCTGCATATTTTCGGACAGCCAAGCAGCCATCAAATCCTTGGATTCGATTTCTATAACTTCTCTTGTAGCCCTCGAATGCCGATCGTCTCTTACGGAGATGGCCGAACAGTTCAACATTCACCTAATTTGGGTGCCGGGGCATAGGGACATTCCAAGGAACTGTAGGGCCGATGAACTCGCTAAAATAGGAACAACTCAAACCATTCTGTCTGATAAAGGCACCCTAGGTATACCAATCGCTACTCGTAATCAAAAATTGAAGCTGAATGCTATCGAGAGTACAAATCTTAGGTGGACAAGTTTAACCACTTGTCTAGCGACAAAACAAATTTGGCCTAGGCTGCATTTGAAACGCTCTAAGAAATTGATTTCTCTCAACAGATTGCATATCGACAATAGGTGTTATTACTGGACACTGTCTGATAGGTAAGCATGCCGCAAGGCTAGGCCTTTTCGCAAACGACTTTTGCAGAAGCTATATGGATGAAGAAGAGGAGGAAACTATCCCTCACTATCCTTTGTTCCTGCCCAGCTCTCTCCCGTAGAAGGAAGCTGCACTTAGGAGCTTTCCAGTACAACGACTTGGGCGACCTGATAAACACAGACATCAGAAGCCTCTTACGCTTTATAAAGAGCTCAAAATGGTTCAACTAGTAGGGAGATCTTACATGATCCTTTTTCGTGGTATCACAATGGACCAATGCTGGTCTAAGTGTGTTGGCGTTTTCAGCTGACAGTCACCTTTCAACCAATCAAACAACTAACCATGGACCTGTCAGAAAAAGTAAAGTACTACCAAGTATTGGTTCTGACTGCTGACGTCATTACCAACTTCTTGTCACTTCTTGTAATTAACTGGAGAGAAGATGGAATGTGATATGCTAATTGGCAAAGCAATTGCCGTAGGGGTGTTGGATATATACTTCAAAAATATCTATATCCTTTTGAAGTCAAGCATTTTTTAAGAATTTTTTAATTTGGATTTTCCACCTCCAGTATGTTTAGCTCAATTCGGCGATTTAATCGCATCAGTCGGACAAAGAAACACCCCCATCGTTATTTTTATTTTATTCCTATTTACTTTCAGATCCAAAAAAATAATTGCAGAGGTACAAACACGTCCACTTTCGCTTAACACATCAAAATATACAAAAAGCACTACTAGATCAACATGCAAGTGACAACTAAACTGCTGTCACAAGAAATTATCACAAAAATGTGATTGTCACCGGCGACAATCACCTTACGCAGACCAATTTTGTTGATTGTGACTATCACTTATCACAAATCACCTTAGCCGATTCCACCCCTGGTTATGACACATCAGGAGTCCAGCTTGTTCCATCTTTCATTTGTCACAGAAACTCAGCATAGTCTTACCAAGAAACCCTAGCTTTTCGTGACAGTGAATCGAAGGTTACAATCTTCGATTTTAACTCAACGCAGGAGATCGCTTTTATTGCCGCTTGACTGTCAATGATAAAGTAATATCTACATGAGGTATTGCCATCATTGCAACCCGTTGAGATGCCGTTGTCACTGCCAGTTCTTGGAATACGCTGTAGGAAGTCTATTGATTACTAGATAGCCCCGAGACTTTCGGTGTAAAAATCCGCGCCAACGCCGACTTCCATCTTTGATGTAAACCTACTAAAATGATCCCTTGCTTATCTATATACAGGTCTCTACTCGAGTCTTTTTGTGTTAAGACTTAAGACTTCTTTTTTGTGATAAAACCTACAAACACTGTTTTGGAAGTAGCACGACTCTATTTCTTCGATCGCGCGCTTCTCACGTTCTCACTTTTTCCTCCGGATCAAGAGAAGCCGATACTCTTTCTTGCTCTTTTGCTCGTAGAGCTCACAGGCAGCTCAACAGTAATCTATGGACTTCATAGACCTATATCGGTATTTTCGGATCAATTTAGAATTCCCAGACTGCATTCGTCTCTTCCCAGTAATAAAAATATAGCTAACCAGTTAGGGTCAAACAAAAACAACCAATCACTGTTTTAGATTTTCGAATACGTCATATGAGCGCACTTTTCATTTACGTAAATCACTAAAATAATGAAATAGTCAATTGTAATTGACAACTGTGGGCAGGTAGTTATCTACCTTGAAGTATCATAATTGCCTCAAGAGTGCACTTCTCCTAATTACAGTCTCGTATATATCTTTTTCCCATATCTACCGCAGCAGTTCAAATCGGCTCGCTATAGTGATTGCCCATAAAATTTCTTTATCTTATCGCATCATGCCAAGTCATATAAGCATTGCCGATGTGTTCCTTTGATTTGGAACTCTTTTCCGCATAAAGCGCCAAACCTACTTCTACTCTCTGACATTCTTTTGGTTTTATTTCATTTTTTTTTTAAAAGTATCTCATTCGTCAGAAGCCTTCTATCTTATCTTGGTTCCATTCAAATACCAAGAGAACATGGTGTTATCTAGAAAGCTCGCCTATTTCATTTGTTCTTTTGTGCTTGTATTACCAGTTTCGTTGTAAATTTATCACTTGCTATTGTTGGTTATGTTTGTATTTGAAAATTAGCCTTCCCGACTGCACACAACAGTGTCCGGTCTTCGTTGGAAAAGTCAACATCATATTGATATCGTTTCCCTGTGGTTCGCGACTCAATCCAGAGTGAAATGAATTTATCGGTCGTGTTTTATATGCCACACAGTTAATTAAACGCTATATGACGGATATATTGTAATTCAATGAGTACCTGCAGTCAAGTGAAGTGTTATCTTTGACCTGTATCTGTGCGTTCACGTAATTGGATACATTTTGTTCGAAATTCCCAGGTAAGGTATTTTGAATATTGTATGCACGTTTGCATACCTCTGTTAGGGATATTTTTGATAGATATGCACAAATGTTTGCTGAATGTTTTTTTATCCGATTAGATGTGTGCGAATTTGTCGTGCTTGCTGATCATACTGTACCTACGTCACCTCACAACAACTATACAAGTATGGAGGGTATCAGATAAGCGGAGTGTATTTTTTTAATAATAATATAAATGGTATTTGCATGTACCGTATAAAGTCATTATTTTGATATCAGATGTTTCAGGTATTTTCTTTTGAAATGTATCGCAATCAATATCATGCCGCCTATTCTGACAGCTATAGGTTGGTCATATCTGATTTAATATCAATTATTATGCGAAGCTTTTTAGTTCTAGTACTTTATAAATTATATCGGATTCTAGAACTTCTACTAATGGATTTAATATCTAATCTACCGGTAGTTCCAAAAATTTATATTGGTCTCTTAGAAAAAAATCGCACTAACAAGTGGTTTGAAGAAGCTGTGCCTAGACTCTAGGGTCCTTAATGGGGCTATCTTATAGAAGATATTTTCCAATTCTTATCATTTTGTGAACTTTCCGCAAACTATCTATAATCACTCTTTGGATGAGGAAACAATTTTTTGATAATTATCAAAGATACGGTTCATATCGTAGTTGTTCAATTTTTGACAAAAGAAGCTCCATCATGACACGTGCAGACTGCAGGTCTTTTGTCTATGGGAGATAGTTGTTCTATATTTGTGCACCGGAAATGTTTGTTTTAAGGAATAAGAAGTTCAAAACACATCTATCTTTGAGGTTGGCAAATTTGTTTATGAAGACGATATGATAGATTAGATTAGATTGTGGCGTAAAGGTGGATAATCCCGAACCATCGAGGCCACAAGTGGGCCTATTATGATACTTTGGGACTCATTTATAATTCCTCTGTGTTTTGTGAGAGTGCGTAGTTCTTTCAGCTATACTACTAATATATTCACTGCTTGAAGGTAAAATGTTCTTCCCATTTCACTTGATATTATATGCGCAGTGGATATGCTTTTCTCGATGCACCTGATATAAGAGAGCACGACGCAACCCCTGAGTGGCAGCTGAAACTCGCTGTAAGCAGTACGGAATCTAAGAAGGCTCAAGCTACGACTTTCGACCACATATCTGAAAGCATGGAAATTATCTTTTACCAGGAAGTATAGACGAGGTGATTAGGACGAAGCCTATCTGCTGTCCCTTGGCAGCTCTAGACGTAAAAAAACTAGGTTACGTGCCGTTGCCACCTGGGTGACTGACTTATGGAATATTCCTTATATGATGAAATCCGAAGATTTTCAAAAATGCAGAGCCATGTCAGGAAGTGAATCCCATTCTGAATGACCATGAAATGCTGAGATAGCTCTGCTGACCAGAAGGCAGTTTGCTAAGGCGTCCAACGTGTATTTCTTCATCTGAGCGGCTCATAAGTTGTTCTGATCGACAGCCGCCCTCTGAGCTCTGGACAATTTATACATATAATAAAACTGTAGGAATTTTCTTTGGCTGTTAAAAACTCGAAAACTACTGGACAGATTTCGATGAAACTTTTTTAAAATGTTCCTTAAGACTGTGAGACTGCTATAGGCTATAGCCACGTCCTTACGAACAGTTTTTTAGCCAAAATGTATTTTTTGAAGTAAAAAAATATATACATATAACTCTCATTCGAAAAGGGTTGATTTGTTTTCGCAGTGAATTCTATGGTCAGTTGTATATGTAGGTATGTATATTATGATTGTATGCCCGATGCTAGATGGAGTATGGGGTGCGTGCTGGAGTATGGCATGGGGTATATTAATAATCTTCATAAGAGAAGAGATAATACAAAACAGGCCAGAATTTCATTCGATATGTGGAATGGTAACAGTGTAGGGTTGGGGTAGGTAGTTGTTTGGATTCCATAGGAAGAGGGAAACAAATGAAAGGAAATGCATAAATATAATTTTGTTCGAGCGGGCAAGGCGAGCACGGGTCCAGCTAGTATAGAAATAAGAATCGACGTATGCCCTACAGAATCTATGCAGATTGATGCCAACAAATTAGTGTCTGTCCAATTGCGTCTCTCACAAATATAAAAAGAAATTACAGATACAAAGTTTCATAAACTTTTTGAAATGCATTCTAAATTCTATCAACTTGAGCTGTCAAGACGCATCGATGCACTCTTATTTAACGCTTCTAAATTTACCCCAATTTAATTTTTCGATCACAACAATTCCGATTAAGAGCGAAAGCAACATAGCAACATTAAAAATGCTGCAAGTATTTATCATAACTATAATTGCCATGGCCATTGGTATCAATCAAACTATGGCATCAATCACTTTCATTCGATACAAAATTGAGCTTCCACATAATTACCGCTAGAGTCAACATTTCATAGAGCCTGTGTTTTTCTTTAGAAAGTAATTCGTATAATTAAGAAAAACGAGTAAATAACTGGTTCTCCAATACAATGAATTATTGTAATTACAAATTGCTCGGAATGAAATTATACCTTATACTGTTTTTCCATATTACAAATGATACTGTGTTATAATTGCAGGTAATAGGTAATTTGATTATAGAATTGCTGCCAATTAACTCAGTCGAGCGACGTCAAGTATACGCACTCGGATTTGATTTGGTTTCATGTTAAACCAAATTGATATAAAATGTTTATCAAGAAAGTTAGTATTGACATATTATAGTCTTTTGATTGCCCTTATCAGCCGGGTTTGTTCGAATGGAATGCAAAACTGCAATTTACGCAGTAAGAATTAGTTAACATTGTCAAGCGTTTTGATATTTTAATGGTATGGCAGTGTGCCAAAAACAAAACCTTTATGTCATGTCTAGGTGCAGTTGCTATTGTGTTGGTAGGTACTACTCGCCGCCATCTTTTACCTCTTAAAAATAAAATAATTTTTTAAACTTCCCGGAATCTAAACGTATGACAAAGAAGCAATGAAAAATATATGTTGGTTGTCATACTCTCATGTATACCACACGCGTAATGCATGAAGGAGCAAAGAGGACCTACGTTCACTTCTTGACAGAGGAGAAAAACGGTATATTTTGGTTTTCAAGAAATATACAGGGTTTTTCAATAAGAGCGGTACAAAAGTTTTTTTTAAATAAAACAAAAAGGGTTTTGGATATCAATGAAATTCTTTATTCCTGTGAAAGTACGTTCGATGCCATTATGTATGGAACTCGATTTCTTTTGCATGGCCACCACGGGCAAGCTTGCAGAAGTCCAGACGCTTAACCCAATTTTCGACGGCTTTCAAGCATAAATCAGCCGATACTGCTGCAATTTCACGTTCGATATTCGTACGAAGTTCATCAATCGTCGCTGGCTTGTTGGCATAGACCATAGCCTTGATGTAGCCCCACAGGAAATAGTCTAACGGCGTCAAATCGCACGACCGAGGCGGCAAAGCGATTGGACCATTTCGTGAGATAACACGTTCTCCAAACTTGGTTTCCAATAAATTGATTGTGACATTCGCTTTGTGGCTTGTGGCGCCGTCCTGTTGGAACCACATGTCCTCCAAGTCCATATCATCCAATTGGGGCCAAAAATATTCGGTTATCATTGAACGGTAGCGATTCCCATTCACAGTAACGTGCCGGTCTTGAACATCACGGAAAAAGTACGGCCCAATGACGCCGCCGGCCCATAAACCACACTAAACCGTAACTTTTTCGGGATGCAATGTTCACTCATGGAGTACGAGTGGATTGCTGCCTGACCAATACCGCATATTTTGTTTATTGACGAAGCCATTCAGCCAGAAATGATCCTCATCGCTGAAAATGATTTTCCGATGAAAATCCGAATCATTTTCAAGTTGTTGCTCAGCCCAATTCACGAATATACGACGCTTCTGGTGGTCAAGCGGCTTCAGTTCTTGCGTCAATTTAATCTTGTAAGGATGTAAGCTAAGATCTTTTCGCAAAATTCGCCACAACGACGTCACAGAGATGCCCAACGCTTGAGAACGACGTGTGAGAGACACATTTGGGCTTTCTTCAACTGAAGCCTCAGCGGCAGCAATATTCTCGACACTATGGGCACTTGTCTCACTGGCACGGGAACATTTTGTACTGTGCCTGTGGATTAAAATTTTTCCACTAGACGCTGAATTGTTGATCTGCTAGGACGATTACGACGACCATAAATTGGACGTAGCGCTCTTAACGTTGAGGCCACTGACTCCGAATTTCGGTAGCAAATTTTAATAATTTCGACTCGTTGTTGGCTCGTATATCTTTCCATCATGAAATGGCAAACCTTACTGAAGAGAAATGTCAAAAGAGCGGCAAGAAATTCGGCGTCGTTTGCTGTCCCTGTTGCTCTACTTTTGTAGCATCCCTGTTGAAAAACCCGTTAATTCTAAGTAATTACTTGTACGCGGTACGCACAGGTCCCCTGCACACGACGTTCCATCAGCTTTGAGTTCGATTTGAAAAAAAAATGTTGGGTCGTTCGGATGTTGGCCCTTGTGTTTTGCCTTGCACAAAAAGTTGTCATTTTGCAGACTTCATCTTGGCGAATTTTGTGTTCGACTTGGGGCTATACCCGTTCAAAATGCAACTGACCCAGGAGCTCAAAGTTAATGATAGTGACCATAGAAAAATCAGGGTTGGTGATGAAATCTCCTTTTCCAAAATCCCCTTTCCCAAATAACCTTTTCCATAATCCCCTTTGCTGGAATCCCTTACTCCAAAAGACTGCCAAAACTACGCGTTTAAAAACGGAGAAATTCTAAAATGTGCGAACCGGGGATTTTAACGAGGGATTTAATAAGTATGTATGTAGGTGGGAGATTTTGACATAGGGGATTTCGTCCCGAGAGATTTTGGAAAAAGAGATAAAAAAAATGAGAGATTATGCCCAATATGGGATTTTGGAAAAGGAGATAACAAAGGGATCCCGAAAAATCATCTTTAGTGACTTTAGAGCTAAATTGCCAAATATGGGATGACGCCAACCCACACGAGGTGGCAATGCATTCATAAAAAGCTTTTTGGTGTGTAGGTATTTGGTGCCATTGCTTCGTACTTTTTCTTGAAAATCACGTTGGTAAGCCCATTACCATTACCATTACGATGCTAACCGATAGATGAAATGTGGTTCCATCAAGACGTGGCTATGTGTCACTTAACAGACGCCACTATGGTCATTCTGCATGAACGATTTGAGGGTATGTTTATCTCTAGCACAATTGAGTGAATTGGCCACCAAAATCGTGCGATTTAACGCCGCTAGATTTTTCTTTTGGGGTTGCCTGAAGTCGCAGTTCAATAAGAATAAAACGCAATGGACCGATGTCCTTAAACCCAACATAACCAATGCCATCGCTCAGCCGAATCTATGCGGCAAATTGGACCACTCGGATCTGTGACAACGTTAGAAACTGCGGCGGACAGTTGGTAATGGTGTTATATTCCAAACAATAATTGCATACATGGGCCTTTTAAATAAAAAAAGGATTTCGTTAATAAATAGCACACAGCTTGATTTATTCCATTTCCACGTCGACCAATCCTCATTGAAAACCCTTTTAGTGAATCTTCAGTAAGCTCAGCTTCTATTCACATATCTGTGCTTTGTTCCGTTGTGAGCTTTTAGAAGGGCGTCGCAAATATATTATAACCCAGGGGTTCCCAAACTTTTTCATACTGCGACGCCCTGGACAGGTTGAAATATTTTTGCGACGCCCTTCTAAAAGTACAGATATGTGAAGCTGATCTTATTGAATATTTACTAAAGGGTTTTTTAAGGACTGGTGGACGTTGAAATATCGTCGTCACATGTTTATGGCAATTTTGGTTATTTGCATACCCGCATTGATCTAAAAATGCGCCTCAACGCTAAGGTAATTTATCAGCTAAAATTGAGGTTTTCTTCCAAACGCTCCGAAGCCATGTCAGCGAACAAACGGCTTCGTGTATGTTTATTAACTTTGAGCATTAGGCCTGAAACACACATGCGATTTCAATCGCACGAATGTTAAGTCGCAAAAAATGAAACTCATACATTTCAATATGAAGGCGCGCACATAAAATCCAAAATTATGTGCGCGCATTCACATTGAATTGTGTGTGCTTAATTTTTTGCGACTAAACAGACGCGCGATTGAAATCGCATGTGTGTTTCGGGCCTAGTTGGATCTTGTACTTGTACAGGCAAATATACGAGTGACAGCCACGAAGCAAGTCTGAGTGGAAATGCGTTAAACACAAACGTGCTCGCTCAATCTTCGCCCCTTTGTATTCGTAAAGGGAAACGTAATGCCTTTCCTTTTTTCGGAGTTATACATCAGTGAAAAAATAAAACCTGCGACGCCCTTAGAATAGCGCCACGACGCCCCAGAGCGTCGCGACGCACAGTTAGGGAACTCCTGTTATAACCTATATAGGGATTCGCAGTATGAAAAAGATTGAGAACCCCTGCTATAGTATGGCACAGAGGCATGGACGTTAACAAAGGAATCTTCTTGGACGTCCTTCAGTCAAAAACACATGGCTTAAAACCACGTGCACTAGAAAGGAAATGTTGAACAATTTTTCAAAGTATCTTGTACACACTTTACCCCTACGATACCCAAATGTTAAAATACTCTCAAAATGACCACACATATAATGACTGTACAAAATACATAAATAATGTATGTATATGCAAATAGAAATTGTCAGCCTTATATACCACTTTTCAAGTTTTCACTATGCACGTCAGAAAAAAAAAAATTAAAATCCCAACAATCCGATTGCATTCAGACGAACGATGCATGCTTGCTTCATAATTTTCAAACTGCTTGTAATTGCTCGTCACAATTTTTGGCACTTTTTGCTGACGTAAATTGCATACCCCTCAGTGTCAGCCACAGTACTGAGATTTCAATTTCAAAATCAACTGTACCTACGTAGGAAAAACATCCATTCATTCAGCCATTCCATTCAAATGGTTGTATGTATATAGTATCTACAACGCCCAGTCATGACATTTACTATTCACACAATTTGGCAATCTCATTGTAATTTATTCACTTTTGTTCTAAATGATTGGCGGATATGCTTTGAATACTATAATTGAAAAGAGCTAGAGGGTAGGTATACGAGTGGAACAGAAATAATTCGCATCTAGTTGTGCTCAATTAAATCTCGTGTTGGATGGTTGTGAATTCAAATTGCAATTAAAACGCCAAATTCGACAATTGTTCAACAATGTTCATTATTCCGTTTTATTTCTTAATTTTCGACAAATTGTTTCAACTTGTTTGTGTTATGACGATGACTGCTTGTGGATGGCGATTGAGATATAAAGGGTGTCCCATAATTTACGCAAAATTTGTAATTGGCGCCATTTAATAGATAGGCTCCTTTAGATAGGCCGCAGTTCCAGGGCCGGTGAAGGCTCTCCCGACCTCTCATCGAATCTACTCTAATGCCAACGGACACAAAAGATAACAATGTGACAGCTGACAGTTCGGGGTTAGTTAAAATGGAGCGCTACACAAAATAACAATATTTTAACGTTGTTTAGCAATATTTTGAAAATAATTTAGGTTTGTTCGAGCAAAATCATCTTCAGTGATGAAGCTCATTTTCATCTTGATTTCTTCGTTAATCATCAAAATTGTCACATTTAGGGTTTAGAAAACTCACGAGTAATTGTTGACAAACAAATGCATCATCTACAACGCGTGACTGTTTGGTGCGAATTTTGGGCTGGAAGCATTATCGGACCATTCTTCTTCCAAAATGAGGCTAGTCAGGCAGTAAAAAGGAATGGTGTTCGTTATCGTTATCATGAGATGATAACCCAGTTTTTAGTGCCTAAATTACAATATGGATGTGACCAACATGCCACATGCCATACAACCAGAGAAACAATTAAATTAATGCATGAGTCATTTCCTAATCGTGTAATCAGCCGTTTTTGCGATCAGAATTGGCAATCTTGCGATTTAAAGCTGTTGGACTTTTTTCTTTGGGGTTTTTGAAGTCAAAGGTCTATGCAAACAAATCTACGAGCACGACCACCAACGCCTTGAAAGAGAAAATTGGGAGGTGCATTTATTAATTAATTTATTCGAAACGGTAATAGAAAATAGAAATGAAAGAGTAGGTACGTACTTGGGCGGCCATTTTTCCGATGTGCTATTTCATACATAACCCCAATCTGTACCTATCTCTTCTCTTCTCTATCTCTTCTCTATCTCTATATATATAAAACAAAGTGGAAAAAAGTGTTTCCCTCTGTCGGCCGTAATTTTCAACAGATTTTGTTGATTTTTTTTTTAAATGTCGGTAATTACGGTGATTGGGTGATAGGCTAAACAAATTCAAAATCGGACAAAGGGGCGTGGCACCTGCCATACAGAAAAAAACATTCAAAATCGTATATTTCGAAAACCACCGAATCAATTGAGATCAAACTTATAGATAATCTTACGTATTGGTCGTGGAGTATTCCTGTGGAGATAGGTTAAAGGATAAAGGGGCGTAGCACCTCCAATACAAAAAAAATTAAAACATTGTCGCCCGAAAATAAATAAAATAAAATAAAAATAAAAAAATTAAAAAACCAACAAAAGGCCTGGCGAAGCTGGCGGGGATTCAGCTAGTGCTCTATGAATCAATAAAAAATTTAAATCTTTCTAATTAAAAATAGAAATATGGGACACCCTTTATATTATATTTTTTTGCAAATATATTTCTTTTTAGTGGGAGTCTTAATTATTTTTACATACCTATATATGTTGTATAGAGAAGTTATTTCGGCTCTACTGATCATGTGCTATTATATAGAATAACCAACAAAGAGCTGATAATCAAACCGGAATTAAAAACAATACGACTGAGTGCAACCTCCGTAAATGACAAACATCCGAGAGTAAATTTGTTCTGAGCAGTATTCTCAATTTCAATTAGTCCGTACTTGTCATATGATCAGTTCTCACTATTCGTTAAAAAAAGCGCATACCTAAAGGTTAGTAGGTGTCAGTTGCTAGGCCTATTGGCTTATATTATGGACCTATTTTGCCAATTATTTGTTTTACTTATACTATGTGACCCGTGCTCGACTTGCGACACTCGTCATTAGCAAACGAACAAAATTATATTTGGTCCATTTACGATTACACTTTGAGTTAAAATCTGTCCAAGTTTTCGCGCTTTTAGGAAACAACGAAAATTCCTACAGTTTTATTATATGTATAGATATAGATTTAATGTGCACCCTCTGCATAGCCCTCCCTCTCCTTGATCTTGCTACTTGTTTGTAATACTGCATTTCCTTTCCTTGTTTCCCTCTTCCTATGGAATCCGAACATCTACCTACCCAAGCCCTACATTGTTACCAACCATACCATCTGTTTTGAATTATACCTCCCTGCTCTTATGACGATTATTAATATACCCCATGCGCCATGCCATACTGCACCATGCCATATCACTCACTGCGAAAACAAATCAACCCTTTTCGCATGCGAGGTATACGTAAGCTAGTGTGGTTTTGTTTTTGTTTGTCGTGTCGCTCGATCTCAAAAGTATAAACATACATTTGTAGAAAAGTATGTATATGTATATATTTTCACTTCAATAAATACATTTTGACTAAAAACCGTTCCTAAGGACATGGCTATAAACAGCATTGGCTATAGCAGTCCCACCGTCTTAAGGAACATTTTAAAAAAAGTTTCATCGAAATCTGTCCAGTAGTTTTCCAGTTTTTAGCTGACAGCGAAAATTTCTACAATTTTATTTTATACTAGCTGGACCCGTGCTCGCCTTGCCCGCTCGCACAAAATTATATTTGGTTCATTTAAAATTACAACAAAAGTGCAACTGACCATGATAGCACTGCGAAAACAAATCAATCCTTTTCGAATGACAGGTATCCGTATGCTAGTGTTGTTTTGTTTTTGTTTGACGATCGCAAAAGTACAAACATCCATTCGTAGCAAGGTATATGTGTATGTATATATTTTCACTTAAAAAAATGCATACGTCATATCAGAATGAAATTCCTACTGCGTTGTGTGGCGATATCGATAATGGATGTAATGTATTGGATATATGCACCCTCTGCATCGCCCTCCCTCGCCCTACTCTTGCTACTTGTTTGTAATACTGCATTTTCTTTCCTATGGAATTCAAACAACTACCCTAACCCTACCCTGTTACGGCAAAACAACCAAAATAAATTCAGTCACCTAAACTAATAACAATATACATATTTAAATGGTACATTTATGTGTCTCACTTGTTTTGTTTTGTTCACACACAAACAATATAATCAAAATCAATCCAAACGTTTAGATGAAAAAAAATAGTAAACTTCCTGGAACCCAATTGCAGCGCCACCTATCGGGTCCATTTGTGAATCTAAACCATCCAAGGACCCACTCAAACACAACAAAATTTCAGCAAAATCGGTTTTTTATCTCGCGAAGGAATAGTCTGAACTAATTTTTTTTTTTAAATCAGAGCTTAATTTTTTCGGACTTACCTTGCTGATGAAGTTTAAATTCAGAAATCAATAGGTATCTATGTATTCAATTTAACTTCTAAAATCAATAACAATTCAAGTATGTATCTAACAATCGGCTTTCGTCTTTACTATGATAATATATGTATATTTCACAAACTGGATGGACAGAAGTAAGTCACTCATACACAGTACCTATCTGTTCAAGAAAAATTGCTTTCGATGTGCGACAACAACCCCAAAGTAGAGCTATGGAATCCAAACAACTACCCCAACCCTACCCTGTTACGTCATATCAGAATAAAATTCCTACTGCGTTGCGTGGCGATATGCGATAATGGATGTAATGAATTGGATATATAATGTGCACCCTCTGCATCGCCCTCCCTCTCATTGATCTTGCTACTTGTTTAATATACAGATATACTGCATTTCCTTTCCTTTCCTTTGCTTCCCTCTTCCTATAGAATCCAAACAACTACCTACCCCAACCCAACACAGTTACCATACCACATATCGAATGAAATTCTGAAATGAAACCTGTTTTGTATTATACGTCTCTTCTCTTATGAAGATTATTAATATACCCCATGCCATTCTGCAGCACGCACGACTCACCCCATCCCCATCCTTCATCGGACATACAATCATAATATACATACCTACATAATATACAACTGACCATAGCACTCACTGCGAAAACAAATCAACCCTTATCGAATGTGTTTGTTTGACGATCGCAAAAGTATAAACGTCCATTCGTAGCAAGGTATATATGTATGTATATATTTTCACTTCAAAAAATACATTTTGGCTAAAAACTGTTCCTAAGGACGTGGCTATAAACGACATAGCCTATAGCAGTCTCACAGTCTAAAGGAACATTTAAAAAAAGTTTCATCAAAATCTGTCCAGTAGTTTTCGAGTTTTTAGCTGACAAAGAAAATGCCTACAGTTTTATTATATGTAAGGACTAGCTGGACCCGTGCTCGCCTTGCCCGCTCGCACAAAATTATATTTGGTTCATTTAAAATTACAACAAAAGTGCAACTGACCATGATAGCACTGCGAAAACAAATCAACCCTTTTCGAATGACAGGTATCCGTATGCTAGTGTTGTTTTGTTTTTGTTTGTCCTGTCGCACGATCGCAAAAGTATAAACATTCATTTGTAGCAAGGTATATGTGTATGTAGGTATGTATGTATTTTTACTTCAAAAAATACATTTTGCCTAAAAACTGTTCCTAAGGACGTAGCTATAAACGACATAGCCTCAGTCTCACAGTCATAAGGAACATTTTAAAAAAAGTTTCATTCAAATCTGTCCAGTAGTTTTCGAATTTTTAGCTGACAACGAAAATTGCTACAGTTTTATTATATGTATAGATATAGATTTCACAAACTGGCTGGACAGAAGTAAGTCACTCATACACAGTACCTATCTGTTCAAGAAAAAATGCTTTCGATGTGCGACAACAACCCCAAAGTGAACTATGGAATCCAAACAACTACCCCAACCCTACCCTGTTACGTCATATCAGAATAAAATTCCTACTGCGTTGCGTGGCGATATGCGATAATGGATGTAATGCATTGGATATATAATGTGCACCCTCTGCATCGCCCTCCCTCTCATTGATCTTGCTACTTGTTTAATATACTGCATTTCCCTTTCCTTTCCTTTGCTTCCCTCTTCCTATAGAATCCAAACAACTACCTACCCCAACCCAACACAGTTACCATACCACATATCGAATGAAATTCTGAAATGAAACCTGTTTTGTATTATACGTCTCTTCTCTTATGAAGATTATTAATATACCCCATGCCATTCTGCAGCACGCACGACTCACCCCATCCCCATCCTTAATCGGACATACAATCATAATATACATACCTACATAATATACAACTCACCATAGCACTCACTGCGAAAACAAATCAACCCTTATCGAATGTGTTTGTTTGACGATCGCAAAAGTATAAACATCCATTCGTAGCAAGGTATATATGTATGTATATATTTTCACTTCAAAAAATACATTTTGGCTAAAAACTGTTCCTAAGGACGTGGCTATAAACGACATAGCCTATAGCAGTCTCACAGTCTTAAGGAACATTTAAAAAAAGTTTCATCGAAATCTGTCTAGTAGTTTTCGAGTTTTTAGCTGACAAAGAAAATGCCTACAGTTTTATTATATGTAAGGATATATTTGGATTAATCGCCGACGCTATTTTTTGTGGTACATATTCACCCTACTGAATAGTAACTAAGTCTATTTATTTTTTTACCAAATTGAAGCTTATCATTCATAGATTTATCGAGAGAAATTATCATTTAAAAAAAATATTTGCAAAATATATAAAATTGTATTTTTTAATTACCTTGCTGACAACTGCGTATACAAAGAATATTTCAGCTTCGTTCAGTCGAACTCTGTTTAGTAAAAGTAAACATTCCCATTGATTATGGCACACAACGTCGTTCAAGTGGCTGCCTCGGCTGGTTTCGCAGTAGCGCATTCTGTCACTCCAATTTTCCAAGACCTTGTTGATGGTTTCGGACTGTAGCTCACGGATTGCTGGGATGATATTGGCCTTAAGTGCTTGAATCATTTCCGGTTTGTTGGCATAATATTGGTCCTTCACGGTTCTCCACAAAAAAAAGCCCAAAGAGGTTAAATCGCAGCTCCGAGGCGTGCTTCATTTCGGCCAAAACTTCTCTTCAAAAAACGCATGTTTGGGCTACACTAGCACTCACTTTGGAAATAAGTTTTTAATATTTTCCAACGTTGTTCAAGCATAAAGCAAATCATTTCGTTCCGCGGAAGTATGATACTGATTTTCAGTTAAGATTTCGAGCGGGAAACAGCTGTCAGTGTCAAAATAACCTATAATTTAAAAAGAAACATCTAAATGGCCCACCCGTATTTTGTCGTAGTCTACAAGCTCGAGAGGTGTTCTAAACAGTAGTTGCGCCAAGATCTATGCGGTGCTTACTTTCTGTTCATAATATAACAGAGCAAGAAGCTCATTTTGTAAATCTTGCAGCCTCGTTGAACTGACTCTAAGAAATTTCCTTCTGCTTGTGCAACGTAGGTTTTTAAGCTCCTTATACCATCAGTGCAGGCGGTTGTATATCGGTGTTCTTATCGCTTTACGAAATTCCTACTAAGCTGGTCCTGGGGTCCGCTACAGCACCTGGCATTACTTGAATTTTAGACTTTTCCGCCTATGGAAACGGTTTAGATCTTCAAAGTATACATTATAACTACATCTTCTTTATCATTCCCAATATTATTATTGGCACTTTTTCATACACAACTCAATAAGGACGATTGCCTTATGGATCGATGTAAACATGTGTCATACTTGTCAAACGTATGGTGTAGACCTCAACTTGTCGCCTTATAGAATCCGCATCTGGCATACGACTTGAATATAAAAGGCTTGTTAATTAAAATTCATTATTATATATAAATAAAATTAACACCTATCTAGCCTGCGAACTTAATTCTTTCACTAGACTAGACGAAGAACAACTTTTTTCAATTCTAAAATTAATTGCACGCCTCGTAATTACTGCATCCGAGTTTGTTAATAAATCATAGATACAAACAACAAAAACAAAAATTAATACGTAAAGAAAAAAAAAATAAATAAAAATTAATTCCAAGTCTCGGATAATAGCACAACATTTCAAGTTGCTGACCTTCCATACAGCGAGATGGAATCTATGATGCGAATCACATTGCTTAGTCTAAAGTTTCGCTGCATGTGGTATGCCAGGCCAGCAGCATGCGGACTGTGGAGTGACTCGCTCTCTTATATTGTATCTATCATGTCGATGTCGGCTGTCGGCGGCGGCTGGAAAACATTGAAAGCGTTCTACACTTCTACCTCCAGCCAGTAGTGACTACACTGTCTGCGGAGCAGTGTAGCATTTTTTATTCCATCGGGTAAGATAAGATTAGATGCATTATCCGGCAACATCATGTTGTGACACTGATTGAGAGGAAGCCGGACGGAGTTAATGTTCCGCAAACATAAGTACACGCGCGTACTCTTCGCATTTATAATTATTGCGTGCTTGTATTTCAAGGTCTGGGCTATGCTGCTTGTCGAAAAAAAAAAACGTTGTTGATGTCTTCGCGAGAAATGATTGCATTGCTAATTAATTATGAGTGAGTTAATGTTTAAATGAGTGTGTATCTGTATGTGTTAGATGCCAGTGCAAAGATACTCGTATCCATTTGACTGAAATTAAGATTTTATGAACCAAAGTGTTGTGTCAATAGTGATGATGATGACAATGATGCAATCATCACAGTATGTAGTATAGATACTTAGATTGTACATTGTATCTATTCCATTTCTAAATCTGTCCTGTCCCACATCAGTCCAGTCACACTTCATGCACGGACAGTCGATTTAAACACGTTTTCGGCTGCAAAGAACTGGCAAATCGGTGCACTGGCCATGAGAATGGTAAATTTAATGTAGCACTGCACAACAGAATAAAAAGGAGAATTCTATGACAATAGCTCTTCATCAGCATGACAATCACGATGTGCTACGTGATATATGTGACAAAGCCGAAAATGCTCACCTACCATCAAAAAATGGTAGAGAAGTCGATGTGTTACAGGAAAATCCACTTAATTGTAGTGTATTCTCTATAGTGCGTGAGAAGAGACAGGTAGAGTCCATTATTTGGCTTGGCAGTTCGTGGTCAAGGCCTAGTTGGGCTATAGACACACGATACACCTATACATGTATTCGAATATGATTATCTATCAGATATGGTTTGGTATGGCGATATAACCGGTGGGGGCGATAAGATTCCAAATATATGTTGACCAAATAATTGGCCGATGCGCTTCGATGAGGTGGTCACAAATAGGTCATAATAAGCAATAGATCGGATGGGGTGAGTAGAGGTGAGTGATACCAAATGTCTAACATTAACTTTACATAGTTCGGTTGGACATATAAATGCTCCGGCCTTTGATTTTCGCTAAGTTTTTTTTTGGTTTTGAGGAGAAAAAACATAGGTCATCACCACTTATCCCACTTTGACTCAATCAACCCTAGAACAACTTTTTGCATTACATCAAGGTATGGTTTAAAAGTCTGTATAAGGACGCCGTCTTTTGAGTCTTCTGCGGTCTACGTCGCGTCTGTGCCTGGAACCATTTTGAGATTCTTAAGGATTTCCTTATCTCTGGAGAATTTATCTTGCTGAAAGGCTTTTAGCAGTCTTATGAGGGTTTGAGTTGTCCTCTCTCTCTTTTTTATTCGGATTACTGCCTCGATGAAAGAAGTTATTCTGTTCTACATTTCACTACTACTATACCTCCGACTCTAGCCTAGTTTCCGCACCTACTATGGAAGAAAACGGTGTGGTAAGCACAGTCCGCAGTAGCGCAGTGGTTAGTATGCTGGACTACTTTGCGAGGGATCCCAGGTTCGAACCCCGGAAAAACATAAATTACATCTTAAAGTTTTTTCTATTGCGCCACCTCTCGTACGTCTGACAAACATCCCAGAGTATGACTATGTCATGAAAAAGCTTCTCAATTCAGCCGTTCGGACTCGGTATAAAATTGTAGGTCCCTTCCTTTCGTCCCAAAAATAAAAACTCACACAAAACGAATGGTTGCGAGAAGCTAGGCCTTGGGTGTTACCCGCCTGCTGCGCCACCTATTTATTTATTTTATGCACAGTCCTCCCGAGAGTCGCCCTACTTTTTCTATATTGTTAAGGTACAGGTAAAAATATCCATGGCCGGATAAGAATTGAATGACGCGTAGAAGTTCACGGAGTGTCTTCGCACTAAAGCACTTTCTCTCAGGAGGCAGCGGAGGAATTCCCTAGATGGAATCAACGGTGGCCCCTACAGTTCCAGTCAGGTCGAACTCTTAAGTGTAATCCCTATATGAGCTGCTTCGACATATTTGAACAACAGGTCTATAGGGATTTCCAACATCAAGCCAGGGTGTTGGAAAAGATTCGGTGGCGGACGAGCCCTCAATGGGTCAACGACAGCGCTCATATCCCAAAATGGGTTACTGACATCGGATTTTCCGGCTCGCCGTTCTAGGGTCAAAACAAAGGCCTGGCATTCCAGGTTGGGGGTTGTGCCGTCAGGGTAACTTCCCGACATTGGAAAGATGATTAGTATGACAGAGACACAACCAGCCTCGGAAAATGGAACTCCTCAAACGGCAACCAGACCCGGAACGTCAATGGACTACGACATTAGAGTGTGCACCTAGAATAGAACACCCTATACCACTATGAAAAGAAAATATTGCGACATTTATTACAGCTGCAATAAAAGACTGCATGTAGTAAGATGCGGATTCGTCGTGGGAATTCAAGCCGATAAGTGATCGCCTTTCTGTGATCCGCATCAAAGCTACTTTCCAAAACATAAGCCTATGTGCACACCCCCCTACTGACGAGGCTGAAGATCCCATCAAAGGAGTTTTATGACCTCCTCGATGGAGCCTACGGATCCTGTCCGGAGTATGATGTAAAAGTTGTACTCAGGGATTTCAATGCTAAAGTCAGAAAGGAAAACATCTTTGGCGGGTTAGTTGGTAAGCACAGAATCCAAGAAACGACAACAGACAACGGCTACCAAATAATCGATTTTGCAGTAGAAAGTAGCACTGCTGAATGATAAAGTACCCTTACGCATCGCCCAGATGCGGACTTAATTAACTGCCAGAATGTGATTTTCGATTCTAAGGCTATTTTAAGGTACTTCACGGCCATCATCCTGATGGTTATGAGCCAGCCTGGAGCTTGACAATCGTCGGAATTTATCTAGTCAAGAGGGCTCGCATTGACAATCGTCTGGATATATCCAGTCAAGGGGACTCTCCGTGTTTGCAGTCACTAGACTTAGGCCATGGTTTTCATCTAAGCGTGTATACGAGTCTCAGGACTTGGTTTAGTTTTCTCTGTGCATTTTTGGTGTCCATTGCGGTAATCCCTGCGCCAATGTCACTAGCGTAATCTACTAGGAAGGTGTCGCCCGGAATCTGCTTGCGTAGGATACCATTGCAGGTGATATTCTACAGGTCAGAACTCATGGTCGAGCCGTGCGCTGCTTCAGCAATTCATGTGGGGTTCTCCTTTACTGATTCCTTAGGTGAAGGTTTTCCCATATTTTAAATGATGGTTCTTTCAGGGATCGCAATGGGCCCGCTAAGAAGGCACTTGTAATGATTCTCCTCACAATCCTGCGTCTAACGTAACCCAAACTAAATCGCATTCTAAAGTCAACGAAAGTAGTCCCTGGATGTTGTGTCTTTTATGACACTCTATTGTCTTTCTCATGTCAATCTATATGAAAACAGTCCTTATATCGGTTAAGGCCATTTTGCCGCTGCAGTGTAATTCGATGAAATTGAGTATTACATCTATTACTTCATTGGGTGTAGTTTTTAAGGTGCCCTAGGATTTTTCAAGACCAAAAAAAGACTTTATTTTCAACGCCTTTCCAAGCAGCATTTGACAAATAGTTATGCACAACAGGATTGTAGACACCCACCCACTGCTATTAGTTAATTACAAATCCATTGATACCACTTCGGATGCCACACATCCTTGACTTGACTCCTATTCGCCGATCCGTGTAATTGGCAGACAATTATATTCGAAGTCTATTACATTCTCACACGTCCTTAGTAAGTCCATCCATATGTCGTTTTCTCCGCAAGCCTCTTAAGCAAATAAAAATCTCGACCATCCTCCTATTCCCATCCCACCCTAAGCTGGCATCAAGTCCCCTATCAAATTCTTATTTGAAGTAATTAATACCACCCGCCCATTGCTATCACAACTATAATAACAATCCCATTGTATCGTTATGTCTTTTCAGATGCCACCAACACACAAGCGAACAGTCCAATAAATTGTACGGCTATTGGCCCAAAGCACACAATAACGAACAACGAACAACGGACAACATTTTTGTGTATCTCGCAGCTCCGGAAGGACCAAAAGTTTGAATTATCCCAGATCCGATAAAACGAAATAACCCAAACAATTCCATGTATCGGTCGAGCGGTCACCAAAAATAACTAATAAAAGACACCCTCTGGCATTGTTCGCCTCCCCTCCATGCAAAAACAGCACCAGCAGCAACAACAATACCAATTCCTACACGAATCCCTATGTGGCATGGGATAACACAACCAGAACACAACATATCTGCATGGAGCTAGTAAACATAAAAAGGGATTTACATAAATTCAATAAAGGACATATCAAATTTTATTCGACTGAATCTACTGCTGTAAGGACAAGGGTGTAGTGTATATGTAGTTGCAACCGAGAATCATATCGTAAAAATACCAAATAAATACACACACCCTTCAGAGGACATCCGATTTCATTTAAACAACAAGGATTTCAATTTCGATTTGGATTTAGATTTGCAAGAGACCGTCAATAAACAAACTCCTAAATTATGCAAATTAAATAGAAGCCTTATCCTGCGACAGTTAGTAATCAAAAGCAAACCGCACTCGGCCATTACTCGGGTATAAGAGGAAAAGTTGTTCGCTTCTGCCGCGTCAAATCACAATAAATCAGTGGAAGGATTAATCCGCTGGACAGCTTTAGATAATAGGCACTGTCATTAGCACAACACGGAACGGCGCACACAGACTGAGATATGGCGTTCATATGGAGGCGTCGCTCAACGTCGATTGTGAAAATTGTCGCAATCCTGACGGCAATTTGGTTTACGGTCGCTTTCCTGCTCTACACAGATGACACTAGACGCGCTGCCAAATGGAATGGTATGTCACTTGGATTGAAGAGTGTCGGCGGCGGCGGCGGTGGTGGTGGTGGCAGCGATACTGGCGGCGGTGGATTTGACTACTCCGCTCGAGGCGGAGGAGTGGGTGGTGGCGGTGGCATTGCGGCAGACATTCCTGCCGTAGTTGATAATGACAGTAGAGGTGGTGCTGTTGAGACCGTCATCGACGCCAACAAACGTGATATCAATGATGGAGACGAGTCTGTGATCGATAATATTGTTGTACAGCAACACGAAAAAGCTGTCGCAAATCTAAAGAGTCATCTAGGTGCGGGACAGGAGCATGGCAAACAGAGCTCAGTGCAGAAGCAATTGCCGGCTGATGATGGTAAGTGGATTTGCCGTCGTATTGTATTTGTATTCTTTCTTCTGATTGAGGTCATTAGGCATTGTAATGTGTAGACGAGGAGCAGCGGATGCTTTCAAGGATAAATGCCTTGAGAGTGTGTTTTATGTCCATTTTGCGGTTGGGGGCTGTTAAGTGGAATTTATTTGTGTAGCTACTAGATGTAATGGGGCACTTGGGGGAGATTTATTAACAATTAACTGGATTTCAAGGTAAGTCCATGAAGCTGACCCTAATTGCGATGCCTTTACCCAGTTTTGGATGGTTTCGTGTGAAGACAAAACGAAGACGAAGGAGCTAAAAGTTGAATAAAGTGGAATCCATCAATTAGGTTGGAAGGAAATTATTCAATCAATTTTGTCGTTATGGCTCGCACTTGTGATTAGTGCGCTAATTTGGGGGATATATTTTTTTGTATGCTTCCGCAACTATAGAGTGGATCCAGGTTTTGCGACTCCTGATAGCAATACTCGTAAACATCGAATCGCTCTTTTCTAAAATCATTAGCTGACCCGTGATCGCCTATCGCCGCTCGCCTTTAGCAAACAAACAAACTTATATCTGGTCCATTTAAGATTACACTTTGAGTGTTTCATTGAAATCTCTCTAGTAGTTTTCGCGCTTTAATGAGACAAAGAAAATTCCTACACATCAAAAAATACATTTTGTCTAAAAACTGTTCCTAAGGACGTGGCTACATAGCCTATAGCAGTCTCACAGTCTTAAGGAACATTAAGAAAAAGTTTCATCGAAATCTGCCCAGTAGTTTTCGAGTTTTTAAGAGCCAAAAAAATTCCATGTATTAGTTAGTTTGAAAAACTACTTTTAGCAATCCCC
This sequence comes from Cheilosia soror, assembly GCA_949372485.1. Taxonomy (NCBI): domain Eukaryota; kingdom Metazoa; phylum Arthropoda; class Insecta; order Diptera; family Syrphidae; genus Cheilosia; species Cheilosia soror. The sequence goes on along the minus strand of OX443561.1, from coordinate 93,059,387 downwards.
CCAATCAGTCAGGCTTTTTGACTTATCAACTCAATAGTCAGTCCAATGAACTTGGTTCAGTCAAATCAATGCGAGTCAGTATAATCATATTGTGTCAATGGAATCAACTCGCCAGTCAATCCAGTCGAGACAGTTGTGTCCTTGTGTCATGTGGAAAACTGGTTTCTTATTATATTTTGTTTAGAAATTTCTCTCGAAAGCAAGTTACCCCCTCCTCGATTACATCAACAAATCTGGTCTTGGATGTAAAAGTTTCTGGTGTATGATCAGATTTCTTTGCTACACTTACCCCAAGTCTGTGTATTCTGCATAGCAATGATCTGATTGAGTCGATGAAAACTAATATTTGTTTGCTTTTCTTATGACCATTTTTACAATCTTCCTTTTCGATCGGTGTCCTTGTGACTTCAACTACATCACATAGTTCATAGTTCATATTTACTCACCAACTTTTCTAAAATAAATGCATCTACTGTGCCACAAGCTAAATGGATGACCAACCAATCCGATCCAAGGAAACCATGAAGAAGAAGGTAGCTCCACCTATCCAATATCGCAAGATAAACGCCCTCGAAGGTTAGTTATATAAAGGGGTACTTCGGTCCGAAGCAACATAATCTCTCTCAAAAGTACAGGTTAGGCCATGCCTCGACGTTCCTGACGACCTATTGTATAGGTACCTAATACGACTACCAAGGCAGATGTTTAGAGGAACATAACAAAAATATTTCTCTGGTACCTACACTCTGTAATATTTCAGTCGATTGTAAATTCCTTCATTGTGATTGGAACTGGAAAGTCATTGATCAACAATTGCATAAGGCCTTTTCACTGTCTGATACCACTGCTTATGACGTTTGACGCTTCCCGACAATTAATATAAATTATTAAAAAAATATTAATATTATTAAATTATTAAATATTAGGGTGCTTAACGTTTGTCCAACAGAGAATTGGATAGATATTTCAACGATTTAGTTTTCAGAACATAAATGCATTGTCCTTGAAATAAGGTAAAAAGGAAATTGACAGGTCAAACAATTATTTTTTAAAAAATTAAATTAAAATCCTATCACTCTTAATAAAAGCATAAAGTGACAGTGACATTAAAATTAAGGAGGCCATTGCAACGAGAACGATGGATCTTCGGAAAGACTTATTTAGAGAGCTATTTCATGTTAATTATTATAGACAGGTATAGGGTAGAGTGTATTTTTATATAGGGTATTTGTGTGCATAAATCATAAGAGTTCGGCTATTCTTAGTGAGCTGAAAATTAACATTGTTAAATCCTTTTTATTCTATTCGTTCCGAAAATAGAAACTCACACAAATGAATGGTTGTGAGCAGTTAGGCCTAGTGGATGCCTATAAGGACTTGTTGTTTTTTATAATGTCAAATCCTTTTCTATATTAATAGTTGGCTCAGCGAGATGCTTTATTTAAAAAAATATAGACAATGCGGCGAATTAGTAAGCATGCCGCATAGCATCATAACAAAAATAAATATTTGGCGCAACAGGCAGTAGACACCCTGGGCCTAGCTTCTCGCAACCATTCGTTTTGTGTGTGTTTCTATTTTTGGGACGAATAGATAGAAGGGCCCTACAATTTTATGCCGAGTCCGAACGGCTGAATTGAGAAGCTTTTTCAGGACAGTCATAGAGATGGCGCAGTAGAAAAAACCTTAAGATGTAATTTGTGTTTTTCCGCGGATCGAACCTGGGATCCCTCGCACAGTTGTCCAGCACACTAACCACTACGCTACTGCGCCCTAGCATAGATAAATTAACTTACACAGATATAACATTCCCCAACAAATGTATGCTTATGATTTTTGAATTCGTCCAAAAACGTATAGATCGTCCAACATAATTATACCTTATTTAGAAAGGGTCGATTTGCTTTCTAAGGTCTATGATAAATCGTACACAGTGCCCTGAGAAGGCTTTGCATTTTATCAGTTCGAATGTATCATTAAATTGTGAGTGCAGTTCATTCGTTCAAGAAATTAAAGAGACACACATGTTTTTTATGAGAGAACAAAACTTCAGTTGGAATTAGATTTAGTGGATCTATTTATGGATTTATTTCAAACAGTTCAATTCTGACAGTCGATTCTCAGTCAATTATTACTTTTGGAAGGGCAATAGCTATTAGTTTTGTTTAACCTGCAGCTCAATTTGCCATCAACTGGCTACTACCACTTGTACTTGGACCAACTAAGCGAGTACCACTATATAGGCAACCAATTATTGTTGATACAACAGAAAGGTTGTCAACCATAACTCCATAATCTCCCGAATTTCCTTTATTTTCTTCTTAACGCTTGCCGTAATTATTCTACGCTTTTATACGAGAAAAGCCGAGTTAATCGAGGAGTAACAACGTTTTAGCCTAAATTTGGGAGCCGCCCACTAACAAGGGGTTGTGAGGCATTAAGTCCAATATGGACCAAAGCACCAATATTTTTTCTTAATTTTTATTGTAAAATTCCCAGAAGTTTACCTGCATTAAAGTTGTATGGAATTTTTTACGAAAGGAAATACAACAACAGCTTCTATTGGATTTTTTGGTATACACCTATAGACACCTGTAGAAAGAGAGGCAATTCTGTAGGTTCCGGACTTGAGTTGCTTCCATTTAGTGTATTCTGAGTGACTACTTTTCAGCATCAAACTAGGGGTATGCCTACCAAACAAACAACCTTACCTATCCTTCCGTTGAGATCTTCAAAATTCCAAGGACGATCTCAGCGTCATATCTAGGTGTTGTTGATATTCTTTCTTGAGGAAATCCTAAAACCAAACAGTCGTTGTCGATTGCATGAAGTTATTTATACCTTTCGTTTTTTGAAAAGCGGAAGCGGTTTTCATTTCGCAACCCTGTTATTTCGCTGCGCGTACATTTCATATTTTTTTAGTTGATGTGAGCCAATACCAAAAAGTGGCAATGACGTGCGAGAGTATAATTGAATAGTTACTAAATGACAAATGAATAGACATTTTGATCTACATATGTGGCAAATTAAATCTTTTAATATAAATCAGCGGATACACTGATAATAATCTATTGATTGGTCAGATCAAATGAATAAAGCTGTCAGTCGTTGACTTTGACTTTGTCTCATTACATTTGTAACGACAAGAAGGAGTCACCGGAGACCCTATAAAGTATATATATTCTGACTCAGGATCACATTCTGAATCGATTTAGCCATGTCCGTCTGTTTGTCTGTTTGTCAGAGGACTTCTTTTTACCGTCGTCAGGTTTGTCTATGTCGGTTAAGTAGTTCTGATACCTTTCATACAAAACCAATATTAGACACATGCGTGTACAGTACATGGCATGGCAAACATTTTGCATGACTTTTATGGAGTGGAGGGTATCATGGTAATACTTTTACTTGTTTTAGACAGAACTTAAAGTAAAAAGTGTGGTAATGAAGAATTCACTGGATTTTATTTTAGCAACAAAATTTTATTAAAATTCCCTCCAACGCGGCACAATGTACAGTATCATAAAAAAATATTAGCAAAGAGATTTTTGAAAAAAAAATTTGCAGTCACTATAAGAATTATTTGTAGAAACTTCTTGCATCAAAACATTTTTGTTTACCGAGGAAAAAAGTCAAAAAGTAAAAAATTGCAAAGCATAACAAATGCAAAGCAGTGCAAAAGCATTCATAACCTTGCATCAGAAAAGCAGTGTGGTGCATTCACAATGCACATTTTTTTTTGATGTTTTGGAATTTAGCCCATGTCTCAGTTAGGCACTCACTTTTGAGTCAATTGAGATAGTTTCGTCGTCGATATTGTGCTTAAAAGGAGCAACACGGTCAAATTCGTTCATTCTTTTTTTTTGTTGAGGTTATGTCAGCCCTTAAATCAACCCATTTATCTTTCTTTCTCTCTAAGCGCTTCTTCGATGGTGTTCTTTGCTCTGTCAGCTTATTTCCTGAAAATGGAATCTGTCGCAAATCGCAATTAGTAGGTTCCATGTATACACAATGCTCGTCGTTAGTCTGGCTGTTAACTTCTCCAGGCGTTATTCTTTCCATGAAACCCCTCATACAGTGCAGCTCCTTTTTACTGCACACCAATCACATATAAACCGCTCAACTGCGTCAAATCCCGAATTGGATTAGTGGTTTTCAATAGCTTTTTCTCTGTAAACTTTGTGGCTTCCGCAACCAGATAACAGTAATTAAAGCGACTAAACGAAGTGAAAATTTCATTTATAACCAATATCGATGCACAAACAAATGGAAACAAAAAAAAATTGATTTAATTAATTATCCAGTATAAATAATACTCATCAGGAACAGAAAAACTCTGTACACAGTCAAACCGAAAAACCATTTATGGCCAAATGAGTATCAGGATTTAATTACCGACATCCCCAATCCCGCCCTAAATTGCTCGCGGTAATAACATTAGTGCGCGGCATGGGCACTGTTGGCTAGCCATAAATCACAATTCGGGCAACCTCAAATTGCCAAACACGAGCAAATTGTGTCCAATCCAGAGTTTGGACATTTTGTCAATGCGACCCCCTCCACCACCCCCCGCGCGCAACCGATGATAGTGTGAAACGCAATAATTGTAACTAAAAATGATTTACGCTCAATCGATATAGAGAGCTGCGCCATAAATTCATTTATAATGCGAGTCCTTCCGCTTTGCGAAATCTCGGCAAGTGGGAAACGGATGATGGTGACAATGAATGGTTGGTTGGTCCTGTGTTGTGTGTATCGCCTCTAGCGATAGGTATACAGTTAGTAAAATCGGATTGTTGTAGGCGTCCATTATGGCATACGGCCCAATGCAGGACAGATGTGTAATTTATATTCAAACTGAATGTTCAGGAAGATAATAAATATCGGCGTGCACTTAATGAATCGCGAAATCGAAATATTCCAATAAAAATATAAATACAACCAGCGATACGTATTATTTTGCAACTTTTATTGGGTTAGGGTGGGCGAAATGTGTGGAGGGGGAGGCGGCTTTATTATTCAGTATCTGAACAGATAAATGGAGGTATTTTCAAATTGAGATACAAAAACTCTATAAATACTTTAAATTATTCGCTCGATTGTACGCAAATAAACCGTTTTGTGTGTCAATATTAATGCAATAGTCATATCACTCACACACAGGCACACACATGAGGGATGCATGTTCGGTTTCGAGTTAAAAAGTTTCTCGATTTGTGTTCGCTGTGGGTTTTTGCAATTTTTTTTCGGAATTTGATTTGTAGTTAGCCTAAGGATAGGGATGAACAATGAACGTGTTTTTGCATTTTTAAAATCTGAATTGTGGGTCGGTTTAATTTCAGTAGAACTGCTCTAAGCCTTTCCGCATTTATTGAGATCTAGGTACTAGCAAGAGTTGTGTGTTACATTTTCTAAAGTCTTAAGAGTTAAATGAAACCTCAAAGTTTAGGATTTGTAATAAAAGAAGACCGAACGCCTTTATGGTAGAAACATGTCATTATCGAAGAGCACCTGATAATTTTTTAAATGATTTTCATTGAATATCTACACGATTTATACTAACAGCAATATGTTTTAACTCGAAATGTTAAAAAAGGCTCCCTAAAATTAGGCCTCAATAAAAAACGGCCCAAAAATCAATGAAAAAAGGCCCCAAAATTTTTGGCAAATAACAACAAAAATTATTATGAAATTGGAAGTTATTTTAATTTTTTTGGGCTTTTTTACATAGTTTTGTGGTAATTCATTTACCTATTGTAAATTGTTTGAAAACCATTGAAATCTTTTAGAAAAAACGTGAATTATCCCGTTGTAACAAGGGCGTTAGAGGTTTCAAGAAATAGGTAGCAATTCACAATTGAACACACATCGACCTACACATCTTTTATGACGAAAGTGCGCGCGAATTCTTAACTTTTATTCCCTGAAATTTTCTACAGCTTAAAACCTGCTCAGATTTGGAAATTTACTTTAATTTTAGCTTTCAAAAATCCAGTTCAGTTTAATTTTAATTTTAGCTTTAGAAAATGTGGTTCTATTTGTGTCGAAATGTTATGGGTTAGGAAGCAGATAAACCACACACCTGAAATGTAGATCATTCCTTCACCAACGATTATGAGTTTATCTAACCTTATTCAGTCTTATTTCTTTTAACCTTTCCATTTGTGGTGCATCAGCTTAGAAGATATGAAAATCGATACTTTCTTATCTGCCTTCACCGTTTTTCTTCTCTGTTCGTAAACCTTTTTGGGTAAAATGTCATCTGAAATTATCAAGCCCTTGAGTGTAGACTTCGTTGAGTTGACGGACAGATACCAGTAGACGTTATATCTATAGTTGTGTTTTTATGAAACCTTCCCAGCCAGAGGTTGCCAGTAGTTGCCAGTTGAAGCACATTTCATATGCTAATTAAAACAACAACATGCTGGCAACTGCTGGCAACAACTCTTGATTTTCTCCAAAGTCGGAGAGCTGCTGGCTGGCTAAATTCAATTCACAATGAACAAACAGGTGGCGCTGAAAGCAACAAGTGGCTTAGAATTTCCGTACAATTTGCTTAAATCATAATGGCGTTCTTTTCTGGTTCTTTTTTGGTAAATGCTTTGAAATAATCGACGGATGAAATCTTGGCAACTTATTGCCTTTACGCCTTTGCAGCATTAGAAATGCGTTATTCATTCAAAAGGAGCCAATCTAGCCTCGTTTTAAATGGGCCAAGTACCTCAACAATGTAGGCAGTGCAGTGGATCAGTAATTATTGGTCCTAAAATACATATCGTGTGGCCCCAGGTTTGAAAATAAGACTTTTCCATTGCGCCACCTCTCACGAATGTCTGAAAAACATTAAAGAGTCCTTACCAATCCTCTCCTAACCCAACCTCTCAATACAGCTATTAAAAGTCATACAATTGTAGGTCTCTTCCATCTGTACAAATAATATGAACTGACACAAATGGTTGTGAGGAGCTATAGGCCTTAGGGTTCTGATGCGGCAACCATTTAAAAATTGTCTAGTTAGTGCGCTGGACTACTGTGCGAGGGATCCCAGGTTCGATCCCTAGAAAAACACGAGCAGTTCGGACTCGGCATAAAATTGAAGGTCCCTTCTTCTACGACCAATATCGGTGCAAATGTTGTGTACATAACCAGAGTACTAATAAAGTGCAATCGCGGCAGTCCTATCAACGTGTCACGCCTGTCAAGAGCCTTTAACTCACTTTTGTTACTCAGCGATATCACATCATTGCAAATGGAGGATGGTATATGAATTTTTGGACATGCATGACAGCACGTCCATCGACATTGACACCCCTAACAAAAAGCACTTACAAAACGACCTGATAAATCAATTTTGGAAACATCTGCATGTTAAAAATGGAGACTCGTAAAATATGTGGCTTAAGAGTCATTGCATTGATAGCTATAGTATTATTATAAGCGTCTTCATACCCTGTTTAAGGTAACATTATCTAACTTGGGTTGAATTGAGAAGCTTTTTCAGGACAGTTATACTCTCGGATGTTTGTCAGACGTTCGCGAGAGGTGGCACAGTAGAAAAAACCTTCAGCCGTTCGGACTCGGCATAAAATTGTAGGTCCCTTCCATTCGTCCCAAAAATAGAAACTCACACAAAACGAATGGTTGCGAGAAGCTAGGCCTAGGGTGTCTACAGCCTGTTGCGCCACCTATTTATTTTTTTTTTATCTAACTTGGGTTGCTGTAAGCAGCTCAACATTTATCGATTTTTTTTATCCCTACCTGGGTCTATACCAATTAACCCCAGCGCTAGCTAAACAAGCAGAACTCCTCTACACTGCGACAATTAATATTTGCAAAACTATGCTCATAAATATTCAACGAATTCAATTTGCCACAAATTGCCCTTAATTGTTTTATATCGCCTCGTCTATCTTATCTGCGGGCAATTAATTTTAATGTCGCTTATCTGATGTTGTCCTTGAACTAAGCAAAATCCTCACATCTTCCATAGCTAATAATTACTGGTCATATCTGAATTCCATAGAATGCACAACAATTCGCTTGGCACTCATGTCCATAATGTCCCCAATCGATAAATTCATAATTACAGCCCTTCAAAGGTATGCCAGAGGGCTACTCCGTCTCTGGGTACATCATCATCGTCTCGCATCGCAAGCACTTATAACTCATTTGACTGGTTGACTTGGATAAATTCGCCCTGCCTCGCACGCATCGATGAGGTTGCACTTACATCCCTGAGACGTGTTTACATGGTTCTTGTTACATGCCAGTCTGTCTGCATCCCAGCTCCGCAGGGCGGACATTAAGTCAAACGCAATCAGTTATTGCGCATGGCAAACGCACACTAATTACACTGAGTTTCATCAGTAAACATGTAATCAATCAGCACGGAGCACGGAATGCAGCATTCACAGGCGCGTGATCCATAAGCCATTATCCATCCTGGAGCTGGATAAATAAATTTGTGCCAGGCAAAGCAGTGATAATGGGTCTGATTGGCATGTATATACGCACGACCTCTGCCTGCATGGAAAGCGCAGAACAAAAGTCTTCGCGGCAATCACGTTCTCACGACGTGACCTCTCTGGCCGTGTAGCCTATTCCATTTCCATCCTGCTTACGGAAACCAGAATGTGGCTCAAGAGATCATGATCGATAAATGATCGCGATTAAAAACTGACTCCAAGATCACTGTGTGTTGTTCCAGTTGGGAATACTCGTCGTCTGGTGGTGTACCCGTATCCCCTGGAGTATTTCATTGATTCGCAATGTACTCCTCGGTAGTTGTTGGTCTTGAAAGAGAGTTTCCATCGTCGAGATGAAAGAAGACCGCACGTGTTCGTGGCGGGCCAGAATGCATGTAGAATGCAATCAATCTGCCAACTTTTATCTGATATGTTCGAATTTGCTTGTGTGCCTTTCGTTCGTAAACGACGACGACAATGACCACAATGGGACATTTTGAAAGATGAATTTGGCATGCTAGTTGGTGGTCCACCATCCACTACTGTGGCAATAGGATGAATCTGTATTTTAGATAAATCGATTGTCAAAGGAGGAGTTGTTTAAAGTTTCAAAAAATACGCGTTTGCGCAATTAATTTCGTAAAAAAATGTTTGCCTAATACCTAATACTTTTGCAAAACAATGGCAGCATTTTCCAAAAAAAAATTACACTTATTCAACCTTCCAGAGTTTTTGAAAGAAATTTTTAGTTTCTGGAAACCAAATCGATTGATGCTTTCGAACTGCTTTAGGTCTTTAAGACGTTTCAACTATGCGAAGCAAGTATATAAATTTGGGTCCAAAAATTGACCTACAAACCTAATATTTAGTATGGCAGTTATTTTATGGCGAGGTTTTGGGTAAGGTTCTCGTTCCCCCAAAATCAATTTGAAACGTTTATCTTGGTATTCTAAGAACTTACTCAAACCGTTTTCAGTGTCCATTGAGATTCAGACAAATCTTGTCAAATTTAGAATAACCAACATGACAAAAATATCGTTTGGCCATAAGGCAAATATCTGCACGTTGACCCCTTACGAATGACTCTTAAAAACTCTCCCCAAAAACGCAAAGGGGTTCTTCAACTGCGGATGAGTGAAAATTCTTCATGCCTAGCTCTGGTGCAGCTAAAGCTGATAGATACCTACAGCTTTTGAAAAGTTTGCAGAGGGACTGAATTGGATCTTAATGACCGACCGACCATTTGTCATGCCAAACCGAAAACCAAGAACGATTACACGACTATGGTGGGTGGGGTTACAGGTGAACGACAGGTATGTGAAAGGTTTGAAAAAATTCCAGCTGTTTCATTGAATGTAGAGACAAATTGGCGGTTGCTTTCGAGAGCAGTCATTGCATCTGCAGGAAATGCTTGTCGAGGGAAACGGGTCAGCGTTACAGCTGCTGTTAAAAAAAGGAATGCGTGGCTCTATATTCAGAAGCTATTAGAGAGAAGAAAGAGCCCTTTAAAGTATGGATTCACTTGGGTGACTTAATTTGAGTGTTATAACAGCCAAAGAACAATCAAAGAGTTACTCAATTCAGAATGGTATTGAGGTTAGGGATACCTAATCTGTCGCCTCGAGTAGGGCGGAAAATAGTTCCACGGTGCAGTGACTTTTGCAATAAAATCGCTAAAAAATCTAAAACCTTCTGGAGTGAATGAAAAAATACCAGAACTTCTTAAAGCCCTAGGCCTAGATAAAGAGCGAGTACATTGGCTCTCGTGTCATAAAAGTAGCCTGCGATATTGGCAAACTGGGGTGATACAGCCACTTTTCGAGAAGAGGGACTTTTTTTAATAAGGTAGGTAAAATTGGTTAGTTATGTACGATAGTAGCATTCAGCTCATGAATGGGACCCTGAGTAAGGTCTTGATAATCGTGCTCCCGCCGGAATCACTATGATTAGTCATTGATTTTGTCATGCGTTTAAGTCAAGGTCCCGAATGTAGGTAGGTACCTTACCATTATAGTCGCTTCAGAGCTTTTAATATATTGAGACTCTAATAAGCCTTTATTGAAGTGTTTTAGTCTTCTTTGGGGCAATTGCCGGGCTTTCAAATCGAAAATCTATTTTTTGTAGGTATGGAATTTTGTGTGCTATTGCTCCGAAATGGCTTTTCGAATGGAAAAATAGAAAATTTTTAGTGGAAAACTAGAAAAACTCGGAAAATTTTTGAATTTTTTTGACGAAATTTTGCACTTTATCGCATAATTTGATGATTTTGGACGACGTAAAGGTGGAAAATCCTGAAATCTTCGTCTTTGTGGCGGCATGTCAAGGGGTTGAAATTGACCACGAACATGAGAGTCGCATTGCAGAACGACCCATCCGCTACTGAGTTCTCGGGACAACTGCTGGCGTTTGAAAATGGCCAAATTTCCGTTAATATTTCGACTGGATTGATATCGTTCCCGGCAAATTTTTGCGAGTTCACATCGTCTAAAGAGGAACTCATCACCAAAATGTTCCCCGGCATTGCACAAAATTATAAAAATCTCGATTGGATTACGTAGTGAACGAGCAATACTAGCAGCGAAGAATAAGAACGTCGATAGCTTGAATTTCATTATTCAAAGTCAAATCGCTGGAGAACTGCATTCGTAAAAACTACAAATCCGTTGAGAGCATGACCGACGAGGATGAAGAGACCAACTATCCGACGGAATTTTTGAACTCGCTTGATGTCGATGTGTCAGGAACTCCACCGCATAATTTACAGCTAAAGGTGGGATCGATCATAAACATGTTGCGGAAGGAACTGATGAGCAATGTGATTCAAGCGACGGTCATTAAGGGCAAATTCAAAGGAGAGGAGGCAGTGTTGGGACTTGAGAGTAGTCAAAAGGTGGTATATTGGGAAACCAAAAAGTGGTAGAAAGTGGTAGATTTTTAAAACATACCATAAATGCTGAAAAAATTTAAATAACGCTATTTTCTTCTGCTAACAGCAACACCCTCCCACGCTTTTCAAGAGTCGGCAAATTAAGGAGGCTACATTTATTAACTTGAGCAACTAAAAAAAAAAATGGCAAAAACGATCAATTTTCAAAAATTAGCACGGGACAAAATGTAAGAAGGCAGTTTGGATTTCCATTAGGTATAAGTTTTCAAACTTGTAAATGCATACAAGTCGGCATTTTAAAATGTTCCATCTTTTGGAGTGCCGATTTGTATTTGTTTATCTTTATGTGCCTTCTCCGAGTTTAGATTTTGAAAAGAACGGTCGACATCGGTGAAAACAGTCAAAATCTCATATCTCGAAAACCACTGAACCGATTGATTAAAAAATTTCAGGAAGTCTTAATAAATAGCTAAATAAATAAATAAATTGGACAGAGAGGCCTGGCGCCTCCCATACAAAAAAAAAAACTTTTATGGGGCCAAACTCAATAACGTTATAACTTGATAACCGCTGGGCCGATTTTCAAGATTTCTATACAGTCGGCAAGACGTTCCTAAAATAAGTCGGCATTTTAATGAAAGTCACCCGCACGAACCCTCGCTACGCCCCTGAGTGTGTTCACTGTTCAGGGTGTTGTTGCATTTTTTTTTTTTTTGTTCAATCTGAAAAAGTGGTAGATTTGGATTTAAGGGTGGTAGAATTTTGGGTTGAGCAAAAAGTGGTAGGCCATTCAGCTATAGCGGCACGTACAGTGTCCATGGACATCGTTGACGCTGCCACGGTCAACGAATTTTTTAGGCTCTCCAAATTTCTGTGGGGTGTTTTGCAACCCTTGCTCTCCAATTCTGACCATAAACTGTAATAAGAGTCTTGTTGAAAGACCCATCTTTCTCCATTAAATAGAAAATTTGTTAGCGTCTTTACAACACCCTCTAGCACATCTTCCTGGTAGACTTTTGCACCTGTTTTCACACCTTTTTCACAGAAATGGAGAGATGTGACACCTTGGTGAGAGACCCCCCCACCAAACCATTACGGAAGCCGGATGATGGCCACGCTGAACCCTTGGAATAACTTTTTTCGCTTCCTTTGATGACAAGGCATAAACTTTATCATTTTGATTGTTATAAACTTCTTCCACGGTAAAAATTTTTTCATCCGTAAAAAGAATATTTTCGTGCCCATTGTCCGCGTGCCACAGCAAAAGTCTCTTGCATCTCTCCGCCCTAATTTTTTTTAATTGAGGAGTTAAAAGATGACCTGCTGATCGACGATAGGCCTTCATATGAAGATCATCCCGAACCAGCCTAGATATTGATCTGGCGGATATCTTCAACTCCCTGGACATGATCTTCTGCTTTCGAAGGGGATTTCTTCGAATACGTTCACGCACAGCTTTTACTACCGCACTCGTACGTGCGACGCGCGGGCGACCACTTCTTGGCCTGTCCTCCACTTCCAACAATTCACTGAAGTGGTCAATAGCCCGATAAACAAACATTCTCGATAATCCGAGTCCGAGAAGTTTCAGCAAGTTAAAAATTTGACCATCAATCTTTCCGCACTTATGCAACGCTATTACCGTGATTCTATTTTCTTTGGCACCCCACTCCATCTTAATTTCCTGCAAGCTAAAACCAAACTGGCTTCTTTCGAAAACCACAGAATCGATTGAGATCAAACTTACAGATAATCTTAGGTATTAGCCGTAGAGTGCTCCTGTGAAGATTTGTCAATGTTGGATAAAGGGGCGTGGCACCTCCAGTACAAAAAAAAAAAAAATAAATAAAAAAAAAAATAAAAAAAAAATAAAAACAAGTAAAAGTGTTATCATCGGCCTGGCCGATGCTTTGATACCCTCCACTGCATAAAAGTCATGAAAAATGTTTGCCATGCGAGCGTTTCTAATATTAGTTTTGTATGGGAGGTAGCAGAACTACTTTACCGACATAGACAATTTTCAATACCAACCTGACGACGGTTAAAAAAAGTCCTCTCACAAAATTTCATTCACCTAAGCCGATTCGTTTGGACGCTATCGTGCTTTCAACAGACAGAGATATATGGGTCAAATATTGGCTTTGTATGGGAGGTAACAGAACTACTTGACCGACAAGGACCATTTTTAATACAAACTTGAAGGCCATAAATATAAGACCTCTCATAAAATTTCAGTTGCCTAAGTCGATTCGTTCGGACGCTATCGTGATTTCAACAGACAGAGAGAGACGTGAGTCTAATAGTGCTTTTGTATGGGAGGTACCAGAACTACTTGACCGACATAGCCCATTTTCAATACCAACCTGGCGACGGTAAAAAGAAATCGTCTCACAAAATTTCATTCACCTAGGTCAATTCCTTTGGACGCTATCGTGCTTTCAACAGACAGACAGACAGACGGACAGACAGACAGACAGACAGACAGACAGACAGACAGACAGACAGACAGACAGACAGACAGACAGACAGACAGACAGACAGACAGACAGACAGACGGACATGGCTAAATCGATTCAGAATGTGATCCTGATTCAGAATATATATACTTTATAGGGTCTCCGGTGAATCCTTCTTGGCGTTACAAACGTAATGGCAAAGTGAATATACCTTCCTGTGGAGGGTATAATAAAAAGCAACAAAAGGCCTATCGAAGCTGCCGGGGGTTCAGCTAGTATTATATATAATTGGCTGGATGTTATAGTACAGCATTGGCACGTAAGTCATTTGCTTTTCGCTGATATTTGGTCATTCTTGGGCTCTCCCAGACTGAACTTTAGCGCAAACTCGACAAGTTTGTAGCAGTTTAAGTTTGGGATGAATGTAAAAGCGAACAAATCTGATTTGTTGCTCGTCTCCAGAATGCCTTTCAATCTTCTCGGCACGTTAGTGGAGTCCTATTAAAACAGGTGGAGAAGTTTAAGCATATCGGGTCTTCTTCAAATGCGATGGAATGGTCATGTAATTTTGGTAATGACCGAAAGACAATGAGTGTCCATCACTGCATCGCTAGTGTGACTGGCAGACATCGAGTAAGGAACACCAGAATACGGAAGGTACTCAATGTAGAAGACCTATACTTTTAAGGACGAAGCTATCTATGCTTCGGTGGTTTGTTTACTTTAAACACATGTTGCTAACTCGGATTCCAAGACATGCACTGCTAGCCCCATCAGGATGTGATAGCTCTATCAAGTCCATAATATGATTAGGAATTGGTATCGGAAGATTGATAATTATGATACATTCAGAATCGATACAGCCCTTTCAACTGATAAGCGATACATTTGAAAATGAATAAATGAATGAATGAATGCATTAGATTAGTTGCCTATGATCGAAAATACTCAACAGATATAGGACGTAATTCTAAAAGGAGTCTGCATATATTTATGGAATATGGGAACAGTCATCCACACCTGAGATCGTTTCCCATCCTCAAAAAAAAAAGTTTTCCTTTTATTCGTATTAGAATTTGCCAAAAAGTATTTTCCTTATCATAAAATTCCACTATGCAGATGAGGTTGGACCAACATCAATCAATCTCCAGCGCCAAGCAACGCGAGTAGGTATAGTTATCTCCCGTCTATCTTAGAACTATATGCCCATCACAACTTGCTCCAACATTTTCGAATATTTTACTTACGCCAACATGCTCATCCACCTATGCTATGTCGCTCCTTTTCCCCGTTCAGAGCACAACCGTGTTCGCTGCCACCAGAAATAACTTCCAAAAATAACTCAGACCATCGCCATTTCCATAGATTCAAATTTGCATTTCCTTTATGAATTTTGCACATTTCCTATTTTGGCGGAAGGACCTAAACCAACCTATCTGTATATCTCTCGGCATCTGTGCCCACTTAAATTCCAATGTGCTCCACTCAAATAGCAACGAAAGACGAAAATACCTACCTTTGCATTGCAACTCACTTAAAAGGGCACAACCTCTCCATTTGCTGCCGCGCCGCACATTAGATACTTTTTTCCAATTTAAATATCGACACTGACAATAAAGGTTGTCTGTCGGTGCTGCCTTCTTCAAATGATTTCAATGACAATCGGATAAGATGAGGATTTCCCATACACATACATAAACTATATAGCCAGGCTAACGAATGACATTAGCATACTATATCGCGTTGTTAAATCAGGAACCGAGAAGATGCGGGCTCCAAGTTGATTGCTGATTCAAAGGAGCTCCATATGTGTATACCATGTACACAGTGCATTCCTCGAAAGCCTTTTAGCAATCATGACAGCTCCGCTTGCGGCTAAAAACACAATGCATCTCATGGGTGGTGAATTGCATAACCAGCATCCCGCTCCCGCATAGAATCTTCGCACAGTCTCTCGCTGTCTGATTGATGGCTGGAGATTATAATTACCAAGAATATATGCTGTCATGTTATTTGTCAAATACACGACCGAACGTCGTGATGGTGCAGCTAAAAGTGTGCGCCTCTAGGTGGGTTCTTGCTGTTAGCTTTGGGAAAATCCAATGTCTTCATTGCACATATACAAATACATATAGAAATCATGTTGCTGTGGTCCGTGTTTCTAAATCGGCGGTTTTGTTCCCCTTTGTTGTTGCAGGAAAGGGCGTTCTGGACGCACCAGCACCAGTAGAAGATGCTCCAGGCGAAATGGGTAAACCAGTCGTTCTGCCAGCCAACATGACCAGTGACGTGAAGAAACTAGTCGATGATGGCTGGACAAAGAATGCCTTCAATCAGTACGCGTCCGATCTTATCTCGGTACATCGTAACCTTCCCGATCCTAGGGATGCTTGGTAAGTCTGTATATAATAGTCTGACGTGTGGGTATAGCTTAACTGATGTACTTGGACTTTTTCTAGGTGTAAAGAGCCCGGTCGGTATCAAAAGGATCTTCCACCAACAGATGTGATCATTTGCTTCCACAATGAAGCGTGGTCGGTGCTGCTGCGTACGGTGCATTCGGTGTTGGATCGATCACCCGAACACCTCATTGGCCATATTATACTCGTCGATGACTTCTCCGATATGCGTAAGTTAATTTTTATTATATACACAAAATAACATATAATTGATTGATTGTTTGTTGGAGAGAGAGTAATTACCATTTTTCTTGTCATTTATTTAGCTCATACGAAAACGCAATTGGAGGAGTACTTTGTGGCGTATCCAAAAGTGAAGATCATTCGGGCACCACAGAGGGAAGGTCTGATTCGTGCTAGATTGCTTGGAGCGCGGTACGCAGAGTCGCCTGTGTTGACATATCTGGATTCGCATTGCGAGTGTACTCAGGGTATGTAGTCTCGTTTGTGACGTATTTAGTACTTTTTTCTAGGAGCTTAGATCTTTCAACATGTCTAAACTTTGCTTCGGCTAATAATGCTATGTTATAGACTTGCCCACCGCTCTCGGCCTACACTATTATTACTTGTTTTGCTTTGGACAGTTTTTGACGCCATGATTTGGTTTATAGCTATCGATTTCATATTTTGGTAGCGACTGTTTTCAAAAAAAAAAATATAACCGATCAATTTATTTTTGCGTGAAAAAAAAAATCCGTGGCAAATGGCTAGGTCTCGGATGCAGTAGTTCAACTCCGAAGTCCTGAATGGTCAGTTTATTTGAATTCCACTGTTTTACAACTAAGGGCATAGTTAATTTTCTCATCTTCATGTCTATGAATTGTTTTATTGTGCTGTCTTAACGCCAGTTATTTATTTGGCCTTACTATAGACCAACCAACTAATCCATTTAACCTCGTTGAGAGTCAAATGGCACAAGGTCATTCTATTCTACACAATGCAATATCTTGCATCCACTTAATATAAAGGCGCAAGTACACGGCATGAAGCAAGCTAAATACGTATGTATGTAGCATTGACGTAATTTTTACGTCAGCGAATGGTCCTAATGGCTACATGCCGTGTGCGAACTCTCCCTGTGTACTCTCTGTCGACGTCAGAGGTCAGAGCTACATACGTAATGTGGCTTGCTACATGCCGTGTACTAACATCTTAAGTGAGCTCGCTGAGGACTGAGGCGAATTTACCTGAGACCAGAATTACGACATCATCCGGATCCGGGTATCTGCTCACAATGAAGCCTTCCAGTGCCTGTTTTTATTAGGTCGTGAAGTACGAGGAGCAATATGAGTGGTGACAGGACACAAGAGGTTTTCCCCTCCTGATCATTAGTCAAATGCTCTATCCCTCAGATACCTATATGACTTCATCTGGCATGAACCTAGCATGACTCCAGTCCAGTTACAGGGATTGCTCTACGATGCAAGCTCTGTATAAGATTACACCATTTCCGACGTTATTGAAATTCCTTGACTGTCTAGGAACGCACTGTATTTCCTTTTCTTTTATCACCGATACTACGCTATACAGACTACACACTACACTATGAAGACTCAACATCTCTTCGTATTTTAAAGGGTGCTGTGGTTTTGAGAGTTATCGCCGATCACTTTACCAACGTATAGATCCAGAAATCGTTCCTTTGTTCTTATCATGAACGACGACTGACACTTGGCTGTGGTGAAACCAGTCTTCCTTGCTTTTGGAATGAATACCACTCGCAATTTAGGAAAATTATATCGCCTTAGATAGCATGAATGGAAAAAAAGCGGTTCCAATTCTAAGATTTTTGGATACAATTAGAAATTAATGTTACCAACACAAAGTTACAATTCACTCGTAAAAGTTACAATTTACCACAAATTTTATCTTGAGCTAATTAAAAAGCTAAAAAAAAGTTTGTCTTAATATTCATACACATTGCAGAACATTTGTCACCCGTTGTTGTTTTTAAGGTTCCGTATACCCAAAGGGAAAAGACGGGACCTTATTGCTTTTTCCACGATGTATGCCAGGGTGTTTGTCTGTCTATCCGAACCCACTTCCTAGGTCTATCTCAAAAACTAATTGGCAAAAACTATTGTACACAACATTCGGTATAGTTAAACGACAAATACAAATGGTAGCGATCGTCTCATTTTAGTGAAAAAAATATTTTCATTCTACTTCTTACTTTTAGTTTACTTCTTGTAGATCATCTTCGTAGCTATATGTACTGACTACTGAAGACTGTTTTGCAGAAAAGTTAATATTTTAGAAGATATTTACAAAAAAAGCTCAATCACCACATAAAATACGCTCCAATTGGAACTTCCATTCCGATCCCTGCATAGTGCATACGGCATACCCCTCTCATACACCATTGTCAATGTCACCAACATACACACCCACCACATTGGTGTTTGGTTGTGCTCTCGCCTCTCTCCCCACGATCATCTCATTAAGCGGCCCAGAGACACTACACTTGTGTCTGCACCGGTGTCGGTGTACGGAAATGTGTGCTGTGTGTGGGCTGGTGCGCAGACCGATTTTGGTGTCAGACACGGAGCGAGTAAAATCAAAAGTTTTTGATTTTTGGTGTCGGTTTCTCGATCGGTGCCATGTGTATTTCGGAATGCTAGGTATACCGGTGTCAGTACACCGGTGTAGACACAGGTGTAGTGTCTATGGGCCGCTTTATTACGATTTGGGCTGGGTGGAGCCGGGGATTTTGCAGTGAAATTTCTTGCTTGTATTTTTAGGGAGGGAACTTCCATTTCGATCAGTGCATAGTGCATACCCATCTCATACACCATTGTCAATGTCCCCAACATACACACCCACCATATTGGTGTTTGGTTGTGCTCTCGCCTCTCTCCCCACAATTAATGGCGTCAATGATAAATCCATGATATGTCAAGCAGCCAAGGGGTAGTATTATTCAAGTATGCGTGCGTTAATGGCGCTCCTTAGATTTTGTGCAACACCAATGCATGACAAATCCTGGGCCGGAGGCAGCTTGTAGGCAAAGTCAGTTATGTGGCAGGAGTCGACAGTCTATTCTAGGTGGTTTGTATATTCAAACTGATGAGTGACGAGTGACGACGACGTTAAGGTGGTAGTACACGGCATGTAGCAAGCCACATACGTACCTATGTAGCTCCGACGTCAACTGAGAGTGCACAAAGAGAACTTGTACACGACGACATGTACCCTTTGGAACATTTAGTTTGGTTTGGCATTTCAACATGAATAGGCTGACGCCTGAACAACGCTTCCAAATTGTGCAATTTTGTTTTGAAAATCATATGGTTCTGTTCGAAATACGTATCGCGCACTACGTCCATTTTACGGTCAACATAATCGTCTCACTTTTGGTTGATTGGATACGTCAATAAACAAAACTGCCGTATTTGGAGTGATGATAATCCTCGAGTGTATATGTTGAGACACCGTTACATCCACAAAAACTGATTGTTTGGTGTGCTTTATGGGTTGGTGGAATAAGTGGTCCGTACGTCTTTAAAAACGATGCTGGCCAGAACGTTACAGTCAATGGTGACCGCTGTAGAGCCATGATTACTGACTTTTTTGTTCATCCATGATGTGCAGGAGCTGTGGTTTCAACAAGACGGCGCGCGCAACATGTCACACAGCTCGTGTCACAATTGATTTATTGACCTCTAAAAACAACACCCTTTAGAATTAAATTTGTATGAAATTATTTTTCTGGGCCTATATAGAATAGCCAAAAAAAAAACGCACCTATTATTTGATAAGTCGTCTTCAAATCGAAAATCAAAATTTTCAATGATACATTTCAATGATAACTATAACTTAATATCAGCTGTCTACTTCACAAATGTCAAAGTACACTTGACATTCGCCGCCATTTGCAAAAATTATGCATCTTCGGATAGGGTGATAACTTTTGCTCCACTTCATTTCTACAACTATAAAGTTACACTTCATCCTCAAAGTTACTATTTCAACTTGTGAAAAGTATCTACAATTTGAAAAATGAATTTCCCATGAAGTTGCTAAATTTAGATTGGCTTTTCGGAAGCAACAAACATTTTTGATTTTTTTTTTCTTAAGTTGGGCGAGGGGCGACACAAATATATTACACTGTAAACAATTTATATAACCTTTCAAGTAGAGTAAAAAGCATGAGTATTTGTTCTTATTAAATAAACATCACCTGGACATGGACATACAATTCCAATAAGCACTCAAAAATAACCATACTTCAACCTCAAACCATTCTGCCATAGAGTCCTTAAAGCGTTTTATTAAAAAATGATGTGGTGAGCACAATTATAATTGTCATTCCATTATTAATTACAGCCATATACGCGTTCACGAGTATTTACTTTTTATTTGCAATTTTAAATCTGCCTCTTTGAAATTCATACAAAACACAAAAAAAAAAAAAGAACACAATCTGCTGATTGCGGTTGGGATGGTTATACCTACTCGCAACTTTATGACTTTTTATGGTTTGTT
The DNA here is from genome assembly GCA_949372485.1 of Cheilosia soror. Taxonomy (NCBI): domain Eukaryota; kingdom Metazoa; phylum Arthropoda; class Insecta; order Diptera; family Syrphidae; genus Cheilosia; species Cheilosia soror. The sequence continues at coordinate 93,038,638 of OX443561.1, read as the reverse complement.
GTACATTGTATGTCCATATCCTTCCGGCCAAAAGTATATTGGATTCATTTTTTTTTATAAAATGAAAGTGTATCTCGTTCACATTTCGAGGGTTGTTATTTAAAAATTTAATAACAAAAAATATTCACGTGCGCATTTCCATTAATATTACATTAATAAAGTTATAGCACACTCTACAGCTACACTACGGACGAGTGCACTGGATTTTGGGTTAAGGGTGCTCGAGCTGGTCCTTTGGTCATATAGGCGAAACCACAACGGACAAAAATGTTAGCACAAATTAAACGAATTTAATTAAGCTTGGGAGATAGTATAGCTGCTAACTGACACATTGCTTTTAACTCGTTTATTTCGCTGCCGGGTTTTTATTTTATTTTTTTTTTTTGACGCAGACCATCCGTTTGGTGTTTCTGTTTAGTATAGGACAGTTCGTTAAGGGAGTGCTGTATTAATATAGAGAGTGTAATTATAAATTTAAGGCGAATAATGAAATTGGATGTGCATACATAATTGCATTATGGCGTGGAGTGGACGTGATTAGAGGCGGCGTTGAAGTTTTAAAGGGTTTTGATAGGTACTCATACCCACCTCTGTGGTTTTTGAAAACACGTACAGGGCGGTTCACTTGTTTAGACGCACTAGAGTTACGTTTTATTTCTTGTTTTTTGTTGTCGTATTATGTGGAACAAAGATAAAAAAAACTTTGCTCAGAGGCGATATCGTAACCAATGAGGTCCTACCGAGGTGCGATTGTTGCTAAAACTTTAACCAATTCCCCGCCATGAGGACGTGAAATACCGTCCGCTACGGCAATTTAGTGCGTCTAAACAAGTGAACCACACTGTATACCTGGCACTCATCTTTGTGAAGTGATTGAATTCATTAATTATGTCCTGTTTGTGGGTCTCTTCAAATGTTTCCGTATTGCCGTGAATTTTTCTAAACTGTTTGGCTGGTTGTCAATATGAAAGAATGTCAATATGTATGACCAATCTACCGAGTTGTGTCTCATTCTCTGATAAAGATGTTCATACGAAATACATACAGTTAAGCTAAAGAGAGTCAAATGCACTCTCTTTCTATACCATTGGTCATTGCTGCACCCATATGACAGAACGAACTCAACAAATTCCTTGTCGGATCGGAAGGCAATTTTTCCCCCACTACAGATAGTAATTGCAGAAAGCAGTTTTTGCTGTCATGAGTCAAAACTGCTGTGACAGTTTGACTGTCTACATATATGTATAAAAAAAAATAAATAGGTGGCGCAACAGACGGTAGACACCCTAGGCCTAGCTTCTCGCAACCATTCGTTTTGTGTGAGTTTCTATTTTTGGGACGAATGGAAGGGACCTACAATTTTATGCCGAGTCCGAGCGGCTAAATTGAGGCTTTTTATGACAGTCATACTCTCGGATGTTTGTCAGACGTTCGCGAGAGGTGGCGCAGTAGAAAAAACTTTAAGATGTAATTTGTGTTTTTCCGGGGATCGAACATGGGAATATGGGATCCCTCGCACAGTAGTCCAGCACACTAACCACTGCGCCCACCTACATATATCTATACTCATTTTGTATTTTGGATGCGTCTAAAGGATGTGTAGTGTGCTACAAGTAGTCCGTACTATTCGCCATGCTCATGCACGATTCGCGGAATAAGCACTTTTCTACCACTTTAGAAATTTATGTTATGTATACATACGCTGACCATCCGTCCTTTTTTTAAAAGGACAGTCCTTTCTTTTTTACCTCTGTCCTGTATTTTTTTTATTTTTAATAAAGGACGAATTTTGTCCTTTATTTTTGAAACTGTCCTTTAAAACACTGATAAAAAAATTGTATGCATAGAGAATTCATTTTTAGGCAATTGAACTCTACGAAGTATCGAAACATAAACTGTGATGTTATGAAACTCATGTCAACAATACATTTGCGAATAGAACTCTTCATTTTTGGACGTAGAAGCCCTTGAGACGGTCTTATTGGTCAAGTATTGAGAAAAGTCTGCCATTTATTTCTCAGAAAAAACCGACTTATTTTTAAATGGCGTACAACTTTTCGATGAAATATCATTTTATAATTGTCCTGACTTATTGGTGACTTAACGGTGATTTGGAGAAATTTTTCTGTAAAAAGATATGTTTATGCTAATAAATTGACAGCCGTATTTATAATTTTTTTACGGACAGGTAAAGAAGCGCATGCCGCAGTAAGATACATATTTCCATGTTAAGCTTAGTACATACGCTGCTCGAGCTAAATTTTAGCTCCTATACAAAATTCTCTCCAAAAATTAACTGAGCTAAATTTAAGGGAATCCGAGCGGTACGCTGCTTCAGCTAAAAAATCAAATTACCTCGATGAGGAATCCTTTGAAAGTGATAAATTTGTGATCAAGCAATATCAGAGAAGGAACAAAGAAAGTGCAACGAATATGTAACAGTTTTTCGCGTCGATGCATTTTTGACGGAAGTTATTTTCAATGAACAGCTGTTTTCTATGACACTTGTATCCACAGCGCACTTTATGTCAAAATTTAGCTGGGGATTTAGCTAATGTTTGGAGAAAAAAATTGGAGAGCAGCTAAAATTTTGTTTCGCTCATGGAGCGTACTAAGCTTTAACGTAAACAAAACAGTGACATTTTGTCGAAAAAGGTTCGTATGCATAGTAACACATAGGCTGAACACACACCAAATAAAGCAGAAACAAACAGAGCAAAAACGACTGTTGCTAACCCACACCAGATAAGGCAAAACAAAAACGTTTTTTTGACTTGCCTAATTTGGTGTGGGTTATTGATAGTCATCCATACCAATTGCACTTAAGATGGCTTCAGACTGGGACGAAAATATGACTATTGTGGCAGCAAAATAATTTGTGTTAAGTGAAAAATGTTAAACAATATTGGGTGCATCCTGTAAACCAAAGAAGGACAAATATAAATTTAATCATTAAATTTATAAATGAACTTCGCCAGGATAAAGAAAAAATTAAAAACTACATAAGAATGAGTTTCGATGCATTTGATAAATATGCTGCCATTGCCGGCCGATTTTTAATCATTAATACTAATTTTTCGGCGTCACACATATTAAAATGCTGCACTTCACAGAAAATGATTGAATGGAACATAAATACCGATAGTCGTCGCTCGGATGCTTCATGTGTTTTATTTGGTTTTGTCTGTTTGACTAGTTTGGTGTGGGCGCTCTCTTTTGATTACATTTGTTTCTCGCCTAAACAGTAAACATGTCTTAACTGTTTGATAGTGTTTTTGCCTAACTCGATTGTTTTGCTTAAAATGAGTTATTGTTTATTTTGGTGTACGTTACTCCATAAGCACACGTGTAATGTTTGACGTTAGGCAATAGAACAAAACGTTTTTGATTTCTTGCTTTGTTTTGCATTATTCAGTGTGGGCACTCGTATTTAAACGTGTGTATTTAAATTAAAAAAACACACAGAAAATCAGTTTTATTTGTTTAAGGCGTTTTGTTCCATTCGGTGTGGAAGCTGCCATAAATAACGACATCAATCGCCTTTTTGTCAGATATTATCAAATATTCGCACCAATTTAGATACCAAGCTCATTTAGTAAAGTAACCATAAAATAATGTTTTTAAACAACATTTTCGGGAAAGCTACGGAAAGCTAAACAACATCGTATAGGCGTTGTAAGGCGGCTTTTAGATTGAGGCAATGATAGCCAGAAATTTCAGACAATACTACTTCGATGTGAAAATTGGTTACAGTTGCTAGTTGCTTAGTTGCTAATATATACGGCTATAAGTGAATGCCAATCCAATATTTTTTTGTTTTTAAAGAACTCTTATTAATGTTAATGTTTTTTGCTATTTTATTATTTTTTTTTAAATAAATACCAACAGTTTTTAAGCAGAAATATTATTATCCTTTATTTTCCTTTCACAAATATGGCCACCGTATGTATACATCGTTTGCATCTGCAAACTGACACATTGGTTCTTCTTAGTATTTCGACTTTTCTTAGTTCATTCTGCAAACTCGTTATGAATTATGGGACTTTCAAATTGGCTGTGACATCAACATTATGTCTTATTGGAAGCTGCGAGCTTGACATGTTACCTCTCTCTCCCTCTGGCTCTGCAAACTGCATACTTCATATCTTCGCTTTAGCCAACTCCTTTTTCGAAAGTCGCGAGAATCGAAAAGAATCTGTATGAGGAGGTAGTTATCGTTGTTAATACCTTCGTCAGTTTGTGTAGTTTTCTGTGTAATTCCACCTGGCCAAAATGTAACAGATATTCCCCTTTCTTCTGTTTTTACCCTCCAGGTGATGACGATATCTTAATGGTGTCCATAAGATAAATATTGGTAGTCAGCAAACATGTAGCCTGCTTCGTCTAAAAGTTTTCAGAAATCTCTTATTTTTTTAATTGCTTGACGACTTTCTTCTTGTCCTTGTCCTGCAAGTGCTCCCGTCCAGACCGAAGCTGCATATCTACATATTGAAGGATTGAGATGACAACTCATTGTCGTGTATCAATAGACTCACTAATTTTGTTGGCAGCATGAGGGAAAGATCTGTGAGGTCTTCTGCTTTCGTATTCAGCGTGCATTTTGAATTTATTGTGGTGTCGAACATTAGTCCCCAGAATTTTAAAGCCGGCAGAGTCTAGCGAATGTTTGATCCTGGCGACTGCTTCATTCCTGCTGATCTTCTTAGCTGCATCGAAAGCTGTTGTGATCGCTAAATTTGGTGTTGGATCCGCTTTGTTGTGCGGTTTCTTCCTCCCATTGACTGAGGACAGTTCTGCCTCCGCTTTAAACTTGGGGCTTCGCCGATAGAGTTCGATTTTCTTTTGGATTACGGTTTTAACCATGAAGATATCTGCGAGACTTTGTTGTTACGTATCATTCGCCTTGACATGCGTCTTAATTGGAAAAAGTTCGTAAAGCTGCTTAAAACGTTTAATCGGTCTCATATTGGTTTGTGGATTGACTTGTCTTTACCATCCTCCAACATTTCCACCACTTCTACCAGCATTTTAATTTGTTCTTTCCCGTTTGTGGTAAATGGACGCCTGGAGTCACAAATGTCGGGGGGTGAGGAGTGCCAAAACTCTCTCTTAGTAGTGACCCTGACCTTACTTATGATTAATGAACTCTACGTAGTCTAACTCCTCTGCAAGGGTTTCTCATAATTCCTTTCGTTGGTTTTTTTGCATTTTGTTGATTTTTAAAGGACATTACATCTGTACCTACACCACCAACAGGAAAAGAAATATTGAACGTTTGATGAGACCTGACAAGCGTCTAGCTTGCATTTGTAGCTGTTTCAACAAGACTTCACTCCAGATGGTAACAATTAAACGTCAGCCCACATGCTTTTAATTCGGATAATTTTTTCCAGTAAACCATATTTACGGCCTTAATAGGCTCAGTCCAAATGACTAGAGCGGCGAGCTACATCCTGCCTGGAAACTAGTTATCAAAAAGTCAACATTTTCACCACATAATTGAAGGCACCGCCAAGGCTTCCTTCTTTGGCATATTTTTCCGGGGACTTTTGTATTACCTCAAAAGGGGCTTACAGTCCAGGGTGGACCTCGATATAGCTGCCTCCAGTTACACTCACTTATTTGGTTAAATTGTGCGCGCCACCTGGGATAAGGTCTTCTTGTTGTTAATGTAATTCTCTCAAACAATAATTCATACACTGAAATTCGACATAATTTCCCAACAGAAATTGTCAGGGTCAATCCCAAAACAAGCGAGAATCGTTGTTACTACTCGCTTCCCCACTCAGGTCTTCCTTTTATTCGTTCTCCCTCAAGTGTGGATCCAAAGATTCTTCGACCTGGTGCATTGTGGCCCACGTAACCTAGCCACTTCAACAGCCTTGCTAGGTCGAAGACTATACATATAGGTTATTCGCAGTTAACATGCAAATCAGCAAATAGAAGATAGATACCTTGAAATGTTTGTCAAGCACTTACGACTTTCTATGTGCTAAAGGTTTAAATTAAGACTCTCGGTCCTCAAAAATATCCCAAAATATTCCAGTATTTCGTTCAAAATGCTAGCATAATTCAAAATTAAAAAAAAAAATACACCTCCAGTGGTAAAATTCATCCACAAAAATCGAAATAACTGTCATAATAGTCCCGGAGTGCAATACAATAATAATCAATTTCCAATTTGTGCGCATTACATTCGTCAGGCATTTGCACAAAGCTCAATATAATGCGCAATATAAGTTCAACAAACTACGTTTAAATCGTGTCCAAGTCCAAATCCGTCAGTATTGTTAAATCAGAAATGAGGCTAATGCCCCTGACGTCATATAAGTGCTTTTCCAGCCAAATGGGGATTGTGAGTTGAGTACTGTTGCGTCGATGTGCACACGAAATTGCAGTGAAAAGTATCGATATCTCCTTGCTGGCAGTCATATACCACGACCCCGAGAAAGAGAACAAAAGGAACAATAATAAAACTCAATTTCGTATCCGTTTCGTATCGTCCTACGTAATTACATTTCAATCAAATGTAAAACAATGATCAGGGAAATGTCCTTTTTGTTGTTGTTGTTGTGCCCATCTTTATTGCTGCTGCTGTTGTTGGCGTTGTGCCATTTTTACGATCTGTCATTAACTTTTTGAATGGAAGGCTCCGCACCCATATCGGGATTTCCTAGGGAGAGGCGGAGGTCCCTTCATAGTACTAACTAACTATAACATACATTTAACTGTGTATCTATGGGAAAGTTCTTGCTTTGATTGTTTTTCTTTTTCTGATTTGCTTGTTTATTTTTTTCTCTCTCTCATTGTTTGTCCTTTCAGGATGGTTGGAACCATTGCTGGATCGTATTGCAAGGAATTCAACAACTGTTGTATGTCCAGTTATTGATGTAATCGATGACACAACAATGGAATACCATTATCGCGATTCCGGAGGCGTTAACGTTGGTGGCTTCGATTGGAATTTGCAATTCAATTGGCACGCTGTGCCCGAGAGGGAGCGCAAACGTCATAAGGTAAGTCGAAGATTGTTATTATATTTTTATTTGTTTACGAATTTATATTATGTGTGGGCATTATGGATTGATTGGTGGTCATTATTGGAAATAGCCCCGAAAATGATGCTCCTTTGAAATCGAATTCCTTAGGAAATTAGGTATTTGTTGGGCGGAAATCCTTTTCGTTATACAGATAATGTTATATTTAGGCTGAAAATGTGAATCGATTGGTAATAATTTAAGAGTCGTTGAATGGATATTGGATCACGTCCCGCAATAAAAGCGGTTTACAATAGGCGGTCATAGCAAATGTGACCTTTTTTTTAAGTGGCACCAATGTGCACGCACATGTGTACTGATTTTATAAATAGTATGGCCTGTGAAGATAATCGATTGGTGAACTTTTATTATATTAAAGTCAACTAATAGGTATTGTCCACAAGTTGGATATTTAATTAGACCACGTGCCAATGCCAAGTGGCTTTACATTTTGAATAATTCTGACTGTTCTCGCTACCAAAATGAGATCATGCAGATGAGCGTCTTTCAACTAATCTGATTTGAGCAAATGTCAGAATGACCATTTTTTCTTTTTTTTTTTTTATAAAAAAAAGGGGATTCCAAATCCTGGAGCACTCAGACGAATCTCGGTCCATTGTACTACCAAGCAGAAACCCCTTTTTTGGTGTAGTGGTGGAGAAACTCTGATATTATTCGTTTCTTTTCATGTTCGCTGTCCCCCGCCGGGGCTCGAACCAACGCCGCTCGGGTCACAAGCAATGACTCTAACCACTACACCATGGCCACCGCCTAAGAATGACCATAATACAAATTAAAGAAATTTGGTGAAGGATGACATTACTGACATTTTTAATAAATCAAATCTCATCTTCATGCAGTGTGGGTGTGGTTTTTGTTCTTTGTTCCTTCTGAGCATTTTTGGGTATATCTTTTGTGAAAATTAATTATATAGTCGACATAGTGGGCCAGTGTAGAGCTCACAACCATACTATAGGCTAGTTTATGAAGAGGTGTGTGACGGACGAAACCTCATCACGTCCACTCGGAGACCTAAAAAGTTCATTGTTAATCCCCTATTGTTAGACTGAAAAAAGACGGACCAAACCCAAAAAACCTCTCAAGTTACTGGTCGGCATGTTAACCAGTTGGTGCTCTTAGTGAAGTTAGGCGGTGGCAGTGGTCAGAGTCATATTGCTTGTGACCCTAGCGGCTTTGGTTCGAGCTCGAGTGGAGGACACCTCCACTACACCAAAAAAAATGGGATTTCTGTTTACCGAGACTGGTTTGGAATCTCCTCTTTAAAAAAAATAAAAATTAACTACGAAAATCCTAATGAAGTGCAAGAGATCCGATAACTAAAAGCCAATTCACAACGGCGCTTTGCCGCTTGCGTGCGTTGACATATAAAGTAGAACCAATGCTTTCATATGGTGCAAGCCAAAATGCGGCGTCAGGCTTCGGGTCGCGTTTAGATCGTAAATATCGTAAAGTCCAACGCGACGCCCAAGTAGAGCAACTTTCTACTTTCGGTGGCGTTGGACGGCTTTGACATTTCATTTTCGGTTTGGTTTGTTCGATTTGATAATATTTATTGTGATAGAGCATATGCCGTTTATGTTGGAGTAGCGTGGGTATACACGTACTCGTTTTTAGTAGAATATGAGGTTTTTGCAATACAAATTAATTATTTTACTGTGTGGAAATTACGAATATTATTTTTGTTGTAATGCTACTAGTGATTTCTTCAGATTGTTGAACAAAAAAATATGTGCCCAAATGTTATGTGCACGCTTTTGAAATTTTAGTTTTCTCTGAAACTACTCTGTGCTTTATACAATTGATAAACGAAATAAACATTTTTGTTTAGAATATTTATAGTTTCTTTTTCTGGTCGAGGGAAAATCTAATTTTCTGCTATGTGCAAATGATTGGTATTAATTTATTACTTGGTGTACCCGCTCTTTTGCTCGTGCCAATGAATTGAAATGCTTAGGTAGATATAGCTACATATTTTTTATTGTCTATCGGGACAATGAACATGAATGAATATGCGTACCGACTTTGACCCAAATTCACGGGAATTCTCCGTCCTATATTGAAGATTCCTTGTAAATTTGAACTCCATAGGCGGTAAGGTTTTGAAGTGCAGCCATAGGAATATAAAAAAATGTCTGGACAGAATAGCAAGATCTTCGCGGAAATATATAGCAAAAAAAATGTTCGTGTATTTAATTAATACCAGGCAAATGACCCTAATTATAGGGTCATAAAATCCTTTCAATATGCATTGCCATTACTGGCGATAGGTGAACGGATGTGGTAAAAACCCAGCGAGCGACGAAAAACAGTACCTGCAGTCGCAATCGTCCGAATGAATGTCCAGCATACCACCAGATGTATAAATATAACTGAAATAAAATATAAATATGAATTGAAAAATCGAGTAGATCGTCGGTTATCCATATTTGAGAATTTATTAATAGATTTTTATTTTTTTTTTAATAGCCAAGGCAAGTTTTTAACAAAATTGCACCTCTGTATTTTAGTGACTGAACTTCTTTCCACAGCGTAGATAAAATATGCTGGCCATTTGGTAATCTTGCACACTTTTTATCCACATTTTCTCAAACGAAACATCTACCTGCCTCGCCTGAAAGGACTTTCATGGGAAGGCTTGTACCTGTGTATCTATGTACATTTCATGCACCAGACAATTCTGCCACAAAAATATTCCACGACAAGAAAAGTGAAAATACAATAATTGTTATTTATTTATGAATTTTTTACTATTTTAAACACATTTCCTTTTAATTCGTACATTAAAATAACAATTATAAGCAAAAAGGAGTAAACTTGCATTCTACTCTGAATTGTGGTATATTAACATAAACCAAACAGAACTTTCAATTTCTCATACTCTAGTCTCTCAACGCGCCAAAGCTCTGAAGCGGCATTTAGTTTTGGAAAACTGCGGCTTGCGCGCGTTGACATAAAGTACGGTAAAGTTTCTAAAACGCCTGTCAACGCACGCAAGCGGCAAAGCGCCGTTGTGAATTGGCCATAAAATCGTGCTAACTCTGCGGTACTTGCAAAAAGTCTGGATTCTTTGGTATCCATCTCTTTGGTATATATATCGTATAAACGAGATATTCGAATCTTAACAGGTGTACTGACAGGCCACTGTACCATTGGTACCATGACCACAAGACTGGGCATGACCTCCAGAGACTACTGCAGGAACAGGAACTGTCAAAACATAGAAGAAACGGAGGCCATCAAACACCTACTCTGCGAATGCACAAACCTCCAAACTAGTCGACTCCGATACATGGGAGACAGACTTTTCGGATACCTAGAGGACATAGTGCAGGTACCACTGCCGGTTTGTCAGCGACCAACCCCGCCAAGGAACAACTACAAGAAACCAGGTAAAGTGCGTTTATGCATGTTTTTTGTGTTGTTCAATAAAATGAAAATTTGTATCCACGACCAAAAACCAAGGGATCACAATGGACCAAAAGACCCCCGTGGTAGCACAGCACTTTTAAAGCTGTGCACTTCCCTCAAACCTAACCTAACCTTTGGTACCTAGGGGTCGTTCTTACAAAGCGGGACAGTGGCACATCAGATATTGGATTGACTCTTTTTCCTTATTCCCGCAGCTTCGTTCTAGATTGTTGGTCTTTATTCTAAATGTACGGACCACGACTCTAATGGCACATTGTCCCCTGATTACACCAGTTTTAAAGGAAGAGGCAGCGTAATCCTCCCAAAAGCTGGCCTATTTTTATACCCTCCGGAAGGTATATTCACTTTGTCATTACATTTGTAACGCCAAGAAGGATTCACCGGAGACCCTATAAAGTATATAATATTCTGAATCAGGATCACATTCTGAATCGATTTAGCCATGTCCGTCTGTCAGTCTGTCTGTTGAAAACAAGATAGCGTCCAAACGAATCGACGTAGTGGAATGAAATTTTGTGAGAAGACTTCTTTTTACCGTCGTCAGGTTGGTATTGAAAATGGGCTATGTCGGTCAAGTAGTTCTGGTACCTCCCATACAAAACCACTATTAGACCCACGTCTCTCTCTGTCTGTTGAAAGCACGATAGCGTCCAAACAAATTGACTTAAGCAACTGAAATCTTATGATAGGTCTTATATTTATGCCCTTCAGGTTTACATTAAAAATGGTCCATGTCGGTCAAGTAGTTCTGTTACCTCCCATACAAAGCCAATATTTGACCCATATCTGTCTGTTGAAAGCACGATAGCGTCCAAACGAATCGACTTAGGTGAATGGAATTTTGTGAGAGGACTTTTTTTAACCGTCGTCAGGTTGGTATTGAAAATTGTCTATGTCGGTAAAGTAGTTCTGCTACCTACCATACAAAACTAATATTAGACACAATCATACTAACTCGCATGGCAAACATTTTGCATGACTTTTATGCAGTGGATGGTATCAAAGCATTGGCCAGGCCGATGATAACACTTTTACTTGTTCTATTATATCGTTGATTATGCTATACAACTGTGCAATCGGTGCAATTTCCGATCCCATTCTTGCTAAGGCATAGAAAAAAAAGAGTTTCATTTTTTTTTCAAAACTATTATTTTTAAAATCGAGCAATATTCTTAGATCAATGAACAATGGAATCTCAGTGCAAAAATCTCATCGCATTAAAACAGACTTCATTTGCGCCATCTTGCGACATGTATTGAGCGAACGCCTAAAACCCTTCATTAATAAACTACTTGGCCCCTAATAGTATGGTGTTAGTCCAGGAATGTCCACCGTCAGTCAAACTTAAACAGATCTTGAAAAGTAGGTAATCATAGAAATCCAAATCGATACTCGCACAATCTTTTGATAGATTTGAAAGCACAAACCAGTAAGAACTAGACCGCCGACTTCCCGTTCCCGTGCACCTACCCGATTCCCCCGGAAAAAATTACCCTGTCTGTGAATACGTGTAAATGTCAAAATTAATGGCGGCAATGATTTTCCATGCTATACCATGGGCCTACGATTTTTCAAGTATGCGTGCGTTAATGGCGCTCCTTTGATTTTGTACAGCACCAATACATGAAAAATCCTGGGCCGGCCGGCAGCTTGTAGGCAAAGTCCGTTATGTGGGAGGAGTCGACGGTCTATTCTTACTGGTTTGTGTTTGAAAGTCGCCTATGACAGCGAGCAATACCTACAGAGGGATCATACGGGATCTCTACGTTATCTCCATTTCCGAAATCCCTTATTGGACATAATCTCATTTTTTTTTTATCTCTTTTTCCAAAATCTCTCGGGACGAAATCCCCTATGCCTAAATCTCTCACCTACATACATACTCATTAAATCCCTCGTTAAAATCCCCTGTTCGCACAATTTAGAATTTATCCGTTTTTAAACGCGTACTTTTGGCAGTAAAATTAAGCAAACACATAATATAATATAATTTGCACATACCCAACCTCGCACCTTCTCCAAATCCTACAGAGACTACAAGCAGGGGCGTTGCAGGGGGGCAGCATGCCCCGCTATACGTATCTCACTTCTGTCGCGAGACAGAATTAATAACACCAAATCTAAGAATGGGAGATTTTGTCCCGTAGGGATTTTCTCTCAGGGTAAGGGATTTAGAGTAAGGGATTTTAGCACAGGGGATTATGGAACAGGGGATTTTGGAGAAGGAGATTTCATCACCAACCCGTTTCATATCCTTAAGGTATTTACTTGGCGGTCAAGTATGTTGTAGACTTTTTTGTCTTCTCTTCACACATAGACTTGTGGTTATAGTATTTTCTTCATGGTAACCATTTTCAATATCGGTATTGGATTTTCCAGGTTCTCTAAATAGTCTCACATACATAAAAGATTCCGCTCTATACAGCATTCAAGTTCAAGGTCAAAACATTTGATTTGTGGTTCAAAATTCGCATTGACTGGTTTTTGGGAAGTTACTTCTCTTGAGGGAAGTCTTACCTTCTTGACACTGGCTCGATCGCCACACGAAAAAGTCCGCGAATGAAAATATGTATCCTTCTTATTTTATTTACTCTTAACTGCAGGCCGTTCGTTACGTAGCTGATATATATATATTTTTGTTACAATTTACAATTTTTTCACCGCTGTCAGTGACATCAAGAAAATTAACAGAATCCTACGAAGAGATAAGTTAGTCATGACATGATAAATGAAAGAGATGCTAATTATATAAAATAGAAATTAGTCTTTCAGATATAAGAACCTGCCATAGTATGCAAATTTACTAAGGTCTCTCATTTTTTATTCAGCAGACATAAATAAGTGCAAAACAAATGTCACATCAAAGGGTAGCTTTCATCATTTATTCCGAGAAGGGTTCTCCTTTGGAAATATATTTTATTAACAGAGCAAAAGGTAATTTACGCTATGGCAGTGACAGAGTTCACTGATTTCAGACGCTCGACTGGATGTTCACCGAAACCAAAATGTTTGAATGTGTTCTCCTTTTGTGGGATAATTTTTGATTCATTGTTTCCTTTTTGACAGTGAAATGTTATAGAAGTGCTATTCCTTTTTTTTCACGAAATTTTTTAACCGACCGGAAGGGATTACGAACTCAATGCCAGTGGACGCGGAAGCAATTGACCAAAGCCCCCTACAACAAATTTGGAAGAGTTAAAACATAAATCACAACCCAAAACGGAAAGAAAACGGATAACAAGGATTTGACAGAGACCATAAACGTCAGAACTTAGTTACCAACACAAAAGAAAAATTAATAGACATTTAATCAAAAATAATTGGATTGGCTTTACCCGAAAGGTAGAAGTTATTTTAGGCGAACAACAAAGTTTTGTCACGTAAGTCGGAGGTAGATTTTAATGATGGTTTCGGATTCACATATCTCAATCCGATTAGCTCAATCATTTTGTATTCAGTATATGCATACAAGTTCAAACATTTATTTAAACTTCACCCAGTTATTTCTAAAGGTAAGCCTTGGTTAGGGGACATACCACATACCGCATATATCTTCTTCGTTTAACTACACTTTGATGTGGCTTATAAAGCTTATAACCATTCTCATTCTACGCAATTGTGTCCCTGTGTAAGCAATGACATTCTAAAGGCATTCCATCATCAACAGACAGATATGATTTCAAATTTATCTCAATATCCCTGAACACATTCAGAGTACTGGAATCGTCATTTGCCTTTTCAGTGAGGACACTTTTCCTCCGGCTCCCAGCCATGGCCTTCCTTCAAAGCATCAGCGTACACATACGTATATTGAAGCCGCCTTTTCTCCTCCATTGTATGGCGCATAGCAGAGTATCGTAGAGAGAAGGAAGGAAAAATAATTTCCCGTTGATAAGGGGACATTGATGCGTTTCAATGATTTTCCTTTTAAAGCTTTTTATCATCATCACGATGTTGCTGTCTGTGTTGTAGGTAATACGAATGTATGTGCATATCTGAGATATCCATTGGATTACTCTTTTGTCTCAAAAACATGGAAAACTTTTAATGTGCCTCAGAAAAAACAACAAGAAGCGTAAATAAATGGAGAAGAGGAACGAGAAAAATCGAAAAGATCATCCCCTGATTTGGGAATTTCAAGTTAGCAAGCATTTTGCCTAAGTCCCTAAGTAATGCCAAAGGAATGGCTATGCTGAACGTTATTCTTTCAATCCCATCAGAGAGAGATATTTATAATAGAACGAAAATCCCAAAAATATTTCTACCTCACAGTAGATTTTTCAGAAATATATACTCGTGCTTCGTGCACAGGCTATATAAAGTCATAAGTTTTAAGGACTGGTGTGTAGTGTATGTAATCAAAAGATACGTACATTATATACATTTGATGTATTACTTTGGTGGTGAATGGTAGCAATAGCTAGAATCAGGGTTCCCAATCTTTTTCATACTGCGACTCCCTAGAGAGGTTGAAATATTTTTGCGATGCCCTTCTAAAAGCAGAGATATGTGAAGTTGATCTTACTAAAGACTTAATAAAAAGTTTCAATAAGGACTGGTAAACGTTGAAACATCGTCGTCCCTCATATTTATGGCAATTTTGCTTGTTCACATACCCGCATTCATTTAAATTATGGATTAACAAATGGATTAGTTGAATCTTGTACTAGCGTAAGCCCAAGTGCCGATGCGAAGTTCGCCAAGCTGGAATCTGCGAAAGGCCGATTTCTTATGCACGTCGAATTGACTGCCTCGAGTTCTCCTGTACACTCTCATGGACCACGGCAATGCTAACGGCTGGCAACGACACATACCAATTGAAAACCCCTTCCTTAATTTTAAGTGCCAGACAAATACGAGTGACAGCCACGAAGCAAGTCTGACTGTAAATGCGGGAGACACAAACGCGCTTAATACTCGACTATTGGATTTCGCTTCGACCTTGCTCTTACTATTCGTAAAGAGAAACGTAATGCTTTTCCTTTGTTCGGAGTCTTACAGCAGTGTAAAAAATAAAACTTGCGACGCCCTTAGACGCCCTGTTTGCCCTGACTGATTAGTTTTCCCTGACTGATTAGTGACCAACGGCAACGCTCAGCCCAAACGGTATCTACGAGTAAGAGCTAGGTAGCTGACATTTTGAAATACATTTTATAGGCCAAAGTGACATTTAAAATTGCAGTATTATTCACATTTCATTGTGCTGTTCATTGATCATTGCATCACTTGAGAACGGCTAGACCGATTTGGTTAATTTTTCTTTTTAAATATTCGTAATAGTCCGAATGAGGAAAGAAAAAAATTGGAATAGTTGTCAGGAAAAATCGAAAATTCGGCAAAACTAAAATGCTTTTTTCATGGGATTTATGTATGAACTCGCGACCATAACTCACGATTCGAATCATGGCTTTACACAAAAATTAGTAAAAACGCCAGTAGGTGGCGCTACGTATTTTAGCATTAGGTCGACGTCTTTCGACAGTTGATCAATTTGCACGGTTTTTCTTCTGCGATCTGCCCAGGTACGTATTTGGTTCGAACAATACATTTTGCAGTTTGTCGCAATCGTTTCATCAAGTAAATTAAGTTTCATTGCCTCATACAAGTTTAAAGATTTACCTAAAGTATAATATAAAATCTAAGATGGCACAATCTAAAGGAGGGAGCAACGTTGTATAAGTATACAAATTGTCGAAATCGGAATTGCATTACATTTTTAAATTACTTTGGTAATGTATTTTGTAGCAAGCTAAGTTATTAAGAGCTCAAAATGTAATAGTGTTTATTCTACGGTCATAAGCTATAGTTTTTAAGCTTCCACAAGAAACCTTTATTCAATGTTGAGAACTACCTAACATTACTTGACATGAGATTTCATTATTTCGCATTACATCTACAAGAATGAATGATTTACAAAACGCAAGTGCTCAGAAAATTTCAACTGATATTCCTTTGTTTTGATTTCAGTACCGATGATAAGTTATGTAGATACATATTTGTATTATATTAAGACCGTCTTTAGCCCAGACGTAGAACATAATCTTTGAAGTCGACCATATGTACTGAGAATATGTACTTAGAGTTCTAATTTATCTTTCTAAGATTGGTTCATCAAGTCCATAAACTCTCCTATACCCGTATGGGGATTGCCCTTGATGATTTAGATTCGATGGCGGAGAATCGAGAGCTATGGAGGATCCACTCGAGCAACTTACACCCGCGACCCACTTAATGGACAAGCGGACCATTGAAAATGATGATGATGATGATGAGATTGGGGCATTGACTATAACCGAGATTGAAGTTTTTATATTTTCAGGGGAAGGCGCAAAACTCGATTTTATGAGGCTTATACCAAACCCTACAATTACTAGCCCATATTATTGAGGCACAATAGTTATGCCATCCACGCAATAGCATTCACCTCGCAGGCCTTTAAGTTTCAGAGAAGAGGAAATATAAGGCTACCTTCCAAGGTTCCTCTACTGACAGACCTTCTAGCAACTGTTCAAGATCAAGATATTAGATGATAACCCTTCTTGTGAGCATCAAATTAATCCACTCACCAACCGAGCTACTTACATTGAGCTGAAAGCACATTTGCGATTGCAGATGAGTTAAAGGAATTAAATCGCCATTCATGTTAACACATATATTTCCGAAGGCGAAAATGGAAAATTTTTGGGTGTGTCTTAACAGTTTTGCTAAAAAAAATTAATATATTTTCGTACAGGCCATATCATTCAAATATGAATGGCACACAATGTTTCCATTACAGCCGTGTCATTCATATGTGAATCGCGGGACATTGGTAAGATAAGGCCGTAACATTCAACAACGCACGATTAAGGAACCTGGGCTCTGATGATCATTACTGTGTACTTAGTTTAAGAATATCTGGAAAAATATGGCAGATAAAAATAAATGCATTTTCTTTTGGCAAAGACAAAAACTGAACAAAAAATCAACCTTTTTTGACTTCTAATATTTTTGAAAAATTCCAATGCAACATTTCATGCCATTGATTTTTGAATGTCATGGCCATATAGAGACATGTAACTGTCATTATACACCATATAAATGACGTGGCCCCCACCGAAACATAAGTGTCATTCATATTTGAATGACGTGGCAGTGCATGTGTTAAGGAATGTAACCATTGTAGAGTCTATACTCCATGATGAAGGGAATTGCCGATGTCACGTTTTACCATATGCATAAGAGTCAGTCGACTTATTTTTGCAGCAAGCATGCATTGAGCCCCAGACAGAAGGTATATTTCAATGCTTCTGTATAACCGAATACGGATCAGATTTAGACAAATTTTCAGGATTGAATCCAGCAGTAGCAGGAAAATATCCGAATTCATTTGCAGTTGTGGGCTGCCATAATGCCGTATGGTGTTGTGGGCTGGTGTAATTTGAATCAATTTCAGTCAGTCTATCTCTCTCTATTAATTGAACCTTGTCTGTTTAGATACAAGTAGCTATATTTGAGCCACATTGAAAATGGGTATCGAGCAGCAGATCAAACGATTCTTCACTCTTGTTCAACTCAAGAGCCATCCGTTTTTTCAAACGGCTTGTCATGACTGGGTTTGTTGAAAAGATCTTTCATAGCGGAGTACATAACACACTCTATCCTGTATCTTTATTGACTTTCTTTGTTGATTTTTGTAGGAGGGGTTATTGGAAAAACAAAAAATTTATTCAATACTAGCGACTTCGCAAGCGCAGACCACTTAAATAAATGACCACCAAAAAAAGTAAAACCGACATTCAAAGTTCTTAATACCTATAGTGCAAAAGATCTGTAACAACACAGAAATTCTGTTTCTTGCAGGCTTAGTAGTTTTAACGTAATACTGGAACAAACATTTCAACATTAAATGTGTAGATATAGCTATAGATATAGATAGATATAGATTAATGTAAGTTTCTTGTTTGTAATTGCTTGATATATTTTTGCTTCGTTTGCTCCCATGAGATTGGGGTTATTTTGGAAAATGCTTAATCACGTACATCCCTTTGGTCTACTCTATTCTATTCATTTGCCAAATGTCAGGGCAGTATGTGCATTGGTTTTTTTTGTGTATATAGACCATCTTTTATATAAGGCCCTAGTTATAGCTATCAGTTAAATGCAACCGAAAAAAAATTGTTTTGTTTTTTTAGATCATTTCAACTTAATCGTTGACTGAGTTGGTCTTAAATTGTTGAATTTGAGTTATATTGTTAACTCTCTAACTTTTCTAGGAAATGAGTATATTAACTTTTCCGTACGTAAAACCTTTTCTGTTTAACTTCTCAATCAATTCCACAAAAGTTCTATATGACATGCTGTGGTTAAATGTGTCAGTTTTGCTCTGTTTCGTGTTTTTTATGGATGGACTTTTCTGATGTTTATAACTAGGCCTTAATAAGGCCTTCGATTTAATGCAGACTCATTTAAATTTGGGGATAATTTCCGCACCGCCGAGTTTCAAGTTAATAAATCTTTCAGTTCGTGTGCTAATGGCTATAATGCCATTTCGTGATGTTACTTCTTCTTTGTCCTTCTTGTTGGGCTTGTAAGATAAAATCCCAGTCTTTTTGACTCCACCATTTAGAGATCACATCAAAATCTAACTCAACCCTTTGTCAATAATGCTTAAGACTTTTATCTTTGCCTTGATTAGTAGCTGGTGTCTTCTGTGATTCACCAGCTCACTCGTTCCTTTTTACAGTCGCCCTCAACACGTACACCGCATCTTTCATTCCATTTCAACGTTTCCCTCGTACATCACAGACCATCCCTCATTCCTAGTTCGCTTCTAAGAAAAATCAATTGCCAGGACCGACTCCGGCCCATTACTCTCCTGATTTATGTACAACAGAACAGAGTGGTGTTCATATTTTACGTGCTCTCCTACCCAAGAGCTGGCTGCTCCCCCGAAAAAGCCATATTTCTGACCTCCGCAAACACAACATGTTTCTTCCATATATCTTGAAGCTTGCCACATAACGACATTCTGCGGTTGCTATTATGTCAAGTTGAATTTTATCTAAATGACAATCCCCCATGAGAAGACAAACACTCGTCGCTCCGCTTTAAACTCTTCGCAACCAACAAGCCAGAGTATGTCTATCCCAGGATCCAGCCTGCTATCTAATGTATGTGTGGATATTATTATTCCTGGACGTGTCACTATGCAAACCATACAAACTGGCTTAATGCGAAGCGAATGGAAATTAACACATCCTGGGTTTTCGACTTTTCTCCGTGCCAGCAAAGAAAATTTTCTATTTCCACCATTTGTTTGGACAAAGGCTGCAATGCGACAGATTCATTGCATCGTACGTACTCCTGGGTAGGACAATGGCTGAAAAAAGGGACGCGAACCCTCTACCTTATACCTCCTCGCATAGACGGCATTCATTTGTATTCTGCTAAGGAATTTGAACAAAAATTCCCATTGTGCCGCTTAAATTGAACAACACAGGATTTTGTACATACACCGATCCAAGGTCCTGCAGTTAATAGTGCTTTCCGCGTTCGCACTCCTCCCGCATTCAGGACTCAGGAGTGCCCGTGCCGAGGAGTTGAATTTTAATTAAATTGAATGCAAGCAGCCGCTTGCCTAACTTTACTTCATTGCACTCGCTGATAGGGATGGTTCTATTCTTGGTAACCACTCGACCATTACACAGAAATGTTTGCCACTTGCAGCAGCGATGCGCAACTATTTGGTCACAAGCGAGACAACGAAAATAAAAACAAAGTTGAAGCAAATTAATTGAAATATGAGCCCCGGAGAGGGGGTCCTTTGGAATAACCAAAATCCAGCCGCACGCTTAACTAATTTTTGTTGGCTGAAACGGTTTTTTTCTGAATATTACATGGAGCCCTTAGCTCCTGGCTATGTGTGGATATGCGGAGAGCATCCAAACTCCGCTGCGGATTTATTAAACGTACAGAGCGGACGTGTGTGTGGAAGGATTAAGTTAGATTATCGTAGAATGTTGTTTTTTTGGGTTAAAATGTTATTTCATAGCCCCTCTCGCTGATGTTACTCGCTGTCGCTGGTGTAATGTCATTTCAGCTCTCCGTGTGATGACGATGACGAGATTGCGGTAATAAAGTCGCGTCACTGGAGAAGGGTGTAGCGGAGCGTGTGTGTGTGTGGTGAAAGCAAACACACCATATCAGGAGCAGAAGTGTAAATACCAGGCGATATACTTGTACAAATGGGGCTTAAGAAAATGTTTCTTTCAGCTAGGGATAAAGCAGCTCCCATTCTATGGGACCCAAGAAATAGTATTATTTGACAGAGGGATTGTGTGAACGGATTTGCTATTTTATTTGCTGCTGTGAGCTAAATTTTTGTCAATGTAGGGAAAATGTCTTCGGGAATGGCCTTATGTTTGCTTTTGGCGATCGATTTTATGTCGCAAAGCATGACGGATGTTATTGGTGAGCCCACAGCACGTGAATCCATTAATCAGCGTTGAACAAGGAGCTTCATGCAATGGTGGTTCCTAAAAATCTATTCTACTATCGTTTGCTACATTTAACATATGAGGAAGATTGAGTTACATCAGTCCATCATCTTTAAGGGAAGAGGTGGAATTTTGAACGCTGCGGTGCATGCATGGATAATCCTCTCTGTTGCATAAATCGTAGTTTTTAAGAAACATTATAGTGCAAGATAGTAATATTTTCAAATTAAATCTGGAGTTCTTAAGCACCCAGACCTGTAGGTACCTGTCGAAATTTTAATAAACGTTGAAGGCCTTTAGCTAAGAAGCCGTGTAGTTGAAATTGCATACTTATAGGGTCATTTTAACAGTTCAAGAAGATGTCAGACGTTAGTAGGAGGTGGTGGTGGTATAAAAATCTTTAAGATGTGATATGCGTTTTCAGGACTCTCGATCGGTAGTCCAACACACTAACCACTGAGGCACTGCTTCCGCGTGGACGAATTGTTATCTTTACATATAATAAAACTGTATGAATTTTCGTTGTCAGCTAAAAACTTGAAAACTACTGGACAGATTTCAATGAAACTTTTTTTAAAATGTTCCTTAAGACTGTAAGACTGCTATAGGCTATGTCGTTTATAGCCACGTCCTTAGGAACAGTTTTTAGCCAAAATGTATACATAATATACCTTGCTAGAAATGAATATTTATATTTTTGCGATCGTGCGACAGGACAAACAAAAACAAAACAAGACTAGCAAACGTATACCCCACCCATAAGGGTTGATTGGTTTTCGCAGTTAGTGCTATGGTCAGTTATAAGAAGGTATGTATCATTGACTTATTATATATGGGCTGCTAGTGTAATGTCAGTTCATACAAATTTTGCCCCGAAAATGACGCCAACATGAACTAGCGCACTTAGTTCGGAGAGAAAAATAAGTGAAACAAAATGACGAACCATCTTGGATTTCTCCATAGAATGCTTGAGATTTTTAATCAAGTGTCAAAAAATGAAATGCCGAAATCGGCATTCAGGAGCAAATTAACTTTGAATTAAATTGTTCAAATCATCATGGCGTTCTTATCTCATGCACACAACATTCCAGAGAAAAATGTCAGTCAGAATTTATCAAATATTTCTACCAACTGCATAATTTTATATGAAATGCTGGTATACTTTTAGGCGTATTGCCTCAATTCCTTGATTAGCTGGTATCATTGAGTTTATATAAACTCAATGCTGGTATACGAGCAAAAATTCTTTATGAATGAACATTTTTTAATCCTTAATTAAAATTACCGTTTCGAATTTGGCGTGAGTTAGCTGAGAAACTGGTAGTTAACAGATTAAATGAATCTAATGAACAAGGCTGTTAAAATTCAAATTGTTGCGTCACTGTTTAAAGTAGATGGCATTGGAATTGGAAAACGGAGCCAAAGCGACAACCATCTTTGATTTCTCCATAGAATGCTAGAGACACGTATTGGGCGTTTGTGAATTTGGCAAGTAAATCGGTTGAAATTCAAATTGTTGCGTTATTGTTAACAATAGATGCCACTTTAAAAAAGTGTGAATTTACAAATTAGTCTGCTCCGAACCAAGAGGGTTAGAGGTTATGTTCGAACCTACTAGCTGCCCATATATAATATGTCAATGATATGTATATTATGATCGTATGGCATGGGGTATATTAATAATCTTCATCTTCATAAGAGAAGAGACGTACAGGGTTTTTCAATAGGGACGCTACAAAAGTAGAGCGACAGGGACAGCAAACGACGCCGAATTTCTTGCCGCTCTTTTGACATTTCTCTTCAGTAAGGTTTGCCATTTCATGATGGAAAGATATACGAGCCAACAACGAGTCGAAATTATTAAAATTTAACCGAAATTCGGAGTCAGTGGCCTCAACGTTAAGAGCGCTACGTCCAATTTATGGTCGTCATAATCGTCCTAGCAGATCAACAATTGAGCGTCTAGTGGAAAAATTTGAATCCATAGGCACAGTAGGTACAAAATATTCCCGTGCCAGTGAGACAAAGAAGTGCCCGTAGTGTCGAGAATATCGCTGCCGCTGAGGCTTTAGTTGAAGAAAGCCCAAATGATGAACTTCGTAGGAATATCGAACGTGAAATTGCAGCAGTATCGGCCGATTTATGCGTCGAAAATTGGGTTCAGAGTCTGGACTTCTGCAAGCGTGCCCGTGGTGACCATGCAAAAGAAATCGAGTTCCATACATGATGGCATCGAACGTACTTTCACAGGAATAATTTCATTGTTATCCAAAACCGTTTTTGTTTTATTAAAAAAAAAACTTTTGTAGCGCTCTTATTGAAAAACCCTGGTATAATACAAAACAGGTTTCATTTCACAATTTCGTTCTGATATGTGGTATGGCAACAGAGTAAGTTTGGGGTAGGTAGGTAGGTTGCTTGGAATCCATAGGAAAGGAAATGCAAATGCAGTATTACAAATAAGTAGAAAGATCTAGGAGAGGGAGGAAATTTCTTTTTCTACTAAAAGCGCGAAAACTACTGGACAGATTTCAATGAAACACTCAAAGTGTAATTTTAAATGAACCAAATATAATTTTAAGCGGGCAAGACGAGCACGGGTCCAGCTAGTACTAAATAATAATATGTAACTTTTTTGGTTATCTTCAGAGATATAGTAGCCTCAGGCAAATAACAAAAAATAATGCAAACGACGGATGACTGTTAACATTTTTTTAAATTCGAACCACTTATCAGATATTAAAGTTAAATTCCATCAGTGGTACTAAACTACACCAGCTACATTCGCTCCCAACCACACACCATTTGCAATTATAATTGGAATTCACTCTTCACTAATTTCCGGGTCTCTATTTGATTGCCTTAATTGTTAAAATTCCAAGAAAATAATCCGACAAAATTCAATTTTGTCAACAACAACCACCTCCGCCTGTCTGTATTCATAATCAATTCGAAATTCAACCGCAAACGCTATACGCATTGAATTTATTATTGAACCCTTATGACATTATTACAAAGTCAATACCTGTCTTTAAATTACCATTTTACTGGAATTGAGCAATAACCGAAGGAACCACACCACAACACTGCCAGTGCCAGCTCAGTAGGAACATCTGAATCGTAATGAATGTACCCCGAAATGTGTGTACTACGGTGTTTTGTTGGCACACACATAACATTCCAGAAATACGGTCGAAAGGATATTTCCATTCTGTTACACATAATAGTATCCCATTTGTTTCGCAGGAGGATGTCAAACGTACTTGATCTTTGAGTATATGGCATAGCAATTCGAGAATATTTATGAGCATTACCATCGCCCTCGTCCTCGTTCTTGCCGCCCTGCAGCGCAGCTTTTGTGCGGAATAGGTGAACACTTTTGGAAACAATAAAACTTGCAACATAGCACGTGCTTGACATTTTCAGAAGTGAAAAGTAAACCGATTTTGTGTGAAATAAATGATTTTCGTCGTGTGGAAGTGGTGGTAAAGTGTTTTTTTTTCCGCAACGATCTCAGATGTCAAGCAAACGCTTTACCGTGGAAATTTGAACCAATGAAGTTGAAGTTTTAGACGGAAGTCATAAATTCTGTGTCGAGGGCGCAGAAGTCCTGGGGTGGCTGCTAAATCAAATTGAAGTTGTGACGCATATGGCCGTATGCATATTAAATTCGTTTCTTTGCGATTTTAATTTTCGAAAGGAAATACAATTTTGCAGGATGCCAATTTATGGGAAAAAATAATTCGGCAGTGAATTTTTGAAATATTTCCTTCCGTGTGAAATAAATGTCAGTTGTGCGATTTGACATTGGCTATATTAATTTTTCATTTATATTTATTGTTTTCTATTTAAAAGAAGGAGTGAAAGGCTTGCAATCGCTTGGTAGATACTCCTTTTCCAAATACCAATTAAAAGTTGCCTGCACTGCCTATGAAATGTATTTTTAGGAATTTTTTTGACAATACCTTGAAGGGGATATGTGGTAGTACATCGAAAAGAAATATGCAAAAACAATATAGTGCCTATTTAAAAAAAAAAAAAAGGAAAAAGAGGAAAGCTGGGCATATTTACGTACTATAAAACATTGCGGAAGTATTCCCAGAGGACTTCAAGTCCAGAAGTAACACCCATGAATGTCGCCTAAGAGAATCTTCTTTGCTGACCGAGAACTAGCTTATACCTATCCCATGACGATTGGACTCATTGTTGTAGACTTGTGGTAGTTTTTATACCAAAGATTGGTAAAGATAACTACTTCCAAGGCAAGCATTTTTAGCCTATCAGTGTCAGCTCCTTCTTGCTAAAAAGCATTTAAAAATTGGTAGGGCTATGCAGGATTGCTCAGCCACCATATCTATGAAAGTCAACTTGCTTAACAGCGAAGTAGGTTATGTTAGGTGGCTGTCCCACAAAAAGGACACACTTAGACCAAATTTATATATAGGCGGGACATTACAAGTGGGATCTCTATTGCTGAGAGCTGAGCTACCTGCGAATTTCTTTTAAAGAGAGGTATCTCCGTGCATTTTATTTTGGTAGGGGGTCATAATGATGGCTGAAACAGTCAACTCAGTTGGTTAAAAATGTTTTAATTTAGCATCTCCTGGTGGCGGTTTGTCTTCGGGTAGGGACGGAGGGTTAGAGTTCGTTCTTCAGGGAGAGCAAAGACGAAGAGTGACCGAAACAGTATATTGCCTCTGACGAGATGTTTAGAGTTTCGAAATTAAGTTGACTGATGTATGATGATCGATGATGTGTCGCTATTCCTCGCTTTTTCTTCGGGGACGGAGTCATAATACGCTTTTCCGCAGCGTTGATAGTTCTATCTCCTTCCCTTACCCTCTTTGCAGGACGGTCCCGTTTAATTTTTAGTCTTAGCGATTTCTCAACTCTATGCGCAGAGTTGCTTTCTAGCAACGGTGCCACTGGTACCCGGCTTTCCTCGAGACGAAGATTGATAATTTGCACTTCCCGTTCGAGTTGGGAAACATTGCAACGCAAGGTAGATGCCTCTCCGTGGACATTATGCTTGTCTTTATAAAATGCAATCAACTCATCTATTTTTGCACCCAGTTGTAGCATTTTATTTCCCGTTTGCGGCGGAGTCTCAGTGGTTGGCGTGACCATTGGGCTCCGATCTACCGCTGCGGGACTGATTCGCGGGTTTGACATCACGTCTTCCTTCGGGACAGACGTTTTTGGTGGAGAACGCGGGACCCTCATACATCTCTTGAAAGGGTCTGTCGCGACGTCTGTCTCGAGGCGATTCCTTGTAGTATTACTACCTACGGGGGCCAAGGTTGCCACCGCCGTAGGAGTTATTGAAGACATTACTTTAGTATTGCAGTCATTGTATCTCGACAACTTTGAGCCTGCATTCGCACTCTCCGCCGCCGCCGGTACTGGAGATCCGACTCCCTGCACCGTAACTTTATTTTTAAACGTCTCACTATCCATGTTTAAATTTATTTTTAGAGTAATTCGGCTCTTGCCAGTTTTTTGGTCCGCGGGTGGTATTTGATATTTCCACCAACCCTGTGTATGTATAGGCTAATGCCCTATTCACACACAGGGGCCCCCTATCCACCACTTGGGGACGCGCCCGATGGGAGAACTGGCTAAACTCCTCACGGGCCCTGCTTGTAGCTTGTGGCAGTCTGCTCGTACAGATCTGCTCTACAACTTGACGTCAAAAGAGGTTGACAATTTGTCTTCGGGAAAGACGGATTGGTATTTTGTTTCAATAGATAATTGCGTATTGATGTGTGTTCATGTTTCAGTGAAGCCAGTTGGACTTTGTAATGACCTTCGAAGAAATAAGTTAGCCCTAGTTAGCCCTACGCAAGGTATGGCAAGGGCTGAACAGGAGCAAAGGAGGTGAACGGTGGTTTTCTCTCCCTCCGCGACCATGCAGCTCCTACAGAAATGGTTGTAGTGTACGATTCTGCGGGCACGTTTTTCTAGGTTAATGTTCCCACAACGGAGCTAATTTTGTTTCTATTAATACAAAGGAGTTTTCTAATTCTTATATCATGGGAATCCTTGATGGCAAACTCTTTTGGTAGCATGCTAAGGGCTATTTGCATTCCGGCTGGAACTAGAACCGAGACGGGGGTGTGACCGATAATTTACGGATGGCTCCAATACTAGCCAAGGTCTGGTGCGGAATTACCCTCTCCCTAGGGAGACATGCATCTGTCTTTAATTTAGACCAGTATGCAAAACTTACTGCCAAGCTACACCTACAGCACTGCTTGGCCCCTTAACACCTTCAAAACGGATGTATAGGTGTAAAAATTTTTTTAAATTTGGTCGCACATTTCCAACCAGGTCAAAATTCAACGTGATTGTACAGCTACTAGAGTTCACTGTAAAATCTTCTACACCAAATCCTGTCGACTCAAAAATATGGACAAATAAACCAAAAATGTTGCCTTCAAAGCGACGAAGAATATCTCAATCTGTCTAAACCTAAATATCAACATTGACGTTCACTTAGGTTAAATCTTCTGGTGGGACAATACCCTTTGCAACATTACTCCATAGAACTAAGTGATAACTGCTTTCAGAAAAAAATTTTACGAAAGTCCAAATAATCATAACCCTATTTAAGACCTTCTAACAGTCTATAACTGTAGTAACAAGACATTCGAAAAACTTCGCCCACTTTCATCTTATAAATTGTTCTCCAACCACTGTATACAAAAAGCCGTCATAAAATTCCACAAACAGAACATACATCACTGGTTACAAAAAAAAAAAAAATTAAAAAAATGTTACGTATACGCCCACCTCTATGACTATTGACTATATACTAAATCAAAAAATAAATTCCCGAACCGCACATGAAGAAGAAACTGTCAATGTCTTCATTCTTTGAAAATATCTTTTGCCAAAAAACAAAGAGACGCTTCTGCCACTATCTGCTAACATCAAATTTGGTACAGTAATTCATATCCCCAGGACTCCTATGTGTTCGATGTCTTTAGCCTTACGTTTCGCCTGTCATTTTTTGAAAAACTACAGACAAAAAAAAATGCCAATGCTACGTGAACATGGCAATGAAATACCCGAGGTAAAGAGGATGAGTCTCTATTTTCATTCACGACGCTGCACACGTTTTCGTCTTCCTATTCCCAGTCCCATACGTCTACATGTAAACCCTGAAGTTATATAGGTTTGTCAACTCTCACAAAAATGTAGAAAGGCAAGCTCATGGCTTTCTTACATGAGATGAGAGAGATGATAGAGTACACATACACAGAACAGCCATGGTTGTCAAGAAAAAAAAAAAGAGCGGAAAAGGAACATCGCTTGTATTTTGGTGACGCTTATGGTGACAAATTTTTATAGGTGAACCTGGAAATGCATAGCAGTTTAGTGCGAAATATAGTGTTTTGAGAATGTAAATGTCCAGCTGTAAATAATGGAGAAAGTAATGAAACTTGATGTACCGTGTTGGGAGTAGATGTTATGCTGGTATAAAATTTCATGAACGTGAGTCCTTTTTTTCGAAAAGGTGGAATATTTTAGAGTCTTTACCATGTTTTTATGTTTACACTTTAGAGAAGGGCTTCGTTCTTTGTTTGAAGAGCTAAAGGTGTGAAGATATTTTATTCCTCATTTGCGATTGGCCACGAGCCTGAGTTCAGTCGGATCTAGTCGGAAGTCGAATCTATATCCGGTCTGCCCTATTCGACAAAATATAAGGTAAAAGCATGATGCGATTGATCCTTATAAAGTACATACAAGTATTTGCGAATGCACTAAAAATAATTATTGAACCCTCTCAATAACCTATAGCATGCGGTGACCATATCGCTGGGTACGGTGTTTGCTGGTTTATATACTCTTTATGAGGACACCAACCGTAGCTTCTTTTGTTTTACCATCCACAAACTGTATCCATATGGATTTTGTTAGTTTAGGTTAGGGGGCAGTTTGCACAAAGTGCAATTTTCACTCCTAATTACCATTTTATAAAGGGTGGTTAAGTTTTAAGGGCCGATGTTGATTTTGAATAAAACACAAATTATTTAGGAAATTATTGTCATTTATTTTTATTATGATAATATTGGTATGGTTCAATTATGTGTGGAACAAAATATCGGCCAAATGGCCGCCGCGACCTCGGCGGCACACCTCCATCCGATGGTCCAAATTTTCGATGACGCTGAGGCATTATTGAGGTCCTATGCCGTTAATGTGCCGAATTATCTCATTCTTTAGCTCTTGAATTGTTGCTGGCTTATCGGCGTACACCTTTTCTTTCAAATAACCCCAAAGAAAGAAGTCCAACGGGTCACAAATCGCATGATCGTGGCGGCCAATTAACATCGCCACGACGTGAGATAACACGGCCATTGAAGTTCTCCCGCAAACGAGCCATTGTTTCATTAGCTGTGTGGCAAGTGGCACCGTCCTGTTGAAACCACATATCGTCCATATCCATATCTTCCAATTCGGGCCATAAAAAGTTCGTTACCATTTCACGATAGCGAACACCATTCACAGTAACTGCCGAGTTGAGGTGGACGGCTCTTCAGCCACACTATCGCGAACAGCAGCAATAGTTTCTTCAGTACGAGCTGTATACGAGCAGTTTTCTCACATCTCCTACAGAACCGGGTTGCTCATTTTTGCACGATTTTTCCGATTGTACGCACATTTGGACGATTAAATTGACCGAAAAAATCACGAATTGAACGCCCATTTTCATAATAAGCCTGAATAACTTTAACGCATTGCTTGATTGTGTATCTTTCCATGGTTTAAATTGAAAGTCTGAAATTGAGAAATGTCAAATGAAATGCAGAAAAAAACTTGACGTTTAGGTGTGGTTCACATTCAACATTGGCCCTTAACATTTAACCACCCTTTAGTATAGCTATCGCCTTCCAGTAAAATTCAACCAACAAAAATTGTTTTGCCTTTTGAAGCATTTGGAGCACTTAAACTTAATCTTTGAACTCAATCTTTAAATGTTGCTTTTGAATAATTATAAAGTCAGTTCATCACAAAAAAAATTAAACAATTATCCTTTAAATTTTCTGGAAAGAGAATTTATTAATTTTTCCGTACGAACAACTTTTCTGTTCAACTTCTCTGTCAATTCCACGAAATGTTCCACTGAATTCCTATAAAATGCTGGGATTAAATGTTTCAGTTTTTTTTTTTTTGTTTCGTATGGACTTTTCTGATGGCTAAAACTGGCCCGGTTATTACCTCGATGACCAGGAACATAATAAGGCTTTACATTGTAGTAGCTCATTGAATCCTCCTTTGTATTGCTGGTGTGATCCGTGGAGTTCGTATTAGAAAAACCCAGCTACTTCTTCGGACGGCGCTGTCCATTCTTCGATGGTTTGGTCAAGTTAAACGTATGTCCCCAAATAAGATCCCAAGACGAGTAATTAGAAGAACCAGGTTTCCAAATTGTATGCTCTTACTGCTTTTACTGTATAGATCGATGAGTTTTTTTGTGGATTCTGTAATGTTTCTAGCCCTAGGTTAGGTTAGGGTGGGAGGCCGCAGCAAGTGCTGCCTCACTTAGGCCAGAGAAGGGCCATTGTGATACCATAGGATCGAATAATCTCACAAATACACCCGTTGAACCAACAGGAGCTAAAAATAAAGCTTTCGTGGCAGCTGATAACTTATATGAGCGAGTTCGCATAGATTGTCGAAGAAGTATTTTTCGAGATGTATATGTAGTTCCTCCGGGATGGGAGGGATGGGAATGTACATAGAAAGTGAAAAATTGTCTCTTCCTTCTCCTCGTCAATGTAACTTCTACAAAAATCATTTGGAAGGCAGGCTCAAGAGAGACATCATGTCTCCCAAAAAACAGCGTCCATTAATGCCACCTACTAATGTCCTTTAAGTGGATATTTTTAGTGGCAGAAGGTTATTGGAGCTCTTGAGATTCACCATGGGCCAGATCTGCTTCCTGATGGAGCACGTGGCGCAGATTGACCACCTGCGATTAGTGGCGTCTATCGTATTTTGTTTAATTAAAAGTTTCGAGATCTATAGCGAGTTTCTCCTTTCCGGTAGAATCGACACAGTTTTGTCATGTCCAGCGAGTTTATCTGCCTTGCAATTGAAATTCCCTGGAATGCCCTTGTATGCCGGCACCAATATAAAATGAAATTTAAATTGTTCCGCCATCTCGTTAAGATATAAGCGGCAATTGAGGACAGTTTTGGACTTGAAGATATAACCGAGTTTCTGCGACTTGACTGTTGGTAAAAATGTTGATATTACAATATACCAGCGCCACGGCAGCGCCCTCTTAATCGACATGATTTCCGCCTTGAACACGCTGCAGTAAATTAGCAAGGTCTAGACCTGTTGTGATGGCAGTAGCGAAGTGGTTAGTGTGTTGGACTACTGCGCGAGGGATCCCAGGTTCGATACCCGGAAAAACACAAATTACATCTTAAAGTTTTTTCTACTGCGCCACCTCTCGCGAACGTCTGACAAACATCCGAGACTAAGACTGTCATGAAAAAGCTTCTCAATTCAGCCGTTCGGACTCGGTAAAATTGTAGGTCCCTTCCATTCGTCCCAAAAATAGAAACTCACATAAAGCAAATGGTTGCGAGAAGCTTGGTCTAGGGTGTCTACCGCCTGTTGCGCCACCTATTTTTTTTTTTTAGACCTGTTGTGATATAGATATAAGTAATTCCCTTAAAGGTCAGCAAGCAATGGTCTTTACCTTGTTCACATTCTTACGGGAGGATTTAGCGTAAACAGTCTACTAACAAGCAACGAAAACATAGGTTAGAATGAGTCTCATAAGTAGGTCGCACCTCTTTCTAAAAACCTTCATACAGACATATAAAGCTTGATTCCTTTCTTCACTATTTCCGACATGCTTGGCTTCGGATGAGAAACTTAAACAAATGCCACAAATGGCACCCATTTTGGTATCCACCTGCTTCTTTTAGTAAACAAGTCAGATTTCGGTCATATTGGAGTAAATCGCTAGACCAGTACTAAGTATACCCTCTGACAGTTCTGATAACGTAGATGCCACTACTTCGCTAATGGCTGGAATATTTTTTTCCTTGTTATCGTGAACGTCTGCTCTAAGCATTCCCTAAAAAAGGCTCTATGAACCACCACAATGACTTTATTTTCACCTTTGATGCATAAAGCTTCAAAGGGACTCCAAACTGATCTTATAGCATCAAGCACGCTTAACAGATTTTATATTAAAATCCGCTCCCACCAATCAACTCGTTTGCTTTCAAACAACTCAAAGGATATACCCGGTCAAAGTCCTTGGTTTTTTTTTAACGATTTGGTTCGATAACATATCCTTTATTCTAAGGAAGGCATGAGGGTGCATTTATTGTGAAGCATTTTCTATGCAGTATTGCTCCTGCAAAGAACACATGTTCAGCTTATTCAAAAATATTTTATATATAAGCCAATTAAAGATTCCTATTTGTTCCTACGCTCAAGAGTATATTTAATTTTCCGGTAGCTTTTTTTATTGTACAACATCAAGCAAATAGGAAAAAACAGACACAGGAAACCATCAGCCAAGGGAGTCCTTTTATTTATTATACGAAGCTTGACTTTATTTTATTTTCATGTTAATTTAATTTTTCATACGGGCGTCCGAGATGCATAAGAATGCAATTAAAATGGTTTGCCATAGCCGCAGCTCAGAGTTCCGTTTCGTATGGTTGTCATTCACTATGATGCGGCAAAGTGTATGCGTTGCCCATGCCCATATACTGTACTTTTACTATGAGCAGGACATTTTAAGTAAATAACTGTAAAATAAAAAAAAATAAACCCCATTTCCATTCCATTGCAGAGTTCCGCAGAGCCTGTATATTCGCCCACAATGGCCGGCGGACTGTTCTCCATTGACCGGAAATTCTTCGAGCTTCTCGGTACATACGACTCGGGTTTCGACATTTGGGGCGGCGAGAACTTGGAGTTGTCATTCAAATCATGGATGTGCGGTGGCACACTCGAGATAGTACCGTGCTCTCATGTTGGTCACATATTCCGAAAAAGGTCGCCGTATAAGGTAAGTCAATGTTTACTGAGCTGACCTTTTGCTTACGAAAAATTCTGTTTGATTGTGCATTTCAGTGGCGGTCCGGAGTAAATGTTTTGAAGAAGAATTCCGTTCGCTTGGCTGAGGTCTGGTTGGATGACTATGCAAAGTATTATTATCAAAGGATTGGCAATGACAAAGGCGACTTTGGCGATGTCAGTATGCGAAAGGAATTGAGGTTAGTACACAAATATGAGTAGATTCGCAAACGTGTTTGATTTTTATTTTAAGAAGCAATTACCAACTTAATTGGAATGCTGATGAGGGATAATATAGAAAAGTGTCCCGCATGCTGCAAACCTGCAATTAAAATTCAGTAATTAAGGCAGAGGCATTAGGCTAGATATACACGCCTCGTATTAGCGCAACCACTTTGAAATCTGGTGGCACTTTTAATACTTTCCACACATGACAGTCAACCGATAAGGGAATCAAATTTGTTTAAATTGTTTTGTACCTAAATAGAGAACAATTGCTGATTGCGTTGATAACTGACGTTTTATTTATGAACTGCCAATTAAAATGTAAACCACCGGAGATTGGTTTTTTGTTTGTGGCCTATTTTATTTAATTAAAATGTAATTATTGACAAAAGCCAATATCACGTTCGGATAAAGTTTATCGGCTGATTTAATTACAATTATTAAATTGGCAATTTTGCCAATGCATTCATTTTGTTCGTCAAAAAATACACCTTTAAATTTCTTAGAGTACTTACTACTTAGGTGTCAAGACAGAAGTAGGTCGAGGACAGATTTACACAGATTTTACTTTCATTAGAAAATACATACCTATATTTCTGTCTGTACCTATCTCAATTTTTTTTTTCATTCTCAATTAAGATAGCCGGCATTTCTAAGTGTAAATTTTTTTATTTTAAAATATGCATCTTTAAAAAGATAGAAACTGCCGAAATTAGATTTCTCAGATGCATTGCTCGTGTGACCCATAAAAATCGCATTGGAAATACTAGAAGACGAGAGGAACTCAATCTCAAGGAGCTACTCCTCCGGACAGAGCGGTCCATACTTCGGTGGATTGGGGTTGTTAAACGCATGTCCCCAACCAGGATCGCAAGACGTGCTATGGAATCCGTACCATCAGGCGGGCGTCTTCTAGGTAGGCATAGGATGAGATTGTTAGATCAAGTTCATAACCTCTCCTCTACGCGTATGGGGATGGCCCTCGATAATTTAGAGTCGATGGCGGAGTATTGAAAGCTATGGAGGGTCCACTTCAGCAGATAAGCGAGCCATCGAAAATTAATGATGAATGAATGAAACATATGTTAGAATCGTTGGAGTTTTTGTTTATTCAAATTGCGATTGTCTTCATTGCCACGTTTGGCGTTTTACAAGAATATTTTGATCGGCATTGGGTCGTATGAATAAAAACTAGCATTTGCTTTGAGTAAAAGGTTGTAGCAAAGTAAAAGCACTTAAGCTACGATTACACGGCCATTTTTTCGAGTTATTTAACTGGCGCTGTGACGTCAGGAAAAACTGTCGCATTAGAGCGACATTGAAGCTACGATTTGTCATTGAAAAAATGGCGATCACAAAAAAATGACTATCATCGTCAGTTTTGTCCCAAAATCAAATGACGGACACTGCGAGTCATTTAGAATTTTTCGTTGGGATGCCATTTAAATGACGAGCGAAAAATGGCGATCACACGGTACTGACTTGCCTCATCAAAATGGCAAATGGCACCTTTCCTATTATTTCGATTTCGCGTCAGTTATCTGTTTTGTGATCAGACGGCAATGACCTATGAGAAAAATATAGCTACTGTCATTTAGAGTTTTTCTCTCGGCCACGACCCACGACGCATGCGTGCGAATTTTTTAATTAAATTAAATAGGAAAAAAAATTATTATCATAAATAAGAAATGTCAAAAAGAACTTTTGGGATGATAGTGGAAATTGTGGAGACGGCGTATTTAGCAGCGTGTGTGCTGGAAGAAGACGATCTTGATTACGAGCCAACGCGACGAAAGCGGAGTATTTGGCAAAAGAAGTGGTTGAGCCGTCGCGAGAAGATTGGATTTTGCGCGGGATTACTACTCGAATTGCGCGAAGAAGAACCTGAACTATATCGCAATGTCCTTCGTATGTCAGCCAATCAATTCGATTATTTGTTGAGGTTGGTGAAGCCACACATCGAAAAACAGAACACCAATATGCGAGAGAGCGTTTCAGCGGAAGCACGACTGGCAATCACGCTGCGCTACCTCGCCACTGGTGAGCATTTTCGATCTTTCCCTAATATAATAATATAATATGGCTTCCAAAAAACCTCTCTATCATCATCCCTCCAAGGTAAGAGTCTGGTATACAGACGGGTCCAAGATGGATACAGGGACTGGATCTGGCATTTATGGAGAATCGCCTCAACCGAACTTTTCAGTCAGCCTGTGTAGACTATGTCTGGTGAGCGACGAAACCTCTCTTCACATTCTCCCGGAATGCCCGGCTCTCTTTTGCCTTAGACAGAATGTCCTTGGCGAAGAACTCGTTAACTCAGCAAATCTTGCTGGAATACCACCAGAGAAGATACATACTTTTCTTCCTGACTGTCTCCGGAGTAAAAAGATTGCTCTAGGAACCTACCAGGGAAGGCACAATATGGCCCTTTAGAGAGGCCGCAGTGCCAGAGCCCAATAAAGGCTCTCCCGACTTAATATCTAATCTAATCTAATCTACACGTTTCGACACGAGTCAAAAATCCAAATGATATCAGCACAGATATCGTATTAAATGCTTTGTCATTTGCCATTTGCGTAGAAAAATGGCATAGCATGAATTTCGAGCCTTGCCATTTTTTGGAGGCTGACATTTAAATGGCGCAACAGCCAAAAAGTTTAGTCATTTGTATTAGGCGTCATTGAAGAGCGATCACCCGGCCATTTTTTTCCGCCATTTAAATGGCACAAAATTCATGCCATTTGCTCCGCCAGTTTCCTAGTCATTTAAATGACGCTGAAAATGGTATCCCAAAAATGGCGATCACACGGAACGCCATTTAAATGACTGCTATGTGACGCGATTTTTACGTCAGAGCGTCAGTTAAATGACTCGAAAAAATGGCCGTGTAATCGTAGCTTTAGCAATTGCTTTAAATCGGTATGAATAAAAACTTACTTTGCTAAAGTAAGTTCGAAGTTTCGAACAAAGCATTTATTTCACTGCATGTGTCCTTCCCTTAAAGTTTCTGTCACAATTTGTCGTAAATTTTTTGTATTTAGAATCAGAAAAACGATTTTTGGGAAAAAGTAAATAAAAGCTAAATTAATTTAATAAAAAAAAACGATCGTAACCAATTCGTCTTTGCTTATAGTACCTACTGGTTTTTTTTTTAAAAACGTTAACAACAGTAGTTAAAACAGGTTTAATGTGCCAGTCAAACAAACAAAAATTAATTTAACTATTTTTACAAACAAAAAACACCGAAAACTCAAAAGAAAATACTGTTTTTGTAAAGAAATATGGGCGCAAAATATTTAGCAAATGCTCTGAGTCAACAAAATAGCAGACTTGGAATTTTCGTAGCAATTGCTTTGTCTTCCACGTTTTATTCATACCAATCTGAGTAAAAGGTCGGTGGCGCAGATGTCAAAAGTTGGAGTCAACTCAAATTAGTTTTTATTCATACGAAGCTTAGCAATTGCCTCAATTTTGACATTTATTTTGAGTAAAAGCAATTGCTAGGTTTTAGTCATACCACTATCATTCTTTTGAGCACACAATTTCCAACACAGTCGATAAATTTCAAGGGATGCACCTCCCTAGCACTCAATCGATGGAAAATATCGCTGATTTACTAATGCACATGAAGACCCAAATTTATTGATTTGTCAATAATTTCAAAATTGAAGATTTTAATCTGACTAGTATGGATTTCCAACAAGACGACAACGCGACAAGCCAGACAATACGATGGATTTTTGATTTATTGAGCAAAAGTTTGCAGCACATAATTTTGAGATTTGGTAATGTCAATTGGCCGCGAAGATCATGCGATTTGACGCAACTGGTCTCTTTTTTGGAGCTATGCCAAAGCTCTTGTTACGCGTAAAACAAGTAAAAAGTCACCCTGAGATACCAGCCAAAATGTGCAGAAATGTCATCAAAAATTACCTCAAATGGATTAAGTCTTACAAAAGAGAAAGCCGAGTAGAATAATCATATCTTGGTTAAACTAAGGCCAGAAACACACATGCGATTTAAATCGCGCGACTATTTAGTCGCAAAAAATGCAACAGACCCATTTTAACGTGAATGCGCGCACATAATTTTGGATTTTATGTGCGCGCATTCATATTGAAATGTGTGTGTTTCATTTTTTGCGACTAAATAGTCGCGCGATTGAAATCGCATGTGTGTTTCGGGCCTTACAGAGCTAGCTAGTTGTATATACAATGCATATAAATTGTACGTTTTAGGCATGGCCTAGCCTTCTGCCGAGATTTGACAACAAATTTAACAATAATTTTGCACACAATTTTCAAAAAAGCAAAAAGTAGCTGAAGTAGTGTACATTTAAAAGTTTTCATCCAAAATTATTTTTCTATAATTAAGAAAACTGACAGTACGAAGCAAGTGTACTCTAATTACGACTGTCGTTAAGACTATTTTTTAATTATTCCAATATCAGTGTGTCGGCACCAAAGTGATTACGCCGGATTTCCTTCATAATGGGGCAGGATAAGATGAAATGTATCACGTCTTCATTTTCGCCAGTGTTACACAAGCTGCAGCAATGCTGAAGGTCATCCCGATGTGGCATCCAATTGAGCTTGAGTAGTTGAACTTGACCTTTCCGCTTGGCTAACATTATCAATTCTTATGGCCTGTTCTACCTCCAATATAAATTTTTGCGCAATCCTCTGTCAGTCTAAAATATTGCTCTCCTCTAAATCGAACCTGATTTTATATTGTGTGGCGATGGTTTCCCAGTCCTTGAAGAAAAGAGTACTTGTAGTAGTCCTCCTTCATTCCTCATTCTCATACAGAAAACCAAAACGCAGTCAAAGGATTTTCTTTCAAAGTATCCCACAACAAGCTCTTCTTTCCTACTTTATCATTTTAGCACTCGTACTTACTTTACTTACTTATCGGGCTCCCGACCCGTGGAGAGTCTCTGCCTGAGACACTGCAGCCTTCCATGCTCTACGATCCCGGGCACGCTGCTTCCAATTGTCCAGACCAAGCGCTCTGGCATCCGCGATGGCTTGGTCTTTGAAACGGAGGTTCGGTCTTCCTTGTCTTCTTGAACCTGGGGGCTGGGATTCGAAGATCCTCTTAGCTTCTATCACGGCACGTTGGGAGCGACCGATGATGTCAATATCGTCCGTATAGCCAAGCAGCTGGACGGACCTGTTGAAGATAGTGCCTTCCGTGTTGACACCTGCCCTGCGCTCGTCCATTGTGTTATTTTTAGACTCATTCGAGTCAGGAATTTTAAATCTAGTCCCTCTTTATATCTGTTTTGCCAAAATCAAGAAAGAGGCAGACTCTGTGCTGTTTGTGTACACATTGTTTGCGGCCACATTTTGTAAACGTCTATTTACCAAATTTCAAGGCTAAAGCCTTGATACAGTGTAGTTTTGAGATATTGGTATTTCCCGCCATCTATAGGAAAACTTTAAAACTTTTGGGTTTCGTGGAGGTCTCATTTCATAGCATATGTATATTTCAGCTTAACGAAACAATGGCTCTTTTGCGGGAGAAATTCAATGGCCGTGTTATCTCACGTCGTGGCGATGTTAATTGGGCGCCACGATCATGCGATTTGACACCGTTGGACTTCTTTCTTTGGGGTTATTTGAAAGAAAAGGTGTACGTCGATAAGCCAGCAACAATTCAAGTGCTAAAGAATGAGATAATTCGGCACATTAACGGCATAGAACCTCAATAATGCCTCAGCGTCATCGAAAATTTGGATCGGATGGAGGTGTGCCGCCGAGGTCGCGGCGGCCATTTGGCCGATATTTTGTTCCACACATAATTGAACCGTACCAATATTATCATAATAAAAAGAAATATAAAAGCCTTTAATATAAAAGCGAATGAAGGA
Source organism: Cheilosia soror (assembly GCA_949372485.1). NCBI lineage: Eukaryota > Metazoa > Arthropoda > Insecta > Diptera > Syrphidae > Cheilosia > Cheilosia soror. The sequence goes on along the minus strand of OX443561.1, from coordinate 92,999,513 downwards.
AGTGACATTTTATTAGCTAAAAATTTAGCTAAACTTTTCTGAATTATTGTTTCAGAGAATTACATTAACAACAACTCGTAGACACAGTCACTTTGGTAATGATAGCTATTTCGAACTACACCACTAATTCATCATCAGACTCCTTTAAGTGATTGTTTGAATAGTTTTGAATTCTGACAGTCAATTCTCCGTATATATCCACTTGGGAAGACATTCCTACCAAAGTGACTGTATCTACGAGTTGCTGTTAATGTATTTCTCTCAAACAATAATTCAGAGACTGAAATTCGACATAATTTTCCAACAGAAATTGTCAAGATCAATCCCAAACATGCGAGAATCGTTGTTACTCCTCGCTACCTCACTCACTAGCTAAAATTTTGCATACACCCAAAATCCTTGAAAGTATTTTTTTCGAAGCCTCAAGCTTTAAATGCAAGCCTCTTATTGCCTCCAACACGGCTTTCTAAAGGGTAGATCAAATATCACTTACTTTCGACTTCATACTCAACCCTAGAAAGTGGTAAAAAAAAATCAAAGTTATTGAATCTTATTTCGGTAAAAATGTCCCATAAATGGATCTTTTTTAAATTTCCTGCCCTCAGCTTTTTCAATCTGTTTTTTCACCAGAAGACAATTAGTTGCTTCAACAAGATCTAAGACTGATTTTCCCACTGGTGGCTTAAAAACTGCGATGAGCTTAAAATCCGAAAATGCCAATCAGTATATCATTTAAGTTCGGCAATAAGTCCTTTTTCCGAATTTACCTCCAGTCAGCCTAACCCTATGTATGTACTACAACGTTCAAACTCGACAATGGCATATTGTGCAACAATGCCAGCTCATCAGTCGGCTTCGTCAAATGGTGGTGCAAATAATTCTTCAATTCTTTACCAGGGGTCTCTGCATAACTTTTGTTCGCCCCTCCTTGAGCAAGAGGAGGCGTGATCATGTGTTCACAATAAATTAAGGACGATATTTTCTCTAGACTGTTTTTCGTGGTCTATGTATATCTTGGAACGATCCCATAGTTTTGCCTTCCTATCAATACCACCTCAAATTCATTAATTTTGATTGCCCCTAAGGACCGATGGGATACTGAAGGCATTCCCTTAATTCTTGCGCGTATCTACAAATTTTGTTTCTTTAACCCTCGTCTTTCTTCCAACTTACCGCACGTCCTCTGGTTTCAAAGAAACCACATGAATATAGGAAGGGCTACATTTTGTCATGTTTCCCCAAAAACAATAGACTGACATTATAATGTTTGATGTTTGAACAACGGCCTTATGGAAGTCAGAAAGAAGCCAGTTTGAGCATTGTCGCTGAAAAAAGATATCCTCATCCTGTTCTTAACCATTTGTCAAGATTTAAAAAGACTACTCTATTTTCTTTTATTTTCTCTAGACAACGATTGAATTGCAAGAGCTTCAAATGGTACTTGGACAACGTATATCCAGAGCTGTTTATTCCCGGCGAGTCTGTGGCATACGGCGAGGTAAGCATCTGCATTTCATTTCTTTAAACTAATCGAAATATACCTATGTATATATTTTTTTAATTTAACAAATCCTATATGTAAACTACATAAATCCACCTTATAGATAAGAAATCTAGGATATGGCGGTCGCACATGCTTGGACTCTCCAGCCAGAAAGAAGGACCTCAAAAAGGCCGTCGGGCTATATCCCTGCCACAACCAAGGCGGCAATCAGGTTTGTCAACATAGGAACAAAAATGCGACCGCCACGAGCTCCAAATCATCGGAATTTTTTTTTATTTATTTTTTTTTAAATGGGGACTACATTAAAACTATATAGAAAAGAAATTGAAATTGATAAGCAATTTTATTTTACAGATTAGAAACAATTTAACTTCAATATGTCTTGATTCGCCGGCCAAAACGGAAGACATGCATCCAATCGGTCTATGGGAGTGTCATGGTCAAGGTGGAAATCAGGTATAATTCCCATACAAGCTTTAATTTATTTAAAGTTCGACAAAATTTAGGTTAATTTGCGCGAACCTTTATTTTTAATAAACAAAAAAATGCTTTACATTTTCCGCATTTGCATTGATTTAATTTTTTTATTTACTTTTATTGTACTAAAGTGCAGCGCTTTAGACAAATAAAACATTTTTGTTGCTCTACAGCACAGTTTCGAATACTTTTTCACGCGCGCAATTCACCAAAAATCAATGACAAATCTAAAAAAATAAATATATATTATATTCCACCACCACCACCAACCACCCTTGTTTCAATGCTTCTAATAAAATTAATTGATGGCCATGGTTCCAAGGATACTCCACCGATTGTTTAATTAACGCGCGATATTTACCTATAAACAAGTACATAATATTATTGTAAATTTCTTTGGTTTGGGACTCATTACATAAATTTGTTTGTCGTAGAAATTCATTCAGAATTTCATCAACACCACGCAATACAGTAGAAGCAGATGTTTTGTTTTGTCCGTTTTGATTTGTTTAAAATTGTAGTTCATAAATTCACAAGAAGAAAACATTTTTAGTTTATACATTTGATAAAACTCAAAAAAACATTTAAACATTCCTGCAGAGGTTTACGATTCTACATTATTTGTGACGTTTTTTTTTAATTATAAATAAAAAACCAAAGCGACGAGTTGTAATATATATAAAATCTAACGAATTAAAAAAAAAAAAAACTAATCATCTCATTTACCAGACAAAAAAAAATGTATATGCATGTCCTCCATTTTGGCTAACGGTTTACAGGATTTAAACTAATACACCCCTGTGTATACTATATTTTAGCACAGCAACAAAAAACAAAAAAATATATATATTTTCATTGTTTAATATAACTAATTTGGAGTTTGTGGCAAAGCTGATGGGTTAGTTATTTATTTTTATATCATTAAAACATAAATATTCATAATATATTGTTATACATTTTTTACTTATTTTATAATATCCAAGCATTTTTTTAAAAAAAATACTTTTTTGCTTATTTGCTATTTTGCTTATAAACAAGAATTACAAAAAATACTGTACAAAAAGAGTGCAGATTCATGTACATTTAATTCTCATAATTTTAATACAACCATGAATGCGTTTTCTATGGATGCCACTTTTTCCAAATCAAAATACTCAACAGATGGCGCTTAATCATTATAGCCGCAAAGTATAAGCTCCCTTGCTGACTTTTAAATGCATAACTCTATATCAACATATTAACCGCGGTTAAAGCTTTCAATACATGATATAGCACTGATAAACTTTATACTTTGTTAACTTGAACTGAACTCCCAGAAAACTAGCTAATTTCAAGACTAGCTGATAAAGCCTGTGATAAAGGCTCAGATAAGCCTTTCAGTAACTTATCTGTCAGATGAACTTCCTGTTTCAAGGTATATCCGATAGTGAAATCTGACAGATAAAAACTCCGATAACCTATCAGCCGGTTTAAGTGTTTAAGTTTAAGGAAGATAAGCAAAATGCTTGGAGTGGCTGGAAAAAAATATAGTTTCGGAGCATGTCTTCATAGACGAGTGTAGATTGCAGTGACATTAAGTGAATATATTTGCATTTTTAGAGAACTAGTTTGATGAATATTACGGCCCCGTAAAATTAAGTATTTTGCCCAAAACCAAATTTTGAAAAACTCGACAATGAATTTCTGAATTTTTGCTATTTTTGTTTAGCTTTATCCATGTTAAATTACCAACCGTTGAATAACACATTTCACTTAAAACTTGTTCTGCATCTGGTTAAGCTTATAACAAAGTAAGACATAACAAGGGACATGTCTACGTGTAAACGGTAAAAGAAACACCATTGCCGTTCGGTCAAACAATTAGTGGCTTATAAATTTGTCTACAAGCTAGTTTATGAGAGACTTTCACACTGAAACAGACAAAAAATATCAGCAACCTGTTGTATGTCAGATATATGTCAGATAACTATCCGAAACTTTATCTGAAACCTTTGAAACTGCCCCTAAAAGTTGTTGTTGCCGTTGACCCATTAAGGGCTCTTCCGCCACCATCTCTATTTCAACACCCTAACTAGTATTGAAAAATCCTTAATGACCTCAGCTCCAAATATGTCGAAGTAGCTCATTAAAGTATCTGCCATGCCGACTGTTGACGTCACCGTTGATTCAATCGCGTGAATTCTTCCGCCGCACGTCCTCTTTCTGAGGGGCTCATGTTAGACTTCTGAGACTCGAGCAGACAGTCAGTTCCGACAGAGCATTATAGTGTTGCTATTTTCTTCGTGTTCAACACTCGCGCTAATAAGTTTAGCAAGCCAAGCCTGGATGGGCGGGGCCAGTACCCGGTGGTTACCACGCAGAGGTAAAATAGGCACAATTGATGTGTATGAACAAGTTGCAACAGCTGGGCACCGCCAAGTTGATGCCAATCAGCGCCTACCCGATTCATACACACCCAACCACCTATTCAACTACTCCCCTCTCGCGAATGTTTGACACTCATTGGAGAGTTTTACTTTAATGAGAGAGTTTATGAAAACAGCCATTCGAATATGGCTTAAAATTGTATGTCTCTTAATACAAATGAATGGTTGTGGGAAGTTAGGCATAAGGCCCTAAAGGGGGGTCTTCGATGATGAAGGGACCATCGACTTCAAACTATTTCTTCGATCGCATCGGGTGGTTTTCGAAGGTAGGGGTCCAAGTTTCCAAGAAAAAAAGCAACCAAACCCACAAAACGCTAACATCGAACTCATAAGCGTATACGCTATTCTTCGAAAGAACCCTGCTGAACCTTGTGTTTTGTCAGTACAGCTTTGTTAAAAAGTTGTACCTTTTGGTACACAATTCGCGGGTCAATTATTTTTCACGATTTTTAGGATATTTTAGCAGATGCAACGAGGAAAGTGTGGGAATAAACTATAATGATTGACGTTTTCTGTGATTTTGGAATAATCAGTCAACAATGTAGCTTTAAGATCTGGTGCATTTTTAGAAATTACTTTATCCCCGGCTGCACTCGGAGAACTCGTTCCTTGTTTTGCTTCCACATTGTTCCGAGATGTTTGCAATAATTTAGGTGTTAGTTCTGCACTTTTGGAATATATCTCCATACGAAACGAACTCCAAAATTTGCTGGTTCTATAGCGAAGGTTAGGTTATGTTATGTTAAGTAAGGGTGGCAGATCACAACGAGTTCGGGCACACTTAAGCCAAAGATATCCCATTGTTGTACTAAAGGGTAGAATGATTTCATAACTACCTGTTGAGCCAGCAGGAGCTAAGAATAAAGCGTTGGAGGCTGCTGATGTTTATTTTAGCGAGTTCATCGAGATTGTCGAACAATTATTCTCCAAGATGTAGTTTTCTTTGAGTTAAAATTATGACACATAGCACGTGAAGAATAGTCTCCTCCCCCTTTTCCATGTAGCCTTCGCAGAAATCGTTTGCACAACCAACCTAAGGGCATCATCGTCTGATGACACTTACCAATGTGCTTATTAAGGTTATTTTTAGTGTTATAAGATTGTTGGAGCGCTTGAGATCCAGCATGGGGCTGTCTCGTGATAGCTTGATGGAGTTTAACCACCTGCGATTAGTATCGTTTATCGCATTTTATTTTACTAAAAGTTTGCAAGTAGCGAGATGCATATACATATAGACTCTCCTTCCGCCGTAGAATCGACATAGTTGTGCCATGCCTGATGAGTTCGTCGGACACGTAATTACGGCCTCCATTTGATTTTTCCGCCATATTGTTGAGTGATAAGCGTTAATTAAGGACAGTTTTGGATTTAAAAGGTGATTGAATCAAAGGATTTAATCACGGCCTGACATATATAACTTGTTTATATGACGTTATACCGCAGTCACGACAGGGCCTCCTTAATCGCTGTTATTTCCGCCTGGAACACGCTACAGTGATTAAAAAGGGCGGAGATTTTTCAATTTTGCAGACTGATCCACTGGTGGTCCCTACATTACTCTTCTAGATAGCCCTGGAGGGTATATTCCAAATCCTGTAAACATAGCAAATACCCACTTGAGCGTTCCTCTTAAAACCTCTCCTATATTAGAGAATATTAAGATTTTTAAAGTCATTTTGACTTCCATTTTTCGACTTCTAAATTGTGGCCACCTTTCCACTAATTTTCATCGATCAAAATCTTTTGAATCGTGCCTTGACCTTATACAGGGTTTTTCAATAAGAGCGCTACAAAAGTTTTTTTTAAATAAAACAAAAACGGTTTTGGATATCAATGAAATTCTTTATTTCTGTGAAAGTACGTTTGATGCCATTATGTATGGAACTCGATTTCTTTTGCATGGCCACCACGGGCACGCTTGCAGAAGTCCGGACGCTGAACCCAATTTTCGACGGTAAAGAGACGGTCACAGAGATGCCCAACGCTTGAGAACGACGTGTGAGAGACACATTTGGGCTTTCTTCAACTGAAGCCTCAGGGGCAGCAATATTCTCAACACTACGGGCACTTCTTTGTCTCACTGGCACGGGAACATTTTGTACTGTGCCTGTGGATTAAAATTTTTCCACGATGACCATAAATTTTACGTAGCGCTCTTAACGTTGAGGCCACTGACTCCGAATTTCGGTAGTAAATTTTAATAATTTCGACTCGTTGTTGGCTCGTATATCTTTCCATCATGAAATGGCAAACCTTACTGAAAAGAAATGTCAAAAGAGCGGCAAGAAATTCGGTGTCGTTTGCTGTCCCTGTCGCTCTACTTTTGTAGCGTCCCTGTTGAAAAACCTTTTACATAAGTAAGTGTCAGCTCATTTTGAGACGCACATTTTATATTGAACTTAAGGACAAACTCTAAAGCCAGATGTACATGTGCTCCATACACCTGACCATCGCCTGATCATCCTGCACTGTATAAGAATATTCTTCCCTTCCGCATCTGAAGGGAAGCATCATGCCTATAGTGATCTAGTGGATATCATTATGGCTTGGTACATAAAGGTTTTCTTGCCCAAACTCAAATTGTGGATTGAATTCAGTATATCTGAGAAGATACCTCCTTCTGTTCTACCACCAACATCAAGGATTATGATTTCTCCCTTACTTCTGAGTAGAGCCGGTCCATTTACTCATTTTAACAATGCGAACCTTCTTCATTCAATCCATTGTCATATTTAGATTAATTTATCTACGATAGATAGATAGATATTTATTCGCATCTTTTCCACAGTAAAGATATTCAGCGCAGCATTCCCAAGATCATTACTGCGGCACAAGTTGTCGTAGGTAGTTCGTATAGCTCCTTTTTAACTAAATAATGTTAATGTTTGAACCCTTACTTAAGATAAGAGAATAATGGATTTATTTTGATATTGTATATCGCCTTCAATATCCTTTTGTAGTCGATAACCCATTACAAACAACTTAGCCCCTGGTCAATCAAGTGCTGACCTTTCACTTTCAACATTATCCTATTATAAGTTGCTTTTGCTTAACTCTCTTAGCACCTGGCGACCTACATTAACCATAAAACCTTTAAGTGCTACACATAGAAAAATTGCCTTTTTTTTGCTAACACAGTCCGGGTTACAAAGTGCAATTTGCAAAAGCTTTTAAACCCTATTAAATGCAATTTTCAATTTACCTCCAGTTAAGAGCGAACCTCAGATCACACACCGACACCATTTACTGGGAACAAGTTCCCTTTTTTTTTTTTGTCCTGCTATTTCCATTCTATAGCTCCTCTATGACCGGTATGGAGTAATGTCAGAATGAAATCTAATTTCGCAAATTCACTCAGGGTATAACCGCCCTAAAGTTACCACTCACGGGTGAATGTCATGAATCTGCACTTTTTTTTTTGCGCTGAACTAAAAAGAATCATATCTGCAAGTAGCAGCTTAACGTTTTTTGCAAAAAAAAAAAAATACTAAACGTATATTTTGCACAAAGAACATTCCCGAACAAAAGTGAACAAAGTAACATCCGTTCGCGAAATCCATTTAAGCAAAATTAAATTCCATATAAAACGAATATAATTCTTTAGAGCATGTTGCTGTTAGTTTTTTTCTCTTGAAGGAGAAAAAAAATGCAACACGAAATATGCACGAGAAGGATGCTTTAAGGATTTAATTTGCCTTTGTTATATAAATTTGTATATATATATTTTTTTTTTTTACTTATTCTACATTTCTTTTATCCTCTCCTTTCCTCGACATCGTACCTATATAGTACTTTATGCTCAGTAAAGCTGGAGAGATTCGAAGAGACGAAGCATGCCTGGATTATGCTGGACACGAAGTGATGCTGTATCCTTGTCATGGCTCCAAAGGAAATCAGGTGAGTACAAGAGAGAATGTTTGTATTCTAGTTTTTATATGGTGAAAAGTGGTGTTTACCCTTAATTGGATTGCCAGTATGAGGGCAGGGAAATTAGAAGAACACACTAGGCTAAATTGTGGTAGTAAGTGGTAGAAAAGTTACGTTCTTGTTTCAGTCAAATTTTAGACGGTTGTTATTTTTTTTTCAGTTCTGTTTGTAGGGACGATTCAGATCGCTATGGTTAATGGAAGACCATTTGTACTGAATGGGTCGTTAACATCAACATCAAGAAGAACGTCAAAATCAAGTTTCTTGTAGTGATCGGTTTTACTTTCCTCTTGGGAGCTTTTAGTTTAAATACTAGAAGATACTATTTAGGACTAGATTAGTGTATATGTCTATCTCTTTATATTATCTTTGTAAGCTAAGTATGCTGAGGTGCGTACTCATTAACGTCGTTGATGTTGATGTTGATGTTGATGTTGATGTTGATGTTGATGTTAATGTTGATGTTGATCATTCCCATGAACGTCGTGTGCGTGCTACATAAATGTACAAAGACAAGGAGAAAAACGAATCGTGAAATTGAGAACACAAACAAGTTGTATGGTAAATCTTAGTACGTTATTTTTTCGCATATGTTTCCTTGTCAATTTGAAGACTAGGGGGCAATTTCTTTACCCAAAAACAAGGTACTACTGGCCTGAAGCGGGCGTAAATACCAAATGAATATTTTTATGGAGCGGGGAAGCGAAGAGCGATTCTCGCTAGTTGGGGTTGACCCTGACAATTTCTGTTGGGAAATTTTTGTCGAATTTCAGTCTATTAATTATTATTTTGAGAGAGCTCGTCACTTTGGTCGGAATGATAACTATTTTGAACTACACCACTAATACCCAGTTGCACAGTGCCCACTTAAGTATCCATTCTACCTCAAATTCCACTCAAGATTCAATTTCGGTTTCATAGCGTCATATTTGATTATAAAACTTAAGTGCCCAATATTAAGTGTCACACGAGACAGGTGGCAAGCAAGGTTCAGCTGTCAACGATTTGACAAGTTCATTTGTTTTTTTTTCGCTTTACGAATTCAATTAAACAAAATAATTATTTTTCTTGCTAAAGTTAGGGGTTTTTTGTCATTAACAAACTATTTGGAAAATCGAATAAATTATTAAATACATATTGCAAAACAACAATTTTTCTAAGTGCTGCCAAGTTTTTTGTACCATATTGTACGCAAAATATGTATGAGTGACACTTATCTGTTCGTCTCTACTCAAACTTAAGTTACACTGAACTCTGCACTGTGCAACTGGGCATAATTCATCATCAGACTCCTTTCTCCGTACCGTATATAATCCAATTGGAAAGACATTTCCCCTGTCAGGAAATGAACCTTGCATTTCGATTTGTGACTTGCGCCAACAGAGCGATAAGTACAAGTCCGCCAACTGGTGATGCGTGATGGTGATTAGAACGAAGGAGAAGACCAACCTCTGTGCGTTGTTATTGCTACGATGTATTTGTGTTTATTGCCGTTCTCTCGGGTTTTCTTCGCCTCTTCCTCTCTTTCTCCGCAAGCTGTGAGATTTTAACAGTTTCGTACGAGTAAGAGAGGCTGGGAAGAATTCGTCGGCTATTTTTATCGAAAGGACAATCGTCTGCCAAGTGAAAACGGGAAATGCCCAAGGCAGTTTATTCCATTCCCTCAATATTTCTAACATTAGGCATGTTTTTTTGAAACCTCGCCAGCCAGCCGTTCAATGCCAGTTGCCAGCACAATTGCCAGCAAGATGAAGCCAGCCGAATGAATTTAGGCAATAAGCCTAAAAGCATACCAGCATTTCGTATAAAATTGTGCATTTGGTAGAAATATTTGATAAATTTTGACATTTTTCTCTGGAATCTTGTGTGCATGAGATAAGAACGCCATTATGATTTAAGCAAATTGTACGGAAATTCTACGCCACTTGTTGCTTTCAGCGCCACCTGTTTGTTCATTCTGAGTTTTATTTAGCCAGCTGCCAGCCAGCAGCTTTCCGGCTGGAGAGAAATCAAGATTTGTTGCCAGCAGTTGCCAGCAGGTTGTTGTTTTAATTAGCATGTGAAATGTGCCTCACTTGCCAACTATTGGCTGGCGAGGTTTCTAATCACACCTATCGTGGAATCCGCCGGGGGGAATCATTCACGGAAAAAAATATTTTGGTATCGTCAAATCCGCAAAGTGACCAGTTCCCTGTGTGGATAATGTGAATGAGTTTCACTGTATCGTTGAAAACGTTCAAATCTAATTTTTCCCGAACAAAATGACATTTCTTATCCGCATCAAAATCATTGCGGATTTCATAGGTTTTCTTGCTTGCTGCACGTTCTGAGAATTTTTGTTAAACAAATTTACATACAAAACGGCTGCTTCATTAAACCGAACATTTGTAATAAATCTATTGCACAGATTGAACTTTATTAAAATCAAAAAATAAACATTCTAAAAACACATTTCATTTGGAAGTTCCGTGAAATCATTCACTGCTCCTCTTAACCTGTCTCGTATTCTTCTCTGAGAACACCGCTCATTTCGTTCTTCCTTTTATGCTTCCAAGAATAGAGCTATCGTATACATTATTACAATATAACAAACACTACTTTCTATTTAAATCACTTTAAATAAACAAACTTTTCATATACCTCCGACGAATGCAGCTACTATTTGTATTCACAAGTGAAAGACATCCGTTTGACAGTGAAACTACCTTTCCCAAAAACGTGTCGATAAGGAAACTTTTCCGGCGGATTTCACGATAGCAGGAGAAAGTGAAAGGGAATCGAATAGGTGAAGTGAAACTCAATTCCGACGGATTCCACGATAGGGGTGAATATTGAATTCGGCAGATAGCTGATCTAGTTTCTAACTACCCTACGATTTTGATTGCGGGTTTACCTTTGCAGTTTTTTTATCTTCTATTTTCTTATAAATATTCCCTTCGTTTGATTTGGCAATAAACTTTTTTCTTATCATCATTTTGCACCTTTTTTTCTTATAGTTCTGGACCTTTAATGCCGACACAAATCAACTGCGGCATGGATCATCAGACAAATGCTTAGCAATAAGCGAGAAAAAGGACAAAGTCATTATGGAAGAATGCGATTCAGCACGCGATTGGCAAAAATGGCATTTGGAGAACTATGATCCTTCGAAATTGTGAGGATTCATATATGCGAATAGCTCAGATATAATTCCTACGCACAAAAAATAGCACTATCGTCGCTAAACGTATAACTATACAGTACGAAAGCGAATTGTAAATACCGTAAGAGATATAAGGACTTTTTGCATTTAAAAAAAAAATATAACAACATTAACAAGATAGGAATGAATTTACAACAGAGTAACTTGTGTAGTAAAAGTTATAAATATAATATATATATCATTTTATACCGTATGCAATATCGTATATAAGAGAAACAAATTTATATGCTAAACTACAAAAGTATTTCTATTTTAATAATAAATATTTTTGTTTCCAATATTTTGTTAAAGTACATTCCTTTTAATTTAATTAAAAAAAAAATACTATTTGTGCCGCAATACTTGCAATAAATATTTTTTTCTCAAGCACAAACTTTAAGTACTTATTTTTATTAGGTTTTAATAAATTATTATTCTTGTTTTCTGTACAAAATTGTTAGTGATGATTTTTGTATTTTTAGGTATTTTACTTGCCAGTCCAACTTTTTGTGTACATGTATATAATATAAAATTATAAGAATTTTAATTAAAATTGGTAAATATTTTATTTCATTATTATATTTATAAAAAAAAAAACAAAATGCCATTAGAAGTGAAACAGAAAAATAAAAACAGTTTATATTCAAAAAGAATAAACATATCCAATAATTGAATTGTAAACATAATAATCGGTAAAATTAAGAAAACGATATATAGTTTTTTTTTTTTTGTTGTTATTTTAATAAATTATTTAAAATGCATAACATTTTAACATTTAAATGGGACTATTTTGATGAAACGATACGCATGATGTTGTTGGCTATTGAAATTTGTTAAGTGGAATATTTTTGAAAAATCTTTATTCACTAGTCCCTTGCAACTTTTATCCGCAATTTCAAATCTCCTCTGGGACATTTGTTTCCGATTTATAATTGGCCTTATTCCGGAATTGAGTGTCATTTAGGTGGGTTTTATGCTGTCCCTTCCACTTTGAAGATGATAGATATTGGATCTTTGGCATCGGTACCATCAATACATAGGTACAATCCAAATGAAGATAGATTGTTTATTCCGCTTCTTATGCATTTTTTGGTACTTTTGACTATAGCTACCTACAGCTAAATTAAAATTTAAAGACTTAAAGACCTCTCAATGTATGATCTTTTATATAAGGGATATACCTAGTCATTCAGCCCACATTTCTGTGTAAGTCTCAGTAAGAAAACTGTAGACGGACATGTCAAAAGTTGTCCGTCAAATATGGGCAATATTATTCCACAATTTCAAAGATCATTTACCTGTGCAACCCAAAAAATCAATTAAGCCACTGTAAACCACATTTGACTATCCTAAATTTGCGCCTCAACAAACGAGACTCTGCAGTTAGCCTAAAGGCAACCCCAAATTGATTGAGGTCTTTTTCTAATTGTGCGCGCCACTTCTTATATTTGTCACTTATATATTTTAGTCCAATTTCATGCCGAATCAACAAATTAACCAAAATACGTTCAAAATCTCCCAAAAATTGAGAATCATTTTTTTTTAATAAATTGTTTAAACCAAATCAACTGCCAAATTCGTAGACCTTTTCCTTCTCCATTTTATTACTAGATACAAATTCCCAAGTATTTTTTTTTTTAATTTCCGAGTATTGTAATTTTATTAAGAATAATAAAAAAAAAAATATTTTATAACTAAGTCGATTATTCGTAGAATATTAAAAGAAAAAATTAAATATTTGTATTTGTGACTGTTCTTAGAATATAAAAACGGAATTTAGCGTAACAATTTTAATGGTGAACCTAAAAAATAGAAAATAATATATAAATATAGGTTTAACATTAAAAAAAAACCTTCTTAAGAAAATGTGCCTTCTTATATATTTATATTTAACTAAAACAAAGAAAAAAAAACATTTAATGTACAGACAGATTACTTGTAAATAGGTAAAATTAGCATATCCTATTCTTATCAGAAGCAGTAAAAGCATTAGATTGTAAAACAATATAATGTAATATTAAAATTAATAAAAAAAAATAAAAATTGTATTACATCTTAATATAAACGAAAAATAAAATTAGTGATGAGTATTTGAGTACACGCAATTTTTTGTTTTAATTGTGAATTTTTTTGTTTGTCATCAATGTGATTTGTCATTTATAAAGAAAAATTGATTTTTTTATTGAAGAGCAATGTAACCAGCGTTGTGCTGAAGTATCCAATTGGGTAATTTGGCTCAAGTATTTCAACTTTGGCTCAATGCTTCGAGCCAAAGAGAAATGGCTCACATTTGTCTTAAAACTTAAAAAAAAAACGGAACTCCGTCACAAAACAGGTTAAAACGACTCAGCAAGTGGGAATAATATTTCCGGAATGTTTCCCATTCATCAATCTTATTTACATTGTTGACAAGGAAAACCTTTCCTCGGGCACAAAGCTAGACTTCTTAACCATAACTTATGTGATTTTCCATTGGGCGGGCACATCAGATTTTTATTTCAGATCTCAGATTTTTCGTGGCGAATGAAACATGAATTGATTCAATATTGATCTGATTTTTTAAATATATGAGTGCGCTATCCCCGACCAGGATTCCACGACGTGCTATGGAATCCGTACCATCAGCAGGCTTCTAGGTAGATCAAGGATAAGATGGTTAGATCAAGTAGATAATCTCTCCTACCCGTATGGGGATTGCCCTTAATGATCTAGAGTCGATGGCGGAGAATCGAGAGCTATGGAGGGTCCACTTGAGCAACTTGAGCAAACTACACCCGCGACTGAAATGAATGAATGAAATGAATGAGTGCGCTATTTGACAGTAGATACATCAGCAATCAGCTGTGCAAATTGTCTTCGTTTGCCGATGGAAGCATACGAATTTAATATGCATAATGATATCGTAGAAAACCCGAATCTACAGATGACGAGGAAAAAGACTAGACAAAGATGATAGCAATTGCTACAAAATTAAGTACATGTCCATTATTTACGTTTTTACTCTGAATAATTATTGCTTTTCAAGAGGCTTTTCGTAATTTTGTTTTGAAAACAAACTCTGAATGACGTAAAATATCGATATCTGCAAAAAGTGATCCGGACAAAAAAAAAGATTGATTTTTTTGCCCAATGGAACATGAAAAGTGATCTTGATCTAGATAAAAAAAAGATTGCTTTCTTGTCCGCATTAGAAATAACAGAAAGAATAAATTTTAAATACTGACAATGTAATCCCTAAGGAGATTAAGGCGGGTAAAAAAATTTCTGAATCTTTTTAAAATGATTCAAAAATTTATTGCCGATTAGTCGAAGGACTAGGTGCGCTATGTCTTTCAATGATTTTTTCTTCCAGCAAAAAAAAATAAATTTTGAAAGAAATCAAAACATGGCTAAAATTCAAATTGTTGTGTCATTGTTTACAAAAAATGCCATTTCAAAAAAGTGCGAGTTTCCAATTTATTTATTAATTTTAATACCGCCCTGAACCACGAGAGCCAGCGCTAATGTTGGAACCAACGCGAAGTTGTCTAATAGCAGTCCATACATAATAATGTCATAGTCAATGAACCCTATGCTTAGCTTCTTACAACAATTTAGTTTGAATTTTTTATTTTTGAGAACGAATGGAAAAAACAAAGTTCAATTTAAAGCCGAATCCAAACGGCTGAATTAAGAAGCTTTTTTCGGCATCCCTGACAAACTCGTCTGTCTGTGCAGAATAACCATGGAAAAATCTCGCTGCACCGTCAAAGTGGGAAAGAACACCATGGTAAGCGTGACCGTTGTGAGACTAAAGTTGCAATTTGGCACTTTTTTTGCCACCTCGGCACAATGATACCACTTTTCTAAAATTTAATGATTTGGGCCTTTTTCACAATTTGGAACAACAAACATATTAAATTTTCAAACTTTTAAGAAAATTCATTGCGCTGTGGCTCAATTGATACAAATCACACCAAAACATAAATGTAAAAAAACAGCCAAGCTCTGTTATATACAAAAAAGTGTGTAACTAGTCAGTAGTGAATTTACTAGAGAACTTGGCACTATACCGTGACCTTTGATCTAGCGAAGTCCATTCCTTCAACGAGCAATGCGGCGCCTCCAATTTCAGAATCGGGGTCGGAGTGGTCAAAGATTAATTCAACAGATTTTGGAATAGAACCTGCACCGCTTAATGATTTGTTATGTTATTGAATTGATTTTAAGTTTAATGCTTTTTTTATGGTATGTTTTATTCGACTGAATTGTTATAGTTTCAAAAATAGAATATTACCAGTACAATATATCTTGTTTGTTTGTTATGTTTACTTTTGTTTTGAAGTTATTAATTTAAATGGCCCTTTTTTTTCTCCGTGGCTCTTTTTCTTGCGACTTTTCTAAATTTATCAACGGTAACGCTGCATGGTACCCTTTGATATCGGAAAAGGTTTAAGACAAGGCGATGCGGTATCATGTAACGTACGCAACTCACAAGCCAACATTAGAGGTATATAATTTTTCAGAAGTCCATTCAACTACTTACATTATGCAGATAATATTGACATTATCGGGAAAACTCAGCGAGCTTCCAAGTAACAAAACTTAGGCGGCGAAGATAGGACCGGCTGTTTGTTAGTAAGGAGAAAACGAAATATACCTATGCTGTCGTCGAGAAAGGGCTCTCAACATCGGTGACTCGGGCAAAACGTCACAATTGACAGATATAAATTCGAAGTAATTAAATACTTTGGCTACCTACGAGTAGGCTTTACAATTTTCCGCAAAACGACATCGGCGCAGAAATCAAACTCGAACCAATCACTGTTTCTTCGGGCTAAGAAGGCATCTAAGAAATAAAGGCCTCTTTCACACAACACAAGAAAATACTCTACAAGACCTTAATCTACCCGTTCCTGATGTATGGTGCAGAAGCATCTACCTTGCTGAAAGCAGATAAAAACCTCTTGGCACACCTTGAGAGAAAGATTCCTCAAATAATGATTTTGGGCCCAGTTTGTTTCAATGGAGTGTGGATGAGGATATTCAATTGCTCAAAAGCTCAAAATACAGTGTTTAAAGTGGCTAGATCACGCTGAGCATATAGACAGCAACGCACCAGCCCGACGAGTCTTTGAGTCCACTCCTGAGGGTCAATAAATCCAGAGGAAGACCCCACCTCAGTTGGCGCACACAGTTGAAGAGTGTCCTCAACCAACTTGATGTGCGTAACTGGAGGCACCTATATATAGGACCCGAGCTGGCTAGAGAAGCTTGTAACTTGAGGCGGTGGACGTGGATTGCAATTACAAGCAATAATTAGCGGATCGATGGTTTCTTACGAACGTAGACAGTTTTTATGTTGTGATAGATCAAGGCTAGCAGTTAAAACCCAGCATTTAACTATGAAGATCGCTTCGTTTGCTCTCATCTCAATCTTAAGCATAGGATCTGCCACGGTTTGCAAGTGGCAGATCCTATGCTTAACCGTCATTCTCCGGAGTCATTGTTAGTCTTAGAACACCGTCAAACATAATATTCTATGAAAGACGTCCTAGAATAGATCATTGTTGTAGTGCTTTCATCACAATCTAGATGAAATAGAAAGTATTCTGAAAATAGTATAGTTCAAGGACTCATGATTCAGCACCAGTTTACAAAATTGAAAGCCTTTTTTGATGTTAGACTCGCAGCGGCGCATTACTCCTTCATTCCGAATCGACACCGATTTCTCTCGATATGGCTGTAGCAGATTATTATAACAACCATTTTGATGATATCACCATAGAACTGTATATTTTCAGAGTCCAAACGCCTATTTACTCAATTATTTGAATATTCTAGATACAGTTTTCTGCAATCCATCGTTTCAAGAGGCAAGTCATGCGTTGCAGCTTTCAGTGGTCTGGAAAAGTTCCCTCAAGACCTCTGCATTACATCAGGTCTGAAGTTAGCTGATGGTTTTCAGTGGTTTGTTTGGAATTACATCTGGCCCCTGTGTTCTCTTGTCGCTAATCATTTTACATGCCAACAGGAATTCCTCGTGTGTAGATAACTGGTATAGGATATCGACATTGGAACTGTTGAGGAAAAGTATTGTGACTTAGGATCGCCAAACACTAACCAGGCCTGTGTTTTGTTGTAAACGACATCAAACCACATGTCCCATTAATTTATAGTCAGAAATTTTTGCAAAAGCTTTTAAAAATTCAACTGCTAAGCGTTGTTCAAAAACCATTAAAGACTTATATAACAACCTTTCGCTAAATAGGGAGCATGATATATTCTACGATTATAATAATATGTATACTCAATTTAGAAATTTAATTTTGTCTTCAAAATGTTTCCGTACTTAGCCTAGATTTGGTTATAATTTTTCCACAGTACAATCGTAGCAAAATACGCAATCTCCAGCAAGGATATCACACTCATACCCACGAAAAGACTGAATGAGCTTCCGAGGTTTCCTATACAAAAAAATTGTCATAAAGTTCAGTTAATGCTTAAATATTGCTATTTTTGGAGTGGGTCCTTACCTATGAGTAGGACAACATCCGACAAGGTATCTCTTCTCAATCGCATGTATGTCTGTGAGTTCATAAATACATGCAACACTGTATAGTTCTCTAGAATGCCATGGCTATAGAAAGGACATGGATTTTAAATGCAAAATTTTGAAATTACTTGCAACCTACTAGAATGGGTCAAAAGACTCAGCACGAGTCTGCAGTCGTGCTTGTGTTATTCCAACATCATACTCGATGTACTGACAACTGGCGGGACAGTAGCAAGCGCTATTTTCATCTATCGTTTGATTTTTTTCAACAGCCTCTGCAAATAGACAGAAGATAGTTTTCAGTTAGGATAGAAATCAACTGGTGTTGCACATCTAATAATTCAAAGCGAACCATCTTCAAGGAGCTCGAGTTGAAGGCGCAGTGATAGTCTTCTGAAAACTGAAAACACTCCAACATACTATCTCTATACTTACGAAAGTATTTAAACATCTTAATCATGCACGGCAGCTTAGTAAACTCACAGGTACTCGAATTTGTACTTGCCACAACATTGTAAGGAATGCACCCACAATTGACAATAGTACTCAATGCACGACATTCAAATTCACAGTTGTCCCTGTTGTAGTACTTAAAGAAGCGCATATTGTGTTCATGTGGCAGCAGGCATTGTCGATCTTTTACAGACAGAGCCTTAAAATCATCCGAACACACGATTTCCGTTGGCCGGACGACAGCGAACGTCTCTCGATTCATCTGAATCGAATTCGATGTCATTGTTCTGTGTGGATAGTCATCGTTCTGATGGATGTAGAGTTCATATTCTGATGAAATAGTCAGATTACTTAAGGCCACCTGGTCGGCTTTGGTGTTTTTTAAAATTACAGATAGACCACCTACGGGGCCAAATTTTAGTGCGCGGTGATGTAGGAAGTTTAAACTATAAAATTGAAGACCATTATGGAGAAGTTGCGGCTGGCTAAAAAGTTCTTACCCAAATTCGTTGATGTTGAAGGAACAACAGTAGCCGACGTTGGTTTTTGACGAGTCAAACGCTTCACTGCAGTTAACGATCTTTGACTGAAATCGACAACGATACAGCAGATCTGGGCACTTCCAGCGAATGCTTTTCATAAAGTCGTAAGTAGTCATGTTGTTGACTTCAATCGTTCGTTGGATTGCATTCAGTTTCGGCTCGTCAAAGAATCGTATTTTACCGACAAGGGAGTAGATTTGATTGATGTTGTCCATTGCTTCGTCTAGACTCATATTGGCCGGAAGGCGTCTGGAAAAATAAGCACATTTGTAGATGATCAATGAATATGAGAAAAAAATCCTTAGCCACCTTAGCAAATCTATCTACCAAACTGAATTGACTTAAGATTTCGGATGCAAATTGACTTGTTATCAAGAGCAGCTCTCGAATAGAGACTATAGTTGCAGTCGAATGAGATTGCCAATCATCTCCTCTTTCCACATCTTAATAATATCATTAAGCAACAGTGTTCTTTTTGTAGAAATTGCATAGGATGCATAGAATGCATTAGAGCGACGAAAAAATGGCGATCACACGAAATGACTATCATCGTCATTTGTGTCCCAAAATCAAATGACGGACACTGCGAGTCATTTAGAATTTTCCGTTGGGATGCCATTTAAATGACGAGCGACAAAATGGCGATCACACGGCAATAATTTGCCTTATCAAAATGGCAAATGTCACCTTCCCTATTATTTCGATTTCCCGTCATTTATCTGTTTTGCGATCAGACGGTAATGTCCTATGAGAAAAATATAGCTACTGTCATGTGTGTTTTTCTCTCGGCGAAGACGCATACGTGAAAGAAGTGAAAAGAAAAAAAATTATTATAATAAATAAAAAATGTCAAAAAGATGGTGGAAATTGCGGAGACGAGCGGAATATTTGCAAAAGAAGTGGTTGAGCCGTCGCGAGAAGAGTGGATTTTGTGCTGGATTACTACTCGAATTGCGCGAAGAAGAACCTGAACTATATCGCAATGTCCTTCGTATATGTCAGCCAATCAATTCGATTATTTGTTGAGGTTGGTGAAGTCACACATCAAACAACAGAACACAAATATGCGATAGAGCGTTTCAGATAAAGCACGACTGGCAATCACGCTGCACTGCGCTACCTGCCACTGGTGAGTGTTTTCGCAGTGCCAGAGCCCAATGAAGGCTCTCCCGACTTAATATTTAATTTAATCTAATCTAACACGTCCTTTCGCCAAGAGACAAAAATCAAAATGAAAGCACAGATATCGTATTAAATGCTTCGTCATTTGCGTAGAAAAATGGCATGGCAAGAATTTCGAGCCTTGCCATTTTTTTGGAGGCTGCCATTTAAATGACGCAACAGCCAAAAAGTTTAGTCATTTGTCCTAGGCGTCATTGAATAGCGATCACACGGCCATTTTTTTCCGCCATTAAAATGTCACTAAATGCATGTCATTTCGTCCGACATTTTCCTAGCCATTTAAAGACGCCGAAAATGTTATCCCAAAAATGGCGATCAAACAGAATGACATTTAAATGACTGCTTTGTGACGCGATTTTTACGTCAGAGCGCCATTTAAATGACTCGAAAAAATGGCCGTGTAATCGTAGCTTAAGCCCGTAAAGACACATTTAAATACGTTGCATCCTAAGACATCAGGGCTTTACAACACAAGGTTGTAATTACATCGTTTTGATCGTTTTGGCTACAAAGAACGATACACGATTTCAGTTACGATCGCTGATTGACAATTTGTATGCCTATCTTGTCAAGAGTAATGGCCCCGATTAGAGCCCTCAGCATGCTTATTTCAGCTTTCCATCTGTTGGATTCAAGGACCGTGCCGTTCGCATTGTGCATTTGCGAGTCGTCATTCTAACCTCAGCCTTTTTTAGGCCTTATTGTGGATTTTTTTTACGGTCCGGTCAAATGAAAAAATATTTCATGTTCAGCCAACGCGATCCGTAGCTAGCTTCCTGCAGTCTTCCTTCCCTCCTTTGAGCAATTGAAAAACCTGTCAGATTCGTGCCTTGCTTACATGTGCTCCATATAGTATATACCAGAGATATCTAAGTTTATCAATCAGGTCCACGTAGTTCATCCTTGAAACTGTCCTTCATAACGTCATACGAAATTTGCATCCGCCTTAGATAAGGTCAATAACCTCTGCATCAGTCAGTGGTGAAAAGAAGACACGACCTGTAAAGTACCACATCACGGAAGTTCTAGCCATCAAACTTCTACAGTTTGGCAGGTCATTGCTATCTAAGCTGGTAGAAGCTCTACCGGGTCACAACTTCCTTAGAAATCATACGATGAAACTAAATCGATATATGCAGAAGTTGCTGAGACGAGAGGTCGGTAAGGATACACCTCAATTCCTCTATAACTGCCCGAGTCGCTGTTACTTAAGGAACAGACCACTTGTAAGTTTTTACTTCCATGACTTGCAAGAAACTTTCGATGTCTCACTTTCTGATCTTTACAGGTTTTTGAGGATATCAGGGTGGCTGGACGGCGGGACACTAAGTTAAACCCGCGATAAAACGCCATCACAATAGATCCACTGCAGTAAGGTCCTACCAACCCGTAAACAAAACCTAACCTATGCCTCTGCACCATATAAAAGAACGCGATGCTATAGAGTCTTGTGTAATATCTCTTTTGGCTACACTTCTTAGATGCTTTCTTAGCCCAAAGCGATTGGCAAGAGTGAATTTTCACTGGATATCTGCACTGCCGCCGTTTTTGGCGAGGTAGTGGCACCTAAGTAAACAAACTGTTGTAAAGTTGCACCAGTCCATTAAAACCTTTCAGTTTTTTAGCTCATATTGTAGAAAATATTGGGAAAGGATAGTTGTTTATGATGTCAAATAATTATTCCGAAGAATTGGAGCGTTTGACGGCAAACTAACAACTCATCCCTCCGACATTGGGGGGTGGGTGGATCGCTTCACTCGCTGTAAAGGCTTTAAGTAATTAGGAGACGGTATTTTCCTTTAAAACCCATTCTTATGCAATAAATAAATTTTAATGAAATGTCCATGGCTAAGTAAAAAATAAAAAATAAATAGGTGGCGCAACATGCGGGTAGACAGAGACACCCTAGACCTATAGCTTCTCGAAACCATTCGTTTTGTGTGAGTTTCTATTTTTTGGGACGAATGGAAGGTACCTACAATTTTATGCCGAGTCCGAACGGCTGGATTGAGAAGCTTTTTTATGACAGTCATACTCTCGGATGTTTGTCAGACGTTCGCGAGAGGTGGCGCAGTAGAGAAAAACTTAAGACGTAATTTGTGTTTTTCCGGGGATCGAACCTGGAATCCCGCGCACAGTAGTCCACCACACTAACCACTGCGCTACTGCGACGGATTCTATGGGTCGGGTCCCTAACCCCATTTTCAATAAAGTCTGACTTGCTGTCAGTCATCGAGCAAATACTTACTGTTTGTAACATAACAGACAGGGCACAGGGGTCCTCTAGATAGACCCAGTATGAGATGGTTACCTATAGATCAAGTTCATAATCTCTTCTCTAGCCGTATGGGGATTTGCCTTGATGTTTTAGAGTCGATGGCGGAGAATCAAGTGCTATGGAGCGTCCACTTGCGCAACCTACATCCGCGCCCCATTTAATGGATAAGCGAGCCATCGAAAATGAATGAAAAATGAATGATAATGAAAATACTCACATATTCTGAAAGATTTTCCTCACTTCTGGATAGTTAAACATCGTTGGTGGGCATATTGTCACAGCGGGGAATACTAAGTTAGTCAACGGGGTGTGATTGTTCTCGATGTCCATTCGAATGGGATTGCTGGCAAAGTCCAGATAAAAAATCCAAACCATTCCGATTGCACATAAAAACATTGTTATTACAATGATTATCCACAATAATCTACAAGTACACACATTTACCAGTTGATTAACAATACTTCAAGTGGCTATTAAAAAAAAAACACTTACTTTGCAATGTAGCTACTTTCGACATCGTGAAAGTACTTTATTCCATGAATGCTGCTAATTTCACAAAACTGTTTAAATGTTACACTGAATGCACTGCGAAAACGTTTTTCCTTTGGAATCCCTTTGGATTCATTTACAGTTAAAAGGTTCATGTTTATATCCCTGCTGTTTATATGTGTGTTACTTTAAGCGTACTATACGAGAATCAATGAAAAAATGGCTAGACCTTTCAATGGTAGCTCCTTCAGTAGGTCAAGTTCACTTATAAAACAATCAAAGTTGACATGTTAATGTAAGTATTTAAGTTAAGGGCGTTTAAAGTCAGTTACAACCCTAGTCGGCTGGTGTGTCGCTCAGTGTAGGTAATTATGCCCTTTTTTAATACCATGTAATTATTTTATACTGTAGTGTAGTCCATTGTAGCGAAAAGAAAATTCATTGAGGCAGTAGTGTAAATATAAACCCTCACCTCAGTCGTTTATAGCCTTCAAAGAGATGAAACGGATAATGTCATAGTCCACCAGAAAAGTGCATATATATGAGTTTTGCTATTCCATATAGATTTTCAAACAATTTAAATAAAGATAGCTAATATATAAAGGGTGTCCCATAATGCACGCAAAATACTGATTTTTAATTAGAAAGCTTAAATTTTTTGATAAATGGCCGCCACGGCTTTGCTAGCAAGTACGTACTGTCTTATTGAAATTTTCTATGACCGTTCGCATAAATGTAGGTGAATTTAATTAATACACCGCCCAATTTTCTCTTTCAAGGCGTTGGTGGTCTTGGACTTGTTTGCATAGACCTTTGACTTCAAAAAAACCCAAAGAAAAAAGTCCAATGGCGTTAAGTCGCAAGATCTGTATGGCCAATTCTGATGTCAGAAACTACCGATTTCACAATTAGAAAATGGCTCATGCAGTAATTGAATGGTTTCTCTGGCTGTATGTCATGTGGCACCGTCTTGTTGAAACCACATGCTGGTCACATCCATATCTTCTTATTTAGGCACTAAAAACTGGGTTATCATATCACGATAACGAACACCATTAATTGTTAGTGCCTGACTGCGGACAGCCGCATTTTCAAAAAAAAAGAATGGTCCGATAATGCCTCCAGCCTAAAATCGGCACCAAACAGTCTCGCGTTGTGGATGCATTTGTTTATCAACAATTACTCGTGGGTTTTCTGGAACCCAAATGCGACAATTTTGACGATGAACGAAGCTATCAATATGAAAGTGAGCTTAAAATGATTTTGTTCGAAAATTGCGGACTGTAACTGACAAACCTTCATTATTTTTAAAATTTTGCTCAACAATGAAAATACATTGTTCTTTCGTTTAGCGCTCCATTTTTACTATAACCCCAATTGTCAGCTGTTATAGTATTATCTTTTTTTCCGTTGGCATCACTGTACATACTATTAAATTGAGCAAAATTCAAGTTTAGCGTGAATTATGGGACACACTTTATTAATGGAAGTGCTTCCCAACAAACTAACTGGGCGTATGAGTTCTCTCATATGAATATATCGCGAACGTTGTTACATTCAATTTGGAAAAACGAAGAGACATATTTCTAAATTTTTTTTTGTTGGAAGAAGATGTGAAAAATATGTGCTTAGTCCGGTACAGAAAATTAAAGATGAGTAATAAGAAATGCATGTGTAGAAGGTCATTGGCATTGCATATATTTGGCATTACTGAAATGGAGTGTAATGGATGCTTAATAGACACATGAAAAGCCGTGAAACATATTTCATATAGACATCATCAAATTTTACACATCAATTCGCAATTCGTATGACATTCGACTTGATGTTCGCATTTTGTTCTTTCGCGCGAAGGTTTTTGCGAATTGCCGGCGACATGACGACATTCGGCACGAAGGAAGCGTCAACAATTTCCCACAGATATTGTATCGAATAGGATTTCCAAATGAGCTCACCGGCGGCGGGAATTAAAATTTTGTTCAATAAAATTTAAAGCGAACGAAATTCTATTCGCCTGGTATGCTGGGCTGCTGCATTACATTAGAGATTGTGTCTATATTTAGATCAGCATTTGCGATGTCCGAGTTCTAGTCTAAAGGTGCTAGTACACGATATGTAGCACGCCACATATATATGTGGCTCTGACGTCACCAGATAGTCTACACATATGACACACATTTCGTTTTTCGTATGTAGCGCAGTGGCTACATAAAATTGTGGTAGTACACGGAATGCAGCACAGCGCGCACATATAGGTTGGCTGTTGGTTATTCGTTTATGATGATGCTATCCCCAGTTTTATTGCCCTGTGTGCAGTCTTGCACTAAAACTGTAGGTACTAATTGTTTTATTGCTTTGGGTGTAATTAGGTTATCCCTTCGCGTTCGCACTGAAATGCTGAAATTACATTCAAAAATACATACGAACCGTGCAGGTAACCACTCGGCATTATGCAGCTTATTGGCACAAATCGTATGTGCTAGGGTAGCAGTAGTACACGGAATGCCGAAAAGCCACACACGAGCGTCTCATACGTATGATTACCTTATGTGAGTGGCACAAAGAGGGCTATTACACGGTAGCCATTGGCTCCAAACGCTGACGTCAAAATTACGTCAGAGCCACATATACTATACATGTGGCCGGCTACATACCGTGTACTAGCACCTTAAGGAAACTGAATTTTTGACAGTATTGGCCGCAGCTATAGAAGAAACATCTGTTCAACAGAAGAAGAGTAGCATGCTTCAAAACTCAAACAGTATTCTATTCCGACCACCCGGAAGAACAATGCGTAGTAGAAGACCTCGCCTTAGTCGCCTTAGTCGGCTCTCACACTGAGGCAACATTCAATAAGCAACTAGCAATAGGAAACACGCAAAATTATCGCTCACAATTATTTTACTTTGAATTAAATTAGAGGTCTCACATCAAAGCAACTAAATATCGCTCGAACGAAAAATGTTGCTAATTGTTTATTGGCAGTTGCTATAGTAACTATAGTTGCTTATTGCTTGTTGCCTTAATCTGAGAGCCGCCTAAGGTGAAACGCACAAGTAGAAGGCGACCTCAAACAACTTGGAGGTGCGCAATTGGAGGCGGTTAGCCAAAGATCGGGCTACCTGGGGAGGCGTGTTGGTTAAAACCCAGATCCACCCTGGACTGTACCACCACCTAAGTAAATAAGGGCGTAGGGACATAAGTCCATAATGGGCTTATAACCCACTTCGGTGGGACATAATTCCAAATTTTGATTATGGACTTATGTCTCACCGAAGTGGGGTATAAGTCCATAGAAATCGTCTATGGAATTATGTCCCATCTATAACATGTTCTCGTGAATTTTCACATTTATTTATTCTCAGAAGCAAAATTGTATTTTACTTTGTTTTTCTTTGAATATGAGAAAAAGTAAGTTAGGCTTTCTCAACTTTTCATATTGCATATCACCAAAGACATCACAAATAAGCCGTCATTACGGTGGGGTTCCTTTTTTACCCTAAAGAACTTTCAATTAGCTTTAAATACACTTCTTGCCCAGTTTTAAATATCTGCAAGGCAAGCAGACTATTTTAAATGGTAGGTCCTGGCACACTGCACAAGTGTACAATAGGAGCGATCAATTTGGTCATGTAAATAAACTAACGGCGTAGCCAGGAAACGATTGCGAAGGGGAGGATCGACTTTTAATCAACCTAAATGCGTAGCCAAAAAAAAAATTTGGGCAATGGAGGATCGATTTGGGGTGTGAAAATTAAAAATTCGCGCCAAGATTTAAAATTTTTTTTTGGCTACGCCTTTAGATTCTTCCCACGGAAAATTGTATCCCTCATATGGTAATTGAAGATACGTTAGGAAAAAAGGAAACCCACCATAATAACGTTTTATTTTTGATGTCTTGGAATGAATTAAAAAAATGAAAAAGTGTCCCCAAACTGTTAATATTGCAATCAGTGTTCGATTATTAATTCAAACGATATAAACAAGTTTTTCTTATGAAAAATAGCATTTGGTCTTATGTCTCAAAATAATTTGGCTTTATCTTGTTTTGCAGAATGTTACAATTTGGTCTTATGTCGTTATCCAAAGCGTTTGAAAGCCAAATTTAAAAATTTGACCTTATGTCACGGCACCTATTTATGCTACCAATAAAATTGTGGACTTATGTCCCATTTTTGAAAAATAAATTATTGACCTCTATCCCACTTGGGTGGGACATAATTCCATATTTTGATTATGGACTTATGTCTCATGGACTTATGTCCCTGCGCCGTAAATAAGTTAGTCTTATAGCAGTGTCGAAAAAATTACAAACACCAGCTGCTGGCTTTAAAGACATTTATTTAAAAGCGAATCCAAATATAGAATTAAACATTCTGGTACATTTAAGAAAGTGAATAATATTAGAATGTATACTTAAGTGCAGTGCATTTTGTGACTTGTGAGCACCCTATCGACTGTTGGATATACTTTTTTATTATAAACTGAGTGATTTTAACATTATCTGTATTAATAATACATTTGTAAGCATTTCAACAGCTGAATACAAGTGTCGCCTCCTCCCCATCTATCTGAATGACTTCGAAACTGACTTATTCTTTCTAAACAACATTCTGCTGTCAATTTCAATCATGTTGTTGTAATTCCGTTTGAGCACAAAGGTAAAGTAGTACACTAGCTGACATAGTGCCAAAATGCTTAGTCCTGTTAAAACGCCATAACAGTTGGATATATTTGCTATTGCGAAATAAGATAAATTTTAAAATAAGTAAATTTGGAATGCAACTAATTTTGCACTGTATAGATTGAAAAAAATTACCTGCTACAGCGATCAAATTCCAAACAATGTCGCGCCTTATTCTGCGATACAGTTGCGATTTCATATACACGTGCACCACAGTATAATTCGGCTGTATGTTGTCACTTGAGCGAATTTTAAATTTAGACATTTTATTTCATCCAATCAAAAACTTACTAAAAAGGATCCACAACATCGATAGAATAGTTGATGTTTCTCCTCGTCAGACTGACAGAGAAGTCTACCGTCTCGCAACTGTCCACACAGTCGCATTCCTCATGCATATGTTCCATCAGATCTATAAAAAAAACTGCCTTTACACAAGCTGACTGATGAGTATAAGAGTATAACTCAACATCGTACCGTAATTATCCACCAAACAGGAAATATGACCAAAATCGCACACCAAAGTTTTCGCATCCCGAAACAAGTAAAACGGAACACAGCCACAGACTTTGTTTACAATTAAGCTTCGACACTCGATTAAACAGTTCTGCTTTTGGTATTCAGGAAAAAAACGCATCTCCACCTCCGTTGGCATGGCACACTTCCGTTCGGCCACAGTGAGTCTCCTCCAGACTTCTCGAGAGCAATAAATCGCAGTGGGCTGTGCTCGTAGTAGAAGTTCCTCATTCTTCCGAAGGACCTTTCGAAAAGTGAAATCATCCGGATACACATGCGCTTCGTTGATGAGTACTTCGAAACGTTGAGAGTTTGAATGCGTGTGCTCCAAATCCAGTTCGACGTCTTTGAGGATGAACGATAGGCCGCGCCGCATTGTGGGGCTATTCGACTTAAATTTTGTTAAGGGTAGTCTGTGAGTAAGGAAATAACTGAAATACAATTTCGAAAGGGATGAAGCTATCTACGTACGAAGTTTGGTGGGCGTTGAAGGTAGCACAAAATCCCACAGAGGTCTTAATTGATCGGAAGATATTACTGCAATTAACCACCTTCGACTGAAAGCGACAACGGAAGAAGAAATCATTGAAATTCCAGCGATTTCCGTATAGAAAGTCATCAGCGGTTTTGTTATTTAGTTTCATAACCGCTTGCAGCACAGCTAACTTCTCCTTGGAGTACTTGAAATTCCACTTCATAAATCCGTAGGTTTGATCAAGACTCTTCAGGACATGGCCGGTGGTGACATTATCGGGCAGTTTCCTGGGAAAAGAAATAAAACAAAGACTGGAGAGATATTTAGGACATTAACCTACGTCTAATATTGGTTGTGTATGTGCATACAAGGTACCTATACCGTAAACATATGGGCCTTGCTAGAGCTAACACGCAGGTATCTTCTTTTAGAAGGGCGTTGCGAATATATTACAACCTGTGTAGGGAGTCGGAGTATGAAAAAATAATAGAACACTTGGTTTATACACCTTGCTGCGTTCCAAGTTATCCTTTTCAAAAAGTAACAAATCTTGTAGAATGTATAAATTTCATTGTTTTAACTTTCTCGTTACGTAGTAAGAGAAAGATATTGTTTTTGTACAAAATTTCGAGCTCGAGATTTTGATCAATTCTGATATTACGATGATAGGGGAACTCAAAAAAGTGGGTCTCGGAATTCTGTCCGTCCGTTTGTCTGTCTGTCCCCCCCCCCTGAATCATAGAAGTTTGAGTCAGTGACGAAATAAATGAAAACACACTTTTTCTTTTATTAAACTTTATTGCTTGAAAGCCAAAAACTTAATGAAGAATTGCTTCGCTTAGCTTAACATGTAAACTTACATTAAGTCAAAACAAAAAAAAGAACTATTATATATTTCACAGAAAAAGTAATACAATAGGAAAAATACCATAAGCGGTTCTTATTTATTTGTGCATGGTAACAACTGATAATATGCATCTCCAGCGTCATGTGTCCATCGTTGCTGAGAGCTGTGTTGTTTTTTTGTATACTGAGTACATAATTTACGTGATGCGGGATATCAGCGTCATGTGTCTCCCATTGATAATGTACGGTACACGCAGATTGGGAGATTGTTTTTGGCTTTGCAATGTGTATACATTCTTAGCATACTTTATACATAGCGCATGTTGTTTGGCGATAACAAGAGGATGGTTGTACCATTGTAATATGTGAGTACAGGTTGTATTGCAAGTTGTTGCTATGCTGAGCATGTGACTCCTGGGGAATCTAAACGCTTGGACGGATTTGCTTCAAACTTCGTATTTAGAGTTTGTGGGCTTCCCGCTAGGAGCGTTTTTTTATGCTAGCCCTAATATTACCGGTTATATATTAAATATTAAACAATTTAGATTTTTTAGAAAACGGCTCTAACAATTTGAACCAAAATTGATAGTTGAGTTAATGTAGACATGCTTTACATGACTGCATACCCAATTTTTCGCTAAAAAGTCCAGCAACGGCAGTTTTGAAAATTGTCTCTTTCTCGAAAACGGTAAAAACGATTATTTTTAAGATACTATCGTGATTCTTAACTTAATTGCTAACTCAGTTTTTCTCTAAAATCTCAAATTTTCGATTATGATAAAAATGTAACTGGCAGGTAATGCTTAAATTCACAGTAATACGATTTGCTCCGTTTTGAGGTAAACAGTAGCAAAACACTGTTTTTTGAACCATGACTGCGTCCTTCGATTTCCACCCCAATCGCTAAAAATGGTACTTTAAAAACTGCTCATATCTCGAAAACGCCATTTTCGATTTGGATAAAAATGTAACTGCTACGTAATGTTTATATCCTAAAGAATACGTCGTACTCAGTTTTCAGCTAAACAGGTTAGTAACAGTGCTTTTCGAATCCAAATTTGTAACATTTGTCAGCATAATTTTACAAAAAACCGCTCCAACGATTTTTATCAAAATACATATTTGAGACAACATAAGCATTCTTAACACGATCACGTACTTAGTTGTTCTCAGAAAACTCGAATATAGCCGTTTTATGAATATTTCTTAAAAATTACTACCCAAATCCCGATTCACGACCATTTAAAACCACTTTTTTTAAATTATCAAAAATGGAAATTCTAAATTCATCGCCTACTTACCTCCTTTAAGTGTCAGTTGTTCGAGGTGAAATTTTAAAGTAAGTAATAAAGTATTGTAGTTAATACGTATGCTTATGTAGTATATGTATTACTTAGATACTTTTTATTTAATTAACAAGGATTCAGTTACTAAACCTGAGGACATCTTAATGTCCTCAACCAACACGCCTCTCCAGTAAGCCCGCACTTTGGCTAACCGCATTCAGTTGCTTGAAGCCGCCTTGTGCGCCCCACCTAAGGCGAGTTCTTTCACGAGTGCGTTGTTCCTCCTTGTTGGGACCGAATACTCTTCAGGCCGGAGCGTTTGTGTCCATTCGCTCTACATGACCTAGCCATCTCAGTCGACTGAAACTTTCTTACCAGGTCTATGTCGCTGTGTAGCTCGTAGAGCTCCCTATTCAATACACTCCTCCAAGACCCACTTCGTCAATGCAAACGGGACCGAAAAACGCTCGAAGAAATTTGCTTTGGAAACGACCAAGAAGATCTTCATCCGCATTTCCTAACGTCCATGCTTCGGCGCCATAGAGCCTCCTTAGTATTTTCTTCGTTTTACTTCTGCTGTGGTGTCATTATCAGAGTATAACGGAACCGAGACAAAATCCCAAACCACCTCAAAGTTGTAGCTGTATATCGTATCGTGTCTCTTCTTTTTGACAGCATGTAGGTATTTTGTTTTGTCTTCATTCTCGCTATACTTGTTTTACTTGTATATTTTCAAGAAAATTAATTTATTTTTATTGAATGTGTCTATATTAACACTTCTATGATACCTTAAAGTCATTTTGAAAAAAATAATTTTAAAAGCTAAGAAAATACAATTTGGTATTTTTCTATTTTATGTTAGTTGGCCTACAGGGCCACAGTGGATATATGAAATTTGTATAGTTTCTTCAAAGACTTTTATTCTCTGATTGGTTTTAAGTAACAACATTTCTGTGTAAAGTGTAGCAAATTTTAAGAAATTGTATCGCAAGCAAGCATGAAGTCCGTTTGGGTCGAAATTCATATCAAATGAAAACAAGCATTTATAAATAAACACGACAGTGCCCCACCCCCACACATAATGAGGGGTGTCCTTAACAAAAAAATATTCCAAAATCCAAAAGTAAATTAATGAACATAGCAACATACTGTTTTTTCTATTAAGAGAATTAGTACCACCCTCAACGGATTACATCAACCTCACAATGTTTTTCATAAAACACTTTAAAGTTGAATTTCCTTCAAGACAGACAAATTTGAGAAAATAAAAGTTAAAAATTCGAGCGAATTTTGGGCTTTTTTTCTCAAATTTTTCTAAAGCTAAAATAAAAAGTTATTTCAAAAACTGAGCTGGCTTTAAACTTCAGAAAATTCGCGCGAATTTTTAACTTTTATTTTCTCAAATTTTCCAAGCTAAAATTAAAAGTTATTTTAAAAACTGAGGTGATTGCTGAAGGTCACGAAAACTATAGGTGTCCTTGTTGTAGATACATTGTACAGGACACAATGCAATGGTTCGGTGTTCATTATTATTTTTGAAAATATAGAAAAAAAATAAAAAAAAAAAAAAAATGTTGGCGTTTCAATTCATACAAATTTACGCCAATTTTGGGGCCTTATTTCATTTCATTTGGGCCTATTTCCATTTTAAAAATGAGGCATAATTTCATCATGAAAATTTACCCTAATTTTGGGGCTTTATTTCGGCTACATGAAATTTGGCAGCATGCCCCCTCCATTCGTTTTCGTATGAAAATGAAAAAAGGCTCCAAAATATGAATTGTCACCCCAATTCGCAGAATTTTACGCAATTTTCTGTTGTTGTTGTCTTTTATGTAAATTTGTGGGCTGATTTTTCATTTTCAGTTTGGGGCAATTTTTCATTGGGGCTAAATTTCATGTAGCCCTTTATTTCATTTTTACTTTTCGGGCCTTATTTCGCGGAGCCGATTAGAGTGGCAAGACGGACGTCTGAACAGGGACTCGAATTTAACAATCTACACGGACGGTTCAAAAATGGCAAATCGAATTTCAAATTGCGAGCGACTGAGTAAGACCTACTGTCTACTTAGCTGCGCTTCATACGCACGTTTTTGTCATTTGCAGCTTCTTGTACACTTGCTTGCAGCTTGCATAAAACAAGCGAATCTCTGTTCACGGAGCGGCAAAGTCGCATTTGGGAAGTCGCAAGCAATCGCCATGCAGCCTGATTGTCGTTGAATGAAATGACCTTAAATGCAAAATACGCTTGTCGTCATTTGCTTGCATACACAAGCCGTTTTAGACATTAGGCCTAAACTGTGCAAACTGCACTAATCAATCAAGGCCAATAAGAACTCAGAGACAGTGAGAGAGTTGTCAGACTTACTAAACTAGAATCTTGAACGTGAAAAGACATTTCACGCAATGACATTTATCTAAAAATCGTAGGCCAAACATTTTCGAAAAATAGAGTTTGGACGAAATGTATGCTTTCAAAATCAATCAACCAATACGATTAAACGTGAGCAAAACTGAATAGAAAAACTTCAAAACACCCAAATGAAATCGCATAGAACGACATGTGATTTTATGCATAGATCCAAAAGACTATCTTGTGGCTTGATGTTGAGTTTTACGGCTTTATAAAGCGGGGAAAGATTTATTTTCAGCAACAAGATCTACGGTGACCTTACCAATCTATATGTACCCCTATCGCGAATAATATTTCCCCCGGAATGTTTCCCATTCAGCAATTTGATTTACATACATTGCTGACGAGGGAAAAAATTCCACTGGAATTTATTCGCGATACCCCTAACACTGATTTTAGTTTCGCCTTTATTTTACGTAGCCCATAAAAAAATCCTGCTGGAACCGAAAATTGTCGATAATTTTTGAATATTTTTAAGCTACTATATTATAGACATAAAAAATCGTCTCAATTTTTTACATGCTGACATCACTATGGCAGAATCTAACGTCATATTGACGGCTGCATGTCAAAAATGTACACGATTTTTGACATGTAGTGGCTTTAGAAATTAAAATAATAGCATTTTATTAAAATAAATATACATGTAGAAAACTATACAAAAAAACACTTACAGATTTAGAATATATTCTTTGGCCGCCGAATAATTGAACACCGTGGCCGGACAGACTGTCACAGACGGATAAAGTAGCTCGGCCGTGTTGGCATGGTCACTTTCAATGATAAATCGACTTGGTTCACCAATAAAATCCACATAAATTGTAAAAGCCATGTAATTAGCTGAGGCCACCAATAGTAAAACTGTTACAGCCCATAGTGCCCTAGAAGGATACAATTATTTATATGGCATTAATTTAAATAATAAAAACGAATAACAAAAATATGTTGCAATTGAACCCACACTTGCTCGTCTTTAAAAGATCGTTCCGAGAAAGACAATAAACTTAATCGCAGAAAGCGGGTCAGTGGCTATAGGATTCGAATTTTGAGGCACCGTTTAAGAATGTTTACCACCTACCTTATGTAAACACTAGCATTTGTGTCGTAAATATATTTCACTCCATGCATATAAGACACTTCGCAATACTCACGGCAAGTCTTTTGCAATGCCTTTCCAAAGGTCGAGGATTTAAATGTCATCCAAGGAGATCTTGTTCCACCGAAACTAAACATAGTTCTCATGAGCATGGCTACTTGGTTGTGCTATTGGAAAGTGACTGAATTAATGTATATCCGCATTCAAGAGATATCTATTCCAATTGAAGTCTATAGTTTTCTGATAACATCGGTACAACATTTTGTATAATTATCTGGGACGATGACAAGAACTAGAACATAGAATAGGTTGAAGCACTAGCACCTAATCATACAATACCTGGGGCCAGTACCACGAAACAACAAGTGTTGTTAAACAGTAGCAATTTATCGGAGCAATATGTTAAAATGCTCCCATCCCACAAAACTTGTTGTTTCGTGGTACAGGGCCCTGATGACATAAATAATACATACTATGAAGACTTAGTTGGACTTTTATTGCATTTATGGAATATTGCTTTCAACTTGCCGAAATAGCTCAGTTGGGAGAGCGTTAGACTGAAGATCTAAAGGTCCCCGGTTCGATCCCGGGTTTCGGCAGTCTACTTTTTTGTTATTTTTATTTAATATTTTAAAGGCCGGTCGAGGAGGAGCCGATGTTGGGAAACATCCAAAGTTTATGTATACTAATATTATTACATATTAAAAAATCGTCAACCCATTTACAAACTCATTTCAACAGAGTTGCTAGATTCAGTTCAAGAGTCTAGCAAACATATAAGCTGTGTGCATGGGGACGTTATGTAATGCTGTTTCGAGTGATTCTACATCACTAAAGCTTTTGTATTAACCACTGAAATTATGTACCACTGAGCTTTTTGTAGGCTGTGGTGAAAAAATAGCTCATAAACCTTATGCACAAACCAATAAAATGCGCAATTGTTAGGGTTCAAAGATAGGGTTAGCAGAAATGAAAAACAAAATGAAGATGTACAGAGTTATCGAAAAGAGTCACATCATACCCTAACGAAATATGAAAATATGCTAAAAGCTAGGTACATATAAATATTGCAGATTGTTTTAATTCAGTCATATTCAGTGTAATAATAGGTCTGTTTAAGAAGATATTGAAAACTGTCAAAAAAGAAAGAAACTGTCAATTTCTATTGCCTCAGAGATGTTTTATTGCATTAGCAAAAGCATTGCTAAAGTTTATTGCATTATTTTTGAATGGTTTCTATGAAAATGAAAACAAAGTAAACTGAAATTGCTTCACCCAAAAAAAAAACACTCATGAGACAAGAAGTGGAAAAGTTTAATGCAGCATTTCTTGTTGAGATAACAAAGTAAACAAAAGCAAAAGCAAAAATTATTAGGGAGGTTCGATTCCCGGAAAAACACAAATTACATCTTAAGGTTTTTTCTACAGCGCCACCTCTCGCGAAAGTCTGACAAACATCCGAGAGCGAGAGTATGACAGTCCTAAAAAAGCTTCTCAATTTAGCCGTTCGGATTCGGCAAAAAATTGTAGATCCCTTCCATTCGTCCCAAAAAATAGAAACTCACACAAAAACGAATGGTTGCGAGAAGCTAGGCCTAGGGTGTCTACACGCCTGTTGCGCCACCTATTTATTTATTTATTTAAGTGCCTTTGAGGTACCTCAAAGTTAAAGCAATAGTTTTCATTTCAATGATGTTGATGTTGAATGACCATCGTCATTCTGCACAACCTGACGAGTTTGACATTGGTCCCAAAACTTTTAGTGATGGCCCTAATATTTCGTTTCTTAAAAAGCTGTCAAATGCGGCCTTAAAATCGATAAACAGAATGGTGGGTCGCGATCTGAATGTCCGTAATTTTTAAGTAGGTGCATTATAGTTGAAAAGTCCGCTGTAAATTTTTGACGTTAGAAGTAACCATATAAATACCTACATCCTCTTCGACTATATACCTTGCCGTGGTGTGGATGCTTAGTAGATACCCAGTGATACATTTATTATATTTGATCTTAACGCAGGACAATTAAGTCGCTTTTGCTATTTAAAACAGCAGAAGGAATTCTTCAGAAATTATTTTTTTTTTGCAGACGTTCCCTGTTAATTCCATACAAATTTAATTATTGTCAATACTTTGACATCATCTAGCAAGCGTGACATTTAAAACGCGTTTGACCCTTAGGCTAGCCGCTGCTGCACATTGGATACGAATTTACATCGTACCTATACGTAAGCGAATAGAGAGCGCACACTGAATACGATTTTTTTAGACAGTGTCCACTGTCCCCAGCCCCCTTTTGTATCCATATGACATTATGTTGTTAGACATAGACAGAGTTCGGCCCGGCATTTTCGTTCTTAATTTCGGAAATAAATGTAATTTTATGTCACTTTTTTTGACAAACAAAAAATTAATAAAAATTAGTCCATTTAGATATAACTTTAAATGACAACACGAACTTTAAAAAAGTTTGCAAGAAATGAAATGCGAAGACAGAATTTTATTGATTGACATAATGTAACGATATTACAGGAAAAATAAATTACGCGTTTGGATAATTTTTATTTTTCACTTTAGATTGTATGCTAAATGAACATTAAATACAGATATTGCCTTGAAAGTTTCCACACAATAATTAACTGTAGTAAAAATATGGCACAATTAACGACATTAACGAACACAATCCGGCTTAGCGGGTTATCCGTCGGAACTGAGAATTCTCCGCAACGCATACTCCGTCGTCAAATTACATTCAATGTATCCATCTTCGGAAAGAATAAATAAAATGCGACGACGCACGCATTGATTTGACATCAACATGACATTCAACCTTATTCCCGTTGGGCGTTTGTTGTAAACGACTCGTATTTGACTTCGTTTTTTTTAGTCAGTGCTTTGAACTTTTTTGAGACAAATGAATTGATTAACGCATAGAAAAAGAAATACAATTGGTAAACAAGTTTAAAAAAAAATTGTAACATCGTTTTACAACGACACGAAACATGAGTCGTATAATACGACAAACGCCAACGGTAATAGGAGTGATTGTTTCATGCTACAATGGGGGTTTTCCCATTTGGTGCTTGTTTTTTGTCGTTTGCATTTGCACTGAAAATACTAAAAATATAACAAATACAACCAATTACTTTGCTAAAATATTTTTTTTTCTTTATTGCTTTTCTTTATGAATACTTCACATTAAATCGTAAACAAATTCCGTATGAAACTGTCAAAAATATCAATAAAAACGCACTTGATCGCACTGAAACGCAAAACGCCAGTGTGCATTACGGAACTAAGTTCCAAAAAGCTGTTCAGAAGAATACCCCGATTCTCGAAGCAAAAATCGTCCGATTCGTATGAAATGTATCTGTCATTCTTACTACCAAACGCTATACAGATACAGATACACCATACGGCCTACTCGCACATATGGCATCTGCCAAAGCAGAGCAACAACAGAAAATTATTAGCTTAGCATTGATTTTCCGTTCCAGGGATCCAGGGTTCGATCCCCGGAAAACAAAAATTACATCTTAAGGTTTTTTCTACTGCGCCACCTCTCGCGAACGTCTGACAAACATCCGAGAGTATGACTGTCCCGAAAAAGCTTCCCAACTCAGATCAGGACGCAAAATTTTCCTTTAGAATCTCCCCATAATGTCATCACCCAATTAAAATGAAATGTCTATGGATGAGTTGTTGTTTTTAATTTTTGATGGGAATCACATTCACAATAGTTCAAAAAAGGTAATCCTCTTCGCTCGAAAAGGAACTGGCAAATGAAATGTCAGATTCAGATAGATAAAGCATTTGTCTCAAAAAATTTACCTATCAAAATTGCAGAACCAGCCAAAACCTTCCATAGTCATATCAGTGATACCAGATCGGGGGATTTATCACTTTTTGAGGGATTTTCTCACTTAAAATAATCTTAAAGGGTCAAAGGGATTTTTCACCTCATAGTACAAAAAAAAGGGATTTTACTCTTTGGCCAATTTTTGTTCTTAATTTGCTAGTTTCATTAAGAACAATGAAATTTTAGAACTTATTTCTATTTCTTAAAACATGTACTTGCTTTGTTTAATCAGTTCAACTCACTTTTTCAAAACAGAAAAGTTTTAGTTCATTGCATTGTGCGGGAGAGCAAGATATTGGTTTAGAAAATGTGTCGCTTGTTTGTTCAAGCAGACTTTTTTGAACTCCCATGGGATGCCCAACTTAAAATTTTTAGAGATTCCAACACAATAATTTAGATAGTCTATTTTTGGGTCAAGATTGTCAAGACTCCTTGACAGAGTTAGATGCTGATGGTAAATTGGAGGTTAAGAAAAATTGTCTCAGTTTTTATAAGACTGCCATCGTTGAAATGGATACTATCCTACCTTATGTTGAATATTATTTTCATTTGAATGCCGAATGCAGTTTTATGTTCCCTTTTTTAACGTTTTAACAATGTGTAAGATGTACCCACATTTCTATTTTTGTATTATATACGAACGTACCTATCTTAGTATGCTTGTTTTTGTTAACTTGCATAGTTAATGTTAATGTACCTCGTATTTGTTCATAGTAAAAAAGACTGAATTTAATAAAATACATGTTTTTTTTATCTATTATTTCATGGGATAAATGTGGGATTTTTTAAATGTCGGCGGGGATTAAAAGGGATTTTTTTGGCATAACTATGGGATAACCTGCTTCCAAAGTCTGGGATCACTGAGTCATATCGAAGTGAATTAAGAAAAAATGCAAATTTTAGTAGATTGGATGTAAATATGTATCTCTTTTTTTATTATGACGTTGAGAATTTTTTTTTTTTTGTTTTTTCGTTTTTTTTTATCCGTGTATATAGCAAAAATATACTAATAAATGTCAAATCTTTTTTCGTGTATTCCAATCACTTTAAATTCTTCTTTTCTTTTTAAATTTACTGCTTTTGTTTTGTTTTCTTTTTTTTTTCATAAACTTTATCACATTATAATTTTCATTTTGATTTATTTGAAATATGAAATTTAATTAGAATTGTTGTTTTTATTTTTTAGCAAATTTTTATTTCTTCTTCGCTATAATTTAAATTAAACAAAAACATGGTTAATAGTAGGTACAATGAAAAAATATTAGCTACACACGATTTGTGTATAGGTAAATAAAAAAAAAAGTTAAATAAATTTCAATTTCACAAAAAATAACAAATAATCATCTCACTCTTTTCATCTACGCAACAGAAACAGACAATATTTATTTTTACATTCCCTCTTTGTCTTTATAGCATTAAAAAAATATTACAATATTTATTCCTTTGTTTTGCTTGTTTTTTTTTCACTTTAATCCTACGGTATAATTTTACTTAAAAAATAATGTTTTTCTATTTTTTCTCTCATATTTTTTTTTCTTCTTCTTACATAAAAATAAATTAATAACTTCTAATGTCCAGTTTCTGACACATTTGTTGTCGCTGGCAATACTGCGGCACCATTTAAACTAGCCATTCCATTGCCATTTGTTAACGTTGTTTGTGGTGCGGTTGCATCCTCGTCGTTGGCTGGATTGTCCCACCATTGTCGGTCTCCCGAACCGAAGAGGTTATAGAAAGTACCACAAATGATGTAAATAAATGCAGCAATAAAGAAGACAATCTGCCATTGACCCATTGTTGGCTAAAGAAATTATGGGGGAAAAAGAAAACAAACAAAAAATGTGGTGAACACGAGTCGGGAGAAAATTATTAGGTGAATCTCTTACCTTGCCTTCGATCAGATTGCCAGCTGCAATTGGTGCCAATAGACCAGCTAAATTGGCGGAGCAATTTGTTATTGCCATAAGGAATCCAGCGAAACGTGGTGTGAGATCTAAGTGATTGATTTTGAAGCCAGAGTAGATACCACCATTAAGACCGACACCGATTGTCAAAATAGAAATGGTTAGTGCGCGATCACAGCCTGTGTATGAGGCAGCAATTAGTGCAATTCCTGGTCCGTATTGACCTAAATGAAAGAAAAAAAATTTTTTTATTTTTATTAGTTCAGTTTATTTTGACATGGTTTGTGGATAGTGGAACTTTGATTGTGATTTTAAGAAGTGAGCTATGACATGAACCTATATATGGTTGGCTAGCATAAAAGGAGAAGTGGGTAGTGCATTATATTAAGGAAGCGAGACATGTTAAGTGGGATGCATAGAGAACAGGGCAAAGTTAAGGTATCTAACTATATAAAAACAAGTTAAAGTGTTATCATCGGCCTGGCCGATGTTTTGATACCCCCCACTGCATACAAGTCATGCAAAATTGTTGTCTTGTGAGTTAGAATGTACTGTACACGCTTAAAACTAATATTGGTTTCGTATGGGAGGCAGCGAGAACTACTTGACCGACATAACTCAATACCAATATTGGCGAAGTGAATATTATCTTCATTGAACAATTTTAAAATTTCTCAAAGTTAGTAAGTCTTAGTTTTTCTTTCAATAATATCCGGTGGCATGTGACCTTACATTGGGCGCCATTTCGAAAAGAACTTCCATTAAAGTTAAAGTACACATTGTTAGAAAATAATTTGTTTATCTATACTCTGTAAGATCTGCGATCAATATAAAGGTGACTTGTTTAGACTCTCTCATAGACTTTTGTGCTAGCCATTGCAAGGATTCAACATATAAGATTTAAAATACGTTTCGATTATACTTAAGATTATAGAAAATGAACAACTGCCCCTTAAACAAAGGATAGCCCACATCAATAAAGACGAAACACTAATAACTGATTTCTTACTATAAGGGCGTAACAAAAACTTACCAATAGTGTTAATAATCTTTCTCGTCGCTGTTAATGAGAAACGATTTGATGTAATCATCCAATCAGCAATAACCGAAATGAACATCGAAAACAGCCACATTGCCAGATATGGCAGAGCAGAGAGCAGACCATTGGATTTCAATGAGAACCGCAACACTTGTTTCATGTAGGTTGGTAACTCTGTCATCAGAGTCTCATAGCCATAATTGTGACCCATATGCGCCAAAAGAATAGCATAGAATGGCATCGATTTAAGGATCGCCTTGATTGGAATTGGTGGAATCTGGAAAAGACAAACATTGTATTAAATTTATGGATACAAAAAAAACAAAATATTTTCATTGCATTACCTTAGTATCATCAGTTCGGCATAGTGAATGATTTATGTACTTCTTCTCTCTCTCATCGATAGTTGGATGAGATGATGGATCCTCGTAGATCCAAATCAGAAAAGCAATAGACCAAATAGTACCAACCACACCGAATACATAGAAAATAGATGGCCAACCACCATCGAAACCATACTCAGCCAACAGACCGGACAACGGCATCGAAATAATTGTACCAAATTGAGCACCAGCATAGACAGCTGCACCCATGCGAGATCTTTCGGTAGGCGGAATCCATTTCGCCAACAATGCATGGGTACACGGTACAATAGGACCTTCACCCAGACCTTGAATAAACCGAACCACGCACAGACCAATGACACCACCTTCGCGTGCAGCAACAGGAACAAGGAATGCAAACACTGAATTAACTAACATGCCCCAGCCGAGGAACCGTAAAGCACCGTATTTTTTCGCCAATATACCGAATGGTATCTGGAAATAAAAAATAAATTTATTTTAAGTAAAATGAGAAATTCGACGTAAATTGTATCTTACTTGAGTTATCACATAGCCATAGAAAAACGATGATAGTATATAGCCCTGAGTACTGGGACTCCATTTGAATTCGCCATCTTCTTCTTGCTATAAAAAAAAAATACAAAAACACATCGTAAGAGAAAATTGCATATTAACATGAGACAATAAAGTTTATTTAACGATTTTTTTTTTATTTTCTACAATCAATCAATTTAAGGGTGGCAATATCTATTGAAAGTAATCGTCAATAGGTGTGCTGCATCATATAAATGAAAATTGAATACGAGTGTCGTAATTTTCTATTCAAAATGCGCCACTTGCACTTTGTGTGCTTTCATTTTCTTAATATTCCGCTCATTATATCACAAACCAACAACACTAAAAAATCAGGGGTCTGACGGATTGATAATTCAATTCTTGATAACATTTCTAGATGAATATGAGCTAGTACAACCATCAAAGATAGCTATCCATGGTTATTCGCGAAATGACGCATTTATTGTGCCCCCCTGATAATGCTTCTGATTATTTTAATGATAGAAGAATATTTTTGCCCCTTGTTGGCATATTATCTCGAGATTTATTACCAACATAAAAGATGAATCGTCCAGAAACCTACCCCAATCTTTGTCTAGATAGTACTACCTTCACTTGGGTATTAAATCGTATACTACATAGTTGCTGCTAATTTTTGTTGTGCGTTGGTTTTCGGTTTCGGATCTCGTGATAAGACACAGACTGAAAAATTTGGCAATGTTTAAGGGGACTATATAGATCAAAGTGTAAAGTGAGATTAAACTTTATTACCAGAAATTATAGAAATTGGATCAATGTTCCACACGATTTCTAGCAGAATGCAGACAATATAAATGCACACCACTCTCTTTTAATGTGACGCATTTATTACATTGTTATTATTTAATTTGTAAGTGGCGCGCGATGTGATATTAAATAACGCCACGTGCATATTTACTAGTCTAAAGTGACGTGCATGCGGCAAAGATGGACAAATTTGAGGTGCACTTGGAACTCAAGCTACTATCGGCACACATGCGACGGTACAACCGTCAGAAGAAAGCTTCTCAATTTAGTCGTTCCAATGGGGCATACAATTGTTCGTATCTATACGATGACTGTCACTTTTTACGATTTGTTCTGATATTGAGCTCAAAGTTCAAAGTATTTCAGCAAGTGTGAGAATTTTTGGCTAAAAAATTACTCACTCAAATATGAAAGACACAATCATGCCGTGGAGGACATTTTTTTTTCTTATCAGATCCAGTGTTTTCTGGAACAATTTGGGAGCTTACCCATAACGATTCCCAAAAATATATAACTCAAGTCGATATGTACTCACCACAACAGCATGATTGCTGTCAGGACATTCATCATCGACCTGCTCTTCATTTCCTTCATTCACATACGTATGATTAACCATGGCAACAATGGCTACAGACATGTTTGTTCGCATGACATAGGCGTTGGCCATGCCAAGGAATAACATGAATGTTACAAAGTATCTTGTAGCGAACCATCCTAAAAAGAAAAAAAAAATAATAAAAAAAATTGTAATTAGTATAAGAATTTTTTTTTCATATAACAAAATCTGTTTAAATAATTGATGTGCATATATACTGAATTTATTTTTAGAATTTATTTGTGCGAATTCATGAAATGTGCCTTCGTCTTTGTCTGCTACGTTTTTTTTTTTTACGTTAGCACGTTATATACACATTATATACAAATCTTATAATTCATTCAGAAAATCACATGATTTTATCATTTTGGCTTTCTATATTTATCTGTCTGTGTCTTGTATTTACTTTGGATTTAAAGTAAAATAAAATTGGAGATAAAAATCATTTTACGTAAGCCACTTTATGAGTGAGAATTAAAAGTGGTGATAACCTACATTCCAAGAAATTCTGAAATTTCTTTATAGTTTGATTCACTTAAATAAGAAATAAATAAAAAATTAATGAAATGATGCGTTATTTTAGGTAGAGTGACAGTTTGAGTAAACGTCACTTTAGATTTAAATCAATTGTAATTACAATAAATGTTAAATCTTTAAAGTAAACAATGACATCAACAAACTAAATATAAAATTCGAGCTCGAAAAGTGATCATATTTTAAAAAATATATGAAATACCATTTAAGGCTTGTATGCAATGTCACTTCGGTTCAGTTCAGTACCGAATAGAATTGCAAAATGGAAGAGTGGTTATGACAATAGCTGTCAGAATGTTAACCTCTCGCAGAACACCAGAGTATTTAACGCATTTATGCAATGTTCATTGAATTTTATTCAGTAGCAAATTGAATATGAATTTCAAAGTCGAAAAGTTTATACTTATCAAAATGTAATCAGCACAGAAAACAGTACACTATTCAAGGCCTTATGCAGTGTCACATAAAACCAAT
The DNA here is from genome assembly GCA_949372485.1 of Cheilosia soror. Classification (NCBI taxonomy): domain Eukaryota; kingdom Metazoa; phylum Arthropoda; class Insecta; order Diptera; family Syrphidae; genus Cheilosia; species Cheilosia soror. The sequence goes on along the minus strand of OX443561.1, from coordinate 92,955,116 downwards.
TAAAAATTCCAAATCAAACAGTTATTATGTTGATTGTTTTGAAAATATTGACTCTACGCCGCACAGCTTTCATGGCTTTTATGCAATGTCCCTTAAGTTTATTACAATAACCATATGAACTTCGAAGTCAAAATGCTCTTACTTCTTTCACAGATCTCAAAATATTAATAAATCCCAAACCTGCCTCATAGATCTCACAATATTAACAACCCCGCTCAGGACTAGTGTTAAGAATTTGAACCTTCCAATTTATCATTCAATTAGAAAGTTGAATTCCAAATCAATTACGACCTTAATAATACATACAATTTAAGTTGGTACTGGCTTTTAAATACTCAAGTAAAGGTTTCCATAAATATTCGCTTAATTTAAGGTAAATAGTAATTCGAAATTGAAGTTCTAAATAAAATTTTGAGCTCTGAGATTTAAAAAAAAAATTGTACTATCTGTCATTTTGGTACCGACTTTATAATTCACAATTTAAGGCTTCTATGTAAATATTGTTGGAAGTCACATCTCAATTTTTTGAGTTCGAAAATTTTGAAGTTGAGTTCGAAAAGTAGAACTTCTCTGTTAAAATATAGGCGTGCGTGACCCTGTTTTTACTTGTCCAAAACATCACTCTCGCATTATTTGTCAAAATTCTACAGATATAAACTTGGCCCATCGATGACAGTTTTCTACCTATCTATCATTTAATACATACTTGTAGAGGCCATTGGATGTCCATGTCAAACTCACTTTGAATAGAACCAAATTTTAGAATACAAAGTCAAGTGAATACATGTTCATCTGAAATTCGAAGTCGAATGACCAAAATTTAAGAATGACCTAGAATGCAGCCACTAAATCGGTGTCTGTCGTTGTAGTAAACCGAACTTTTACAGTCAAGGTTGAGGTAGCAGCAATTTTAAAATGTCATTTATAAATATAAACAATTGTAAAGCATGTACGACATCCTAATGACCAAATAATTTATTTAGCGCAAAAAAAATGGATTATAATTCCAGTCGTTGAAACAAAGGTAGATATTTACCTAACCTTGTCGGTTAGAGGAAGTTAGTAATGAATACAATACTGGCGGTTACAAATTGTTGTAGTGCAATACAAAAACAAAAAGTATGCTTCACTGCGCCGACGGATGACGGCCATTGTACTAACGCACGACTGGAAATAAATTGTATGACGGTTGATGGGTAGTGATTTTGTAGTCTCAAAACGTGATTCATCTTTTTTTTTTCGACAATTTTTCTTCGTAAGTTTGTCAAAAAACCAGCAGTGTTTATTTGTAAACATCGATTCTCTGCTAATTCTTATTATGGCGGTTTGATGAAGCCATTCCTATAAGTGTGGGAGTGGAAATTGTGCTGGATGACCGCTTAAACACTCTTCTAAACTGATTTTGTGTTGTCATATTGGCAGTTTGTGTGATCGTATGTTCGAATTAGAGTTGAATTTAAACAATATTATTATTTTTGAAAGAGGGATTAAATGCAGAATTTAAGGAATTCGTTTTTCCTCTTCTTTTTAAACTCAATGACAGGTACGGTAGTTCGAAATTCGAACTGAAATGTCTGAAGGTTTGTTAAGTATAATTATTGAGCACCTACATACTAAACATGTATATTTTCATCGGGATAATTCGTATTCTTAATTAATTTAAAGCTATTTTGATAGAGCCCAGAAGCGTAGTTCGAATTTCGAAATCAATTAAAATTTTGAAATAAAATCGATATACATACATTCCATTTGCATAATGACTAACAAGCGCTTCCTTTTCACTTGGTGTCTTAATTGACATTATTTCTACTCACATAATTTGAATTTCGAACTCGAAATAAAGGAGAGAGAAAATGATGTAGAGTTACATCCAAACTATTTGAATAAATGGGATGACGTTCGCCACTCCACCTGCTACTACTACATTGACAGCTCCAGTTCGAAAGTCCGAATTTCAAACTCAGCTGCTTTTCTCACTTCGAACTCTCAGTCTTCCTACAACTTATGCTGCCAAGCTATGTATATTGTATTTTTTAGCAACTCTGATAAACTCTCAAAAACATCATACCTGTTACATATTCTTAAATCAATAATTCCAGAGGCACACGTGAACTAACATACGAGTGCACAATCATTTCGCGAATTATCATTTATCCCATATCGCACTGATTTCACAATGTTTACTTGGATTAAAGCCACAAACAATCTGTATGCGGCATTGAACAATATATTTCTTATCTTTTGATAGGATGAAATATGCAGCATTGTGAACGACAAAGAGAATACCTATATAACCCATAAAAATCGTGTGATGTCAGACTACTTTTTGTATAGCTGACGCACGCGACTTACCGGTTTTTGTCTTAAAAGGAAAATTAGGCTTAATAAACTTTATTAAAGTACTTGTAGTTGTAGTGTTCCAGCTGAGTCAGCAGTATTTTATTGCTGTCACTGCTAGAGTCTGATGACGACAGTATGTACATTGTACTCGGGTACACACTAGTGTCACAACAGATGAGCGTTCATTTGCGGTCTGAGGCTAACTTTAGAGTTTTATTAAACGAAACCAAAACCATGAATGAAAATACTCTTCTTTACGGAAGGGGGTTTTTTAAGGTTACTTTAATTAACACTCGGGTTCTTTTGATTTCACAATTTCGCAAGAACGCTCGACCATGAGTTGTTGTTGAATAATTTCTGATGGTGTTATCATTGTGCTTGAAATTCGACTATACGAATATTGATATAGAATATAAGGCAAATAATAATGTGACGCCTGAAAGGTGTGCAAAAATATTCCACGGACTGGTTTTGCTGAAGAAAGGAAACGTGCGTATAAAAATGATGATCGATTGGACGAGCAAAATTCTCCAAAAGAGAATTGAAAGCAAAAAAAAAAAAACTTTAAGAAAACACCGATAGGCGATAAGGTGTAGTGATGATGGATAGCAGATAGATTTACCCTATTTGATGGATTTAAAGCAGGCGCTAGGTACTAGTTGGTTGTTGGGGGCTTAAAAATAAAAATAGAAAAACCCTCTGCGATCCTCTTTGCAATTCTTAACTAATAGTAAACCATACCTACATTTAGCAAAATACGTTTTTGAAAGGAGCTACTAGATATTAGTAAAGTTTTCTCAAGATTTCAACTTTAATTTCACTAACAAACCTGTAGTCTCTGTGTTTTATGATTATTTGATGTTCGACTGCGCATACATACAAGTCAGCGCCATCTTTTAACAAAATTCATGAAGTCACAGATGCTACTAATTGTGAGCTATGTGATTTCCTGCTGACAACATCTCGAATTAAACTTATATTATTTTATGTTCACATACCATGTAACCAGAAGGCAGCGCCATCTTTTAATAAAAGTCAATAAATTTGTTTATAAAGCTGTTAAATATTTCCTACATTTTCTAATGCTAATATGTACCTCGAATTCCACGAGCGACTCTCTAGACTTTGTGTTTTAATTTATGAGATGTTTGTATAGTTAAACAGAAGTCAGCGCCATCTTTTAACAAAATTCATGCAGTTTTTAAGAAAGCGTACTGAATTTTAGCTTTCTCAAATTTATTAAATGGTCCTATGGTCATCTCATCATCATCACATAACAGTTTTATTACTACGCATATTAAACTAAAAGTCAGCGCCATCTTTGAGGATGCACTATGTAAGTTTTGATATTTGCTACTTAATTTTCACGACGTAACATAGACATTATAAATAATTATTATCAACAGGACCTTATAAATTAGATACGCATTTTGTACAATGCCATAAATAAATTTGAAAATTTTAAATGACACATCAGCGCCATCTATGACTAAATGTCATTATTGACAAAAGCTAATACAAAAGACCACGAATAGGTTTCCTTACTCCATCTAAGGAAACGAATTGTTTGTAACTTTTGTGTAGCTATCTATGATGGCTGCCCAAATTGATCACAATCGAATCCTGCATACCTACCCTATGGACTCGGGCGAGAAAAAGTTGCTCATTTCTACTCTTTCCTTTTAAGATTCACAACACTGCACGATACTACCTTCGTCGATGGTATTTGTGTGGCATTTTTAATACCATCCCGTCCATTGACCTAGACATCAAAACGATTCCCAGAATCGAAAAGCGTGTTTAAAACAGAAAACAATAAAAAAGCAAAAAAAAAAACACTGCAAAAACAAGTGCTTTGTTTACCAAGTAGTCAGTGTAGATTAATCGCCAGGAACACTCTTGTAATGTGTTTAACAACTGATAAACTTTTGAACTATCAAGTCTGGATTTATTTACATGGCGCATGGTGCTCTGCGCTCGTGTATAATCTCAAGTCAAGGAAAGAGGTGCGTGGAATTTGCACTGCGCCTGATTTCTTGCAAAATTTTGCCGCTAAAAATAAATTTAAATAACTTAATTAAACCGAAGAGACATATTTCACTTAAAAACGTGTAAATAACGTGCGATAAAACACCAGCCAGCAGCGTCCAAATTGAATCTAATCAAATTTAATTTTCGCCCAGACACTAGCATTGGTATTTTTAGACATTGCCAAACCAACGTCAATAAAGAGTTGACACAGAGATGTCACGTGAGCGAGGAAACTCGCATTTTCAGAATACTTTTGTTCCGTAAGAAAATAAGAAAATGGACCAGCACACCACACGGTGTCTTCCTTGAAGTGTGTGTGGGTGACACACGCTTATTACAATGTATATGTTGGGTAAACTACGTCAATGACCGAAAATATCACAAATGAAATAAATTAATATTTTGTATGTTGTTCCAGTTTTTTAAGAAGAAGACAGGTGCTATAATTATGTATATCCTCATTCCTTTAGTTGAGGTGATAAAACCAGTTTATGTCGATAAGAAGGACTTTTTGTAGGTAAAATTTGGTTACGCATTCGCATTTTGCAATTTGCAATCTTGGCTGATGAAGGATTTCACCAAATAATTGTCTATTTAAAAAAAAAACAAAATCTCCAATTTATAAAGGGTGTTTTTTTAGAGGTATAGAACTTTGAAATCGAATAAGATGATTTTTTTAAATTGACATGACACTGACTTTTTCTTATTCGAAAAATAATTTTCTGGCATTATAATTTAAATATGTTTTCTGACATATGACCGCCACGGCTGGCTCGGATGTAGTCTAATCTGGAGGTCCAATTTTCGATGACTTTTTCCAACATTTGTGGCCGTATATCGGCAATAACGCGGCGAATGTTGTCCTCCAAGTGGTCAATAGTTTCGAGTTTTTCGGCGTAGACTAGCGACTTTATATATCCCCACAGAAAATAGTCAAGCGGCGTTAAATCGGACGATCCTGGAGGCCAATTCACGGGCCCGCAACGTGAAACTATGCGGTTACTAAACGTTTCTTTCAATAAATCAATTATGGCACGAGCTGTGTGACATATTGCGCGCACCGTGTTGTTCAAACCACAGCTCCTGCACATCATGGTCATTCAATTGATGAACAAAAAAGTCAGTAATCATGGCTCTATCGCGGTCACCATTGACTGTAACGTTCTGGCCAGCATCGAATTGCCAAATCGATACGTATTTCGAACAGAGCCATGATTTTCAAAATAAATTTGCCCAATTTGGAAGCGTTGTTCAGTCGTCAGTCTTTTCATGTTGAAATGGCAAACCGAACTAAAAACAAATCACTTGACAGCTGACAATATAGCTGCCACTTAAAATAGTGTTGCCAACTTAAAGTTCTATATCTCTAAAAAAAAAAAAACCCTTTACTAGTTCAATATAAGCTAAATGTCATTTGTAGCAGGGCTCGACAGGCTTTGTATTCAGAAATAGACTATAATGGACTATAGACATCATCGTCGTCATTATTGCCATATAAGTTATCAACACAATGTTCATATTCGAGGGCCACCACTTCGTTAAATCCTATTTGCACTGACAAATAATAGAGGCCATAAATGGTTGCCTTGAGATACACCAAATCAAAGGAAAATGGGTTCACAATTTATTTTAATAAATGCAACTGCGTACGTGCTTTCAGAGAATTTCCTATTCTAGAGTAAAATTAATAAGAAAAATTGCAGTCCGCTTAGCAATCTTCCACCATATATTTTCTTCGAACTCAATTAAGATAGTGAAAGTTACTGATTGCTTGAATAAATAAGTCTGTCTCAAGCAAACTGCAAATTGCACGACCCCAGTTTGAGGAGTGCATACGGTGATATCTAGACAGATGGAGCTTTTCAAAATCGTAAACACTACATTGTACTATAGTGAAGCAGTGTAGCGTGTAAGACTATCGAACTCGATCCAACGTTTTTTATGTCAATGTCCCGCCTTTCAGAAACAATCACCCCTATCGTGGAATGCGCCGGGGGAGTTGTTCACGGAAAAGAATATTTTGGTATCGTCGCATCGAATAAGTTTCACTGTATCGTTCAAAACGTTCAAATCGATTTTTTCCCGAACAGGGAACTGTTCACTTTGCAGATTCGACGATACCAAAATATTCTTTTCCGTGAATAATTCCCCTCGGCGGATTCCACGATAACCCCTATCGAATGACTCCAATCTCTTGGTCGTTTTTTAAAAACATTTCGGAACTGTCCGAGTACTGACTAAAAGGAATCACAATGGGCCTAAAGTCCTTCGAATATAGGGGTACCTCACTAACAGTCTTCAAGGAATTCCATATAAAATATTTCACCGGCTCATAAACTCGTCAAAAATCTGCCAACGTTTGTTGGTTCCTTAAAAAAAAAAACTTTTAAAAAAATATCATACATCAGAGCCGGGTGATTTAAAATCATTGCAATTGGTGCAACTTTTTTTCAATACGGTCACAATATAGTTCAAAAGAAAAACAGTCCAGAACCAGCACGAGTTTTGTACGTGGTCGGAAAAGATAATGACGATATTACAAAAACTCTAGCTACTTCAAACTTGTGATAAACAATCCTATTCACGTATAACATATTTCATTGCACTGATAGATATATTATTTATTTTTGTGATTAGAACAACACGTGTTGCTTCGCATACAAACAATAAAAATCATTTTCAAAATACCGCGTTTCAGAGCTACTTGTAGATAATTTAATTGACTCACATTGCAATCCAACAACTGTTACTATCTATTAGCTGCTGACACTTTGAAAATAAACTACTGATTACGCAACATTGACGTTACGAGGGGTAAGTCTGAAGTTTTATAATCTCAACAAAGTGCGCGATTTTCTATTGACTGAATGGGTCAATAATGGGAATAGGTTACGATTATTGGATATTATTACTCACTGTTTTCGTTTGCATATAGGATGAGTTGATTTTTTTGTTAAGATAAAAATTAATTAACACTTTCTGCGATTTATTAATGTGAGTGACATTTTTTTGATTTTTTTTTTTACTTTGGGTTTTGTTTACCACACGATGAGTAAGCTAAATTTTGTGTGTTTCGAATCAGAGGAGCGGCACGACGACGCTGATAAACATCAAAACAGATACAGGCGGCGGTGTGTGAAATATTTGATTAGTTAGCGCTTTTTAACAAGCAATTTGGTCAGTGGTTAAATATTTATAACCGGCTTATGTGTCTCAAAAATTATGCGAATTTTCGAATGTAAGGTGTTAACTGAGACGAAGTTTATCGACAGGGCCTTAATTACCTAACATTTTAGACGTCCATTATCGTCGAAGCGATAGACCTCCTAACCTGGCAACTTTGTATTTACTAAAGTTCGAGAGCTGAATACTGCTCTAATGGAATCTGCTGATAATAATCAAAGAAATTGTTCGTCAGAAGCGTGTGAATACATTCAGAGCAATATCTGTCATTAATCTGTAGAGAAATGTTACATTTACCGGGATATCCAGATTCGTCAGCTGTCTATCAACCAAAACTACAGATTGTTTGAAAACAAATAAGTAAAGATTCGGAGTGACGTATGAGTAGTCCAAATTGGGACGAACTAACCTTTTTATATTTTTATCGCGAATGCAAGGGACCCTCAGTTGTATGGCGTATTGGAAGAGAGATACTTATATTCTTAGGCGTTTGTGATTAGTTAGATAACGTGCAAAATATTATTCATTTTATAATTTTCGGCGGTAAAAAAATATTAAAACAACCGCAGAGTTGATGGATGCAACATTTTCTTTTGGGAAGATCGGTCCAAGTTGTTGTAGATGGTGTATGATCTAATTCGTTTGCTATATATGCAGGAGTGCCTTAAGGATCTATTCTTTCTCCAACTCTATTTTTTCTACACATCAACAATTTGCTTGGATCGACAAATAATAATATCTACAGCTTTGCTGATGACATTGACAGCACTCTTATATACTGCATCTCGAACAGTATATGCCTGTGAATGCGGCTACATCACACAGTCAGAGAAGTGAAGAAATTAGTTCTCTAATTGATGATCTGAAAAATGTTGAAGTGGGGAAAAGACAACTTGGTTGTATTGCATGCAAACAAGACACAGCTCACAACATTAACAGTTCCTCAGATCCAAATGGATGACCATCCAATCCATCCCAAGGACTTAATGCACCATCTAGGAATCACAGTCAATTCAGGAATCACATGGCAGGACCACATAACATATCCTATATCGCAAGATCGGCGTCCGCTAAAAGTTGAGCTAACTATTTAGAGCAAAGATGTACTTTAGCCCCAAGCAACTTCCCATATATGGAGCTCGGCAGCAAAACATTTACTTAACCTACTTGACAACATACAGAGACGATCAGTTCACCTTATTGGCCTACAGGCTTACACTCACATCGAATCTACAACCGTTGGTGCACAGAAGACAAGTCGCTGACCTATGCTTGTTCTATAGGTACTTCCATAGTAGATGTTCCGAGGAACTCAAAGACATTATCCCTCGAAATGCAACCTTTGGGCACCCCACAAGACAGGCAGCTAATGCTCATGACCATATAGTACACTTGCCAACCGCGAGGACATCAATTTTCCAAAACTCCTTCTGTTACAGGACAAGCAAACTTTGGAACTCGCTTCCTGGGGATATATTTCCAGAAGACTACAATTTGCAGCAATTTAAGTGCAGAACTAACATACATCTGCAAGCATCTCGGGGCGCTGATGAAGCGTTATAGGTTCGCCTTGCCCGGGATAAGTATTTAAAAAAAATCTATAATTCGTTTGAGTACCTATTGGTAGAACTGATAGCTTTGAATAAGGCGCTCAATTTTATTTCAAATATCTTTAGTGACTTTGTATGTAGTTTGTACTAAGCTCACTGTGGCTAGAACCAACTGAACTAGATTTAGTAAGTTGAAGCCACATGAAGCTGTGTATTCACAGTGTAGCATGTACACAACTCACTGTGGGCTTTCCTAAAACACCCCTCACATTTTGGCCATTGTATAAGCAACCACTTGTCAAAAATTTGACTAAAGCATTCCGCTTCTTATCAAATAGGTTGCTATTGCACTTATCAGTCGAAAAAAATTTAAATAAACATGATTTAACTGAATCGGTTCTTAATTATCTGTGCTTGTGAATATGATTGACGGTCATTCTTTTTTTTTTTTGCACCTACCAACAAATTGTGAATTTTTCTACAACAAAAATTGATTTTTGTTTATCACTATACCTATATTACTCGCAAGTGTGATTTTTCTATCCGATACATTCCTATACAAGGTATATCTAATAAATTGATGGATAAGCATGCTACCCGTCATGACTGTGGTAGAAAAATTATTATCGCAATCACATTTGTTCTGAATGTTTAACAAAACACGAGCTTGACTTTAGGCGGCAAAAAAAAAACATTAGATTGAAAATGACAAAGTTGTTGTCAACTACCTATAATTACAAAATGTATTAGGCGAAGTAATATAGCAGAAACGACGGGGTACTATAGAAAAGCTCTCAAATAATAAAGTTTCCGGCATTTTCTCGAACATTTGTCAGTTTTTGATTTATGTCAAAACCTTGATATATGCGCCGACATGTGGGCTTTGTTAAGTAGCCGCTACTGTGGCTACATCTTCAAAGTCGGCGAATTAAAAAGATACTCAAGCTTTACTAAAAATGTACAAGCTAAGCAGCTTAAGCTTCATGAATTTTTTTTTTTAAGAGCAGATCGACAACAGCTCTTGCATATGGATATACAAAAGAATTGTTAACCTAGTCATTATTAAAAAACTAAAAACTAAACTTTTAAGTAATTTAAACAAATAATTTGAATTTTACGTTCGCAAGTGGTATTTTATTTGACAAAATCCTACAGATATGTACTGTACATATTAAAAAGGGTGGAATCCACAGAAGAATGTATCTGTAATGTAAATTTTGTCATTATTTATACTGCAGCTAGAATACAATTGCTCCTAGCTCAGATGGAAGCAGCTAAAAAATAAGACATTCAAATATTTTATATATGCAGGCTACATATACCTATTGTAGATAGCGTGTAAGAGCTATTGCAGCGTTCAGCTAATTTTTGGGAGACCACATTTTCCAAAAATGTCAAATTTTTTATTATTTCCCAAACCTTTATCTAATTTTCTTGAGATCAGCTCTTGAACTCGTATTGCTTATCCTATGCATCTACCCATTCTGATCTTACACAACTTTGTGCGATCATGATTATCATTCAACTCCGAACTTGGGGGCTCTACTAACTAATCCTGTGAATTTCACAAAGCAAATTATTCGAAAATACAAATAAAGGAATCTGCATAAAGACGCATAAGGTCAAAACACATAGGGTGATTAATATTGATCGCATTATATCATTGCGCAGTTGTGAATTGACACTACAGGTTCCCGAACATCATCATCATCATCATTTTCAATTATCCATTATAAGGGTCGCGGGTTTAAATTACTCACAGTATTTATTTAAAAATATAATGGCAGTCCATAAGCAAGTCAACGAAGAGAATAAACGCATTCTGATGAATCCTTTCGATATGCAGTTGTATTTGAAGTAATTACAATGACCGCTTAGAGAATAGAGGACTATCTTAAAAGAGATCCTCGATTTAGCCGTTCGGACTTCTGGTAGATATGTAGGTTAGGTTAGAGGGGCAGTTTGCCATATATGCAATTTTTACCCAGAAGCCATTGAGGCCCATTGTGATTACCCTTTTTGTAGTAATCGGATCTTTTGATGAATCGTTGCTGGATCTTCCAAGCCGTCGAAGAACCGTGCTCCCAAGAGCAAGAGTACAAGAGTAGCTACGCTCTTTGAGGGCTGGGAAGTGACACAGGAGATGTTCCACAGATTCTATTTCTGTAGAAGTCATTTCTAAAGATACCTGGTCTTTTGGCCATGTTTCCAATGATGCAGTGTCCGGTTAATACCCCGACGAATACTCGGATTTGGTGTCTATCAAACGATGTTAGGGTCTTTGACCTTTTAGAGTCGATTTCGGGCCACAGGCTACGAGTTATAGTACAACCGGGAGTGTTGTTCGATAGTTATTTAGCCAAGTTTAATGTGACATTGTCAATGACGCCCTTATAGCTGCGTTGAAAGCTGGTAATACTTTTCTGTCAGCTAATAGTACGTCCATTTCAGAGACGCATCTGACTGATATTCAAGAACGTTATTGGTTCTAAATAGTGAACTTCTTTGAGACTTCAAGGAGGTAGACAAAGAGTTTTCATAGAGATGGCTCTTTGGTCCTAGCTATAGTGCCTAACATTCTCACATATAGTGAATGAGAGTTTGGTTTTCGGTTGGTTATCAATAGGAATTCTAAGGGAATTTTTGCTTTGATCGCTCTGATAGAAATGTGGACTGATTCTTCAAGTGAACAGTGCAGGGTCTTACCTGGCCAGCCAGTCATAATATTCGTTTCCAAAAACGTTAATTTGCCCTTGAACTGGTCAAGCGAAGCAAGCTCATTTTGAGTCCGACATTTTTTCACTCAATTTTATCAATCTATAGATTTGTTCGACGTGGCCAGCACTAGTGCGCACTGAGAAGTGTCAGTGAATTGTCGTGGCTGCCAAAAAACCCAAGGAAACCCCAGAAATTCAGTATGTCGAGCACGAAGTGTAAACCCTGAGACCTGTCACTAAAAAAATGTATAATATACAGATTTAACACCAGCGATAACATTAAATTTGTTTAATTAATGATTGTAATGTTGAAAAACACATTTCTTTTAACATTTACTAGTGCTGCACAAGTCAATAATTCACAAAAATTTGTTTTCACCCAAATGACAGCTACGATTGACAGCCAAATCCAGCACTGAACTCTTGCCCTGAGTGAATACCTAGGGTCAGCTCAGTGCTCAACTAGGGCGCCCCAGTGCTCACCTTGAACACAGGTTTTCATTGTCAGTGCGAACTCAGTGCTATATCGAACGCGACAGGGCTAACCCAGTGCGCACTAGTGCGCCCCAGGGTCCACGTCAAACAAACCTTATTTCAGGGCCCTGTTTCATAAACATTGATAGGTGACAATTCTAAAAATTTGTCACACTTGTCTGACTAATTTTCATTTCATAAAATATTGACAGGTGACAATATTGTCAGTTACCTAAATACAACGACAAATTTGTCACGATTTTTTTGTCATTGGCATATTTTGAAAAATTTGTCCTGACAATTTTTTTATAGTTATATTGTTAGATATTTTGACAAATTTGTCGTTAGTCGTATCAGGAGAGCGGTAGCTTTTTGCGGTATGTTCTAGATGTCCACTAATTTTTTAACAAAATATAATTCGGCGCGAATTGCCAAAGTTTATTCACAATCCACATAATTAAACCGCGTCTCACAAACTAGCAAATAAAACATTCGTTCGAACTTAACCTCAAATTAGAAATTGGTGGTAGAAACGGATAGCTGAAATTCGCGAACTGCCGCGACCATAAAAAGTACTCATATGAACGGACTGTCAAAACTGGCATATATTCGTGAATTGAATTGAAAAAATTTAAAGAATTTTGCCGCGATGCGCAGGTCGAATATAATAGATTGCACGGGTTCGGCAAAACCACATAGCCCTAATGCCTGCCATCGAATGGTTGTGGTTGAAATTATTTGAGCCCTTAAAGTCCATAATATGTGTTACAAATATTTTTAAAGATCCAAAATCTGAGTTGTGTCATGCATTTTCACCCGCATTGTCTTTAAAAAATTATTATTAAAAAATTCGTCGAATTTTATTTGTCCCATAACAAAATTTTCAGTGCAAATTTGTCAGAGAATTCATGACAATTCTCGAAAAATTTCTGACAATTCATTGTCATGACAATTTTTTTATGAAATTAAAACTTGTCGACTATTGTCGGTTATTTTCCGGCAATTCTACAAAATAGTTTAATTATTTATGAAACAGAAAATTGTCGGGTTGTCAGTTTACAAATTGTCACCTCTCGCAATTGTCAATTTTTATGAAACAGGGCAAACTTTGGAACTTCCTGGGGATACATTTCCAGAAGATCACAATTTCCAGCAATTTAAGTGCAGAATTAACATACATCTGCAAGCATCTCGGGGCGCTGATGAAGCGTTATTGGCTTTCCTTTCCCGGGAGAAGTATTTAAAAAAAAACGCGAATTCATTAATCGGGCTCTTTCAACAAGATCGCTATGTATGTACGTACACTGTGCAATCTCATGGCTATGAACGAGTACAAATAAAACAAATTTTTCTTAAACAAATTCAGGGGAGGAAAATTAGCAAATATCCCAAAATAAGCCCCCATATACGGTTGGACGACTTTTAAATACATAAGTACTTTTACTTAACCCATCGCGCATGTTTCTAAGCACAGCACAAGTTTGCCTCTTTTTTTTCTTCGTTTTTAAACCGCAACAACAATTATTCACGTGCTTGCCGTGTAGGCAAATATTTAATCAGCAAAAATTTATTCAACAAAATAAAGTAGATTTCCGTCCTACAAAAAAAACCCGATTGTCTGTTTCATTTGTAATTGCATGAGCTCAGAAATCCGAAAGCAATAAAATGCCACTGGAATTTGAGCTCTTGATAATACTGTGGATGCGAATTTTATTTATTTTTTTTTAAATTGCATAAGCAAATAAGCATAAATCGCTTATATGCGTCACAGTGAATTTGCAAAGGTCGGAGTAAAAATGTAATATTCTATTACTGCAGATACTTTCTATTTCCACCGATACATAATATAGTTTAATGACCTCTCCCTCTGACACTTCGACTTGGAAAGAATATTTTTTTTTGTTCGGCTTGCAGAAACAACACATTTTTTAACAATAAATCCTAAAAAAGCCGGTTCCAACAAATTAATTTTTTTTATTATAAGCAAATTGTCTCAACGCAGTTAACACGAGGCGACAAGTTGTTTTTGCGGCCAGCAATAGAGATAACACCAACACTTTGACCAACAGAGCTTTCTATACTATCGGCACTCTTTTGCGGACACTAACACAGATGAAAACGAAAAATCGTGCAGCAAATATCAGCACACGAGACTTGTGGGCTTGTGGCTTGTTGTGCTTAGGTTATTGCGTGATAAGCACGTGGAGCGGCGAATATGAAGCACACAAATATATGTATCTATCTAGGAGGTACATTGTACATACTATAATTAAATTTAATTCTCTCAGGCAAGAAGAAAAATTTAGTTAATTTCCCTTGAACCTGAACGGATGTGGCTATAATTTAGATACATACTCTTTGGTTTATCCTCGAAAATGTCACTGAGTCCGGCTTGATCCCAGACTAGCACATGTCCATTGTGTTGACGGTTTCCTTCGTTGATACGCATTTTTTTTATTATTATCGAATGAGTATAAAAACTTTTTTAAAAATTAATAACAAACTTAACAACTTTTTTTACAACAGTCTTTGTATAATTTTTGTTTTAAAAATTGTTCACTTTTTGCGAACTTTTTTGTACCATTTCATGTCCGGCTATGACCAAAATTGTAAACACATTATTTTACAAGTAATAAACGCGGATAAATATTTTTTGGTAACAAAAAAAAAACAAATTGCTATAACAATTGAATGTAGGAAATTCCTTTGTAATTAAGGTCAGTTATATGCGGAGTTGTGTGAATCTATTTACGCGTGCACATCCCGAACTATGTGTGTAGTGTATCTATAGAAAGATTCGATTCTTAATTTAGAACACGGCAAGCGAGTACTAATGAAAAAATACTGTACGAGTTCTAGTATGTTAGCTGACTGACTAGACTTCCACCGGTAGTGCTGTGATGGCTTCTATCCCAAGACGAGGTAGCGAAGTGATATATATTTACTTGTTAGACTGCCGCACCGCACCAATTTCGTTACTGTATTTGTGTTTCGGTGTGACTGTGTATATAAAAGAGAGAACTTTTATCAGAGGGAAAATGTGTACAGTGTACATTTCCCTGCTTTTTTTTTGTGGTATTTTTTGCAATTTTTATTGTTGCTGTTTCTTTGATCCGGTGGTGTATCTGCTGCGGCGAATTCACTTCTCTTTTTCATGCAGATAAAAAAAAAATTGGCTTCGTATCGCGTTTGACCTTCTTAGAGAGAGTACGGCTACAAAGTCGTAAGCGAGCGCTTGAATAAAACTTTTTGACTGCACTGTACACTGGGGTAGTAAGCGAGAGGAATGTGTGTATATTGGGCCTTGGATGGATACCGGCTTGTTTGATTCATTGTAAACTTCCCCCCAGCCCCATACTTGCAACGCTATCAGCGCCTGAATACATACCTACAACTACATGTATGTGGTGTGGATACTTTTTCTCCTCTTTTGCTGTGATTTCTGAGAATGTAAGTGTACATTGGATTTTTATTATTTTACTGCTGCTTTCGGGGATCCAAAGTCCGTTTGAGCGTGTGGTGTGGTTGGGCGATTCTTCGGGGAATAGCTCGACTGAATGATGTGATCACAGCATTGTGGGGAGTGCTTTTGAAATTTGTCATCTGCAGGTACCTACCAAGAGAGGATCATTACTTTTGAATGGAGATGGTGTCATTTCAAATTCCGGTCTACTGTGCAGACTCCAGAGGTTAATGATTTTATGGGGATATTGTGCAAAACGTGCTATTTCCGTGACTCGTATTTGTATCTCGTTTTGGATGGAGTGCACACACGTGTAGTCAGATTTGGTAATATGTACCACGATCCCTGAGTAGGTATAAACAGCTGATTTTGCGAGGCTGATCTATGAGAAGAATTTGTAACTAAAACGGGTGTAGCGATAGCGATGTAATAGGTAGCTGCTTTAGATACGATAATTGGTAGATGATGGTGTGCATGTGCACCGAAATATTTCAAAAATGCATCGCCTGACTTAGGTGGAAAGTAGCACAAACACGTTTTAGTGTAAATACTCTCGACAATTGAATTATGATCATAGCAGATTTGTCTGCAGTGATCTTCCTTGGCCAATTTTTTTTTTTTAAGGAGCATTCTTAATTACGCAAATGGCAAAGCTTTTTGCAAGCTTATACAATCAAACTTCCATAACTCGAACTTCTTTAAGTCGAATTTCTCTATTACTCGAAGTTTCATGGAGAACTCTGCGTTTTCAAGTTTTCAACTTTTGGCCTCCAGTTCGACTTATGGAAGCTCCACTGTAGTAGGTAGGTATGTGTATATTTCGAAAACTGAAGAAACCAACAATTTTACATAGAATCAGACAATTTTAAAAATATAATCATCAGAACTTTGAGAGAGGTGGATCAGTGTTTTTAATTTAAATTGGTTTCGACGGCCAATCTCACAACCTTTCGTTCAATAGTACCACGCTTTAACTACTTACCCACTTCCACCTATTCTAGATAGAAGAAGAACCCATTTTTTATTAAGGGAAAGCAAAGGTTTAAACATTGAAATCATCATAGACTGAATTTCCAAAATTTCGTCATACACTGAATTTATTTCTCAACATATCATATGTTCACAAAAATAAATATTGTAACCATCAGTCATCATTCTCTTAATTCCCCTTTAAATTGACAAGAAGAAAAAAAATAAGAATAAAAAATTGTCTCACGTTGGGCGCCAATTAAGGAGATAGCAACCCTGCGTTTATTTTATGGATTTCGATGATGCCTTTCACACCAGACAAGCTTTGATATAAAGGTTATCATCCCATAGAGCTTCGAAAAAAATTTCCCTCTATGCAAAGTCATAAAAATATTTCGTGTTCGTCAGAAAATCATATCCTTGAAAGGAAGCAATATTTGATGAATTGTTCGATAGTATAAGCTAGTATTTTCCTCTTGAAAAACATTTCTGTTTTCTCATCTGCATTGTCAGACTGCGCTAAAAGCGATAGAGTCTTACATGTTCAGAGGATTATATTCACAGAGCCATATTCTGGCCGGAGCAGAGCTTCCACAAAATAAACCAATTGAGAATGTAAGACCATCAAAAGCCATGGCCAAGAGAATTATTCTCGAGAATACCAAAATTAGGGCAGACCTACATAAGATGCTCACAAATAGAATGGCACAGGGTGTCTTCCTTGTTGCCTGAGTTGGAAAAATCTGTAGAATTGTTAAAACTCTGTAGATCAAAGTTTCGAGTGCCAATACTGATACTCTCTGAGCGTTGCCTTCTAAGGAGCCATGGTAGGAGATAAGGCTTAACTAATACGTGGATATTACTTATATTCTCTGTAAATGTCAAGCTATTACCCAAAGATTTGATTCTATATTTTCTGTTTCATTTTCAAATAAATTTTAACGATGTTCACGATCAATATACATTTATCTTCATCTAGGAGGCCGCATTCCGTATCCCAGTATCCAGTTGGCATAAGAAGTAAAGCTATTCTATTGTCGATTGGCTATGGAGAGTTTTGGGTTTGGGTGTCATATGGCCACCGTTACCATCGACTTATTCAATTAGCAATTAAGTGGCAAAGTAATCCAGTCCATTTTCAAGACCATGCGAGTTGCCGCCATGTGACTTTTTCCATACGGAGATCGTCAATATACGCTAACAAACCCAACAACAATTGGAGCACATATTGGAAAAGGCACATTAGCAACATATACATTTCTCTAACAATGAGCTACAAGTTCATTGCTGATCTTTTTAAGTTCTTAAAGCATTCAACCCACGATCTACGATATGGCCACACAGCGACAGCACTTTTCGAATTTAATTTTATAAAACTCATAATAATTGAATAGAGAATTAAAAGATCTATAAACAAGAGTTTTAATAATTTATTTTGTTAGGAATTCTTTCGAAAATCGGTTCATGAATATTAAAAATATCAAGATATGTCAGCGAAGCTTGAAATCATAATGTTACAGCGTTTTTGATCAAGGACAATGCTAAGCGGATACAACTACATACTATCAAAAAGCAGTAAAAATGACCACACTGACCACTGTCACAAGTCATATGATTTCTAAATACTTATCATTTGGGTGCATCTTAAATCGTAGTCATATGACTATTCTTTGACCTGTCAGATAGCCCAACCAGATAATATGATCACGTATATTGACAACTGTTAAGGAACTGATAAGGAGCTTATGACAGAAAAATTATATTTGAAACCCTATGACCTGTCAGATCAGTTCATAAATCAGATGTCTTGTCTGTGATAGAAAATTATTTGACTTCTGCGATTGTGACTCAAGTATAGCAGGTCACTGATGGGTCTCCTGTTCCTATGTGAATTATATATTTCTGCACTATATGGTTATCTGATGATGGTTCGAATATCTGATCCTAAATTCTTGATAGGTCAACTGCGAAAATTCATGTGACTTATCAGGTTGCCTCTGATCTTTACGATAAGTGAATACAGGAAAACTGCGAAGTCGTTCTGCTCCTTAGTGACTGACAGTTACTTTAGAAATAATTATATAAGGATAAGCAATATAATCCTTTAAGGGAAGATTCCTGAAGTTCCGCCGAACAAAAAATTGTATGGCAGGGGTGGATCTATTCTCACCATATTTCTTGTTATAGCCCTTCAAAAGAGGTGACCTCTAATTTGGAGGTGGTACCACTTAAAACGCTATAACTTCTAAACTATTATAGGTACAAAATCCGTTAAAGGATGTACTGGGACACCCTGTATAGTGTATGTACTTCTGTTAATTCGATGTTTCAAATTGCCTCGATAATTATGACATAACTTTTACTAGCCTCTCTAATCGATTGCTCAATTAGGCGTTTAGTTCTATTCTTAAAAAAAATCGTTATTTAATTATATTAAAACGTTTTGTGTATGTCGGAGCAGAATCGCTTAATTGTTGAATTACTGGCAGATGCCATTTTTAGTTACATGTGCCGGCAAAGTCAAAACAAAATATCTATTGTCATAATAGACTTTCCTGATGAAATTACTCATTGCTACGTAGGAATGTATCTATTTGATTAATTCATAAAGCTACTGGAACAGTTAGTACTGTCAGATGGATAGCTCTGTATAACATGTAGTAAATTTCCAACCAAAAGCTTTAACCAACTAAATTATCTTTTGCTTTGTTTTTGTATTGTAAGACTCGCTGAGCTAAGTAAGAAGTAATGAAATTTCCAACAATATATGCACAGTCATTTTGATTGCGTCACTAAGTAACAATTGAATAAAAAAATGACTGTTTAATAATAATGTATAGGCGATATAATAAGTGTTTGCCTAAATGTATCCATTCACGTTAGATAAGATGTGTTAGATACAAATGATGCTTTTTTTTGGAAAAAAATTCCGCATGCTAAATCGCATTTAGAATTATTTCTATTCCGATGCTGTTGCCGTTGGCTAGATAATGGAATAGAAAACTGAATTAAAAATGGGCATTCACATGAGGGCAGACCAAGTTGAAAAAATCTTAAATATGCAAAGGCACGCCCGAGGTAGAAAAAAGATCCACAGAAACATGATAAATTATATACCGTACCTTAACTAGATATCGAAGAAGCGTTTGACAATGTGGACACTGACACAATTCGTGTTTCTCTCACGCGGCTGGGGATAGAAACCCACCTATATCACAGGATATTTTCTATGCTAAAAATTATTCAGGGGCCAGAAAACGATCTAACGATGTAATTTTTACGAAATCTGTATATCTGTAGCAATACACGGAGAACGCACCACAGTGGGTAGGCACCACTGGCGATTTACGATCAATTCCATTAGATGCTCTAAGGCGGCTCTCAGATTGAGGCAAAAAGCAATAAGCAATCAGCAACATTTTTCGTAATATTTATTTAATTTTCCCTTTTGGGGCCTTATTTCATTGGGGCCTTATTTCCTGCAGCCAACCATTGAAACAAAGAAACTCGTATCAACCCCAACATCTCACACCCTTACATCACTCGAATGGTATGGTAATCTCTGATCAAATTAGTACTCCTTGCTCTTAAATGTTGTGGATTTTATATACCTACGGATAGAATGCCACAAATCTAAGGGCCAGATCTTATCAAGCAATACACTCGATATTTTAATTGTGTCCATAAATATGTAGATTTTTGTGCGAGCTATAAACCACGGTTTAATTATTTACTGAAAGTGTTCTTGTTAAAAGAAATCTTTATTTGAATCGATAGCATTATGCATCATCAAATTTTGACGGGTTTGATGGAAAATACATTTTGATACTTCAGTGAGATAAAACTTCAGTGAATTTCGGCGCAGATTTTCCGGTCGTCCGACACCAAGTGGGCAAATACTACGACGTTTAACCACTCGCCTAGAAGAGTATAGGACAAGACGAGATCCTACCAGATTTGGCCGGGACCGTAGCAGCCGTTCTGCTGAAAAGTGAGAATATCACTTAGGCTTGTGTAGTTCGAAAACGAACTAGTTCACTAAGTTCACACACTTAGTTCACTAGTTCATTTAGTTCCCGGTTATTATTTTCAATGGGCCTTACCAATAATCAATTTTAACCTTCAAATTATTATATTAAATTATATTTTGACGTTCACATCAATAGCTAATTTTATATGGAAATTTTTGTGACTTCGTAAAAGTTAGCTTGGACACTAAAAATGATTATTACAGCCGATTTCTTCACAAAGTACTAGCGCTAGTACCGGTATTAGACCAAAAGTTGATACTCAAATAGGTATCAAGTCATTTCTTCAGGAAGTACTAAGCTGAATTTGGTACCGAGTATTAGTTAGTACTCGGTATTAGCTGGACCCTCAAAGTCGGCAGTATAACGTCGTTAGTACCTGAATTAGATCGATTTTATTGCTTTAGCTCTTGCATGTGTTTGTCAAAAAGTAAATACATCGTAGGTTTAAGTCTAATGAAGTTGATTAGAAAATGGATTTCATTTTTTATAGGGATTTGCTTCAATAATTTCGATGACGACATTGAGAATGTGAATGGTGAAGAAGGGGTGGCAACTCGTTGATCTGAGCGCCGCATCTACCATATTATGCTACAAGGGAATACAGTAAATACTTAGGACAATGTGGATTTTTTCGGCAATTTCAGTTGTCCAGAGTAACGTTTTTTTTACGTTCGAACTTGGACGAATTGCAGTACGGTTAACATATTTTATATACTTTCAGTTTTAGTCGGTAATCGTTTTTATTCACGACTTTAGCAGTAATCGTTAGATATTCCATGAGCAGTAATTGCTGATCAGATCTACGATTCATTGCAAGTGGATCG
This sequence comes from Cheilosia soror, assembly GCA_949372485.1. NCBI lineage: Eukaryota > Metazoa > Arthropoda > Insecta > Diptera > Syrphidae > Cheilosia > Cheilosia soror. The sequence goes on along the minus strand of OX443561.1, from coordinate 92,933,534 downwards.
ATGTAAATAGTGGTTGCCGACGTCATTCGCGTACCAGCCGCTAGTGTATGTCGCACACTGCCAAAAGTATGATGTATGGCCTTGACACGCCACTTTATTCGTGCTAGATACCCCTATACATACATATTTTATGGCAGGAAAGCAACAACAATATAAAAAAAAATACTTGCTCTTGAATAAAAATCAGTCATCCTGCTAAATGTTTGACTCTCAATGAGCATAAATGAGCATAAAATGTCACCGTTATGGCATTTCATACTCAAAAATGGGTACTAGACCAGTTTTTAGACGTATTAGTCGTTAGTACGGTTGATAAATTTAGCTCTGGTACTAACGATGTGAAGAAATACACAAGTACCAACTTTTCGTTGATACTGAGTATCAGAGCTAGTACTAGGTCTAGCTAGACCGGGTACTAATACTCATGTGAAGAAATCGGCCGTTAGTACCGCACAATGATTTTCATACAAACGAAATAAACTAAAACTAAGTACACACGATTGTCAGATCTGTCAATCCTCTAACAATGACTGACAATGAGCTTACAATAGCCAACTATCTCACAATACAAAATTGTCCGTTCACACGGTTGTAGATTTTGTCCCAAATGACTTTTCTGAGAACGTTTGTTAGGTTGAAAATTGTGTTGGTCTATTCGTTGTCCGACATTTTCAGACAAATTAAACTTTTTGTTCCTTAATTTTTGCAGTACAGATAATGGAACAAAATATTGCACTTGCGACTTTTTAATTCTACGAGTTGGAAGACTCAACATGGACTCAACACAATTCGATGAAATTCTACCTTTGGTGACTCCGCACATCAAGACACCAATATGCGCGCAAGCATCCAGGAAATCGATATGGTTTCATTGGCAATTTTTTTTATGTATTTCTCGAGGTGGCTTTTGAATGTGGATACCATCGGCGACCTCTTACCTCAGGGCTTCTTTGGGTAGTTTATACTCTGCGCATCCAACAAACGCATTCACTCTGTATATTCTTTGTGTACGATATTTTTTTTTCGACTTTTCTAATTCCAATTGGAATTTACATTCCATTTCCCACTGTTGTTCGTATCAATATCTTCTGAATTATTGTCCATCGGTTAAAAGCAAACTTCGATTTCGCTCCTAAACCACTGGTTATATTGTCTCAGAATGAAGAAATTGTAAGCAATTGTCAACTTCCATAAAAAACGACATCTGACAATTTCTAATCAGTCAGACAATGTCCTAATTGTCTGCAATGATAAAAATTGTGTGTTCAGACTTCTTCAGACAATGGTCAGCAACCTGACAATTTCATAGTCAGATGGAGGGCTGACAATTGGCTTATTATTTTTAACTGACGTATCTCACAATATTGTAAGATCTGACAATCATGTGTACTTAGCTTAAAGAAAACAATCCATGATTTTTTCAGACTACAGACTACGGATACAGACATAGAAGACAATCATGTCGTGAGGGAACAGCTCCAGCTCACTCACTTATATTTTTTATATTTTCAAACATTTTTTTTTATTTTCTGTGAATTTGACTAATTTGAACTAAACTGAACTAAAATGAGCAAACTAGTACAGTAGCGTGATTTGAACTAAATTGATCGATCACTCAAATGAACTAAATTGTCCAACTCTGATGTGGCTGAAGGTGTCGCAGAAGAGTATCGGCCATCAAACGAACGTGCAACGCAGAGAATTTTGATGAAAGACTGTAAGATGTAAGTACCGACAGTACATCAGCTATTAGCCGTTGACCGCCAAGTGCGTAATAATCCTATACGCTCAAACCATTCTGAATCTTGACCACGCCTAATCTCTCGTTTTGGCGATTTACACCGGCCGGAAGATCGCCTGATCGCTACTTGGATATGTTCCAGATTCCTTTTTGTGGGTTTTTTTGCAGACACGAGTCTATGTCAACAAGAATCAGACTCTTGAAACCCTCAAAGAAAATATTCGTCAAGAATGCGAGGAGCTATCGGCAGAAGTTCTGGCAAGAGTGATGGAAAATGCCAAAAATCGGAGCCGAATGGTCATCAATTCTGGCGGCGGCCACTAAGATTTAAAAAAAAAAAGTAAAACATTAAATGAACATAATCCAAAAGCAGAACTAAAGTTTTTCATTCATACAAAAAATAACATCGGATGACAACTCTTGCGGCACCTTGTATACAACTGGATGACCTGATTATCGAGAGAAAAATCCCCAAATTATACCTACTACCCTATAATAAGAACCAATATTACTTTTAGCAGTCTCATCAGTTACTGGTTGTTATTGCACCCTAAGGAGCACAAACGTTTTTTTTTTCTTGTTCGTAAGTTCCGACGACGGGGGATTGTATTGGACACAACATTCGTTGTGATGTATTCAGCATCCGTCTCCACTAGACCAATAAAATAACACTAAACCGGCAGCTATCAGGCACGGAGCACGTACTTTTGTGTGTAACGGTGTTTATTCTAAAAACGTTTCTTATAATTATATTTGTTGTTTATTTAATGAAGTCATTTTACCATTTATAAAGTAAAATTAATATGTACTTGCGGTGGAGGCGAATAGAGATATGACAGTTGCTAGACATGGTTATCGTATACTTAGTAGGCCTTAAAGACCCAGTATGCTGGACTACTGAGCGAGAACTCTAGTTGCCACTCCGTTTTCATCCAAAAAGTTGCAGAAATCTACTTTCATTCTAATAGAGCATTTTTTTTTAATTTAGATTTACATTGATTAAAAAAAAAGTCTAAAATAGTATGTATACGCCACAGTGAACGGGTTGGGTAATTTTTATCTCGCTTGATCCTGATAGGCGCGGTTTGTGTTTTTACAGATTTATCCTAATTTAAATCGTTAATCCAACCCAATTTTGGTTTTCTAATTTGTGGTGTTTAACATTATCAATGAATATTTAGACAAAAGGAGCAGAGTCATTTAGTCGTCGAAAAGTAATACGAAAAGTTCAGCCTACCTAGTATAGTCTGAGTACTTTTTGTCCAGCAGGTCTTGATGAAAAACACCAACTAAGTCATTTGGGTCCTCAAAATAAACGATTATTTGTTTTGATGTCGATATTTGAACAACAAATTCGTTATCAATTACAAAACGAATTTTTTTTTATAAATATAATATTTTGATACTGCAAAAATTTGGTTTATGCTTATTTAATCTGGTAAAAGGAATGAAGAACTTTGAATTGTCTGTTGGTGTACCTATTTGCAAGTAGATTAAAAATGATCTGCCGAAACGTATCACGTTTTGTGAATTTTTGGTCAAAAGGTTGAAAACGTTTGCGTAAGTAAGTACAGTTGAGCATTTTTAACTTTAAACGATTCCAAATCGTGATGTTTGGACATGTGATGTTCACATGTTGCCTGACAGTGAAGTTTATGAGATTGACCCAAATTTGGAACTAATAACGATGGCCCATTGTGGCATGAGATGTTTAGTTTGGTATAGCTATATACGAACGTTCATCCTAAAAATATAACGCACACCAATTTATACAAAAAGACAGGTCTAGGGGGTGTAATGCCAAATATTTGTAGAGAGAAATAGGAGAGTAACAAAAAGTGAAACGCGAGTGCTCGCACCACCTCTCAATCCCACAATGGAATGAGTTTAGGGTGTTTCACTATTCGTTACGCTTTCACCATCAGGATAGCTTTAGCGAAGCGGCACCACACTACAGTGTTTCATTTTTTGCTATGCTTTTTAATTATTTTTATTTGGTGACACCACCTTTTGCAGGTAACATTATGACTGTCTAAAAAAAAATTCAAAAACTCTAAACAATCTTCTTTGTTTATCCCAATGTTTAACTGATAAGTGATACAGTTTTTTCATTTTTCATTTATTTGCACATATAATCTTTTACATTGGACTTAAGTTAAAGTCTATATAAGTAAAAGTTAAATAATTTAAGATTAAAAAATGATTTATTTATTGGCTTTGCTAATTATAATTATAAATTAAAATAATGTAAACTATGCAAGTTAACAATGAAGCATGTTTTAGAAAAAGAAATATAGAAAATAAAAAGAATATAAACACGAAAAGAAAGATAATAAAAAAAGGAAAAGATACAAAAATGCATTTAAGTGGCTAAGGTCAGATATCTAAATAAAACTTTATCAAATGACTTAGTTCCGCGAAGTTTTCCGATGTCCAAGGGAAGAGTGTTCCATTCTCTGATAACATAAACAAGATATTGGTTCTCGGAGTTCCTGCATGTAAACTTTGGTTGAATAAAGACAAAAGAACGAGTTGAAGTTGGGAACTGAAGTTTTTCGAACAGATAATGAGGTTCCTTGCAAATCAAAATGTGGTTAAGTGTTTTTAGGGCACAAAACTTGAAATATGTGTGCAGGCCACAGCCCAGTATCCTGTTAGTGTTTTCCGAAATATGATCAAAACGTTTAAGATTATAAACATACCGCGTAATGTTGTTGAAGGCTACTGTAAAATTTCTTCGTGTTTCTGAGTTATGACAGCAGAATATCGGACATCCATAGGTAGCGATTGGCAATATTAAGCTTTTGGCTAAGCTAAGCCTTATATGCTGAGGAACAAAGTGCTTTGTTAATGACAGGGTCCGTAAACATTCGTATATTTTGCCAATGACTATTTGAATATGTTGGTCCCATGTAAGCGTAGAATTGAGCCAAATGCCTAGGTTTTTCGCTTTTTCAACATATTCTAAAATAGTGTCACCTAAATATAATGCTGGGAAATAGCTACTGTCAAGCTTGTTTTTGTAGACTATCAAGCATTTTGACTTTGCCGGATTTAGTTGTAGGTGATTTCTGACAGACCATTGTGAGATTTCCTTAAGATCGCTATTAAGTTTCTCTATTCTATCTTCTAACATTCCCAGCTTGCAGCTCAACTGTATCTGGACACCATCAGCATATAAATGTATTGATGAGTGTCGGACTACTTCTGGGAGATCATTAATGAACATTACAAAAAGTAATGGTCCAAGAATTGAGTTAGAAAACATTCATTTAAAATGCAACTCATTTATAGCTCATCTATAACAAGACATCTGATCTACAGCGCAATTGATCTATGGGACCTCTCATTTAATATGTGTTTGGTATTTCTACTTATACGAACTTCTGATAAACATTCGAGAACATAACTATTCTCTGAAAGCTTCTCAGATTAGCCGCTCGGATTCGGCATACATTTTAAGTGTCTTAGTTACAACATTATTTTATAAAATGTTGGGCCTAGGGTTCTATGTGGCACGACTGGGCTATCTATTTATTTTATTTCTTATTTATTTTTAATTTTTGTATTTCTTCTACAATTGGAAGTAGCACATATCTATGAAAAGACTGCTTATACGAAGAATGTACCCGTACGATAAGCCATACAAAAATAGCTTAGTTCAACACCGATTTACGAGTATGGTAACGTCAATGTAACATAGAGCTTAAGTCAGCGGGAAGTCCACAAATTAAGTAAATTGGGTCGAATATGCTCCATGCAGCCCATCACATACTCATCTCATAACCTCATTTACGATGGATTTTAGGTCAAAACATAAAGCAAACATTTCATCAAGGATCACTTTGGGGATACATAGATAGGATAGAATTTTCGAATAAGTTGCTGCGCTATTTGGACCAAACTTTTCGTTAAAAATGTAATTAATTGTGGATGAAACGTTAATGGATGGATTGTCCAAAGGTTCTTCGGAACTCCTTTCTGACAAATTTTCCAGCCCACATTTTACGCAAAAATTTCTTAACAAATTAGATACAACTGTGTAAAATAAATTATTTTCCCGCTCAAAAATGATTCATTTTGTGTAATCGACACATGTTACAACTCTGCTACCTAATGTTGTTGCCTTCCAAGTTCAAGTAGCTGTAGCTACACCTACATCAACAAAACAAATCGTTGTACGTTATACGTTATCCTGCAGCTCAGCAATAAAAACAATTTATTTTATATTCTTATCTGAATCATGTGTCGTTGGCAGATGGGTTTTTTGACTGTACTGAAGACTGAACTCATGACACAAGTGGTCAGTTGTTTCCTCGCATTTCCTGTGTTTGTGTCCAAAAGTCACTTTATGTCTTCTGAAAAATCATATGACCTGTCGATATGTCAATGGTCAATCTCAGATAGTCTTATTGCAGGCAGTTAACTAAAAATAGTCATAATTTTTTGAAAGCATATGACTAGTTTAACAATAGAACTGTCAACTTGATAGACATTTTACTCGTGTATAAAACGTTCACTGATTTGACAGAGCTGTCAGATTTTATTTGATTTGACAGAGATGTCTGATTTTATTTGTGATAAGGTGCCATATGACTGCAAAGTACAAAGATAGCCTCGGCTTTTGGGTTATTTTAAGAAATTCAATTTATATATAATTGGAATATAATATTTCATTCATTTTTCGATGAAGGTCAAGTTATGTGTGAGTTCAATTCTATTTTCATCTCAAGTTAAGTACTAATTTATTTTACAGTCCAAATCGAATCCAAAATGCTGTGGATCGAGTTTGTTCCTTCTAATGATGCCCAAATATAAGTAAGCTTTGACTACTGGAAACATAACATTTCGTCCGAAAAATAAAGGACTAAATTCTACTGGAGACTGCTCGCCAAAGATCGTGCTGGCTGCAGACGCTTTTTCGTTGAGGCCCAGGTGTGGTTCACTTAGGGAATGCAAGCGCATGCTTGGTTTATTATATTATAATAAATGTTGGAAAACATTTTCGAAAACTACATTGTCAACCGAAATATCAAAAATCCAAATGCGCACTGTGACGATTATGATCTTTTGTGCGCCTCATCGAAGGAAATATTCAAATATATTTATGAATTGAAGGTTCTATGTGATACCTAGATTTGTTTTGTATTTCCTGAGGACGAAGGGTTTCTCCGAAGAAGCAGTGTCTCCTCACACCACATAGCTTATTCATCAGTCGTCCATGCAGAGAGAGAATTCGATCTGGAAACCCATTCGTCTTCCTGATATCATCCTTTTTTCCTGCTAAAGCTAAGTACGCTGCTCGAGCGAAACTAAATTTTAACGGCTTTCCAATTTTTCTCTCCAAACATTAGCTAAAACCCTAGCTAAATTCTGGCATAGAGTGCGCTGTCGATAGAAGTGTCACAGAAAACAGCTGTTCGTTGAAAATAAGTTTCTTCAAAAATTCATCAACGCGAAAAAGTGTTACATTTCCGTTGCACTTTCTTGTTTTCCTTGAATTCTTGTCTGCTATTCCTTGATCTCAAATTTATTACTTTCAAAGGACTCCTCATCGAGGTATTCATTGAAAAACACTAAACACTAAAAACAAAACCACTATCCTTATTTACTTTTCCGCAACACAAAAACAGAACAGAAAAAAAACCAACATGATCTGTCAAAATTTAGCTTTAAAAAATGTGCCGAACTATTAATGGACGCGCTAAATTGTGGCAGATACATGCAGTACAGTCTGAAACGAAAATTAGATTTTTTAGCTGAAGCAGCGTACCGCTCGGCTAAATGGATTTGCTTAAATTTAGCTCAGCTAAATTTTGGAGAGAATTTTGTATGGGAGCTAAAATTTAGCTTGAGCAGCGTACTAAGCTTTAAGAGATTTTCTTGATTTATTGTTAAAAAGTAAATATTATTTCAATACGCAAGATATACTTCCTATTCCCAACTTTGCTATTTTTTACTGCCGAATTAACAAACAAACTTTTTGGTAAGCGGTAATTTTTCGAACAGATCAATATATACATACGTATTTGCAAAAGTCTGACCGCGCTTTGAAGCTTCTATGGTAACTACAGGAGAGGTATTGTTCAATCAATATTGTTCTGTAACGACATCGGCTAATAGCGACATACTTGAAAATTGTGTAAAGTCTCGCAGGGCTCGAATTATTTCCTATATGGACCTATATATAATATATATATATTTAATATATTATATTTATATTGATGCAATTTTTAAAGGTCTTGTAAGGTTTATCTAGTAAAGAAATTAAATTTAGATAGGCAAAAATCTCTCAGCAAATAGCATAACATTTATGTATACATTTTATGTATATAAATACTTACAAATAAATAAGTGCATTACATAAATTTTGATAGAGTAATGTTATTAGTAACATACCTGAAAAATAAAAAAAAAATAAAAATTAAGAATGGTGTAAAACAAAATATAAAATAAAAAAATGTCTGCACTAAGCTTGTATCTTGATGAAAAACTTAAGTTAACAGTAAGAATGCAAATATCAAATTTATTAAAAAATTTCCTGTGAAATTTTCAGAAAATCATAATTTATGCAATTCAACGCAAAAATATTTAGCTGCAACCTTTATTTCATACTAGCTTTTGCCCGCGGCTTCGCTCGCGCAGTCCTCAGGATTTGGTACACAGATATTCCTTCACAGTCAGTTAGTTCCCTCTTTTATTTTTATATATCGCGCAGAAAACCTACCTAAGAGAAGTTAGTATCTCTGAAAAATGTGTTTAATGCCCTATTGGAGAAAACAGTTCAAAGATTATATGATCAATATTTTTGTTAGTGAAGCGCTGGCATCTCAACACAGATCACAATCTATGGGACAAAACATATTCCTTTGCTGGCAAATACTGCGATATGATAAGCACAATCTTTAGAATAGGGGGAGCTTTTACCCCTTAATTATATTCAACACCTCCCAGATCTTATTACACTCTTGCAACCAGAAAGATGCATCACTTTCTAGCAGTATGACCCCATTCATACAGAATATCTTTGGAGTACGTACGCTGGAGTTAGATGAAGCGATAAGCATATTCAACGGCGAAAGATTTTGGGACGCATTACAAAGTTTAATATGGATACGACGAACGGTTCGTGAAAAGGGCCACAAACTAAGTTTGAAGTCGATCTGATGAAAAATAAACTTTGACCCCCCTCTTACCCCTTTAAGGGTAGAATTTCCAAAATCGAAGAAAACATTTTCTTTATTTCTCATAGAGAATATACAAACCGAGTTTGAAGTCAATCGGATGAATAATAAAAATTTCCTATACAAACTTTTACCCCCTCTTTTACCCCTTTAGGGGTAGAATTTCCAAAATTAGAGAAAGAAGTTTTCTTTATTTCTCATTGAGAGTCAACAAAGTCAATCGGATACAAACTTTGACCCTCCTTTTTACCCCTTTAAGAGTCGAATTTCCAAAATTGGAGAAATGTGTTTTCTTTATTTCTCATAGAGTGTACACACCGAGTTTGACGTCGATCTGATAAAAAATAAGAATTTTTTCATACAAACTTTGACCCCCCTCTTACCCCTTTAAGGGTAGAACTTTCAAAATCGAAGAAAACATTTTCTTTATTTCTCATAGAGAATATACAAACCGAGTTTGAAGTCAATCGGATGAATAATAAAAATTTCCTATACAAACTTTTACCCCCTCTTTTACCCCTTTAGGGGTAGAATTTCCAAAATTAGAGAAAGAAGTTTTCTTTATTTCTCATTAAGAGTCAACAAAGTCAATCGGATGAAATATAAAATTTCCCCATACAAACTTTGACCCTCCTTTTTACCCCTTTAAGAGTCGAATTTCCAAAATTGGAGAAATGTATTTTCTTTATTTCTCATAGAAAGTACACAAACCGAGTTTGACGTCGATCTGATAAAAAATAAGAATTTTTTCATACAAACTTTGACCCCCTTTTACCCCTTTAAGGGTAAAATTTTGCAAAATCTGAGAAATTAGTTTTTTTTATTTTTCATAAAGTATACATAAACCGAGTTTGAAGTCAATCGAATGAAAAATAAAAGTCTTCCTATACAAACTTTGACCCCCCCCCCCCCTTTTACCCCTTTAGGGATCGAATTTCAAAAAATCCTTCCTTAGTGGTTGTATACATCATAAAAAAAAACCTCTGTGCAAAATTTCAGCTTTGTAGAGCAAATGGTTTAGGCTGGGCGTTGATCATCTGTCAATCGGATACTTCATTTTTATATATAAGAAGATTGTGTGTAGTTCTTTCAGTTAACATCATGATTCATGATACATAAAAAAAATGGATACTGAAAATAGTATATATAAAGGACACCAAGATCATCGTTAATTAAGACGTATTTTAAGAATGACCTGCGAAATAAATATGTAAAAAACATTTAAGAATAAACAAATCAAAACATCGAGAATATACCTACCAAAAAGGATATAAAAAATATTGAAATCGAAATCGGAACTAAAAAAATTCTTTTATATATTTTAACATTTTAGAAGAAGAAATATCTATAGCAAAAAAAAACGAAAATGAAAGAGCATTTTTTTAATTAAGGAAATGTTATTTAATTGTATAAAAAAAAAAAACCAAGTTAGTATAACTAGACATTTTCTTTTATAATTTCGATCTCATATATAAAACAGTTTGCCCTGACTGAACAACGCTCAGCCAAAATGAAAAAAAAATCCATTTTATTGCCAAAGTGAGCATTTAGAAGCGAATTGGGCAAAGGGGGATCAAATTTTGTATGAGAAATTTCTTATTTTTCATCCGATCTATTGCAAAATCGGTTTGTGAAATATATACAAGAAATAAATAAAATCAGTGACATAGAAGTCGTGAACTTTTGGCTCGGCGATGGAATAGTTACGAAGTGGTATGAAAGTGATTTAACGCGAATTAAAACACTTGTTTCTTACTTTTAAAATTAAACAATATTTATTTGGAACTATGTCCTTTATTATTGAAATACTTTTTACTAATTCTAAAAGGAGCTTAAGGCTACTATGTAGTTACAATAAGACTATCGATAAATTCATCATACAGTCGTATTTATATATTTTTCTTATCTATCTACAAGGAGACCCAAGCGTACAATCGTCTTGCTTGATAATGAAGAAGAGATAATATTCCAACATTGTATACAAACGATATTATCTCTTGTACATATGTTATCATTGTAGCGTTGTGTGCAAGACTGTACTAGAGGCTAAAGATATCATTGAATACAAATAATGTTATCTTTTTTCTCAATATGTTTTGCTATGGATACTTAACTCCCCCCCTTGTTAAACGAAATCGTCCCGATTTTTCGACGCTATTTTTAACATTTCTCTTTCATAAGTTTTGTTATATGCGTCAATCTTTTTTTGTTTTTGACGATCTGTTATACATTGTATAGTTTTTATCATTACGTACGTAGATGCTAGAATAACAATCAGTGTTACAATTGTGTATATAGTTGATAATATCGGTTTTTCTTCAAAAGGAATAATTAGTTTTTTTAAAGTATCTATGTTATCGAATTTGTACATTGTATCTTCTTTAATTATTTGGTCGATGTAAGACTCTGAATTATGATTTCTTAATATAACTTCTTTAATTTGCTTATGCATGTTTTTGTATATTTTATCGTCTAGATTTATAGTATTTTCATAAGTAACTAAGTTTATACCATTAATTGTTTGATTATTTAACTTATGCTTACCGCTTAATAACATAACACCGGATTCAATTTCTAAGTCGTAATCGTATTCTTGTTTAATGTTGCATTTTGAAGTTATATTCTTTAAAAGTGGAATAAGACAATTTTCTTCTTCAAAGTTAATTTCACAAATGTTTTTACTTAGATGATTTTGACAATTTCTTGTTCTTAAATAAGTTTGGTTACATAAGGCAATTGTTTTATCTGTAATGATTTTTCCATGTTTTGAATTTAAAGGTGTTACTTTATACAATTTACATGATTTAATTAGAACTGGATATTTATATATTGTGATGAAGAATTCATCAGTTCTAGCTAAAAATATTTTAGAGTACTCAAGTATATTTATTATGGGTACTTGAATTATTTCATGTTGAATAATATTTTTAATGTCATCTAAGTCTAGGCTTTCTGATAAATATTCATTATTTTTTGCTGCATTAATTGTTCTGGTCAATAATAATAATTGTTCGTTGTTTGGCTCGAATAATTTGGTCTTCTTTCGTTTCTGCGTTCATGTGGCATATTTTTGTGGTGCTTATCTTGAGTGAGATGTAAATGCCTGTGCACATTATCATGTTCTATTCTGCGAGCAATTGCGAATGCGTGTTCTAGATCATTTATTGTAGCTGAATATAATGATCCTCTTGTAAAGTTGTCACTCATACCATCAATGAATATACGAACTGCGTCGTCGTTAGCATTTTTAATTAGTCTGTCGATTATATTCGGCGGATCACCTGACATAGTGATTTTTGATATTATTAAATTGAGATTTTTATTTATCTCGTCGTGGTATTCAGACAGTGTGCTTCTTTTTTGCGTGATGGCTTTCATCATGTCTTGTAGCACGTATAGAGGTTCTTGATTAGAGTACGTATAATCTAATCTGTTACGTATCGCCTCAAAATTAAAAATTGTGTTATAATTAGTTAACACATTCGCGGCTGCATCCTGTATTTTACTTTTTACTATAGTCAATGCTGCTGCGTACTTACTGTGTGTTTTGAAGTTTTTAATGCTGTCCATTAATCTGGATGCTTCTTCGCGCCACGACCGATAATTTGATTGATCGCCGTTGAAAATAGGTAGGCTTTTAAATGCGTCTAACTGTATTTCACTACCATCTGTATATGTGGTTCTTATTTCCTCTAGCACAGGTATGTTTGGTACTATGCCTAATCCAGATTTTACTTCATTTAGTTTTGTTTCTAAATTAGTGTTTATTTGATTTTGGTTAGTTATTATTGCTGCTAACCTTGCATTCTCTGTGCGTGTGTGCTCTAGGGTTTGTGTTACTGTGTTGCACCTGGTTTCTAAAGCTTCTAATCTTGCCATTAATACTGCGAGTTGTTCCATTTTGAACTCGTGTCTGTTGTCGTCGAATTTGTGTGTTTTTTTCCTCCACATATACACTTTCACTGAATTGCTTAGCTGCTTCGTATGAAGAAGCTATATTTGTACCTGCTATGCTAGGTAATTCTTGTAACCGGTAACGCGAGTGTTCTGTTTATACTAGATTTCACTACTTGTTCCCGAGGTCCGCTCGATTGAAGTTAAAAAGTATATTTAACCTCCTGGCAGGATCGCCAATTAAAACACTTGTTTCTTACTTTTAAAATTAAACAATATTTATTTGGAACTATGTCCTTTATTATTGAAATACTTTTTACTAATTCTAAAAGGAGCTTAAGGCTACTATGTAGTTACAATAAGACTATCGATAAATTCATCATACAGTCGTATTTATATATTTTTCTTATCTATCTACAAGGAGACCCAAGCGTACAATCGTCTTGCTTGATAATGAAGAAGAGATAATATTCCAACATTGTATACAAACGATATTATCTCTTGTACATATGTTATCATTGTAGCGTTGTGTGCAAGACTGTACTAGAGGCTAAAGATATCATTGAATACAAATAATGTTATCTTTTTTCTCAATATGTTTTGCTATGGATACTTAACTCGCGCACTAAAGTGGCAAACAACGTACATAATGTTATCTTGGTCGTCTCACATAGGTATATTTTTCGCCTAAAAAAAATACGCAGTTGCAATACGAGACCGAAGCCGAGAGTAGATTAGGTTGGGTTAGTGGGTAGGCAAGACAGGAGAAAACTGTACAGTTTACATGTGCATGCTGCACTTAGATCAAAGTAGATTCATTGTAATGCTCTAGGGGCTTATGACTCCCACACTCTGGAAGCCTATGAAAAGTTTACGGGTTGGTAAAACTATCCCGAAGTATTTAAAAAATTTAAGTAGGCCATTGCCATTTATGGAGTTCTTCTAAGTTTTCGAAAAAAGGTAACATACCACGACCACTAATTCTACTTCTTATCTGGAAGTGGCAAAGAAAGTGTAGGATGTCCTCATGCACCATCTCATCATCGCCATCCTCTGTGGTGATTCCCATTTTCTGGGGTATAGATAATAATAGATGACACAACAGTTTCATTTAATTGAAAAATGTAACATTAATTGTTATATATATCGTTTTCGCGAAATCTGTCTCTATCATACTATAACAGAGACTGCTATTGTCGAAACGATGTCCTTCGATCGTCTTTATTTTACGTGATCTGGCTCCTGTAAATCTAGCCCAATAAATAATCGAAATCGAATGAACAATATGTAGCTACATTGATTTTTAAAAGGCAACTGCGTACCTACTTAACTACGACAAGTACCAAAATGGAAAAAAAGACAACATCCTTTACCCATCCTTTCAATTCAGCTGGAAATGCGATGTTGCAAAAAGTGCGCACACATGGCAAAGGCGGTCGGTGGTGTAGGTAGTAAGGAAAAGTAAATTTTTCTTGACAGATATAATATCTTTTATCCATTCACGGATTAAAATACAATACCTACCTTTGAGTCAACATTTAAATTAAGGCAATTTCACGCAGTATGATTTAATGCAAATAAGTGTGTTATTTATTAGGTAGATAGTATTCCCCAGGCTAGGTATAAGCGATCCACATGTCACTCGACAACGACTATCCGTCCATACCATACTCGAACTCGTGTCAAAAGTATCTAAATATCAGCTAGCGTTAGCCTAAAGCCTACATGTAGAAAAAGCTTGACAAGCTTGTACTACATACGTATGTATCAATATCAATTCCAACACCCAGTGCCAGTGAGTGATGATGACATACCAACCGGCTCTCACATCTTGATTGGATGCTATTCTGAATACAGAATACAGATTTCATATAAAGCTCCTACATATACTTGTGTGGATTTATTTTTAGCTTTAATGAGAATGAGATGCCCCCTTGCCACTGCCCCTTCAGCACTCTGAATGTCTCACCACATTTCTACCATTTCAGCGGTCGCCGCGATAAGGCGGGACGACGTCAAGTCATTGGTTTATTTTTTTTTTTCCGTTTTGTATTCCATTGCTTTGTTGTCGTTTACGATTAATATCGCTCACGTGTTATTCGGCTGATACTTCGTTCGTGCAGAATAAAATGTCACAGATACTATTTGCGCGTTCGTATGTGTCACTTGTTTTGTGCTTGCCCTCGCGAGTCGCGGGTGCCGGGAGATACGAAGCACCCCACCCCACCCCATCGTTCAATATGAAAAGAAATGTCGCGATCGGAAATTAACATAGAGTTAGATACAAAAATGTTGCATAGTCATCCAAATGGATTCGAGTTGAGCGTTAATGATGATTTGATTAATTTAACCAATTTTTTGTCTAGTGGTGAGAGCTAATAGAGTGATGTCGAAGATCAAACTAATCAATCAAATTTTCGACTGTCAATTCCATTTCCCCGAAATAGATAGATGTTGTCAAAAATAACTACATTGGGTTGTTGTTGTGGATTGGGCAGGATACTTCAGTCACACGATCGAAAACAAGTGAAGAAACTGTACCGCAAGATTGCAAATCCGACATCTGTCCAAATTTTAACATGCTTTTTCTTTTTTTTTTCGTTGACTTAGATTTAAACTGCACGTTCGATAGTGACGTAGGAACAGGTACGGTACGGTATGATAACGTGAACCGGCTTATCTCTATTATCTGAGACTAGGTTGTGCTAATTGGATTTCTGTATAAAACAAAATCAATGTCAAAAATGCTATACACCTGACTAAATATATCTATACCCATGTACCTATAGAATCAAAGTTCGGATAAGAAGTTCGACTACGGCGACTAAAGGTTGGCAAAAGATGAGTCACGTGTTCACTGATAAACTACAGTGATGAAATTTTCCTTCAAGAGAAGAGTTGTGTTTAAACCATGAGTTGCAGACAGCTCCACTTTGCGGCCAATTAATGACTGTTAGTATTGTATTGCTATTGCCGTAGAATGACAGTTTTAAGTGCGCAAATAGAAAGTAACTGGAGGCAGTGGATGCCAGGAGGGTATCATGCATCGAGTCAATGTAAAATCAAAAAACAATCAGAATTGTTGTATAATATATTTAATGAAATGATTTCGAAGACAAATGCATATAAATTTAAATGTGTGTATGTATAATAAAATTGCCTTCAAGCAAGACATGATGGCCATAAGAATGTAAACAAAAAAGTGTTTGGCTTTTATAACCCTATAGAGCTTTTCACTGAGGAGAGCTGAATTCAGCGTTGCCATAAGGTAGGGATTTTCCACTTTGCAAATTGTCGCACCAAATTTTAAAAGTGGAAAAATATTAAATTATTTTTTTTGTTACTATTATTATAAAGAGGTAATCTTTCTTTGTGGTTGGTAAGGTCTGGAAATTCAAAATTCTTCCACAAAAAGCTACGGGATTGCGTACTTGCGTAGACTTGGACATTGAACCGATTGAACTCAAATTTTCAGACGTATTGGGCACGAAGTTTCGAAATCGTATATCCATAGACCCACCAAACTGATTGATCTCAAATTTTCAGAAAATCTTAGGTACCTATTGTAAAAACATTGCATAGGTGTTTTTTTTACACTATGAAAAGTATTCGGTAGATTGAGTTGAAACTTATATACGTATTATATTTTTTATGAAGTAAAAAGTGCACGTGAATTACAAATTTAAAAATGTTCTGAAGGATGGGGCTGAATACTCAGATCTTAAAACTTGACATTTATGACAGCTTTAGTCTTGTTGGAAATAAAAGTTCTTTACCTGTTGAGAGCAAGGTAAAAAAATCACTGCGACACATGAGAACTATATTTGGGATTGCATTGTCCTGATAGACAAAAACATAGTGCAACAATACAATTTCTGTGCACGGGCCAACCCCCGGCTTACTTCTAGTTTCTAGTCTACATATATAAAATTATTTATGTAAATATTAAAACAAATTCCCTCGTTTTTCAAAAAAAAGAAAAAAAAATGTCTACTGTTTAACATTTTTTGCTACCTCGCATTATGACATACATCTGTTATTTGCTTTCATAGAATAAACGAGTCGGCTATAAAAGGTGCAATATCAGAGCGCGTTAGCATTGCTTAAAAAATTAAAATAATAAGGCATCAGGGTCAGATGGCACCTGAATTTCTTGAATATATTTTGATATTCAAAAATGCTTAACTGGGAGACATTTCCGAGTAGTTTTTATATGACGAATACATAATATGCTATCTAAAAAAAATGCTTGAAAATTATAGAGGCATTTCCGTCTTAAGCTCACTAAGAAAATGTTTACACAATCGAGGTGGGTGAAAAACAAGAATATAATAAGTTGCTTTCTGACTAATCTTTTTTGGGTAAGCTCTTACAAGCATTGTTAGGCATTTCATCTATAAGAAAAAGGCTTTGTTCGCTTTTTTTAGCTTTAAAGCGGCTTTTCAATAATTAGTCTCTCAAAAAATGCATGGGTACATATCATTTGAATACGTCTGCAATGGTTTGCAAATGAATGAATAAATTGAAAATATTTAAATCTAAAATAGGTTGCATTTTGAGTGTGTTGATGTTCACGCTAATTATCATCTATATTAAGACCCACTTATCAAAATGTATTACTTTTGGTGATCTATTTATTAAATTATTACTGTATGTAAACGAGCCGGTAATTTAATCCAGTGTTAATTCAATTCCAAATAAATTTTAACCTATGGGTTCTTAAAATTCCTTATAATCGGAAGTTATAATTTTTAGACTACTAAACTGCTCTTAGAAATTAGATGGTGTCAATATGAAATTAGTTAGTTTAAACATCCAGGCTCTATACTATCACATAAATTGAGTATACCAAAGTTAATATTAAAGAAAAGTTTGGTAAAGCACAATCAGTTTTAAATAAAATTTGACCAAAGTTTCTCACAAAGACAATAATTGTAAATTCAACATATAAATTTAAAGTTTTTAAAGCTACAATCGATTATTGCGTTTGCTATGAATATGGGTACCAACAGCTGGAAGAAATCGATACCGCCAAAAGGTATTTAAAAGAATATTTAGGTCACCGTCAAACATTCCCAATCCCAACTACCCCATTTATGTTGAATGCGGTTTATCACAAATAATATATATATTAGAAACCTGAAGCCCAGAAGACCGATGCAGACATCCACATATATAAAAAAAATGTTACTTACATCCCTTCGTTGCATATAATCTCTAGATGAACAAACAAATTATAATATGCAACTCGAAAGGGCTAAGGAAACGATGAGAGTGTATGGAATTTACTCGTACATTAAATCTCCCTCGCGAAAAGTTATAAAAATTCCTATTTAAACATGTTTTGAGTCAAGTAAATTGTCATTTCAATTTAAAATGTAATTTTAGCTAAACTAAAAGCCCCTATTTGCACATTCTAAAGGAACAAATTTATTTCTAAATTAAGAGTTAAAAAACATATTTTTGAATTATTGTTTGAGAGAATTACATTAACAACAACTTGTAGACAGATAACTTTGGTAGGAATGATAGCTATTTCGAACTACACCACTAATTCATCATCAGACCTACAGTACCTACAAAGTTGTTTAAAAAGCCATGTTCGAAAACATGGAAATACATAGGTATTCAATTTATTGCATTTTTCATTTTTTTATTTATTTTTTGCTGACATCATATAATTATGTAGGTACATGATCATTGAACAAAATAATTAAATTCCTTAATATTAAAGAAGAAAGAAACTATTATGTACATATTATGAATTTCCACTAACAAACTCTGGCAACACCGGAGCTGATATGAGTATTGACATTGAGCAATCTTTGCAAAAGCGTCATTGTTATTAATCGGCGAAAATATTGTTGTGAGCCAACAGGAGGGGTTTTCGTTGAAAGGAAGCTTTTCCGTCAGATTTGTGATGCATACTTTGAGGAATAGGTAAATTGCTGAACATTATGTTTGGCAACGGTGTATGCTTTTAGGTGAACTGTTTTTTTCTATCTCAAATGTTCGCCGCCAATATGAAATTATACATAGGGGCGCACAAAGATTTGAAAGCTATTTTTAATTTTAAATAATAAATAGAAAGCCGGGATGAAGCCATATAAATATGGGCTGCATGCCTATATAAGGAAAAACTTATGATTTAATTATTTTGAGGTTCAAATTTCTAATGAGAAAGCACAAAAAAAAAACTACCTAATTTGGATACCTTCGTCTCTTCCTGGTGACATATTTTTTAAGGGAGATACAACTCACACAATTTAAGCGCAGAACTAACACCTATCTGCAAGCACCTCGAAGCGCTGTTGAAGGGTTTTATGTTTGACATTCCCGAGAGAAGTATTTAGACAAAATTTTTGGATACTAAATTTATACAGACTTCTGAAACACACCATTAAAACTAAAGTGGATTTTTGCTTTCTTAACTTGTTCAGAGACTTTTTTTTCGATGTCAGCTGGCAGGCTTTACTTCGAAGGGGTTTATACATTGTAGGTACATGCTGGGAGGGTCACGATGAGATTACAAATAAGTCGATCCCCAGGAAGCGAGTTCCAAAGTTTGCTTGGCTATGATTTCGTTTAGCAAGCCCATATATCGATCCCTGGTATGAGACGATGGACCTTACCAACAATCATTTTTAACCTTCAACTATGTACTTGTACTTACTTAAATATTTTGACGATCACAATAGATAATTTGATTTGAAAATTTTTGAGCCTGGACCCAGATCACGTAAAATGAAAACGAAATGAAAATATCGTTTCCACACTAACAGTCTCTGTGTATTTGTTAGTTATACCAAAAATTCATAAAGAAACGTTTGCGCGATGGGTACAAACAATTTACTAAGCTCTGTTAAAAACTTATTGTTGGAAAACGAATCTGCAGAGCTATTGACAACAGAATGAAATCGCGTCAACACCATTTGTAATGAAATCTATATAATGGACTTTCCAAAAATGCAATTCGTGTATGATTCGAATTCCTTATTTAACTATTCACCCCAATGAGATGCCGATGCACGTAAGAGATCTTTGTCCTGTTAATTATCACTTACAATACATAATAATGCTTATCTTCTGATGCTGATCATCCTCATTAAACTCGACAACTATAAGAGATGCACAAAGAGTCACATTGGCGTCCCGACAATTTATTAAATCAGCAAACACCCCTAGTATACCTTGTGCCAACAAGCGCTACGCTAATCACATGCCATTGCCTCAGCTAAAACAGCAAAGTGAGTCATGATTTACTTGTGCCACTGGTATGATGTTGAACGCCATCAAGGGGTAGATGACCACTTGAGGGATTTGTCTCTAAAAGGTATTATACAAATTGCAGAAAATATCACACCTCAAGTAAATGTATTGGTATAAGCGTTTGGAGGGTCATTTTCATTTATGTAATCATCGTGGTTGTGAACTTGTTGGCATAATTTTTAAATGGCAATGAGTCGCTCAACTAACAGAAATATTAATGCATTGTTGAGGTTATTCAGGCTATTTTAAAGGGCAAATTGGTAGTTACTCTCTCTCTTTGGGGGATTTTCTTTATTTTCGAAAGACACCACCGAATTCGCTTCATCATTAATTCGGTTCATAAATACCCACCTATTAAAACCTAGTGAATTGCAGAAGATTCAAGGCAGCAGTGTCTCCAGAAGCAGACTTTTCAAAGGTAGGGTGTCCGTTAAGTAAGTAATTATCTGACAATCTGACATCTCCCAAAAAACAAACCGACACTTTTCATCTCATTAGTCACAATTCCTACTTGAATACAACTATGACTCTTTAGAAAGCTCCATTTGAGGTACTTTTGTATATTAAACGGAAGTGCTTAATTAAATCACTTAACACGCCCACTGAACATAACTGTTCTCTGTTGGTTCTATTTAAACAATTACACAATATGCTAAACAAATATGAATCGTAATTACGCTACAAGTCATAGTTATTTGTTAATTGGTGTCAACTCTCACTCTCGGTTTTTAACGTTGTCTTCATTATTACAACATGCTTCTACGTGTACTGTATATACACGCGTCTTGAAGGCATATTGGTAGAGGTACTTTGACTAAGTGAAGTGGATTGCCACTTTATTGGCAGTGTTTGGTATTGTTGAATAAGATCTTAATAAATTGTTCATTGTTTATTGAAATTGTCAGCTTTATGGCGAGATGTTTATTTACACTTTTTTTTTTTAATTTGCGGTGCACATGCACATGTTAAGGCTTTTAAAATTTTATGGCAATCGAGAGGTTTTTTTTAAGCCATTAAATTTCGGGGTTTGTTGCGATACCTTTTTTTGCATTTAGGAACACGAAAGGTGGTTTAATGCGATTTATAAGTTTGCAGTAATCGTGGTTGCTTGTTGCTTTAATATCAGCCATTCAACGACATTTAGAAGAATCAACCAACATAACCGTTTGTAAATCAGACCTGTGTATTTTTTTTTGCATAGTTACATAAGCAGATAATGCTTAAAGGGAGTCACCGAAATTATTTACTTGTTGGGGAACCATAGGTAGCTACCTATACACATTTCTCATTCCACCATAAAACTACCTGTGACCCTGAGAGCAAACTCTGGTAGCGGTATGTATATACCTGGTTCAATGAAGAATGCAAACAAGGCGACAGCAGTAAAACCCAGACTTGATTGTAGGTATGGCGATCACACCCATCAGAACAGAAAAATAATAAAGCCAAATTTCAGAAACTCCTTATAAACATCTTTTGGAATGAGAAGAGTCACCAAAAAATCTATTGGATTTTATTATGGGTCAAGGCTCAGGGGCATTTTGGTCCATACGGCAAAAGCAACAATTTCAGCTAGCAAAAGAATCTTCCGTTCTTTTAAAAATTGCCGTCCAAAAGCTATACTTTTCAAGCTATCAGAGGTAAAGGAAAAGTCAATGAATGTCAAAATATTCAGTCGTCGTTCTACAAAAGATCTGCTAATCTATGGATCCTACTTATGGATGTAGACAATATAAAATGGTAAATACAGAGCAGTACTCTTTGTCATTTCCAAAGCTTTGATCGTGTCTAACATATAGGCGTACAAAAGAAGGTAGCCTCTTATTGACTACAAAAAGAGCTATGCGGATAGATATAGATTATAAAGCCTTCTTTGGACAGATTAATTCAAGTTGTAGTACTTAGATGGTATAATATGAGATTAATTTGATATAAACGTTGGAGTGACCCAAGATTCTATAAAAAATAAAAATAAATAAATAGGTGGCGCAACAGGCGGGTGACACCCAAGGCCTAGCTTCTCGCAACCATTCGTTTTTGTGTGAGACGGCTCACAACCTTTTTAAGGAAAATGCATTAATTCTATTACTATAATTAAAATCGACGACAAACCCATCCATGTACCTTCTTGGATTCACAATCAATTTTTAAATAATGTGGGAGGATCACTTATCTAATGTCGCAAGATCAGTTAAGTTCAAAAGTTACCAATTTAGAGCAATGGGATATTTAAATCGTGGCAACTTTTTCTTACAGTAGAAAAACAAGCTATTCAGATAACCGATAAGGCACATACTTATAGGTTAATTAGAATATAAGGACTCCCATGTAAAAATAGGTACTAAAACTAAGCCCATCACGATCCATGGGTAGGTTCATACTTACGATAATATTATTGGCAAAGTAAAGAAGCAACATACCTGTAAAAAGATAAAAATAAAATCTTTTAATTACTCTTATTGATTTATTAATTATGTATACCAATAATGATTGATCAGACACATTAGGTATATCGTAAAAAATGATATGTTATATTAAAAACATTTTTTAATCAAGAGAGCAACAGAAGGATAACGAAAAATTGCAATAATATCACCTACAGAGCTTATTATAGGACTAGTTTTTGCCCGCGGCTTCGCTCGCGCAGTCTTTAGGATTTGAAACTCAGAAATTCCTTCACAGTATTTTTTATAAATATAACGCGCAGGAAATCTACCTAAGAAAGTACCTAAGGAGCAGTTAGTATCTCTTAAAATTATGTCTAACGCCCTATTGGTGAAAACGCTTCAAAAATATAGATATGATCAATTAGTTTGTGAAGCACGGGAATCTCAACAAAGATCGCACTAAAGCAGACTGAGCCATCTATGGAACACAACATATTTCTTACTTAGCCAATCCTTAATTATATTCCACACTGCCCAGATCTTCCTACACTGAGCAACATATGCAACCGGAAAGATTGTGAGGATGTGTACCACATCTAGCAGTATAACCCCATTCTTACAGAATTTCGGTTGAATATCTTTGGAGTACGTACGATGGAGTTAGATGAATCTATGAAGTTTGGAAGCATTACAATGTTTCAAATCAATACGACGAACGGTTCGTGAATTAAGAAAAGGCCCCCCCTTAAAAGGGGTCATCGCCAATAACTCGGACCTCAAGCAAAATTTCCAAAATCGGACAAATTAATTATCTTTATTTCTTATAGAGAGTACACAAACCGAGTTTGAAGTCAATCGGATGAAAAATACAAATTTTCCCATACAAACTTTGACCCCCCTTTTACCCCTTTAGGGTTTGAATTTCCAAAATCGGAGAAATAAGTTTTCTTTATTTCTTATAGAAAGTAGGTACACAAACCGAGTTTGATGTCAATCGACTGAAAAATAAAAATCTTCCCATACAAACTTTGACCGAATTGGAATGATATGGATGTTAACGACATGTCGTTCCAACATGACAACTCTGAACCATGCTCCAGAGTTATCAAAAATGTTGACTTATTGGATGCGCGAAACTCAGTGAAGCTGTGGCGGTCATTTGAAGGTGGTCTTATTCCATACATTCATTGAGAGGTCTTTCAAATAAAACAAAAAATTTGTTAATGTCTTACAAACAACCTATATTATTGAATTCTACCATCTACCCATCCCTATTAGAAAACCCTTTAAAATGCAGTCCGAAATATCAAAATTAACAAGAATACAAATTTAGCTGATGTTATGAACAATGATAGCGCCTTTACTTCAAATATAAAACAAGTAAGATTTGACGGTTTTATTCTGAGTAATTTTTTATTATTTTCTTATTATTTCTTACAAAAACGTTATAAACAAAGATGTCCCATCTTTCAATCACCCAAGAAAAATTACAACATGGACGTCTCGTTTTTCTCAGCTCGTTTCCGCCGTCACTCGTGTAACTCTAGTGGAAGGGTATTGGATGTGTTCAGACAAAGATTACAAATTATTACATTACAAATATTATATTTATTCGATTCATTTTTATTGTAAAAAATATTTTCCACCAAATAGCTACAACTATGTAAGTAGCGTCTCTGTGTCTACTAAATATGTTGATTGGGTTTATGAATTTACTAAAGCGAATCTACTACATTTGTCTAGCATTTGCCGCCTTCCTATAGTTCTTCGTAGTGGCCGGGGTTTAATACAACCTTTAATTAAGTAATTTATTGAACTATTAAAGTAAAGTTTTTTTATTCAGCTATAGAGAAGTTGCCACCCATTTGACAGATATACATGTAACATCTAGCAGCAGGTAAGAGACAGGGTAACCAACGAAATTTCATCGAAATATCTTCTAACAATTTCCTAAGACAAGTGAAATTACTTAATTTTAGCCTAAAGGCATATGACAGAGTGTTTACTGAACTCTATTTAATTTCAGAATTTCGTGACAAAAACTTACGTCAACTGAATATCACCGAATAATTTGCCACTGGATCCTTGTAATTTTTGTTGAATAAATAAATAAACGCAAATCAAATCAATTTGTGTATTGGTTTGTTTTACGCAATATTAATGTGCTTCACTATCGTTTGTTTACCACTATGGGTTAATCTCCCATTTGGCACTCAATTAAGGAATGAGATCAACCTTTGAAGTGCGAGATTTCCGACCGTCCAATAACGCAAATACCTCCCTAGCAGCTGAACGGGATCATACATAAGTGTCTCCAAAAGTGAGTTCTAGCCCACATTTTGAAAGTCATTCCACGCCAATCCATGGTTAAATTGTAGGTGGCTGATATCACAGTTGCTGCTCATTTAAATAAAGTCTATTATACAAATTTTAAGCTTCCTTCATACGATATTAATGTAAAACAAATTTTAACCGTTTGATAATAATGCCGTTTGGCCCCAATTTGATAAAAATAAAAAGAACACTCGAATAGCCTTGTTTCGTACGAAAGCACCAAACTATCATTAAAACCTTCCTAAACCCAATTTGGGTCTAAGAACTCAAATGAGTTCCTCGGCATGACCTCAAGACAGCAGACACATTAATAGCACGCATTTTTTTTTCTTGTTTTTTTTGACACGATTGCTTACTACTGAGTAAAAGTCGTTTGTTACCTTAATAAATTTCTATTACACGCAATTAAGTGAATTGCCTTATGTCTAATGACCACGCTATCAGGCAGCACAACATGCTTAACACAATTTTGTAGTGATTAGCTTTATACTCGTACAGTCATTGCAAAACGTGCGTTTATTGAACTTGACTCCATTGATTGACTTCTTATCATACTGGGGCACTGTAAAACAATATTTAATTAAGAATTCAAAACACACAACCGGCATGCAAGGTGAGATCGAAAAACGCACGTACTTTATTGAAAAGTGAGCGCAACTTCAGGAAGCGTCTTGCATGTTGGCGTCTTCATTTAACATTGTATATTGTCACTAAAACTATTGTGGTGGTCTTACGTGTGAAAAGTATCAATGATATATACATGAGTCACTGGAAGTGTACTGACCTATATGTATATTAGCACAACAGTTGAAGAATGATTCGCATTTGAAGGTAATGTATGGCTAAGTAATGACAAGGAATGACCATTTGAGCATATCAGTCTTTGGAATAGCATATTTCCAAATTATTGAAAAGATTGACTTAATTTTATATGCTTCACTTTAAAGATTGCAATCACCAATCCTTTTTCAATCAGACAGAGTGCAATCTCTTTTCACCAATCAAATGATTTAAATCATAAGAATGCATTCATTTCTAATCATCACCAACCATTTGCGCATTCTTTCATTGATTGCGCTTGAAAAATGTT
Source organism: Cheilosia soror (assembly GCA_949372485.1). NCBI lineage: Eukaryota > Metazoa > Arthropoda > Insecta > Diptera > Syrphidae > Cheilosia > Cheilosia soror. The sequence goes on along the minus strand of OX443561.1, from coordinate 92,907,635 downwards.
TAAGTTTTACAGTTTTTTTTCGTACTGACTGAAAAAATGCAAGTGATTGGTGATGATAGGAAATAGAATACCAATGGTGTTGGTTGGAATTGATTGAAAATGATTGATAGTGATTGAAAATTATTTTAAATGTATTCATTCTCATGATTAAATTCATTTGATTAATGAAGAAAGATTGCACTCTCAATAATTTAAAAATTATTGGTGATTGCAAGCTCTTGAGTTGAATATCTAAGTAAAGCCAATGTGCCTTACCAACAACCAAATTTAGACTCGAAAATTTTTTAAGTCGAAACTAAAAAAGTCGAAAGTGCGTACCAATAATCAATTTATTTTTGAGTTAACCCTAATATCGACTCTAACTTTCGATCCTGAGAAAGTCGTGTCTAACTCATGGTTTAAGTATAATGTCGTTTTCGGTTGGTTGTCCAGAACCGTCCGGAAGAACTCTTCCCGATTCTGAATTCAAATCCAGAAGCAAATTTCTCTTCTTTTCAGTAGAAGAACTGTCAGTTGAGTGCCAATCGAACGCTTTCAGAAGAGTTTGGAGTGCTTCCGGACGGTTCTGGACGACCAACCGAAAACGATATAAGTGTCATCGTAGTAGTGTCATTCAAAGATGGAATTTCTGTTTTCCAGCCAATATACATTTTTTTATAAATTGTTTAATACATTTTTTTTCATCCAAAATTCGTTAGTAAGTAGTTGAATGATTTAATTTGCCCAAAAGGTAATAATTTGCGTTAAAATATAATAAATGTGTTAGCGGAGTGGAAGGATGAAATCGGGAAACTTTAAATCGACAATTATTCGTCAAGCAAAAGAAACATTTTCTTTAATTTATTTGTTCATGTTGGTTTGTGGTTTTGTAAAGCTCCTTATGGAAGTAATTCGAAATTCATGTTATGACTGTTATTACCTACGAAACATTTTTCGTCCTTTTGACCTGATGGATATATCCTATACTTGAAAAGGAAATGTTTACTCAAACCAAAAATGTGTTTTGTACATTTCATTATGCGGCCAGAAATCGCTGCTCAATTTATTTTAGATATATATTTATATTTGCGTCCTGCCTCCAGATAGCTACTAAGAAATTTTGTGAAACAATTGCATTTCAGCAAAAGAAAAAAGTGAAAAGCTGATTTGTGCTCATTCGACAATTTTGAGAAATTCGTACAAAATTTGACTTCCATTGTACTAGAATTTGTATACTAAGTCGTGTTTTGCAAACCCTTCGAGTAATTGGTTATTGGTAGGGCAAATTTAAGTCGAAATTAAAATTAGTTTCGAAATTAGTTAAACTCGAGTTTAGTGATTGTTTATTGGTAAGGCCGAATGAGTAAATTTGTAAACTGTATTTATGGAAATTTTAAGAATACATTCACAAATGATTGCCAAATGGGTCCATAAAAACAAGTTTTACTAGTCAATTAATTTGTCCATTTTAATTTCTCTGTAAAAGTGAACCACTTCCGAAGTGATTTTCATTCTTAAAATATTTATCTATTAGTAGATGATACAATTAAAATAAAATAATCGGCGTCATCCTATACTTGAACTCTTTGCCAATAATACAGTGTAAATAAATAATTTTTGGTTTTCTTTATTTACAGTAACAGCAACAGCAATTTGAAATCATCTTTAATCTTTATGATAAAGATGAATGGACATATAAGCACCGTCATGACTTACGAAATTAACGCACATATTTGATATTAACTGAGTTATTATTTGGCATACAGCAAGACGACTTTTACTGCATGCAGATTCAATTTAATTGGCCTGGTTGAAAAATATTGAAACAAAATTTTCAACTGGTAGATTTTCGTACTTTAATCCTTCAGGCTAAATGAACACTTTCTGAAGAATTCAAATTTGCTTAAATCCATAATATGTTAGCTTTCTGATCCAGTGATAATGTGAAAATAATTTTTGATTTAGCCAGGCAACTAGCAAATAAATCCTCAACGAATTTATCTTTGACCGAAGATTCGTAATGGTTTAGTCGCTATTTCATTGTGTTTTCATAAATCTCGGTAAACATTGAGTAAATGTGAACTACGATTTAAGTCTTGCATGTCATTCGTTCGCGAGAGATGCCGAAGTGGAGAAAAAAATCGTATGATGTTATTATTTGTTTTACTGGGGGTTGAACCGGAGAACCCTCGCTCAGTAGTCGAGAAGGTACACTAACATAAGATATACATACCTACTACCTACATGATGATTTGTACTCAAATGTTGAGGTAAGCAAGCTTGTTCTGTCAATGGTTGAACCTAAAGAAACTCTGACCTTTTGATGGATATACAAGCAAAGTACTGCTAAAACATCAGACCCAACTAAACGAAGTACCGCGCTGAAACTTCGGACTCGACAAAACGGAGGTGTTCCTTCAGCATGTATGAGACACATTCAAAACCTTGTTTTTGGTGATTAAAAATATGGATGAAAGTTCCTAGTATTGCAACATTTTAGCGAAGTGGTCTGCCTTAAATACACTAAGAAAAATTCAGTAAAGTCTTGTTTCTTGGGTAAACTAAATCAAGCGTTTCTTCTAAAAAATTTAGGCAAACAATTACACAAGGTGTCTGATGCTGATCACCCATCTGCACATTTCCTCAACGTTGTCTCTGTTGGTTATGTTCACATGCACATTGCATACTTTTGTGTCAAATGAAAGGTAGTGAGGTCAGAAAAAAAAATCCTTTTGGTCAGAAATACTCCCAAACAGTATAGGCGTATGGAAAAGAAAAACAAAGCCCAAGCCTTCTCGAGTTTTAAAAACAATTTTACATACAAATTGCATCGAATCCAGTCAACCGTGGTCAACAACTCCATACGAATTATTAAAATGTTATTACATATTTTTTTCGAAGAATGGGACACGCGAACCTGTCAGGGATGTAATGTAAGTACAGTATAAGTATTAATAAATAAATATTGCCTCTGATGGGATGTTTTTCTTAAATAAATGATAAAGTAGCATCTTTTAAATTAATAACAAATTATTTTTCTTTTAATAAATCATTTGTGTACATTTTTGTATTTTCTTCGTAAAAACGCAATATGCATGTTACCTCAGCTCCAATGTTAATCACAATAACACTGACTAATAGTCGCTACTGTATAAAGAAGAGATTATTAATTTCATTCGTTTTGCTTCGGTAGAATTTAGAATTTTATTTTCTTCTGTTTTTTTTGAGAATGACACGAATTTTTAATTTTATTCCAACACCCTTTGCCATAGGGGACATTAGGTATGTGAAAATTCGTTCAATGAATGTACTATTAAAAAAATATAAACAGGAACGCCTGTCAAAAATATCAATATGCTAATTTCATTGAAGCCCACTGAACATTTTGGCAACCAGTTTTAGACATAGACACATGTTTAGGTACTATTTCAGCTATTCAAATAATCCCTATGAATATGCGAAATCATCTTTCACGCAAGATGAGCACAAATACAAGTAGGTACAAATATATGTTTCCTTAAATTCTTTTTTATTGACTCTACATTTTAAAAAGTCAGTAAAAAGCATGCTCATCTGATATCCAGTTTCTAAAACTACCTTTCTTCACATAATTGTAAAAAGAAACAACTTTTATCACTTTTATTAGCGGTAGCCTTGATTTGGTTAACAAAAAATTCTAATAGACACACACATCATTTAGACATGGATAAGCAAATACTTAAAAAACAACAACCTCATAATAGCTTTATTATGGCAATAACACTACTTAATTACCCAAAAGTTTAAATGTTTACCTAGTTTGTTCTTTCCGTTTTTTATTCTATTTAATTTAGTCACGACTTTGCAGGCTTGACTACGTCTTGACTAATAAATAACAAAAGATCTGTCGGTTTTTTATTTAGGAATTGTAAGTTGGGCTTTCACACTTTTATATTATTCAAATAAAAATAAAAAATAAACAAGAGAATAAGCAAACTAATGAGCTCATATAAGTGGATTGAATTAAGTGTGTTTTTTTTAGGACCAATAGAATCAGTAAACAATTTTTATGTTACATATGTTAAACTACAAATATTAATCACTGCTATTTATTGCTATTCTTATATCTTTAATATAACACTGTCTCGATCGCGAACTCGGGAAGATGCCCTTATGGGTGAAATGCATAAAGAGAACTGAACTCAATATCATTGCCCCATCCACCGAGCTGCGATATGCAGTCCTACACTAACACTAGCTAATAGGCAGGAGGGATTTCCCTGTCTATATTCATTGAATTGGTATTTGTATAATGCCGCTTTACATTCGGCCATCCGACAATACACTGTCCTCAGTGCTGCTTCATAATATACCTAACAATTTGTTTTAAATGAGTAAGCACTTAGCTTCATATTATTTTTGTTGTATTTACTATACAATGCACTACACAACTATAGACTAAATTATCTGAACCCTAGATATACCAATTATTGCCGTCTGATCCAAGATACAAATATTTACCTCGCTTTTATATGCACATATGCCTGTCACATAGTTATACCAGTTATAATTGTTCACACAGCTAGGAAAAGATATAACAGTCGTTGTTATTCACTCAGCTTACGCTATTCACACAGCTTTTAGTTGCAACTTCACACAGTTTGAACAGTTATTTTGTTCACACAGCTACAAACTGCGCTACACACAGATAATATACCATCTATAAGTTTTTCACATAGTTTTAGTTGACGGCTCAATACAGATACAACAGCTGTACGTCATCCACATAGTTTTTTTTCTAGTACCTTCAACTTCACACAGTTCGAACATACACATACTAATGTATTAACATCATCTAACGTACCTAAATCCTTATAAAACAAAGAAATGATACGTTTTCACGCTTGTGAAAACTACGCTTAAATTGATGGTGATCTGGTATTAGATTTCTCAGTGAAATCCATCTTACCTTAAACCACGATTAGATCCTAAACAAAGAATCATATAATGCTGTTTTAACATAACATTTAACTCCATATTTATTTCATTAATTTTAGACAAAATTAAGAAAAATAAAAGGTTATGTTTTTATGTTTGTCAATGTAAATAAATGTTAAAATTAATTAAACTTCAAGATGTTTCATCGTCATCGGTATCGTCTAAATGTTCCCAATCAAAATCGTTAAGTTGTCCGAATGGCTTCAAGTGGTCTGCTGAATGGACGAATTATAAGGCTTCTGAGAATTTTGTAGTTCCGCTGAATCTCCAACGACGTATCGATGGTTCTGGTTCAATTGCCGCGTTTCGGACAATTTCGAGCAAAATGTCCCGAACGTCGACAGTTGCAATACACTCGGCCCATCCCATCACGCCGAACGTCGTAGGGAGCATCTGAGCGAATGGTAGTGGTTCTAGCAGTATTTGAGTGCGTTTTTAAAGCCCTTTCCCGTGAGTTATTCAAAAACTTACCCCTCGAGCTTTCCTGCTCATTTATCCCTTCGTATGCCTTTACCTTGGTTAGGAGTTGTTTTACTGTTGAGCACTCGGACGCGGTGAGAATGTTTATTAAACGACGATCACTCAATCCCGAAATTATAAGGGGTGAAGATAAAGGCAGACGACTTACTTGAGACGAACGTTCACTGCACTCACTTTCACGCAACATGAGCTCTTTTTACCGACGCAGTAGCTCATTTTCCTTTTTTTAAAAGTTCTATTTGCGACAATAGATTATTTTCATTTTTTTTACCACGACTTTCTGCAAACGCACTGATTTAAAAACACAACTTTTCTTCACTAAATCCAATGATGCTAACTCTGAGGAGTATGTTCTACAACTGTGCCACAAAAACCTTTTCCATGGAAAAAGCTGGCTAACAAACACAACACGAGATGCAGTCCAGACGACCAGACGAACGGCAAAATACTTTACCGCTTCTGAAACACTCAAGGACACATATTGTCGCTTCTCCATGAGGAGCAGGATCAGACATGCACGGAACGAATTGGAAATTGTACCCACACACAGACCGATCGACAAACCGACAGTAACCATAAGTAGGGGTAGGCATTTAAAAAGAATGCAGCAACACAGTCAACCACAAAGCACATAAATTCAAAGAGAAGAAAGACCACCCGTACAATAAACGACACGCATACATGTCATGCACATGCATTCCCGCCAACGCACACAGCACACAGCACACACCACACAGCAAACAGAACACAGAACACCGCACACAGCATACAACACACACACACAGAGCACACACAGCACACAGCACCTCCAACAAAGTGGGTGAAACATCTGTCGTCTCGTCATACACACAGATCGACTCAACTCAAGCTCGTTTCATTAAATTTATATATATCCAAGGATATCAGTGAAAAAATAAGGGAATGAAAATCACATTATGAATATATTAGTATGTATGGGTTGGGTATGCCCATACATATTGCACACTGTATCTACCGATACTGCTCCAACATGATCAACTGCGTTGGGCGAGTTGTCTGCAGCTGCTCGACATTCATTTAATTTACCTATTATAAATATATATATTTTTTTTTTACCAATACCAACTGGTTTCTTACCCCGTGACGCCTTGGCGCCGCTGTTGTCATCGTGTCCTTTGACTTCAATTGCATAGCTTTTTAATTTTTTTTTTTTTTATTTTGTATCATTATTATTGTAACACAAACACTTGTAGGACTTTTAGATTTGGCGCACGTATCTCACTTCTGATATGTTAAACTACAAATATTAATCACTGCTATTTATTGCTATTCTTATATCTTTAATATAACACTGTCTCGATCGCGAACTCGGGAAGATGCCCTTATGGGTGAAATGCATAAAGAGAACTGAACTCAATATCATTGCCCCATCCACCGAGCTGCGATATGCAGTCCTACACTAACACTAGCTAATAGGCAGGAGGGATTTCCCTGTCTATATTCATTGAATTGGTATTTGTATAATGCCGCTTTACACATAATACTTCTATATCAAAAAAATCAAAAATGAATTACATTATAAATTTGACAATTAACATTTTTATATTTTCTCTTTTTACTTATAGGTCAAATTTAACATTTCAGTGTGATAAATATTAAACTTGAGACTTAAAATTAATATACTATTTTACAAATTAAACGTAATTGAACAATTTAATTTATAGATACTACTTAAAATACCTATAGCAGGACTTTGCACGACGGGAATTGTCAGTAAGGCTGTGTGTACATGATTCTTCATATCCATCATCCGGACTTGTTCATTAAAGGCTAAGAATCAAAAATAGGAAGCAAAACACCTTGTGGACATAAAGATAGTGGGTAGGAAGGGTTTACCACGATATCTGCAAATAAAATTTGGAACGCAAAAATCTCGAAAAAAAATCTAGAAAGCATAATCTCATATAACAAAAATTTCGAAAAAAAATCTCGAATTAATATTAATTTTTGAGACAATGGTAACAATTTGCGCGCGACCCCCCTGCTTGTGGTCACTATACGATTTGGAGTAGGTATAAGGTTGGGTAGTTGCAAGTATGCAAGTTTATATTACGGGATCCAAAAAAAAAATCTCGAATTTACTGTTTATTTTCGTGATTTTTTCGAGATATAGTCTTTCAAGATTTTTGTACATTCGAAATTTTTAATTCGAGATTAAAAAAAAAAACTTTTCGAGATTTTTAGCCTTCGAGATTTTGGTCATTCAAGAATAGGTCATGATCCCGGGTAGGAAATATAGCACCTAAAGCTCCGAAGCTAGATTAGACTAACCCCTATAAAAGACTTTAATCTCGATATCCCAATCCTATTTCAGAATGTAAGTCCAACAGTTTAGATAACGACCTAGAAAATGCAGTCTACACGGATCCGCTCACAAATAGAGATATACAAGAACACAGGAGCAGGTTTTTACAAAGGGGAATCTTTTAGTGGAGTGTTTTGTAAGCGGCAATAGAAAAGCTGTTATATGTATATAAAAACAGGCACATTTCCCTATTGCCTATAATTTTCTTCGATGATAGTAAATTTACACCTTAAATCATTTAAGTCTATCACAGTCAAATCAAAGGCGGTTAGGAAATACGTATCGCGACGCACTGATCAATATCAGGTAACATTTAGTCAAACTCTTTCAGTAGACATACAGCATTAAAGTCACGCTCCGTAAATGAAGGATGGAATTCAACGATTTATGCAGAAGATGCAGAGATGAGCAAAAGGTGGAGACAAGCAAACTTCTACTTTGCCACTTCTAGCTCTGCAAGAACGACACAGGGTAGATACTTCTAGGATGCAGGTTCTTCTCAAGTACAACGGAGTTTCAGATATCCGATCTCTTCATTAGGATCACCAACTAGTTCCCAAATCGGCAAATAATTTGATGAATTCGTAAAAAATGCAATTAAATATAAAATAAGCAGATATATGTAGTGGTTTGGTTAGTCTGTTGGACTACTGTGCGAGGGGTCTCAAGTTCGATCCTCGGAAAAATACGAATTCCATCTTAAGGTTTTTTCCACTGCATCACCTCTCGCGAACGCCTGGCAAACATCCCAGAGTAAAACTGCCTTGAAGAAGCTTCTTAAATTAGCCGATCGGATTCGGCATAAAATTGTAGGTCCCTTCTATTTCATTCATTCGAAAACTTAAAACCCACGCAAACGAATGGTTATGTGAGAAGATAATAGGACTTAGGATGTCTGCACGCCTTTTGCGCCAATTATTTATTTTATTTTATTTTTTCAAAGTTTTCAAAGAGCAAGTATTGCTTCCGCAAAATATGTCGGTGTCGATGTTTTATTTAAAAAAAATTTCCAAAGCGATGAGACACGCAGTTCGATAAATGATTTACTGGAACGGTCTCTGGAACTTATGGGATCACACGCCGAATCCAATTCAAAATATTTAATTTAGCTCTAAAATGAACCGTACACTTTCCATAAAACGACTTTGGTAAACAAGAGTAAGTTACGTGCGACCCAGTGGCGCAGCTTTTTTTCTACCTTAAATGTAGAGCCTTGAGTTTAAGTTTAACCTTTATTCAGAGCTATACAAATGGCGCCCAACGTGTGGCCGTATTTAAATAAATAAATTTCTGTAAAGAAAATTAAATACACAAAAATATATTATGTATCTATTGACTGCATTTTGTTAAAGAATTAGCATAGAGCGTCGTCATGGATAGATATCCATTAGGGTGCTTAAGTGGATGCTTCATAATTCTCCATCTTCCGCCACCGACTCTAAATCATTAGCGACTATTCATATATAGGGGTTAAGAAAAGACTTCGAACTTGATCTTATCATCTTGTCAGGTTTATAAACGTTATTCATAAAATGTAGGTAGCTTAAATTGAATTCTTAGTTCTAAACTAAAACAACAGGTATCACTGTGTAAAGACATCTACTACCTCTTGTAAATTTTATCAAACAATTAAACTTGATTATCTCCAGATAGGTCTAGTGCTTATCTGTCTTGCCTACGCAATGTAACCCAAAAAGAAAACTATAATAATTAAAGACAGAACGTGGTTTGCCAATTTTGAATTTAACAATTAAATACGAGTTGCTCTACAGCTATTCCGCGGTATATTCACAGACAAGGTACTTCATTGATAAGTATCTATAATACTTATACGAAGACTAATACCTACTTAAGATTCAGCACGATAATCTGCTAATTTACGATTAATGAAATTTTCCAGTCGCTGCTAAATGCATAACAAAAAGTTGCTGCTACTACCGTCATTGTTTGAGTTCGAGTATAGTATTCCACGAATGGTGAGATACAATTCTGAGAATTTTTTTGTTTGTCAAATACACGAGTAGCAACGACCAATACGAAGTGCTTCCGATGACGTGACATGAAACGGACGTGAGTCTCAATCAAAAGATCCATTATATCTAAACGAATTATTATTAGGTGGTTCAACTCGTTAAAAATGTTGACCAATTAGAGCCCTAAATTGAACGGGTTGCCCTTCGGTGAGTTCAAATGCATGGCCAGTGAAACTCCCCAACGATTCACTGATTGAATTTCTGATTTAAGAATATCGCCAGTAATGCGCGCCTCGTAAAATAAATTCTTAAGAGCCGAACGTGTTGAAATCAAGAGTATAGTCTGTGCTTAGGGGCAACTCATGAGAGGCTATTATTCAATTCAAGTAATTTGCAGTTTTCGTATATCCACTCTATGGAACCCAGTTCAGCAGCGTCTTCAATAAAGAACAATCCCACACTCAATGTATCTGAAAATATCACACAATTAGCGACCAGCGAAAATGTCTCATTGAAAGTGTCTTTGATTATAGGCATGTTTCGCATAGAGGATTGTTCTATGTGTTGTATGCGGACATGATTGTGTGGAGGCCATCGTATCGCAACAAAAATTAATACAAACGAAACTTGTACGAGTGTCACCGCTCCACTGCCATAAATAACGACTGGTTGGCAGAAACTAAAGAAAGTGAAGCCGGGTTTAGCAATATGCGATCATCGTCGCACGATCGATACAAATCAGGTTATGTGCACAACTTCAGGTATAGAGGGTACGCGTTCGCTGCTCCACCACGCGTTCATTGACATTGATCTGAACTTGACATAGATTTCAAGCCAAAGAATTTCCTGCAGTGGGATGTTGTACCCGTGTAGAGGTAGATCTTTAGTCGCTAATGTCTTTAGTCTTAGTTTTCAGTGGTGTCACGGTCCAAAAAAAACAAAGTTTTGACCTTTTTCGTGCAGATTTCATAAATGTGTCAATAACATTTGTCAGAATCGATGATCAGTCGTTGACCTTAAAGGCTTATTTAAATTTGCGTTTGCTTTTAAAATGAGGTGGGAATTTGATTATAACAAGCGTCTATTGGGGCATTGATCTTGAAGAGACAACAACTTCTTGTATATTTTGCTGACGCCAGCTGGTAGTTAATATACCAATACAAGATTCAAAGCTCCAGGTTGGGGGTTGTACGTCGGGGTAACTGCCCGACTGCGGAAAAAATTAATTAGTTCCGAAACGACCACAAGCCTCGGATACGAATGATCTTACTGTTGACGAACCTGGCAAACGAATAAAGGATTGATGAATGGAACCTCAGCATTGTCTACCCGATCCTCAAAAAGGAGACCCTCTGAACTACGCCTACTACAAAGGTATTAGTCTTCTTAACATCGCCTACAAGATCTTATCTGCCGTGCTGTGTGAACAGCTGAAGCCTTTCGTCAACAACCTGATTGGTCCCTATCAGTGTCGCTTCAGGCCATGAAAGTCTACCATCGACCAAATATTCACACTGCGGCAGATCTTGGAGAAAACCCAGGAAGTCCAAATCGATACCTACCACCTTTTCATCGATTTTAAGGCCGCCTATGACAGCATTTATAGAGACGAGCTATACAGAGCAATGTCTAGTTTTGGCATTCCTGCCAAACTCGTTCGTTTGCGCAGGATGACAATGGAGAATGCACGCTGCTCCATCAACGTCGGTAAAGAACTCACCGAGACCTTCGATGTCAAAAAAGGATTTAGAAAAGGCGATGCGCTGTCATGTGACTTCTTCAACATCGTTCTTGAAAGAATAGTGCAAAACTCTACTTTATGGTGCAGAGGCATGGACTCTATCAAAAGCGGATAAGCTTACTCTTGGTTGCTTCGAGAGGACAATTCTTCGAGTCATTTTCGGTCATGTCTCCACAGACGGTTAATGGAGGATGAGATACAACGAGGAACTGTGCGGGCTGTACAGCGACATTAACATAGCGAGAAGAGTAAAGGTCCAACGACTGCGGTGGCTGGGTCATGTAGAGCGAATGGACGTGAATGCTCCGGCCCGGAAGATCTTCGAATCCACACCCGAGGGACGGCGCAGTAGAGGAAGACCGCGACTCAGGTGGCGCACGCAAGTGGAAGGAGATCTTAACCAACTTAGCATGCGAAACTAGAGACAACTAACCAAAGATCGTGCTGGCTGGAGACGCTTGTTGGTTGAGGCCCAGGTCCACCACGGACTGTAGCGCTACCTTAAGTAAGTAAGTAAGTAAGATTTAAAGCTCAATAGATCAAGTCTACGTCAGAAAAAAATGTAAATGTCAATAAGGGATTGAGTAAAGACTAAAGACTTAAACCAAAACATATATAAACCAAAAGCCAGTCGGCGAAAACTTTGTATGACAGTCAGGCATTGAATCCATCTTCAAGGATGTGAGATCTGGGCCGATGCGCTCAGCCAAAATATAGGAAGCAAATGGCCGTTTTCGAGCAGTGGGGAACCAGTTATTCTCGTGGTCGCGAGACTAATACCAATCGATCTTTTAGCTGGAAAGTATTAAGGTTGATAAAGTAATCTAACAGACAGCAGCTAAACCAAGACCATATAAGCTTAGAGCATATAGAGAGAGGAAAAATTAGCACCACCCTGATTTACGAGGGGGCCATCTAGTGGTTTCTTTTTAAATCATTGGTTATTTTGACACTGACAGCTGTTTCCCGATCGAAATGAGTCGCTTTACGCTTGAACAACGTTGGGAAATATTGAAAACTTATTCCCAAATTGTGTGCTGTGTAGCCCAAATAATGCAATTTTTGAAAAGAAGTTTTAGCCGAAATGAAGCACCCACCGCGCCTCCTGTACGCAAGTTTGTGCGTATTTTCATCTCGGCGGTTAACAAACAAAATTGCCGCATTTGCGGCTTGGAAAACCCACACGTTATTGTCGAGAAGAAGAAGACCATTTTTCTTCGAAATTGGGGCTGGAAACAACGTTTTGGTCAACGGTAGGCGTTACAGAGCCATGTTAACTGACTTTGTTTTTTACTGGAATTGAAGGCATGGATTTGGACGACCTCTGGTTCATGCGGGATGGTGCGCCATGACACACAGCCCATGCCACAATCGATCTTATGCGCACCAAATTCCCAAATCGTGTTATCAGCCTTATCGAGGCGATGTCAATTGGCCGTGTCGGAGCTGCGATTTCACCCCATCGGACTTTTTTTTGCCGGGATCCGTAAAAGACCGATGTTATGCCTACAATTCGGAAACGATTCAAGTACTTAAGGCAAATATCATTCAAGCAATCCGTGAGCTACAGCCCGAAACCATCAATAAGGTCTTGAAAAACTGGAGTGTCAGAATATGCTATGAGGCAGCCACTTGAACGACATTGTGTTCCATAATTAATGGGAATGTTTGGTCTTACTAATAAATTCATAATACACGGAAAAAAATTAATTTTCTTCATTTTATTGCATTTTTAAAAAGAAACTTGTATTTGGTCCACCCTTTATTGCAGATATAGAAGTCCGAGACACCGGGGAACTTAGTCACCCCAGAAGGTGCATAAAGCATTCACTTCTTAAAAAAATGTAATCCTATATTTCAATTGGTGGCCGCAACCGGTTTATTATGCAAAGGTTCAAGGCTCCTATACTCAGAAAACTATCCAGTCACTACGATAGTCCTATAGTAAATGGCTATGGTAACTAAAAGAACAAGGTACACTACCTTACGTAGTAATTTGGCTGTAATTATATAAAATAGAGCTGTTGAAAAAAAGGAATATTTAAGTGCAATCATAGTTAACCATCGTAAAATAACTGGCAGTGGCTCTCTTCATAGAGCTAATGAGACGACATCGGAAGCTGTCGTGGCCTCTCAAAAGTGTAGTAGATACTACTTAGATGCACAGCTGTTAAAACATGTTTACAGAGCCATTGAAGCCAATTTGGAAGGCTTGCATACCCCATAAATATATTACGAGGCTATTAGAACCTGTTGTAAGACCGATATACTTAGCTTGCACGATCTCTTCAAAGATTTACAGATGCAACAATCGAAGCTCTCATTCACTTCAAGCATTTAACTATAACTATCTCGTGGGCACAGTAACTGAGGGGCTAATACATTGGACTACTGAGCAAGAACTCCCAGGTTCGATTCTCAACAGCTTCTCAATTAAGCCGTATTATGGATCCTTTCGACACCTACGTCTCAAAACCAAAAACTCACACAAAGTCCTGGAAATGAACAAGCCTTCCCTTCCGAAGTCGTGTAAGTGGACAAGCATGTCTTTTATGGTGGCCCAGGAAATAAATTCTGTCTGGCGCAGAGGTATATCTATATATCACCTCCAAAAATGCAGATAAACGAACTATACTTATCCGGAAAAATAATCAACCACCACACATAGATACTTTTTAGCTCGGAATTTCCTCTCTAGTTCATGAATTCCCTCTTTCTAGTTCATAAACCGAATATGAATTTTACCAGCCAAATGCAAGAAAACGTTTTTGCACCTCGTGTTCGGACGGTATCTGGTGAGAGGTACACAGTGGTTATAACTAGAGGTGGTTTTTATACGAATTCCTCGTGACACACTCAGTTTTCAAATGACCAGGCAGACATCCAGATCCAATCCATATCACCTATCAGTGCATTTATTGAACACTCTGCAGGACCAGTATACTTTTGGAACTCGTTTCGTGGGGACTTATTGCCAGATGACTAGCTGTTGTAGCTAGACAAGAATTTAAGTGCAGAACTAACACCTCGATCATCTCGAGGCGCTGTTGAAGTGCTATTGCTTCGCCTTTCCCGAGAGACGATTTTTTTGAAAGGAGTTTAGAATATTTTTTGAAGAAATAAAAAAAAAACATCTTGCATTCGAAGTACTAAGACGAAAATACACTTGGCCCCTAAATTGATGCATTCATAATATCGAAATAATTATTGTGAAAGAGCGACGCACTCATATTGTACTTGTGCGGTGTAAAAGGAATGAATTACCAATTAAACCGCACAAATTATATCATCGTATACCCACTCATACCTAATCATCAAGGCCAATTGATGTTTTTTTTTTTATTATTACAATTTGCTACAAAACCACAGCGAGGCATATCACACCGTTTGTCCCATTGCATCAGAGTTCAATGAGATACGAAAGAACATGAGTGAGTACTATATATTAGTATCTGTAGTACGTAAACGTAACACGCGAGTACTGAGAACATGCATTTTCAATTATATTGACAGCTATAGTGGTACACGCTATAACTTTGTAGCAACAGTTTCGACACTTTGACATATAGTGCGCGGATGCGATACATTTCTGGGGGAGCGTCATTTACATTTCAGTTGACTTTTCAAAAGAAAGTCAATCGAGTGTGCAAAAGCACAATAAAGTTGCGATGTACAATTAAATTTGACAGTACGAGTCGAGTATATACATCCGTCACTTTACCTATAAGTTATAAGTATGTCTGATGAACGTTTGCGAAATTGATGGCGATGGGGCCTCTGCTCATGATGTAGTTCTTGGAAATAAATTAAACTATTCTTAGGACTAGGAGAATTTATTTAATTGAATAGATGCCATAATAGAAGGCCGTACTATTAACGTGGGAGAAAGTATTTCGCGAATAGGTGCATGTTTTGTAGATCACTTTAAGAAACAATATGATCGGTATTGTACAGACCCGTAAACAGTGGCAATCACTTACTCACTCATGGTTAGTTTGAAGTGTTTCCGCCAGACTAACTAATGGGTGATGCAACATGAAGCGAGATTTGTTGCAACAACTCACCATGTCGATAAAACGAGGATATATCCTACATTAAGTCATTAAAGGACGATTAACTGCGAGCAGATACCTTAGATGACATATTTGGGGCTGATTTTAGTGAGAATTTGTCAAGACTAGTCAACGTGGGGAAAAAGTGGTTCTGGTAGATGAACTCACTCTCATAGGTACCCCAAAGTTGATAACTGACACCGGAATGTATATACATACTACCCAACCCCAAAAAATCGAACAATAATCTTATAAATGAACAATGAGCCTGGGATAATGATGGTATTACTGTTGGTGACCCTGCAAAATGGAACTCTGAATAGACCGCGTGCAACCGAACAATTGCCAAACACCGCCGACTGCTAGAGAGCAGACATATTCGTAACCAGCGTTGCCACTTTGCTGCAATTACAGGAGATCTACTGCATTTTTTTCGACATTTAAATCTACTGCCACCAAATTAAATCTATTGCATTTTTGTAAAAGCTTAAATGAGGAAGACAAATCCGAAATGGTAGATAAAATACAAACAGAAACACAAGCCAATTTGGGAAACTGAGTTTTCCTGGCTTCAATTGTCGATGGAAACTGTTTCAGCAAAATATGTCTTTGAACAACAATATGTCAAATTTAGACGTCGATTCTGAACAAATATTTTCTAGCTTGATGGGGTTTTACGTGCTGCAATTTTATATCGAGGCTTAAACAGATAAAAAATCGTTTAATTTTTAATGATGAAAGACTGAAAGCTCTGAGGTACGTAGATACAAAGTTAGTACCTAGTGGAAGGCAGTAAACCCTCGATATTGCCTATTTTAAACTTGTTTCTTTTTCATGATGATGACAAAGAAAAACTTAATAGCCAATGAAGATGAACAATTTTCCATGTTCATTAATATTAATGCATTTTTCTGTTTTGTTTAAATACTCGTCTTTATTAATTTTGTATTGTTTATGTTATGTTTTGTAATTTACTTTAGTTTTGTTTGAAAAAAAATCCAATCTACTGCATTATTTTAAAGAATTTACTGCGAAAAAATAGTCCAACAGTGGCAACTCTGTTCGTAACTATACCATTGAGGGAGTGTACAATTAGATGGCGCGGATAAATCGCGAAAGGAAAACTGTGAAATTTATTTCGGTGACTTGTATAAAGATCAGGAGCAAAGCAACGCTTATTTTGATGTAAATTTGTCATACGCGGAAGACTTAAGCAAGAAAATCCATATAAGACTAAATTCACCAACATCAGGCTAATAGGCGCTCACAGAGGCGAAAAATGTGATGCTACTAAAAATTATTTCTATACAAACTCCTCGAATAAACATTATGAGCGTTGTTCTAAATACGGCGTTAAATGAGTCATTGCTGATTTCAAAGCCAAAGTCACGATGGGAAGCATAGACCACAAGGCACCACCTCAATACTCATAACGCTGTTACCGTCCGACTTAAAGCATACTTGTCCAATATTATAAAGGATGTCCCCAAATTCACGCAAAATTTTAATTCTGCGCCATTTAATAGTACAGTGATGCCAACAGAAAATAAGATAACAATGTGACAGCTGACAGTTCGGGGTTAGTAAAAATTAAGCGCTATACGAAAGAACAACACATTTTCATCGGTGAGCAAATATGGCCGCTATAGTAATTTAAAACCATTAACTGTGTAGAGAATAGTTGAAAAATTCAGGGAGACTGGATCAATTAGTAATCTTAAACACTCTGTGTGTTCAAGTCGTTCAACACGAAAATATCGAATCAGTTTGCGAGAGTATTGCACCACCGTAGTCAAGAATTGGGCATTTCGAGAAGCTCTCTACAGCGAATTCTCACGAAAGACTTGACTTGCTTACAAAGTTCAATCAACTCAATAACTGCAACTTCCATGCAGCGCGAAGAGAGTTCGTTAAATGGAACAACAAAAAGTGGATGCTGATTATTCAAACAAAATCATCTTTAGTAATGAAGCCCATTTTACTTGTCCGAACGAGCCACCAATAGAAGTAGACAAAATAGGATAACATCTGAAATCGCCACAATGGAAAATACTGTGAAGAGACTTAACGTTAAACGGCTGTAGTTGCTATAAACCCTCAAGCTATCGATAAGACCTGTGCCGCCATCATCAAATGTCGAAAATCAAAAACGCCGCAACTGAAGCGGACCACTGCACTCCCACGAAACCCTTTGGATTTCTGAAGGGTGTCGGCAAGCACTTGCAGTAAAGTAACTCGCCTACAAAGCAGCGCTGCAATAAAGGACGAGAGCGGTTCGAAAGCTGTTCGAGCTTCGAAAATCGGCTTCGCAGTACGAAAAGAAAAGATTACGAGCAGCTTGCGATCGATGAAATAGAGAGGAGCTACTTCAGAAGCAATATATCAGAAAAATTAAAGTTCAAGGCAACAAAACCCGAACAGAGACCAGTAGAGATGAGCTATAGGAAACCTTGAAGTGGAGTCATAGTCGGTGTTGAGAATATGGAAAAATAAATTCTCCCGACTGATAGCTGGCAAAGACGACACAAATTCTGCAGAACGAATTATTCAATTTGAGCGATGAAAGGCAAGATTTCCGTCCACCCGACCAAAATGAAGTGAGAGAAGCAATATTTGTGCTTAGGTCAAACAAGGAATACATATAAGCCGAGCTCATTAAGGCAACTGGTGGCAATTAGGTTCAGAGTATACAGCAACTCATCTTATACATTTGGTCGAAAGAAAATATACCACAAGAACGGAGGAGACCCTACGAATCGCCACTGACGCTTTTAAAAATATAAGGACAAAAACGGCAAAATGGCTTTAATTGTGAACGAAGGCAAAACCAAGTATGCTGGTCAACAAGAAGGGACACAATAAAATTGGACGAATAGTCCCTACAAACAGCTGTAACTTTGAGGTAGTTTTAGGCTTCATCTGCCTGAGTTTTGGGTCATTATTCGTGGTGCCAAATCGTCCATGTGACATGTCACCCGCTAGCCTGATAGTTCATTGCACTTGAAAATAAACATACGATTTGAAGGTGCGAAGTTAAAAAATAAATTAATATATACTGCCATATTGCATTTAAATTTTTAAAAAATCAAAATTAAATAAAAAAACATTTTATTTATATCCCTTTTAAAATTGGCCACATACAGTTTTTCTACAAAAAAAAAATACCGCAGAAAAACATACCACAAAGTGGGATATGCGTTGATTGACTACATGCGGCTTAAAAGTGTCTTCCAAAAATAAATCCTGCACAAAGCAAAATTGTATACGGTATACGGTGTACCGTACACCCAAAGTGATTTTCAAAAGCATCCATCACAATCATTTGTACTAACGGGAAAATTAAAAATATCAAAAACCTCCACACTGCAAATTTATTGGCAATTATCCCGTTTCTAAAAATTCATTTTCACTACGAGCGAAAAAAAAGACCGATCACTATCTTACCGACAGTGATTTCCATATCCGAGCTTTTCCGATTCTGGTTGTGAAAATGCCATGACCTTACACGGAGTCGCGGAAGGGAAACGCCAACTATACGACTGAGATTCACTATCGCTGGCAGGTTGACAGAAACCGTTTGCCTTTAATTGCAATACATTGAATTTAAATTTATCTTAGAATAGATCAATAGTCTATTAGGGTAGAGGGGGGCTTACAAGTGAGGCACTCGCTGGTGGCATCGCGACAAGTGGTTTTGACGGGTTTGTAAACATCAAATGGTGCGGTAAGCCGAATTGTTAGTTAGTTCTAGATAGTGTTCATAATGTGTAGACAATTTCGCTGTAGAGTGGGCTTGTTTACTCATATAGATACATATACCTACCTATCATGGGTCCGGTGGTGAACGGATTGATGGAAGAAACTGGATTTCTGCTTGAATGGCGATTTTTTTGTTCAAATTTCTTGTCAAAAGTACATTCAACTTGTCAAAAGCCATTTTGATGGATGGTTCTTTCTGCGCAAAACAAGTATATGCTTTTCAAAATTAAGTGTCTATACCCCGCTTATAATTACTGATCAAAGCGATTTATACCGTTGGCGGTAATTTGTGTACATATTTATGCCTGTCAGACCTTTTTAAGAATATGTACATCACGCTATATGAGTATGAAAAATTATGCTAATTTGTGCTCACGCCCCCGGATAGGAGATTGATTATAGGCAACAAAGGAAACATTTTACGATCTAAGATTCTTGTGAAGACACACGATAAGTCTCAAAGTACGACGTAGGGATTGTACTTTATGATTTAATCGGAAATTTGGCATCTTTGGTTATAATACTCGGAAACCGCAGCGTTAATGACGCACCTCCGGAAATGGATCAGGCTAATCGGCTTTTTTGCCAAATACGTATCCAGTGAGATGGATGTCAGAAGGCCAACAGAAACTCGGACGACTAATTGATATGTATGAAAGTATGAAAGCGGATATACGCTACATAATACAACAGTTTCATAAGCAAGCTGCAAACAAGCGTCCAACCAGCTGCAAATGACGACAGCGTGCGTATGAAGCGCAGCTACGTGGACAGTAGGCCTAAGGAAAGTAAGCAACACGTCCATATAGCACCCCAGACCTCGTTTCTCACAACTATTCGCGAAAAAAAAATTGCTATAATTTGTGTACTACTGGGGGCTTGAACATGAAATTGCTCGCTCAGTAGTCCAGCATATGCACCTCTGAGCATCTGCTCTCAGTGCACAAGTTAGAGTTACAGAAAAGCGAGGGGCCAAATAGGGTATTTCGCCAAGCTATCTCTTTCAGAAGTGCGCTTTCTCTTTCTCTGAAACGTCAAAAAAACTTGTACGAAAACAAACGAAACTTTATATGGCGGGAGATAGGATGTATCTAGTTTTTCTGTGAAAAGTTAATAATAAAGTGCGAAATAGCTATATAATAAAAACATTCCAGAATTAAAATTTAGTATTTGTAAGTGTTTGCAAAAGTGAAATAGTTAAATATGTAGAGATTGTTTAAAATAAATTCTTATCATAACGCGCGTTGCGGCGGCAAATTTTACCATTTTCCACATTCGAAAATCAAGTAATATACCTTCCTATAAAATTAGAAAAATGCCGACAAATTGTTGCATTAACAACTGTTGTACAACCAGCACCGCCAAAAATAATATGTCATAAAATTGCATTTATTTCCAAAATTAGAAGTGAAAATGACGGGTCGAACTCAGTCAAAAAACTCATAATATGAGAGAAAGCAAAAACAGCAGATAGAATTTATTTTGTATTTTTGCACACAATGGCCGCGTTCCATTGACCGCTAGATTACTAGCGGCATGCCAAACTTCATATAAAAAAAACTGACTTTTCAGCATTTGCGCTAGAGCACATTTTGTGAAATATCCTTTCCTGGGAAATTTTTCAATCTAGCGCAAAATGAACTGCTAGATTGAAAAAAAAATAACGAACTGTCAAAACAAAAATGGAAGTGCAGAAGTCAAATATTCCCAATTTGGTGTAAAATTTAAATTCAAATTTCTATGTTGTATTTGTTTTCATTGTAGGTATTTGTTTATTTAAATTATAGTGTATTCATAAATATGCGGCATGATGGCACAAAATACATTTCTGACTCTCATGAAGATGAAATAATACGAATTCAAATTGGTTTTAATGTCACTTTGCCGCTGCCGCTAGATTTTTTGCGCCAGTATTCCTCCATCAGTGATATTATCTGCTAGATGACTAGCGGTCAATGGAACGCGGCCAATCTCTACAAATTTAACTATTTCACTTTTGCAAACACTTTTCAAAAACACTAAATATCCATTCTGCAATGTTTTCAATTGGTATTTTGCACTTAATTATAAACTTTTCACAAATAAAATGAGCAAACCCTATCTCCCGCCATATAAAATTTCGTTTGTCTTCCTACAAGTTTTTAAGCTGTCACTTTATTTTTTTTTCTCATTTGACACTGACGTTGTCGCGAACTACCCTATCACCGCATCCCGGAACGGGCAAAATATTAATTCGAATTGAATCAATTTTAGGTATACAAAAAAAAACAAATTCCGCTCGCTTACTGTGTTTTGTGTAACACTATGTCTATAATTGAAAACCGTCCATAGATTTTTATTTTCCAGTATTGGGTGCATCACTCCGTTCGAATTCTAAGCTGATTTGACAAATAGTTTGTGGCATTCATTATTACACAAATTTATCATTACCCAATGACATTTCTTGAATGCGAATATTTCTCTTACTGTCACTGTCACCTTAATCTTTCACATGATTACCACATTTCGAATTCCTGTATAAGTGGGTGCAAATCTGTCAGAGAACCTACCGATAGATGCACAAACGTCACTTTTTTGTGGTGTTTGACACGTTCATCACAAGAAACGAGTTGATAATAATTAAAATTATGAACTAACAACAAAGTGTGGGCGCAGTAGCGCAGTAGTTAGTGTCCTGGACTACTGTGCGAGGGATCCCAGGTTCGATCCCCGGAAAAACACAAATTACATCTTTTAAGGTATTTTCTACTGCGCCACCTCTGGCGAACGTCTGACAAACATCCGAGAGTATAACTGTCATGAAAAAGCTTCTCAATTTAGCCGTTCTGACTCGGCATAAAACTGCAGGCCCCTTCCATTCGTCCCAAAAAAAAAATAGAAACTCACACAAACGAATGGTTGCGAGAAGCTAGGCCATGGGTGTCTACCTGCTTGTTGCGCCACCTATTTATTTATTTATTAACAACAAAGTATCACAAATGTAGATGTAACGTTTTGTAATGCTTAATACTCCGATGTTACTCAGCCGATAAATTTGTAATTTTCACAAAAGGACTATGCGGCTTATTAAGACTTTTCGGAAATGAAATGACCTACCTACCTTGATAAGTAAACATTTTCGTAAAGGCTTCACTTCTGCGTTACAGTGTTTGTTACAAAAAAAAAAAAAAAAACAGTTCTTGTCTTGGCACATTTGTAAAAATACAAATAAACACTTTTAAGCTATGTATAAGTAAGACTCACCTTCTGGTTTCTCGAATTCCTCCTTCTTTTCACAGATTGCTTCCTTTGACGCTGTCATTTTGTTGCAGACTTTTCTTCCCTCACTGATGTAACCCTATAATACTGTTGCTATACTTAGGAAAGTAACACCGTAACACAAAACGAAGACACTATAGTCAGTTAAAAAATACTGTTAGTTTAAATGTCAACCGTTCACAGGATCGCTCAATTTAATTATAGCTGCGCGGCGGCGGAGCGATTTTAATTTGAAGAAAATTCAAATTTTCTCTCAATTTTATCCATGCGCGGACATAGTATGAACAACCGCACTGATTACTGTTGTTCAGTAGACAAAATATCGTATCACTTGTTCGTGGATTGAAGGTATAGAACGTAATGATGTTATCGTCAGATCAAATGAACCACCGGAGTACCGAGTCGCTGTTCAGTGTAGATGTGTGATTAATCTAAAACGAAAAAATAAAAATAAAAAATAAAAAAAAATACGTTACGTACGAAAAGCAACTTTTCGGAGTTGTATTTATTATTTTCGATTGTTTACTAATTGTATAAGAGCACAAATAGGCTCGCTTGGCCGTACAATGCGACTGAGTGAATTAAACATAATTAATATGTCAAACATGTGGAGATTGAGACTGAGAGATTGACTGACAAATTTTGCGGTTAGTTAGATAGATTGATTCTGATGACATATACCTAGAGTTGAAGAACTTTTGTTAGCCAATTCCGATTAAGCTTAGTTTTAGCATTCGGAAGGTTAATTTTGTCGGAACGAGCAATGTAAACACACCTTTATATGGAACCGGAGCATGCGGATGTGGGTTTACTACGTGAGCGATTTGAAAAACAATTCCACGTTAAGTCAAGCGTTTGACATTATGCAGACTATAGAGTGGGGATTTTTTTCGGAAAGTTTTTGTCCATAGTCGATTGCAAATTGGGACTTTTGGCCAAATGAATAAATGATAATTTATTGTGTTCACATCAGTTAGAGGTTTTGCGAAAATCTCACTTTCTTGATCAATTAGTGGAACCATAAAAATATTGCGAGGTGTAAAATACGTCATTAGGTGGAATTTTTTTGAGAAGGTTGTCTGCTCGTGGGGCGCAGACACAATGCCGCCTTAGGAAGTGTTAATAATTATATCTATAGAAAAAACGGTAGTCTTTTAACCACAGATTCGTCTTGAGGTCTGATTCACAGTCAGTTGTTGATTGGAAAATAATACGACTCGGTGAAAATCAGTGAAACAGTCCATCCAGATCAGATGTTATGGTCGTCTAGACGTCTACTCTTGAGGAGTACTCTTGTAGAGGCCATTCAAATTCACAATTTTTTTTATATAAAAAAGTTGAAGTAATTATTTTTGAAGACATTGAACCCTAATTGTTGACCCATTTCGACATTCAATTTAGAAACCTCAACTCCACACTGATTGCGAAAAATTTGCATTTCTAATTCCGCTTCTATTCCAAGCCCGCCCGCTGACCAAACGCGATAAGGCGGTAGTTTGCAAAAATACCAATTCTTTCGTTGACCTCTTATGGGACACCCCGTTGGGAATTTTCGACTATAAAGTTCCAAATCGCATCCAAAGCAAATCAGTCTAAAAACATGTTGCGAATCCTACTCATCAGCCTGGCCGTTGCAAGTGCCTCCGGTGTAAACCGAATAATCGGTGGTACCTTTGCCAAGATCGGCGAGTTCCCACATCAAGTATCGTTGCAACTGAACGGACGTCACCATTGCGGTGGATCATTGGTCTCGGAGACATACATAATCACTGCGGCTCATTGCACCATTGGACAGTCGCCAAGTCAAATGACTGTCGTGGCTGGAACTAATGACCTAACAACTGGCGGTACTCGTGCAGGGATCTCCAAATTTATTATCCATCCACAGTATAATCCACAGTCGCAGGACTTCGACATGTCTCTGATTATGCTCAGCACACCGATGCAGTTTAGCGAAAATACCAAAGCAATTGAAATGGCTGATTCGGAATCGAATTATCCCGCCGACACGTTGGCTACTATCAGTGGTTTTGGTGCAATAAATGGAAATCTGCAACTGCCGAATATGCTGAAAACCGCCAAGGTTCAACTTTGGAGTCGTGACTATTGTAATCCGAAGAATATTCCTGGAATCACAGATCGAATG
This sequence comes from Cheilosia soror, assembly GCA_949372485.1. Classification (NCBI taxonomy): domain Eukaryota; kingdom Metazoa; phylum Arthropoda; class Insecta; order Diptera; family Syrphidae; genus Cheilosia; species Cheilosia soror. The sequence continues at coordinate 92,882,926 of OX443561.1, read as the reverse complement.
ATTTGTGCTGGACATCCAAGTGGACAGGTGAGCTCCTGTCAAGGAGATTCAGGTGGTCCATTGACGGTTGATAATAAGCTGTTTGGTGTTGTGTCCTGGGGTTTTGGCTGTGGTTCACCGGGAAAGCCGGCAATGTACACGTTTGTTGGCGGTCTTCGTCCTTGGATTAAGGAAGTGTCTGGTGTATAAAATTGACAATGGAAATGGGTGCAGTTTTTTTTTTAATAAAATTTGAATGTAGAAATTAGTCGGGCAAAATAAGAGTTGAGTTTTATTTGTTGTTTAAATTGAAATTAGTCAGATTACTGTAGTCTGAATTCACTAGCAGCCAGAGCAGCAATCCCCGTAGCGATGACGAAAGAAACCTTATACAAGAATCATAGTCGGTGCTGAGAATATGGAAAAGATATTTCTGTTGAGTCTAAACGGCAACGAAGACCAGATGTTACGCATAAGGAGCTATTCAATTTAGATGATTATAAACATAACTTCCGTTCACTTAATCAAAGTGACGAAATGACAGCAATATACAAAGGAACAGGAATTGTGCTGGACCTGACGGCTTCCCAGCTGAACCGAGGGAAACCCTTCAGTCGGTCAACTACATATCTATCCTATCCTATCTGCCATATTGTAGAAATCCCAAAACCCTTCATAAATAACTCAGTGCGAATTTAGGCTACCGCCCGCCTAAATTCGCACTTAAATTTCTGACGTTTAAGATATCTAAAACGTCAAAAGATATTCCAAGTCAAAAAGATATTCCAAGTTTCAACTTGGAACGTACTTTCGACTTCTACTACGTATCACATCAAACTGTACCACAGTTCTAAGTCATGAGTTCGATTTATTATAAACGATGATGAATCAGAGATTAATAAACAGATACTATTTTTAACAATAGTTCGCCATATTCAGATTTGTAGGGAAAGAGTCATAACAATCAAATCAATCAATCAGCACGACAACTAAGCATGCAAATGTTTCTATTAAATTCAAATGGAATATCTACTATCGTGACTGATAGGACCAAGCGTATATTGACTCAAACCACCCACCGATTGGTTTGATGATAAATGAGTATTGTACTAGAGTTATTCTCGACTAGGTGTGAATTAAGGTGTATGTGCTGTCGCATGAGCTGTGAAGTTTACCGAAGATTAGTCATTACTACCAAAAACAACGAACTGTTCAATGTTTCGCTGTTCCATCTCAAGGTTGAGTACTTTCAATCACCTTGAAGATTATACGTATCTAGATATGATATGAGCGCAGTGGATCAGTGGTTTGTGCTCTGGACTACTGTGCGAAGGGTCCTAATTTTTTTTCACTGCGCCACCTCGCGAACGTGGCAAACATCCGATGTTTAATTGTCCTGAAAAAGCCATTCGGACTCGGCATACAATTGTAGGTCCCTTCCATTCGTCGTATATATAAAAACAAACGCACACAAATGAATGGTTGTGAGAAGCTAGGCATAGGGTTCCTATCCTATACGGATCTGTTGCTCCTCCAAAGTGATTTGATATGCATTCTACTATAGATCCCAGAACGAACAAGATGAAAAAGTACTGAAGTAAGTAAAAGGAACAAAAGTGTATTCAAAACTGTAAATAAAATCTGACTTTAAAGCCAGCCAGACATATTACCACTATATTGGGTCAAATGCAAGAATATATTGATAATGATAACCGTGTAAAGCTGACAGTGCGGACCAGCGTTGCCACTTTGCTTCAATTGCAGTAGATCTACTGCATTTTTTTCAAAATTTAGATCTACTGCCACCAAATTAAATCCACGTCATTTTCGTAATAGCTTAATAAGGAAGCCAAATCCAAAATAGTAGATAAAATACAAACAGAAATACAAGCCATTTTGGGAAACTGAGTTTTCCTGGCTTAAATTGTCGAAGGAAACACTGTTTCAGCAAAATATGTCTTTGAATAACGTCAACGACAGGTCAAATTTAGACATCGATTCTGAACAAATATTTTCTAGCTTAATGGGGTTTTTCGTTTTAATTTCAATTATGAAAAACTAAAACCTCTGAGGTACGTAGATACAAAGTTAGTACCTAGTGGAAGGCATCACTATGCCCTCGATATTGCCTATTTTAAACTTGTTTCCTTTTTATGATAATGACATAGAAAAACTTAATAGCCAATGAAGATGAACAATATTCCATGTTCATTAATATTAATGAATTTTTCTGTTTTGTTTAAATACTCGTCTTTATTCATTTTGTATTGTTTATGTTATGTTTTGTAATTTACCTTAGTTTTGTTTGAAAAAAAAATCTACAGCAAAAAAATTCAATCTATTCCATTTTTTTAGAGAATCTACTGCGAAAAAATAGTCCAATGCGAGAAACAGATTGGCACAGCAACAGTAACTTTGACAACCACAGCGCACTTTTTAGAGCCCCTGCTTTTTAATGGCTGACGTTACATTACCACAGCAACATCGACATCGACATCGACGTTAGAGCTAAGTCCTAAATTCAATGTTGCTGTGCAACGGCTACCAACACCACGGTGACTTTTTCAGTTCTCTCAACTTTCGAATGCTGACATACTGAAGGTGCAGCATCATTACCAGATATATACAAAAAAAGTTTCAGCAGTCTACAAATTATTCTTATGGAAATTATTTAGAAAATACTATTTTAATTTTCTTTTGATTTGAATTGCCTTTTATTTTCGATTGGCAAAAGAAATCAATTCTATTTTGTGATCTGCAGGCGTCAAATTATTTACTGTCGGTGGGACGTGATTTTGAATTCTAGTTTTACTATTGCAAACGAGTTATCTAATTCAATCGTCACGAGTTGTGTTAAAATTAATGTTTGACAAGCTATTAAAACAAAAGTACATACAAATTTTGATTTGATGTTTGATTGGGCAGCAAACATCTGAAAAACACTGTCGAAAATGACATCAGATATGTTTTTCGAATTTTATACTTTAGCTACCACCAAGTATCTATACTGGTACATACCTGCTGGTACTAAGTACGTGATTTGCTCTAACATTTTACAGGTCGTCATGTACCTACCTAATATCATTTTTTCGCTTTTACCATTTATTTCGGAAGATATAAAAGGTAATCTGGTAATGCTGCGTTGCAATCAACTCACAACAAATTTTGTTTTCCTCCCTTGACAAAGTTGCTGTCGATGTTTCTAATGTGTTTCATGCGACTTCTGCTGTTGAAGTTGCTGCTGCTGTCAAAGTTGCTGTTGCTGGTGCTGTGGTAATCTGTTTCTCGCACAACAGTGGCAACGCTGGTGTGGACTCCTTCGACTAGTACCTCTTTGAAAATGCAACTGTGCACACTGTAGTAGATTTTAAATGTAGGTTGTGCTTGTGATAAACAGTTATTCACCACGATGCGATGGTTGATGCTCAGGGCAAACAGATACAGATTTAACTGATTGCGTGTCAAATATAAAAATGCAAATATCAATGTTTAGAAAAACCGCCTATAATCTATTATAGTACATATCCAAGGTTAACCCTGACTTGGAAAGATGCTGTTGCACTATCAAGTATTTTGCGACTTAAAGCCAAAGTTTGATTAGCTTTTGCAAAAATCACATGCAACTAACTATTTTCATTCAAATGACGATGTATCTATTAGACGCGTTAATATTTTAAATAAATAGATTTAATATTTTCATGCTATTATGTGATATAAATTTCCTCGTATCGTCTATAGGATAAATTCATTAGTGTAGAAAGAATTTGCAATTCATGTTTGACGTTTGACGTCGTAGAACAGCCAAATAAATAAACAGGCGAGTCAGTACTTATTTTCTTAGAATCAGTCAATACGTAAATTCAATGCGTAAATTAAATAGTTCTCTTATTGTTATACAAAAGAAATTGATTAGACATGCGGTAGGAGATCATCGCCGTATTTGGAGATGAGCTTAAAAATAGTTCTATTGTAGGTGGTTGGACAGTTTGTATTATTACAAGCAAAATTTTGTACAATCAATTTAAGCGTGGCTTTTGTCACTTTATTGAAAGAGCAGTGAATTTTTTTTATCAAGTTGTTTTTATCATTGAGCAAACTCACTTATTACACTTATGTAAGCTTGAGTGTAAAATTAATTTAATAAAATTCGTTTGTTTAGTTGATTCATGTAAAATCGTGAAAATGGTCTTCGACATGATAATATGCGTAGTGAAAAATTAGGCAGTTGTTATTTTTTTGCAGTAATTGAGCACTATTTGTTTCGAAAGCCAGTTTTTGGGAGAATTTAGAGCTTTTTATGGATATTTGTACCTACACACATTTTGCTCAAAATTATAGGAATGCAGTTGGTTCTTAAAACCATAGGGCGTTTGAGTCCCACTTTTAGACAAAGTTTGGGAGCTATTTATAAAATTTTCCATCAAAATTTGATACGAAATACCATTTATAAAAATTAGAAGAACTTTTTTTTCCAAATCCTGGAGCACTCGGACGAATCTCGGTCCATTGTACTACCAAGCAGAAACCCCTTTTTTTGGTGTAGTGGTGGAGAAACTCTGATATTATTCGTTTCTCTTATGGTCGGTGGCAGAGTATTGCTGTCCACCGCCGGGGCTCGAACCAACGCCACTCGGGTCACAAGCAATGCCTCTAACCTCTACACCATGGCCACCACCCTAAAGAATATAAGCGACCAAAAGTTATGCGCATTTCAACTTACTATTTGTTTAAGTTAAAAGCAAAAATAAATTAAAAAATTATATTTTTTTTTTATTTTAATTGTTTATGGTATAAAAAATACATGCGAAAAATCATCTAAGGAAATTCAACTTTCATTTGGTTCATATTTCATGACATTTGGTTTTGAAATAACACCGTAATCGGTACGACAAAAAAATGTGTTGCCTATTAATACAATGACAACATAGCCAAAAGAACTGTCTGCAGTTAAAAATAGGTTTTAACTTAGTGTAAAAGTAATAATTTTACCTCATTTTAAATATTTTCAGAAAAAACACCAGGATTTCAAGCAAAAGTACATTACAATGATTGCTAAGATCCATCGACTAATGTGTGTCATATTCTGAAAAGGGACCATACACATACCCCTCACTCAGAACGTATGTCCTTTAGGCATCTCTCTCAAAATTATAATGTCAAAAAATTCAATAAACTCCATATGGTCCAATTTTATCAGTAACAAAAATATCCCCTACTCAGCTAAATATTAACAGCCATATTAATAAAATGAGTGCTATCCTCATTTTAACACATATTTAGCTTTCTATTTTTGTACTTTAAAACAGTAATTAAAAAATTGGCGCCCAATGTTGGACCAGAGCCAAATCAACTTAAGACCTATCTGCAAAAACTTTAAACTAAATCGCAAGCCAATACGAAAATGCTTTCGTTCTAAAGTATACGGCTAACGAAACAGCCATAATCAACTTGCGACAAAAACATAATTTAGTCCTCACGTTGGGCGCCAATTTTTTAAATTGAATATAATGCAAAAGGGCAATGAGGTTGTCAAGCAACTGCAAGTTGGAATCTCTTTGATAATAACACGTTAAAGAATATTTAACACATAAGAACATAATTTAGTCTTCACGTTGGGCGCCAATTTTCAAAATTGAAAATAATGCACAAGAGGTTTCCAAGCAACTGCACCTTGGAATATCTTTGATAATAACATGTTACAGAATATTTAACACATAAGTCTGAGTGTATAGTGGAACTTACATTGTGACGTTTCCTGTAACTCATACTCAAATCAGCTTAAGCAATTCAGTGAAAATGTCGGATTTGTAATTCCTTTAGTAATTCCAAGTCCGCAAAATGTTACAAATAGAAAAAAATGTATTTTAAAGTAAAAAAAAACATAAAGGAAAAAGAGTGATTTTGATTTAACTACATTTTGAAAAGTTACAAGGTCTTAAATTATTAGGAAAGCTGCCGTATTGCTCTGCAAAAATTAAGGATCTTCAAATTCACAAATTTATATAGCACAAAGTCTCTGCTTACAATTTATACATATACAGACTATCTAATCAAGAAATACTCTATCAATTATCCCGTCTAAAAAATTCAAGCCCTGCTATAAATACAATGTGAATATGCAACTCATTCTGTTCACACTTCTTATCAAAACGTGTGCAAAGTGTGTGCAAAGTGTTAACGTGCTATGGATATGACGTGTTATAAGTTTTCAGTTTTGCAAAATAGCATGATTTGGCAAAATTCGAAAAAAATCTGTCACCTGTGTAGTAATTAACAACTAATATTGTGAATCTAGACGAAATCACAATTTGAATGTGTCAATTTATAGATCAAATGTGAAGTTACCTAAGTGGGAATGCTTCGAATGCATATAACAAGGTGATATACGTAACGCATGTGTGGGCGATCAGATTCGCAAATTGATAATAATTTTTAAATCGTGTACATCATAGATATGAGCACGAGATAACAAGTAGAGATGTCGAATTTATTCACGGGAAATATATTTGTTACAGACACGTGCTTGCGGACAAATTAGGTCACAGGCAGTTTTTCAAGGTGTGCACATTTTACGAACTTAAATTTATTATAAGATATTTCGTCATGCATTATGTTGGTCAAGAGCTTAAGAATTTGGAAAGATATTGTGATATTTAGCTATTAAAGCTTTTATGAAATACTGGTCTCCTCGGAAAAGTCTTTGCCAAGGACGTGTACAGAGCTGTGGTCGAGTCACGATTAAGAGATGAGCAGTGCGGTTGTCGTCCCGACAGAAGCACAACCAAACAGTTTTCATTCCCCGAATGGTACTTGAGAAGGCTTGGGAGTATGTTACACCTGTTTACGCATGCTTCATAGATTTGGAGAAAGCATACGACCGAGTCCCTCGAGGTAAACTCTGGAGTGTATTACAAGAGTATGGAATTGACTATTTACATAAACTGTAAAAGCTGTGTTCGGGTAAACGGCGTTAAATCAATACATTTCACCGTGGGCGTTGGACTTCGCTAGGGGGGTCTTTGTCTCCTCTCCTTTTCATTAATTATACGGACTGGATGTTACAGCGCAGTCTTGGCGAAGAAACTTTCGAATTGGGAGATCTAAGGATAAGTTATCTGCTGATGACTTGGTTATCCTTGGGTCCTCTCAGACTGAACTTCAACGTGCACTCTATCGATTTGTAGCCATTTGTGTAGAAGTTGAGATTAAAATAAACGTGAACAAATCTGAAGTGATGGTCATATCCAGAACGCCTGTTCAATGCACTCTGAATGTTAGTGGAGTCCCATTGAAACAGGTGGAGAAGTTTAAGTATCTCGGGGTCTTATTCACGAGTGATGGAAAGAGCAATACTAAGTTTTCCTCTAGGATTGGTCAGGCTGGATCAGTTTTGAGACAGTTTGGTCATTCAGTTATTAGGAGGACTGAACTTGGTGTCAACGCTAAGCTGTCAGTCTTTAATTCGGTATTTGCTCCAACTCTTACCTATGTATAGTCATGAGGTTTGGGTAATGACCTAAAGAATTAGATCGCGGATACAAGCTGCCGAAATGAGATTTCTCCGTTGTATTGCTGGTGTGAACCGTAGAGATCGCATGAGAAATACCAGAAGAAGTCTAGGTAGACCCAGGATAAGATGGTTCGACCAAATCCATAATCTCTCCTTTACCCGTATGAAGATTGCCCTTGATGATTTGGAGTCGATTCGATACACCCACTTAATGGATAAGCGGGTCGTTGAAAATTAATGAATGAATTAAATACTAGAGGTCGTTACACAAAAAACTAATATTTTCTTGACTTGTTCTAGTATATGTTTCAAGTCTTCCTCAAAAAATATAAACCCAAAATTATTATATTTTGTAAACCTTCGTACAAACGAACGAGAACGTTTTATGCTACGCAGTTGAGTATTTTATATGTTTTTACACTAATTAGTTGTGTTTAATGAAAGTCGTAAATATTGTGCTGAAATGTTTGCATAAGGCGATAAGTTGTAATCAAACATAATAGTCTTACAGCCGACAGCAAATTTTGGGAGTGGAGGTATAACCAAAATTCATATACCTATATGTGTAGATACACCCAATAATAATACAAATTCAAAAGTGTGGTAGGGTTCTTTTTCATTCGGGGCTGTGGGCGGGGGTTTGAAAATGGTAATTTTTCCGCTTCTTGTGTCGGAGGTATAACCACTTCAATGAATATTTAGACAATAGATAATTGCGTACTTATTTCAAATATTAAGGTCCCAGACGTTTTACTTTCAGCTTTCCCTTTACCAGACGCCCCATTAAGTGGGCGAAAAATTAACTTTTGATGTCACATGAGTGATACAACAGAATAATTCTCCTGATTGCAAATATGTATGTCCCCAATCTTTTTTTTCAGCCTTCACCCCGCCAGACGTGCTTAAAGTGCCCCGAAATGCATTTTTCTACTGAAAACTCTCAAAACTTTTGTGTGTTTTTTTTTTGAATATGAATTCTTGTCCTTTTTTCGTTTGCCAAGTTCTTCAACATTAAAATCATCCATATCCGCAGCTTGTTGTTGCTTCGTAACTACGTGCGTTTTCCGTAGTCGGGCAGTTACCCAGGCGTACAAGGAATTTTTGCCGTTTTATTCTTAAAAGAAAACAGATTCCATAGTTGCACTCTATCACCAACACATCTACTAAAATTTAAAGCTAATAATGGATACAATCAAATCAAATCACTGGCCCTTATTGTGATTGTCGATCAGCGACCGTCACGACAATTGTCGATTGGGTCGATTGATTTTAGCTATTCGAAGAGAAGGCATCGATCAGACATTTGTAATCGACTAAAAGCGACTGTCAGATCGACAAATATCGACCGGAATCGATAATCACAGTTAACTATCGACACTCATAATAGGGGCCACTGCTATATATAGCACTTCAACAAAAGTTAAAAATATGTTATGGAATACTGGCATTTCTGCTTTGAATGACACTAGTACGATGCCATTTATACCTAAACCATGAGTTAGACTCGACTTTCTGAGAATCGAAAGTTACAGTATCGATTAGCTTAAAGTCGAAAATAAATTGGTTATTGGTACAGAATATAATTTAATTTCGACTTTTGCCTAAAAGTCGAGTCTAAATTTGTTTGTTGGTAAGGCCGAAAAACGAACAAATTACTTTTCCTTTTTATTAGTTTTTAGTTGTCACAGTTTGTTTACCTACAACAGTCGTGCTCAGACTGTTGAATTGAAAACGATGAACTGTTCGATTGAACGACGCGATTGTGTTGTTATGTGAAGCAAACTTTAAACGACGTTGTTTTATTAAATCGTCTCGATGATCGTTTCATAAATTACGCGGTGAGAACCTAGTCCGCGGGCGTCAATGATGATACCATTTCAATATTATCCTCGAGGATAATATTCGATGATTTACCTTTACACTAATAGCGCCAAAAATATATTGTGCTACAGCATTAGGCGCACTATTAAAAAAGTGCGAATAGAACTCTAGGCCACATTTTTTTAAGTGGGTTTAAACTATTATTACGATTGTAATTTGGTAGAGGCTCAAAATTATAAAGAAATTGAAATTTTCTGTTTATAGATATTTACTGGTCAAGGCAAAATACTATCTTAGCAACCAGTTTTGTTATCAATATTTCGTTAACAACCCGCATTCAGATTGTATCATGTTTGATTTGTATCGTTGAATTTTTATTAGCGCCAGATACGAGTACGAGTAATAATAATATGATGAGTGGTAGATTGGCAAAACACGAACATTGAAAAACCCAAATTTTATAACCCCTCTTGGTAGCTGATCGAAACTCTATATAATCAAAGAGCGGTCATACTTTTTGCGTAAAACCTTTTTTTTACCACTCGTATCAATGGCAATCAATTTTGATAATTTTACCCAGAGAAACTCAATTGATCAAAATTAAAAGTTGATATTTTGCTTGATGTTGTAAATCAAAAATATATCGATAACATACACAATCTGGATAACAGTTTGCTTGGTAATATAAAATGGCAGCAATAAAAGGAGGGAAATGTATAAGTGCGCGGAAGCACATATATCTGTCAGATTAAAATTAGTTTTTTTTTTTTATTGACACTTGACACATGCAGCACGCAATAGGTAGTGCGTTTAAGTATGACATTTAAATTTATCTGTCAGTAAGTCAGAGATTATGTCATTTGATATGTCTAATGGTTGTGTTAATTTACAAGACAATCTATACCGAATAATTTTATTTAATAACTTTAATGATATAGCTGCTGATGTTGGTGGTGATTGTTAATTTAATGACGGAAAATCAATGATACGCCGTTTATGTTTATAATTGAAGAACAAAACGTGATGAAGTGAAGGTAGATGATTGATGAAGTGTGAATGATATGACCGAGTGTGGTTGTAGAAATTTTTTCTGAATATATTCAAAAATATCGCGAAAAAGCATTAAGAGTCCTGTTGAAAAATTAAACTGGCATTTAGGAGGATATGAATATTTATTTATTTCTCTCCAAAATCACTATAGTTATACAAAAGATCTTTTCAAAACGGAAAGTTAGGAAACCTTTGATGAGCTACCGCTTCTCTTCAACTGAAAATTTAGCAAAAGATGAGGCATGGAACAAAAACTGACCCTTTGGATGTACAATTGTACACACAACCGTGGTTTGACCAAACCTCACCAATGGGTCAATAGTTTGGTAGCTGGCTCTAAGAAAAGCTTACAACATAACCAAACGCAAAAAAGTCCAAAGAACAACATGCATAGGCAACACAGGCGGTCGACACCTCATGGTCCCTCTGCATCGTTTTCCTTTAGACGTTCACATCGTAAGCATCAGAGCATATATCGGGATCTGTACTGAGGCCTTACGGCAACATTTTGCTTTAGGCGGCTCTCAGATTGAGGCAACAAGCAATAAGCAACTATAGTAGCTATAGCAACTGTCAATAAACAATCAGCAACATTTTTCGTTCGAGCGATATTTAGTTGCTTTAATGTGAGACCTCTAATTTAATTTAAAGTAAAATAATTGTGGGCAATAATATTGTGTGTTTCCTATTGCCAGTTGCTTATTGAATGTTGCCTCAATGTGAGAACCGACATATATATCAGGAGAACTAATACCACCCTTAATGGATTACATTACTCCGAAAATGCTTTTTAAAAACATTTTAAAGTAGAATTCCCTTCAAGATCAGGGACTCAACTTGTCTAAAAGGACCGGACGGCTCAAAAACGGACTGTGGTGTAAGTGTGCGGGTGTATTTTCTGAGTCTCTAAATATTTAAAAATCCTTTAGTATTCCTGATACTTTATATCCACGAAGCCAGCCGCCAAATCAAACTACACACAAACATAGTTCAAAGGCAAAAGATATAGACATTGACTGTCAAGATGCCATCAAGGCAATCACATCAGTCCATATAACCTCAAAATTAATACTGGAATGACGAGACGAGCTGGCCTTCTTGATCGTTTAGAGGTTACCCTAATTTGGGTTCCAGCTCCAGGGTCATATCTACGTTTATGGAAACGACCAAGCCGACGAGCTGTATATGCATTCCGCATAATACAAACGGTCGCAGTTGCAAAGAAGCAGCCTGCTCCCGTCTGGCATTAGTTAGGACCAGGCAGCGATTTCTGGGAAAGCCATTCTTCTACTCCCTTGAGGAGGGGAGAACTGATAACCTTTCTGAATTCCACAGGATGCTTAAATGATTAGATGACCATGGTTCTGTGGTGGAATGTCAACCTTTTCCATTCTTTCGGGGGTAGAACTTTTGACCCCAAGCTCAGTAGACTCAGTAGTGAGATACCTGACAAGGCTAGAAAGGAATATATACATTATAAAGGGATTTCCAATAAGAGGTGTTATTTTGGTATTCAAAGAAAAATTACATTTTTTGAGATAAATGATCGGATGTTTATTTCATAATAAAGAGGAAGGTATGCCGTTAATAATGAAAAACAATATCAGCCAAATGGCCACCACGAGCACGCTTACAGGACCATATCCATTTCATGAAATTTTCCATAACCAAATCGCAAAGTGGCTGCCCTATGTCCTCGATAGCCTCACGAATTTTATCTTTGAGGTCTTGAATCGACGCTGGGCTGTTGGCGACGTTGTTGATGATCGGCCGGCTTGAGTTCTTGTATTAACTGAACTTTATAAGCCTTAAAACCCAAGTCTTTATGCAAAATACGGTATAATGACGTTTGTGGAATGCCCAATTCCAAAGAACGACGAGGAATGGACAAACCTGGGATTTCTTCAACACTTTGGGCTACAGCAGCAATATTCTCAGTTGTTCTTGAGCGACGTGCACGGGTTTTATTCTTCACATCACTAACTTGTCCCAACGGCTCCAATTTTTCCACCAATTTCTGTATTGCGGTCCGACAAGGTGCTCCACGACGACCAAAAAATGCTTTAGTTTTGCGAACTGTGACTGCATGATTTTCACCATTTTTGTAGTGAATTTTAATAATTTCAATGCATTGTTGAAGCGCGTATCGTTCCATTTTTAGTAATGGCGTAGTTTCTACTTGTCAAATGTCAAAGAATAAAAGCTTTGAAAGGGACAGCTACCGAAATAGCGGGCCATTCACAATAACACCTCTCATTAAAAACCCTTTAGAATATACCATACTTCAATTGATCAAAATCAACCCACCAATCTGTTACCTCAAAGAACGCGCTTCAGCCCTCTAAGTCAAAATACTTTCCGCTCAAAAGCTGGAAAAGGTTTTTGTATGTGTGCAGTGTTAATTTTCGAACCCTATAACAAAATGTTAAATGCTTACAATGTTGAGATTTCAATCCGTCAAAAGTGTATATACTATCTGACGTTTGTAGGCTTACAAGTTAATTTGAATTCCATTATTAATACTGATGCTTTACATAATAGATAACCTGTTTAGAAATAATAATACTTAACTTAAATTTCTATCTTGGAAATTTCCCATACAGTTTTATAATAAAATGAAGCCTTTTACGGGTTCCGTAGTCACGTGCCCCATATACAAATGTAGGTATATAAGTTTTCACTCTATAGGGTGTTTATTTAGATATTTACGACGCGAACTTAATTTAAATTGCAGAAATTCTCGCTTAGATTCTAAACGATTTGCAATAAATTAATTGAGCGCCTATGTATGACCACAATCACTACACAAAGTGTAATTTATAGTCTCAGAGTGGTGCGTAATTCATTAAAACTACAATAAACCATTTGTTTAAGTTTCATAATGTTCATACCTCGTAGTTAGGTAGAAAAGATTAAAATATAAAGCACTTGTCTTTCATTGATTGAATGTACTAATAAAGCTGTCGGTTTACATAAGTTAGTACATAATTGTTGTAAAGAACGATGTGTCAAGACGATAATGTCGTAATATTTGTTAGCGAAATAAGAAGTGTAGAGATAACAAAAAACTATATTATTGGGATTTTCCACAGACATTTTATTGGCCCAATGCACGAATTTCAATATGGGCAATGTACTATTCTTGCACTAACAGGAAACTATATCTTGGAACTAATATCGCAGGCTATTCCTGTATTGATCGTATGCGACTGACTACTGATCCTGTTATGATCTTGCACATATCTGAAATTGATAATGATCCTTTATTTTGCCGATGCCGGTGTGGCACTTTTCTGAATTATCATAAGATCGCGAGTATATATCTATTTTTTGTCAGAATGTCATCTGATTTTTATTAGGATATGGGCACTTTTACCAGCAGCACGTCCGTCCTAAGAGCCTAAACAAACATTCAAGCTCTACCCAAGTTTCAGATACATTAACAATGTACCTAAAATCCCTTTCATGGTCAAACCTTGCCTGTTTATTTGATAATCTCTCATTCCTTTTATTTTTTGCCTTTAGAATTAATGCGAATCACATTAATTGAACTAGAGTTCCTGCAATTGCCAATGAAATCCCCACTATTCAAAGTTATACATTTGAAGTTTAACACGAGAACTATTCAAAGTGGATCATGAGACAGAATTAAAAATACAACAAGTAGATAAAAGAACCACGTAAAAGTTGCAAAACATTTTGATGTCTATCAAAAAAAAATCCCCGGTTTATAATAATGTTTCAGTTGAACGATTTGTTTTAATACCGAAACGTGACTGGACCTCATTTCCTTGCTGAATACACTATATTCAATTATTTTTTTTATTGTTCAGCGGTTCATGGTTTTAATGAACAAAAAAAAGTTAATTTATATCATGTGCAAAATAGAATTGCTAAAGTTAATTTCATTTAACCACTTACGCTTAATTCGGGCAAAACATACATAAGAGAAAAGATTTACCCATTTCGAGATAACAACTCTAAATTTCGCACAACAAAACTTAATTGATGAAGGTGTCAATTTAACCTGAAGCTAGCTAGACGGAAAGTGATATAGAGGCAACTTCCTACGATGGTCTGATTAAATAAGTTGAAAATACTTTTAGCAAGACGAGTTTTGTGACACATTTATCGCAAATAATAAATATATACAAAAACGTCAATTTGAAACACATTTCCAAAACAAAAGTGACTCTAACCTTGTACTCCCTTCTTGTAGAATAATCGACTTATTGGATATTAATAAAGTTGTCATTACTAATATAGCACAATCTGCATACGTACTAGGTTAGGTTAGGTTAGAGTTGCAGGCCGCAACAAGTGCAACCTCACGTAGGCCAGAGGAGGCCCATTGTGATACCACAGGATCTGATGATCTCACAACTACCCGTTGAACCCAGAGGAGCTGAAAGTAAAGCGTTGGAGGCAACTTATGCTTGCATTCAAATTGCATACGTACATACAATTTAAATAAATTAGTTCACTGTTAGCATAATTCAATTGGAGCAGTAACATACCTATAAGGGAAAAATTTCACCAGATATGATATAACCTCTTTGAAAAAAATGTGCACGACTGGGTCGCACGAAACTTTCTCGTTTATTGCGAATCTCGCAGAATCTCAGAGTCATTTTAACAAATTTTACGTTGATAATTATTTCCACTTACGTACATCTTACGTAGGTTTAGTAGCTGAACCCTTGTTAACTAAACCCGTAATACATACTACATAGACATTATGTACGTATTAACTACAACACTTTATTACTTACTTTCAAATTTCACCCCAACTGACATTTGAAGGAGGCGATGAATTTTGAATTTCCAATTTTTGATTATTTTAAAGAAGTGGTTTCAATGGTCGGGATTTGGGTAGTAATTTTTGAGAAATATTCATAAAACGGCAATATTCGAGTTTTCTAAGAAAAACTAAGTACGTGATCATGTTTAGAATGCTTATGTTGTCTTAAATATGTATTTTGATCAAAATCGTTAGAGCGGTTTTTTGTAAAATTATGCTGACAAATGTTACAATTTGGATTCGAAAAGCACTGTTATTAAACTGTTTAGCTGAAAACTGAGTACGACATATTCTTCAGGATGTAAACATTACCTAGAAGATATATTTTCATCTAAATCGAAAATGGCGTTTTCGAGATATGAGCAGTTTCTAAAGTACCGGTTTTAGCGATTGGGAAGGACGCATTCATGGTTCAAAAAACACTGTTTTTCAACTGTTTAGCTCAAAACTGAGCCAGTTGTATTATTGCAAACTCTAAATACGAAGTTTGAAGCAAATCCGTCCAAGCGTTTAGATTCCCCAGGGGTGGGACAGACAGACATACTGACGGAAAAAATTGTGAGACCCACTTTTATGAGTCCCCCTATCATCGTAATATCAGAATTGATCAAAATCTCGAGTTCGAAATTTTGTACGAAAACAGTATCTTTCTCTTACTACGTATACGAGAAAGATAAAAGTATATGCAACCAAAATTCAAAGACTGAGACGCATATTGTTAAGCACATATAGATAATCTATGTTGAAAGATGCATCACAAGGTTCAGACATATTAATATTGAGTTAGTGTGTACAAATCTTATTATGGCAATCATAACTACCACGCATGCTTAGAAAATTTGAAAAAAAAGAGAGAGGGTGAGAAAACTAGAAAATGGAATATTTCCAGGACTACTACAAATGGGGATCCCGCAGCCCGCACTTGCTTCCTTTGCTTCCTATATTATTAATCAATCTATTCAGGGCAGGCCACGCATAGATATAAGTACATAAAAGAAACTTAAAGGAGGTCGTTGTCAAATACATAAATAAGTACCCAAAGTAGGACGCAGACCATCAGAAGTACAAAAGTCATTTAGACCAATCAGCCTTACTTCCTTTTCTCTCGAAATATCAGAAATGGGTCACTTTAGAGATGAATACCCCTTCACAAAAAGCAATATGCTCTAATCACAGTTACTGAATGATACTCAAAAGTTGGCCTTAGAAAAGCACCATAGTTGCATTTGTCGGACTACGTTTTCATCAGTTCAAAAAAATTTAATGTAGATTTTTCTTTAAATTATTCTATCGCATTTCAAATAAAAAAACCAACTAACAAGTCCCTCAAATTTTCTATTCTTTTCTTTTCGCACTCGACTGCCACCTAAGACATTTGACAACTCAGTGGCCTCGTTCCACCCTCTTTACAAAATGGCAGGGTTCAGCTGACACGTGCATTAAGGGAAGAAAGCGATAGATTCAGAAATTGTAACTCTTCGGTAATAAAAGAGAAGGAGGCACTTTAAGGGTAGTTATATAACTTACCACACACTAGATGAAATACACTTATTATGGGACACCCAATTCCTCAAGACCGTCATAGACAAAGCCAGAACCTCATTATTGACCAGAAAAAGTTGTCAAAATTGGGAAATTAATCCTAAAATGACACTGTGAAGGTGGATGGCAATAATAGGACCTATCATAACAGCAGGTTGGTAAAATAAAACAACGGTCGGCACCGGCTAAGCTCAACAAAAAACAAATGCTAGCTGATGGTAAATCCGCAACTGGATATCCCACCACTTTATATGTAACATATGAAAATGAATCAAGTTCCAACATAGTCCATACTACCTAATATCTTACAGAATACCAGCAAAAAGGAACCGCTTGGAATACACTTAGAAGACAAATGTTCGCCGAGATACAACAAAGCAAATGAATGAATTGGAGCTGCAGTATATGGTTCTCACATTTAAACATACCTGTACGCCAGTATGAAAATAGGTAGGTACATTTTTTCGAGGCAATGTAAACAGATCTACAACAAATAGGAACATTTTATTCTCTTAGAAAGCAGGGCAGCCTTGCTAACGCCTTTGAGATACCATTAAAACTAGTCAGAGATTGTCTTTAAAATAAAACAAATAAGAAATAGTTGACGCAACAGGTACGTACCGTACAAACACCCTATGCCTAGCTTCGTTTGTGTGAGTTTTTATTTTTGGGACAAATTGAAGGATCCTAAAATTGTATGCCGAATTGAAAAGCTTTTCCAGAACAATCATACTCTAGGATGTTTGTGAGACGTTCGCGAGAGGTAGCGCATTGGAAAAACATTAACATGTAATTTGTGTTTTTCCTGAGTCAATTGAACTTTGTAAGCATGAGGTTTAAGTCGGTTCTCACATTGAGGCAACATTCAATAAGCAACTGGCAATAGGAAACATGCAATATTATCGCTCACAATTATTCTACTTTGAATTAAATTAGAGGTCTCACATCAAAGCAACTAAATATCGCTCGAACGAAAAATGTTGCTGCTAGTTTATTGGCAGTTGCTATAGCAACTATAGTTGCTTATTGCTTGTTGCCTCAATCTGAGAGCCGCCTAAAGTCTTTCGTGAGAACTCGCTGTACAGAGCATCTGTTGAACGACTTATTTTCTCTAATTAATCCAGTCTCCCTGAATTTTTCAATAATTCTCTTCACAGTTAATGGTTTTAAATCACTATGACGGCCATATTTTGTTCGAAAATTGCGGACTATAGCCGACAAACTTTAATTATTTTTAAAATATTGCTGAACAATGAAAATGCGTTGTTCTTTCGTATAGCGCTCCATTTTTACTTACTCCGAACTGTCAGCTGTCATATTGTCTTTTTTTTGCGTTGGCATCGCTGTACTATTTAAATGGCGCAAAATTCAAATTTGCGTGAATTATGGGTGCAGTACAGTGATGGGACTTCTACCACTTAAGTGGTATTTCTACCACTTTTTGCTCAACCCAAAATTTTACCACCCTCAAATTCAAATCGACCACTTTTTCAGACACAAAAAAATGGAAAAATAAGGCAAATAATAACAAATACCCACACACTATAAGGCTTATTTTACATCATGCACGCGCATAGAAACTGAGTGGTTGAAAAATTTACCCGACTATTATAGAAATCATGAAAATCGGCCCAGCGGTTATCGAGTTATAACGTCATTGAGTTTGACCCCATAAAAGATGTTTTTTGTATGATTGGCCAATACCTAAGATTGCGTGATGATCCCGACAGCCCTTTTTTAAATCGAAACTCGGAGAAGGCACATAAAGATAAACAAATACAAATTGGCATTTCCGAAAGATGGAACCTTTGAAAATGCCGACTTGTATGCATTAACATTTTTTTGCAGCATTTATTGTATTTTTTAAAAATCTACCACTTTCTACCACTTTTTGGTTTTCCAATATACCACCTTTGGCCTACTCTCAAGTCCCAACACTGGTGTAGTATAACTAGTGGTGTAGTTCGAAATAGCTATCATTTCTACCAAAAGTAACTGTGTCTACGAGTTGTTCTTACTGTTATTCTCTCAAACAATAATTCACGAGCCGTATCTCTATTTATTATGCCAAGTCCAATCAGCAATATAAAAAGTGGTGTTAAAATGTGGATACAGGAACAAAATCTTCAATCAACCGAAGGAAACAGTCAAGCAAAAAACAAAAAAGGAAAACTAAATAGTGGTCTGATTCAACACATGTTTTCTCACCGGACACATCGGTGTCACAAAAAAAAACACGTAATAACTATCATGGAAATAGCGCAGGACAATATTTGCAAAATGTACAATTGCTTTACCAAAACACACGTCAGCGTTACCTAGTTAGGTTAGACCTTGATATGCTGCAACTCGACGCAAAGAGTGCGTCGTTCTCAACAAATGAACGACCTGCAGATGGGGGATTTACTCTATCATCCTTACCCCACAATCTAAATAGAAATAGAAATCTGGTGTCAAAGCTGGATACCGCCACATAACCCAACATGATGCCATTTTCCACTGCCTCTGTAAATGTCTAGTAAAAATAAGTAAACGTGTAATCATCGGCCTGCTTTGATACCCTACACTGAATACAATAAATCATGTGGGTTAGTACGTATCTAAATGTATTTACATAGGTCCAATATTGGTTTTGTATGGTAGATACTAGAACTACTTGACCAACTTGACGACGGTAAAAATAAGTCCCCTCACAATTTTAATTAACAAGGTCGATTCGATTGGACGCTATCGTGTTTTCCACTGACAGACAGACGGACATGGCTAAATCGATCCAGAATTTGATCCTGATTTGGAATATATATACTTTATGGGGTCCCGGTGACTCCTTCTTGACGTTACAAATGTATAGAGTAATAGTGAATATACCTCCCTGTGGAAGGAGTCAGATATATAAATTAATCTCAGAAAATATAACCCAATGCACTTTGACATTCATTAACATTTCCCCAATATTTATTAAATCTCCTAACGAACACAAAATCCGACTGCCCTCACACTAACCAACCAAACATCAACACAACGTGTGTGCACGTTCGCACAATGCACAATTTCTCACAAGCCATTTATATGCATAGCTCTTGTCAATACCGATCAGCGTTACATAGTAACAGTGGGACGTTGTTCTGCATACAATCTGCATAGCAATTTATTATCACCATAATTATTCAAAAAATTGAAAGACCCAATAAATCTGAAATGATATTTCCAATGAAATGAAAACATGCACTCATAGTAAGCTCTATGTGAACAAAAAAAAAATATTACGTATACGCCCTAGTACTGGGAAAAAAAATAAAATTTAAATTTCTCACTACTGCTCATTGCACAACCTAGATGTAGCCATGTCAACGCGTGTTCTTATTAATTACTTGTCATTTACAATATCACAAGTACAAACTATAGACACTTCCGTAAAGCATCCGCACCTGAAAATTGAATTCTCGGTATGCATACTGTTTTTGTAGATACATTTAAGCGTATTCGCATTCAAGTCTACTGTAATCAGCATTTTTTATTATTTTTGTCGTCACGCTATTTGTACTCGTCGTATGGATTTTTTTTTTAGTGTGGAAGTTTTTCCGGCTCAATAACTGCCGACGAAGTGAAAAGCTCGAGTTTAATTGATAGGTGCCAGTTGGGGAGAAACAATAAGTGATGATCAAGTGTATATGCAAAGATAGAGGGGATGAAAATTACATATGATTTTTTTTTTAAATATCATATGGTTGGAATTTTGTTTACCCATTTTCTTGTTATGAGTTAAAATTAATAGTAGATCTGCCAGAACTTTTTTTATAGTTCATAGAAGGGAGTCTTAGGTTCCATGTTATAGCTGATTAAAAACTTGTGAGGTGAAATTGTTTTCGTTACTGAACAAGTCATGGACGAATCATTGAAATTTATTTACTTGAATTTTGCTGTATGACATCTAATTAACATTTGATTTCTCTGTGGAATTTTTATTAAACGATAAAGAGTACTACAATGTTCTGCCTGCAATTGTCACAATAAAGTCGATAAACAAAATTGACAAACTTGTAATGAAGTAACATAAAATGACAATTGGAAGAACACAGGTAAGAACTTGTACCAAGAACTGTTTTTAAAGTTGGCATCAAATGACATTTTTCTAAGAATATGTCGCAAGTGTTTGACAGCATTTTCTCTCTTAAATAGATTCACCTAGATATTATAGGACTATCACAAATATAGTAGGTAATATAAATAAATTGTCGGTAAAATTAGTATTCAACCGCATCGCTTATTTTACACGTTTATAGCTAGCTCTCTGCTTACTAAAGCCAATTAGCACACGTGCAATGAAGTGAAGTAAAGTTTACATTTACTTTTGAATTATTCGCTGTCAACTTTATCTCAACGATAGTACAATACATTTTTTTTTGTAATCTTTACAAAGGAAAGTACATTAAAAAAAATAAAATGCTGCGATGAACTTCACGTGATAGTAGTATAGGTACGGTGGTTTTAATTTATTTCTTATCGTCGGATGTAATGTAGATTACCATCGTTAGAAAGGATTACAATTGTTTTTTTAAGCGGTCAAGAATGTTGGCTTAGATTAAGTAATCTTCAAAAGTGTTGCAATTACTTATATATGACACTTTATCTGTATTTCAGATGTAAGATGTACATAATGTACTTATAATGTATTTATAATGATTATTTCTGGTTTTAGTATGTATCGAACTTATAAATAGCAAATCATTTTAGCTTAAGAAACAAACTGGCTTATTTGCAAAAGTTTCTCAATAAAAAGGATTCGAGGTGAAGCATTTCTTCTTATAGATAAGAAAATATATGAAGCTAGAGATGGCCAGATTTGCTTGAAGATACAGGATGTGATGTACTGTCCTCCCCTTCAATCCCATCTGCTATTTGTTTTGATGATAGAATCTACCATTACTCTTGCTTTCTAGCTAGCTAAGCTAGTATAACCAGTGACCACTTCTCTGTTGAAATTATGGATGAATCTGTCGGCCCCCAATTCCCTGGAATATGCAGCTCGCTCTTATTGCTGTATCAAGTATCTACTTCGAAAAATGTTGACAAGTTTGGAAAATGAAGCTTAGCACGTAATTTACAGTAAATAACATATCAAACTGCAACAATTCTTGGACAACATTCCAAACGCTGACTCTGCTTTGCCCATTCGGCTGACTCTTTATGTTCTGCTTAAGGCACTCTACTCACACTCTACTCCAGCAATGCTAATTTCGAATAATGAACTGTTTTTTTTTATGGCACTCAGCCCAACGACAAGGGCCCTCACACCTGCTGTCATTTGGTAGAGGTTCACAACTCTGTGGAGTAGTAACCGTGAGCTGTAAGTGCAGGCTAGATATTTAAGCTATGCTGTAAGAGTCAATCCAATTCCTTCAACTTTCGTCGATAGCGCGCAAGAAAATACGACTCTTAGCAGTACCACTAATTTATATCATTCACTCATTCATTTTCAATGGCCCTCTTATCCGTTAAGTGGGTCGCGGGTATAGGTTGCTCAAGTGGACCCTCCATAGCTCTCGATTCTCCGCCATCGACTCTAAATCATCAATCCCAGGGGAAATTATGGACTTGATCTAACCATCTCATCTTGGGGCTACCTAGAGGAGGCCTGCCTTATGGTACGGATTCCATATAGCACGTCTTGGAATCCTAGTTAGGGACATGCGCTTAACATGACCAAACCACCGAAAATAAGATCCCGAGGTACTTCAACTTCTCCACCTGTTTTAATGGAACTCCACTAACGTGCCGAGTGCACTAAACAGATTGAGATCCAGATTTGTTAAGGTTTAGCTTTAATACAAACGGTTCAGTCTTAGACCAAATATGACCAAGTCAGCAGCGAAGACCAAATGACTTATGGTCAGATCGGACTGGGCAAGAACCTCAACTTGTTGTTCCTTCCCACGGGCGTCCGTCTGAAAATGGCTAACCAGCTTGTCTGGTTAGTGTCAGCCAAGGATTTATGATTACGCTTTAATCGTATGTCGTGATCCATTAGCTGAGGTGGGAGAAAAACCCTTAAATCGTACCTGATACCAGAGGTGGAGAGAGCGCAAAGCAAACCGTGCTTCTGGTTGTAAAACCGGCTATTAACGAGCTCCTTCAGACGTCCAGGCAAGGTCTGTCGTATCCCTGTTGCCTTACCCCGGTATATCGGCTCTACCGGGATAGACCTTCTTTCCGAACTACTCGTGGGAACAACATTTTAAAAATTTCAACATTCAAAGCTCTAAAGCAAATGAAAACCAAACAAACCGACCAAAACTAACAAGACAAGACGAACCAACCCAACAAACCCAGGACAAACGCGACGACCAACAGACAACCAGCCAGCGATTCGGACCTACTGACGACAACTCTTCCCATCTTTAAAAACCGCAATATTGGAGGGGCGGAGGAAGTGTCCCAATCCTCATCCACATCTGCCAATATTGGAACTAAGACTGAGGACGAATTGCAGGGCGACAGGGAATCTGAGGACAACACCCTGAAACCACGCGCCGCCGTCTCTGAGGGCCTCTAAACGATTCCTCAAAAAAAATTCTGAGAGAGACCCATCCTCTTTCAACGATAGAGACAGGGCCTTAATCAGAAAACATAAGAGGGCAATAAAGAGTTACGAAAATCAAAGAAACTACAGCTCCGATAAAGCCAAAAGAAACCGTAGTGAAGGGGGTACAGGACAAGTCCAAAGGTTACCCTATAACAAGGCTGACAAGGAACAGTCCAAAACCTCCAACAGAACACCAGAGGAAAAAAACCTAACCTAACGTCCAGTTAATATAAGTAATGAAATGAAAACGAGCCGAAACGCACCCCTGTTCGAAGTCCAACGCCCACGGTGAAAGGGATTGATTTAACGCTGTTTACCTGAACACAGTTTATGCATAGAGATTGAATAGCTCTCAAGAGAAAACCGTCAAATCCATACTCCTGGGATTTCAGTACCACAAAAAAGAACAATATTGTCGAACAGCACTTTGTAGCAAGGGCTTAAGTTACGTACAACGTTTTACCAAAAACAGTAACTATGGTCATAATATTATGAACTTTCATTTATAAGCTTCTAATTTATTACCAGCTACATAAGAAAAATGAAATTATTAAGTTCAAGTTCAGGTACCAGAGCAACGACGCGACGACTTCCTCTAAATAATCGCAACGTCATTGCCAGCAAATTCCAGCTGTTTCTATTTTCCGTCAAAGGCATTCCATACGAGTACGTGTGCCTCTCTAAGCGAATCATTTCTTTAAATAAATGAATTCTCTAATTTTGACCGAATGCAATCAAAAACCCTTTGCACTCGTGCAAACAAGATTTTCAACTCTAAATGCCAAAATAAAACCGGTAACCGGATTCTCTGATCTCAAAGCTAACAGATGAAATAAAAATTTTATTAAAGTGTATATAATGGCACAACTTTTTGATAAACAATTTTTACTCATATACCCAGTGTTACATATTATTATTATTGTTCTGCCTCAGCAATCTATTTCTGTTTGTTTCGTGTAAAACGTTAAGGCAATGACCGACAGTGATTAACCTTCTGAACTGTTAGCTTCACATATCTAACATCAGACTGACGAGACTGTCTGTAAATTTACACAAATGACTTTCAATAACATAATCTTTATGACTTTCTTACAAATTTAAACAATTTAAAAAATGTCAACAATGTGTTAACTTTTTTTTCATCTAATGAGGGATAATCAGATATTTCTTTCTAGTTATGAACGCATATTTTTCAACCTCAGTTAGAAGTGTTAATTTCAATCAGTTACTGAAAATCTGAGGACGATTTGGTCGAAAAGCGTTGGCAGTTTAATATGACGTCGACAATAATGTTAATAATAGTGTCATTCAAGGTGAATCATATTCCCGGCAACAATTTTATTATTCGTTACACGCCTCTAGTCCCCCTTTCGACGGTTATTATATTTTCGCCAACAGAAGAAAAATGCGGTATTCCCTGATGGAGACGCAAACTTCAGCGGAACACGTACGAATTTTGTATTTTTGGTTGTCGCTCATAAAACTTTTGTCACTCCCTTTCGCATGTGTCATTTATTAAGGACAACGCTTATAGTACTTGCATTTAAAATGACAACATACGAACAGTGGCACATGATGTTCAAGAATTTGATTTTGAGTTTCGACGGACTCTTTGCGGAATCTTAAGAGACTTTCGTCTAATGTGCAATGGCTTGTCAGGAAACTAGTAAACTAATGCTGCAGCAACATATTTCTAAACTTACGGTGCCTAATAGAATGTAGATTTTAATCAATAGATATACCTACTGGCCAGATCCGAGTCGATGAAAAGCGAGTAAAGAAGACAAGATGGAGTCGGTACCGGTGTCAACATCTCCGCCTTCAGTTTCGTAACTTGCATTCTTTTCAATAAAGAGACAGAACTTAAGACGCTTTAAAGCAATTGTCCGAAATGTTAAATTACCATCAATTACTAGCTCTAACAAAATGTGGACAATTGCTCGAACAAAGCAAAGCCTACATGACATGGCGTCTGGAAACGGACTTTGACTTTGATGAGAAGCATAACGTAACTATAGCTTGCACATGGTTTCTCATTTATTTAAAAAAAATTCAGCCTCAAAAAACAGGCAACCGATTGATAATGTTCTAACGTAAGTCGCTCATCCAGTATTTTAGATACGTCCGAACGTTTTGAGCTGCCAATATGGACTCAGAATATTACCTTGTTGTAGCTAAAGTACGAATGCGGATATCTCAGTCTCGACAACAACGAAGAAATTCTGATCAATCACACCAAACCGCAAGAAGTTTTGCCAATCACGTATTCCTTAACCTGCTAAGAAGCCCTACCGAAGACCAATGGTATCGATTCCAAGACGCCATCAGAGACGCCGCAACTTATGTGCTAAGTTTGTTTAATTTACCATATTAAATCTCGGGAGGATTAAGAAAGATTACGAGAAGCTCACGATCGAGCAATAGAGGTGTTAATCCAGGAGCAGGATAAAAAAAACACTTTTATCAAAGTCGCCAAGGCGACACAAATTCCACTGTCAGGGACAATAATTCAATCAGGACGATGAATGTCAGAATTTCGATCTATCCGACCAAAATGAAGTAAGGATAGATCTAAACTCAAGTTGCTAGAATGGATGACCTGAAGGCTGAACTATTTAAGACAGCGGGAGATGAGTTTGTGTATGCGGCATGCGGAATGCCTAACGAATGGAACCTCAGCATCATTTGGGGGTGCGACACACCCCCCCCCCCCCCACGCTTTTCAAGAGTCCGCAAATCACGGAAGCTACATTTATAAACTTGGGAAACAATCGGCAAAAACGAGCAATTTTCAAAAATTGGTTCGGAACAAAATGTTAAAAGTTAAGATATGAGTTTGGATTTTCATATAGGTATAGGTTTTCAAATCTATGTATACATGTATACAAGTCGGCATTTTCAAAGGTTCCACCTTTCGGAAGTGCCAATTTACTGCTATGTTCCACATTTCACTTTCACTTTTACTGTACTCGATTTCGATTTCAAAATTTTCGGAATTGAGGCAAATTTCGAAAAAATTTCGGAGTTTCCGAATCGCTCGAAATGCTGAACACTGAAAACGAGTTCACTTGATTTGCAATTTCGATTTCACTCGATTTCTGGAACCTAGCTGTTATAGTTGTTTTTCTTTGTTTTGTAGCTTCTCCAAGTTTCGATTTTAAAAGGACAGTCGGCATCGATAAATTTGCCGACTGAACACCTTCAAATTTAGCAAGTTTTATTCCGATTTTCGAAAGGACGACGGTCGGCATCGGTGAATTTGCCGACTGAACTCCTTGAAATTTACCTAGTTTCGATTCGATTTTAAAAGAACTGTCGGCGTCGGTGAATCTGCCGACTGAACACAGAACACCTTAAAATTTAGCGAGTTTCTATTCGATTTTATATTAAAAAGGACCGGTAGGCATTTAAAGAAAGAAAAGAAAGAATGTTTTATTCGCTAGTTTTTGGAATGCGACTTAGTGAAGTGGATTGCGGATAAACGTTCGTTTTGTTTGCGGAAAAAAGTTTGGAAAACGAAATTCCCTTATTGAAACTGTTTATAAACTTGAATTGACGAATTGATCGAATGCGAACAAACAGTTATTAAGCATTAATTGCACATTGCATATTTTATTAGATATTCCACGAGTAGGATAATTAATTAAACAAGTTTATAAACTGTTTAAATACCTAACGAAGTTTTGAATTCCAAACTTTTTGCCGTGAACGAAAACATTTTTGGCGCGGACTAATCGCGTTCCACAAACTAGCGAATAAAACATACGTTCGAACCTAGCTAATCTCAAATTAGAAATTTTTGATAAAAACTGATGGCTGAAGTTCGCGAACTGTCAAAACTCGCGAATATTCGTTCGTTCTTAGATAGTTGGTCGCTCTCATGTGAATAGTCCTTAAGATACACTTGTAACCTTTTTTTCACCCTCAGTGACTTCGCACTGCAAACCCGGTCACATTTGAAAATACATTATGAAAAAATGTAAATGATCCGAAAAAAATCTTCTATGTGGTGAAAGTCGTTGACGTTACTTTTAACTCGATAACCGCTGCCGCTGGGCCGATTTTATTGATTTCTATACAGTCGGCAAGTTCGTCAAATAAGTCGGCACCCCCACAGCTCGAACCCTCGCTACGCGTTATGTCATTCAAAATTCGGTATTGTCCGTATTGTCTGTCAAAACACAACAAATATGGCGCTGGTTGTCTATAAGTTGTTAGTTAGTTTGGGTTGTGTGAAAGTTGGGTTGAATTGAAGACAACTCAACTCAACTTGAGTTGTGTTCCATAGTAGGGGCATTAGTTGTCGATTGCTTATTAATGTCGTCGTCACAAATTTAAAAACTATACACATACGTATAATATAATAATAATCGTAAATAAAGTGCCATTTATATTATTCTTACACATTTGGAAAATATAATCGATATAATAACCAAAAAACGAAAACCATTGTTTCCCGAACCCATTTAGGGAATGACATCAGCTTATGATGACACTCATATTGTTCAGAATGTGATATATTTTAGTTTGTGTTGAAGTCATACGTTCCTCATAATACAAATAGCATGGAGTCCCTTACTTCAGTACAAGGACACGACACTGGAATTCAAAGAATTCAAAGCAATTGTTCGAGACTGTCTGCTCACAGTCGGCATGGCATCATCAAGAGTAAACAAAATTTAAGAATGTGCACAAAAAAAAACCGTTAACACTTGTTTTACAATCCACTCAACTGTGAAGCTTTATAACATACCTACAGAGCTAGACGTTGACATTCATTCATATTATTTTGAATGAATCATCTGATGGATGATGTTTCTCTAGTTTGCTACACGTACCAAACCAAGATGATATTTTGTTGTAATGTCATGTCAACAATTATTTACTCATGTCAAAAAGTCAATAACTGCGCACATTCCTGTTCTATTTCTATAGCAAAATATTCCGCAATCTTCAATTATTTCCTACAAATATAATATAGGTATGTACTCTCAATATGCCCATCTGTCAGTCTATCTTTATAACAGCACAATGAGTGAATGAACACGATTATACTTCTACTTCTAACACAAACACTACATGTCACTCACCTTATCGAGGAGTATCACTCTCAGTTAATCGGCGTAAACAATGTCCTGACAGGAACTCAATAATTACAAAAAAAAAAATTTGCAATTCACAAAAACAAAAAAAAAAAAAACACCAATAATTTCCTGTTGCTAGTCACTAACACTTTTTTGGTATCATCTTTTGCGATGCACTTGTATATCCACCTGTTGGCCCTGAAAAACTGTTTTCAACCGCCAAACTTGATTCGATGCCCTTTTGGGTAAAAAAAAAAAACAGCAACAAAAAAAAAGATGCGAACCGAGGGAATTTTATTTAATTTAGGTAAAAAAAATTGTTTTCAACAAACAGCAAGAAAATTTATTATTACTGCGAGTTTTCGCTGGTGCACGCGGCGCGGTACGACGGAGCACTTGCTGGTTACACAATTAATTTTTTTTTTTTTCGTTTTGTGCAATATTTTGGCAAACGTTCGTTTCCGCTGCTGAGGAGGAAGCGAACAGATTCGGTCGGCGTCTGACTTTGCAGTGGAGTACCTTTCCCACTAATTGATCGCTTAAGTATAGAGTAGTACTCTCTATATAACCCTGTCGTGGCGTTCGGTCGTCGTTGCTGGTTGGTATGGTATCGTCAGTATGGTATGAAGACAAGAACGTCTACACGGCGTCAATATTCGATGTCGTATGTACGAATGATGACGAATCGACAAATCGACCCAAAAACAACAAACAAAATAAAACAACAACAACAAGAATAATTGTATGTTTGTGTATAGATATAGAGCTCTGTTTTAGTTAGTACGAGTGTATAATGCGCCGGGCGAAGATTGTTTTAACTTGATAAACGTGATAAAGTTTTTCTAGGCTGCCTCTGTATATTGAGGATGACAGTCGAGGGTTGTTTCTGTTTGTTGGCGCTTTTGTTGAGAAAAACGTGTGTTGAGTGGAGAGAAATGCGAATTCACCACTTAGTGCGAGGTGTTCCGCTTTAAATATGGAAATTGTCGTAATGTTTCAATCAGATGGGGTGTTTACCTTTTGAAAATATACAGTGGATTTAAGTTTGCGTCTGGCTATAAAAGTGGGAACTCTCTTAAGGGAGGTGTTTTTGTGTCTCTTGGTGGGGTAGCATTTCTCTTATCTGTTGGTATGGCAACGCCCTCTCTTTCTAAAGAGACAAAACAGTGCATTTTTTTTATACGACCACGAGTGGTTTCGGTTTGTTATCTCAGACAGATTAGTATATTGCTCATGTTTACTTGGACGTTAATCCGTATAAATGCATGATTACGTTAAGCACTCTCAGTGTCATCGTCTTGAACTGCATCCAATTGAAAGTAAATTCTCATTTGACAGGATGAGATGGTGCGGTGATGCCAGTCGAAGGAAATATGGTCTATATAGATTTCTTTATTTATATATTGTTAGTGTTACTAAGGCGAGCGAAAGATTAGATTTCAGACAAATAATCTACACTAATCTATATTGTTACATTAAGCAATAAAAATATGTAGGTAGTAGGTACTTGCGCCTATTGCGTAGAGGGTTTTTTTAATAGTCGTATAGATGTTTGTGACAAGAAATGAAAAATGTTTCATTTGTAGTGAGCACTTTCTACTTACTCCACTCCATACATTTGGTAAGCTTCGACAGTAAGTTAACGACATAATGACCGCATACAATGTGCTTAGGCACCTAAATATTTAGATTACAGTTTATGGCTCTGCGAAATAAGGCCCCAATGAAATGGCCCAAAAAAAATTTAAAAAACGCCCCAAAAAATTATACAGCAAACAACAACAGCGATTTTTATTAAAATTTGCGGTGTTATTTCCTTTTTTTTTTTGCCTTATTTCCTAACTAGCAACGCCCGCGGCTCCGCCCGCTGGTTTCTTTTTTATTAAATTAAATTCAAATTTATTTCAGCTATCATATAAATGCACGTTTGTTATACCCTCCACAGGAAGGTATATTCACTTTATTTGTAACGCCAAGAAGGATTCACCGGAGACTCTATAAAGTATATAATATTCTGAATCAGGATCACATTCTGAATCGATTTAGCCATGTCCGTCCGTCTGTCTGTTGAAAGCACGATAGCGTCCAAACGAATTGATCTAGGCGAAACAAATTTTGTGAAACGACTTCTTTTTACCGTCGCCAGTATGGAAAATGGGCTACGTCGGTCAAGTAGTTCTGGTACCTTTCATACAAAACCACTATTAGATCCACGTCTCTCTCTTTCTGTTGAAATCACGATAACGTCCGAACGAATCGACTTAGGCAACTGAAATTTAATGAGAGGTCTTATATTTATGGCCTTCAGGTTTTTGTTAAAATTGGTCCATGTCGGTCAAGTAGTTCTATTACTTCCAATACAAAGCCAATATTAGACACATGCGTGTACCTGTACCAGTACATACAGTGGAGGGTATCAAAGCATCGGCCAGTTACCAGGTCGATGGTAACACTTTTACTTGTTTATATATTGTCTTCTTTTTAAGCTTACAAAATATTTGATCGCTATGCCTTTTCATAAACTATACCTATATGTTATTTATTTAGGCGCAAGTAGCTAGTAGCGCGAACATTCAATATATAGGTGTCCATGTGAAAGACGTGGCTGTCGGAGGTCAACTCTGGCAATGGCCGAATAGTTTTTAAGATAACCCCTATACCTCTGTTTCCCCTTCCCCCATCCACACTCTAACTAACCTATACTGATCCGGAGGATGTAGCCGGTACAATCTTGAAAAAAATCGGCCAAATAGTTCCAGAGTTAGTCCCTACCACCCCTTTACCCCTCCCCCGTCGTCAACTTAGTCCTTACGTAACCTGTACTGATCCGAAAGTCCTAAGTCAATGGACATAAGATTTCACATAAATAAAAACTCGTCACAGGTATGATCTAATTATTCATACTACGCGATCATATCGTTACACTTTCCATAGCTGCAGATCTCAAATCCATATATGTAGATATATGTATCCATCACTTACGCACCACGAACCTCTTATATGTACGTAGATTTACATATATACATATTTAGTTTGTTTTATGCATATCCATTGCCTACATCAAATTCAACTACGCCATACATGAGTAGGTACGTTACGTACAATGTGCATTCTGAATGCCAGTCGAGCGAGTAATCATATTCTATTTTGGGAACGTAATATAAAACTACCCCTAAGCAGAACTGCAATCGAGAAATCATTTTTTTCGCACTTGACCAAATAAGATCTATTTTCAATTTATTATATCTCACCCTCTGGATGGACCAGAAAGATGAATTTTAGATCAAAATACTCGGTGAAGTATTGGCTAACAAATAAAAGCATTCCTTGAAATGACATACGTAGATTTATGAGTATAATGGCAAGTTGAGCATAGTAAGGTCGAAATAGAAAAGTAGGGTGCAAACGTTTTTAAACCCTTCTGGGACGAATTTTGAAAAACGATGAGTGAGGCATGTAATTCTTTT
Source organism: Cheilosia soror (assembly GCA_949372485.1). Lineage (NCBI taxonomy): Eukaryota > Metazoa > Arthropoda > Insecta > Diptera > Syrphidae > Cheilosia > Cheilosia soror. The sequence goes on along the minus strand of OX443561.1, from coordinate 92,851,089 downwards.
GATTTATCTATCAACACACAAACTTTCAATTTCATACGGCTAACGGTTCGTGAGACCCCCCTTATTCCCCGCGACCCCTTAACTCCTGAGCAATTCTCACCCACCCTACGGACTAAGTTGGCCACAAATCTATAAATCAGAAAAAGAATCATGAAAATCGGACGAATGGTTCTCAAATTATGGAGAAACGAACAGACGGACGTTGCATTTTATAAGTAGTATGGATATGGAGGAAAATTGGGGTTTTATTTCATTACGAAATAAGGCCACAAAAGAAGAAATGAAATAAGGCCCCAAACGAAAAACGAAAACGTGTGGGGGGCATGCTGTCCCCCTGAAACCCCCCCTGCTTGGGTTGAGGTACTGTCAGATTTGGGGCCTTATTTCATTATGAAATAAGGCCCCAAAAGAAGAAATGGAATAAGACCCCAAGCGAAAAACGAAAACGTGTGGGGGCATGCTGCCCCCCTACTTCGGTTTAAGTACTGTCAGATTTGGGGCCTTATTTCATTTTTTTGGATCTTATTTTATCACAGTCGATCCTTATTTCATATTTGAGATTTGGGTATTTTTTCATTATGAAATAACACCCAAAATTTGGGGCCATATTTCATTAGAGCCTTTATTTCCTGCAGCCACCCACAGTTTATCATAGAACTTAGGCAGAAAATCTTGCGTAACACACGAAAATTGGCTATAGATTTGCAGGCACATAGACCAACCAGAGGCTGTTGATTAGCTAGGCAAAAGCGTATAGAACGCGGCCAATGTTTAACGTATTTGTCATTATTGTGAACAAAATCATAGAGAGAATAGACAATGATCCCTAACATCAAAACTGCTGAGCATTTAAAATTATCTATACAATTTGGTATAAAACTTCTTTGGTCCAAGCATGTTGAATCGAAAACCGATAAAGCGCTGTCAACTTTCTGGCAATGCAAAGGCGCTTTTGGCAAGGTATGGGGCTTATCTCTCAAAAGGTTCCTTTGGATCTATACGGCAATGGTAAGACCACTTCTCTCATATACATCGGTTGTATGGTGGAAACGTGTTACTGCCTCTTTTGCCAAACGGTTTGTCCCCAGCACTCCGGGCTCTGCTCTATAGATACTATGATGTTTGCAGTGACAGCCAAGCTGTACTAAAAGCGCTGCTCAACCCTCTCCCCTCGTCGAAGTTAGTGCTCGAACTTAAGCTTGCTTTGAACTTGGTCGGTAGGCTAAACACGGTCAAACTTGTTTGAGTCCTATAGGTCAGATTGGTATCCAGGGAAATGAGATCGCTGATGAGCTTGCGAGGCTGGGTTCAGAAGAAGCTCTCTCAGGACCTGAACCTGCGTTGGGTCTGCCTGCATCTGTGGTTAAGTCATCCATTGATACTTTGGTTTCTCGTGAACATGAGTGTCGGTGGCGTGACTGTGCTGGGTGTAGACAGACCAAACGACTGCGTCCGGACATCTGCAAAAGGTCCGAGTCCTTTCTTCTGTCTCTCAGGAGAATCGACTGCAGACTGCTTGTGGACGTCATTTCGGGCCACCAAGCTTTTGCCAAACACTTAAATAAATTGGGCTTGAGCGACACCACCATCTGTCCTGCTTGTGGAGAGGACGACGTTACAGCGGAACACTTATCCTCTCTAGTTGTCCTGCCTTTGCTCGCATCAGGGGCTGACGTAGTATGACTGTCGAACATTTAAGCTCTTCATCACTGAAGCTCTTTCTCATCTTTCTTCGAAAGACGGGAAAACTAAGTACTTACAGCAAAGTAGGGTGTCTGTTTGGCAGTACAATGGACCAGTTGAATAGACAACAACCTCCGACAAAAAAAATAAACTAAAAAAACTTCTTGTTTACGGCTTTGGCCACGCTTCCAGTGACCAAAGCTAGTGTTGAAAGAACCTTTTGAACTATGAAAAGTGATGCACCCTGTACTAATAGCATCAACAATGCACATACAGATTAATGTTGTCATAATAATGTCAATAGTTGTCAATGTCAAATCTTTTGTCATAATTTCCTTGGCGCGAAATCAAGATCTAATCCCGCGCAAATCTTAATCTATTAACTTGAATTGTAGAATTATATTACCATTAGCTTGTAAGACGTTGTAGAATAAAGTTCCTTTTGAATTGAAACGAGTTATATCAAAAAGTATGAAAACAGTGTAACGAAGCGTTATTAAGCTCGCTTGCTGTGATATCTGTTCATTCAGATATTAATGTGGATCCAGATAAGGTGATTGATCTCATATCAAAAAAAAAAAAACAAGACGTCTTCCGATAAACTAATAAAAATCAATGAATTGGAATATATTTTGAATAGTGTCTGGTTTAAAGAATTTCTCGTAAGATTTAAGAGCAAGCCCATGAACTAAATACATGTGGTTCTAACGGGATACATCTCATGCAGTGAAGCAACAACGTACATTCTGTATGAGCGATTTGAGGACATAGGGTTAGGTTATATCACGCAGAGGCGACGTAAACTGCACTGGACGTCCCTTGCATTCACCCTAAAAAACAAAAACTCACACAAACGAATAGTTGTGGGAAGCTAGGCCTAGGGTGCCTCTACAGACCTATTGTGCCATCTATATATTTTTTTATTTATTAGATAACCCTATTCACAAACACTGATTTTCTTGTAACAACAACAAAAAAATTATCGAGAAATTACATAAAAAAAAAAATTATAAAAGAATTAAATAAAAGGACACGATTACCATACACATACCACAAACCACATAGTACTAGACCACCAACTTCCGTGCACCTACCCGATTCTCCCCGGAATTAATTCCCCTGTCTGTGAATAAGTGTGAAATGTCAAAATCAATGGCGACAATGATTTTTCATGCTATAGCATGGGCCAAGGATTTTTCAAGTAAGCGTGCGTTAATGGCGCTCCTTTGATTTTGTACAGCACCAATACATGAAAAATCCAGTCCTTTATGTGGGAGGAGTCGACGGTCTAGTTTTATGTGGTTTGTGCTACATACCATATTTGGCTAAAAGTGTAATATTGATATGTAACTATCATAAAGATGCCTTCTTTAATATGTTATAAAGGTATCGCAGCTGTTAAATTGCGCCTCAATTGGATTAAAATAAATAAAACCTATTTTTCGGTTCACGAGATTTTACCTTTAGAACTCTGACGAAAATATAGAATAAGCCGTATAAATGCATAAGTGGAATAAATATCAAAGTAAATATTTGCTGAATGACAGACACGCAAGAATCATACTCTTGCCGTCGGAAATGGCATCATCCTTCAGTAATGTTCAAGTTGGTTTGTTTCGAGATTATTTTCAGAGCGGAGTCGTGGTAATTACTCCGATTATAGCCTTTGAATCACTCGATGAGGTGAGATTGATATCTGTTGCGAATTTTTCTTTTTATCAGACAGTAGCTTAAGCTCACATAATCACATGAACTATTTCGGCTTTTTATGGATGATTTTTGTTCAAATTTTATTTTTAGACTCATCATAGGTAAGATTTATTTTTGAGCTCTTTCTTTTATTAACTAGCCAAAGCTCAAGGACTCAGCACTTGTTAGATTCTGATCTGAGATTGATTAAAATGCCTAAAACCTCGTGACAAAATTCAATCAGGTATTACCCTTTGGTGGTGCTAATCAAGAAATGGTTATTTTTGGTGTATACACTTTAAATTAGTTTACAATTCAATAAAATGCGAATATCAAAAAATAATCACGTGCCATGCTAACTTTATTGCATACTTGACCAAATTGCCATAAGGCATTGTATATAAACGTGTATTTTTCAATACAAATACAATACAAATCGTTCTTAAGTTCAGCAAGCCAATTTCCGTCCATAAAAATAAAGAAAAACAAATCCTTATGAATTAAGATGCGTACGCAGTGCCAAAAGTCGGTGGAATTATCTATATTTGAATTGTTTTATCAATAAAAAGTAAATAGCCTTATTTTTTTTATTGTAAATACAATAAGTCCAAACAGCTGAATTTCACGTTAAGATAGATTTACATGTCACTGTCACTTAATAGGAGTGACATAAGGAGATCATCGTGACCAAGTTATGTCATGGTTCATCGTTGGTCTGTTACGTAATTGTTTACGAAGTATTATTTATGGCCTCGGAGCTCGAAGTATGTGCCATGATGTAAGCGGTAAGCTCGCATAAGCTCGTCGCAAATAAGGCTCCTAGAAAGCCTAAAAAAAAGAGTCACTTTAGTATATCAAATCTGCAAGCAGATGTATTTCGGACTGAACTTTAGGGTTTTCCATTTCGACAGCTTTATCAAAGATCGCCACACTTAAGGTGGTCAATTTAAATTTTTTTTAGCTGGATCATATCAAAGCGAAGCAATTAATTGTCAATATAGAGCGCCATGCGATAAGACTGGGATAATGTCAAGCTTGTCAATCGGAATATCTATTGATCCTATGATTGTCATAAGGTATTCAAGTGTTTTGTGACGTTGATACTTATCTGACTTGGCGATGAGTGATTCGCAGATATATTGGTAAGAACTCATCAATGGGCCTTACCAATAATCATTTTTAACCTTCACCTTAAAAATGTTGTACGTCACAAAAGATAATTTTATGTGGAAAATTTCGCCATTGTGAGATAGTACAATTTAGCCTGGACATTATAATGATTATAAGTACAGCGGATTGTCTAATCATTAGTACGTCAAGGTAATTTACAAAATCGAGATGACAATCATTAGTTTATGCAGTATTTGTATTTTAAAACTTTAAGATTGATTAAGCAACAACGCGGTTTGGGTAATAGATTGATCAGTCTTATGAACAAGTTTCTTAGAAGTTTATAGCATAGTCTTATCTTAAATATACGCATTGACACGCCCATTTGTAAAGAGGCGGACATTTTTGGCTCTTGATAAGATTATTTTAATGCGGATATGTTGGGTGCCTTAATTAAAGAATAACAGTTGTCATTTTTTCCAGAGTCTATTGAGGTTAGTCACAAGATTGAAAAGTCCTGGAAATGTAATGAATACATAAGGACCAGACGCCCCACAGTCTGGATATCGATATCATTTGAGCAGACAGGGCACATGCACTTCGGGCACTTATCAATCGTAAATCTACTCGTGAAACTCCTCCTTGGCTGCGTCATTATGTTCCAGCCTTTTTGGAAAATTTGCTCTGAGGTATAATATCATTGTAAGTGGAATTTCATTGAAGAATTCAAATCCAAAAGCAGGTCATCTTCCCTGTGTTCCCCTTTGCCCAAATCCGGAACAGAGCAATGAGATTGACCGACCAATCGCATTAAGCAGGGCGAAAAATAGTCTCACTGTAGAGGAAGTCATTTGTCTTGTGTCACAAATATGGCATAAAACTACTGCAAAGTATTTGGTGATTTGCCAGGTACCTGGAAAAGTAATTTCCAAAGGATTGAATACTCATTGCCGGTATAGTCTAGCTTGCGAGATGAGCAGTGTGGCTTTTATGCGGGCAGAAGCACAACCAACCAAGGTATTCGACTCTGGAGTGTAGATACTGCAGATATGACAGTTCTCTTCTGGCGAGAGCTATTCGATCTCTTTACAAAAACTATTCAAGCTTTGTTTAAGTAAACGGTGTTAAATCAGTACCTTTCACCTTTAAACTTCGTCAGGGGTGCGTTTTGTCTTACATCCCTTTCATTATTTTTATGGACTGGATGTTACTGTTATTCGCTGCTGACTTGTCATTCTTGGATCGTCTTAGACTCGCACTTAATAGGCTTGTAGCCGTGTTAAAACTGGTATGAAGATAAACGTGAACAGATCTGAAGGGTACGATTGAAACAAATGGAGAACTTAAAATATCTCTGTGTCGTATTTATTTATTATTTATTTATTAGATTCTGCTATCATGGAATTATTAAGGTAAGATTCGATGTTTGTTTCAGCCCATTTACCCTTAGTAAACGAACTGTGCAGGTAACCACTCGACATTATGTAGGGTATTATAATGGTCCAAATTGTATGTGCACAATGCGTTTGTGTCACGAGTGCCTCATATCGTGCCTCATACGTATGAGTACCTTATGTGAGTGGCACAAAGAGGGCTAGTACATGCTATGTAGCCATTGAATCCATACGCTGACGTCAAAATAACGTCAGAGACACATATATATGTGGCGTGCCACATATCGTGTACTAGCACCTTTACACATTTGAGTTCTGAGCGAATCAATAAATACAAACAGCTGAGATGAGATCCCTTCGTATACACGTTCAACGCATGTCCCTAACTTGGATGTCAAGATGTGCTTTGGAATTCGTCAGACAGGCGTCATCTACAAAGGCCTAGTATGAGATAGATATGTCAATCGCGACTAATTGCACAATCTGGTTCGTAAAAAATTAATTTCAATCCCAAGCCAGAAGTAATTAGACAAACGTCGATCAATAGCACTAGATTTTCACGTGTACCGATGTAATAGTAAGGCATTGGCCCATAAAGTTGCCAGTAAATTTGCCTATCATTAAAATATTTATATACATTGCTTTACACTGAAAAAGCGGTTTACAATTTTATCCTCTTATCGGATAAAGTAAATAAAGCCTATTTTGTGGTTCACGAGATCTTACCTTTAGAACTTCGGTGCAAATATAGATTAAGCCATATAAATACATAAGTGAAATAAATATCAAAGTAAATATTTTATAACTGACAGATACAACAGATTCTGACTGATTCGGACAGAAATTCGCGTATTATCATGTTCATGTAATGTCATGGTTCATCGTGGATTTGTTTCGAGATTATTTGAAGAGCTCTGTAGTTCTATATTTATTCTGACGTCTTTTATTCCTGAATCATTCATGTAACTACCTAGTGAAATGATAATTTGATAAAAAAAAAAACTGTCATGGATTGCGGATTTAGAGAGGATGTGTCAAATGTCTAACTGGCAGAATGTAACCATAAGTTTATAAGGCCAATGTCATGTCATGGTGAATATAATATTAAGATATATATATATTGTTCTCTTTTACGAAACAGCTAACAGCTCGAACATCGAATTTCCGTGCATAGTTCTATAGATTTAAACAGTCTCTACTTGTTTGGGATGAAGACTAGCTCAAAAGGTATAACAGAATACGAACTGGAGGTGTGTATCTCATTAAAGATGAGATTGATGCCGCAATCTAGGCACTTAGGAATAACTAAGAGGACTTTATGCTATTGCTAAGGAGCTTCTGCGTCTGGCGCAAATAATATGGAAGAGTGTTTACTAGGATTGTCAAGTCCATTAACAGGAAAGTCTTATGGAATTTGAGTGCTACCTGCAATTGGAAAAACCCCAAGATTTAATTTAGCCTGAAATACCCGGGTCAGTAGTCTATCACGCCCAGATCAATTGTTTTCGTCATTTTGGGTGTTATTTCCTTTCCAGGTTCGTAAAGCCCAAAATAGTAAGTGGAAATGCCATAAACAGTAGAATAACAACAACTCCAACAAATAGCGCCAGAGGATAGCGCCTAAATGTATTAAACCGCGATAAATCTATCGCGTGTTATCCTTTCTCATTAATCGCAAACAATAAAATTTCATTTAGCGCGATTAGAAATATAATTTCCTCCCGTAGATACCATAGATATCTGCAATATCATCTGTCATATCATAACTTTAAAGAGTCATAGGATTGCTAATGTAATTGATCTGATTAGTACATATCTTCAAAATGTTAACGTTAATTTTCCTTCAACTTGTTTGTTGTCCCCATTGTGGACAATGAAACAACTTGTCCATTGTTGACTCCTCTACTAATTTGACAATATGTAATTTCAATGTACATACTAGTACATACTTAGGTATTGTGGTTCGAGTAGATATTATATTTTTTTAACTCTTTAATGCATACTGTAGCATATCGATATCTGCATCATACTCTCGAAAAACCCCTCTTAATAGGGTTAGTGCAGATATCTCTTGGATTTGGTCACTTTTTTATTTCCAATTAATTCCATGATGATATCTTGTCCTTGAAAATTTATTTTTAAGCGTATATATGTAATAAAATGGAACTTGAAGTCAAAATACCATGTCCTCTTATAGTGGTTAAAACATGTGTGTTGAATTTGGTATAAACATAAATAACTATGTATTTTAATGCATGTAAGTATTTTTTTTATAGTTTGTTATATGTTCATTTTGATATCTGTGCAAAAAAAAAAGTTGCAAATATTGTACGAAACAGATATTTTGTCTATGATGCATATCTGCAACGCCATGCATTTAGGCGGCTCTCAGATTGAGGCAACAAGCAATAAGCAACTGCCAGTAAGCAATCAGCAAAATTTTTCGTTCGAGCGATATTTAGTTGCTTTAATGTGAAACTTCTAATTTAATTCAAAGTAAAATAACTGTGAGCGATAATGTTGCGTGTTTCCTATTGCCAGTGTGAGAGCCGACTAAGTCAAAGCATATTGCATATCAAAGCAACTAAATATCGCTCGAACGAAAAATGTTGCTGATTGCTTATTGGCAGTTGCTATAGCAACTATAGTTGCTTATTGCTTGTTGCCTCAATCTGAGAGCCGCCTTAGAGTATGATTTTGGTTCATTGAAAACTCGTTGGATTCAGCACTTCCCACACAAAAAAAATATTGTCCATCTTATTCTCAAAAACCTCCAAAGTCACTGAGTTCAAATTTTCAGCCAATCTTCCGTATTGGTCTGCGAGTGTTATGTGAAGTTTGGTCAAAATTTAATCTTCTATACAAAAGAAAAAATTCAAAAACGCATATCTCGAAAACCTCAGAACACTGAACCAAATCGCGTAGGTGATATTGACGAAAATATTTTGTCAATCTTTGAAGAATTTATTATTCGAATCGACAATTTTTCATAAAACTTTTCGTTTTATTGAAAATTGAATATTCAAAGTCAATAAATTTCTTCAACTGCTGTCCGATTTAGTATTTTATTCAAACGAATTAAATTTCGTCATATTGACAAATTGAAATCGTTGACTGAACTAAATCCCGTAGGTGATATTGAAGAAAATATTTTATTCATTTTTAGAAGAATCAGTTATTCAAATCAACAATTTTTCATAACATATTTTTAGAATCTTATGGGTTTTTCATCAATTTGAAGAAGTTTCTTTAAAATGCTATTGTTCGCTGTTGCGCTCGAAGTGATAAGTTTTATTCTAGAAAGTGAATTGCCAAAGTAAAGTTGTGATAAAGAATTTATAAATTAAAGTAAAGCAATTAAATAAGTGCAAACGCTTGGAAGTCATTCTCAAACACATTTGTATAAGAAAAACGTAAGTAATATAGAAATATTTTTCATAATTTCGGTTATCATCCTTCTACCTATAATCGCAGTTGAATGGGTTTAAAAAAAAAGTTTAGATATAATTAAAAATATCTAATGTTTTTCCCATTTTCCTAGGCTAGCTTTCTCCTAGTTGGAATAACCGTGGGCTATGTGCGGAGGAGATGCAACAAGAAAAAGAACATTCAGAAAATGATCACCATAAATGAACCGTAAGAACTTCGTTGTATTTCCCAATGACATAAAGAAACTTTAATATTTTCAATTTGTTTAATTTTTTCAAATTTAGCTAGGACCTTGAAGGACCTTTAGCCAGACTGTCTTTTATCAATTATAAATAGTATGTATGTAAGTTACAAAAAAATTTCAAATTTATAATTTACCTAATGCTAAGAAAATAAAAATAAAACGTTTTTGACTTTAAAAGTGTTTCTTTTTTGCTTTGCTGTCAATTTGGAAAAAATAAGCGATAAATGACGGAAAAAAATCATTAATTTGAATAAATAAGTAAGTTAGTTTGAAGAAAAACGATGCATAAAATTGAAGTAAAATTTCTCAATATGAATAAAGTGAAGTGTTGAAATGAACAATTGAATTTCAATTTAAAGAAATAATACGTAAAAATGAAAAAAAGTTCGTTATTTTAAGGTGCACTATGCGTCGAATTGAAGAATGTTTTTTTCAATTTGAAGAATATTTTTTTAAAATGAAGAACATGATAGAATGATGAAATTTTATCACTACAACAAATTTTTGTGGATTTAACACCACAACAAAAAATTTAATGAATTATTTTCAAAATGACAATATTTCTTAAATATAACAAAATATTTGTCAAAACAACGGATAGGAGGTGTTGACCTTATATTGATCGCCATTTCTACCTGCTTTTTTGTCAATATGATTACCAAATTTGGTTCAGTGAACCGACTGAGTTTAAATTTACAGATAATCTTCCGTATTAGCCTGCAAGTGTTTCTACGAAAATTTGGTTCAAATTGGACAAAGGGGTGTGGCACCTCCCATATTTCTAATATCATAAATTATATACCGTTAATGCATGGCGTTGCAAATATGCATCATACTGAAAAACTCGGTTTTCCCGAAAAGCAGTTAACCGAATATTTTTTTTATATTTTTTTTTTCGAGTTTAGATAGCTTATTTGCATGATAAAACATTTAATTTTTAAAAAAATAAAAAATCATGCATTGAAGGGTTGTCGAAAATGCAGTCAACATATTCTTTGAGTGATTGCACGTTCTGTGTCCCGAGCTCGTGGACCATACGCATACACCATTCCATCCGTTAAAGTATTTCTTTCTCAATCTAATGACAAAGCCTAATATGACTTTTATAGAGCAGATATTCCTATTTTGTATGTTGCGTTGGTTGAAAAGTGAGTATTTCACGTTACGATGAAGTTGGCTGGCGTATATAGCTGAAACCCAGAAGCACTCCTCTCTTTTATTTTAGTGGAAATGGTATATGCAGTTTATTTATCATCGAATAATTTTTAGGTTGTGTTGCAAAAATCACTTTGACTGGTTTTCGTTTTACTTTATCTGTCCCGTACCCTTGCAGTAAATAGTGACAATTCCGATTCCGTAATTTTATTCCTCAAAATTTTAAAGTCCCACAGAAAGATGGATTCCATTTTATTAACTGAACATTGTGATCTTTGCTAAAGGTTGACTATTCTTCTTAAAGCACTGAGTTCTGATTGTTCTTATCCAAGATACTTTTCCAGTTTATGGCTTTGTTTTTTGTTTAGAAGAGGCTATTCTTTTCAACCGAATCAAATATCAAAAACTGACTTAAAATCGAGTCAAAACTCATATAACTCATTAATTCTATATCCAAGTTAAGTGCCTGCTCTTTTTGAAAATCAATTTGGGAACTCCCTAGTGCCATTAATCTTATCTTATATTCAGCGCTCTAGGTTTATTCCTTTACATATACGCAAACACATGTGCTTCAAACTTAGTGCTTTTTTCAAAAGCAACACTGTACAATTTACTCGAATTTCCAGAAAGAACATGAATTTGGCTCCTTTGTTGGAATGAGGCTCCTTTGATGTTATTAGGTGTTACTGTCCTCCCATTCCAGTTTTTGTAATAATGGTATTTTCGATGATGTGGTCTCTTTGGGTGCACTTACCATTATTGTTATTATTTCAAACTAGACAATAACTTATGGTTTAAAACCAATTTTTTTCTTATACTAAAGTTAAAATGACCGTCTTTGCCGCCATTGATTCTGCCATTCAACATTGTCAAATGATGTCAACGTGATCGATTCACAGATTTTTATAAATGTTCCTCCAATTGTTTTTTCTGGTAACATTTACTCAGACTAAAAGAGTCTGGAATATGGTCATCCAAATCCTATGGGCACGCCTCCATCGAAACACAATGGAGTGGCGGCAAAGGAGAAGATAACTACAGACTATTTACCCCCCCATTCTCGATTTTTCAAAGGAGATTCACAACCAGAATTCCGGATAGAAGCGAATGGGAGCACAAAGCAGTTACAGTAGAAGGGGAGATAGCCTTCTATACCGACGGTTCTACGCGCGGTTCTATGCGCGGGCATTTTCAGCGAAACACTAAACCTGCGAGAATCATTCCGAATCAACGATAACTGTAGTGTGTTTCAAGCGGAAATTGCTGCTATAACCCTAGCGGCAAAGGACCTAAAGAGACGACACATTGCCGACAAACAAATCACTATAAACTCTGACAGCCAAGCGGCCATAAAAGTCATGGAGTCAGTCGTGGTGAAGTCGAGGGCAGTAAGTTATTGCAAGAAATATACCTGAACGAGCTATCACGAGCCAATACGGTGACCCTATGGATGGGTACCAGGGCATATGGATATTCCAGGCAATGAACAGGCGGATGAGATTGCAAGAAACGGGTCAAAAATGCATGCATCAATGGCCTTAGAATCTGTAAGAACTCCGATAAGCACGCTTGCTAGGAAGGTTGACATTGAATCCTTGAGTAGAACAAACCTACGCTGGAACAATCTCAGCACCTGCAGGCATGCAAAAGAATTGTGGCCAGAAGTGAGCAAAAAGAGATCCAAATACATGATCGGACTGAGGAAGGCTGGGCATACTGCATAATGACTTTTGCAGAAGCTTCAGAGACGTTGAAGAAATAGAATCTCTTCGTCATTTGCTTTGCGAATGCCCAGCCCTTTAAAACAGTAGACAAAAGTTTCTTAACAGCTTCTTCTTCGATGAACTAGAAGATCTGGAGAATGTTGATCTTAAGGAACTCCTGAGATTAATACTCAAATCGGGGTGGTTCCAGTAGGTCAACAAACTCCACATCCTTCGGTTACTCTTAGGACAGGCTCGAAATCTGGATACAAGAGCTTGTGAATGCCAGTGATTAATACCAAATCTAGGTGACTCAATAAAAGCGGTATATTCTTTTTAATTTTTTAATTTAATTTAATTTTTCTTTTGAGGAAAATAAAATCTAAAAACCATTATGATCTCGTTACTCGTAAAGTTATCCATACATTACATACATATACGAGTAAATTGTATCCCACACAAGCATGAATTAAATTTAAGCCACACATAGCATGACCGTTGACAGTTCAGGGTTATTAAAACTTAGGGTTTTTCAGCTGTTGGAAATTTGTATCTTCAGCTATGAGACTGATTTTCGTCTTGATGGTTTTGTTAGTCGTCAAAAATAGGTCTGGTCAGCGAATAACCAGGGTCAAGCTACAGCCTACAGGGGCAGCCTCGGCACAGGTAAGGAGGGCGTGCCATGCCTGCGGTTGTCTAGCCAGAGCTCATCCAACGGGGGTGTCCCTGCCCTCTCACCAAATGCCATCTGCTCCACAAACATTTGTATCTCATGCGAGATTAAAAAAAAAGACAAACAAAAATAAGAGAATAAAGCCACGTAATGCGGACCTCGGTTGGACAACAAATGTTTAAAAGATGAGTGAAAAGATAGAGAAATATAGCGGGAGATAAAGACCCAACAACTTCTGCCACACCCTTCAGGAAATCTCGGAAAGAACTCACGAAACTTACCCTATCTATAGCCTAAACTAAATCTATACAAACCTTAAAATATAAAAATCCGTAACTAAAACTATTTTAAAACTACGCCGCTCTAAACATAACTCCCAACTTTGCCCTTCCCAGCATAACTAAATTAATTAATTGACACCCTTTACAAACATCAACAATTACATATCCCAACCACCTATGCGTTAAAATTAAAAGATAATTCTTAATGTAAGGCCGATAAAAAAGAGTCTCTTTTACCACCAAATAAAACCCATTTTTAGCACGATCCACATTGGCCACAGACACGTGAAACCCAATTTAGACATTCCATCAAAATGTGTTCGACTTATCTATTAGACTAATGCCATGATTTTATGTAGTCTAATAAATATTATATCAATCGAACGTTTCACTAATCACTACAAAACCTAAAAAAAAGAAACTCAAGCCCACAAGAAATATTTTGTTTAATTAAACTCGCCTGCTGAAAACCATCAGAGTGCCAAGATAACAAAGTGATTTGAAAAACGTTTCATCACATCATAACAGAACAGCGTTCACGTGCTTATGACATTCACAGAGGTGGCCTCCTCAGCTAATCGTAGATTGACTGTTTTCGACATTTTGTTATAAATACGATATGAGATTGTCATCCTATGTATAAACTTGGTTATTAAAATACATTTACTGCACGTTATAGATGGCTAGGATACAGTGTAGCTAGAAAAAGTTCGGAAGTATTAAAAGGTACTTATCGGATTAAAATTTGAATAATGGTTTGTAGGCAACCTTTCAAAATTATAATAAGGTTTGTGTTTTGTCAACTTGGTTAACATATATGCTAAGTACAGGCTTCTCTTTAGAGCTGATTTTGTTTCATTGGTGGCGTACTATTTTCTTGATCAAGAACTTTACTCAAAAGAAAAAAACTATTGTAAACTTTGGAACAATAGATTTCGAGTTTTAATTTAGTTCAAGGTATTCAGCAAAATAAAAAAAATGTTGACACTTCTTAATGTAAATCACTTAAGTTGCCTTAATTCTTCAATAAATCAGGCACACTTGAGCAACTAAAAAATTGGCACACAGACTAACTTGGAAACTTTGGCGAAGAAATCGTCACCTCGGCAGATCTTGCTGAATTACCCCCAGAGAAGATACTTGTCTTCCTGACTGTCTCCGGAGTAAAAAGATGGCTCTAGGACCCTACCAGGGATGGCACAATAGGCTCCTTTAGAGAGGCCGCAGTGCCAGGGCCGGTGAAGGCTCTCCCGACCAATCATCTAACTTCCAAACTACATTCGTATGGACGCAAAAGAATTTTCTTTTTTTTTCAGCCGTCCGGCCGTCCGAATTTTATCGACACTTACTGTATCGTATATAGATGACTGTGTTTAAATAATTATCACTATTTACGTATGTATGTAATTAAGTTAATATTGTTTTACTGCCAAAGCTATTTAATTGCTGTTGCTGTTCCTTGCGACGCGACGCACACCAGGTGAGTGACTTGCTAATTTATCAAACAAAAACAACTTAATTTAATTTTACAATATTGGTGGAAATATTTCAAGTCCTATCAATGTTATTATTGCAGAGAGTGTATCTAACCAACAGGCAAGCGTTTCCATGATATCTAACTCTATCTAATATAGTCGTTCGTAACTTTTATGAGTCTAAACTAAATCTCGATAAGGAAACAAAGTTCCTGCAAAGAGAGAACCATTTACGTATAAAAATGACGCGTATTGAGATTGATTGTAAGAAACTTGTTCTGCAAAAATGTGTACATAGATCTAGATATATCATAGCCAACTTGCGTTTTTTCTTAGGCCAAAGAGACGGCATTGGACAAGGGTCATTCTTCGGTTTGACTGTTATATCATTTTCAGATTCTATATCCGATCAAAGGTTTGTTAATTCCGCAGCATGTTGTTTAAGAAATTTTATGACAACTCATCATATTGTCTAAATTCTTTTTTGGTATCAAAGGTGACAGTGAGATGTTTTCCGACCCTTTATCACCAAGCTCACGCGTTCGATAGAGATTCAAAAACTTGACATATGTCTATATAACTCGTCTCTATAAATGCTGAGCTATCAGGCCTAAAACGATACTAGTAAAGGCCAATCAGTTCATTGACAATTTTGGTTTCAGGTGTACAGTACACAGTATAGGAAAGAAGCTTCTACAAAAATCATTTGAGAGTACGCCAAGCCTTGTTGCATGCCTACCTATAAGGCAATGGCCCGTAATGACACCTATTGTGGCACCGATATGCCTCCTGTCAAGAGAGATCAAATTCCTAGAACGTTTGAGATCCAACTTTGGCCAGATCTTTTCTGTCGCTAGACATGTCATGCCACATGTCTACCTAAGGTTTGTTCTTTGGATGGCATCCAGCTTTATTATAAGTTTACACGTATGATACCTAAAGTACATTTGATTGGTTCGATAGGCAGTGTAGTTCCGAGCTTGGCAAGTTCGTCAGTCTTACAGTTACCTGGAATGTCTCTGTGCCCCTGCACCCAGCAGAGGTGAATGTTGAACTGCTCCGCCATCTCTCTGAGAGCGTGCGACAGTCTTTAGGGCTGTAGTAGAGTGAATAGAGGCACTTAATTGCAGCCTGACTGTCCGAGAAGAATTGGATATCTTTAGCGGATATCACGTTTTCTTTTAGCCAGGATAAGACTTCCTTTATTGCCATTATTTCCGCCTGAAAAACGCTACAGTGATCTGGGAGACGGAAGGAGAGACTGAGGTTTAGACTATCAGAAAAAACATCACCTCCTACACCATCAGACGTTTTCGATCCGTCCCTGAAGAATTAAACCGCCTCATCATCAAAGAATGTCCCCTCCTCCTATAATGACCTATTGGGGATGGAGAGTTGGAAGTTTTTATCAAACTGTAGTTGTGGTATGGGGTAGTCGATATTTTTCGGGAGAGTCTTAAATGTATTTAAGATAGCAGCATGGCTAGTTGTTTTGCTGGTCCACTGTGAAGTTGCTTTCAAAAGAACTGCTGAGTCAGGTGAAACAGGAGCAGCAGAAGGTATGGTGCGAAGAGCTCCACTGATACACAAGCAAGCAGTTCTTTGGACTTTGCCTAGTTTATTGCGATTTGTCGTTGTATCTACTTTATTTAAGGCAGTCCACCAGACAGCTACACCGTACGTAAGTATCGACCTTATGACCGAGATTTATAGCCAGTGGGTGATGCGAGGTTGTAGGCGCCATTTATTTCCTATTGCTTTTTTGCAAGAGAAGAGAGCTATATGGTTGCTTTTTTAACTCTTTCTTGTATGTTAGACTTCTCCAGCTAAGCTTTCTGTCTAGAATAATACCCAAGTACTTGGCTTCATTGGAGAAAGTCAGGCTTATGCCATTTATAGATGGAGGGTCAATGTGCCGAATTTTGTATTTCCTAGAAAAGAGAACAAGTTCGGTCTTGTGAGGGTTAGGTAACGCCCAGCCCACATTGGTTCGCCCATTTTACTAGCGTATGGAGAGCATGTTGTAGGAGTTCTTACACAGTATAGAATATAGAATATTGTATGCGATGTTAAGGAGACTGATGCTTTTATAGTTAGTGCAGTTTAGAGGGTGCCCTTTCTTGTGGACCGGATGAACAATACCGAGGTTCAATTTATGAGGTATAATTTCTTCCGGCCAATATATCGTGATGAGTTGGTGCAACTAAGCTTTCAATCAAATCGTCCCCGGCCGCCTTAATTATTTCGGCGGGCAAGCCTTGTTAAACATAAGTTTAGATATTGCTATCCTCCATTCATTGTAGTCGGGCGGACAGAAGTTTAGGGTTTTATCGTGCAGATTGAATTGTTCGTAATGCCTGACAAGGGAATTTCGGTCATCTTCGCCGTTGAATGGTCCGCAAAAATGTTTTTTGTCATATCTTAAGCACCGAATAAAAGTCCACTTAAACGTTTCCTTGCCCGTCTCAGAAGGTATCTTTTCGGGTCTAGTTGCCTTGACACATTCTTTGCACTTATTGGTAAAATTTCCGAATATTGCTCCTGGAGTTGTACATCTTGCGTGGCGGTTTGTCCCGCGATTCCAGCGCTTTAACGTTAAATCTCCCCACTACCAAAGATTTCCTCCTTGATTATTCTGGCTTTAGAATCACCGAGGAGGATCTGTCGTTATACCTTAGGAACGTTGTTCATAATGTTTTGATGAGGAGCTCGTAGAAACAATCTTTTGGTTTATATTTTTCTTTGTGAGGACGTGAGTGCATATCTGGCCAATGTTAGCGAGCTTATGGAGAACTCAATACTTTTCGTCGAAGTCTGCCGAGTACCTATGGCAAATCCACATTCAAATAAGTGATGTCCTTGCCCTTTGTAGCAATCGCAGTAACTGATGTGACAGTTTTCCATCGGCTTTTTACCGGCCAATGCATTTCCTATATCTTCCTATCTAAAGCCTTCGCTAATTGTTCAAGGTCGGAACAGTACGTAGAGATTCTAATGTGGTTATCCTTGTTTCGTTTTCCAGCATCATGAACAGTTAATGCATCATTATCCGAGGCTTATCTTAGTAGCTTTTTAGTAGTTTCTTTTAATACATAGTTGCATATTTAATCCCCACTCACAAACTCAAGAAGGCTAATACTTTTATTAACCCTAGGACAGCAGGTTGCTTTTCCTTCTACTCTTTGTAAATATGGTGAAGGAGCTTTAAAGTCACCGTCAGTTATTCGGCAGGGCTTGTCACATTCAGGGTCCTTACGTTCAATGTTTTTTATGCCGCTTTGTTAAAGTAAAATCAATCTTATTCTCTGTTGTTTATATTTTCTGTCCAACAGAACTGCGAGTTTGATTTTTAGAGGTTGCCGGCATTTATTCTTTAGATACACATATCGATCAGGTCAACGAGGTTTGATGACATCCTACGGGCTACACGTATGGCCATAATCTAACATTCTTTGAATGATTTTCGGTCCTCTTTACGTTGAGGGGATTGGAAGGAGGAGATTTAACATCGAAATCTACGACATCTACAGCGACATCGAACCTTTCAGAGAAATGTGAACCAGTCACCAAAGACGACTTGGATAGAGCGAAGGGACACGAACGTTAACACCCGAAAGAGTTTTCGTCTCAAACCGAAATAGAAAAATTACAAGAAAACCTCAAATAGCGAGCAAGGGAACCTCCCTCAACCAATTTGGAGTATGCATCTAAAATTCACTCAGGTTATCAGTGCATGGATTTTGGCGCAGAACAGAAACGAATAGCAAACGCTTATTTATTACAGAAAGCGTTTATTATTTTATTATATTATAGAGTGATTAATAAGTACATAATTTGTACAAATAGGTACAAACACATCTACCTACATTTTGTTTGCATTTATTTCGACCAAACTCCAAATTTCATCCCCGATAATGGTTGTGTAAAATTGATTCACATTTTCTATTCTTATTGCAATGAAACGATATCAGCTTGAAATGAAATGTCAACATATGATCTTTATCAAGATATTTAATATATTATCATAATAAAACTTTAGACAGTACATACACGTAATATTGATTTTTGAAAATGAATAGGTACCTACATAAACTGATTGAGAAAAACCGTTTAATAATAATAAATGTGTCGAGTTTATAATGATAAAAGACGGAAATTAAAAAATTTTAATTTATACCCACAATACTAAGTTGTATATTAAACACAGGAATTTTGCCCACCGTAGGTGGTAATTTGCCCGAAAGACCCATTGATGATTAGTAAATGGGATGGAGTTAAAATTGTTTCCAAGGAGGTTGTGGTAGATAGGATTTTACTGCTTTGGCTAAAATGGTATAGATGAGAAGCGAAGTTAGAGAGGAAAATCAGACCGAGAAACAGCAACCCCCAAAGAAGAGCTACAATCGACAAAAGATTTTTGAACTACATATCTGGCACTTTGATCAAATTGAATCTTTTTAAATTTGTTGTAGCTCAACCTTCGGACGGAGCAGAAAGATAAATGGTAGCTTAAAATACTCAAAAAAGTATTGCTTAAACACATTTTCAGACTTTTTTGTATTACTTTAGACGTATATTGAATGAATTAAAGTCAAAATAAAAAAATATTTAATATTAATATCTTAAACTTAAACAAGAATGTTAGTATATGTATAAATTTTTTAAGGAATATATAGCTAGATAATAAATTGTGGGGTATCTCTTGGTTTCTTTTTGAATCATTTGCTTGTTTGTTTTCTTTTTACACTAATAGCTCTTGTGGATGGTTAATGAGAATTAACAGAAGCTTATAAATTTCGAAATGGATCGATTTACGCTTGAAAAACGTTGGGAAATATTGCCTAGTTCTGCTTGATACAAAATTCTCTCCAAAATGTAGCTAATATAACTTTATTTTTTTTTTTCATTTCATTTCATTTTCATTTCCGACTTTGCCTACTGGATGTACCTACATATGTGCCAAAATTTAGCGCACCCATTAATGGTTCGCCACATTTTCTCAGGCTAAATTTTGGCAGATAGTGTTGTTTTTCTGTGTTGCGGAAAAGTAAATAAGGATGCGTTTTTTCAATAAATACCTTGACGAGTAATCCCCTGAAAGTCAAAAATTTGAGATCAAATAGCAGTCAAGCAAAAAGAAAAAGCGCAACAAAAACTAAAATATTTTACGCGTCGATGAACTTTTGAAGGTAGTTATTGTCAACAACAACAGCTGTTTTCTGTGGCACTTGTATAAAAAACGCACTCCATGTCCAAATTTAGGTAGGATGAAGGAGGAGCAGCTATAACTTGAAGTGCAACAGTGCATACAGCGAAGGGCGAGAAGTTGATAATAGTTTTAAAATGTTTAATACGTTTTACAGCAAGTCTAAAGAAAATGTAAACGTTATCGTAATCTGAATTTTCTTATTCTTCAAGCAGCTATGAATTTTTAAAATAAATGGTCTCAAAATCAATATTTGCGAAAGTTCAGTAGACCAGGAATCAGGATAAACGTGCTCCACACCCCTCCGTTTTGTTTCATCTTTTAAAATGTTCTTTAGAGTCTTACCTAAACAGCTGTATCATTTTCAGCTCCATCAAAGTGCCCCCAAATAAGGATTCCTGCGAATTTTTATCTGTTCTTTCATGATTCCTTAAAATTTGGCTGCACCATTCTAATAAAAAAAACATAAGCCTCTCTGATATTTCCTTATTGAAAACTGATTTCCCAATACCATATAGACCAGGGGTTCCCTAACTATCCTAAAGGCGTCGCAAGTTTTATTTTTTCACTGCAGTAAGACTCCGAACTAAGGAAAATATTGCATTGCAGTCGAAGATAAAGCACGTTTGTGTTTTCCGCATTTCCAGGCAGACTTGCTTTGTGCCTGGCACTTGTATATTTGCCTTGCACTCAAAATTAAATAAGGAGTTTTCATTACGGGTCGTAGCCAGCCAGATTCGTCGGCAGCAATGCCGCGGTCCATTAGAGTGTACTGGAGAACCCGAGGCAGTCAATTCCTCGCCGTGCACAAGAAATCGGCCTTTCGCAGATTCTAACTTGGCGAATTTTGCATCAGGACTTGGGCTTACGCCCGTTCAAGATCCAACTAATCCAGTAGATCAAAGTTAATGAATATAGACAAAGCCGTTTATTTGCTGACTTGGCTTCGGAGAGTTTGGAAGAGGCCCCAATTTTGGCCGAAAAATCATCTTTAACGACAAGGCGGATTTTTAGATGAATGCGGGCATGTTAACAAGCAAAATTACCATAAATATGGGGCGACGATATTTCAACTTCGACTCATCCTTATTGAAAAACAACTTAGTGAATATTTAGTATGATCAGCTTCTATTCACATATCTGTGCTTTTAGAAGGGCGTCGCAAAAATATTTCAACCTCTCTAGGGAGTCGCAGTATAAAAAAGATTGGGAACCGCTGATATAGACCATAAGAAGTAGAATGATTAATATCTTGCAACGAATCCGCAGTTAAAGATTTTTTTTTTCGCGAAAATTATGGTTTCGCACCACTGTGCGCCGTAGTAGTAGAACTAACCCGAACTAAAAGTAGTTTTCGAGTTTAGTTCGGGTTCGGGTTCGAACTAAAAGTAGTTTTCGAGTTTAGTTCGGGTTACGTCTTTATACATTAATAGGTATACATAAGCTTGCAGTTTCAACATACAACGAGTGACAATTACATTGAAAAATATTACAAAATTAGGGCGCAAAATTGTAAGTTCGAAACACATGTTCACCAGGGAATTGAGCGATCCTAAACTAGAGCAACCAGTGTCGATAATGACCGAACTGCATTATACAAGTTTCAAAATGAAGGTCAAACTAATTTGATATATCAAAACGTTGTTTGTTTAACGTTAAATTAAAATCCTATAATCTAATGAAAGACTTGCTAACCAGGGTATTAAAATTTAATAAGTGTTAATAGAGAAAAAGATCTGCATTTACATACCCATTTGATCAAGCTTATAAGGGAAATATTTGGAAACAGACAGTATTTGAAAAAAAAGTCTCGAAAAAAGCTTTTGAAATCCAGAAGTTACAAACTAAATTGTCTTCAAAACCAAACCAGCATGCAAAATGTCAATGTCAAAGTGGTGGAAATTTGACTTGCAAGATTTGAGCATAACAAATTTTTCACAAAGTTAAGTAAAAGCCTTTAAAAGGGAAAATTTACCAACCTTTTCTTACAGTTCATATAAATAGATATTTAAAAACAAACTTTGTTTTGTTTATTTGTAAAACCTTTTTAGTAGATAATAAAAACGAGAAAGTTAAAATAGCATAATTACCGGTTTCATAGCTTTGCTAACTAAATTTACGTCCAAACAAGTCTCACCAAGGAGTGTTCTAGTATCTAGTGTATTTTATAGTTCAAAATATTTTCCAAAAATTTAGCTACCCAACTTTTAAACATATGTATTGGAAAAAAATTGGGTTAATCGGTAACTATAGATAAATGTAGCTTTCAATCAATATGAAACAGTTGTTGCTTGAGACAAATTTAAATCCACGATATAGCAAAAGTGTTCGAGTCTCCCAATTTTGATGATTTATATTTATTAGTTCATGAGGATTGGTAAGTAAATTTAAGCTTTAACCTCCGAAGGATTGTAAAAGTATGATCAGAATCTAATTTTTGTATTGTTTTTTTTTTCCATAACCCCTATTTACCTATAACCAACGCACTTAAGTGGGACATAAGTCCCAAAATAGAAATGTGGGAATTATGTTCTTTCTTACTAGATATGACTTACATAACATAACTGCTCTGCTCACTCTATTCGACAAGGCTTACAACATGGGTCCCATGCGCCTATACAATTGATGTGGCTAAACCTAGCAAGAAAAAATATGTAGATCATTAGTTGCATTTTTATAAATATTCTCATACTTACAATAAATTATTATTAATTTCGCTTAATTATGGAAGGCTTTTAGCGCGTTGAATGCACGTTTAATTGTTTAAAACATTATATTGTTTTCTTTTTTTTAATTATATAATATTTTTTGTTGAATTTGGAATAATATTTCCTAGATAAACACGGCTAACTACAATCAAAAATAGAAAATTCTGCAGAGTTTAAAATTTCTCTTA
The DNA here is from genome assembly GCA_949372485.1 of Cheilosia soror. Lineage (NCBI taxonomy): Eukaryota > Metazoa > Arthropoda > Insecta > Diptera > Syrphidae > Cheilosia > Cheilosia soror. The sequence continues at coordinate 92,828,151 of OX443561.1, read as the reverse complement.
GTTCTATAAATTTGGAATTTGGAAATTTATAGCAAAGCATGTTCCCAACCAGGATCCCAAGACGTGTAATGGAATCCCCCTCCAGTAGCTGACCTTCTCATGGTGAGGAACTGGGTAACGAAGAGCAGCCCTTCAAATATTGCTGATATGGATTCCTATATCCTTATGGGCGTCTTTAATCTTCACGAGGGTGTGGATGTCGACGTAAAAATGTGGGGCACCTCTGTTGAGAGGAACGGTGACCACAATCAGAAGACGAACGGAGAGAAGATGGACTTTTACTATGAACACCTGCCATGTCGCCATCGTCTGATTTTATTTTGGTCAATGAAATTGACATTTTTTGCTGAGGAAATGCGATTCCTACGTTATCCCCTTCTCCAAAATCCCTTATTGGACATAATCTCTCATTTTTTTTTTCTCTTTTTCCAAAATCTTTCGGGACGAAATCCCTAAGCCAAAATCTCCCACAAGCAAACTAAACGTTGCATGTACACAACCCTTCACCTACTCTAAATCCTACAGGTGGGTTGCAAGGGGGCAGCATGCATACGTAACACCATTTTTAAGAGTCGCGGCGACAAAATTAATATGTAATACCAAATCTAAAAATGGGGGATTTTCTCTAAGGGTTTGGACTAAGAGATTTCAGCACAGGGGATTTTGGAAAAGGAGATTTCATCACCAACCCGAGGAAACATTATACAGAATACGGAAAGTATGCTTTTTTGTATAAAGAGGTCGCGCCTTTAAGTATGCAGCAATTGTTGTATATCTGACGGAATCCACATACCCCTGATGGTATATATTGTCATTTATGATGAAATTACTTGTGGCTATGAGATTCATAGATTCAAAAACGACGCATGTGACGTTTTCTCTTCGAAAATGTAATGATATATACATAGTTGGAGGATCATCGCTCGTGTTGCACAGGACATGTTTTTCGGAGCATCACGTAATAAGGTATCTGGAGACTCTGGTTAGAACTTAATACCAGAGTAAGCCGAAGATAACTGGCAGTTATTTAGTAGCCCAAATATGAGAGAGAGTGAAGGTTAAAAATTACACATACCTCGGCAGAATTGTAGACGATAAACAGAAGTTTGAAGAGAATTTGACATATACTGTCGGGAGCCCAAAAGGAGCTGAAGAAGTAGCTCACCAAAGATCTATGCGTCCCCAATCTGGGTGGATGCATTAAACGTAAAGATAAATGGATCCTGTCCAGGTTTTAGAGTTCGCTGGTACATCTTCTGCCCTAAATCTCGTCAACTCAATCGGAACCGGAGAAATTCGCATTAAAAAATGTCCAGAATACCTTTAACTGCTGGAATAATATGGAGGGTTATAATATATAGAGTCTAATTAGTGTTTCTTAAAAATACTTTACTATTCAATTGACTTCAATTGACTGGCCAAAGAAACAGCCAGTGACACTTCGGTGTCTACTAATTATGCCAGTATTTATATATACATACTTGTATAAAAGATCCACTTTAGTCGAATTTTGTCCAGCCTTCCTCTTGTTTGTTTGGTGCAAATACGCCTTTATTTAAACTTGTGAACAACTAGACCGGTGCTGTCAAAGAGAAAAAATTAAAGCGATGCGTAAGACAGCACACCCCATCGTGACTTTGGAAAAAAACAGTTTGTGTTAAGTCATTCATTCCTAGAAGTTCATTATGCGGACAAATGATTTGAAATTATTTGCCATCCCATTTATTACCAATTACTATAATATGGACCAAAATTCGGAAGCTGCAAATAAACTAGAAATCACGTTTGTTGGCGCACACCCGCTAATAGCAGAACTACTTTGAAGGCCAAAGATATGGGAAGATAAATTACGCTTCTATCTTTCAAATAAATAGGTGGCGCAACAGGCGTGTAAACACCCTAGGCCTAGCTTCTCGCGACCATTTGTTTTGTGAGTTTCTATTTTTGGGACTTCCAGACTTGATTTGCAATTTATTTCAACTCCTTGCCTTATTATAGTCTAGAGTTGGCAAGGACACCCTGATTCTCATCGATTCCAATTTGAATGAGCGCCTTACCATCCCAATCCATATTGTAACCAGGGTTGTCAGATGTGGCGATTTATCGCCAAACAGGCGATTTAAAACTTCATTTGGCGACACGAAAAACGCACCCCAAAAAGGCGATATTTTTAGATTTTGGCGATTTACATTTACTTAACCAAAATCCTTATATTTTTTTTTTTAATTTTCACTCAAACCTTAGTAACGAATGCAGGCAACTTTAAAGCTTGGAATGATATTGATTTACATTCGGATTTTAAAAGAATCGCGATAACAAATAGTGTTAGCCCAGAGCATGATGTGAATGAAGTTGAGAAGCAATAGTTAACGATTTAATTCTTGCTTTACTAAGAGAAATCCGAAAAAGATTGTCTGACTGCAACACACTTTTTGTTTCTTTGTGATATTTTTCACCATCAGGCGTTTGTTTAAGACAACTGCGACCCCGTTTTGAAAGCCTGCTTGTAGACTTGATTCCACCTAAAAGCTTACAACTTACAAAGGCTCAGTGGGAAACATTAATTTCTGTCAATTGGTCAAATGAATTTTATTTATAAATGTACCCGAAGAAAATCGTTTGGAAGAACGCACTGCTGATTTCCACTGAAAACATGAACTCTGTCACAGCGCCGAACTGTATGTAGTCGTACTTGGATTTTGGATATAGCATGCTCGCCTCCATAATCCTTTACCTCCTGGAAGATGAACGGGCGTGACATTTGTGCGAATCCGTAGGCTATGTTCAAATTTCTCACTCGAGCATAGATGATCTGTTGGAAAAGTGACACACAAATGAGGATCTTTGAAAACTCTTTGAACTCACCGCCAAATCCTCCAGATACATGTAACTTACTGCATCAATATACGGAACCCAGCGACCCCCAAACTGAACCAAGTGATTTAGGAACTCTACCAGAATGTCACGAACTCGATCTTTGGACTGATATAAGTCCTTCTGATCAAAGTGCTGACAATTTCCCGGTTGGTAAGGATTGCTATAGTTGGATACATCACAAGAGCTATCTAAGTCATTGACACTAAATGAGACAGCAGGGAAGGACAATGCATCTGGGTGGGCGAGAGAACCTCCAGTTCCCGCACCATAATTTTGATCAGCACATCGACGAATATACGAATGCGAACATTGTCACCATTTCAGCGAATTCCGCTTTATTACCCGACCGAGTGACCAGTATATAAGACATATCGGTTGATAGCACTCCCACCATGGGCGGTTGGTTGGGCTTATTTTCTTGCTAGATAATAGGTACCCACCACGAATGGTTGGATACCCAATATTTTCATTCGCTGGTGAATACCTTGAGGCGGGGAAAGTAAGATGTCAGTCTTGATTTAAGTGTATAGGTGTCTGTAAACTTACCTGAACTCAACCAAATCCCCTGGGGCTAAGAAACTTCTATTCGAATAGATGCACTATGGTACTGCGATTGTGGATCATGTTAGGGTTGGGCTGCACCAAGGCCCAGAAAGACAATCACTAGGATGACCAGTTTTGCGACTTGCATTATGAGGAAAGAAATATTTTTGGTTACTATTTTTTGATGCAATTGGCATCGGTTTCTGATTATCTTTTGTTCTAGCGTAGATTAGATTTGTTGAGCATAAGGCCAGGAGCGTATTTGTCGATTCGTAAATTGATCGCTTGGTCAAGGAAAAAGGAAGGGGCGGGCGTCAAAAATAAATGTCGGCTCTAAGCTGCGCACAGTTTCGGAAGTGCTGCGTTTATTTCCGCATTAATATACGATTAGTAGGAACGACGTTTTGGAAGTTTTAACTAATTTGCTTCCAGTTGGGCACTCATAGTCGGTTGAAGTCCTTTTTGTGCACGGTATACCTAAGGCAAATCAAAATCGGTGTAAGCTAAGCACTCTCTAAATTCGTTCACGATTTGAGTTTTAGGTTTCAGGCCACACTTCACAAATTTGAAACTTAACTGGTACTGCGACAGCTTGTGTCTTAGACTGAGGACTCATATGAACGCAGATATGCCATCTAATTATGTATATACATACGATGGAGCAAGAACATGTATGAATGGACGTTCATGACATGAAAGAATCGCTCTTAGGTGTTGTTTTGGGCATGAATCAACCCCCCGTATAGAAGGACCCCATACACTAGACCAAAAATTCCTTCATACACCTTTTTTTAAAAACCTAGGAAACGGTTGGAAATACTTTCTAGATTCTTAAAAAAAATTGTCAAATTTCCTTAGCCAGTCCATTATGACCACAACAATTTCCGTATCTCGCTATAGACCCAGCGTCAGAATTGGCAATTGGTTCGAGGATATCTGTCTAGAAGAGGTACCCACTTCGATTACCACCAAACATCTTCTTAATCTTTTCCATCTTCTTAGGACGAAATAAAGGCATTCCTCAACAAGCGCAAAAACTCTGAGCTGCTAATTGAAAAAACCCGTTTGCTGTTCCTAAATTTTCACGCCGAGATCGAACTAGATGCACCATCAGATCATATTCGTTTCGGAGCTGTTGTACAGATCCTATCGTGTCGCATTAAAATGTGTGCCGACGATAAGTCCAATGCCAGAGCAGCGCTGTCTGTTATCATCAATGAACGGGTGGTCCGCAATAGTCAACGAATCAATGACCAATGTGAACTGACAGTTGCACCATCCGCACAGCCTTGTGTTAGAAATTCGTTTATTGTTGTCAGGTGAGAAGGTTCCGGAAATCTTTCGAGAGCAATTCTATTCTTTTCTCTACACCAGTGGCGATGACAAAGATCACACAAATGAACTTCTGAAATATGGTCAAGATTTTGCTCTACAATGTGTCGATGCAGCAGAGCAACCTCTGATGCTCTTTAGTACGCAAAAATCTTCTGACTTAACTACCATGATTCGGACAACTTTTGATTCAAGAAAGAGGGGTGAAGTTAACCTACCCGTTGCGCTATGTTTAAAGAGGGTGTGTATTTTCGTATGCAGGGATTTTCCAATATAAATCATAATTCTTTGGCAGGACACTGGACCGGGTAAGCAAATTCCATCAGCATATACAAGATGGCGATGTTATCATCTGGATCCGAAAATGAGATTCGAAACTGATGGCCAGCCGATACCGGTAATATGACTTTTTTTAAGTTTAGTTAGTTGGCTGTTATGCAAAAGTCGGGACAGACCAAGCTATTTAGGGCCATTGTGATATTATGTAGTTTTTTTTTAAAAGTTAAATCAAAGAAAGGTTGTGGTACCAAAGTACCACCATCGTATTATGCATTTCCGCTTAATTTTCTGTCGTAATTGCCCTATTCTCATTGTCGTTCGACAAATGTGTCGTATCGTTAGACATTTTCGGAGGCTTTTGTTCAATTTTGAGGATACTATTTTTTGCTATAGGCTATAATATGAAATCGTTGAAATACCGGCTAATAGTTTAACGAAGAAATATTATTTTTTTACCAGTCTTGATACCGCATACGATGGGCTTAATTTTATTTAACATTTTTATTCACCTTTTTCGCCAATATTGTTTAGAGTAACAGCCCGTTGGTGATAACCCACTCGGCGACAAATCGAAATTTGGCAGCCGAAAATATTGTTGTACAGACCCTTTTCGGACCGGTTCGTATATTCGTATTGAATTAAGTGCTCTTGATATCATTTTTATATTTTAGGAATTTTTGGTATCCGTTCAGAACTATGTCGATATCTTTAGAAGGGAGAGCCCACAAAATCTTTGGATCATCGCTATTGGCAATGAGCATAAGTTTAGCGAAGAAAAATGAAACCATGGTGCATTATTTTCGGCTGTAAAGAAAATCAAATCAAATAAATTGGACTTGACCATACAATCAGCTAAATAATTTTAAATTTATTGATTAGCTTAAACAAACCTCTGCAAAATGATCGGATTTCTTTTAAACTCTAGTCATCTGTATAAGAACGAATAAACAGTGCCACCTGATGGCATCAGCTGCAGCTGGCTGCTGGCGCGCATTTTTATGATTTGGTCAGATGAAAATGAGCCTGATAAATGAAATCTCAGCATCATTACTCATCTCACGAAAGAAACCTCCTCATCAGCACTAACTATAGCAGGAGCATCAGTCATGTATCTGCAACCTTATTGGCACCTTTCAAACAAATAAAAAATCTCGAAAGATTCTCACGATCTTTCATCATTAAAAGCCGACGATGATAGGTTAGCTATTGAAATTAGAAACCCAAATGCCTGGTTTAGTTTGATCATCCCTATCAAACTCGTCTATCTGCTTGAGCTGACGATAGAAACAGCTAATGCAAATGGATAAAATGATTGGCAATTCGAAGCCTTTTACATTATAAAGGGTTTGGACATTGGATGAGAACAAGTTCATCTGCCGGTATACCTTTAGGACGTGTCCTCCGGAGTAATAAAGCTTACAATGAGAAGAACAACTATAAATACAAGGTTAACCTTTTCTTTATTGAATCCAACTGCACTTACAATCGAGAGTTCTCGTGAATAGCCAAAACACCATCGAACTCGTAAATTCCAATCTCAATGCTAGCCTTGCCATCGGAACCAACAGTAACCACCTTACCCGAACAGTTCGATCCATTTTTCGCCCCAGAAATGACATCACAATACCTTCCAGCTGGCAGGCAAGTCTGTAAAGTCTGCTTCAAATCATAGCTATCCCCATTGAAGGCGATGAAACCCCTATTTCCCCTACAAAAAGCGATCTGGTTTTTGCCATTGTCCCACCAGTCATTGACCCAAGTATTATGGACAACATTCTTGAACTCAATCATATTGTAGATCTGTCTCCAGCGATGCTCACATATCCAGCCATTGACGCAACCTCCATCAGTACCGAACACCGGCGATCTGATTGACTGATCAGCATTGGCTGGCGGTGGATCATCCTTATCATTGAAAGCAAACGAACTCATGATGCGACTGATACCGTATGGATATGCCAGAGCGAAGGCAGTAGCCATTTTGTACTGCTTTGACTGTTTGTAGGACAAAACATGTCCATCGCGTTGATTGTCATGGTTGTCGACGAACACCAGAGAACTCTCGGAAGGCAGGAAGCCCCAGGCCGGTCCCCAATTGACGAGCCATTTCAAATTATTTCCACCACTGAAAGCACGACCGATTTCCTCGGAGAACATGAACTCGGTTACTGCGCCTAATTTGTTGTACTCGTACTTGCTAATCGACTCACCGCCATGATCGATGACCTCTTGGAAGACAAACGGCCGGGAGTTTGGTGGAAATCCATGGCCGGTATTTAAATTCCTTACGCGACCATAAATGACCTAGGGACACAATATAATTAGTCGTTCTATGTAAGTGGTAATTATTTTTTTTCAACTTACCGCCAAATCATTGGGATGCATGTGCTTAGCTGCATCAACGCGGAACCCAGCGACGCCCAACTCAACCAAATGATCGAGAAAACCCACCAATCTGTCACGAACCCATTCTTTGGACTGATCCAAGTCCTTAAGACCAACCAGCTCACAATTGCGAACTTGATACGGATCGCCATAGTCGTTGATATTACAAGTGTAATGGAAGTCAACGCTGGAAAACGGCACAGCGGGGAAGGACTTTGCCCCGGGATTGGCAGAAGAACCTGCAGTGCCCACTGCATTGGGCTGATCAGCTGCCATATGATTCAGCAGAACATCTACGTAAATTCGAATACCAACATTGTTGCAACGCTTTACCATGCTAGCAAACTCTGCCTCATTACCCGACCGGGTGACCAGTTTGTACGAAATCGGTTGATAACGCTCCCACCAAGGACGATTGTAAACTATGACGTTCTCGTTGGCAGGTGATACCTTTATTTAAAGAGTTATTTCAGAGTTTCAATTCAGCTAGATCTAAACTTACTTGAACTCCACCAAATCCTCGAGGAGCTAGGAATCGCTCACATTCGTCAGCAATGTCGTTCCACTTCCACTCGAAGAGATGCACAATAGTATTGCGATTACCCCAAAAATGAGGATCATGCTGGGCGTTGGCTCCAATAACCCCTAGGAGCACAGCCACTAGGGCGACGATTTTTCCAGTTGCCATTCTCAACTGCGACATTGAAAATAAATGGTAAATGGCCTTCTTTTATATCTAGCCATTTGTGTTGAGTCCAAGTTTATCTATTGCCACGGATGGCGAATTGATTAGATTAGAACAAGGGGAGGTAAATATTCGCGCGAGCGCTTCTTAACAGATAAGACGAGAATAATAAATTTTCAGATTGGTATGTCCAGATTGTTAACATTTCTCATTGTAAAAATAGTATACTGCTGAAGCACCTCTAGCCAGGGGTAGAGAACATTGGTCAAACTGAGGACGAAATCATTTGTGATTGTGACTTGAAAATTCTTGCAAGTAACTGTTTTGACAATTTCTACAAAATAGGATCGTGTTTCTTTAAAGACCTGCCCAAATCATTTTGCAGGCTTCAGTCTAAAGATGATTTAGTGTATGACACTTGACCATAATCTCTGCAGATAAAGTTATGTCATAATCACGTTCGTGATGTTCTTAAACTAATAGGTCCTTTAGTCTGATCGTTGCTCTGCTTTGTTTCAATCTTTACAAAGTAAAGAAGGCGATTCGCATTTTGTTTGCCGGCGAATTGATTTAGGAATCCCACGCGATACATGTGTCGCTTATGCAAAGCGAATTGAGAAACGATATGCAAATATGTTGTTTTTAATACTGAAACGAATTTGCATTTAGAATGCTGGGCGGATGCATACCTTACCTAGTGGTTTTCTGGTCGCGTTTCTAGAAATGTATTAACGAGAGCAAATGAAAGTATCCCTACAGCCTTCGTTTAGGCTAGGTATTTACTGTACCCACTTACTGGAATATTTCGATTGTTCTATCTAACTTCCAATCGCTGTCAAAATTTTTGCACAATCTGGACTCAAAATTCAAAATAAAATGTCTATTTCCTCGAAAAAGCGTTCAGCTAACAGCAACCATCAACCAGTCAAACCTCCACCATTTCGCTGTGTTGTTAACACCGGCCGAAGACGCATGCACGCTCGAGAATCTAGCTTTGCTTCCTACGATCTATCCACCGATGAAAGGGTATTCGAGGGAAATTTTACAGGGCCAATGAAAAGTGTCTCCGACGAACAACAACGTATTCTGGAAAGCGGTAAACGGAACGCGTACCTTACACTGCGCTACGACCACAGTCCGGACACAAAGTATTATTATCCAGAAGCGACCAGCTGGCGTTATGGATGGCTTCACAATGTTCAATGTAAAAAGGAGAAGAACAGCCTGAATGCTCCATTATGAGTTTGAGTTGTTGCATGTTGCTAATGTTGGTTGAATGTGTATAGTTAGTCAATAAATTATTTAAACTTGTGTGTATAGTTTTAAAGTATTTTTTTCAATATTGTTCGGGATCGGGATTGTCGAAAGATCAAATAGGGGAGGAATCTCCTCACTAAATTAATTCCTCTTGTTCTAAACTTCAGAGGACGAATTCCTTAGATGGAGTCAACGGTGGCGCCTATATTTCCAGTCAGGCCGAACTATTTAGGATTATCCCTATATAGCAGCTGCTTCGACATGTTCGGTTCGGAATTCGGATCCCAGGTCCATAGGGATCTCCAATGCTATGACAAGGTATATGAAGAGTTGGTGGCGAATGAAATGGGTTTAGTTCCTCGTCTTAGGGGTATAATAAAGAACCTGTCCTCCAGGTTGGAGCTAGGGATTCTGCGTCAGAGTAACTTCCCTACCATAAGAATAAAACAATCACACTTGTGAACTATACAAGCCTCGGAAAAACGGATTTACCTGTTTTTGGTGCAAAACAAAATAAGACAATAATGACCTTCGTTGATGATGATGTTCGTACACTGCAATCCTATAGACCACATATGGAACAACCTTAAACGACGGGTTCGGGCAAGGATATCTGCGCTAGGCCTCAATACAGCTGAGGTACAAGCAAAGCAACGATGTGCAACTCACCCTACTAAAATTGCTTCAGGGCGTTCTCCATAGCCCCTGGCGTATATTACAGCGACGAACCTTAATAAATATCAGCAAATGCAATCTTCTTTTACAGTCTTAAATGTTAATTATCACCTGAAAATACTGTCAAATTGATTAGATATGCTCGCATAAATTACGCTGTAAATAATGACATAAAATATGACAACCATGTTATCGGTAGTCATTAGGTTTGTTCGACGTGTCCAGCCCTAGTGCGCCCTAGTGCGCACTGAGAAGTGTCAGTGAATTTTCGTGGCTGCCAAAAAACCCAAGGAAACCCCAGAAATTCAGGGGTGGAATCGGCTAAGGTGATTTGTGATAAGTGATAGTCACAATCAACAAAATCGGTCTGCGTAAGGTGATTGTCACCGGTGACAATCACATTTTTGTGATAATTTCTTGTGACAGCAGTTTAGTTGTCACTTGCATGTTGATTTAGTAGTGCTTTTTGTATATTTTGATGTGTTAAGCGAAAATGGACGTGTTTGTACCTCTGCAATTATTTTTTGGATCTAAAAGTAAATAGGAATAAAATAAAAATAACGATGGGGGTGTTTCTTTGTCCGACTGATGCGATTAAATCGCCGAATTGAGCTAAACATACTGGAGATGGAAAATACAAATTAAAAAATGCTCGACTAATCCAACACCCCTACGGCAATTGCATTTGCCAACTAGCATATCACATTCCATCTACTCTCCAGTTAATTACAAGAAGTGACAAGAAGTTGGTAATGACGTCAGCAGTCAGCACCAATAGGTCAAAATACTCTGTGTGAGGTGACCTCGAGAACATTAAACTCTGTCCCATATTTAGGGATATTTAAATACTTTCTCCCAGAAAATGGCAAAAAGCACCTCTCACAGAAAAATATTTGGTCAAATCCGGGTGCTTTTCCACGTAGTTTGCGATTTATTGGCTTCGCAAATCGAATAGATAATATTGTTAGACATTAACATTGTTAAAATGGTTATTTGTTATTTGCATCACAAACCAGAGAGAATAGACCACCAGCTTCGGCCAAAAATGAGAGATCCATAGAGCCAGTTTCAAAAAGTTACTGCGTGGTTAAGTATGGGTGCAATGTTAAAGTAAACGGAGGGTGGATTTGGTCACGCATACACTGGCACATAGTAACATTTACCGTTATTCGGTGGTAACTTGGAAAAAATTCAAATAATTCAAATAAATTAGCTGTTATCGGGACGTGTTAAGCAAATTGTGTGTTCGGTGTGGTGAATTTATTACCAACTTATATTTCATTAAAAGCATACAAATTTAAATGGGTAGTTACCAACTGTAATAATGTAGGTAATTCCTTTGACATTATTACGAAAAAATAAAATTTGTTGAAGTTGCAAAACTAAAATTCATGACACGGACAAAATCCTCAAACATGACTTTTTTTTAGTTTTGCTAATATAAATTTATATCTTTTTCTACATACACTTTAACGAAAATTTTGTTTTGTTTTTTAATTGCTTATTTTTTTAAAGAGTTTCGAAATAAATAATATAAAAAAGCAGAAAGAAAACTGTCTTTTTAGGTTTAATATATGTTAATTGTGTTATTTCATCTACAAGGGGGATGTAGTGAAATTATTTTAAACAATAAATAAATTGTTCATCGGAATTTGAGCAAATTTTGCGTTCTAAAAACGAAATTCTAAATTTTTCCAGGAAATATTTTCAATGCAATTAATTAAAAAAATTATTTTTTTTTTTTAATTTTCTATATGTTTTCGTATATGTATTCAAATTTTTTGTTATTCAACTAACCAATTTTGAATCACACAAAACTTGTTAGTTGAATAACATTGAAGTGTTATGAATGAAGTTGCACAATAACTAAACGCCAAAATGAGAAAATTCGAAAATTCTATTTATTAAATAATTGCATTTTTATAATTAAAATATAATTTCATTTTCAAAAAACAAAAGAATAAGAATAAAAGTATACGGACTGAAATATAAACGAAAAATGTGATAATGTGACAAAACAAAACAAATTGATTACCTATTTAAAATTATTTTTGACTGTCGGCGATTGTTTTGAAATGTAATTTCATTCATTACGTTAATAGAAACAATTTCTGGTATTAAGTTGTTTCATAGTATCTTCCCTCTAAATTCGCAGACCATTTTTCTCTCGACAATCGACATTCGCACATTTTCCTTGAGATTTTGTCGACACACGATTTCAGAATTACATCCTCAACTAATAAATATCGCCAAAAAACACAAACGAAAACAAGCAATCTAAATGTAGTAACAAAAATGTCTTTACCTACTTTATTCCAAGAACGAATATCTCGCATTTTATTTCTTCATTCTAGTTGTAGCCTGAAAAGTCCATAACCATTGATTTTGCTTGTTTTCTTCTTTTTTTGTGAACTTACTTTAAAATTCAAAACACATATTTTAATATCTTCAGTATAAATTGAGTTCAACTATAAAGTGCAAGTGCTCCAAAAAAGCAAAGAAAATTTTCAGTTGTGTTTTGCGTACTATAATACCTAGCCAAAAAGTTGCCTTAAATATTATGTGGATAAAATAACAAACATTCAAAAATAACCCATTTTGGAACGCATCACATCAGCTGATCGAAACTCACCATCCATCAAATAATTGTACTGTCAAAAGTGTCATCGCTAATTCGCGTTCATTTTCTCGTTTTCATGTGTCGTAATTGTAATCTATTTAATTCTAAAATACAAATTAACTTAAAATGTTGCTTCCTACATACAGATTTGTTTGGTGAGTGGTGGCACGTTCTGCTTCTCACCGATTTTTTGATTATCTGGAACGAGCGGTATTCGGTTTGACACGAGAGTGCATGGCTATACCTCCTCCACTAGTAAAATCCTAGTTTTGCTTTTAAAAAGTCTCTCGGAGGGACTCGGATGCTTGTTGGAAGCTGGTGGCGCCTTCTTAAGTACATTAACGATTGCTGATGTTTTACCATTATGTGGATCTCGGGGAAATATGTAGTGTGTGCGTGTAATCTTGGAGATTCCCTTGTCTACTCGAAGAAATATGGTGTGCGTGAGTTCACTCAAAGTATTCTTACCATTAATATATTTGTGCAATCTTTATTTTTCTGTATTTTCTTCATAGCCTGACATTATATCCACACTATGCGCTATATGCGCAATGCATTGGGTGTCATAAGTCTGATCGGTGTCCACAAACCAGAACTGAACAATGTCGCCTTGTCTGTGATAGTTTTTGAAGCAGGGACATTTTTTCCATCACTTCTGTCGGAATCACTATCAGCGACAACTACGACCCAGTGGTTGGTAAACTCGCCGAAGCATAGACACCTCATAATAAGCTTTCAACGCATGTATGTAAAGGCAAACTTAACTTGGTTGGTCGAAGAGACGCTTATCTGCATTAAGCTACCGGAGCGCCGTCAACTAACCGTCTAAACGCTTTACATTATCTGTTCTGTAATCAGTAGGAATCCGGACGGAACTAAGATTCCAACAGGCTTTACATTTGGATGACATTTACGACCTCATGTATTGCAAGTAAGATGCCATTTTCAATGTATGTACCTTATTGGTTTCTTTTGTTTATCTGATGGTATATTTTCAGGATAATAAAAAGCTCAAAACAAAAGATATTTGTCTCAATTATAGTAGTGGCGTATGCACCAACAAAACGGCAGTTGAACTGGAGCTGCTGTGAACAATGTTATTTATGGTGGGGACTATCACCACACGGGGATGCAAATTCGGATATTCATAACGAAAGTCATGGCAGAGTTTTCTAGAAAAGACAAAAGTGGCAATACATATCTAAATTTGGTATCAACGCTCTATTGTTAGTTACCATGTTTTTATAAAATAAACTAAAGAATCTAGTTATGCTTTCACGCTTATAATATAATGACAAGAAGTTAAATATTACTTGTTTATGTAACAGGTAACCAGTAATTTTGTGTGAATATACGAACATTGAAATTACTTGTGTGTTGTGTTTGAAATGAAATTGCGATCTCTTACTTTAGGCGCCTGAGTCTGAGCATACATCTGGTAAAATGCTGGACATTTGCACGGATGCGATTGCAGGTACATACGGTACATACTGCTTCTTGTAGCTCGCTGTGTTTTCACAACATCCGTTAACCCGTTGCCGGTAATGTTCATGCCTATTGAAAGGATTTTATGACCCTCTAATTAGGGTCATAAACTGGTATTATTACCAGGTTAATTATACATATTAATTATTAATAGGTGTAAAAGAACCTATTCCAATCGTTGATCAATGGCTTTCCAATCGCGAAACGAACAAATAATCGTTTGGCTAAGGCTGCAGTTATAGCTATCAGAAAAGTGCATCCGTAAAAACACGCAACAGAACAAAACTGAAACATTTAACCATAGCATATCATAGGAATTCGTGAAACTGGTTGAGAAGTTGAACAGAAAAAGTTTTTCGTATACGGAAAAATAAATTGCTTAATTTTTTTTGACGAATTAGTTTTATAATTCAAAAGCAACTATTTAAGACCAAGATTGAGTTCAACGATTAAGTTTAAGTGCTCCAAAAAAGTGAAACAATTTTTTTACGGATGCATTTTACTGAAAGGTATAACTGCAGCCTAATGGAATACAATGTAACTCTCTTGGGTCGTTGATTTTTTCTTTCAACAAAATTTGAAACGAACAATCACAAACAATTATCTGCGGCATTCTATTTTAACATTTGCATATCTTTTATTGTTCTAAAGATCAGCGTTTTACATGTACATATAGGTATAAAGGCATATTCATACTTTTTTCTAAAAACAGGATACAATTTCTATATTAAACTGTCCTTTAATGTTATGTGCCTGGGAAATAAATCATTTATTGCGATGGCTGAGAATTTGTCTTTGGCGGTACATGAATAAATGTTATCTGGTTCGAAGTCTAGATGTAATTGTCTAACCATTTTGTCCGTTTGTATTAGACAAACAATTTACGAGTATTTTGGTATTGTAAGTGTCCAGCAAGTTAAAAATGTTTCGATTTGTTAGTTAGCCTATTGTATAAAAGAAGAAAACAAAGTGATATTAGTTTGACTTCACAAATCGGCAGGCAACTTATAGCTTGAACATCTGGAAAGAGAATCAATGGCAGCACGAAAATTGCCGGCGCTTTGAACTGATCCCTATAGGACTGCTTGACTTTTCCAATGAAACGACTGTCGGAGTCATAAGATTTCATATTCCAGTGCAATAGCCTGTTTCAACACGGTGTACGCATGTCTTCTGGGGGTTGGCAAAAGCAGCCTTACCATTAACAGCAACGTAGGCACGATCGCCAATATTCTCTTTGCGAATTTCTTCGCTACGGTACATGGAAGGAGAATCCTTGCTTTCGAGAGTGCGTTCTGGTCATTGCCAATTCCGTTGGCGTTACAACGCGCAAGGGTGTTGGATGAAACTTTAAAACAATGTCCCAATGGAACAATTTTGTTTTTGGTGATGTGGCCCAGTCCAATATGGAATGCAACTTTGTGAAGGAGCTCAACTGCGCGAACCTATAAACAAAACAAGATTAATCAGCATGAGTTCCTAATTCATATGAGCATGACGTGACAAACTCATCTGTGGTGGTACAGCGGCAAAAGTTAAGTCTTAATGCAAGGCAATATAACATTTAAGAAACTTCACAGTATACAAATGCTGAAAAGTCTATCCCATCACCGGTATTTTCTTCTGCTCAAGGCCTACGATATTTGAATGCAAGCGAATATTTAGAAATAATTCACAAATATAATCAAATATGTACTTACTAAAGGATTTTTGTTTATTTCTTGAATGTTTTAAACGTTGAAGTTCGATTACAGACGCATTTATATCAAAATTTGATTAGTTTTGCGAAGGTTTTTATCCAAAACCAATCAACTGGTGTGCAAATAAATACTTTTTTCAATTGAATTGTCAACCCGAAAAAATTCAACACGGCATTATGACAGCTTGATGACAATACAATTATTTCACCTCCCGCCATTTAGAATTTATTTTTTTTGCTTATTCACACGTATTCACAGATAGAAAAAGAGGCGGAGCTAATTATTTCAAAACTGGCTCTATGGATCTCTCATTTTTGGCCGAAGCTGGTGGTCTATTCTCTCTGGTTTGTGATTTGCATATTATGTACTTTGCATTTTCTAAAAGTGCATTATCTTCTCAAATGCTTTTACCCAAATCGAAAACAATACAAAAAAACAAGTAATGACACATGTCAGTGTCAAGTGATGCCAAGTTTTAACTAATTTTTGGTGATCACCTTACGCAGACGGAGAAATTTATTTGATCACAAGTGATTGTCACATTTGTGATAATCACAAATCACCTTAGCCGATTCCACCCCAGTTTCATGTCGAACACGAAATGTTTACCCTGAGACCTGTCACTAAAAAAATTTTTTTTAATATACGGATTTAACACCAGCAATAACATTAAATTAGTTTAATTAATGATTGTAATGTTGAAAAACACATTTCTTTTAACATTTACTAGTGCTGCACAGGCCAATAATTCACAAAAATTAGTTTTCATTCAAATGACAGCTACGATTGACAGCTAAATTCAGCACTGAACTCTTGCCCTGAGTGAATACCTAGGGTCAGCTCAGTGCTCAACTAGGGCGCCCCAGTGCTCACCTCGAACACAGGTTTTCAGTGTCAGTGCGAACTCAGTGCTATATCGAACGCGATAGGGCTAACCCAGTGCGCACTAGTGCGCCCTAGGGTCCACGTCAAACAAACCTATTATGCGGAAATTGAATTCGAGTAAACTCGTAAAAGTTTGGAAAATCGCATAATCAACGTGCAAAGTGCACAGCGCTACTTTCACCCTTTGTCGTCGTCCGTCCACGACACAAAAAAAAGGACGCGACTGCTTGGTATTTGCGACGAAAAACCTACTTCTGTCGCGTGGGCGTTGGGCGATCGACAATGTCGTCTCAAATGTCAAAGAATGTAAATTGTATTTTACATTTTTGTCGTCGATAATTGTTAAGGTAAACGAAAGGCAGTAATAGATTTTTTTTCAGAACGAAGATAACAAATAAAAAAACAGTTTCAGCATTTAGTAAATTGGAAATGAAGAAAAATATTTTTTTGGAAATATCATTCACAAAGGGCCTAACGAAAAGTGATGTTAATCGGCAATGGGACGACATAGCCTTATCTCTGTATTGTTTTGGACCACCTTCGATGGGTAGTCTAAAATATATTTTAAATCTAAAAATAATTGTGATTAAAACAAAGTTTGTAAATTTAAATTATTTCTACCACTCACTTAAAGTGTGGCAAATCCAATGGATTGGATTTTGTTCAAATATCCTTCCTTATCTTTACAAGCTATTTTGTCTTGGTTTCTTCTTCGTCACTATTCAACTTTCAACACTATTAATTTTTAAATTGTCTTATTAATTAATTCACCAAGTCAATAACAGACAAAATAATGGTCTTGAATGGACCGACTCTGTTTTTGCAGACGGTTTGCCTCTAATACTTTCTCACTACTTGTTAAATAGGCAACTAACCACATTTGCTGAAATAAAGCAATGAGTTAGAAAGAGGTACCAATAACATAGAGCGTTATGCACATTGCATTTGTTTTTAATTTGAAAAAACAATAATCTTCGACTATGACGAAGCTCAAATACTCGGTACTAAGTAAATAAATAAATAGGTGGCGCAACAGGCGGTAGACATTCTAGGCCTAGCTTCTCGCATTCAGCACACTAACCACTACGCTACTGCGCCCACTCCACTCCCGGTACTATATTATTGTAAAAATAAAAAAAAATATTTTAATATTAAAAAATTGTATAGCTCATTTTTTGTCAAAAAATATTATTAAAACAATATGTGCAAAGTTTAAACTTGCTTTCTTTACTGTAGGTTTTTAAATTTAATTTTTTATACCCGGTACCACACTGTGGCGAGGGTATATTCACTTTGACATTCCATTTGTAACGCACATAAGGAGGCGTTGTAGGTATGACAAACTATATATATATTATTGATCAGCATCACTTTCTTAGTCGATCTAGCGATGTCCGTCTGTCTGTCCGTCCGCACGATTACGGCCGTAATTTATTTCACAAAATAAAATTAAATTTTGCCCCAAATTATTAATGAAAAAAGGCCCTAAAATAATGAAAAATCACCCCAATCCGACAACAAAACTTTGTTGTTGCTTACTACATAATTTTTTGGGGAGTTTTTTAATTTTTTTTTTTTGCCTTTTTTCATTGGGGCCTAATTTCATGGAGCCAGAAAAATTATATATATGAACCCCTTTCCATTGTGTAGTATTATTTTTACAATTGAAATATTTGAAAGGTGTGTATGTATTAGTTTTATGCCTTGTTCAACCGCTCAAACTTGGCAGAACATTTTATTCCGTTTATTTCCCCTCACTTCAGTCCCCTCGCCTACAAAATCGGTTTTATGCCGGCAGAATTAGTCTCGTGTGCGGAGGCCCATTAACTTGAAAGTTTTGTATGTTTATAGATAAGTCAACATTATTATATGCCTCATTCGTTTAATCAAAAATTCGTACTATAAGGGTTGAAAAAAAGGGGGTTCTATTTCGACTAACTCTGGAACTATTTGGCCGATTTTAAAAATTTTTTGAACATTGTGCTGGCTACACCCTCCTGTAAACCTAGAAATATTTAACTCACAAGAACCAACAAGATTATCAGTACGAACGCACTTTAGTAGTAACAGAAAACATTAAATGGTAGCTTGGGAATATGAGTGGTGTGTTAGAGATTGATCAATTCAATATCGGCATACAACTACGAAAGACGTATGCCTGAGTTCACCCTAAAAGAAGTTAGATCTCTTACGAATTATCCGTTGAAATTTATACTCAGGATCAGTATACGCTACTTAGGGAGAGGATGGTGGAAAAGGAACAGGGGTAGAGGGGCTATCTTCGGAACCACTCGGTCATTGCCGGAGTTGATCTCCTACAGCCACGTTTTTCACATGGACATCTATATGTTGCATGTTCGCGTGTGAGCTACGAGCCATTGCGATAAAATATTTTGTATGCTTAAACTACTACTGTGCGAGGGATCCCAGGTTCGATCCCCGGAAAAACACAAATTACATCTTAAGGTTTTTTTCTACTGCGCCACATCTCGCGAACGTCTGACAAACATCCGAGAGTATGACTGTCCTGAAAAAGCTTCTCAATTCAGCCGTTCGGACTCGGCATACAATTGTAGGTCCCTTCCATTCGTCCCAAAAATAGAAACTCACACAAACGAATGGTTGCGAGCAGCTAGGCCTAGGGTGTCTACCGCCTGTTGCGCCAACTATTTATTTTTTTATTTTAAGCTTAAAAATGTACAAACGTACATTTACATGATAACTCAAATAAATCGGCGAGCGGAACCGCGGGCATGGCTAGTACTATATATACATACAGCGAGAAGTGTCAAATTGGGCCTACCTTATTACATTTACAACTTGGATGCAAATTCATTTAACTCGAAATTAATGTTTCTTTGAACTTGCTGGGTTTATTACGAAAAAAATCCTTCGGAGTATGAACCCATAAATCCGTCGATGCCAGATAACAATCAAAAATAGAATTCGACAAAGAAAATTCTCACACATATTATATTTTGTCACAATAATTTATTTTCTTCATAATTTATTTGATTATTAAAAAAAAATATTTAACGTAACATATGTATATATATTTTTTTTGTATACAAATTCACAGTTTATTTTCATTCTTAATTATAAAAAAGTATGCAAGCATTGTTATAAGTTATGCTTATTGAGTTGAAATTTAAGCGCAATCAAATCCAATACAGATTTCTCCACCCAAAAGACCATATTTTTCAATTTTTTAGAAAAAATATAAAAATTACCAAATAATTGCGTATATACTGAGACGATAAATTTAAAATAACAAAAAATAGAATAAATGTGTAACATACCCGTTATTACAGTGTAATTTGTGCCAGTTTTTCACATCTAATCGTTGACCTCACGCTGAATGCATAACTTACGTTTAAATATTGATTTTTCTTTTATTTTATTAAATAAACTAAATTATATTACAATAAAACAGAATTAACATTCACCATTTTTTTTTTAGGATTTAGTGCCATGATTTTTCGAGTTTGGCTTATCCTTGTCGAGTCAAAGCATCTTATCTTTTGGCTTTTCCTGGGAAGGAGTTGAAAGTGGTGGAATTGTTGGAGGGAGTGTTGGCGAAATACCTGAAGGTGGTAGGATTTTATCCTTTTGTTTGTCAGCAGCTTCTGCCTGAAGTTTGGTGTCCTGTTCTTCTTTGTCGGTTTTTGTCAACTAATTGCAAATTTATTTATTAACATCTGTAGTAGAAAGGGTGTAGCTACTGTGTGTCTTACCTCATCGACAAGAACATTCTTCGTGTCAGCGGCATCCAAGTCCTTGGCGTTGTCTTTTAGGATGGGAGCCATGTCCTGGATTTCTTCGGCAATCTTCATTGCATTGTCAGCTTCCTTGATGCTCTTCGCGATGGCTTTCTCAACTTTAACTTCAGCTTCAATGATTTCTTCTTTGTCAAGCAGATCGAGCAGTTCTTCCACTTGCTTTTCACTGAGTTTTACGTTTTCCCTGCCAATGGTTTCCATTACCTAAAGAGAGGTTAATGCGGACAATTGTTTATCATGTAGCAAAAATATGATAAGAGTTTGCTGGCGAAATATATATAAGCTTTCCAAATCCTCAGACTGGGACTTATACAGTCAAGAACTCATGATTCACTAATGGGAAGAAGAGAACTAACGTCGCGTCAAAATGGAACTAGTTAGACTACAAATCCAGTTAGATGGTGGCGGTGGCCTCGAGAACAACAAGACACCATCTACCAATAAGACAGTCCGATGTTCTGGCAACGACGCTAGTCCGCACGTAACAGTATTATTTGCGAACCAGCAGATCGATTATACAGCGATGGCTTAATTTGTGATCTCGACAAAACTGACCCAGCCAAGTAAAATAGGACAAGACTGAATAGTCAGTGAAGCTGCTTCCCAATGGAACAAAAAGATGTAGTTAAATGATGTCCACGTCCACTATAGGCGTTTAAGTAAAAATGAAGTGACCAGCTTGCGTAGGGCCTGTCCTATTCATGTACTTAACACCGTACTCTAACCAGAACCACTGAGTCCTCACAACATCAGCTAAAAACGTGCAACAAATTCAAAGATATGGCGAAGTTATGTGTGACAGATATTAAACCGTTCCATTTCACGTATACAATGGCACCGCCAAGAATAGTTTGAAATTGCGTTAAATTTACATAGAATTACAGCAAAAACAAAAAAGCTCGAATCAAAGAAACTACTTTCTTGAAGCTTTGAATAGCACTACAAAAATCCCGAAGATCTACCAAGGGCAGTTCGTTCTTACCTTCAGAATTTCATTGGCGCTAATGGACCCATCATGATCGTCGTCGATTTTACTAAGAACTTTCTCTATCGTCTTTAGTTTCGCTTCATCGGAGGTTTCTTGCATCTGCAACCAATAAATATCATTAGTTCCCTAGCAATCGCACTATCTCACACTCACTCACCAATTTGATAGCATTAATCAGTTCATCGACACGCACCAGGTCGTCTGGTTTTTCCTGGGCGGCAGTCTGTTCAACAGCTGCCTTAGGATCTGCACTTGCTTGCAGCTGCTTACCCTTTTGTTCCAGATCGTTGAGCACCTTATCCAGCTGGCCAATCATAGAGTTGACCTTCTTGAACAGAATCTTTGCACCACGACTCTCCTTGACTACCTCCTTAGTTTTAGCTGTTGTTATCTAGAAATGGCTAATATTATAGCAAATGCATGCATAAGTATCTATGGCAACTTACTTCTTGCAATTCTTCAACATCCTCCTTGTAGTCCGCAATCTCTTCCTTGAGATCCCTTATAGTCTCTTTCTCCACCAACAACTGCTCGTTCGCATTAATCACAGATTTCAAAGCTACACCCAGCATCTCCACGTCCTTGGACGAAATATGAGAGTCCACCGCTTCGGCGGGTTTCTGTGGGACAACTGGTATAACCTCAGGTGCACCCACAGCAATTTTCGGCTGAACTTCATCAATAACCGGCGCCTTGTCCAGCAACAGCTCGGCCTTTTGCTTCTCGTCTTCACGCTCTTCTTCTCGTTCTTCTTTGATCTTACGCTCCTCTTCCTTGATGATCTCGATCTTGGTCTTATTATCGATCTTACCCTCGCGTTCACCGATAGCCGCTTTAGTTTGAGCGCCCAACACATCGGGTAGCACGCGAATGATTTCCTTGAGCTTATGCGAAGTTGGAGCTTCGTCGGCGATCATTAGAGCCCGCGACAACAGCAACAGAATGTTAGGAACTTTCTCATTGGTACTCAGGTCAATCCATTCCTGCAGCTGTGAGCGGAGTTTCTCTGCCGACAGACCATAAGCACGCATACCTCGCGTCTTGCAAGCCTGTTGCAGCTCGAAAAGATCCAAAGCACTGACCCCCTCACGGGCGATAACCCGATCATCAGCCGCTAGACTTCTCAACTTTAGACGCAACTGGAAACGCAGGAAATTCGTCATGCCCACAGTGTTCAGCTCAAGAACACGGCAGAGAGCAACCAATTGATCGCGACTTAAAGAGTCCAGTGTGATCTCATCTTGGAACTGCTTCGAGAACTTGATGATCTCTTCGCTGTCGACAAACTCGTTGGGATCCTTGATCTTTCTAAAGAACTCTGAGAAAGACTTGGCATCCTCACTCTTGTGCTCGACGTGCTGTACAGACATTTCGTCGAGTGTTTTCTGCAAGAACTTGGCCATTTCAAGTCGCACCTGTAGACTTTGCTTGAGCTTGTCTTCGCGCTCCTTGGCCGTCTGGAAGGTCGACGGTAGCATTCCGGGGAAAAACTTAATAAAAACAGGTAACAGCAGTTCCATGAATGGGACGATGATAAAAATTGAAAATGGAATTAAACGAAAGAGATCAGAGGTGGTTCGAACTAAAAGTTTGTTTTCACGACGGTTCAGTGTTTTTCCGTTAAGTACTCTGCCCAGCAGCTTTCGACAAATGTTTATGTCGATGAACAGCAGCCGAAAGCCATGATAGAAGTGAAGAACTTCATCCCAGATCCGTTGCTTGAGAGATTTTTTAACAGGGACTGGTTTCGGGATCTCCGGAGCTGTGGTCTTAACTTGACCATTTTCTTTCTTTAGCTCCTCCTCCTGCTTAGACTTTATAGACTTGACTGTTTCTTCGACTTTTGACGATGATTGCTCATACAGACGATGGCTGAGTGTAAGTGATCGTCTCTGCGACCCAAATGGATCGTGTGCGTATAAAGATGCATATTGCGTGTCCCAGTTATTGCCCACATGCGATGCTGTTATGGTGGGACGACTCAAACGAGTGTAATTTAGTTTCTCGAACCGATGACTTCTTGTAATCAAGGAACGGTAGTGGGGCCGAGCATCTAGAAAGAGGGAAAACGGGAAAAATATAAATATAGGGTTAAAATGAGTTTTGTAAAGATTGCAGAGAGTGAACCACGTCGATTCTTTTGTTTTCCTTCAAAGAAGAGTGATATTAAGCCGACTGCTTACTTGCTCAAACAATTTCTTTTTTTACACTGCTTCATCAGCTAAGATGATGTTGTGTGCAAATTGCGAGCTTTGATTGCGGCCTGGCTATATCACCAAAAGCTGTTGGGTTGAAATTACCACCGATGCTTAACAATGCCAAAGAAACGCACAGAGAGCTAATGTTCTTGTTCAGTAGAATAGAGCAGTTTGCCAAAAGCAATATAGTATTTGTCTTGGTAAATATGCAACTGAAATCTGGTAACTTGCCAGACACTTCAAAAAATGTTTACAAACCCTTCATAACACCCTTGTTTCGGTATCTCGTTCTCCTTATTTTAATCAACAATAAGCACGCGAAATTGAAAGCACACATTACACAGACACACTACACCACTAGTGTTTCTAGTGTGCTCACGGCCTCGATCAAAGTCCATTTCTCGTTAGAATTTTCGAAATGAATTCAAGTAAAATCACGGCCAGAGTGCAATACTCTGCGTTCAGCTCTTCTCAGTCAACTATTAATTTAAATGATGTCAGTGAATGAGAAAAGAGAATCAACCTCGAAAACTTACAGAAATAGACAAACTGTTCAATGACAATGATTCGTTATCGTTCTCCATCAAGAATAGCAAACTACATAATGTAAGCACGGCAACAATCACACAAAGAAATTACATATGAAATCATAGGTATATACCTATAAATTCATGTAGGTAGGTTAGGTATATTGTGAGAATAAACTAGACGAGACTGTTTGACGACGTTCGATTTTCCAAATAGCGTCGCTAAAGTAAAGCAAATTATTTATAATACACAAACAAAACGAAAAAAAAAATAAGCAAGTTCCGAAAAACCGCAATTGCTATCTACCGGCAAAACAGAAAGAAAAATAAATTTGTTTTGGAACTCGTACATTAAGAATGGATTCAACAAATTGGTGAAGTCTGACGGTATCATCAATATACGATTAGTTGCGACTTGGAAGGTTTAAAATATTGATTTGTGCTGCCAATCGCTATGTTCATGGTGTAGTGTTTTAGAGGTTTTACTACTGGCAATCGATATAACAAGCTTTGCTATTCTCCACCTGTTTGTGAATAATCTATCGATAGGTTCAGGAGCTTGATTAACACATAAGTGACGCACTGCCAAGTGGAAATAACAACTTTTTTTAATTATTCACACGTGATATAGCTGAGATAATACGCTGTTGTTCAATGTAGGTACGGCAGAATTACTGGAAAGATATCAATTCGATATCTGAGAACAGAAGTATAGGTAGTGAGTTTATTATATTGTTTATTAGTCTTATTTGTGACAAGTATTAATTTCATTTTTATGAAAGATTGATATATAACGTATAAGCTGTGCTTTCTCCCAAACGTATGTGCCGGCAGTTGGAATAAATTCCCAGTCAACGGAAAGTCAACACGGTAGTCGCTATAATGGCAGATGGAGGGTATGATAATTACAGAATTCTCCAATTCTCCGAAGGGCTGCTGTTGAGGGGTAATCAGAGCTCTGACGATATAGCAAGAAAAACTAATCTAAGCACAGCGCTCAAAGTGACCCCACACATCATTGACCTTTACGGTTGTTTTAGATAGAATTAAGATTTGATTCGAGTCGCGCTGTCAAAAATAAATACATAATTTTGAATGTTGTGCACAAATTCCAAGAAACTGGGTCAGTGGCAGCTGTGAAAATAGTGCTTGTTCGCAGATTCTGTTATACCGAAATTATACTGCCGTACTGTTATACTGTAAATGTTGAATGCTATAGTACAATAACAAACTTTCTCTGGCCCAAATTCGATAATATGGATGTAGCGATACAGCCTTTTCAATCGCTCACAGAGAGCATGAGAGTTGATATCATTGAACTTCTGTCTTTGGAATGAATGAGTAATTATCCTGAATTTAGACAAACGGATTGATATAATGCCACATAAAAATATTATTCAATAAAGAAATCGAATGCAAGGGCTTTGTAGGTACCTAGATACTTACTGACTGGCTGAAACTGTTAAATGAGGTTTTTTGTTAAAAGAAAAACGTCATTTGAAAAATGGTGTTTTTTTTAGAGCCATATAACTTTCTTTTTTTTTAAATAAAACAACAAATTCAATGGAATGACCAACATTTGGCTTAATTAGCTCACAAATCTCATGGCATTTAATGTTTAAACATAATTTCTGGCATATAGCCTCCGCGACTGCGCCTTATGTTCGCCATCCTGTCTGTCCAATTTTGCATCGCTTTTTCGAGCATAGGTACCCTGGTCTTATTTCGTGAATAGTGCGTCGAATGTTGGATTCTAAGTGATCAATCGTTGCTGGTTTATCAGCATAGACCAGAGATTTGACATACCCTTGCAAAAAGTAGTCCCAATGTATCAAATCACACAAAAGAGGTGGCCAATTCAAAGGTCCATTTCTTGAGATGAATCGGTCACCAAACGTTTGGCTTAACAAAGTTATTGTTGCACGCGTTATATGGCATGTTGCGCCGTCTTGTTGGAACCATTTCCCCTCCAAATGATTTCCAATGACATGAGGAATAAAAAAATTAGGAAACATTTGCCTGTAGCGTTCGCCATTAACTGTAATGTTGGCACCGGTTTCAGATTTAAAGACAAATTGGCCGATGACGCCTTCGGCATGTAAACCGCAACAAACAGTGATTTTTTTTTTTTTTTGATGTAATGGAGTCTCAAGGGTCTCATGAGGATTGTGCTCACTCCAAAAACTACAATTCTGTTAGTTTACATTCCTGTCAAACCAGAAATGAGCCTCATCGCTGAAGATAATTTGACGATAAAAATTTGGTTCAAAGTTGATTCTCAGCCTTTCTCACGATTTGTAAACGTTGTTCGGGTGTAAGTCTTTCAATGTGGTATTAAAAACAATTTTCGCTAAAAGAAACGCGACCGCCTCGGGGCTCAGTTGAAATTCGAATTCTCCAAGACCTACCTGGAACGTCGCGTTCGTCACTTTTGGGACATGCATCAATCAATGTGACCTAGTGTTCTCCCTGTTTGTTACCTTTTCACTACTAAACTTCTGAACCAATCATAATGTATTTTGGCAAAGAGTATAGTCTATAGTCTTGGATCTAAAGACGAACATAGGCGACTCGCGAAATGTGAGCAGGATTAGAAACGGGTCATTGCACCTTCCAAACAACAAAGCTATTTAAAACGCTAGATCTTGATATTTATGGAAGCTTTAGCCTTAAAATCTTTACAAAACACTCTTATACAAAAAAATACTGCCAACGCTATTTCTCGACACTAATGAGAGCAAAAGTTGTAACATTTGAAACATTGATGTGCTTTGTCCTGATATTTTCGATTATCCGGGATTTTCGGTTTTCCAGTAGGGGCTCGGTCCCGAGCACTCCGGTTAATCGAGAGTTGACTGTACAATTTCTGAGCTCGGCCAACACCGGGCGGATACAGCAACAACTAATACAGCTTTGGAATTAAGCAACCACATACATGACTACATTATAAAATGTACCTAATAATATTATCTTCCTATACTCTAGGCGAGCTTGTACTGTTTATAAAAATTATGTTGACGATTGTTCACATAACTGCGTATCTGTACAATTTTAGTTAACGTAACATAAATTATAAATCAGCAAGTTTGTACAGGTGCTTTGCTTACCCCTTTAGTCTTTCCCTGTAGTAAACAAATAAAAACACCGACATATTTAAAAATAAACCATGAGAGGCATTATAAGCATATGGAACACAAAATACTTTTAATTTCCTAGGTATATCGAACTCTTTCGGGTTAACACCCAGTTTTCTTTGTGCCTCTACATTTTATTTTTATTTGGGAAATAAGAAAAATAATTTTTAAACATGTACAAATTTAAATAACCAGCGTAAACACTGACCAACAACTTTGGTACTGGCACTATCAAATCGAACACGAGAAACTTCTACACTTTAATAATTTACAGCTGACCTTATCAACAGATAACCAACTAAAAGAAATAAAAATAAATTTACGAAAAAATATTTAAAAAAAAAATCGAATGGAAAAAGATAAACACCACATCAACAAAAACAAAAAGTCCACATCATCCGATACGAATGGTATCTTTACAAGCACAAGACTTGAAAAAATCTAAACGACAAATTTCTTTTCTTTTCAGAAAAATTCAAGTAGCAAGCAAGTTGGTGCATAGATTATTTTGACTATGACTACATTATTATAAGAAAATAAGACTTACCTCCTCCGACCACTATGCTATACTACATACTTTCGACAATAGTGACAGAGTACAAAGACTACCCTGAGAACTTCGAGAACGAGGTGTATGATTCTTATGTAAGCCCACGCTAAACTTGTGAAAAAATTATCACAACAAACTATTTTCTGTTCGCAAATTTAAAGAAACAGACAACAACGATGGGATTTTATCAGAAAATATAATGAAAACAACTTCCAACCAGAAGGGCAGTGTGGATTGGGTAGGCCCTTACGATTGTATCGCAAACAGCTGATGTAACCTTGATATTGAGGGCGCAGTGGAAAATTTTGTGCGACTATTAAATTTGACAAAGAAAGTAAGAACTTACATTTATTGAGGAATCCAATTGGGGAATTGTATCCAACTTTAAAAATAGTTTTCTGCTGGCGAATTAGAGAATTCATGTTAAAGTTATTCTTTTCGAATCACTTTTCGTTGCGCATTAAATTTAAGGGGGTGTTTTTTTTTAAATGTCTAACACTGTCACTCGAAATATCTGCACACTTAATTTAATACAAAAATTAAAAAAATATAAAAATTATTACTTTAAAACCACGTTAGACTGCTGGAAAGAAGACGCAATTTAGCAACATTCAAGGGAAATTCTGATGACAAATGTTTCGATTTTTTCTTTGGTTGTCTTTTGTTTAATATGCACCAAATAATTACAATCACCGACCCGTTGTTATACGCGTTTTGAAATTATTTTTATCCTTTTTTTAATAAGTTGGTTGCAGTAAACTTAATTTAATATTTATTGCCATTGCCGACCGAGTTTTTGGAAAAGTTCGAATGAGAAGTTTGTTGCAGAAAAATTGACAACTCAATTCGTGCAAATGTTTTTCTCGATAGCGATACTAGCGACAGAAATTAATTATGAAACTGAGACAGGGTGACAATTACTTCTGTACAAAGTGTATCTTTTTTTACGGCTACTGCTAAAGGGGTTTTTGTTCCCTTAATTATGTATAGGTAGGTACCTATTTGTTTTCGTGAAACAATTCTACTGGATTGCCTATTTCACAAAGACTTTCATAAACGTCAAAATGACATTTTCTAAAATAAACAAATGTTAAGGCGTAATTACCTATACATATTTTTATTCGATTTATTTCAACGTATGGCGTATTTTTTTGGGAAGTGAGTATAACAAAACCAAAAGTAAGTATAGGCGTATTTTTTTGAGAATCTATAGCTAGCTCACTTTTACTTTTACATGCTAAAGTGAGTATAACAAAACCAAAAGTGAGTATACAAGTTTAAAAGTATAAAAGTTTTGCACGTAAAACTAAAAGTGAGCTAGCTATAGATTCTCGAAAAAATACGCCTATACAATATTATTACATAGTGGTGAAGGGTATTTTGTGAAATGTTTGCGTTGGTGTATCCCCATTAACCGTATGTAGTTTTTTTAGCATCATAATTATGGAGTAGATAAATTCAAGACGATCTAAAAAATAATAATATTTTTGCCAAATAAAAAGCTTAAAAGATTTTCTCCGTTTTCCTATTATCAGCCTTTAGTATGGCATAGTATAAGCCTAGAGTCTTAAGACATAAATTTTGATCAGTTGATAAGAAGTCGGAGGGAAGAACTTTGGAAATAACAGCGCAATGTTTATTAACAACGGCATAGGCTACACCAGCATCCGTTGTAGGGATATGTTTAAATCCAGAATTAACAAAAATGGCAAACAATTTCAAAAGCATTGGCTAAGCTATTAACCGACTTTTCGAATTGTCGTAGTTTTATGAAATGAGCGTAATTTACGCTTACTACGTCCAACTAATGCCCGTCCTTGGTATTCCCTCCCTTGTATACTTGAATTTGAGGTACCACTGTTTCATCAAACTCAAATCAAAAACAACCACAGTACCTAGCTTTACTTTCTCATCAATTAAAACTTTTTAATAAAAAAAAAAGAAAAATGAAACTTATGTTAAGTACATTTAAAAACAATCCTCATTTATAATGTCGGCATTCACAGCTAATCCTCTCTCCTTCAACGCCTTCGCTATTAGTCTGTGTTTCTCTTGCCTCTGTTCTTGTTCTCTGCGCTGTGCATCAAGAATCTCCTCCACAGATATCTCCTTCAGAGGTAATTTAGATTCTTTTTCACGATCCTTGTAAATAAATATGTATCTTTTTTTACAAACTATGTTCAATGCGTACGCAAATTACTTACAATTTCGCCCAACAGAACCACATTCTCGCCACGAATTAGGAAAACACCTCGTGGGATATCACCGTATTCATTGCCCACATGAATTCTTTCGATTGTCCGGTGGAGCACTAAGTTGGCAAACTGATCGACGGATCGCAGGTAACCAATAAGTGTCCTTCCATCTCTTAGTAAAACCATTAGTTTTTCTGAAAAACTTGATTTAGTTGTTTTGATAATTGGATAAAGTAAAGGCTCTTACTATCGACTTCTTCAAGTAGATGTGCGGTGCCAGCAAGTGGATTTAAGTCGTCCATTATTTGCTGTAAGATTTCCTTAAATGTTTTATCTTTAATATGTATATCGGAATTTTGTTAGGTATTTTAAACTCAAAACTAACAAAGGCTGTTTTTCTTTTATTTATATGTGGTACATTGGTACAAATTCGCATTAATCCGAATTGTCAAAATTTAGTACTGTTTTCTTAAGACGCCAAATTGAGAACATTGAGGTGTGTTCGATTTGGAATCTAGACGATGATATTCGATTGGAATTATGAAATTTTAAAGATAATTATTTGGAATATGCACCCAAAGTGATATTATGTATAAGTAGATATTATTGTAAATTAATAATAATTAAAGATAATAGATTTTCGATGCAGAGTAATGTTGAACAATTTCACAAACAGTTGAACAAACTTCGGTAGTTGTTGTCAAATTCAAGTTTACCTAATTGATAAATTTCGACCAACTCTTTATTCGGAAAATATTCCTTTTTTGTGACAATCGAACATAAACAATAATCTCGCAAGAAAAGTTTTATCTTCTGATCAATCCAATACCAACATCTCTTGAATAGCCGGTTTTTATTATCAGCGTGATCTGATCCGGATCAGATTTTTTATTGGAAGCCGTGTGTGGCCATGCAATTTGAGTGCATTTTTCGGTCTCTGAGAAGTTTCGTTGAATTTGTTGAATACACTCACCTATTGGTGAAACGTCAAAAATTATTGTATGGATGCTGCCAGCTGGGGCCTAACTCTGTAATTCGATTCTAAAGTAAAATCATTCGAATTCGGAAAATATGTACTGTGTTATTCGAAAATCGGAAATTGAAATACGAATTTAATTTGTCTAGATATCTTTGCTCGAAAATCGGAAATTTCGTACTATACAACTCTATTTTCGTTGCTAAATACATTCGAATTTCTGAAATTTCATTCGATACCTATTTACCATCCGGAAAGGTTTTGCTCAAAAGCTAAAATGTAAGTATTCATTTAAAAAAAATACATAAATAATATTTTTTGATGAAATGTTATAAATTAATTGAAGAAAACATAATAAATATTAATATTAATGTGCTTCTTTCGTTTGTTTACCACTATGGGCTTTTTATCTCTCATTAATATAATGATATTTTTAAAAATGTTGTTTTATTTTAAATGGAATATTAATACAAAACAAAATCAATTTGAAATTCTTATTGATTTTATGTGGTCCCATCCGGATTTATCCAAGTTGATTTGTCTCCCTTTTTGAAGTATTGCCGCTGATTAGAAAGATTCCAAACATGCGAGTCGTGAGATGCTCCATCGTATCTTCCAGTAACAGCTCGGATAATCATCCGGTGATCACATATCTTCAAGAAACAAAGCTCCATACATTAAAAAAAATAAATCAAGAACTATACTTTAAACTTACCACCATTGCATTATTTATATTATTTATGCTGTGCTTCAGTTTCCGATTGAAAAATAAGTGTTCATTGTTGTACGGTCTAATCATTTGAATGTGTGTCCCATTCCCATCCACGACCGCAACGATTCCCAGTATTCCAGTATATATCCCGGTATACTAAATCATTTTTAGTGTCCACGCCAGGTTGTACGGAGTCACAATGGCAAAAATTTCCACATAAAATTATTCATTGTGACCGTCAAAATATTTAAGTTGAAAATGTGTTTCGGACACAACTGTTTTTCCATCGCTTTACATACCTCAGAAATAACCGTTGAAACCGTCTGCTGCGCCAGCCCAGTGAATCGATCTTGACCTATTTGGTGCTGGTATCCACCTTGTGCAATAAATTTAAGCGTTGCACCTAGTTTTATGATTGCAGGTATTGAAGACGATCTTTTTCTTTCTCTCAGTGGAAACATTTCATTCATTTTCAATGGTCTGCTTGTCCATTAAGTGGGTCGCGGGTGTAGGTTGCTCAAGTGGACCCTCCATAGATCTCGATACTCCGCCATCGACTCTAACTCATCAAGGGCAATCCCCATACGGGTATAGGAGAGATTATGGACTTGATCTAACCATCTCATCCTTGGTCTACCTAGAGGACGCCTACCCGATGGTACGGATTCCATAGCACGTCGAGAAATCCGCACCCACGTGAGCATTGAAATCACCCATCAGGATATCAGAATCCATATCTGCAACCTTTTCAAGGGCTGCATCAACTTCATCCAACAGTGGAAACATTTTTAGTATAAATCATTTCGCCATTAAACTTTGTTTTATCACATTTCTTTTTACTTGATAAACCCATTATGTTAGAATTGTCTCTTATTATTTTTCTTTCAATTCTTTCTTCAGCACAAATTTCTTCATCAAACCACAATGCAACTGAATCCATATCCATAGTGAAATTCAATTATGATCGAATAATTTTAAATAATCAAAAACTAATTACATATTTGACTTTTTGTTGAATTGAACATGTCATTTTTGACAAAAAACAGCTCCAGTCTCGGAACATTTATTCGAAAGATGCTAGGTTTCTTTGCAACATTTCCTTTCGATTCGAAAGTTATACAGAGTAACATTTGAAATTAGAATCGGAAACAACTTTCGAACAGTTTTTACTTTCGAATCGAATTACAGAGTTAGGCCCCTGGCTTGTATAAAATACATAAAATGCACTTGTGTGGTCTCAGAAGTGATTTTCTTGATTCCGGACGCTCCTACGCTTCTTTTTGCCCAATGGAAAACCACATTACTTTTTTAATCCTTGGCTGGGAAAAGTACGCCAGAATGTATCTTCCTATTGATTCTTCGGTTCATCCTCAACTATGCAAAAGAACAGGCCTCTGAGAGCTGTCATCCGTCAACTGTCACTTTAGTTTTTTCTAGTTTTTCGTCGATGATTTGGTTTTCAGCAAAAAAGCTTTGTAGCTAAAAATGAAAGAAGAATCATCCTCAAACGAAGAGTATTTCAAGAAACTAGAACATTGGGTCAACCAATCAAAGCTTCTACAAAACGCAACAGCATGTTTTCCCTACTATTTGGCGTCAAATTATCCCAACTACTTCTCTCTCAATGGGGCGAACATCATACCAGAAACAATTGCTGAGCCCAACATTGGAGCTACAGTTGCACCTCCAAGGACACAACCTTCACGTTTTCACAATCTGCAAAATAATGTATCGCCAAATCGAAGTAAGTTAAACAAATATTTAGAGATCATTTGTGTTTGAACTATTTCTTCCAGTTTCTGGCCAAGATGGAGGCTACGAATTCGTTATTGCGCCGTTGTGGAAACGGTTTGTTGCTGAAATGATCGATGTTATCCTCTTGTTGTTGCTAAAAGTTGCCATCACATTTATTCTTCTCAATATCTTCGATTTGGATTTGTATGTACGCCAAAATCTCAAAATATCTTCGATAATTCTTTATTACTTGCAGAAGTTATGAGTTTGATAGTGACTACCTAAAGAAGACTGTCACCGAGGATGAGTCGAAGTTCTTAAGCTTGGCAGACCTGCTAACACTTTCATCTGATCTAGTGGCATTGGAAATTCTAATGAAAGTTTTTGTCTGCCTCTATGAAGCGTTATGGACGATGAATGGACGAGTTTTCGTTGGCGGAGCCACCCCCGGAAAACTGCTACTTCGCTTGAGGATTATCTATGTTGAAGTTCTTACATTGCCGAATGGAGAGCCGGTAATGGGCGCCACTGGAGCACCAGTGCGAGCTCTTATCTATCCAGCGGAAAATCCTGGCTTTCGCAGAGCATTCATACGAGCAGTGGCAAAGAATCTTGTTTTGGCTCTCCTTTTTCCCGTTTGTTTTGTGTTTATATTTTTGAAGAACAATCGTACGTTCTATGATGTTCTGACGAAAACTGTCGTCGTCGAAGAGAATCCAGCCCCGATCTTTAGGAGGCGCTAGATAGAGTCTTGTTTGTTGTATTTGATTTGTTAAAGAAGATTGTATAACTTTTAATAATTGTATCCTTCTTTTAGCACCGTGATAGCCACCTTGGGAAATGTACATAGAAATGATTAAATATATTATACTATATGCGTAAAGTGTGCTCTGACTTGGCGTGTTCTAATATAGTAATAGACATCGTAATCGTACTGGCCTAAATTTATTGTCAAGAACGTTCTTGAGTTGAATAACTATATATTATACATATATATATATATACAAACAGAATAACATAACATCTTAAGACTCCTCAATCTCGATATACTTCTCCAGAATCTGAAACATCTCAACTTTGGCTTTGATCTTATGAACTCGCGACAACTGCCGCAGGTAACCACATATACTCTTGCAAAAGAAATCATCTTCATCCCCAGTAGTGTAGCTGATCGCTGCTTTAGGTGTTTCGGATATTTTTGAAGGTTCCGTTTCGGTCACCAATTCACAGGTATGTGAACTAGTATTTTCTGTACAGTCTTCCTGCTCGCAGTGAACTTGAAACTCCTCGTAAGCATCCCCAGACATCAGACGCTCCTCTTCGTTGCGCGAACCCATCACTATAGTCATTGTTTCGCATTTTGACCCCTTGAAATCGTGATACCCATCATCATCGACATTGACTTCGTCGACTGAGGCAACCGATTCCATTTTATTCGAATAACTATCGCTGGTATCGTAGTTCTGCTCCACTTTACCATCCCATTTGGCGTCCGATTTTATTTGACAGACTATAGATTGTCGCTGTCTAAAAGTTTATAATTAAAGGTAGTAGATCTTTAATGAGCGCTCTTTACTTACTTCCGTTTGCGGACAAAAGGTCTGAGAAAGTCCATTTCCTTAAAAAACTCATCGGGGCCGTAATCGCTTTTTGGTGCCAGGCGACGACATTTCAGCTCTCGAGAGTATTTATCACGTAGGCACGTCCATCGGCGACGAGCATCATCAGCTATGGATTAAATGTTACTAAATATAATCAAATCGGTTAACTTTCACTTACAGCTGATTCCCAAATATAAAGCCAGATCTGTCCAAATCTTTTCCTTTCGGTGGGCGAACTTAAAGTCTGGATTCAGTGGATTGAATAGGCCAGGTGTGGCGCGTACTCCTCGCACCAGTTCCAGATCGGACGGATCCATTTGTTACCAAATTGAATTTTATATTTTTTTTTAAAGAGTAAACAAAACAAAAACTGATATATTTCGTAAAAGAAATGTAGTATGACAGAAGTTTATGCTACGGTGCGTGAATTTCGCGATTGCGATACGACGCCTTGATGCTATATTCTATATTCTACATCTACATAACGATATGTGACGCGACGAAACGCATATACGATGCGCGCGATGGAATTAGTAATGCCAAGTCAACGAAATATATCATTACTAGTTAAAAGTTGCAAAACCACTAGAACACAGAGGAAAATTTTGAGTTTGTAAAAATAACACGCCTTATAAAGGTGTTTTTCTATATGTGTTCTATGTATTGCTCAGCACAATAGCACGTTCCAATGTTAAAAATAAGTATTTGTCCTTATATAGAAAATAGCTCTCATTTCATGTTCCATTGGGGCAGGAAAAATCTGAGATGTGAGAGCAAAACGGTAAAAGCCCAAAGGAAATCGCCATAATATAAAAACCGAATTTTTTTGTATTGAATTCCACGTCTGCAAAGAGCAATTTATATTGATTGGATTGGATGTAAATCCTCTATCGCATGTACCTATCAATTGAAATTAGGCGTATTTTTTTGAGAATCTATGGCTAGCTCACTTTTACTTTTATATGCAAAACTTTTATAGGTACTCACTTTTGGTTTTGTTATACTTACATGCAAAATAGTTATACTCACTTTTGGTTTTGTTATACTCACGTCCCAAAAAAATACGCCAATTTATGAAAGTGTTGAAAAGAGAAGTTTACCAAACTCCGATCTGAAAACACCGGTTTATCTAATTTCACGCTATCAAATAATTGAAATTTTATGTTTTATTTCTTCTTCAACATTCAAGCAAAAGTAACATACAAAAAATTGGATTATTATTATTTGCTCCGCAGAATAGTTTTTGACAGTTTGAAGCAGGTTTGAAGTTCCTTCTCCACCACGATATCTCCAATACATAACGCGACCATTATCAAACGAACACCGCACAAACACGTTAAGCTGGTAATTCTATTCGATTCCAAGATTTCCAATAACTTCCAGTCGCAAATGTTGTTTTTTTTTTTAATTAATTTCAATTTTCAACTGTCTTCTGCGATTTTAACTTTCTCAACATTTACATTTTTATAACAGAATTATTAGTCAATTTGTTTATTATAATTGTTAAATGACAAATGATAAATCCATTATTGCAATGAGTAAATCTTTAAGACCAGAGACTTGTCTGTATAGTTTTCAGTTGAGAATTTCGTGCACGCCTTCGTGGGGAAGGATATTTGTAGATTGGTTTTCGTCTTTATTTGATTAGATTTTTATTTATTTATTTAAACAATGGACGACGTGTGTGGAACGAATATGTCCGACATGGACATTGCTGCGAGAATGCGTCGAAATAATTATGAAAAGTTTAAGACACTAGTGAGGATGCATCTCTCCTTTGAGTTGGACTTAAATACGGATGAGTGAGTTGGGATCAAATGCAAACACTATTATAAAATTAGTTTTCACCTTCTTAATGGTTATCATATTTAACAGGTTTGATTTGCCATGTCATGAGGTCATCTATTACGAGAAGGGTAAACTTAAAAAATGGAATCGGTTATCGAAGAAAATGAAAAGTAGCATCTCGGGAAAGACTTCTTCGAGTCCCCCAGAAGGCAATCCCTTGGTGTTGGATCATAACTTTATCATACAGCTGAAGCAATTGAAAGAGTTTATGCTAATGGAAAAGAGTAAGCTAGTTGTCTTGAATTTGTTCTGTTCCTTTTGAGAAAAATTGTGAGCAGCTCCTCTGACCCACGTACATTATAAACAATACCTTTGGTTACCGTTCTAATTGCAGATGTAACTCAAGAAGGAATATTTCGTAAAACAGGCTCAGTGTCACGACAAAATGAACTTCGTGCCCTCATTCAGAACGGCAGACCCATGAATCTGAACGACAGCTACACGGTTCATGATTGTGCGACTGTTTTCAAAAGCTTCCTCGCCGAATTACACGAACCAGTGCTGACGGACGCCCATTATCCAGCTCATACTCAAATCGCCCCTCTTTGCAATGATAAGAATTCTACCGAAACAACAACTGACAAAAGTAAAGGACTTCATTTGCTCAGCTCCACGCAGTTGCTCTTACTTCTATTGCCTGATGAAAATAGAAAACTACTCCAGGAAATCATTGAAATGCTTCACGTTGTATCCACCCACGAGAATAAAAACAAAATGTCTGCAGAAAATCTGGCTACTCTCTTTGCTCCGCATTTGATTTGTCCACGAAATCTACCACCCGAAGCTCTGCATTACGTAGCCCAAACCATGTCCCCTATCATAACCTACATGATAACGAAAGGTTTAGAGATTTTCGAGATTCCTGCAAAATTGGCGACCGACATACGAGCCTACTACCTCGAACGGAAACGAAAGAAGACCATGTCACCCGAACAAACGCTCGACGAATCGATATCTGACATATCGACTGTGAATACGGTTTATACGTTTGTAGATCGGGAGAAGACTGCGGCCGCTCACAATGCCAACAACACAGATACAGAGCTGGCACAGTTGTATGCGCATATCCAGAGTCTTCCAGAGTCGTCCAAGAAACGACGACTGATCAAGCAGTTTAATAAACAAAATGGGCAAGGTACGTTTTTTTTTTTTTTATGTAAAATGAGTCAGGTGATTATGGAAATGTTTCTTGTGTCGTTTTAGGGACTCCATTGCAGCTAGTGACAATGAATCGGCTAAAAAATTCGGAGCCGTCTCGTAGTGCCAAGTCGATAAGTGATTCAATAAAGAGACACATTTTCCATAAGGGCATCATCTCGCGGACTCCTAAAAGAGCAGCTGTTCCATTGAATGCGCAGGGTGTGAGTATATTTTATAGTTTTTCAAAACTGTTTGCTGTATATAAAGTGCATGCTTTAACCTGTAACCAAAAGGGCACAGGCATCTTAAATAGGTTTAATTGGTTTAAGTTTTGTGATTGTCAGGAGCTTGCTTGTACCTTTTAGTTGTACTATGCATTACAACCTCTGTATCGAGCTAAAAAGAACGTCGCCTTATATTTATAATTAATGTTCTGCCTATTCATTAAAATGGTCCCAGGTTCGAATACGAGTTGGAATTATCCGTTTAACGTGATCAAACCATGGAAGCAAAGACCGATGGCCTTTTATTTTGGCGTTATATTGCCGTCTGCCCATTTCTAACAACAACTCGAAAAGCAGCCAGGCTTCTAAATATTTAAAGCCTGATCGTTGTACGCACTTTCATCATAATAAAGGGTTGAGGTTGGACGATTTGTTCCGCAGCTCTTGTAAATACATGTACGAAAACCAATTAAATATTTTAAGTTGCTTGTATCTGATATTTAGTGTTCAATGTTTGCCATTTGTGATTGTGTTTTCAATTCGCTTTCCTAATCTCTAAACAGACGCCAAATTTCCCGACGAGAAACCCAAAACTACGTGTACTCTTTCAAAGTCCCCTGTCGAATGCCTCATCACATCATAACACATCAGGAACATCGTCGAGTTCCTCCTCATCATCATCTACTATGTTTCCACTTAAAACGCATCCTCTTCAAAAATCTATCTCTTCCACTTCTCTACTACTAACTCATTCGACAAATGCGCCACCAGCTACCGTCACTATTTCCGTGTCAGCGCCAGTTAGCCGAACCACTTCAAGTGAACTCGAGTCCAATTGTTGCATCACACCCCTCAAGTTGCAGGTCGATGACAGAAAGTCAGTCGCTTGGAAAGATAAAACTCAGCTGGATGTCACTGAGACAAGCAATCCATCAACCCCGGTGAATCAAATCGAGTTTAAATCCCGCTACAAATCCGAACCGAATTTGAGTCGAATATTAAGCGAACGGGTGACGGTCGATGTGACGCCGATTGGCAAAAGTAAGTCTCTGACACGTAAGCTAATCAAGGGTGTGAGTATGGGCAATCTGAGATTCCCATTTGTGCCGGACTCGAGTAGAAAGTTGGCACGATCGGTCTCGTTGGTGAACCAGCAGTCGAGTGATGATAGTATTACGTTTCAAGAGGAAAACGAGTCGGAGAACGAGCACGAGATGGACGAGGAAGACGATAACGTGGAAGACTACCCCGAGGAAGAGGACTATGCTGAAGTGGCCGGTAGCAGTGGCACACAACGACTGTCGATCTATCGAAACATCAATCTGATAACGAGCACTCCATCGATGCTGCTCGGAAGACGGTCGATGTCGCCAATAACCAAATCCACGCAGCGAATGCCCAAGGCCATGCAGGTAAGAGAAACTACACTATTATCGCCTCTATTCTTACTAAATCGCATGTTTAACTCGTTTTTGTTTTCTTGATGTCTTTGCTTTGGAATTTTGTTCTTTGTTTCATTATCCATTTCCAAATTTAGGAGTCAATTATGACGCCACGATCTAGAAAGCCTGTCATGCTGACCACAACGCTAGGCTCGTCCGAGCAAAATCAAACCTTCTACCAAAGCGATTTGTCCAGTTTTCGAGAACAGGACGAAGACTCCCTTATTAAACAGCCAGCTATGGAAAACAACTCCAATCAGCAGCCGGCTGTACAAAGAGGCACACTTACCAGCGACTTCAAGTGAGCCGCCATACTGTCCCTTGAAACTCTAATCATTTATTAATGTCCCATTTGTAGGGAATATCTCCTCAGTCGTAGTGTGCTAACTGCCAGTCCCGTTGACTCGTCATTCTCTAGCCAACCAGATGACTTTGGTTCCACGCAGGACATTGAAGATCTAGATGAATCACAGCTAAGCAGGAGCCTGTTATACTGCCTAGATGGCAATCAACCAACCGAACTGGAAGAGGCAAATGATAATGCCACCGATGGCAATCAGTCAATAGCCTCATCAAGTCGCAAACGAGCCGCAACAGGCGATATTGTCGACAACAAGGAGAATATCGAGAATTTTTTGCTTACCAAAAAGCTGTTCATCAGCGAATACGATGGCAATCCAGGAGAGACATCATTTTAGAAATAGAAGGAACTGAATCATTTTATTATTATATATTACGTATATTGATTTGTATCAATAGGAAAGAAACCATTAAATATTTTTATTCGTGTTAATAAAATATATATACATACATCAACATTTAAATTGAGTTTTAGACGAGGAAACGATTGTCTGTTGCCATAGGCACAAACTTAAACTCTTCGTCTAAGCCAAACGATTTATTGCAATGGCACTTTTGAATGAAGTGTTTGTCAAGGCACTAATAGGCTGCATACCGGAAACAAGGGAAACTGCAGTGGATACCACTATGGAAATAAAACGATAAGCGTACAATGCCTATCTACTGGTGAACAAACGACATTGTCAAATTAAGAAGACGGTGCCTACATCTGTGGGATTAGTATGTCGTAATCTCCCTAAGTCTCAGGGCTTGGCTCGGGCTACTGGGGGGGGGTCACAGGTGGCGGATGGTGAACGGCCTGCAGATATGTAGGTTAGCTGCGAATAACCAATAAGCAGTCCCCGACCAAGAGCGGCAGTGATGGAGGGTGTGGGGAAAAAACACAATAGCCCTGAGAAATCTCTGCGACGAGGCGAGTAGATGCCGCCTCCAAATAAGCGTCCTATCCCAAAGGCAAAGTTTTATGCGACCCGTGCCGATGCCTGAGTGGTGCTGGGGATACAAAATCAATACAGCATCGCTAACGGAGCCTTCCAGATACCTGGTGACCTCTGGATGTAATAAATGCCCTACCACGTTAATGGGGCTATGACGTGGTCGACATCCTTTCCCCCGTACTCGTGGGATCCAAATTAAAACAAAACATGGAACAAAACAAAAAAGAACATAATAAAGAAGACAAAAAACAAAAAAATGAAAGCTTATCGATTAACCAGGAAATGGTAGAAGACCCGTTCAGGCGGAGATCCGCGATAATGCGATCACCGCCACTGAAAATCGACAAGGCAGATGAACAGAAGAGAGATGGGAGTACCCCAACATCAGCAGATCCAAGGAAGGCCCGAGACGAGACACCGGTAGGAGCGGTAAGAAGTTCATTTAGATGGATGTTACAGCAATCTGCCAAAAACTGCTCTGAACTAAGAGGAGTAGAGAGTTCGTCACAACCCGAGCCCGAAGCCGTTGAGGGAAAACACAAAGGTGCGATGCTTAAAATAGGCACTATGGAACAGGAGGTGCAGAAATGCAAAGATATAATTATGAAGATGCGAAACGCTACGGAGAGACAGAAAAATATTAGCACGGAAGTTAAAAAAGGGCTTTCCGAGCTAGAGGAGTCCCTGGATATTATCGGGTTTGCTATTGAAAACAAAAAACTCCGACAAAAGGACCAATCGACGCAGCGTTCTTCGCCGACTATCGTAGAAACCAGCGTAAAAAAGAGGCCACCATCAAGCCCTGCCGAAAAATACGCAGAGAGGAAAAAACGGCCAGCTCGAGGTAAAAAAACACCATCAAAAGGAAAAAGTCCGGTGAAAGAGGCAGCACCTCAGAAGGAAGCCTCTTCAAAGACGAATGAGGCCAGGAGACCCTCTAAAAAACAAGCGACCCAGGCACCACCCAAAAATGAGAACGTAATTGATAGCGGCGGTACTTTAAGCTTGAAAGAGAAGGAAAAAACGAAGAGGCCACAAAAACTTAGACCAGAAGCGATTCTAATAAAACCGCAGGGACCGGAGACGTACGCTGAAATACTTCGAGAAATACGTAGCAAATCCAACCCAGACGACACGGAAACGAAAATCAAAGCAGTGCGCCAAACAAAATCAGGCGACCTTCTGCTGGAACTAGACCCCAGATCTAAGGGCAGAGATGGATTTAGCTCATCCTTAAAAGCTATCTTAGGGGATAGGGCTAACATCCGACATCTGGAACCAAAGACAACACTGGAGATAAGAGATATGGATGAGCTCACAACAAAAGAGGAAATAGAGGAGGCCATTAAATCAAAACTCATTGATCCCTCACTGGATATTAAAGTGAACATGCTGAAAGTAAACAGTAGATCACAACAGATGGCTTTAGTTCAGGTAAACGCGCGAGTAGCAAATGAACTACTAAAAACTCCCCGCGTTAAAATTGGCTGGGTATATTGCAGAATCCGTCGCAGAGTGGAAGTAATACGCTGCTTCAGATGCTTCGGGTATGGCCATCAACAAGCAACGTGTAAGGGGCTAAATAGAAAGGAACAAGGGCTCTGTTTTAACTGCGGCGAAAGTGGTCACAAGAAAACAGAATGTAAAGCAAGTGCCAAATGCTATCTATGTGAGGAGCTTAACGTAAATGTGGACTTACTATCTCACGTGCCGGGAACAGGCTCTTGCCTGGTCTTCAGGAGAGCCCTACAGGATGCGAAAAATAAAACACTACAATGATGCGAATACTTCAAGGAAACCTACACAGAAGCCGCACAGCAAATGATGTCCTCAGTCAGCTCAGGCTCGATCTGAAAGCAGATATAATCATTATAAGCGAACAATATAAAAATAGAGACGAACCAGGATGGCTCACAGACTTGACAGGCACAGCTGCTATTTGGAGACCAGACCAAGTGGCTGTCCCCATAATAAATCAGGGAGCAGAAAGAGGTTTCGCTTGGATCAAACATGAGGCAACCACAATAGTTAGCTGCTATTTCACGCCTAATGAAACTATCGGCGACTTTCGGGAAAAACTAAACGCGCTAGAGGACACCGTACGTGAAATTGAAGGCAAAGTAATTGTAGCCGGGGACTTTAACGCAAAGGCAGTAGAGTGGGGTATGCCAACAACGGACTCGAGAGGACGACAAATCCTGGAGATGGCCGCTAGGCTAGGACTCAATGTGATAAACAACGGCAACACATCCACATTCAGACGCCCTGGATATGGTGAGACAATTCCAGATATAACTCTCGCATCAGAACAAATATCCTCAAACATCCTTAACTGGAGGGTTATCGAGGATTACACGGGCAGCGACCACCAATATATCGCCTACGAATTACAAATAGAGCAACGCTCGTACCGGGCAAATCGGAACCGAGAACCTCGCTGGAAAGTAGATAGGCTTAATATAGATCTCCTTACACGCACAATCGAAGATGGGAAAGAAGAAATACTGGAAATGACGGGAAGTGCCGAATCAAAGACGGAAGCCACAATGCAGCTTATCTACAGGGCATGTAACGACTCAATGCCGCGGTTTACCCATAGGAGCGAGCGCAGGAAACCAGTATACTGGTGGACCACCGAGATTGCTGCGCTAAGAAGAAACTGTCTACACTGTAGACGCAAGGTCACCAGAGGAAGAAGGAGACATGCTGTCTACCTCAAAAAAAAACTACTACTACAAAACTACCTCAGCGAACGAAAACTCATTTACGCCACAAAAGAAGGGCCTCGTGTTAAAGAAATCACAGCAGGAGCAGCGCAGGGGTCAATCCTTGGACCCGACCTCTGGAACATCTTTTATGATGAGATTCTCCGTATCGAAATGCCTAACGACACCTATTTGA
The DNA here is from genome assembly GCA_949372485.1 of Cheilosia soror. Lineage (NCBI taxonomy): Eukaryota > Metazoa > Arthropoda > Insecta > Diptera > Syrphidae > Cheilosia > Cheilosia soror. The sequence goes on along the minus strand of OX443561.1, from coordinate 92,784,181 downwards.
TAGGGTACGCAGACGACATTGGCGCGGTGATAACTGTGAGGGACACGGAGGAAGCACGAAGAAAGTTAAATCAAATTATGAGACGTGTATATTTCTGGTTAGAAACCCATGGTCTTAGTCTTGCATCTGAAAAGACCGAGATTGTTCTACTGACCAGAAAACATATCCCGACGCATATTGAATTCCATATAGGCCCAGAAGTAATCACCAGCAAAAATGCAGTAAAGTATCTTGGGATAACTATCGACTCAAAACTTACTTTTTGGAGTCATATTAAATCCGCTTCCGAACGAGCTGCTAAAGTGACCACATTCCTTAGCAGACTCATGGCAAACGTTGGAGGACCAAGAGAAAGCAAACGAAGGCTCCTGATGTCAATTACACACGCGATACTTCTATATGGTTGCGAAATATGGGCAGATGCGCTCAAACAAGAGAAGTACAGGAAACAGATGGCAGCAGTACAGAGACGCGGAGCCCTCCGCATCGCAAGTTCTTACCGCACTGTATCAGAACCAGCCGCTCTTGTCGTTGCAGGAGTGACACCCATTGACCTCTTAGCCGCAGAGAGAAGGCAAATATATGAGAAGAGAGCGGAATTAGGATCAGAAGCGGCAACCGCCGAAGCAAAACAGGCCACCAAAAATTTATGGCAACTAAGGTGGAACTCTGAAACAAGAGGCAGATGGACCGCCAGGTTGATCAGAGACGTCGCTGAATGGACAACGCGAAAACACGGGGAAATAAATTATTATACCACGCAGTTTCTAACCGGGCATGGATATTTTAATTCATACCTACACAGGATGCGGAAAGTAGACCATCCGACATGCCAGTACGGCGACTCACTGGTAGATGACGCTTTTCATACCTTCTTCATGTGCAACAGGTGGACCGTGGAAAGACAGAATCTGGAATCGGAGATAGGTTATATTTCCCCTGAAAATATCATTGGGAAGATGATCGCAAGCGAACGTAGCTGGAAACGGGTATCAGCGTTTGTCGAAACCGTGCTCAAAACCAAGAAGAGAGAAGAAATCCAGAGCACACCCTCATAGAAGAACAGGAAAGTTTATGAGGTAGAAGGAAAAAATGGCCCCCCGAAGTAATACGAATAGTGGTTCCAGGGGGCTGTTGAAGAAACCCAAAGGGAGAGGGGGAGTTTAGTCAGTAAGAGTCTGCCACACCAAGAAAATTAAAATTTCTTGACGGTGCATGCAGCATTCTTCGCCCTCCCTAAAAAAAAAAAAAAAAAAAAAAAAAAAAAAAATCTCCCTAAGTCCTTCACAAAAAACGGTCATAATCATCACCGTCAATATTGGTCAGTCAACCAGCAGCCACGAACAGCAACGCAACGATACGAGACGCTTAACACTTGAAATCTAAACCCCTTTTCTTTTGAATTAAAACTTAAACTCTAAAACTTATTAAAATATTTAACCCCTATGAATTACAAAGTGAATAAATCATCTTTATTTGATTCGAACAAAACGTGTGTTGCCTTTTATAGTCCCCTTCACCCTCCCCCAGACATCGAAATATAAAGCAAAAGCTATACTAGAGAGATTAGAAGGCGACGGAAACTGTTCTTCAGTTTTTTTTTGAGAAACAAGAAGCGGATATCGTGGATGCACTCTTTCCGAAACACCCAGAGAGTAGAACCACACGCGCAACTGGAAAAAAGCCCTACTATTTAATGAAGATCCTGCGCCGCTCGGATTACAAGCAATGATTCCAACCACTTACGAACACAATTCTGTATCGCATGACTCTAGGATGCGGTCAGACTAAACCTATTAGTGGCATTCTTAAGGCCTATCAATAGAGAATACTTTAGGCGACTGTTCGGCATTCTTACGTGAGACTCGTCTTGCTTCTGACAGAGTATAAAACGCAGTAAAGGCAAATATGCGTTATCGAAGATCGGATCTCTCTCTCTTCCAATTCTTATTTTACTTTTAATGGCGCTACATTTCGAGGCGGACCTGGGCCTCAACCAACATGCCTCTCGATCCAACGCTAGTTGCCTCCAGTTGCGCACGTCACGTTGGTTGGGGTCCCCTCCAACTACGCGCGCCACCTTAGTTAAGGTAGTCCTCTACCACTTTGTCTTTCTGGAGTAGAGTTGAAGATTCTCCGGGCCGGAGCATCGATATCCATGCGCTCTACATGTCCCAGCCATCGATTAATCACCCCTATTCCCGTTGGCGTTTGTCGTAAACGCCTAATATTTCATTTCGGTTTTAAGTCAGAGTTTGTAACTTTTTTGAGACAAGCGATTTGAAAATACAGTGAACACATAGAAAAAGAAGCAAAATCGTTAACAAAAGTTTGAAAAAAAGCTGAATATCGTTTTTATAACGTCACGACAAAAGAGTCGTATATGACAAACGCCAACGGGAATAAGGGTGAATTATAATCCTTTTGACTAGGGCCCTCATTGTGGTGTCGATCAGCGATCGTCACGACAATTGTCGATTGCATCGATTGATTTTAGCATTCATACGCACAAAACTTTTTCACTTCCAAGAGAAAGCATCGACCTGAGATTTGTAATCGACTACAAGCGACTGTCAAATCGACAATCATTGTTGTCGATCAACGATCAACTATCGAAACTTACAATAGTGGCCTAGGTCTATGTCGCTGTATAGACCCGACAGTTCTTCATTGCACCTTTTCCTTCAGACTCCCGAGATACAAACTGGACCAAAGATCACACTTTAACTTCGAACTTTTCGGTCGAAGCAACTGAATGTCTTTCCACCCCCCCTTGACAGAGTACATTGCTCTGCGCCATACTGCAGGACCGTGATGATAAGGGTCTTATACGTTCGCTTACTTGCTCTTGAAAGGGCTTTTCTACTCAATTGCCTTCTAAGTCCGTAGAAACAGCTACATAACTCTTCGCTTGATCTCATTCTCAGCGCTTATGTCATTGCTGGTGTTCGCCGCAGAGTGTAGGTAGACAGTCTTTCCAACCACTCAGCCAATTCACCAATCAAATAAAAACACAATAGTCTGTCAAGTTCTTATTACATACTGTATGTCAATTTTAAACAATTACTTCTGATTACAGTTTTACTATTCATCATTGTGTGTGTGATTCTAAATTTGATGTTTTTCTTGTTTACCATGTAATGATACCGCTATTTTTAATAAAATGAGTAAAATTATTTATATTTTTTATGAATATATGTAATAAAATATTAATATATACGTTTGTTTTCCAATTTAAAATAGTAGATTACAATTAACCGCTATTTAAAAAAAAAATTATAATAATATTTATATACTGTTCGCTCATTATACATTTTTATTGCTTATTACAAAAAAAAAAACAAAAGTTTTGCTGCTGCGAGCTAGATGACGGAAAGTCCCAATACAAGTGCGAGTGTAATGTAACATTTTAAGGACGCTTTTTATAAGAGAATTGAGCTACAAGAATTAATTAAAAAAAAGCAACAAAAATTTATTTAACTAAAATATTACACAATACAATTTATTGTTATTCTTCTTTTAGATGTCAATGCATATATGTGTTGTGTGTTTGAGTGGTGTCCTCTGTTTAATAAATAATTTTCAAATAAACAATATATGTATAAATGCTCGCCAAACGCCCATACAATTGTTGGATGAAATATTAGGTTTTACGTCTAGACAGTGCTCTTAGAACTAGAAGCGAAAACGGAGGTCGAATGCGTGAATGGCAAACGTTTTTATTCTTCTGCAGCGACCTCAGACGGTGCGGTGTTGTCTGTAGTACTCTCGGGAGGAGGGCCGTCTGCATCACAACCGCCACCACCGTTGGCGGCGCTGCCGCTTTCACATTCCTTATCGGAAGTCGATTGTTTATTATTATCCGGAGCAGGTTCGTCATAGAGCGGGGTGTTAACGGAATTTGTTCGTTCCTCCTTTTTGCTGGGCTGCTGCTGTTGCTGCTCCTCCCTGGGAGCCGTTATTGGAGCGGCAAATTCTTCTGTTTCGACATCTGCCTTTGGTGAAGGAGCTCGCTGCCTGTTGGTGTCCTCCATCTCCGTCTCATTTTGAGGTTCCTCCTCCTTTAGCTGCGAAGGGGAAAATGATTTTCTTTGTCCCTGTTCAAAACTATGCTCGGAGAGCTCCTGATCCCAATCCTCTTCAGTATCTAGTGGAACATTAGCTAGTGCTTTCTTTGGCGGCGTTGAAGGTTCATCACGCTGCTCACTGGACATTCTGCGATTCCTTGGCGGTCGGTCGTTGCCGACACCATCGCCGCGCCTTTCGCGAGATGTTCGATCCATTCGCTCGCGTGAATTGCGGTCGTTCATTTGTCGTCGACCACCACGGTCTCTGTCTCGACTCATACGGTTGTCGTCAGGTCCGTCTCGTTCACGTCCACCACCGAAGCGATTGCCACCCATTCGTCGTTTGAAAGCGTTTGTAACGGCACCCTCTTCATCGTCGTCATTGTCTCGCCAGTTGTTTGGACCACCGCCGCCGCGACCTCCACGACCACCGCCGCGTCTATCGTTCATGCCACGACCGCCACGCATTCTATTGCCACCACCACCGCCTTCCATGTCACGTTCGAACTGAGGTCGATCGTTAAAATTGAAGCCGCCACCTAAGGGAGTATACTGTAAGTCTCTAAAGGCCAATTAACCAATTGCTTTTGACTTACCTGGTGGTCCACCCTGAGCACGTGGTCCCTGTCCGCGCATAAACATTCCAGGACCGGGACCCATTCCAGGTCCACCCATCCGATTGTTAAACACTGGTGGGGGTTGAATCCGCATTTGCATCAGACTGTTTGGCTGATTAAAACGATTTTGCATATTTGGGAAGAAGTCTCCACCACCACCTCCACCGCGTCCGCCCGCTCCTCCTCCACGGCGATCATTAAAATCTGCGCAACAAAAGATTAGTAAAAACTGAATTTATTGCGTGCAAAAACTTTAACACTTACCATCCCCACCATGTCGCATATCGAAGAATCCTCCATCCCTCTGCGGATGGTTGTTCATTTCAAACGGCGGAATGTTCACAGGCGGACCGCCGCCGCCTCGGCGTTGGTTTTCATTGAAGTTCGGAGGACCACCGCCATTTTCGCGCCACATCTCACCATCGGGAACGTCACCACGATTTCCACCCCGATCCCGATCATCGCGAGCGCCCCACCGTGAACCACCACCACGATTCCTATCGCGACCCACAAAATCGTCGCCAGCATCACCACCTGGCATAACTCCCCCTTCAGGAAAGACGCCACCGCCTCCCTGAAACATGGGCGGCGGCTGATTGAAATTAATTGGTGGCGCATGTTGCACCGGAGCATCAGTTGCCATATCATCCTCCATCTCGATATCCATCTGATCGTCGCTCGAAGCATTTCCACCAACATTTGACTGCTGAAACGGATGTGGCGTGGGAATGGGCATTGGCTGCATGAGGCCGGGATTTCCCATGAACCCGCCCGGCGGCATACCACCATCTCCGCGCATATTCGGCGGAGGAATATTTTTGTCTAACTGTGGAATCGGAGGGTAGCCAGGCGGCGGAAGCATGCCGTGCATCATGGCATGTGGTGGTGGCATTCCTGCCACCATAGACGGCATTGGTATACCGGATACCATATTGTTGGGAAGTGGCACGCCCATCGGAGGCATCATACGTGGTGGCCCACCCATTGGCGGAGCCATAGTAAACGGCGGCATTGCCATCATACCACCCGCTGTCGGTGGTGGCTGGGTTGTGTCAATCTTTGGCATTCCATCCATGCCAAACATCATCGTTGCACCACCACTAGCAATGTTTTCTTTGATGTTCTTCAATTTGTTTATCTTCTCCTTCATCCATTCGGGCATTGAGTCCTCGTCAAACATGCCGCCCTCTTCCAACGCATCCAAGTCGGTATCTTCGGCCAACTTGTCCCACGGTATGTAGGTGACGCCCAGTTCCAAATCCCAAAAGTCTTTCCATTCCTTACTTTTGACACCCTTGCCGGCGGCCCACGATATTGTAATGCCTCGGCCCTGGAGTTTGTGATTTTTTAAAGCGCCCATTGCTTTACTGGCATCTTGACGGCGATTCATCACAATGAATGCACATCCTCGGGGAACAATTTGATCTATGCTCACGATGTCACCATACTTGCCGAAGGTGTCGGATAGCTCTTCTTGGTACACCAACTTGGACAGATGACCAACCCAAAGTGTTGTACTGCAAACTGAAATTGGAAAACAGATGGCCTTGGTTAAAATTCGAACTGAAAATGAATAAATTGATTTTTTTTTGTGCAGTCTTATGCTGGAGCGTTTTGGATACTTTTGTGTTTTTTTTTTATTAAGTTTGCAAGCTGGAAATTGAGGAGCTTCCTTAAAATACCTACGGCTACAAAATTGGATAATAACGTCCCTAACAGGCAAAACAAAGTGAGGTTACCGCGGATGAGGTTATAAACAAAAACTCCGCTGTACCCGTCGCAAAGTTCATAACCTTTTGTCTACTTGCGCATCCCAAAAAAATTGCGCGCAACAAAAAATAATTCGTTGATAGCTTTCAGCAGAAACACAATCAACTAAAGGATACATTGCTATACAGCTCAATAAGACGACCCAAAAACCCACGCAACTATGGCACAGAATATGAGGTGTGGTAAGTCACTGTTCCTTTAGCATTTATGAATAAATTCTGATGGAATTGCTTCGTTTTTAATTTTTTGTTTGTAACTTTTTGAAGACAAACAATTTGAAATTAAAGTGAACACATAGAAAAAGAAGAAAATCGCTAACAAAAGTTCGAAAAAAATCTAAATATCGTTTTTACAACGACACGGCACATGAGTCGTAGACGACAAACGTCAACAGAAATAAGGGTGAATAACTTGCTCTCTCGCAGACGCTCTCCTTTACGAATTTTTTGAGTTAAGGAACGGCCTTTCGAGTTAAGGAACGGCCTTTTTAATCGTTTTTGCTACTCCTAGCCTACTACTAACTGCCGTCCTACCATTGCAGTCAGACAAGGCAGTTTTCAATCCTTTTGGAGATTATGCATCTTGTGCATATTTTTAGCCTTATTAATTCATTTGATTATGTTTAACTATGCTGCAAACATGAACTATTCTAAACTTAGAGTTTGTGTGGACTTGCAGACTTAAAGTGCATGAATTAACGAAATAAGATTGCGACAAGGCCATACTTCCTGGTAAATGTTTGCAAGAGTGAATGGCCTATTCATACTGTTTCTTTCTTAAGTATATACACACATAGCATCACAATAGGTCTATTCGCGTACGCGGTTAAAATCGAACGCAATCAATATAGATCTATCGCAACGCCTAAGCATGTTTTTATCAAAAACTGAGGACGTTTTTATCAAAAATGACAGAAAAAGCAAAAAATCAGCAAATTAGCAGTTCCCCTCTTGGGTCGAAACAGGGGTCGAATTCCGCAAAATTGAGTTTCGTTGTGTGCACGAAATATTGTGTTCACTTTCTTATTCCGAGTCCGCAAGGGTGGATTTGTTTTGTCAGATATTGTGTGTGTACACAACTAAATAAATGTATTCACTCCGTTTCAGAGCGTGAGTTTAAAAGGCATGACTGTGAGCAAACCGCAAAAGTAACAACGGAGAATGGACGACCAAAATATGAGAGCGGCAGAGCGAGCAATTTAAAAAAGCAAGAATCAAAGGAAAACCAACGTAAAACTAAATTCAGATCTCTTAGCTGAAGAAAGAGAATTCGTTCAGAGTCTTGCGGATCCCGTGAATTGGAAATTGTGTAAACGTGTCATGAGGGTGAGCTTTGCTAACTGTGTGCACGTTTAAAATATGCACACTTGCGGAATTTGGCCCCCGCTCAGTGCATTATTCCGGGTACATTTCCCGCTCTCTGACAAGATTGCGCCTACATTTTTGAATACGAACAACGTTATAGACATACATAATTTGTTTTATATTTCTCATTCACATTCACATTCGACTGTGTTTTGCTTTAGTACGGAATCTTTATTCGTCTATTCACGAGGTGGGACAGACTTTCGACTATATACAACTATACGTGTTGTTGTTTTCCATAAAATTAAACATTTTAGAGCAGTGGTGTGGCCAGTGTCGACATGAATGACAATAATTTGCCAGTCATCTAAGAAATTGCCAAGAATATAAATTATGGACCTTAAAGTATGGTGAGCTTGGAGTCTCATTGCCGTAGTTTATGCAGCTACTTTCGTATAAAGCTGAGCGACTAGGGAACTTGTTCAACAAACAAATTTTAGAACATTCAAACGCCAGTAAAATGAAAACGCGTGTAAAGTAACAATTAGGTAACTAGAACCAGATAAGTCGTATTTGGAATGCTGAACCCAGGTCCAGCCCAGACTGCAGCGTGACCTACGTAAGTAAGAATCAGCCACACAAAGGATGAGGTTGAGGCAGGGGGTAACGAATTTCAATATTAGTTCATACCACCCTCAAAGTCGTATAGACGTATACGTATAGAAAAAACTGTCATGACTTGTTAGGTGGTCAAAAGGCTACTAAAGATAAATCGCATATGACGACTATCTCCTCAAACAGGGTCATTTCTAGATTAGGCCCTAAAAACCTTGGCTTTTGCATTAAATAATTACTTTTAAGTATGAATCGTTTCGACGATTGAACTTTTAGAAGAACTCTAAGGAAGAAGACAAAAGTGGCCGATGATCGAGTGCGAAATTGAACAGAAATAAGAAATTGTTTGTAAAGATTTCTCGCTTAGACGAAGAAGGTGAAATAACTTGAAGCAAAGGCCACTAAAAATACTCAGAGAATTGGTGGGTTATTGATGTAGGTAACCCTTAGACCGATTTAGACAGTTTTGGACTATTTCATGGCAGAATGGACAGTACATAGATGGTGGGAGGATAAGAAAAGTCTGCACTAATCATGTATTTTTATATGCGCCTACCTAAATTAAATGAATATATTTGAATACCCAAAAATGATACAAGCATACATCAGCCAGTTTTTAACAAAACTGATTTTATCGATATACGAATTTTATTTTATTTCCTGGTGTCAAAATATTCAGTATTGTTTGCAGTTGCATTACGCAATGCTTAACGTTTTCAATCGCTTAAAAACATTATAGGTTCGAGACCAGTTGTTGGTGCTTAACGTTTGTTTGACAGAAAATTGCTTGATAAAAAAATTACAGCGATCGAGTGGGTCAGTAATTCAAACATCACTACATTGCCCAAGCTTTAAAATAAAGCAGAAACAGTACCAGTAGTCTTATTTAAAACTAATATCCTATCACTCTTAATGAACGATCCTATATATCAGTTCAAAAACTGTGACGAATAACGGTTTAAAATTTGTTAATTGTCGATAAAAGTCACCGAAAATAACACTGAAACACAACGAAGGCAAATGAACAAAATGGAAACAGTTCTGTGAATATGAAGCCTTCAGAGTACACCGCCATTTGGCATGCCAAGGGTTAGGTATGAAAGAAGTGATGTGCTTCCTCAACGGTGCTTATTTGGTTTATTGCAAATCAAGAGCCTTTGTAAAGCGGAAAATCGGAATTATAGTCGACTGTAAAATGATGAAACTTTTACATATCCGAAATCAACCACAAAGGAAGACATTCGCCTTCACCCTAGATGTATGGCTTATCTGCGTGGAAAAAGGTGGGGATCAACAGAAAAGCATGCACATAGTATAACTATATTATATTCCTCAGCCTATATGCTCATTTGCCTACAGTTTCTTACAGTGATTTCTTATTCGGACAAACCATAGTGACGAGGAAACTTTGAAGCTACTGGTTCTCAGAATGTAGACGGACACTGAGTTTGTCGCAGCTTATTCCACTTTTTATTCTAGTTTAGAGTGGGTGCTGTCACTTCGGAAATGATCACGACAAAACATCTGTTCAAACCCTAAAGTATGAAGACAAAGACTTAAATTCCGGCCCGTTGTACAAGCACAACTTCTGAACAAAATCAGATATTATTCCTATCTTTTAAAGTCAAAGGCACTGTATTACTATTCTCCGCAGTGGCTCGAATATACGCCGCTCGGGTTACAAGCAAACACAGCTTAATTCATCATGCTGTTGACTACTTCTAGCAACATCTAGCTTATCTTCTAAAAACTAATCAGCATCAGAATTCGGTGATGTAAGTGACCAGATTGGTTATAAAAATTACGAGACGACTAACCTTTTAGCTCTGACAGTACGTTGAAAAAAGAAGGAATGAATTCCGTGGAATGAGGGATAGAAATATTGCCAGTGACATTATTTTGTGCGTAAGTGCCCTAAAACGCCGAAAGGGAACCGAAAGTATTCAGTGCCATCTTAACAAGCTCATCACGTATTGGTATATCGTTTTTAAAAGTTTAACGAAGCTTGAATTGGATGCGGTAATTCAATCCGCATTGACAGAAGTTGGTTGTTTCTAGCGTAGGTAATTCGTTTCGGCGTCAACCGTCTGAAAAGTTACGTGACTATGGCCGTTTTTCGACAAATTCATCGGAATAATTTTAAGTTCAACTTTGTCATCTGCTTTCGCGATCTACCATTAATGTCTGGCTCTGAACGAAATTTAGTCACTAACGAACTAAATGATAAATGACTGCAACGTATACTCGTTTATATATAGCACAAAAGTAAGACTAACTACCGCCTACATATAACGTTGAATGATTTGTCAGACTTTCCAATTTAAGTTGGTTGTTTGTCCTCTTGCCAATGGCAAATACAAGAAATGTAAAAATGTTTACAATAATTTACAAGAAAAAAAAAAGTAAAAATCTGCGCAACGCAATGATGAAGATAGCAAATAATTAGATCACAATTCACAGTTTTGCAATTAACACGCGCGCACATCCGATAATTTACAAAAAAAAAAAATTAAATCAAAACCCGCTCGATTTAGCTCCACCATACGACTGCAATGTTATAGAAAATTTCAAATTAATATTTATATAGCTTTCACAATTGAATATCTTGAAAACAAATTACCACTCAAATGTTCCTTCTTAATGTCTGGCAAACCCTTGCGTCGTCGTTCACGTTCATGTTCGCGTTCCTTCTCCTTTTCCTTGTCGCGATTGCGTTCGACCAAACGCTCACGTTCACGTTCCCTCTCACGTGAAGTCCGACGACGATTTGTCCGCGGTGAACGGCTTCGGGATCTTGATCTGGAGCTGCGTCTTCGTCTATCTCTGTTGGCGGCCAATCTTTCTCTGGACCTGGATCGACTGCGACTGCGTCTTCTCTTAGCGTAGCGATCACGATCCGGTGAGGGACTTCTCGAGTCATTTCCATCCAAGTTGATAACCTATAGTGTTGTTGTTTAGAAACAGAATAAAGTAAAAAAAGAAAAAGCAAACAAAAAACAAAACAAAAAAACAAAGAAAATGACGAAATAAAAATTACGTGATTTTTTATTACATATTTGAATTTAATTTGGTAAATTTCGTTATATCATTTCAGTCGTATGTTGACGTGTGCGTATGGTTTATCGGTTTTTTTTATTATTTAAACATTGTATCTTCATCTTTGCGATCGCGTGATTTTTATTTGATTGTTGCGTTGCGAAGGTTTGTTTTTTTTACTATCAATTTGTATTAATCAAATTTTAAATAACTTACCAGCTTGGTACGCAAACGTTGTTATACCGTTAGTCCGGTGGAATTTCTTTTATTTTGTTAGCCTTACCTTTTGTTTAAAGTTGGAAATTCCAACGAAGATTTGTTTTTGGTTTGTGAAATGTTTTTATTTAAAAAAAATTTAATATTTTCTTTTAATACTATATAACTAATTGGCGATAGAATATTTGTCTGTTGTTTTTTTTTTAGTTCAATCAGAAACTACTAATTTTTGCAAAGTTTTAAGCGCCATTCGTCGCTACAAAGAAGAACGCGTCTGTGTCAACAGTTTGGAACAAATTTAACGGGAATACGAGTTTTGAATTGAGTTTTACAAAAAAAAAATGGTGTTGACCAAGGGTGTTCTCATTTGCGGGAATGGATTGGTTTGCTTTTTTTTTCCTATTTTCGAATTCGACCTAAATAAATGCATTTCTTGTAAGTTAGATGCTCCAATCACATAAATGTGGCAATGGTTGGTAATTTTTGAAATACAAACTGTCCTTAGATGTTTCTAGTTGGGGGTTCATAATGAAAACAATCGTTTACTAGCATTTTGTTTAGACTATTGTTTAAAAAAATGTAATAAATGTTTCCTGGCAATTATATTATTATTTGATTTTAATGATTGAACTGTGCCTTATCAGATGCTTTCAATATGAACCCCCTTCTATTTTCTTTGCATGCATCAACTGTTTTCCATACAAATTTTTTATAACGTTACTAGCTGAATATACGCTCATCCTATGGTCTTTGCTAATACGACTTATAACGAGTTAAACTCTGCGTAGATGCTTACGTTGCTACTTCTTGTAGGGCACGACAGTCACGCAGTCACATAAGATATTATTTGGAATTTAAATTGCTTTGAGTCGTTTCAAACGGCGCTTAATTGCCTAATGTAGTGTCCACTGAACGCGCTCGTTCCTATCACTTTACGAATAAGATCTACGACAACGCAAAGGCAAACGAATTGCAGAGACAACAACAACTTCAAGTCACAGCCAGCCAGTTCAAGATAACATCACTGATAATACTTTTGACCAGCATAGTTCGAGTTCGAGTTCAAGTTTCGATAGTAGTCATGATTACGTTGGAGATGGCAGTGACAACAATCATGAAGGTTAACCGCAGGAAGCAGCGCCATACAACATCCCAGACGTTTCAAGACCTCAACGAAATATTAAGCCACCATCATACTTGAAGGACTATGACCTGGAAATAGATTAGACGTCGAGGGGGAATGTAGTGTCCACTGAACGCGCTCGTTCAGCCATTCGCTACAATTTTATATACAAGTCTGAATACACCCTTCGTTTTCAATTATTAGTTCGTATTTAGTTCGTAACGGATATCATCCATAAAAAAGCAACCTAAAATACTTGATGTAAATTACCTAGATTGATATTAAATAAAATATAATAAAACATAAACTATAGTACGCGAAACATTACACCTAACACAAACAGCTTTCTTTCTTTGGTAAAACCTTGATGAGGGAATGACGTCATTCAATTATACTCAACGATACCTTGAAATTGACAGCAAGTGTAAGAATTCCTCACCCTGAAAATGACAAACAATGTTCATGGACGCACAGGCCTTTAAAGTAGTTTCGGGCGAGACAGGTCGATTTTGAGTGAGATGAGATGAGATTTTCGGTGTAATCAACCTTTCTTTCTAAACTAACCAAAAATTTACCTGTTTCGTCTGAAACGACTTTCATGAGAAGCCATCATGGACACGAACGAAGTACTGACCCAAGTGATGTTTTTGGAAAGGGACAGTGACGAATACTGAAGTTTTTTTTAAGCTTTTCCCGATGTTACCCTCAGGCTGATTTACTTCTCACTGATGTAAATGAATTGCTATCCCTGTTTCTTTAGTTTAATGGTCTTATTTAAACGAATTTACGTCTCATCATGACTTAGTTCTGCCTGCCTTTGGATGCGACAAATCAAATCTTGGGTTGTAATTTCCTGATGCGTTATTCAGGAAAATGTTTATTAAAACAGAAATAATGTTAAATGCTTTTCCACTTTAAAAGTTTTACAGTACTGTACACGATGAAGACTTAGGCCCTTATTGTGATTGTCGATCAGCGATCGTCACAACAATTGTCGATTGCGTCGATTGATTTTAGCTACGCACAAAATTTGTTCGCTTCCAAGAGAAAGCATCGATCAGACATTTGTAATCGACTACAAACGACTGTCAAATCGACAAATATCGATCGCAATCGACAATCACAGTCCTCGATCGATCGACTGTTGTCGATCAACGATTAACTATCGACACTCACAATAAGGGGTCTTAGATACAATTGGCAAACCACGCGATTCAACGCGTTCTAAAATAAAGCTGTTGTTTAAATTTATAAAAAGGTAATTTACAAATTGTCGTTACTGCCTTCTTCATTTAGTGATACGTTTCCGTCTTATTCCTTGTCAATTATCGTGATGTTCTACTGAATAAGTGGTCAAACAAATAAACTATCCTTATGATTAAATCAATTAAAAAACAAAAGGTGTGTCCTTTGACTTTGATTTGAATTCTACTTATATTTTCTCAAGATCATTATTTGCCTATTTGCTGCCCTCTCTACACGAAAAGTGTGGGTAATAATAATAAATTTCAAGCGTTCACTTCAATACGTAATTATTTATAATAAAAAGCATAGAGTTTGTAAAATAATTAAATTCAAATTGAACCCTAAAAATCATAATCATAGTCCAGTGCATAGCGTTTCATCTATTATTCTGCATGAATTCATCCCGCGAATTTGCGTATAACAACATTAGGTAGAGCTGATTTCTTTTCTTTTACGTTTTTGTTTTGTTCGCACCGTAATCTTAAGCTAAGCACGTCAGCACAACAATAGAATGTGTGACGAAACACAGAATTTAAGTAAATTTACCTCAATTTTTGCTTCTTCAGAGACAAACTCCACTTCTTTGTTGGGCATATCGGTAGTATCACCAACACCCGCAGTACCCTGTAAGACAAAAAGAAACAAAAAGACGCAAAAACAAAATTATTAAAAATCATTCGAAAAACTTTTTTCACTTTTGGGGGATTAAGCCACAACTTTGTGCAATACCTTGAGGACATTTTGTATATGCTTCTCGAAGGCATCTTCTTGCATACGCAACTCATTGAGTTTGTGTTGTTTCTCCTCCTGTTGCTTGAATTTCTGGAAGTTCTGCAATGTCTGCAGCTGTCGTAACACATTCGGGTCCTTGAGTAATTGCTTCAGGTTGTTGTTCTAAAAACGAAACCAAATACCGTTCTTAGTAACACATGCAAATCGAACAAGTACACGAAACAAGTAACACAAAACATAAATACTAATGAAATCAACTTTATTTGTACATAAATGAGCAAAACGAAAAGAAAGAAATGCGTAAAGGGGGACCAGTTGGTTTTTTTTTGGTGGGTAGTTAACAACAAAACAAAGAGTTGTAAAGAAATCAAACGAAACAAGGCTAATTAATTACGTCTAAAAGATTTGGTACATGTGGAGAAGCAGAGTTCTTATCCTCTTCGTCCTCATCACCGTAGTCGTAATCGAGTAGCTTTTTATTAAATTTAACAGAGTCCGCCTGACTGATGGCCCCCACGCCAGACGATGATGATGTAGCGTTTTCATTAGTGGTTTGTCTGATAAGCAATTGTTGGATTTGTTGCAATTGTCGTAAGGTGCTTTGATCAAGGGCATTTGCGAATGCCTTTGGGTGACCAATCTAATGGAAACACATATTAGTTGGAAAATAACGAGTACTGCATCTACACACAATCGATAAACACACACATACTACACACAATAAAGTATTTTAATCATGTCAGATGATCAGAGCGCAATACGCATTTAACTAGTTTATGGTCATACTAATTTGTTTTCATTCGACCTGCAACGAAATTCAATTCGAACTGATACTGAGCTAAAAATAGACAGTGTACAGAGATGTAGGCTCTTTGTGTTGCAAGTAAAGTTTGGTTTTGTAGATGAGTGAAGATAAGGAATGGCGATAAAATTTGCGATTAGATTGGAGGGAAAAAAGCAATGAGCATGGCAACTTCTGCTGCTGGAAAAAGGGACGAAATAAATGGATTGCGTCAGACCACTAATTAAGACACAGGGCTCATCACACCGATGGAAAAAAAAAAATAAAGTGACCCATCGCCCGCTTATTACAACCCTACGTGTGTGCGTGTTGTGTTATATCTCAAGGCAATTCTTATTGCAACTCCAAGCACAAAAAGTGGGTAAGAAAAGATTTGTTTGCGCAGACATTTTAATGAAAAGTGCCAAGTACTACTCAAGAAGATGCATAGAGTAATGTCACATCTGTTGGTATCAGCTACCTATTTCATCTAGGTAATTACAGCAGGAAGTCATACAAGCGAATAAAAACAAACACAAAAGCGCACAGGAAGAATTACCAAACAACAAAAAGTGAACATAAGTGCAAAGGCAAAGGTAAATAACCGATTATGGTTCCGAGCCAAAAAATTAACCCCCCAATGCAACGCTTGATCATTTCAAACTTCACTATCAACTTATATTTGCTGAACAATTTAATATCGAAGATGTCGCTGACTCCGATTCGTTAAGCATTTTCTCTGTCGACGCATTTCTGCTTGGGATGGTCTATGTAAAATCTGCAAAAAGCAACGCTAAAATTATGCCTCTTCTTAATAGAATCGTCAGTTTTACATTCCCAGCGGGAGAAGTTTTTCTGAGCGAAACCAGTTGCAATTGAACAGCTTCAAGTAAACATGGGTCAGGTAGGTCTAGGGGTTGCGAAGAAAATTAAACACACACCACATTTAGATATCTCCAGGTTTTATTTCTGTATGTTTTTTTAGCTTCACAAAGAAGCACAACATATTACAACATACGAAAAAGCAATAAAACAATGAAGATAAGTCTGGAGACAGATCATGTATGACGATCATAGTCAGGACGATATCGTTGTCGCAATTTTTCGCGACTGAACTTTTTAAGTTTTTATTTTAAAGTTATTTTAATAACTTTATACCCTATTCACACCAAGCCGAAATAAAAGCGACAGTATCTTAATTTGGAAATACGCACAGTACTTCCGCCAGTTGCAATGAACATGCCACAACTTTAATTTAAATTCCCAACTGGCTATGTGTCACAAACTTTATTTGTCCGATATTTTTCAAACAACCCTCACCGCAGAATAAGGAAAATGGATATATGCCAGCAGATAGCGCCAAAATATTTTACGGCAAACCATATAACAGGTAGTGTATTTCTACTTTTCTAGCTTTAAAAAAATGCTGCTCGTTGTCGTTTTTCTAAAAGAATATGAATGTCTATAGGAAAATAGAAAGAAAATTAGTACCTATAGCTCAAAAAAGTTGCAGTCGTTGAGGTTAGTTTTCCGAATGGATGGACCTCTAATAATTTTGTGAATTGAAAATGACGCAACATTGGCAGAATCAAGGACAGCGAAGCATTGAACAAAGAAAACTTGCCGCCAGAACGATGCAGAGGAGATTCTATTTTATTAGTTCAACAAATGAATAAGACATAACACGGCGTACACAAAAACATATCAAGTTGATTAAAAACTTGCGATAAGCAATACCCCTTTTTGTTAGACAAATAACCTTATTACAGTATATTCAATCTGAACTATGAACAGCTGTGTGTGTTGGTCGTTTTAATATATAATATAGCCAATTATTATGACAGGTAGTTGGGAGAGAAATTGCTTCAATAAATTTCTATTGTTGATTTATTTCAGAACCTGCATCTATGCACCTCTGCAGTCTTATCTAATTCTCAGGTGGTGCTGCCTAGATTAATATTTTTATTGCTAAGGCTGCAGTTATAGCTATCAGTAAAATGCATCCGTAAAAACACGAAACAGAACAAAACTGAAACATTTAACCATAGCGTATCATAGGAATGCAGTGGAATACTTCGTGAAACTGGTTGAGAAGTTGAACAGAAAAAGTTTTTCGTACGGAAAAATAAAGAAATTCTTTTTTTAGAAAATTTAAAGATCAATTGCTTAATTTTTTTTTACGAATTAGTTTTATAATTCAAAAGCAACATTTTAAAACTAAGATTGAGTTCAACGATTAAGTTTAAGTGCTCCAAAAAAGTTAGGCAATTTTTTTACGGATGCATTTTACTGATAGCTATAACTGCAGCCTAAAGGTGGTAGTACACGGCGCCACATATCATATACATATGTATCATATTTGAGTGTCACAAGGAGAGCTGGTACACGGCATGTAGCCATTGGGACCTTGTGCTGAAGTATGTGGCTTTCTACATGCCGTGTACTACAACAATAACTAACGATAGAGTCAATACCGGTGGATGTCAACATTGTGAATAACGATAGCTGGGTGAATTTCAGTCCGTAAAAAATCGGGGTCTCTGAATATAGCCGCAAAAAAAAAATTGTAATAAAGAGGAATGCAACTAGTATTCTTGATCTATTGTCACGATGAAAAGGATAAATCGAACGTAACAGGTATTTTGTAACCGAAAACGTCTACAAAATTCACAAATGAACAACGGCTTAGGACTTGGCCACACGATGACAAGTACATCATGTCCGGAACTAATGTGAAAGCTTTAATATTATCAGCCGTGATTAACATAATTCTAGCTTGAACTCGTCGCTTTTTCGCTCACTGCTTGACAACGCACATAGCCAAAATAAATTCGTATAAAATTGAGTTCACTATAGACGACCTATGCAAACGAAATAGTGAACAAATGACTGTTGGAATCCTACAAAGCATGCAACTTTTTTTGCAGTTTTGCCATTGAAAGCTGTGGGCTAACTATGCACCTCGCCGCGAAGCCCATATTTTATCGATTTCGTATTTTGGTCCTAGATATTCGTTTCGCCGGCGAAAACTATCACACTTCGAATGCAAATGCAAACGCTATTTTAGACGTTACAGATATTTCGATCGCGAATTAAGTTGTCAACGCTGCATTTGCATGATGAAAAAAAAAAAAAAATAAACGACAGCGAAAAATAGTGTGATCGACATTCCAAACAATCGTTTTACATAGTTGCCATGTTCGTCAAGAAGCGAACTGAATGAATCGCAAATTATGCAGCGAAATGCATAGTAAGCCCCTGATTTAAGGAAATTTTCTCTGTGTCGTTTCGAGCTGTTAAAATGGAATACACATAAAACCATGCTGTACAAATTTGGCCAACTTACGCCACAACGATGGGCGAGTGGAAATCTATCAAATGTTATTCCACGCGACGGACTTTACTTTTTATTATGAGTTTGACAAAAGGTCAAGCTCGAGCCAACGACTTGATCCAACTGGCATAGAGAATAAATTCGGCAACATGGGCCTCATATACGCACATGATGACAAGAAGCCATTAAAAATGCCGCTTTTGATGAAACTAAGGCCGCAAAGACAAACCAAGGAAAATTACAGTATGTGCTCAGTAAGATCACTCACGCAGACAGATGACGCGCAAGATTTAATTTTAGGTGGAATGTTATTCATTCAACATGTACAACGATAGACAATAAGAATTTGGTCAACCAACTGAGCTTAGCAATACAACGAAATCAACTCATCCAACAAATTTGCCAGAGCTGACGGCCAGTCAAGTGGGCTTATGTAGGTCGTAAGCGATGTTTTAATAGAAAGCATGCACCAACCCATCAGTAGAATTTAATCAGATGATTACATCTGTTCCACCTCAAAAAAAACTCAGAAATGTACGTCTATGTAATACAATTTGTGTGTAAATGAGACCTTGAACATTTTGTGAAGCATATTAACGCAAATGATGGAAATAGTGGAGTCTGGAGTGGGTAGAGAAGATTATCACACATTCAGAATTGTCCTAATACGACAAAATATTTATTGAATGCAGCCTATTTGGTTAACGCCTGAGCACTTTCCGTTGGACGACTTTTCAGTCAAACATAACATTGAAAACGAGCTATATTTGTTCTGTTGTGTCATGCGTAGTGTTGGTGGCATTTTAATATTGCTTTGTGGCAACCAAGAAAATATTCAAAACGAGAATTTATTTTTTGTTGTGTATGAATACATCCCATTTTCCAAACAGTAGACCAATTGGGAAGTTCTAAAACGATATTGGCTTGAATACCAAATATGTATGGCTTCGTCCACAATAACAAATCTCCTCTGCGGCGACGCAAAAGCCATCTATGTGACATGAGATGACAAAGCCCGCTACCCAACTATGTACTTTTAAGCTACATTGCAAATCGGAAGAAAACAAATTAGTATGAAGAGTGTTAGTCCACATTTACCAAAATTCCAGTCATTAACAAAACACAGAAACCGATCTTTTTTCTTACCGACAAATCTGGCAACACCAACTTGTCGTCAATTGCGGACTGGTTGCCTGGCATGCCACTGCCGCCGCCACTCGGTCCGCTGACATCCATCCCACCGACTGATAAATTCAATCCATTCGAGCTGATATCGCCTGCGCTGCCGCCTCCACTCTGTAGCGGTTGCATCTGATATATCGGATGGCTGGGATCAGCGAGATCAAATATCGGCTGTATAACCTCTGGCGCAAAAACATTGTTCTTCTGCCACAGATTTAGCACCCGAATGATGCGACTCTTATCATCAGGAGCACATCGAAACAGGTTGGCAAATGTTTCTTGCATATTCCGAGCGAACCTTGGTGCAAACACATCCTTCTCTACGCCGAACTGATGCCGAGACTGTCGCACAATCGAATCGATGACATACAATCCAGGAACCTTGTACTCGGGCTTGCACTTCAGTATGAATTTCTCGACACTCTGCACGACATGCTTGTAAAACTTGATGGCTCGCATGGCAGCTTTGGTTATAGCTGCCATCTTGGCCTTCGAAATCGGCGGTTTCGTTTCATACAGCCCAGAGAGCTGCAAAATTAAAGGAAAAAGTATTCAATTAGTATGTACAGCATCATAGACCCGCCCCGCAGGCACTGTTGGTCGCATGCATCACAGTCAATAAGATTCCTTATGGTAAGTTTTCAAACAGAAAGAAACATGGAATTGTAGCAAATGTAGTTGCCATCACATACTTAGCTTTATTTTATATAATTCACTATTGACCGGGATGCACACGAAGCACTAGCACACAGAGAACTTTGTAGTCGAAATATGGGCACTTTTTTCAAGCGCACTTACCTCGGTATTAAAGGCGACAACGTTTTCCATTTTTATTGAATTCTATGCATTATATTTTAACGCACAATGTCACACAATTTATTTGTTTGGATTTGTTGTAATTTGTAAGAAATTTTTAGAAATATTTTTAGCGAAAATGCTGAGAACCACTACTGCGATAATCGTACTTAGGCAAAATGGCGGCTACGAATTTTCTTCGAAGTTGACTTCGAATTTTTAGTAATTTTTCGCGTCTGGGAGTTTGCGTGTCATTGGATAAAGATGTTGCAATTTGTGACAAGTAGGTGGCACTACATAAAAAAAAAACGAAATGATAATGTTCAGCAAGGAATGATATGTTCGGAATTATGCCGTATGTGGAAATAAATAAACGAAAAAATATCTTTGGCGGATTGAGTTTCAATTAATTACCTTTGTAAATGGACAAACTATCATGAGCATGCTTGACTTTCATTCACATGAACGACTTTCCTATACAGAAAAACAAGCCTTCATTGCATGGAAAACCGATGCGAACTCAACGAAAATACTAAATAAAAATTTTTGTTTTTGAAATGGTGGGGATAAGTACCTTCGTGCCCCTGCGAGAATTATTTCTGAAAGTGTATTTTCGGTAGTATTTTCTGTGCCATCTACCTTTCTCATTTTTATACTTACTCAAAATATACCCTGTCTCGCTATACACGACTTTCTCTGTATATTGGCTTTTTCTTTACAACACTCAGATTTATGTCAAAAAATTAGGATTTTATTTAGCGCAATTAAACTGAGTGTGACTTATCTTATGAGATGGGAAAAATAAGGACAAATTTATTCTAGTCTCTACTTCTAATTTGGACTTTATAGGCTTAAAATGTTTTTTTGGCTATCATTCATCTTTTTTCCCCTATAGAGGCTAAGCTACAATCGTACCCCAATCGTAGAATCCGCGGTGGGAATTATTCACAGAAAGAAATATTTCGGTATCGTCAATACCGCAAGCTGAACAGTTCCCCGTGTGGATAATGTAAATGAGTTCCACTTTATCGTTGAAAACGTTCGAATACAATTTTTAATGTTCCCGAAGATTACATTTCTCAGCCGCATCAAAATCATTGCGGATTTCATAGGTTTTCTTGCTTGCAGCACGTCGTGAGAATTTTTTTTAAATAAAATATACATAAACAAAAAAGCTGCTTTATTAAGCCGAACATTTGTAATAAATCTGTGCAATATTGAACTCTATTAAAATCAGAAATATTCAGCCCCAGCGAGGTATCTGTCGGAACAGAGAACTCTCCGCAACGCATACTCCTTCGGCGACTCAAATTACATTCGAGTTATCTGCTTTCGGATAGAAATTAAAATGCGCATTGATTGGTCATGAATCATGATGTTGTTTCGTAGTACATCGCGGTTTTCCTATTTAGTGTTTATTTTTATTCGTTTGTTTTTGCCCTGGAAATACACATTTAAGCAACAAATACAACCAATTACTTTGTTAAATGTTTTTCCTTTATAGCTTTCATTTATCAACACTGCACTGCAAATCGTAAACAAATTCCGCAACCAATTCCTGTCGGATTATATCGGAAGAAAAGTCGTATGAAGCTGTCAAAAATATCAGTAAAAACGTACTAATCCCACTCAAACGCAAAACGGCAGTGTGCGTCACATATTTGTCGGAAATGAAATTGTGACTTCGAAAAAATTTCTGACATCTATCGAGATTTTTTGTCTATTTAGATGGGTTCGAGAATCAGCTAATTCTTTATCGAATACAGTCATAGAATAATCTAAGCCGCTGAATACTTCCACTATTTGAATAGTTCCCAACATGCTAGACGGCGCTAGTGCCATTTAATAAAAATTATGCACTACCTTTCCTTCAAATGTACATATTCCTATACCTATTCAACCGTTTCGCGGGCAATTCAAACTTCAAACTCGTGTACTTTAACACAATTGTATACCTCTGTTCCACCCTACCGATGCTCATCCAAATCCAAAGTAGCAATTTCCACCTCATACCCACCACAGTCGCAATTTCGATCCCTAAATTGCACAAGCTCATGGAACTTTCAAACAAATGTGAACATTCCCACTGCGAATTTTGTTCATGAGTTTATTACATCCTGTAATTTCCTAAAAAAATTATTTATATACACATAATTTAATTATTTTATTCAATTGGTAAATATAGATGTCAACTTTTTATAAAGTACAACATTTTAAAAATACATATATGAGTGATTACTAAAATTGTTGAAGGGGCAGGTTTAATAAATCACCCTAATCGCGTTGCCGTATATATACATCAACCTTATTCCCGTTGGCGTTTGTCGTATGGCGCCAACGGGAATAGGGGTGATTATGCTTATGTATATACGACTTATGTGCCGTGTTCACCTTTGTAGGCAAAAACATGGACCACATAAATCGTCGACGCCAATGCAAATATGGGATAGATAATCTTCTGATATATATGCATATTGAAAAATAAACATTTTTAATGTATTAATTATCTTTATCAACTTACAATTGCACACAGAGCAATGCCTAAAAAGGAAGCAATCATTAAAGAAACAATTGACCAGTGAAACATGATAGTCTATGAACTAAATTGGGCAACAGTAAAGCTTGGCTATTTAATTGTAAAAAAAATATGTATATTCATATATACCGTATATACGCTCTCAATGCGTATATGTATAGGTATATACGCGTATCGTTGAAAAATTTTAAAAGAGAATTGCTAGTTTTAAATGATAAATCTAAAAATAATTGTCACTTCTATAAATTAAGACAAATACAAAAAAAAGTAGTCGCCTTCAATAATATTAGTTTCCTTAACTTTCAACAAAATTAGTTTTTCTTTCTTGTTCAATTTTTCTTTTCCTTTCGTTATTAAAAGTGCGCGGTATAATAGTCTTTACCCAAATATATAAAAAAAAAATGATTAAAACAACTTAATTGAGACGCTGAGCAATGGGGATTTTCTTACGACGACGCCTATGCATTTGTTGTCTCTCCCAGAATTCGTAGTAACGCTCTTGTTTCAACCATTCTTGGTATTTGTACCACCATTCTTCCCATTTTATGTAGTCCTGGAAAATAAGAAAAAGCAACAATTTATGTTGAGTAAGTGGAATAAACAATAAAAAAGAAAACAATTATTAAATTAACTCGAGTGGCGCCCAACATGGGGACAGCTGTGCTCTAGCTTACGCTGGGCGCCAGTTAATTTTAGTATTTTGTATAATGATCAAACAATTAACCAATTTTGCGAGCTCTAATGAGTTATAAATACAAAAACTAGTCATGCGTCTAAATTTGAATCGTTCTCAAGACAGTAATAATCTCGGATGTTTGTCAGACGTTCGCGAGAGGTGGCACACTAGTTTGTGTTCTTCTTCATTGAAGAGCTTTCACTTAGTGTAGCCGCGATTGGTGAGAGCATAACGAATATGAAAATCAATCGACTGGCTTTTGGTACTAAGGAGGTTCTCTGCTTTTTCTTGCGTCCATTATTCATAGCACAGCATCCACAAATATGAAATTGAGACGTTGCAAGGCGCATATTTTTGTATTCCGGCAGAAGGTATTTGAGAGTCTGTTCAGATAATTTCATGTCCTAAATATTGCAAGTTTAATTATTATGAGTTACTGACTCATTGGTCTAAAGCAACGCAAAAGCGTTTGAACGTTTGAGTGCGCACCTGCAAGTTATGCGAGGAATTGCAGTTGCAGCTGCACTGCACTTGTCTCTTGCAAAAAAAAGTTCTAGAATGGACCAACACTTACGGTCTTTCATGCCTGGTGGATTGCCTTCGAAAAGCAATCAATCGTGGATAAGCTAAGAAATGAATAACAAAAAACTTATTTGTGTTTAACAAAACAGCTGACGCACATCGTTATTTTTGCGAACGGCTGCCTGTGCAGTTGAAGTAAACTCATAGTGAACAAGTAGTCAAAGTTACACGGTACAATGGAAAACATTCTCGGATAAACCTTTTCTGTTAATAGCGTTTTTGAAACAACTATCTCCATACATACCTTTAAATCCAAATCGCGCAGGTATCCACGATTCTTGTAGTATTCATAACGAACGCGCACATCGTCCCACGACAGCATACCCGAAGGAGCTGTGGTCGCCAATTCTTCGGGAAAATGACCAGCCGGAGCTGGGGAATACGAATACCGACGCGGCGGCGATTCCAGACCTTCTTCGATCATCACTTTCAATGCTCCACCAGTGGAATCCTTAGTGATGCGCATATTCTCCATATTATTCCGATCTATACTCCATTGTGCCATTTTACCGAAACGTTCGGATAACGTTAATCGGGTGGTTGCCGTAAATGTTGGCAGAGAACCTTCACTATCCGATCCAGAATCTTCCGATTCAGACGATGAACCGTGTTTTTTGCGTTTCTCACCTTCGACCTTGATGCGCGCACGAACCTTTAAAAAAACAATAAATATCAATGAGGTAAAACTGCCCTGCACTGGTATCAATTTTGTGCTATTTACCGACTTATCAGTGACTTCCTTCTTCTTTTTCTTAGCAACGACCGATCGTTCTACGGGCTCTGGTGGCCTATTCTTCAGACGCGGATCTTCTGGCGGTGAATGACGACCCGAACGCGAAACTTTGAGTGCACCCTCGGATGGGTCACGATCGATAAGCATTTCACGACGACGTTCACTGCTAGCACGACGAAGCTAGAAAAGTAAAACTGTACAGTCTCTGTTGTTTTGTGTAGGCATTCAAATTTCAACTTACTTTCTCTTCTCTGTATTTTTCCCCGCGAACCTGAGGAGGGGTCGAAGGTCGTACGCGGGACGAAGATGGCATCGAGTTAGATGGTATTAGAGGTGGAACACCCCTGTATTGCATTGGTGGACGCATACCGGAAGGGCCGCCGCGACCGAGTGGGCCTTGTTTTGGTGGAGGCGACCGCGGACCACCAGGTGGACGCGAACGCGACAATGATGTTGATCTGTAAAAGAAAATAAAATACTGTTATTGGTAATGGGTTCAAGACTAAAAAAAAAAACCAATGAATGTTTCAGAATTTGCTAATAAATAGCTTATTGAGGCGTCAGCTAAATTCAAAAACATTAGGTTTTCATTAGTGATGGACTCGAACGAAAGCGGACTAAAGGTGCGATGTCTACGGGAGCAGGAGTTCGATGAGCTCTTATATTTTTTTACCACACTGACGATATGGTCCATTTTGAATGTCGAAACAGATTTGAAAATTGCCAACTAATCCTGCTAAGCAAATGCTATTTTTAAAGCTCAAATACATAAAATAAAGTGCATGACTGGATCGCATGGAACTTCCTCTTTCATTGCTGTTTGGCTGAGACTTTTTAAGTTATACTTCTTTTGGGAAGCAAGGGCAATAATTTTATATTTGCAGAATTAGGATCCATATATGTAGCTGCGGAAGTCAAGTACATAATTATTTTAACCAAATTAAAATTTGGTATTGAACCAGCAACCTCTCGCTTAGTAGTTTGATGCACTTGCTACTAAGCCACAATAATTACCCTTATTCCGAATGGCGATTATGACGGATTAGAACATGCCAATTTGAATATAGAATTAAGAGTTGCGCTTTTGCGTCGTTTGCAAATCTCATTAGTGTAGAACGTCATGTGAGAAATTTCACTGTTATTCTTGAAGGTGTTGAACGCAACAAAACGACGCCTCCCTATACCACCATCAAGGGATTTAAAAGATTGTCGGAAAGTTTTTTTTAACATCACTTTAAAGCAATTGTTGAAGGTGGACTGTGATAGTAGTCCTTAAATAAAATGTTCACAGCAACGCAGTGAATTAAATTGAATAAATTTGGCCTAAAATATTAGCCACCAAACCACAAATTAATACGAAGTTCCAGCTGTTTAGGCCGTAAGCCGCAAGGGCCGATAGAATGGACATACCGACACCTAATAATTAAGTATTTTCGGAAAAAGACCATCAAATTGTCCGACATTGACTCGATCTATTATTACAGTTATAGCTCCGTGCCAGTTCTGGCAGCCCATCCGCCATCTAGAAGTAAGTACAGGAAAAAAAAAACTTACCTAGAGTACTGGCGATGATGCTTGGGAGAGCATACCGAGCATGAATCGTCCGAGCAACTGCTCACAGAGCTGTTAGACCGCGACCGACACGAACTCTGCAAATAGATTGGATAAAATTATAAACTCTGTAAGCATTTTCTGTTTTTAAAAGAGAAACTCACCCTCGGTGGAGGCGAAGGGGGCCTCTTTGACCGTGGCAGTATCTGCCCTCGTTTATTTGGCGGCAACGAGCTACCCCCGCTCGGAGAACGACGCCTACCCGAAGGCATTCCACCCGGCGAACGACGACGGCCCATTGGCGAGCGCGGAGAACGAGGCGACTTGCGACGCATCATACCGACTGGCTCAGGTGGCGACCTAGGCCTTGGACCGGGACGACGACCAACCATATCCGGAGGCGAACGGGGTGGTATTATCCTCCTGCCGGGTTCAGGGGAACGCGGACGACGATCCATGGGCGGCGGCGACATACGACGCACGTGATCCGGCGGTGACCGACGACGCATTGGCGGCGATAGTGGTGGAGTTTTACGCAAACGCGACCGACTACGACTACGCGGCGAACGTGATGGACGATGGTACGGCCCACCACCACGAGGATTACCGGCCGATGGTCCTCCGCCACTACCGCTGGGAGGACCACCACCAACTCCACCGTTGTTGCCGTTATTATAGCGAAAATTTCCCTCGCGATCGCTTTCTCCGGAACTGCTCTCGCCTTGAATGTACATTTTCTTATAGCCAGTGTGACGCCAACGATTTGGATCCTTCTCCTCGACCTCTAGCAACTTCTTGTCCCAGTAGTCATTGGTGTTGGCGCGAGCCTTCTTCATAACGTTGTCGATTTCTCTGCGTTTTCCCGCTGGCAAACTCGGATCTAAAGAAGAAGGAGGTCCAGTCAAAGATACAGATTTAAACATGGCAACAGTTTAAAAAAAAAAAGGAGAGCAAGGTTCAATGTTAGCGCTAATGATAGTGTATCGGCCGACACACAGCGCTGACTTCCCAAGTACGGCATTAAGCTGTTACGAATTAGGCAACATCTGCGGGGGAGTACCCTCCCAAGAGTTTATAAACTCTCAATAGTAGAAACAACCTAAACCAAGCCAGAGAAAAGGAGAAAGAGAGGTAGTCCAGAGCGAGGAGAGAAAAACAAATTTATATCGTACGAAGGTCGATGGTGATAGGTACCTGTGATTCTGGTAATAGCGGGTTGCCTATCCATGCGTAGCTTCGGATTGATGTCGCGTCGCCTAGACATAGACATTCTCGCTACGGGACGAGATGAAAACACGGTATTATAGTGCTAAACCTTATCTGTCGTGTCAAATATAACGCGCGAACAACCAACAGCGGACCAAGGAACGTAAAATCGGGGCCACTAAAGCAAGTGGTTTGCTTTGCAAACCCCTACTCAAACTGATACCCAATTTATTCTTCGCGAAGCGTCCACTCACTTTTGCAGATAAGCCCGCACGCGATTTGTTCTGCTTTGGAGGGTAATTGCCGCGAACGATAAGCAATTATTGTAATTGCGCTGCGTTTTGATTGATTTTATTTTATTTCGATGCGTGGTTGCTGCTGTTTTTTCTGCTGGAATATAGTGGTTTAGTTTAGTTGGATGTTGTAAAAAAATACCAAATATGAGAAAAAGAGAAACTAAAAGAAGAACAAAGTAAATTAGTAAATCGATAATCGGATAGCACATAATCACAAATGCGACCCGCCCGACACGTAGTTCACCGAAATACTTTTTACATATTTTCACGTGTTTTCAAAACGTAATTCGATCCGCCGAATGGACATTTTAAGTTTTTCTTCGTTTTGAATACATTCCTTCCATCCTTTGTTCATAGTTTTGGATTTTTTCACAGAAAGAAAAATTTCCTGTATCTATATCACTTTCGAAACTCGCGCGAATAATTCGGATTTGCGACAAATTTAGCATATTTCGCGAGCAAATTTAATAAAAAATTATACGTACTTGCTTTAAAGGAAATGTTTTTGGGATTTTTAGTGAATTTTTGTAATTAATATTGGGTGAAAAGTTTAATTGAAAAATGATCGTCTGTACACTGATATACGAAGTCTGATGTCGGCCATTTGTAAAAAAAAATTATCTCGTTTTTGTGGAACAAAGCAATCGAATGGAATCCACAAAATGGTGGATTTGGATATAAATTTGGAAGAATACTACCTAGTGATGCCAAGTCAAATAATTAAGAATAATATTGGTTTTGGTCACAGTAAACTTGGTGGTGCAGAAATTGCATTTATAGAGATTTTTACAATTTTAATGCGTGAATAAAAAAAGAGAGTGACAAAAGCCATATGGATCATCCTCTGATAATAAAACGATCCAGATCATGAAAAAATATTACTTTGCAACTTTGGCACCCCTGATTATTTTTCGACATAGGTACCTACGAAGCAAATAGTAAACATAACTCCAGCTGTAATAATTGATGTACGTTGAATAGGAATGGAGGAAAGCGATTGTTTCATCCCTCGTCCAGATTCTTGTTTGTCTTAAAAATATTTTTAATGCGTAAAATGACATTTTACATCTGCTATTTATTTGTATTTATATCCATTGCTTGCTGTTTTATTTGGATTTTTGATGACATTTTGCACACAGCTGTTTCTCTATTTACTTTTTAATGGCGCTGCCATTCGTGAGTTTTTTCTTGTTTTATTCAATCTTTAGAAATTTCGAACAACATCAAAATACGGTTATTTTCTTTTAATTTGCTACAGAATTGCTAAAAACTACACTAATATATAGATGGCATATTTAGATTTGGAGAATTTTCGTTTAAACACATTAAATTCGTATTTCCAAATTTATATTCTGCCATTTTACGATGCGGCAACTCCGTACTTGATATTACAGAAAAGAAGTGGAAACATTCAGAAGTAAAAATTACTTAAATCGTTGGGTTTTGGGATTGGCTATCTGGATCATGAAAATTGAACCCGATAGAACACAGGATCTCGTAGATTTGTTGTAGTGCGGGTAAATCGATGATCCATATGGATCATTGGGGATAATAAAACGCGGCTAAAGATATACGCCGCTAATGGAATAAACGTCGATAAGTCTTTTATCGATATTCGAGCGTCTACTTATTTCGAGCAATCGTTCATTGTCGTTTTCATTTCGTTTCATAGTTAGAGAATAGACAATTTTAGAAGTTTTCGGGGTTAGTCTCTGTGGCTTTGACATATGTACGGATGTATTTGCGTGTTATAGAACGCTAACACCGCACCTAAATTCATCATTTCAAATGTTTAGCATTTCGCAATATATTTTCCAACATTACGAAATGTTGGATTTCAGCGAAATGTTGAATTTCATCGCTGCATTTGCAATTTAAAATCGAACAAACCTCATTCTGATGACTTTTGAACTCACTGACGAAAAAAACCGCTGTAAAACTAGATTGTAAAAGCTAAAAAAGTAGGAAGTAGGAAAAATATTTCTAAATAGTGAATTATCACTTGTATTCATATAACTAAAAAATAAATTCTTTAGGTACAAACTACCTACTTCTGATTTCGAAACACAAAAAACATCTGTAGGTAATCAATTCTGATACAAGCTGTTATTTGAAATGTTGAAGTTTCAGTGGGAACGCAAAATTGGATTTCGAAATTTTGTCTGCTGAAATATTGAATTTAGGTGCGGTGTGTAAATGTACTATTAAAGATTATACTTTACTTTACTGAAATAGATTGCCAAATGTTTTTAATGGTGGATTTACATTACCACGCCACGCAATTTTGCATGACTTCAGAGAGAGAGAGATCGATCCGTTTGTTACAGTCAAGGCAAATGATCTGTAAGAGTGAAACCCCAAATCTCCATAAAAAAGTTATGGCGGCTTAAATTCAACTGTTAGGCTCATGGTCTCACTCTTACACATCATTAGCCTTGACTGTGGAAAAACGGATCTCTCGCTCTGAAGTCGTGCAAAATTGCGTGGCGTGGTAATGTAAATCCACCATAAAGATAAAATGCAAAAAGAGCTTAAAACATACCGACTGATTTGTTAAATTACACTACAAAATCGAAACTAATAATTAAAATAATGATTCTTATACTAGGCGAATTTTTTTGAGAATCTATAGCTAGCTCACTTTTACTTTTACATGCAAAACGTTTATACTCACTTTTGGTTTTGTTATACTTACTTCCCAAAAAAAACAAAAACGCCAACTGTTAGTTCGTTAGTTAAATGGGTCAGAACATATCTTAAAAAAAGGAAGGATTCAAAAATCCCAGAATTGTATTCCCAAGTAGGTATCTAATGCCCAAAACACATGTGCAGAAATTCTGAACGCTTCACTGCAAGCAGTACTGCAGATGAAACAGATGTGCAGAATTCAATTTGTATTGGTTGCTGTCAATGCGGGGAGAAATACGAGAGTGCAACTCAGACGACAAATAATTCCCGTCTCTCTTTTCCTCGTAGGTATGCATCAAGAGCTGAATTTAAAAATTCGATGCTGCCAAGTCTATTTAATTTAATGCACTGATGCGTTGCTATGCAGTGGATTTAGAAATAGTGACATATGGCGTATTTTTTTGGGGAGTGAGTATAACAAAACCAAAAGTGATTGTAACAATTTTGCATGTAAAACCAAAAGTGAGTATAAAAGTTTTGCATATTTCCAGAAGACTACAATTTGCAGCAATTTAAATGCAAAACTAACATATATCTGCTAGCATCTCGGGGCGCTGATGAAGCGTTATAGGTTTGCCTTTCCCGGGAGAAGTAGGTATTAAAAAAAAATGTTAAAGTAAAAGTGAGCTAAATACGCCTATAGTTGCAATGCTGCGGTGGGTGCAGAATTTACATTTGTATCACATGGTACATATATTCTAATCTTGCTGCACAGTGAATTCTGCACG
Source organism: Cheilosia soror (assembly GCA_949372485.1). Taxonomy (NCBI): domain Eukaryota; kingdom Metazoa; phylum Arthropoda; class Insecta; order Diptera; family Syrphidae; genus Cheilosia; species Cheilosia soror. The sequence continues at coordinate 92,752,368 of OX443561.1, read as the reverse complement.
TGTGTTTTGGGCATAATAGTGTGTAAAGGGGTATATTAAAAACTATTAGGTGCTTTATAAACTGGATACTAGAAATGGTCGGCTTGCAGATTCTCCATAATTTTCGATATTCAATTACGTACACATTTTTTTCACCATTAGTCAATGTTGTTATTTATTAAAAATGAAAACCTTTATGAATGCAATACCTTACCCTTAGTTCCTTAGATGAAAACCATGTTAAGCACACACAAAATAAATTTCCATGACCCGAACCCTATTCTTTACTATAATTCGCTTCCCTTCTCTCCATTGAGATTAAAGCATATTGAAGGTTAGGTATGACATGGTATAACGTATCGACGTATGAATGAGACTATGAGAGCATAATAGCAGTACCTACATAAACATAATAGATTACATATTTTGTTTTGGTTTATGATTCTGATGCAGTTATAATTTTTAGTTTTAATAGGTATTCGGTTGGATGAGAATTGACTAAGCACTGTGGGTGGCGGCTCATGGCAGCAGCATAGGTAAGCATTACCCTCTTAATTCAGTCCATCGAGGAGGGAACACTTATTATGTACTTATGTAACAAATTATTGTACGTGTACCTACCCTACATACATACCTTCACCGGATGGAGATGTTTATGTTCACTTCAAAACGCTGTTGTATAAATAAAATGCAACAAATAGACAGATTCAATTATTATTATTAGTAATTATGTAGGTATATAGTTTATAAAGCTAATTAGTAATTTTCGTATTTTCATTACAAAAATAAAAATTATGTTACAAAAAAAAAATCCATTGTGAGTTAGTCTATATTTACCACTAACCAATTCACATATAACACAGATAAACTATTTGCTATGTGGTCCTGTGGCGCAATGGATAACGCGTCTGACTACGGATCAGAAGATTCCAGGTTCGACTCCTGGCAGGATCGATTTTTTTTTTTTCTTTTGATGCTTTGATTTCAATTTCTGATATAATATCGTAAATCAAACGATAATCTTATGTATTATTCGTATATTTAATGTTTTGGCTGCCATTCGTACCGACATTAAAGCCAGACACACAAAATGGTCTTAATTAGGCCCAATTGCGGCCAATATACCAATGCATTAAATTATTACTTACCACTTTTGGCCCCTGCTGTAGATATGGAGTACGGACTTAGGGTACCTAAGGTGTTTTTTAGGTACAGAACTACAAAATGAAATAAAACACACATACAAATTACCTGTAAAGACAACCGTGTTGTATGTATGTGTATATTATTTCTGGCATATGGGTGTGGGTGACATTCCGGAGTCTGGGCCAAATGACGGGCAATTGCCGAATCTGCAAGCCTAATTTATTTTTTATTGCGTAGGTATTCCTTATTGACAGACAATTGCTAGTTGCTTAGTTGCCTATTGCTTGTTGCCGCAATGTGGGATTTATCCCTTTTTGTGGGATTTTTGATGTCCAAAAAGCCTTCCGTGGGATAAAGGGAAAAAAGCATCAAAATCAAAATCGTGGGATTTTCGGGAAACTGACAAAACAAGTGTTAAAATCAAATTTTTGTGAAATTTCATCAAAATTATTTCAATTCACAACAATTATCCGCACAAATAAAAAAAAATAAGAAAAAGTTTTAATACAAAAACAATCTAACGGCGCAGCGGCAGCGCATGTAATGTAATTAGGCCAGCGACAAAGTGACATCGGGATTGGAATAGAACAAGTTTGAATTTATAGTGTTCATCTTCATGAGCATCAAAAACGTTTTTTGTGCCATGTATTATGTGAGAAGCTAGACCTAGAAGCTAGACTTACTGCGTCAACTATTTTTTTTATTTTATTTTTATTTATTTATTTTATTTTATTTATTCAGTTAATTTTGCGCTAGATTGAAACATTTCGCAGAAAAGGATATTTCACAATATGTGCTAGTGACCTAGTGCAATTGCTGAAATGTCAGTTTTTGTATAATGGAGTGTGGCATACCGCTAGTCATCTAGCGATCAATGCAACGCGGCCATTGTGATTTTATTTTAACATAATAAAAATGAATTAAGCAATTTTTTTTTCATTTTAATGTACCGTGGGATTTTGGTGGGAATTTGAGTTCGGTGAAAAGGGAAAAAAGGTAAAAATGACCACGTTTCATGGGAAAAATGAAGAGAGAGTCCTAACAACACTGGTTACACGTATGCATTTTTTTGGTTCATTTGAATAGACGCACTGGCTAAATTGATTAGTTAACAACAAGTTAACAACAAGTCGGAAAAAGAGTAGAGAAAAGTTAATTTGAAAGTTAGACAACTATTATTTTATATTAATATTATTAAAATAGGCCGACAAAAAGTGTTTAATTTGCAGAAAAGGCAAAAGTTAAAGCTTTAAAGCTTACCTCTCGAAAGCTTTTCAAATCGTGAAATGGCTTATAAAATTGCTCGAAGTGAACACTTGATATGAAACTTTGTAAGAAATAGAAATACAAAGAAAGCATCATAAAAGTTTTAACACCACAAAACAAAGGGGAAAATTCTAAGTCTAGTGTCAAGGCGCTCAATTTACAAACAAAATTATGGAATTTGCTGTGTTTTTCTGAAGCAAATCCACTCGAGTTGTTATTGTCTATGGTCTATGCTTTATACCCAAATTTTACAAAACTAGAAAAAAACCACCGCCTAATAAAGCACGCAAGCAACCTACGCCTTGAATTTGCAAGGGTTCATTTGGCATGAGATTTGAAGATTAAAGTAGTGTCCAGAAATTGGAGCAAAGCCGATTTTTCGAACAAAAAGGAGTTAAACTTGGATGGTCCTGCAACTACAACTATTACTTCCATGATCTCGGAAAAAAACAATTTTTTTTACCATTAAGCATTCGAAATTAGGGGGATTTATGGTATGGGGTGCAATTTCATTCTACGGCGCTTTAAATTGAAAATCGTTTCCAATAAAATTACTAGTATTTCTTGCAAAACTTTTTTGGAAGTAGCTTTTCCCGCCATAAAGGACTTTTGTGGATCTATTCCATGGATATTCTAGGAGGATCATGTGTCTATAAACAATTCACGCCTTGTTTAAGAATGGATTGCCAGTAAAAATATTAAAATATTGCCCTGTCACATTCGCCTGATTTTAATATTATTGAAAATTTATTGAGTAAACAATCAGTATCAACACAATCAAGAGCTGATTCCGGCGATTAAAGCTCCTTGAGGGAATATATCCTTGAATAACCTTAAAAGTTTATAATGGCTCTTTGAAGAATACAAATTTTGAGATTATATCCAATGGTAGGTAGTTAGGTATCTACTGCAGTACTGCCTTACACATTATTAAAATAACATAAAATTGATTAAAATAAAAATATTACAAACAAATTTGGTGTTCTGTTGTTTTTAGACTTTTTTACAGGTGCGTCTATTCAAGTGAACCAAAAAAAAGCATTATAGGTACGTTTTTGAATGGTATAGGAAAAAGTGAGTAAAACTACCGTTATGGGTCCATCATCAAGTTTGAAATTATGTTTGTTTTATAGTGCATGAATGTACCTTTCTGCGAAAAAAAGTTTTTTTTTTCTTTGATGCACGTAAAACGAACAGAAAAAAAAAACAAGAAATAAAACGTAACTCTTGTGCGTCTAAACAAGTGAACCGCACTGTATAAAACAAAGTGGCAAAAAGTGTATGTTTCCCTGTGTCGCCCGTAATTTTCAACCAATTTAGTTGATTTTTTTTAAATGTCGGTAATTACGGTGATCAATCGATAAGCTGAACAAATCGGACAAAGGGGCGTGGCACCGCGCATACAAAAAAAAACATTAAAAATCGTATATCTCAAATTGGCCGTAGAGTGCTACTGTGAAGATTGGTAAAAATCTGACAAAGGGGCGTGGCACCTCCCATACATAAAAATACATTCGAAATCTTATACCTACCTCCTATTCTATGGGGTTGAACTCGATGTCGTTATATCTCGATAACCGTTGGGCCGATTTTCATGTGTCTTTTTTTGTTTTCTTCGTATTGCTGTATTTTAGTTAGGTTTAGGCAGAAAGAAAGTTCCAGCAAATCGATTTATTCTCAATTCTCGCATTTTACGAAAGAACATTATTACATCTAAGCCATAAGCAATACAATTCCTGTGCATGGTAGTGAATGATGTAGTTTTGCTAATTTCTGAATATCAATCCTTTTTAAGCTATCTCTTTCGGTTCAACAGATATTTTATAGCCCATTGGTTCGAAGAGCAGTCTTGTTGATATCACTATCGTCACTATATCACTTCATTTTGGTCGGATGACGGGAAATTTTGTATATCATCGTTCAGGTTGAATGGATCATACTGCCTGACAATGGGTTGTTGACTGATACCACCATTTAAAAGTCTGAAGATGTGCTATTTTCAAATACTCAACATCTGAATCTACTACCTGATTCCCATGTTGATCTCTGCAAATGTTCCGCCTTTATGTCCTTGGGAAGATCTCTAGGTATAATTTATTTAATTCCGAACATTGGCTCTGAATTAGCGCCCCACAATAGAAGTTTATTTTCAAAAAAGTAGATCTTCCTCCCTTCTATTTAGCCCGTAGAGCTCACGGGCAGGGCTGTGTTTGGCTTGAAGCATTGATTGATAGGCTGCGTTCTTGTCTCCATGTGCCAGGGCCAGCCGGCTCTATACTCAGCACATTCTGCTGCGGCGGTACGTTGGGATTGGGAATGTTGAAGTCTTAATGGGATAAGACATCTCTTTCAGAAATCGGTTGTGGTCAATTGTCTAAATATTTTTTGTTTCTAAAATTGCCACAGATCGCGTATGAATCTATTGTGGAATACTTGTCAGATCCAAATCATAGACAAAATTCTAGAGAAATTGCATAACCCTTACTGGTAAAGCTACCTAATCACACGGAAGTGTTTCCAAACTAATTTTGTTTGAGTACTTCCCAATTTGTTAGCATTCAGGTATATGTTAGTCTACTTTTGAAATCAAAAGAATCGCAGTTGAATCTGCTTTCTCGAACTCGACTGAACAAAAGCTAATGAATGCGCACTTGTCTAACATGTAAATTCACAACACAACAATTAGCACTGAAAACACCTCAACCAATCATTGAAGGACTACCCAATCTTCAGCAACAACCCTCTTTCATGGCAACATAAAGACCCCAATTGGTTGCCACGTTCATATGCCTTTTGAAAGCTAAGTTCTCGGTTTGTATATCTACACTCTGCAGGACTCCGCTTTAGCTTGCCACCATGACCATTATGGTAGCACATCGCGCTATCAAAGGTATCAGCCACCCACTTGAAGTGGTTTCTGCTTTTATTTGCAACATTGTTCGGCAATCAACTCAATAAACGTGCGGTCCACTGCAACTGCATACTGGTTGTGGATCACATATCCTCGCATATATGAGGTCGTTCTCGCTGGCTGAAAAGAGTAACATACGCTCGCCTCCTTCAAGTGGCGTGAGTTTTCACAACTTTTTTGCTGACCGTTTTTATATAGTTTTTGGTAGGAATCATTTTTTGCTTCGACCTTCTATCCTGGATATGTTCACGTTTGCATATCTGCATATCTCGTCCGAGCATTAAATGAAGAGAATTTCAATAATTGAGTCGGTCCGGGGAGAATGCATGCAGTAGTAGCTGTGGGGTCGGTTGAAAAAAAAAAGCTTAAAGCAAACCCCAAAACCAGAAACAGTTAATGAAACCATGGAAATGGTTTCCTCCTTCGTGCTGTACCTAGTACTCCAGAGATAGTGCACTTGAGGTTGGCGCTCGTGCATGCGGGTCTCGGTTGGTAAGCAGAAGTATTCCATATAAACACTCCCTATCGCCTAGGCTATATGCAGTTCAGAGATGAAAGGTATAATTGTTTCAAAGGTTTTCTCGACGTTCATTCAACGGGAACTTGAATGGATATACGGTGTTGCAGTTGGATTGATAAATCCTTGGCCATGGTATCTAACTATCTATTCAGCGTCTGGCCGTTGGGTGCTGCATTTGAGGAATCGATGAGCACAATTATTGTGAATTGTGGTATTGGGCGGTTAGGTGGGGTTGAGGGTGAAAAGCTCTAATCAGGATTTGATGAGAGTCCATGATACGGTTCATGGATGGCGATGGGGTAGCTAGAGCTATTGGCGTGTCGTAGTTACATTTGGCTTAAGTTTTTACAGAGTTGCAAGGAAATTTATTAAGCTTGAGTTTCATTTTTATTTTTGGAAGTCACTTCATCAGACTATATTGGCTGAGTTAATGCAATATAAGGAGTTGAGAAAACATGTGTTGCAGTCAGTTTGACATGAGAAACCAACAGACAATGAAGGCAAATGTTCAATGGATGAAATTGGAAATTGAATTGGAAATTGATGTATACCTACCATAGCCTGATATGGTAGGTACACACCGAAAGTCTATTAGCCAGAGAAATATCATTAATTATTGATATCCGAACATATAATAAAACAGTGATAGTACGAGTAAAGATGTAATTTTCTATACTTACTAGATTCTGCAGACCTGTAATGTCTTCAACACTGAAGTTTGATGAGAGTCCATGATACATACATTCGTAGAAACGCACACTTGATAATTCCTAATTAACCCATTATGATTGACGTCTTCTGCTACCAAATATAATACGAAGAATTTATAAAGGTTCAGTATACCTTTAGGAATATTCTATATGCAGATCCAATGTCGTTCTCCTAATTTCGTTTGGCATCAGGATTATTTACAGTAAAACCGTTCTTTGTGAGGCTTGTGTAGTTGCTTCTGAGCTATATTTATTTTCCACTTCGTAATGAGAGCCTTGCTGTCCGAATACAATCAAAATACAGCTCCTTAGTCCTCACACCCCTCTCCGCCCGTTGGCACCAAGGACCGCGTGCAGAGGGGTTGATTAGGGCTTTCACCAACTAGGATGTTAGAGTAAGGGTTGAAATTGATTACGCTTGTAACCTTTTTTGAGTGTAAACGGATACATACAATCATACAAGTATAAGATAAAATGTCTTTATTCTTAAACAGTAAAATAGAAAAAGTACCTACATACTAAGTTAGGTTTAAGGTTATTGAGGGGCAGTTTGCAATATATCCGATATTCACCCAGCACCCAGAAGCACCGTGCTCACAGATTCTATTTGCACTTCATCCCTGAAACTTCTGCATAGTCATTTGTAACGATACCCAGTCTTTTGGCCATGTTTCCAATGACCCAGTATAGGTATTCGGTTATTACCCCGACGAGCACTAGGATTTGGTTTCTATCAAAAGCTGTGAGGATCTTTGATCTTTTAGTGTCAATTGCAGGCCACAAGCTGCGAGCCATGGTACTACCGGAAGTCTTGTTCCATCATCCTTTAGCCATTGACGCTCTTAGCTAGGTTGAAAGCTGGGTAGATCCACATCTGGCCGGATTATCTGCTGCCTCGTTTCCTTCCACACCAACATGTCCGGGAACCCAGCACAGCAGTACTGATGTGATGTGTGATGGTTTATTGCTCAGTGTCGAGTTCCGCTGCGCTGACTTACGGTTTTAGAGTTTACCAACCATCCTCACAGTAGGTGCTGGTAGTTCCCTCGTTAAGACAGTTTGAGCTGCTTTCTTAACCGTGTAGATCTCTGCCCGGAAAATGCAGATGCGCACTGATTTGCCATAGTCCGTATAAGAATGACTTAGATCTTTTCAGAAGACTCCCGCTCCCGTTCCATTCTCCGGCTTTGAGCCATCTGTTTTACCTTTTATGAGAATACTCGAGGAGAGCCAGTCCTGCCTGTTTGGTATAGTACTACTACCTACTAAACAAACCTGTATTCCCATCCTCAGGCTAGTCGCCATTTCTAACCAATTGGCATAATATTTGTCGTACACCAAAAACATTATTTCTAACCAAAAATCCCGCATCAACCATCATGTCACATGTATCACAATCACTTGCAACAAATTACAAAATATGTAACTTAATTTATCGTATCCATGCGTCGGCCATATATATACACACGAAATATATAAATTATCCACATTAAATGAAATGTGTGATTAAAATTACCACACTAAATCAATCTATGGTATTCCATTGATGAAAATTCAATTTAAGCCATCTTCGGTGTTCGGTGTAATGTATACGATGGAAGGGCTGATGTTAAATCGGTGACCGACGACGTGGCTATATGTGGAGTATGGACCATTCCACTAAACAAACAACGAGCCAAATTGACTTGGCAGCAGTGTTTATGTGCGGCTGGGTTACAATTTGCGCCCGGAACATGGACAGACACCGGTGCGATGCATCCACTCAAAATGTCATCGCCAAACAGATATGAGAAACGAATGCGACAACAACAACGACAGCGAATGGGACGGGGTACAATGGCAGTCGTTGCACGGCTAATATTAAGATTAACGATGCACTTACTGTCATTGCAGTTACATTGCACTTGGACGTTGGCGTTAACGCCCGCCCAGACTGGCAGTCCCACGAGGGCCGTGTTGAAATGTAAAAATGCCAAATATCGCCATTGTTCCCTAGGCTAGGCTAACCCCTAGCAGCAGACACGACGCGGTCCCCCGAAAAACACCCTCGCTCATGGTTCATCTCTAAACATTGTGCAGAGATCCAGCAGATCCGTCCGGTTGTCCAGTTGCTATCCCTGAAGCAGTGGTTCCACATTAAAGTGCAGTATAAATCTTTGTGGTGACATTTATTTGTTAAATGGCCGAGTGAATCGAATCGTAAACAAACGCTATACGGTCACAAGCCAGGCATGGCAATGCGCACATATACACATGCTGTACAGGAAGTGGAGCCCTCTGTATACTATGCCATTTTAGGTGGGCGCAACCAACCGGACCCAGCTCAGCTCTGTTGTGCGATTTTCATTTTGGTATCCGTGGAGTGGTGGACGATTGTGCGGATGGTGGCGTTTATTTGTATGCTTAATGAGTGCCCCAAATTGAATCAGACACCTAGAAAGTAAATTACATACGTTATTACATCTTAAATTCTCCTCGTCGTTGTAGACGCTGGACCGGATAATGTGTGTTCTCTGGGTATGCAGACTACATCTTAAAACTAATAGGTAGAGTGTTTATTTTGAGACATGTATCGGGTTGTGACGTTGTGAGTAAGCTACGTGTACACGACATGCCAAAGTCGGCATACGCATGCCAGTGTGACATCAATTCGACGTCAGAATATGAGGCTGCATGTCGTGTACTTGGCATATTTTTGACGCTGACATAGGTATATTGGCATGCGGCTGTCACTTATATGACCGGCTCAGAATGGCATGAACATTTGCCAAAATAGGCATGTCGTGTACTCAGCAAATCGTTTTGCATGCCAAGAATCTTATGGCATGTAAAAAGGGTATGTCAATACGAATTGATATGTCACGGCGCGAATTTCAGACACGACATATTATTATTATATTTTTACTGAAATGCCTTTGAAATCATATAAAAAAGACGGTTTACCAAAGTGTTCAAAATAGTAGATAATTTCACCCCGAGGTCCTCGAAGCCGCAAAATTTGATATTGATTCCAAACTTTCTTCGCATTCGTGCGACGACGCTACGGTAGTGCCTTCGACTTAGCTACTGATGGCATTATCAGAAGTAATTCGCTAAATGTTTATTTGAATTAAACGATACATATTGCAACTAAATTCAGTTTAGTGCACACAAAACGCTCTATTTTCACCGAGACGAAAATAGTTATAAAAAATACAACTAAATTGCCAACAAATGCCATCATATTGCATGCCGTGTACTCATCATAAACTGGTTTACATGCCAAAATATATAATATCGACACATTGCATGCATCTGCGATGCAGCATGTCGTATAATTGCCATATGCCAGTCACCGTCGACATACGAATATGCCACCTTTGAGACAAAACGTGCATGCCGTGTACTAGGCGTACTTTTCACACATGCCACAATATAAATGACGTGACATATTCTACATATGTCGAGTAACTATCGTGATGGAGTGGCATGTCGTGTACTCGTAGCTTTAGCTACATTTTAAGGTTTGCTTAACAATTAACATCATCAGCAAATATAATTTACCCTACACCGAGAGACGTATAGGTATAGTATAGTATAGTCAAACTGGAAAGAATAATGAGGTATCTTGACAATGCACACTTATACTTTTTACAGAAGCTGTCAAAATAAATTGTTTAATTTCATACAAAATCAAGCTAATGCGACAACCACGCGGTTTTTGCGATTAAAAAAAATGTAAGCGTGTACCCTGCCTCGAATTTTAAAGGAGCCTATCATCTACAGGGTAGGGTGGGGCAGATTCAACACTTTTTTCGGCAGACTTTAATTATTTTGTTTCCAAAATAAATATTTGAATAATTTTTATTTTATTGAAAGCTATGATTATTTTACTACAAAAATCCATAATTTCCTAAGAGTTAACTTCAACCAAATAATTTTAAAAATATAAAATTTCGCCTTAAAAGACGATTCTGCCCCATGGTAGGGTAAAATCGTCATCCGGGTGGGGCACTTTCGACATGAATTTAGATTACACGAGAATGGTAGTAAAAATCAATAAGTAAAACATTTTATATATTATGAGTATAACGTACTGCTAAAATTATGGCTTTTATTCGAGTCCATACTACTACAATATAAAAGGCAATACATATCTGTCTGTGTCCATCCACAACTTGAGAACCCATATTTATCCGATTGCATGATTTTTTTTCTTATAGTGGGAGGGGAAAAGGAGGCGGAGGTAGTGGGTCTCTGGAGCTGTTTAATTGTTTTTCATTATTTTCGACTATGCCGAAACTGCCCCATTCTTTCTTATAGTAGACGTTATTTTTTTTCACAAAACTTATAAAGAAAATTCAATCAAATATTATAATTAACTTAAATGTATTATAAACACAAACGTTTGATACTCACAACCAAAGAATTCTCATAAGAAACAATTAAACATCACTTACCTCGTATAGGTACCAGAAAAAATACGAAAAATTACGAAAAATCACTCAAAAAATTAAAAACCGGTGTGACAACTACAACTGCTGAAGAATACCATAGTTCGTGTACGATCTGAGAGAACAGTGTGGTATGATTTGCCATCAAACATTTTATCTAAAAATTAACCGCCTTTCTGGAATCGCGAGAGTCGAAAGTACCCCATCGTCGAAAGTACCCCACCCTACCCTGCAAAAACTTCCAGTATTGTCATTAGCGCCAGCGGTAAGATCAAGCGAACAATTACTTCTGGCAATCGATGGTTATACGGGCTTAGGAGTGTAGCAAGACCTCTAAAGACGAACTAAGCAGACGTTAATTAACTTATCAACCCCGTCCTGTTATATGGCGTAGAAAGGTAATCCTTTTCGAAAGAAGATGAAATTACACTCAATTGCTTTTTAGCCTATAAAAAAAAAATTTAACTCCCAGCCGACTATTGCCAAAGATGGATAATGGGAAGACATGCAGTCACAAACCACATAGAACTAGAACTCTTCCCGGAATTAATTCCCCTGTCTGTGAATACATGAGAAATGGCAAAATCAATGGCTGCAATGATTATTCCATGATATACCATGGCCAGGCCATGGGCCTAGGATTATTCAAGTATGCGTGCGTTAATAGCGCTCCTTTGATTTTGTACCTACAGCGCCAATACATGAAAAATCCTGAGCCCACAGGCAGCTTGTAGGCAAAGTCCGTTATGTGGGAGGAGTCGACGGTCTATATGGTTTGTGCATGCAGTATCAAACACAATTCTGAATTGAGAGTTTATCTGAGATACAAGTTAGAAGCACCATTGCTACCTAAAAAGCCAAAGATATAGAACTATATGTCATTAAAAAATCGAATGGTGCCATTGAGCAAGGAAGCTCCAATTGACGAAATTTTGCACACTGCAATGAGGAGGGCTAATTTTGCCTTTGAGTACCTTGCGAGATTACAACATCGTCCGAAATGGACTCAAGTTGTTCACTCTGAGATAAAGGAAGGCGATTTAGTCCTCATCAAAGATGAACGACTCCCTCCTCTGAAATGGAGTCTGGCCCGTATCACCAAACTACACCCAGGACCAGATAACCTAGTTCGAGTAGTTTCGCTTAAAACCGATTCCACAGAGCTGAAACGTCCTATTACAAAAATTTGTCCACTGCCATGCAACACGAGTAGAAAACAAACAACCGAACCTGAACAACAACACAACATTTGCCCTTAACAAAATCTTATACACAAAATAAATCAATACTAACACAACCCTACAACTTATCTTTTATCGACATTCATCAAACTAAGAATACGATAATATACAGTCCACTAAACATCGATACATACTCAACACAACACATATCCACTAAACATCGATACATACTTAACACAACACATATCCACTAAACATCGATACATACTCAACACAACACATATCCACTAAACATCGATACATACTCAACATATTCTACTGAACATCCAAACAACACAACACATATCCACTAAATATCGAATCAACACAACACATATCCACTAAATATCGAACCAACACAACACATATCCACTAAACATCGATACATACTCAACATATTCTACTGAACATCCAAACAACACAACACATATCCACTAAATATCGAATCAACACAACACATATCCACTAAATATCGAACCAACACAACACATATCCACTAAACATCGATACATACTCAACATATTCTAATGAACATCCAAACAACACAACACATATCCACTAAATATCGAATCAACACAACACATATCCACTAAATATCGAACCAACACAACACATATCCACTAAACATCGATACATACTCAACACAACACATATCCACTAAACATCGATACATACTCAACACAACACATATCCACTAAACATCGATACATACTCAACACAACACATATCCACTAAACATCGATACATACTCAACATATTCTAATGAACATCCAAACAACACAACACATATCCACTAAATATCGAACCAACACAACACTTATCCACTTAACTATCAAATCAACACAACTCATATCCACTAAATAATCAACACAACACGTATCCAGTAATCAACGAATCAACACAAAACGCAATTCATTTAGCGAAAATCGTCACAGCAACACAACATATATCTAGTTAATAGCAAAACACATATTCACTAATCTTCGTAACAGCACATCACATACCTAACCGACATTGACTTTACTCCACCAGTCATCGAAACAATACTATATAATACAATTTAACTACCTACTACTACTTAAATACAAAAGCACTTAATATATTTCACAACACTAACAAAACAAAAGTCACTCAAAACCTTAAACCACTCAATAATATCCCACACAAAATGGAGTAAATGCATTTTTCACTATTATGTACTTTTATGCACTCACACACATGACAAATCCGACGACGATAACAAGAAAAAACAAAACAATCAAATTAACATCTTAAATAACAAAATACAATAGAAATAAAACTTACCTGAATCGTCTAATCTTAGCCACAACACAAAAATAATTCTTTATAATAATTATAATCACCATAAACACAAATTTTAAAAACAAAAAATAACCAAAGCAATCGCCGCAGACACCATACCGATACCGCACAACAATTGAAACAAAACAAGCAAGCGTTATCAATGGGAACGATCAGTTGGGGAAATACTACAGTCATCACATATTACTAGCGTTGCCGTTTTAAAATCCGCCTTCCAGTCAGATTTGACTGGAAAAAAAACAGTCAAAAACCTAAAATCCAGTCAAAAAAACAGCCAAAGAAATTCTAACAAAAATCCAGCTAAAAATCCAGCCATGAAAGTATAAACAAAATAAAAATACAAGTAAAAGTTTTATTAATGGTCTGGCCGTTGCTTTTGATATCCTCCACTGCATACATCTACAAGTCATGCAACAAGTTAGCCATATGAGTTAGTAGGTGCAGGCATGGTTATGAGTCTAATATTGGTCTGGTGTGAGAGGTACCACAACCAGAACTACTTGACCGATATAGCCTATATTTTCAATATCAACCTGACGACGGTAAAAAGAAGTCATCTCACAGAATTTCATTCGCCTAGATCGATTTTCTAGGCTTTTTCGATGACTTCTTATGACTTTTGACGCTATTGTGTTTTCAACAGACAGACAGACAGACACAACAACTGATAAATTTTCAGTTTCAAATATTTGTTTGCAATTTGGCAAAGGCAAGTAATTGTGCAAATGCAAACGCATAAATTGGTTCATTGTATGAGTGGGATATGCTTCCAAGCTCAGAGCATCAACAAAAGTGAAATGCAAGCAATATTTGTTCGTTTTTTAATTTTTTTCTATTTCCACTTTAAATTTAAAAAATTATATTGATAGAAAAGATATTACACGAAACATTTAAAAACAGTCAAACAAAATTCGTATCCAGCTAAAAAACCAGCCGGCTGGATTTTAAAAAATCTTCCAGCTAAATGCATATCAATCCAGTCAGATTTGACTGGAAAGCAGTCAAAATGGCAACGCTGCATATTACTGCAGGCAGTACTCGTATCAACAAGAGGAATCGGAACGGGGATTTTATATGAAACAAAAGCAAAACTTGGTTTGTCTACGATGTGAATGAGTATTTGTTGTCATCTCTGTTTGTTGTTAGTTCTTATTGTGTCCATGTTGTCAAGTGCATATATAAATTATGTTCGGCTCTTTCTAATTACAATTGCTTGTCTTTGCATGTGAGGCGAATTCCCAATACCAAGAGACTAGTACAGTGAGGCAAAATTGTGCTGGTACTAAATATTCAATTATGAAATGACGACATCAATTAAACTTTATTTATGCTACGTGAACGTTGTTCACGGCGGGGGAGAATGTTGCGGAGTTAAGATCGGACCCAATGACGTCATACCGAATTCCGACCGTACGGATGAAGCTGACCTCCTTTTTAGCTATAATTTGAAAGCTACCAGTAGAATGACATTTATATATGTAAACAAAAGAATAAAAAGAATAATTATTATAACGTGGTACAAAAAGGTGGATGTGTCTTTATTTCAAGGAAAATTACAAAGTTCGATAATTAGTATTTTACAACACAAAACAGGACCTTCTAAAAACACTCAATTAGAATCTGAGAATTGAAAAGTCGTTAATAGGCGGTTAATTTAAGGTGTTTTGACATTTTTTAAGCAGCATTAACAAAAATGTGATTTAGCACGTGTCATTTAGGAAATTAGCAATTTCATTATTGTTATACTTATGTTATCACTAAACTATTTTTCCATATTTTTGTAAAAGGTATTGTACCAACAAGCAATTAATATCCTTGTCGTTAAAGTATGTAGGTAGGTACCCATACTTACATATGCATATTTAATTATAATTTCAGAGAACTGATTGAGGACTATACAAAACGTCCTTTTATTTGACTTTAATATGTCGCAGGAAACCTATCTAAGAAAGTAGCAAAGGAGCAGTTATCTGAAAAAGATGTTTAACACCCTATTGGAGAAAATAAGTCAAAAATTATAGATACTTATGATATGATAAATTTTTAAGTGAAGCGCTGGTATCTGAACTACTGGAAGCGTTGCCTTAAAACGGTTTCACGTTTTCTTTATATTCACTTAGATTTAAGACTATTATGGCAAGTTGAATGAAGTTAGGTAATGAAAAAGCTCCTTAAAATGGGGCCCCAAGAAAAATTTCCAAAATCGGAGAAATTGGTTTTCTTTATTTCAGAGCCGAACCTACACGAACCGATTTTGAAGTTAAGGGTCGAATTTCGAAATATCCTTTCTTATTCCTAATATACATCATAAAGAGAACCTTTGTGAAAGAAGATAAGTATACTCCTGGCATTGGATGTTAGACTAATAGCGGGCCTATCGTTTATTATTGAGTGAATGATGCGTAGTCTGCGCACTTGGCAATATACAACTAACTTATACATAAGACGGATCAGAAATAGTCTCCTTGCTTTTATTTGTTTTGTGATATGCTTTTTGAATTTAAAAGACTTGAAGACGTTCGATTGGTGTAACATTTGTGCAAGTTGTAGTCTTCGGGACTATGTGCCAACAAGCGAATCTACATATTTTGTTTTCTAGTAAAAGAGTTTCAGAAAAGTTATGTTTGTGAAGTGTATCAGTAGATGTTCCTCAGACCAGCTCATAACTTTTCGTTACCATTAAATGACTCATGTCCAGGAGGGTACTATAATTTAAATATATTCCTAAAACATTTACCTACATAGCTGCTTGATTTTTATTTTTATGGTAGACCTGCCAAATTCTAATTAAAATAATAAAACCTTTGACTAATAGGCAAAGATAAGGTGACAGTTGATGTAGGCACCTTACTTACCTTGGAAGGCCAGTATCTTTGTCACACAGCCACTCATCCATTGAAGGTTACTCCAGTCACCCTTTTGTTATGTATCACTAAACACCACCCATCACTTAATACCCTCTTTTCATTACGAATATTGAAATCCTCTTAAAATTATCGACTTAAACGAAACCTTAATTATACCTTTCCTTGTATATCTAATATACAGTAATACCCCAACAGTAATGAAGTCCCTAATCCCTTTACGCTAAAACTATCACATGTACACAAACCTTCTTACATTCTGGTAGGCTATGTCGACATTTTTGAGGTCACGTAGCAAATTTGTGAAATATTTGCACTCCCTTTTCCGTTTAGTAGGGAGTCGTTGATCTCCTACCCGAAAAATGATAAAAATAATCGTACGTGACTCAATAGTATAGGTAATCAGATCCCAATTGTGGCAATCCTTTGGTTAATATTAATTTAAAAATGGGATACAATTTTGTATGCTAAGTGCCTGATCAAAGGAAAGAAATCCTCCTTTGTATAAGCCACTGAAAATAGTACGGTAGGTATCATAAGATATCCTTTGTAGTCCAAGTAAAGGAGCACAAAATGGAAAAGAAAAATATTTAAAATGTAAATCTACAAATCACCCGCTCGTCGCCGCCGCGCGCCGTAACGATATTTATTTAATTTTTGTATTTTTTCTCTCTTAATCCTGAACGTTATCCCTTTCACTGACGTGTTCATAATTTCTCTCTCTCATATTGACAATCAATTTTCAATTTCGATTCCATCTTCTGCAAACAGACGACGACCGACGACGTCGCGAGCGCGACAAGGACACACCACACAAACAGTGGACTCTACCATGGTATTACGGGTTAAGGACGAAATGTGGTCATGGCAGGAAGTAATAATAATAGTAATACGAAGAATACGCTCGATAGTGTATTGCAATTGGGTGGGTGTGGATGTGGAATGAGTTTTTCGCTCTATGCACTCGCTGTCAAATTCAGTGGGACTAAGAATTACGAAAGTGGACAGGGTTTAAGTTTCATTGGAGTAATACTATTCAGAGGGTTAATTGGAGGTTGACATCAGTTGTCAAAAATAATCTTAGTCGTTGTACGGAAATTGGGAAACAAAAATTACTAACTAGTATCGGAAATGGAATAAGATGTTCCTCAAAGTTGGCATACCTCCTTTCATTATTTTTCGATTTTTCGGTTAAGCCCAGAGAAAAAGCTGAAAATACAGCCTGACGGGTCATACAGAAAGCCTGAAAAAACACACGGGTAATAATGTATGCACGGACTAAGCTATTCCAAGTCTATATAGATTTCACATAAGGGCGAATGGTACGAAGATCAACCGACATCCATCGACAAGCATACCCATCTATATGGATTTTATTTTGAAATTAATATTCTTTTCGACACATCTATGATTGATAAGCTTCAATTTGGTAAAACAAAAAATAGAATTTGTTAACATTAACTAGGAAAATATGTACCACAAAAAATTAATATATAATTTCATTGTTCGGAACCTGCTGTAACCAAGTCAAATGCGATAAACTTTTTAAAAACTCCGCATGTCTAACGGTGACTTAATATTGAGAAAAAGCAACTCTCATAATATTTAAAGATCCTTTAGAAATTTGGCAGTAGGTACCTACACTTTTGAATTAATGTCTCATTAAAAGATTGACATGCCTCAGAGTCCGCAGGCCTATTGCGCCTGAGTTCAAGAAATTACAAAATTTAACGAAATCATTTCTTTTTACACTTTTCCAATACAAAGTCCCACTGGGGCATCATCGCAATTCGACGAAAGATGATTGATATCATCAGCAGCAGTTTTACCCTGCGGGTGTATAATATGGACACTGAACGGGCAGGGAGGGTGGCTGCTCCTGTATCCAGAGCAAGTATACAAGTACCACATTAAAGCAGGCCAAAGGAAACCTCCGGATTCATATCGAGATTTCGTGTTTGGAATTTTTTAGTTTTGCCTATCCTATACCGAGATCCTTTTACTTTATCATCATCTTCATTGCTGCGATACTCGTTGGCGTCATCTTCGCTTATAGTAACTGAGCACGGTTGTTATTCTATAGATGAAAGAAATTGATTTTATTTTATTTTTTCTATTTTTCGTTCGTGTGCAGGGATGGGTCTCCGTGTCGAAGGACGAAGGTTTCCCTTTGAGTCTTCTATACACACATCTAAGGGAAGCCAATGACAATTGACGATAAAACATAACAATTTTGTGTTCATAATCTACTTGGAATGTAATATGTATACGTTCCATTTTTCGAGATAACTTTGCAAAGGAATTTTCTCGGAATTCGGTTCGGTTTGAACTTGGTGCATGTTTGTGTGCGCGGGTGAGAGGGCAGACCAACAGTGCAAGAGTGCGGTAAAGGTGCGGCGCGGTTTTCTTATTTAATTTTACTAAATGTACAAAAGGAAAGTTTCCGCATGCTTCCTTTCAATGGATGATGGTTTTTCTTGTTTTCGTTTCGTTGGTGTGGTGAGGGGCGGAGTTGGAGGTGGCCTTTCTTTTGGTTCCTTCTCAATTTGTCCGTAGACGAGATGAATTCGGAATCAGTTTTTCAGAACGTTTGCATCAGTTTTCAGTTCGGGTTTCGTTTATTGTCTTGGGATGGGAATGATGGCTGCCAGTAGATGGAGCACGTCAACTTCAAAGCTTTAAACGCGATTCTAATCAGATCGCTATGGTGTGGAATTTCCAATGACTATATATGGCAGATCAGAGTGTAACCCAAGGAGGCCAGAGAGGTTTGGCTGAAATATTTTTTTCTTCTTTTTGTTTGAATTTGTAGCTATACCTATTTTGGTATAACAAAATCGAATGTCGATGAGGTATGATTTGCAAAATCATTGGGGAAATTTCACAATGGGTGTTTTTTTTTTATTTTTTTTTGGGGCTATGCAGGCGGTTGGGATCTGTTTAATTTGTAGATGGGATAGGCTGATACTCGGACATGTCTGAACTGAAATTAAGTGTTGGGCGCGGGACAATATATATTTTGGAACAGAGTGACCATAAATCTGTTAATTGGTATTTGCGAAACGTAAAAAACGTTATCTACAATTGATGACTTTTAGAGCCAGAATGTTATATACCTAGAACAGATGCAAAAGCATGTGTAGTACGTGTACCTACACATATTTTGAGGTTTTCGACTCATTTATTTTATCCTGAAAGCTTGTAACTAAAAGCAAATTGTTAGCTCAGCAGATCAAGGCATCAGAAGATCAGGCCAAAATGAAAAAAAAAAATTAAAAATAGAGCAGAGTATTTAGCAACACAGTAACAGAACAAAGGAGGAACAACACAGAAGCAGGGCAACACGGTACCAGAGCAATACTCTTAGACAAGACGCACACCGAAGTGGTGTGGCAGTGGCGTATGGTGTCCAAGTGGAAGGTGGCATAGGAGTGGTGTGACGATTGAATGGCGGCGAAGTGTTATGAAAGTGATTTAACGCGCACTAAAATGGCAAACAACATGATGGTGCACTGAAAATAAAAGGATTAATTCAACAAATTTTCTGTCAATATACGTCCAACAAAATCTTTCTATCAGATTGACAAAATTTTGATAAGTTTTATCTTGTAACAAAACATTTGTTGTAATGATAAAAAAATTGTTATGGTAACAAAAATTATTTGTTTGTGCGTATAAAAATTTTTTGTTAAACTAACTAAAATGCTCTTGATTTTACAAAGAATTTTATCATATTGATCTTTATCTTTTTGTCAAATTAACAAAAAAATTGTTAATAATATCGAAGTTGTTTGTCAATATTCATCTATTGTATTTTGTTAAATCAACAGCAAATATTGTTGATTATACAGAAATATTTTTTCAGTACTACCGTTGTAATTTGTTGAATCTATAAACAGGTTGTTGGTTACATAGCAACATTTTGTCAGCTCCAGCATTTTAATTTATTGATTCAACAACAGAATTGTTGAGTGAATAGAAATAATTTGTCAATTATTTATTAATTGTTCTGTTGAGTTAAATAAGCTATTTTCTCGATATGATTAATACTCACTTGCAGTTGTCCTTAATTTTGAAGGTATGAAGTAAGTATTTATATAAATAAAGAAATTATATCTAAAATATGTCTATTATACCCTTGTAAAATAAAGTAGGTATTAATAAATGATACGCAAAGCAAATAAGTTTAGATTTTCGAGTTCAGCCCATGAACAATTGTCCGCTAAAATTGCATCCAAATGGTCTTGAACATCTTCCTCTGGGACTGGGGGGGCTAAATAAAGATTTTATTAAAACATTATATCTGTTTTAATTTTTTAATTTTATATAAAGCAGCAGCAACTCTGATTTCGCAATCAGGACCACGAGATGTGCTGGGCCTGGGTTCCTCAATTGCATTTCTTTTAAGCAGTCCACAGCTTTTAAGGACTCGAATTTTGTTGAAATATTCGGCGTACATTTTACCCGAAGGCACTTTTCCAGGTTTTCCTTTGTTTTCCCTTGGTTATTAGTGCAGCTGTAGGTATATCTAGGTATATCCTCATCCATTTACTTATGTTTTTTTTAATCACTTTTCACCGATTGTATTTTGCGCACAAACAAACTTGCTACTTCGAGTGTGAGTGAAACATAAATGCGCCATAAATAGCATTGCATTCAAAGGATTGCAATGTTTAAAATGGATTTTTATCGATTCAACAAGTGTGTTATCAATTCTACAAAATGTTTGTCATATCTACAACCATTTTTTTCATTTCAACATAATGTTTGTATTATTGTTAATCTGTATTTTGTTTGGCTAACAAACATTTTGTATAGGTTTTGTCAATTTTACAGACATTTACAAAAGTGATTTTTGGTTATGTTTTGATGGATATAACAAAAACTTTGTGAATTCAACAATAAATATGTTCAATTGATAAACTATCGATTTATTAAACCGAAAATTGTGTTTTGTTAATCTGACAAAGTAGTTTTTTAGTAAACATTTTATTCTTTTGACAAAATATCGTTCAAATTGATAAAACTTAAGTTGTATTGATAAGTTTCATTTATCATTACAAGAATTTTTTTTCAGTTCAACAAAATACTTTTGTTGAAATTTTACAATAGAATTTTGTCAATATTACCTGGGGCCTATTTCATAAAACTATTAGTCTAATACTAATAATTTTCAAGTTATTAGCTCTAATAATGTATGGGCTAATAAAATTGTGTTTCATAAAAATATTGACGGGTTCTAATAATTCCCTTATGATTGATATAGGAATTATTAGTGCGACATTGCTGACAAATAAGTATCTGTATATGCATTTCATAACATTGCGAACAGTTGCTTTTGAAACGCCGTGTATATCTACTAATCCGTGATATTGACATCCGTTTCCCAACTAGTGAAGTGCTGTAAGTAGTCTTTGGTTAGGGGACAAAGCAAAATTTCGTCTTGTTGGGGTTTCAAGGTAAGGCCTTATTCGTTGCAACAAATATTCAAGAGATTCACTATTAATTCGGAATTTTCCATTGAATTCGTAACTGGTATTTATTATATAATTGATTCTTTGTTTGAATAATCGTATTTATTAAACTCATCATCACTACTCGAAAACATTGCTTTTTTTAATAAATAAATACACGATATAATAATTTATATACACGCTGATGGTTACAAATTAAGTTTATGCATATTTTTTGACGGCCAATCTCATTTGGCTAACCATACTTTTCTTTTCATAGGTACTTCCATGCTAGATATTCCGAGGAACTCAAAGACATTGTGCCTTACCAACAATCAAATTTAGTCTCGACTTTAATGCAAAAGTCGAAACTAAAAAATATTGCGTACCAATAACCAAAATAATCATTGAGTTAACCCTAATGTCGACTCTAACTTTCGATCCTGAGGAAGTCGTGTCTAACTCATGGTTTAAGTTTAAGTGTTCAATTGGTAATAATTTGCGTTAAAATTGAATAAATGGGTTAGCGGAGTGGAAGGATGAAATCAGCAAACTTCATTTTTTTAAATAAAATAAATCGACAATTATTATTCGTCAAGCAAAAGAAGCCTTTGTTTTTTCATGGTTGGTTTGTGGTTTTTGTTTTGTAAAGATCCTTATTGAAGATATTTGGAATTCCTGCTATGGCTGTTAACATTTTTCGTCTTTTTGACCTGATGGATGTATTATCCACTTGAAAAAGAAATGTTTACCCAAACCAAAAATGTGTTTTGTACATTTCATTATCAGAAATCTCTGCTAAATTTATTTCCTATGTGTATTTATTTTTGCGTCCTGAAGCTGATTTTTGCTCGAAAAAATCGGACAATTTTGCGAAAATCGTACAAGATTTGACTTCCATTGTACTAGAATTTGTACTTAAGTCGTGTTTAGTAAACCCTTCGATTAATTTGGTTATTGGTAGGGCAAAATTAAAAGTCGAAATTAAAGTTAGTTTCGAAATTAGTAAAACTCGAGTTTAGTGATTGTTTATTGGTATAAGGCCCATTATCCATCGAAATGCAACTTTTGGGCGCCCCACAAGACAAGCAACTAATGCTAATGGACATCAATTTTCTAAAACTCCTTCTGTTACAGGACAAGCAAACTCGCTTCCTGCGAATATATTTCCAAAAGACTACAATTTGCAGCAATTTAAGTGCAGAACTAACATACATCTCCAAGCATCTCGGGGCGCTGATGTAGCGTTATAGGTTCGCCTTTCCCGGGAGAAGTATTTAAAAAAAAAGACTGGCACCACGCCACCTGAAAAAATCACTTCTCTTTGATGGGCGCGTCAACATTTGTTTGCATAGACTTTAGCGATGCCACCTTGGGCATCACCCCACTGTCACACCATTTCGGTGCACGCCTCGTCTTATGCGATAAAACTTTGCTGCCTCATTAGCACCACAAGGTATACTCTGTATATTAGGTTCTGTGTTACATGCATTATAAATCTTTCTGGAAATTACGTAATTCGTCAGATTCACCCTATTAGTATCCGGTTTTGAGGTATTTCATCGAGTTTATAATTTCCGTCTATGCTCCTGTGGCTGAAATTTAAACGCATCTCCCTGCAATCATCGATGAACTTGGAAGTAGTTTTATTGTGGCTAGCTGTCGACGATTTAGCAGTAACTTAGACAACTCCCTAATTCCCAAGACTTCGGTCTCCAAGACTCTGAATGCCTTCCCGATACGCATCCAGAGTTTAGTCCGTATTGTGTGCTAATCTAAATATATATTAATCGGCGACACTATTTCTTGTGTTACAAGGAAGATATAGCCTACCTACGATCAAAATAGAACAAAGAACCTACTAAACGGAACCCGTTCAGATATCGCCAGAATCACGGCAATAACCACGGGGCATTGGCCAATTGGAGACCATGCGTCCAAACTAGGTATCCCACTCTCATACAACCCTCATTGCCGCAGTTGCGGTTGCGGATATACAACTGAGAAAGAAACTCTCTCTCATAGTCTCATTTCCTCTGCAAATGTCCAGCTCTAGCGCCAGACTGCGCGCTCTGAACCAAACATTCTTTGACGACTTTAGCGACATCTCGGGTAAAGGGATACATGATCTTATCCGCCTTCTTAATTTTACAGGTTGGTTATATATAGATGCCGACCGGACGACATCGTTAACAATTATCACAAATTAGGTCACACGAGGCATGGTAACAAAACGGCTCATTCTAGTGCTAATTGGGTTCAAAGGTATGAACCGCCACTTCTTGTACACGTACAATTCAATTCAATTTTTTCAATTCAATTAATTCTTTATTCAAATATGTACAAGTATGAAAAATTACAAAAATACAAAGCAAGTTTTAAATATAGCTAGTACATACAGAATAGTTAGTGACATCTGTATTTGAGAAAAATAGAGATGATGTCACATTATATATATTTAACTTTGTGGGGTGTACAAAGGTCGATAAAAAGAAAAAGAATGAAAGTTAAGATTGGAGAATTACAGCAATTTAAGAAAGAAAGAAAATGCTATCTTTAACATGTGACAAAAAAGGAAAAAAAAATAAAAATAAATAAAAGAGATAAAAATCAATAAAAGAGAATAAATTCAAACAGTATCTATTACAGCTACTTAAACAACTAAATTTAGCAAATAAGCAATTCTTTTCTATATTATTAAAAAAAAAAAAAAAAAAAAAAAAATACGAATACCTATTCCACTTCTTAATAGAGGGCGGGGTCGAATGGAATACTCTCTGAGTAGTATATTCTGTTGCCGTTCTGCTTATGCATGTTTCTTTGCGTTGCGATTCGATCAGTTTTTTCTTGGGTACGTTCGTCTGTAAATATTGGATCTTCCGTCGGGTTATATTGCTATACTATAAATAGAGGAACCGTTAGCGCCCTTGTTACCCTGAAACTGTGCGACAGGCGTCACACGTGAATTCTGTAAGGCGAAAGATGGAGAGAGAATTAAGGAAAGAGTGCCCAACCACAAAACTGAATTTATTTAAGTGGTAAGATTTCGACCATTTGATGAGCCTAGTTATGTATTTTTATTTTTGAAGTTTACGACTTGAGTGGATTTCCTCCAGTTTATTTTCTTTGGTATCTATACCCGATGCTCAGATTAAAGAGCAGGTGAGGTAGGTATGCATGGTTCAAAAATAACTTTACATTTTAAAATTTTAAATAAATACTCACCTCGTTTATGTATTCCGATAGCTGCTTCAAATATGGTGTTTCGATTTAGCATTGCGGCCTATTAGCAAATGTAGCCTACACTTTCTTCGTTAATCAGAAAAAGGAAGAAAAACTGTTCTTCTGAGGTTTAGCTAAATGCCTCTATTACTGACAAATCATGATGAGCGCATTGTCCGGTTTTAAGGATCATACTATAATTCATTTCAAAATACTTTATTATATCTTTATCACCAACATTCGTTGTCTTTCTCTGTTCTTACTACTATGCTCCAAAATTGCTCTGCTGTAGTATTGTTCTGTCTTTGCACTATTAATCGCTTTACTTTTTCAATAATCAGCTGATGCACTGCTCGAAGTGCTGAACAGAATCGCATTACAAAACAATACACGGGGAAACAAAGACTTTAGTCAATCTTGTAGCCCGACCACAACACCATCTGCCATCAGTATCAGAAACTATCCTCAACTGACCACACCGACCACCACACCGAATAAACTTTCGCCACAATTTCCCATTAAAATGCAATTCTCACTTTCACAAGAACTCTGGAAATAATTCAATTAATTAACCACGGAATCGTCGTCGTCGTCGTCGTCGTCGGACACTGCACTAGATTCCAAATTAACTCCATTTATCCTCGTAACAATCTTTGTTCCCATTCGCTTGTACATGACCTCAAAAGCCCTCCAGAGAGATTTCAAAAAAACAATCCACAGCCGAGAGAAATCCAATTGTTCCCAATCCCAACCCTGTATGTCTGCAGCACAAAATGCTTCCTTCCTTCCTTGCGAGCCGCCTACGACAACGACCACGACATTGTCGTCTAGTCGTATTAGTATAGATACTCAGCTCAGATACCCAGATACTCGTACTTTCTTCTTCTTCATGCCTACATTAGCAACGTCCACAAAACGACGACCAAATGAATAATTAGCATTTCCACTGACCACAAAGTTGAAAATTATTTTAAAAAGGATTAATCCTCCTCCTTTGGCTATGCGCTCCTCCCTTGCTTCGCCACGAGCTGGGCGAAAGATGTAAAATTTTGTGTTGTTTTCCAGCACTTTGCATAAAACCATCATCAACGGCCGGCCGGCCGCTCCTGCCGTCTATTAAGTGTTCATTCTATTACTTGGTTCTCATTATACGGCACAGCCATCAGGACAGTGCTACGCATAGGAAAATAAGATAAAGACTTTGGGTTCGTCTTCACCGTTTTTTTTCTTTTCTCAATACCGGTGATGACAGTTTTAACTTTCCGATTAAGAACTTTTTCAATTCGTTAATCTGAACAGAGTCTGAGTGTCCTGTCGTCCGTCCTTCCTCATTTGTGTGAGTGTCTAATTTTTGGTTGATTTTTGCTTGGAAAGGTAGAGTGTCGCCTATTTTTTTTACTGTGCGTCCTATGTTTTTTGACGGGCACTCTTCAATTCTAATGGTGAAGTCGTTAAGGATTCATAAGTTAAATGAAGTAACTTTTCTTCGAATGTTTTATAATTGCAAGGAATTTTAATATTTTCCTTTTTGTGTGTATGTGTTCCTTGGAAAAAGGACCAACTTGGAATA
Source organism: Cheilosia soror (assembly GCA_949372485.1). Lineage (NCBI taxonomy): Eukaryota > Metazoa > Arthropoda > Insecta > Diptera > Syrphidae > Cheilosia > Cheilosia soror. Next base: position 92,725,751 of record OX443561.1, on the reverse strand, counting down.
ACGAATTTTGATGATGTTGTTTCGGTTTTTTTGAAAAGTTTCCCACATTCTTTAATATTAAAATTGAAATTAAACAATTTGATAGAGTGGTGAGTTGTTGAGGGAAATTGCCTGTCATAACAAACAAAAAGTTGAACTTGAAACTTTGCCAACGTTTAGGTAGGTACTCGTGTATTATTATTGCCCTAAAATATATGTGTGTGCAAACATGGTAAAATATTCCTACATAGTACTTTTAAATGGAATGAAAATAAATACAGGAGATATGTTAATTTATGTCTACCTAGTACATTTATGTCTAAGTGCATAAAGCAAACTTTTTCAAAAAAAACTCGGAATCTCCCAACGCAGATCAGAATCAGAAATGCACTCTAAATGAAGAAGAGGACGAGGACGAAAAAAAAATGAATTAAAAATTATTTTGTATGCTAAATGCAAATATGCTGCGAAATTTATATGGAATTTACCTCGAGCAACATGAAAATGAGTACACAGTGGGATAAAAATGTATTTGAGTCCGATGTGGAAACAGATCCTGGAAATAAATGCATACAAAGAGATGGGTTTTCATTTTTTTGTGGAAAAATTTGTTAAAATTTACGTTAAAAAAGATCCTTTTTTTGTGGAAAAATTTGTTAAAATTTACGTTAAAAAATCTATTTTTGTGATGGAAGGTTACATGGAATGTAACTGCTAAAAGTATGAAATTACTTCTTCCAATGTATCTTAAAATTGGTTTAATTATTTCTTGCTAAAATTGGCTTTCCAAATCTTTTTGTGATGGGTGGGCAGGGCATGGGAACAAGAAAGACCATAATTTATAACGAGATATTGATATTCACAAAGGTCATTGACCAAGAAAATAATGATGAAAACCGTTTGCATACCGATCTCGGAGACGAAGAAAATAACAACTGCTTTGGGGAAATTAATGAAGAAGAGCTTCTTACTAAAATTGTTAGTGAGGAAATTGATGATGATGTGGAATTTTTCGATCAAATAGTACCTGCACCAACACCAACAACTAATTTTTCGACTATGCCGACGAACAACGAACGAAATTCACCAATATAAGGCATTTTTTACTATCGAAAATATTGCCTTGATGCTCATAAATCATGCAATTTTTATTAGATTTAAAAAAAAGTGTTCGTACCATGTCGATGGTGCAGAAAGTGAAGGATTACACCTAAAAGACATCGACCCTCCAACCGTTCACAGTAAGCACCTAGAGGACGTTTTACCAGCAAAATAACCTCAACTCCTCACCACCAACGACGAATTGTACAAATTTGTACATGACAGATGACAGTAACAACAGTTCAGAGGATGCCTTTATTGACGAGGCTTACCTACCTTTCTAAATTAATACCTACATTTGAACATTGACTTGATTATTTTTAACTAACTATACTGACTAACTCACAAACTGGCAAACACGGTGTGCAATGTAAGTCTTCATCAGCGTCTGTTTAAGAATTAGTTTGAGCAATAAAAACTACAAAAACAAATTAATACAACATTGACAAAATTAGAGGCCAGATCACGTAAGATGAAAACGATCGAACGACATTGTTTTAAAAATGCTATGGTTTATTGCCATAGACATGATAGAGACTAGTGTTGCCAGGCGAAAATGTTAAAATCCAGTCAAATTTGACTGTTTGACTGGATTTTTTCTCTCCGAATCCAGTCAAAAGAAACAGTCAAACATTAAAAACAAAAAATTCCAGTCAAAAAAACAGTCGAAAATGTAAAAAGCTATTTTTTCGGAAACAATAATAGGTGGGTCATCGTGGTTTCTTTTTAAATCATAGGTAATTTTAACACTGACACCTGCTTCCAGCTCGAAATCTTTACAGAAAGCCAGTATCATACCTGCGCGTAACGAAGTGAGTGACAGTGACAGTTTTGATCATTTTTCTCCGAAAACAAAGCTGAGAACAACGTTTCGGTCAACGGCGGCCGTTACAGAGCCATGTTAACCGACTTTTTTTTTACTGGAATTTAAGACATGGATTTAGACGTCCTCTGATTCATGCAGGATTGAACGCCATGCCACACAGCCCACGCCACAATCGATCTTTTGCGCACTAACTTCCCAAAACGTGTTATCAGTCGTCTCGGCGATGTCAATTGGCCTCCTTGGAGCTGAGATTTGACAATCCGCCCTCCGCACTCAAGGCCAACATCATCCAAGCAATCCGTTAGCTACAGCCCGAGACCACCAACAATGTCTTGGACAATTGGAGTAACAGAATACGCTACTGCGAAGCCAGCCGAGGCAGCTACTTGAACGACGTTGTATTCCGTAATTAATGGGAATGTTTGCTCTCACTAATAAAGCCATAATACATGGGAACAATTTTATTTTGTTCATTTTATTGCATTTTTAAAAAGAAACTTGTATTTGGCCCACCCTTTATATTTTGATCTATAGTATTCTTTACAACTTTTTGTATAACTTCTTCAAGTATTTCAAAATTTATACAACATTTTTTTTTATCTCGAAAATTAGGTAGATATTTCTCATGGTCAAAATAGAGTTGTGTTTATTTTTTGTTTCTAAAATCTGGAACAAAGAGCAGTCATAACTCAAAACATAAACAACATACAACATACAACAAACCGAATTAAATGCAAAGGAAATCATTCAAAATTCTCAAGAAACGCTGCTTTTTTTTCCAGTCAAAACCGAAAAAATCCAGTCAAATTTGACTGGAAAACAGTCAAACTGGCAACACTGATAGAGACAGCTTTCATCAAAACGATATCGTTCAATCATTTTCATTTTACGTTATCTACTTAAGTTTGGAAGTATTTTTTCAAAACCTATTAACAGTTAGTAAAAATTGGGCAAAAGGCGTTGCACCTCCCATACGAAAAAAAAAACCAGTAAGACAATTATCTTCGACTATGCCGAAACTCATATACCCGGTACTATAGTATTGTAAAAAATATTTTAGTATATTAAAAAATTATATATTTGTATGGGAGGTATGGGTAGTTTTTATTCGACTAAGCTCATTTTTTGTCAAAAAAAGTTAAATATTATTAAAATAATATGTGCAAAGTTTAAACTTGCTATCTTTACTGTAGCTATTTAAATTTAATTTTTAACATCAAAAAGCTATATAAATCCGATATTTTTGTATGGGAGTTAGTAGTAGTTTTCATCTGATATTGCTCATCTTCGAACTTAGCCTCAGTTTGGTGGATAAAAGCTTACGTACCAAATTTCAAGTCGATAGCTCTTAAATTACGGCCGTAATCGTGTGGACAGACAAACAGACGGACGGACATCGCTGGATCGACTAAGAAAGTGATGCTGATCAATAATATAAAAATAACGTGCTATGCTGATTTTGTATCAATGACTGAATAATACATCAGGTTAGACAGACGCCACCAAAACAACATGGACGACACAGGCTGCCAAGATTAAGTCTTGGTTGAAGATCTTCTTGGTCGTTTCGAACTTAAAATTCTTCGAGTTATTTTTGGTCCCGTAGGCTTTGACGGCTGTATAGCGACGTCGACCTGGTAAATTAAATTACGTATCAGTCGACTAAGATAACTAGGACATGTAGAGTGACATGGACACCAACGTTCCGGCCCGAAGAGTCTTCGATTCCAACCCGGAGGGACAACGCAGAAGAGGAAGACCTCGCCTTAGGTGGAAGTGGAAGGGGACCTCAACTAACTTGGAGTGCGCAACGAAGTTGGTTAGCTAAATATCGGAAATAACTAGAGAGGCGTGTTTGTTGAGGTCCAGGTCCACCCCGGAGTGTAGAGCCACCTAAGTAATTAAGTAAAGAGTAAGTAAGATCGCAATAGGGCGCAGTAGCGCAGTGGTTAGTGTGCTGGACTGCTGTGCGAGGGATCCCAGGTGCGATCCCTGGAAAAACATAAATTACATCTTATTGTTTTTTCTACTGCGCCACCTCTCGCGAACGTCTGGCAAACATCCGAGATAACTGTCCTGAAAGAGCTTCTCAATTCAGCCGTTCGGACTCGGCATACAATTGTAGGTAGGTTCGGATCTTGTTGCTTTTCCCCTTAAAAAAATCATTGCCAAAAATATTGATATTGTAAAAGAACAAGAGGAAATCCTATTGAAAACCGTTATCGTTGGCCGGCCAACCGTACAAGAATTAACTGTTCCGCACATCCACATATTCAGTCACATCAACATTGTGTGCAACTACCACGGATGAAGACCTGTCGGCACAATTTCAAAATTGCGTACAAAACAAACAACAAATAAACACATCCAAGAGGATTTTTTAGTTAATAATAATATGCATTCAAAAATTGCACCTCAAAGTTCCACATTAAAATGAAAATTTTCCATCATCAGTCTCCGCAGTCCTGGCCCTCATAACGATGACGAGCGCAGATGGAGAAAACAAGTCAACAAGAAAACGACAAAACAAAAACCCAAGTGCTCCTTGCTGAAAAGATTTACAGGCTCACAAAATGAACTGTCATCTCTCGTTGGACAGACAAAAATAATGTGTGAATCCTTATTTCAACTCATGTGTACCATTAATACATATCTTTGTGTTCTTTTTTTTTTGTTTTGCACTGTTCTATACAAAATGTGCACCCTATGCTGTGTGTATCCTAGTGAAAGAGATGACATCTCGCATATAGCATTTTGTTATTTAATCTAAGGACATTTGCATTTTTCCTGCCTTAGCTTTTTTGCGAATTTTCTTTTTTTTTTGCGCTTGAAAGGATCCGTCTACACTACCCGATGCTTTTAGCAAATATTTAGCAGTTTTTTTCTCTGCGAGTTTGTCCTTTCTTTGGAGGACATTGAAAAAAAAAAAAAAAATGCTGGAATGAAGTAATAAGTAGCTGCTAAAAGGACAACGATGCTGTCGCGAGCACATACCTTATGAAAAATATAACTGTATGGAGTGAGTTACGCCGTATTTGTATTCTTCTAATACGAGAACAGACCTCGAGTGAAGCTGGCGCTAGATTTTGTTGCATTTATAATACGTGACTATTCAAAATCTACCCGGAAATCACTATGGAGCGCCTGTTTGTTTTGTGAAGAGAATAATTATGGAATTGGGTTGAAATGTGTAGGCTAATGAAAAGTCTTGATAGATAAAGGGTTTTAGCGGTGGAGTTTTTTAGGGCTAAAAATGAGAAACTTATTTCCTACTTCATGTAAGTTTGAACGAAATTAAGTCAAGTAGGTTTTGCTTTTTGGATAGATAAGAAATTTCAGACCTGATCTAACCTGTGGGTGTTGCTCTTGATAATTTAGATGCGGAAAATCGAGAATTATGGAGCATCCTATACTCACAGATCGCCTTTCTGTGATCCGCATCAAAGCTACTTTTCAAAACATAAGCCAAATATGTGCACACGCCCCTAGCGACGAGGCTGAAGATCCCATCAAGGAGGACTTTTATGACCTCCTGGATGGAGCCTACGGAGCCTGTCCGGAGTATGACGTAAAAGTTGTACTCGGGGATTTCAATGCTAAAGTCGGAAAGGAAATCATGTTTGGCGGGTTAGTTGGTAAGCACAGAATCCACGAAACGACAACAGACAACGGCTACCGACTAATCGATTTTGCAGCAGCTCGTAATACGGTGATAAGTAGCACTAGGTTTCCAAGGCTAAGGATCCACACAGCAACCTGGCGCTCTCCAGACGGTCGAACGGCCAACCAAATCGACCATGTGCTAATCGATGCGAGGCACGCATCCAACATCCTCGACGTGCATTCCGAGGGGCAAACGTTGACTCTGGCCATTTTCTTGTCGCGGCTAAATTCAGAGCTCGACTGTCCAACGAGAAGAAGCTGCGAACCGCCCAGAAGAAGTTATTCGACGTTGGACACCTTAGCACACTTGCAGTAGCCAGAGCCTACAGCGAGCGCCTGAGTATGAAACTCTGCTCTGTGCACTCACCTACCACAAACGCCAACAATCAGTGGTGCCAGTATCGCGACATCGTCAAGGAGGTAGCCGAAACCACCGTAGGGTACCAGCCACCCCAGAGAAAGAGCCCGTGGTATGATGATGAATGCGTGTACAGGAAAAAGGTGACGGAAGATGCACACAAGAAAGCGCTGCAGCGCAAAACAAGGGCAGCGAGAGAAGAGTATCGAGCAAGGAGAAGGGAGAACAAGTAAAAGTGTTATCATCGGCCTGGCCGATGCTTTGATACCCTCCACTGAATAAAAGTCCTGCAAAATGTTTGCCACGCGAGTTAGTATGTGTCTAACATTAGTTTTGTATGGGAGGTAGCAGAACTACTTTACCGACATAGACAATTTTCAATATCAACCTGACGACGGTTAAAAAAAGTTCTTTCATAAAATTTCATTCACCTAAGTCGATTCGTTTGGACGCTAAGGTGTTTTCAACAGACAGAGAGATACATGAGTCGAATATTGGCTTTGTATGGGAGGTAGCAGAACTACTTGACCGATATGGATCATTTTTATTACCAACCTGACAACCGTAAAAATAAGACCTGTCACTCAATTTCAGTCGCCTAGGTCGATTCGTTTGGACGCTATCGTGATTTCAACAGGCGGAGAGACACATGGGTCTACTAATGGTTTTGTATGGGAGGTACCAGAACTACTTGACCGACATAGCCCATTTTCAATACCAACCTGACGACGGTAAAAAGAAGTCCTCTCACCAAATTTCAATCGCCCAGGTCAATTCGTTTGGACGCTATCGTGCTTTCAACAGACAGACAGACAGACGGACAGACAGACAGACAGACAGACAGACAGACAGACAGACAGACAGACAGACAGACAGACGGACATGGCTAAATCGATTCAGAATGTGATCCTGATTCAGAATATATATACTTTATAGGGTCTCCGGTGAATCCTTCTTGGCGTTACAAACGTAATGGCAAAGTGAATATACCTTCCTGTGGAGGGTATAAAAAGAAGATCCTGCGTAGAAAGGAAAGGGGGTAGGTACGCAGCTTCCCAGCTCAAGGAGATCGAAGAGTCGCGCGATCGTAATAACATCCGGAGCATGCACCGAATCATCAACCAAGTATGGGTGGAAGAAAACATGCCCGATGACTGGACTATCAGCTCCATATGCCCCATCTACAAAAAAGGCGATCTCGTACTGGAGCAGATAGTGCGCAGGGCAGGTGTCAACACGGAAGGCACTATCTTCAACAGGTCCGTCCAGCTGCTTGGCTATGCTGACGATATTGACATCATCGGTCGCGCTCACGGCGATTGAAGAACAGGCGAAATCCGTTGGGCTTGAAGTAAATGAGGACAAGACTAAGTACATGCTATCAACAAACAAACAAGCATCTGTCTACCGCCTAGGACAAAACGTCACTATTGATAGCAACAATTTCGAGGTAGTTAAGGAGTTCACCTACCTCGGAGTAAACGTAAACTCCACGAATGACACCCTAGTGGAGATCCGGCGAAGAATTACCCTAGGAAACCGTTGCTACTTCGGTTTGGCAAAACAACTGGGTTCAAAACTCCTAACTCGAAGGACGAAATGTGTGCTCTACAAAACCCTTATCCTACCAGTTCTGCTTTATGGCGCCGAGTGCTGGACGATAAGCAAGAAGGGAGAGCTGATACTGGGCTCCTTCGAAAGAAAAATACTTCGGCGGATTTTTGGTCCTGTGTGCGAGGAGGGCGAATGGAGGAGAAGATACAACCGCGAACTCTATGAGCTGTAATGTGGATGTATTCCAAAAAGCCAAAACACGTCGACTACATTGGCTCGGCCACATCGAGAGAATGGACCAGCTAAGAGGATCTTCGAATCCCGGCCCCCAGGTTCGAGAAGACAAGGAAAACCGAACCTCCGTTTCAAAGACCAAGCCATCGCGGATGCCAGAGCGCTTGGTCTGGACAATTGGAAGCAGCGTGCCCGGGATCGTAGAGGATGGAAGGCTGCAGTGTCTCAGGCAGAGACTCTTCACGGGTCGGGAGACCGTTAAGTAAGTAAGTAAGTATACTCATACTCACAATGAATGAATGAGGTTGCTTTGTGGATTTACTATAAGGGTAATGCCTGTATCCTGATGAAAGTCCTTGCAGATGTGATGTGGCTAGAAATGGGGTGGAGGGCAAGTTATCAGATTTGAATGTATGGCAACAAAAGGGCGGTTAGTTGATCGTTAACCTTTGTTATAATAAAAACAGCCGTGTGTTGTTATCTCTTATACGTTTAAAATCGCTCAAATGCCCATTGTACACCAAAAAACAATTCCTCAAATATTATTGATTAGAGTCCCATAGGCAGTCCACATCATTCACTAAACCAACTATTGTCACAGACCCCATATTAGCCCATCACAAATTCAACGCTATAGTTATACTTATACTAATTAGTTTATAAGTGGACCCACTTAACTTATCGGAAGGAATTGTCGCATTCCAAGGGGTATACTATACACATTCATCATCTTTAGTTTCCCTGTGCAGCACGTATGACAATTTCCGGTACAAATGAGTCGAGATCAACTCAACGAAAAGGACGTTTTCGTAGAGCGTTTTGTTTAACATTCAAACAGTTCTGCGAAATTAGCAGTGTTCATGGAATAAAATATTTTCACGACAAAGACATTAACAATGTTGGAAAGTAAGTCCGCAAACAATTCTGCGATTATAGATACTGCTTTTGAAATCGACTTCTTTTTCAGATTTCTATGGATTAGCATTGTGATAGCAATGTTCATCTGTGCCATTGCTATGGTCTATAGCTTTTATCAGGACTTTGCAAGTAATTCCGTACGTATGAATATTGAGGACGACCATATGCCACTGGAAAACTTAATATTTCCCGCTGTGACTATATGCCCACCAACAATGTACAACTACCCGAAAGTGAGGAGATTCCTTCAGTACTTGTAAGTAATACCTATCATTAAGAATGTCTATACTTAAAGTATTAACAATTTTGCGGTGACTATCACATTTTTTTAATTTTTGAATTGGCCTTAAGGTATACCTACAAGAAAATTGAAATTGAAAATATAAGGAATCCTTCAATATTAATAAAAAGAAAAGAGCAAATATCCTGGACATATTTTGTAGCAAAATAGAAAAATCGTATGAGGTATCTATCAAAGGGCATGGTAGTGCCTGTAATGACCCTGAGGGAGACGGAGAGGTAAATGCGGTGTGCACGCCTAGCGATGCTCTGATGCTAGCTCGTCGTTGGGTGGGTTCTTGCATCCCTTCACCGATCTCACATCACACTAATTAATTATTGCGTGCACTATTAAAATCGAAAAAAAAACTAAATAAAATAAAACTAAACAAAACTATTAAACGTAACCCGAGTAAATGTAGTATCAAAATAATAGGATGAATCAATCTCTGTTCTGAGAACTCAGATGTAATTTGTTCTCAAGCCTAGCCCTCCCAACCATGTGCTCAACGATTTCGTAGCACCCTTGTGTATCCACCCCACTCGTATCAAACTTGAATCACTTACACCAGCCAAATCAAACACTAGCTTTAGCACATATTAATTTTTAGCATAATTTATTTAACAAAAAAAAATCCAATATTTTACGGTAAATTTCATTATCAAAAAAAATGTTTCAGATAGTTAGGTAACATTATATATATATACGTATAGCATGATATATATGTATGTGTTTAGGCATAAAGGTGATGTTAAAATTTAGGTATTAGAAAGTATATATGTAATTCAATAGTGGATCTAAGGTATTCTTATAATTATTAGTTTTCAATTTTATCTAGATATAAGTTTAATATGTAAATATTAACAGTAAAAAAAATTAAGATCTTACGTTCGGCAGGCCTGACGATGACGTTGAATTGATGAACGGGATTCTTTGAATTATATCGTTGCTTTTTTTTTCTTTTTCTCACCTTAGGTACACTATACTAGGTATATCTTTTTTTTTTTGTAATTATTTCACTTTTTATAGAGACTTAGCTAATAATATTTTTTTTCTTTTCGAACACTTTTATATATATATTTTAACACACTAACTATCTAAGTATACTATACAATGAAATATTCAGAAATGTGCTTTTTCACAAAATTAATATCGGAAGTTAAATTTACGTTCTTATATTATAAAACTAAACATACTACTAGGACAACAAAAAAAAACACAAAGCGATGCAGAAGACGCGGCGACGAAACTGGAACTGAGGAGAATGGCACTGTGATGACGATGCGCCTTGGCGTGGGAGATTTGCTGAGCAATTGAATTGCTGAATACCAGTGGATATTGGGTCTTACTTTGGAGACTTTTTGACCTCTGCACGGCGCGTGCTGATTAAAATGAGCGTACCAGTAAATCAAACGCTTATGAAGGTTTATATGTATATACGTTTTTTCCTTCTATAATGAAGAGCTTGTCAGCACGAGAGATTTGCGGACCAAATAAATAGCGGGTCCAATAACTTGTTAGCAAATTGATAATCGGCGATATTTGTTTCCCAGTGCTTAATTCGCTCACTGCACACTTTGCTGATAAAAGCAGATTTTGGGATCTTGATTCGATGGAGTAAATCAATAAATTGACTCTTTTGCTTTTCAATGATTTTGGACGATGAGTGTATGCGGGTTACCACTTTTAACTTTTTATTGATATCTACTGATTTTTAGTTTTAAGTTATTTTAGTATTAAGTTTTACTTTTAACTTTATTTTAGATATGGTTTCACTAGTTTTAACTTTAGCGTATTAAATATAAATTGTCGAAGTAGATACTTTGAGATGGTGTTACACTGTCCAACGCTCCAATGAAAAAGAAAGATCGCGCGGAAAAATAAAAGTGGATACCTCCAACAAGAAAACCCAAAAATGGTGGAACCATTTCCGCGTACACTGAACTATGCTCTAGTGTACTAAAATCTAGCTCGAATGGGTCTGTTCAATGTACATACACAAAATGCATTTTCAAGTCAAGTAGGTATAACCATCACATGCCCCAGCCAAGTTCTCTAGTAAAGGCACTACTACAGTTTTTACAGGAACAAACTCAGGCTGTTTTTGACCCCCCTCTAACTTCGGAACCAATGAAGCCAAAAACTTCAAACTCGAAACATTTAACAAACTCATTAAAAACGTCCACCTCACCAAATTTCATCTCTATAGCATTAGTCGTTCTCAAAATACAGGACTTCAAAAATCCCAAAAACCGTAACTGACTGACTGACTCACTCACTCACTTGCTCACTTAGATGATGATCTTCAAAATTATGAAGCACTTCCGGCCATCCTAGAATCGTGAAATTTGGTAGAATGCTAGATCCTATGGTGCATACACTGGGAAAAGTCCAAAACTTGAGATTTTGCATTCAGGGGCGTGGTAAACGCCCACTTTTGAAAATTGGTTCTCTTATATAGAACAGCAAAAAGTAACTAGTCAGCCACGAAAAGTAATGAGATCTAAATGTACGCCAAGTTCTTAGTTTAACATTTATGTTTTTGGTGTGATCTATATAGACTAAGAAGGCTCTTCTCAATAAACCCAATCAAACCAAGCTATTTCATACAGACGAATGGCTCTTTGACGTGACTTGTAGCATTAATGTGAACAATTAAGCAATCAGCGGACTACTTTGGTCAGGTTACTTCGTACGTTGCATTCGACATTCTGTTTCATCTGTCCATCCATTGACATTTTTAGCAGGCAAACGCTAACCTCTGTCGCCGTTGGCCTTAAATTATTTTTACACCAGCCACGTCCCTCTTTTGAACACTTTCAGGATACTTCCAAGCCCAGCTACAGTTTGATAAAAACGTCCAAGTCACAATTCCTACTATAGTATATAATTAAGGGTTCTTGAATGACGAGTCGATCCATTTTCTCACAGATGGATAAAAAAAACTCTGGACGGGATTGTCGGGGGGTGTATTATATTCTCAGATTTACTATATCTCTCTTTCCGATCCATGAGCAGGGCTGACTTCGAAGATTTTGAAAAAGGGGCAAAAAAAAGGGGATTTGCGTACAAAAAGGGGCAATACTAATCTGCCCACAAATGGCACAACAAAAAAAAACTAAAACGAGGGAGTTCACTAAGGTTAAGTGGCTTACACATATTTTCATCTCGTTCTACCTTATTGTTGCATTGAACATGGTTATAGCTAAACTGTTAATGCCTAAACTTATGACAATAGGACATAAATAGCTGATAGCTGATACCTCTGGCCGATAGAAAAAGGACGCATTCAGATCCCAATTAATTGTGAAGTAGTTTCATCAAGTAGGTATTTATTATGTCACATTTCGTATTTCATACAAAAAGTGATTTTTTTTTCAAAATGGGAAGAACTATCAACGAAATACAGAAAAGGGGCAAATATGGACAATTTTGGAAAAGTGGTCTCATTGGGGATAGAAAGAAAAAAAGGGGAAAAATGCAACTTTAGTCGCATAAAGTCAGCCCTGTCCATGAGTGTAGCGTATTCTAGTAATGGCGATTATAGAAGTCCGCTAAATACATCTTCTCGAATAGCCTAGTCAACTTTCAACTCATGAAAAATCTCTAATCTGTCTAATGCAACAAACCTTCGATGGACAAGTGTGAGTACAAGTTGACTTCTCACATTAAAATGTGCTGCTTTTTAAGGGCTACATATAGAGCAATAACAAATCTATATAGAGTCATGATCTACCGAACTTAGTCATCTTATTTGGACTACGAACTATTGAAACATCGTTCCATTTTCCCCATTTTGCTAACATGCTACCCTAATGAAGTTTTTTATACCCTCCACAGGAAGGTATATTCACTTTGTCATTACGTTTGTAACGCCAAGAAGGATTCACCGGAGACCCTATAAAGTATATATACCGTAAATCAGGATCACATTTTGAATCGATTAAGCCATGTCCGTCTGTCCTGTTGAAAGCACGATAGCGTCAAAACGAATTGACCTAGCCAAATGAAATTTTGTGAGACGACTTCTTTTTACCGTCGCCAGGTTGTGAAAATGGGCTATGTCGGTCAAGTAGTTCTGGTACCTCTTATACAAAAACCACTATTAAACCCACGTCTCTCTTTATATGTTGAAATCACGATAGCGTCCGAACGAATCGACGTAAGCAACTGAAATTTTATAAGAGCTCTTATATTTATGGCCTTCAAGTTTGTATGAAAAATGGTCCATGTCGGTAAAGCAGTTCTGCTTAGACACATATATATTAATTCACATGGCAAACATTTTGCATGACTTTTATGCAGTGGAGGGTATTATAGCATCCGCTGGGCCAATTTTTATTTTTTTTTTTAAATACTTCTCCCGGGAAAGGCAACTTATAACGCTTCATCAGCGCCCTGAGATGCTTGCAGATGTATGTACGTTCTGCACTTAAATTGCTGCAAATTGTAGTCTTCTGGAAATATATCCCCAGGAAGCGAGTTCCAAAGTTTGCTTGTCCTGTAACAGAAGGAGTTTTGAAAAGATGATGTCCTCGCAGTTGTCAAGTGTAGGTACTGTATGGTCATGAGCATTAGCAGCCTGTCTTGTGGGGCGCCCAAAAGTTGCATTTCGAGGGATACTGTCCTTGAGTTCCTCGGAACATCTACCATGGAAGTACCTATAGAACAAGCATAGGTCAGCGACTTGTCTTCTGTGCACCAACGGTTGTAGATTCGATGTGAGTGTAGGGTCTCCAATAAGTCGAACTGCTCGTCTCTATATGCTGCAAGTAGGTTAAGTGAATGTTTTGGGGCCGAGCTCCATATATGGGAGCAATATTCCAGGCCTGGTCTAACCTGTGCTTTGTAGAGAAGGAGAAGTTGCTTGGGGCTAAAGTACCTCTTTGCTATAAATAGGTAGCTCAACTTAGCGGACGCCAATCTTGCGATATAGGATATGTGGTTCTGCCATGTGATTCCTGAATTGACTGTGACTCCTAACCCTTTTACTTGTGTTATGTTTTTTTTTTCTTTCAGAACTCTTCCCAATAATATGACTGTAGATGAGTCAATTGCTGCATTAGATCAACTTTATGTCATAGTCAGCAAAGTAAGGAAGTACGATGTAAGAAAGCTGGATCAGCTCCAAGCAATAGTCGACATCAATAATTACACAGAATACGACTTTCTGAAAAGAGTTAGCTGGAATTGTTCAGATTTCATATATCGGTGTAGATTTCAGTCCAAGATTGTTAATTGCAGTGAAACTATTACACCCTCGAAGACACATGCCGGATGGTGCTGTTCTTTTAACGTTGATGAATCATGGTAATGAAATACATTCAGATAAAAAATTTCACAGCAGCCTGAAAAAAATGTTCATTCTACTGAGGTGTACCTCTTTTGTTATTAATTTCTTTTTATAGGGAAATCTTTCAAAGGCACTCTGCTCTAAAGTTCGGGCCAGAAGGTGGCTTGTCTATCATTCTGAAGAACACCAAAGCCAATCAACCCTACCTAGACCAGTTTATTTCATCCGATGTTGAGCTGTATGTCCATAACCCCAATGAATATCCACACAAAACAAGTACAATCAACTCTATCAAGGAAAACCAAGAGGTGTTTGCTGTGGTCCGACCCTTGGAGTATTTAGCCACGGATTCGTTCAAGGCTCTCTCGGTCAAAAATCGACAGTGCCTATTGCCATCAGAACACTAATTCGGTTTCTTTAAACATTATAGCACTGACAATTGCAATTTTGAGTGCACTTTCAAATATTCGTATAATGCTTGCAAGTGTCTCCTGTACATGGCTTATAGCAGCTCAGCAAAGAACACTTGCAAATTTACAAAAATTCCTTGCATGTATAAAGCGTATAACAAAACTAGTAAGTGGATGTTTTCAGCTTGAATGGGAAATAATAACTAAGGACGGTTCTTCTTTTAGTTTCAAATTTTAAGAATATATCGATAAAAGAAAATAGTACGTGCTATTGTCCCACTAGTTGTGAGTATATCGAGTATGATGTTAAAATTACACATGCACAATTGCAGACTTCTATTGAATCCTTTGATCCGTTCTAGTAAGTGTGTAATGAATATTTACATCTGATATTGAAAAATTTACGCATATTGTGTTCACCTAGCAAGGGGATTAAGGAAAACTACACGGTGCTACATGTATTTATGAAGTCACAAGTCTACAGGCGGTACCGCAGGGATACATTGTCGGATGCTGTTATCCTAGTAGGTATGTTGGCAATATTTTCTGTTTTTGGTATTATGCTCAAACTAATACTAGTTCTCTTTAAAAGCAAACCTTGGAAGCGCGTTCAGCCTTTTCGTTGGGATGAGTATGATATCGGTCTTGGAGATTGCGTACTTCTTTACATTGGTATTGTGGCAAAACTATCAAAGAGGAGGCGGCAACAATGAGCTTGCCATTTAATCAGACCTTTTGGAAACAGAATTTATTTTGTTTTTTTGTGTATGTAATGTTTTTATTTTACACTAAGCAATTAAAAGACATGTTAAACAAATAAAAATAATTTTCGCACATATTAGGTAACATTTTCTGGCCACTATTCTCAGCGACTGAACGACGAGGATCATTCTTTTGTTTTGATTTTATCGGGGTCTTATTTATTGGCGTTACGTTTTTTGGATACATATTTCGGTACGTTTTTCAGTCAGTTTTTTGGGACCGTTTTAAGGCAGTTAATTGGGGTGCGTTGATGGCATCACTGTACTATTAAATGGCGCAAAATTAAAATTGCTTACGATGTTCGAATGTACATACTTCAGTTGTAATCTTGGTCTGGAAAATGGTGATAGTTCCGTGAATGATGATCTTGAGAAAGTATCGTAGTAGATCAACTTTAAGCCTCTCGAAACCCAAGTTCCTGGTTTTAATTCATTTTCATTCATTTATTCATTTTCAAATGATCCGCTTGTCCATTAAGTGGGTTGCGGGTGTAGGTTGCTCAAGTGGACCCTCCATAGCTCTCAATCCTCCGCCATCAACTCCAAATCATCAAGGGCAATCCCCATACGGGTAGAGCAGAGATTATGGACTTGATCTAACCATCTCATCTTAGGTCTACCTAGAGGACGCCTGCCTGATGGTAAGGAGCACGTCGTGGGATCCTGGTTGGGGACATGCGTTTAACATGACCAAACCACCGAAGCATGGACCGCTCCGTCCGGAGAAGTAGCTGCTCGACATTGAGTTCCTCACGTATTCTGGTATTTCTAATGCGATCTCTATGGGTCACACCAGCAATACAACGGAGAAATCTCATTTCGGCAGCTTGCATCCGCGATCTTATTCTTTCGGTTATTACCCGTGCAGTAGCGCAGTGGTTAGTGTGCTGGACTACTGTGCGAGGGATCTCAGGTTCGATTTCGATTCGATTCCCGGAAAAACACAAATTACACCTTAAAAGTTTTTTCTACTGCGCCACCTCTCGCGAACGTCTGACAAACATTCGAGAGTATGACTGTCATGAAAAAGCTTCTCAATTTAGCCGTTCGGACTCGGCATAAAATTGTAGGTCCCTCATATTCGTCCCAAAAATAAAAACTCACACAAAACGATAATGGTTGCGAGAAGCTAGGCCTAGGGTGTCTACCCGCCTGTTGCGCCACCTATTTATTTATTTATTTTTTTCATTACCCAAACCTCATGACCATAGGTAAGAGTTGTGGTTTTCGAAATATACGATTTTGAGTGTTTTTTTTATCAGCGATGCCACGCCCCTTTGTCCGATTTTGACCAATCTTCACAGGAGTACTCTACGGCCAATACCTTTGATTTGTTTAGCCTATCACCCAATCACCGTAATTACCGAAATTTTAGAAAAAAAAAAAAAACACAAAAATTGGTTGAAAATTACGGGCGACAGAGGGAAACAGTTTTTTCCTCTTTGTTTTATATATATAGAGATTATCCTGCAGTCAAATTCACAGTCAAAAGGACTTAACATACAATTCCCCCTCCTTTACATGGATTTCCTTAGGCTGTTCAGTTCATCCTGCACCCTTTATAATAATCACATTTTTATTTTTGAGTTGGCTTTCAGAAAAAAATGAAACAAAAAACGAAATTAATAAGCATATTGTCTCACAGGAATGTATCATGCATGTTAGTTTTTCGTCGCCGCAGGTATCCACCAACTCGGTTGAAAGTAGTCCCCAATATAGTAAGCGAGATCATGTAGTAAGTACAAGAGCAACTACCGCCAACAAAAAAAAAAAAAAAAAACCAAACAAATCTCCCCATGCCCACATGGAGCATAAAACTAATTATTATGAAGATAAAGACGTTCATGTGAAAGCATGGTATTCTAGACAGAGACATACAGTCCACTGCTCGGCATTCTGCATACCGGAGTGTTGTTGGTGTTGCCTTGGGGTGTTCACCGCAAGCGCTTGTTATACCGTCTGCGTCTGTGTATAATCCAGAGAGACGTTTCCGCTCTGCAGTTTACAGTGTGTCAGTGCCGTTGCTTGCCCGTGTTCGACTATTCCCCACAGGAAAGAATCCAATTATTCTATTATGCCATGTACTCGTTGCTAAGTTGTCACTCTTAATAGGATGACTCCTTTTCAAAACACTGCCACGTGTAGTCTTTTGCCAAGTTAATGGGTTTAACGCGAAACATTTCTTTCTTCGCCCCCCCCTCCCCTATTCAGGCGAATGTAAATGTAATGCCTCTGGTGAAATTCTTTATTATCCTGTATGAGTCTATGATGAAGAGTGGGCACGAAAACTCACTACAGCTCAATGGATGTGAGAATGCATGAATAGTGACAGTGACAGCTATCCTTTATTATACACTTCGTATTCATATATTATTTAACCTTTAAGGGGCAGGGATTAGGTTTAAGATAGTACAGTGGTATTTTCGGTTCCTTGTCTTTAGGCTTTAATGACATACTCATGCTCGTTCTATAATCGAAGGTATGTAGATACTGAAGAGAGTATACGGCTTAGAAGCCTATGGTTTTAAGTAAATGGCTATAAAGTAGCTTCGTTAGGAGATTTCTTCTTGTAATCGTCGGGTTAACAAATGCAGTCAACAGCGACACTCTTTTTACTCGTCATTTATGGTTTACGGTTTATCTAAACGACATTAATCAAATTTTGCTCTTATGTCAGAAACATTATATGCATAGGTAAGTCTTGGCAAAATGAAGGTCTTCCCCACATTTTCTATAGATACACGAACCATAGTCAAAGAAACAATTCAATTATTGCAGGAGTAATTTTTTGGGCGAAATTCCCGTTTTTGTTGGTCAGAAATTAGCCGCTCAAATTGGGCGATTTTGACGTTTTTTTTTTAATTTTTTTTAGTCTAAGGTTTATGCCAACAAGCTCAAAATCATATTTACGTCTTGTTAAGTAGCAAATCGAGCGCCATAGGGCGTCGCAAGTTTTCTTTTTTCACTGCTGTAATACTCCGAAGAAAGGAAAAGCATTTTGTTTCTCTTTACGAATACCAAGAGCAAGGTCGAAGAGAAATCCAATAGTTACATTGCAGTTGAAGATTATGGTTGGATTTGCATTACCACGCCACGCAATTTTGCATGACTTCAGAGAGAGAGATCCGTTTTTCCACAGTCAGGGCTAATGATCTGTAAAAGTAAGACCACAAGCCTAACAGTTGAATTTAGGCCGTCATAACTTTTCTCTCTCTCTCTCTGAAGTCATGCAAAAATGCGTGGCGTGGTAAAGTAAATCCAGCATTGAGCGCGTTTGTGTTTCCCGCATTTCAGACTGCTTGCTTCCTGAATGGAACTGGTATAATTGCCTTGCACTCAAAATTAAATAAGAGTTTTTCAATTGGTACGGGTCGTTGCCAACCAGATTCGTCAGGACTATTGCCGCGGTCCATTAGAGTGTTAAGGAGAACCAGAGGCAGTCAATTCCTCGCTGTGCACAAGATTTCGGACTTCCGCAGATTCCAACTTGGCGAATTTTGCATCGCATCCAAATAATCCATACGAGTAAAAAGTTAATAACATAGACAAAGCCGTTTGTTCGCTGACTTGGCTTCGGAGCGTTTGGAAGAGGACCCCAATTTTGGCCGAAAAATAATCTTTAAAGACGAAGCGCATTTTTAGATGAATGCGAGTATGTTAACGAGCAAAATTACCGGAAGTCTAGTAAGTCTAGACCCGTCCTTCTTGAAAAACAATTTAGTGAATCTTCAGTAACATCAACATTCACATATCTATGCATTTAGAAGGGCGTCGCGAAAATATTTCAATCTCTCTAGGGAGTCGCATCAGTATGAAAAAGATTGGGAACCCCTGGTATACAGTATACTACATTGTGAATCAATAAAAACTTTAAAATTTGTAAAGCCTTTGAAAACATCAGCCCTCATTATAGTGACACAAATCTAATCAAAATTTCACTACTAAAATTCAATTAAGGGCGATGGTATCAGTTAATCTATTTGCGGAATAAGCACCAACAAATCATCCTGTATCAATAAAATCCTTGCATATACACATGAGCCGCACTTCCTTCATATATTGAACAAGCAAACTATGCTCTTCAACAAGTCAGCCAACAAGGTTTCCTATATGTCGCTCCCAAGTCAACGGACATAGATATTTTTGTTTAGCTTCGCCTTCATGTAGGTATATACCCCGCACGCTTTCGTAACAACCTACCCTTCGCATCAAAACAACTTAAATCCCCCAAAATGAACACACATTACAAGTACTGGCATTGTAATTGTCCTCTGATCGAGTCCTCGTATATAGACGGAAAACAGGCAGCCACAAGAGACACCCAACTTGTGACTCAAGATATTAGTAAAACACACGCAGCATGTCCAAATGCGGCCAATGCAAGGCAAATAGTATTGAAATAGCCAACAGTGGCCGTCAGGGCATCAGCTATCTCCATCCTTGACATTCAACCATCTGGAAGTGATACAAGCACCGCAACAGCTTTCTGGTTGCACACCACTTCGGGCGTCTCCAGGATATTGGTCAACACAAGGAGCTCGTTTACTTGAAAGCCATAACAATTAAGCAATGGCAGACATTCAGCACAAACGATCTTCTTACTCTTATGCCTGGGCAACCAGGTCCCATCCAGTAGCACTATTGGGACATGCGGCTAGGGAGAGCAAACACTTTGATATTCATGTATGCGCATACATGTTGCACGCAGTACGAACCGCAATTATTGTGCCCTTTGGGCTTTGGAAACGCTTTATTAAATGGCTGCCACATCCGGAACTATGTATGTTGATTGTTATGTGTGGGGTATACCTTTCCTATATATAGGCACGGAAATAACGGCTCAAATGCTTCTGCCATGCACCATGCCATGCTGGATATATATGTACATGTACATGCTCAACAAATTCAAGCGCACTCATGTTGAAATCAATTAATTCATGCCCTTTGGGCAAATTCTATTGATGACGTCGAAATCCAACTCCTTAGATATATGAAGTTTTAAATTTACCCACACACAGCGCGCACCCGCTACTTGTATGTGGTAGTTGTGCAAATGCAGGATGTGCGTTACACCCTAGTTTAAAGGCGTTTGCTTAACGTTTAATTTGTGCGACTCACATGGCATCAGGTACGAATTTTCGCTCCTGGCGAATTTATTTATTCCAGCATGTATCGTATGTAATTTTATTATTGGAAAATTTCGCACGAAAATTGAATATCAGCCAGGATTAGCTGTCATCGTCTACTGCTGTTGTATGCAACTGACAATTCAATTTACTTTATGCTTGCCATCCGGGCAGGTTCGACGGGATCTCGTTATGAATTTAATAAAATTCAAAGTGAAATTGTAACTGTACCTGATCAGTTGTAGTTAATAAGCTGTCGAATTGGAAATTGTCGATGATGCCATTTTCATGGACTGCTTTTCGCTGTCAAATCTAACAAGGACTGAAGTACATCCGATTAAATGATGGACTGGGCAGTTAATTAAAAATTCGAGCCACAGCTTTCAGTGTCGAGCAGCTTCTTCTCCGGGGTCCAAGCATCGGTGGTTTGATCATGTTAAACGCATGTCGCCAACCAGGATCCCACGACGTGCTATGGAATCCTTACCATCAGGCAGGCGTCCTCTAGGTATAGACACAGGATGAGATGGTTAGATCAAGTCCATAATCTCTCATGTACTCGTATGGTAATTGCCCTTGATGATTAGAGTCGATGGCGGAGAATCGAGAACTACGAAGGGTCCACTTGAGCAACCTACATCCGCGACCCACTTAATGGACAGGCGGACCATTGAAAATGAATGAAATGAATGAGCTTTGAGTGACGAAAAGATTCTGATGTTCGTGCCTAATAACCCATTGAAGCTATGAGGCGACAATGGACTAATAGAGTTCCATACTTAAAGGACTTAGTTCCGCATAGGATAGGTGCCAAAAGTATATTGCTGTTGGCTTCACATCAAAATTGGAACGGAAGGCACCTTGCTTCATATAAGAAAACAGACTCAAGTTTAATATTTTCGAGGATTTCCAGATCACTGAACCGCCAATAATTGCTCATGATTGGCTTAGTTCGACTCAGCTGCTACATTTTCGTTCAGTGTGAATGGAACCTTAGCTCAGCCTACATAGACCAAGTCTTTAGAGAGAAAAACTCGCGTCAGTTGAATTTAAATTTTCCTACACGTCACATACGTCAGTGTCTTGTCAAATATTCTCGTTTAATTTTTTAACAGCTTTTGGCAAAAAGAAAATCCCACACCCTGCCATGGAGTATCCAACGCCAAAAGCAAACTTCGTTTCGTCAAAATTACTGTTGCCACTCTTTTTAACATCCCGTAATTTTATTCGGTGAATTTTTGATGAATTGAGCGAAAGCGATAAATGTAATCTATTTCAATTCAGGAAATCGAATCAGGACAAATCGATTCTTAGATGTGCGAAGATATATTGCCAGAAAAGCGCCAACCTATGCGTCGTGTGTCGAAAGTAAGTATCTATTGATGTGCTTCCATTTTTAAAGAAAATACATTACATTATCCTTTAATCCAATTGAATGGAAGGCAACGACGATAATGTTGAAGATGAGAAAAATGATATTAAAAAGAATGGTGGTGTTGCTGCGGGGGAGGTATGTCTTTTGAAAAACCGTCGCAAAGCCGACGCTGCGGAGAAGTCATGGAAATTGGCACCGAATAGGTATAATGTGCCAGGTGAAATTGGATTCAACAGGAAGGGAATGAAAGGTGCATTCTGGTCGAAATTGAAAAGGACACCCATTGGTGGCAGGTTGGGTAGACTGCGAACTGCATTCTATGATATTCCTCGTGATAGTGAGAAATTTCAAATGCGTTGTCATTGTCATAAGGGGAGATTTCTGACAGGTTGGATTGTATGTATATCATAATTCGTGGTTATAGGGTGATTTTCGATTAACAGATCCGAGGAGACGGAGGCCCACCTCAAGGCTCATGGTGAGTAGTCTACTCACGTGTTGGCGAGATCCAAACGAGCCCGGTCCGGCGAATTATTTTGCTGGCATTTTTACTCGAGAAGGGTAAGTTTCTTATGGTTTAGAAAATCTGATTGCAGTGCCCCCCTTACAGGTCATCAATAACTCGGGAGACACCTCCAGTCCCATACAAATTCCTTCGGCAATCGTGCGTACCTATTACAAGAGCTACTGCTTCGGTGAAAACATCCACATCTTTCCATCCAGGTCCAGGCCGTTACGACCTCTTGGACGACGAATGCTCTCTTCAAATTGCTTTAGAAATCGACAAGCAAAAGCGACTTAAATTTCGCCGCCTACCCTTCAACCGTGTTCAAGTACACAAACACAAACAAGTCCTCTCTGGGCGACACATAATCGGATATGGTTTCACAAGCCTCTTCCGGGGACCGCCTTTGCGGCCAGCTGTAGTAGTGTCAACTAAGAAACCCCACAAACTTGAACGTGAGATTAATCTATTTCCCAGCTTCGAATACATTCGAATGATTACCAAACCAAATCGTTTGGTACTGTCTATCAGAACAGAGGAGGTCACAAAGAAGCCTAAACCAATGCGCTACAACTGCATGGTGAAAGTAATTATCCGACGCCAGTTGCGGAGTAATAAGAAGATTGCATTCAATAGTGGGATGCCTAGGTTTAAGGACTCCGAAATGCCAACTTCGAAAAAAATTTACAAACCTTCACCGCTGGTTAATCATCCTGTAATGAGAACACACCCAAGTAACATCACATCGAAGTTGCATGCGTTGCCACAGCGATTGAGGGGAGTTTTCAACGAGAATCGAATAAGGTCCTTCAAGTTTCAGCCTTTTCCCCCGGTTAAGCTGCTTTTAGATGAGAAGGAAGTCCATTCGGAGTATGCTGCGAAAGCGGAAATATATCCGCAACAACTCAATCCGGTGGATTTTTTCAAAGATGAATTTATAAAGCGTTAACAGTGTTATTGGTTACTCCTTTTGTTTTGTTTTAATGTTGATTATTATGTTGTTAGGCCGGATCATTGATGTCACTGTATACCTTCTAATCCAGACTCATGCGATGAAATCTGGGACTAAAGATCATTCGGATAAATTTTCGCTTGAACGAACTGAGTGTATTTGCATCCGCCCTCGACAGAGTCCATGCTTCTGCATCATATACCCGAACGGGGGTGATAATGTCTATAAAAGTTATGCTTAGTTGTTCAACAAAGGGCTTTGCTACCCAATTGCTTTCTAAGCCATTGGAAATAGTATTGGCAAGGGTAATCTCGAAGGCGCCGACGTTGAATGTCCTACCTTCTGAAATTGGCAGATTATTATGAGAGAGTTTCTTAATGTCAGAAGAGAATGTCTTTTTGGCTGATCGGTGATCACAGAAAAAATAGTTTTCGAGTTGCCAGAGAAATAAACAAAAAAAAATGTGATAAGCTTATTTTAATAGTTTAAAAAGAACGTATTAGGGTCTGAAATCTACAGACAGAAGTAGTTTTGTGGAAAAAAAAAGAAAAAAAGGATGGCTAAAGAAAGTACCAACTAGTAGCAGAACCTGAAAGGAATGTATAGCAAGAATGGCAAAGTGTTGGAGAAGTTGAAAGTGGAACACAAAAAGATTGATAGAGTCTTGAGGTCTGCTCATGCAAAAGCGAAAATGCGAAAGCGGGAGCAAATCTCGCGCGGAAAACGGTGGGATATCCCGCTATCACCATATATTTATTTTCCGCGTTGTTTTTTCGGATTATTTTCGGACTACATTTACGTTAGGTAGGGGAGACCGGGGCTATTTGGCCACAGGGGAAAGTTGACCCACTGCCATTTATTTTAAAGAGAAGAGATCAATTGTATGCCCATTCCTGTTTTTACATTCAATACCGATACCTGCTTAGTCTCCTTTTGTATCTCGTCGCTATAGTGCATGCCATTCAAGAAATATTAAGGAAAAACGATTTTTTGCTACCGTAAGTCAGGGCTGACTTCGAAGATTTTGAAAAAGTCGCAAAAAGGGGATTGGCGTACAAAAATGGGCAATACTAATCTGCCCACAAATGGCACAAAAAAAAAAGCAAAACGAGTGAGTTCACTAAAGTTAAGTGGCTTACGCATATTTTCATCTCGTTCTATCTTATTGTTGCTTTGAACATGGTAATAGCTAAATTGTTAATGCCTAAACTTATGAGGACAATAGGGCATAAATAGCTGATAGCTGATACCTCTGGCTGATAAAAAAAGGACGCATTCAGATCCTAATTAATTGTGAAGTAGTTTCGTAAAGTAAAACGTAAAAACATGTTTTTTGCTTCAGAAAAATTTTGACAAATGGTCGGGCGGGGTTAGTTGACTCATTTTTTCTCGGGGCTAGTTGACTCAATATTTTTTTAGGAATTAATAGGAAATGAGGACTTATAAAAGGAAAACAAGAAGGGGAGATACTCAGCAAAGCGTAATGGAACGAGCCTGTAGATTTGTTTTGATGGAAGGCCTCAGTAAGGTCAGTTTCAAAAGAAGACGCAGACCCGCGTCAGAAAGCTAAATAAAACAGTCACAAAAGATTATCGGCAATTTATATTCACACTCGAGAAAACACCGCTTTTAAAGAAAAACAAAACGCGCTAATATCTTAGAAAGAAGCTACCTAAAACTGACAGTCAAATATCCAAAATAACAAAACCAGCCAAAAACAACAAAGCCAAAAAGACACCGAAGCCCGAGGAGGGGGCCAACTTTAAATGAGTCTTCACGAGAAAAATGGGTTTTTTATAGCTGTCAAAATTGGAATTCTGATGACGATTAGATAGTGATTAAGTAATATTTGTTTTACCACAGGAAGTGGCTTTTAATTTATTTATTTATCTTAATTTAAAATCATGGATTTTTCTTAAGCACTAGAAGTATGTACCTCTTTAGTTTAATAGTTTGCCTTACATATTTTAGTTTCGCACGGCGTGGGTCAACTTAACCATTACGTAAGTCAACCTACTCCGGTACCGGGGTTAGTTGACACAATCGAGGTGCTCTAGTAAAATTAAGGAAAATGTTCCTCATTTGTTTTTTTTGATTGAATAACTTTGTTTAAAAAGAACAAATGATGCTTTTTTTAATGATATTCTAACTGTCTTGATATCAGTCTTAGTTCAAGAGAAAAAGGAAAAATGTAATTTTTTAGTCAACTAACCCCGGTCTCCCCTACTGGGTGTTGGAAGGTCGAGATTGCTCGTGCGTATTCGCACGATTCAAAATTATGCGAAAACTCACCCAATGTGCAGCTAGACTTACGCTCTAAAAAGAATAGGCAGCCTAGAAAAATGTAGAAGCTAAACTTTATGTAGCTCAATAAATAGTTCAAACGAGCACTCTCATCCTAGATCACAAGTATTTTAAAACACTTAACTCACCCACGTCGCCTCACCACCCCTGTTACAGACTTTTTGTTTTTTCCTTATACCCTATTCACACCAAGCCGAAAACCGAGTTTTCGTCAAAAAAGTTTAGAAAACTCGTAGATGCATTCACACCGAACACCAACTCGTTTTCGTTTGACGTTTCAATTTAGCTGTGAAACTAGCTATAAAATGTTTTTGGCGCCTAGACTTTTATTTTAGTTACTAAACTTCGCTCGTATTGACATAATATACAAACAAAATTATTTAAGCTACTTGATAATCGTTAACTTATGGTTAAATGCATAAAATAGTTAACATAAGCAACATTCAAAATCAAAACATCTGAAAATACCATTTAGTTGTGGCAGGCTGGCAGGTACCTAGTTTGCTCTTTATGGTGCAATGTAAAGATAACAAAAACACTCTCACTTAGTCTCTCAGATCCTGTCAGCAGTTTTGCTGAACTCGCTGAATGTTGCAAAAGGTGTGTCTGCTTTAACAACCCAACGATTGTACTCGTTTTGATGGCGTTTTCATGGAAAACGACCTCAAACAACTCGTTTTGAAAACTGCAATATATATGACAAAACTTCTGTTTTCGAGAAAGTTTTCGACTGTTTTCGCGAAAACCCAGTTTTTCGGCTTGGTGTGAATAGGGTATTACTCGAAGTCTGTCGCCTTTTCGTTACTCTTTCACCACTCTGTCCGCCCAGATCCCACAGACAAACATACTATGCCATCCCGTTTCCTGTCGATTATCGTTTCATAAAAGTTACTGCCCAAAGAGCCTCAATAAATTTCACTTAAACCTGTCGCTTTTTCGTTTCATTGGAGTACCGTCTACGTACTGGTCATACTACCTCGAATAATGCAATCTTAGTGAAGCCTGAACTACAATAAGTAGATAGCTTAGTATGAAGTACGAGTAACATTGAATGTTAAACGCATACCTTTCTTCTGAGACAGAATCCTTCTGGTGAATGCATAAGAAGGCTGGATGGAAATGTCAGGTATATTTGGATTTACTATATTATACAGAAAACTCTGAACCCCCTATAGTATAGGCATAAACTAAGCCCTTGTACTCTGACAGTAGCTAGAAATCCATTCTAACAAGTTACGGATTATATGAAACATACCTTCCCTTATACTATAATCCAAATCTGAAAAAAGATAATATACCTATGGCTACAACTTACAAGTTAAATATTTTCCCAAACCATCATCAGTCAAGTGGCACTACTAACTATACAAACAAGTACCATAAAGGAAAAGAGTGCATAACACCTCTTTTAGACGACAACGACGATGATGAGAAGCTGAAAAACTCGAAGGACTATGACTGTAGGAGAGAGCGACGTGAATAGTTTAACCCCAAGTATAATTGTGCATTTGTTGTTCAAAGGACATATACATGCTCTGCACGTGCCATCGTACACAGTATACCTAACAAGTGCATCCACTTGAGCCTTTTGGGTTTAAAAAACACAAGAGTTGTTGATTTCATAAGTGTTGCAGTTTATACTAAGAAATACACATACACACACGTAAGATGACGATGAGTATGAAAGAATCCATCATCATCATGAACAGGAGCTCTTCACTTTGGATGCCAGGTAGGCTAGGTATAGATGCCAGTGCATACACGAAAAATACTGTGGGAGTAATATTCGTCTGGCAACTAAGGTGTATCTCTGTCCTCGAGTACACTTGATAGTTGGTCTGTGGAGAACAGCCAAACGATAGGAAACAGGAAGCAGTGTATACGCCAAGGTCTAATACTTTAATCCACTTCAAGTGAGAACGCACAGTTAGTTAGTAAACGAGTCCTTTTGACTCATTTCAGATGACATTCAGTCCCTGTTGAGTTAAATGCTTCTTTTCAACCGGTTACAGGGTATCTTCTAGCTAGTGTATCTATTACAAATGCATTACATGTATGTAATGTACGAATGAATGAATAAAAAATGATTATCCTGCGAAACCGAATAAATTCATCACACTGCACTGGAGCTGTCCACTCATAGCCCAGTCGAGCGTGTACCACTCGCATTCTGGGTGAGTTATGATGCAGCTGAAACGAATATCCTTGCATGGCTTCGAGATGATGATGACGATAAATATTCGACTCGTTATCTAACCTTAAACGGCAGAGCGAGAGTGTAGCCAATAAACTTTTGCAATATTCCATGAAAATTTAATGCATTTTGCACCCAAAACACAGCTACACACACAGGCAAACAAACTCAAAATAAAGTTTACGACTGAAGAAGAGTATCGCTGCCATTATCCGACACCGCAGGACCATTTCAGGAAACTATATCCTCCAGACAGAGCCAACATTACGAATGCAAAAAGCGTACACCTGATGAGAATATTTAAGTAACTTATTATGGGGCAAACGTTTTTGTATACCTACGTACAGACAACAGACATCATATCTCAGGAGATGCAATGCATCCTTTCTGCCAAAAGAAATACACATATTTTGCGCGCGCTCTAGCTATTCCTTTCGATGTGCATTATTTACAGAGCTCACCCGTTACCCCAGAGGGATACTGTATACACGTCACGATGATGACGACGACGTAAACGCGATGGCAACGGCATCATAGTCCAGTGCTTTTGGACAGGGATTCACTGCTCTATTCCTTCGATGGTATTTGCTTGTGATTTTTCCTGTCAATTTCCACAGTAAAATATGATTACTATGGGGACGGATTTTGAAGAAAACATTTCCGGAGCATAGTTGAGCGCAATGTTTCATTTTCGTCCTCTCTTCGATTTACGATCTTTCTTCATTCGGTTGACTATAACTGCACACGTAATATTTTTCCTGGTGGCAGAGCAACCAGATAAACTAGGGGAAGGGCACACATAATGTTGTTTGGATATGGTTTGGTCTGGGTAATACAATTTTAACGTGGCTTCCTGTTATATCTATCTATTTAAGTGGAGACAGAGGGGCTACATTTATTATGAACCGTAAGATGAGAACTTCAAATATAGAATTTTGGTTGTAGAGAGGGTAGTAACATATACTCAATGATGTAGGTAAATTGTTCACAACATCTCAGATGGGCTAGCTTGGGCTAGCTCCTCATAATCATTTGTTTGTGTGAGCTTTTTTTCACTTTTTCTGACGAATGGAAGCTCTTCCAGGACAGAGTTATACCAGTTATACTCTCGGGTGTTTCTCAGACGTTCGCGAGAGGTGACACAGTGAAAAAAAAAAGTTTAGATGTAATTTGCGTTTTTCCGGGGATCAAATCTGGGACTTAGCCCAGTTTAACTTAGGTTAAAAAGGGATATATAGAAAAGTAAAGTCTCACACGATACTATGCATCATAAGGGCTCACCGCAATCTGTAGGGAAAAAGCTGTAAACACTTTCAATTGAAAAAATGTCTTAATTTGATTAATTTGATAGCCTTAAGGTGCTAGTACACGGCTTGTAGCAAGCAACATAAAAATGACGTCAGTGCTACATACGTACATTTACGTTAGAGCTAAATACGTATGTGGCTTGCTACATGCGTGTAAAATATAAACTCAAAAAAATAGTTTTTATAAACTTTATTTTAAAATGAAATTTCGTTATTCACAAAACTTATTAAATGTTTCTTCCTCTACGAGGAAGTCTTCACACTAGAGGAACGATCGCTGCCAATGTCCGTTGTCAACTGCGCCGATGTTTGAGATTTTTAAACCGACGCTAACGCCACGCATCTACATCAGAACATCCGACGGAACATTCCAGCAATACTACTTCCTGTTCTGCCATTGGGTTATTTCTGTTTCCGCTGCTGTCAAGGCAGAACAGGGTTGCCATAACTATTCCCCCTCTTAAGTGAAGGCGTCCACGGCTTCGTATAAATATGCACATTTTGCTTACTATACAATATACATATACTATTTTAAAAATATATCTTATTTTTGTTAAATAGAAAAAAAAATATATATATATACTATATAGCTACATAGTTAGGGTAATTAAGTTTGCGTTTTCATAAGTGTAGGTATATGTAGTATATATTAAAAATTTAAGCATTTTACTTGTATTAACATAATTTATAATATCGATTCTGTTTTACGATTTCATTCTTATATTTTTATTTTTTATTTTAGTAGGTAAATATTGACTGTCAATTTAATGATTTAAGTAAAATTTGTAGGTATGACAATGGAAATTAAAATAGTAATGCAACAAAAATAGAGTATATTTCAGAGTTGGTTTTTATATATATTATGTATTTATATATTTATAAATAATATTGTTTATAAAAAAAAGGTAATAATAATAAGGTAAGAAATTCATAACTATCATTTAGTTTACAATATTTACAAAGATGTCTTCTTAATCTATAAAAATAATAATAATCTATAATTATATAATATAAAATCTTATATATATATATAAAAAAAATTATTATAATATAGTAATAAAAGTTAAAGTAGGAAATTCATGACTTTTTCATATAGTTTACAATATTTACAAAAATGTCTTCTTAATCTATAAATAAAAGTAGTAATGTATAGTAGGAAATTCAGGACTTTTCATATAGTTCACAATATGTACAAAAATGTCTTCTTAATATTTAGTATACATAACTTAGCACTAAGGACTTTAAATGGATAGGTAGAATATAATTCAAAGGACAAATTTATCTAAGGTTATTTTTGTGAACTTTTCTGTTGTCAATAAGAACGGTAGTCCCTAAATCTTTTTGAACAATTTTTTCGATAAAGAGCTTTCTAAATTTGTTGCCAATGCGTCTATTTGTTCGCACAAAAACTTTTTCACCTGGGTGGAATGTCCGAGTCTGCCTGTTCTTATTGTGATAGTCTAGATTCATTGTTTGGGTGTCAGTTATCTTTTTCCTTATTTCGTCCTCTAATGCAGCTGGAATTGAGTGGATTATATCAATAGGCCTACAATTAGTCACTGAGTGAATCGTCCTATTGTACTTAGCCGTAGCAAGTAAAAGGAGCTCAGCAGTATCACTAATATTCTGTTCTAGCCTGGTGCACCTTGCTATTTCGGAGAGAGTGCTGTGAAACCTCTCTACCTGTCCATTCGTTACACTGTGAAAGGGAGGTGTATTAAACATGGCTACCCCAAAGTGATCCCTGACCAATGATCTTATGCTTTCTGAAATAAAGGATTTCTCATTATCGCACACTATTGTTTTCGTATTCTTGAATAGGTTAAGTATTTCCAAGAGAGGTGCTTTAACGTCAACTATCGCACGCGATTTAATGGGTTTCACCACAGCAAATTTGGAAAATTTGTCCAGACATGTTAAAAAATAACTTCCTGCAGTCGAATAAATGTCTACATGAAGAATTTCACCCGGATGGTTTGGTATGGGTGTCGTACCTATCTCGGGCTTCG